>JANXHW010000004.1:145197500-146577500 GCA_026170595.1 Plestiodon gilberti rubricaudatus
GTGGCCGGCATGACTCTCCTTGCCGCAGTGCGTAGCATGCAGCTGGAACATGGAGCACTGTTTACCTTCCCGCAAGCGGTACCTATTTATCTACTCACATTAACATGCTTTGGAACTGCTAGGTTGGCAGGAGCTGGCCAAGCAACGAGAGCTCACCCCGTCACGGGTGTGTTTTGGAGGGAGGTTGCATTTTGATCCAGTACTCAGATCTTTTTTTTCACATTCACTGAACCTGCTGGGTGCTCAAAGGCGTATGTGAAAACTCACCGCCACTGCCATTTTTGGTAGTTCTTCCAGGCATGGTCTGAGGACACACGACACAGCTGTCTTGCTGAAGTTACGTAGGTCTCTGTCTGGTCATTGCCTGGATAGGTGCCTGTCTGGAAATCCCATGTGTGCAGCTGGCATGGTGGGATATCACTGGTGGGAGAAAGGTGGGATATCAACATAATTTTAAAAGAAAACGTGTGGCTAAATTTAAATGGTTTTCTCTAGAACAGTGTTTCCCAAACGTTTTCAACCTGCAGCTCCCTTGACCATCTCCCCACTACATTATGTTGATGCCTGCCAATTGGCATTGCACTGTTTTCCAAGAGGATTCGGTGGCACTTCACGGTTCTCCTGGCTGGTTTCCATGGCTCCCCTGGGAGCCGTGCCTCCCAGTTTGGGAACCACTGCTCTAGAAGAAGGAACCATATAGAGATATCAGTCATTGAGAGACGACAGACACTGATTGGACTTGGGAAATTCTTAAGAACGTTTTTGAATGTTTTGCCTTTATTTATTTATTTATTTACAGTATTTTTATCCCGCCTTTCTCCCCGAAGGGACCCAAGGCGGCTTCCAACAGAAAAAAAATACATACAAAAAATACAATATAAAAAATATCACATTTTTAAAACAGTAAAAACAATTAATGAAAATTAATAAAAACAATGTCTAAAAAACAATTAAAAAGATCATGGCTACAATCAAAGCAGGAGCATAAAAACAGCAGCACCCCCACCTATACCAGCAAGATGTTAAAAAAAGGCAGGGGCTCAGAAGGCTTCTTTGAACAAGAAGGTTTTTAGGCCTCGCCGGAAAGTGTCCAGGGAGGGAGCAGTTCGTAAGTCAATGGGGAGGGAATTCCATAAGATTGGTGCCGCTACTGAGAAGGACTTGTTTCTGGCCGCCGCCCCTCGCACCTCCTTGGGCGACGGCACCCGCAAAAGGGCCCTCTCTGATGATCTAAGGCAGTGGTTCCCAAACTCCTGGGAAGGCCCTACGCTGCTCTAAGTGGTAGCGGGGCCTTCCCAGGGGTCACGATGACGCGCCCGGGATCGCGCCACCGCCGCCACCGCCGTGCCCGAAATCGCCCCTTTTACCTGCATTGGTGGGCAGTGGGTGTCCAGTGGGGGTTGTGGGGAGCCTGCGGACCCTCCCCAAGCATCGGAGCAGCGCTCCGACGTGATCGCAACTCACTTCCGGTCTGCAGGCTCCCCACAACCCCCGCCGGACATCCACTGCCCACCAATGCAGGTAAAAAGGGCGATTTCGGGCACGGCGGTGGCGGCGGCGCGATCCTGGGCGCGCCGTCGTCACCGTGGGTTGCCATGCCCCTTAAGGGCATAGCAACCCTTTGTTCCCGGCTGGTGTGTTGCGACGCCCCAGTTAGGGAACCATTGATCTAAGGAGACGAGCCGGACTATATAGAAGTAGGTGGTCTCTCAAATATCCTGGCCCCAAGCCGTATAGGGCTTTAAAGGTCAAAACCAGCACTTTGAATTGGGCCCGGAAACAAATCGGCAGCCAGTGAAACTGCCTACCTCCGGAGTCAAACTGCCTACCTCCAGTGACCACACGGGCCGCCGCATTCTGCACTAATTGCAGTTTCCGAACCGTCTTCAAAGGCAGCCCCACAAAGAGCATGTTACAATAATCTAGTCGCGATGTCACCATGGCATGGATCAGCGTGGTCAGGTCTGCACAATCCAAGTACGGTCACAGCTGGCGCACCAGCCGAAGCTGGGCAAAGGCCCCCCTGACCACAGCCGCCACCTGGGAATCCAGGAGCAGCTGCGGATCCAGGCGGACCCCCAAGCTGCGGACCTGCTCCTTCAGAGGGAGTGCAACCCCCTTCAGAGCAGGACGATACTCTAGTACCTGCATCGTGGATTTCTGGACCAGTAGAACCTCTGTCTTGTCCGGGTTTAGTTTCAGCTTGCTAGACCTCACCCAGGTCCCCACCACCTCCAGGCAGCGCTCCAGAACCTCAACAGCCCTCCTGGAATCAGGTGGAAAGGAGAGATGGAGCTGGGTGTCATTAGCATATTGATAGCACCCAACTCCGAATCCCCGGATGACCTCTCCCAGCGGTTTCATGTAGATGTTAAATAGCATGGGGGACAAGATGGAACCCTGCGGCACCCCGCACCTCAAGGGCCAGGATTCCGAACAGGCGTCCCCCAGCACCACCATCTGGGACCTATCTGCCAAGTAGGAGCGGAACCACTGCAGAACGGTGCCCCCGACCCCCAGCTCGGCCAGTCGGCCCAGAAGGACACCATGGTCGATGGTGTCGAAAGCCGCTGAGAGGTCCAGAAGAACCAACAGGGACGCACTCCCCCTGTCCAGTCCTCGGCGTAGATCAGTGGTGGCCAACCCGCGGCACGCGTGCCACAGAGTGGCACGGGAAGGTCTGTCGGGTGGCACGCCGCCTGCCCGCCCGCCGCCTCCCTCCCGGCTTCTCCCTCCGGGTCCGCGCGAGTCGAAGCTCCGCTCGTAAGTTTCTAGTCCATTACTTCAGCGGGACGGCCGGGCAAAGCACAGTGCCGGAAGTTCTTGGCTGAGCCGAGGGAGGGAGGGAGGGAGGGAGGGTGGAGGCGGGAAGGCCATGCTGCCCAACCCCTTGAACGAGGCGTGCGGGAGCCCTGCTGGCTGGAAAGGGGGGGCCGCGACAAAGCAGCGGCCATAGCTCCGCCTCGTGGGGCGGGCCGGGGCAACTGAGAGCGCCGTCCCTGCCTCTACGGTGGGAGGGGGCCGGCTGAGGAGGCAGTGGCCGGTTGCTCCAGCACTGTGCTTTGCCCGGCCGTCCCGCTGAAGTAATGGACTACTAGAAACTTACAAGCGGAGCTTCGACTGCGGCGAGTGCGTGGCGAAAGACCGAGGGAAGCCTCGTCTCGTGACCCTCTGGCTGTCTCAGCCGCCTCCCGGCTTCTCCCAGTGTCGGAGATGTCTGGCGGGAGCAGCCGGAGGAGAACTGGCTCCTCCTGGCAGAACAGCTTCTCCCGATTTTTCACCAGGAACCCATCCAAGGAGCAGGAGGAAGGGGGTAAAGCAGCCCTCCAGCAGCCTCTGCAGAGCGCCCGCAAGCAGGGGAAGGCGCAGGCAGGGCGCGGACGCTGGGGCGCAACCCGTTTGCACCTTCTGGGCTGCAGTTGCTTTTCTTTTCTGTGGCTCGCGCGTGCCTCAAGCTATTTCGTCGTTGAGCTGTTTCAAAACTTCTCTGTCGCAGCACTTTCTCTTATCTCGCTTCCCGTCGCGTCGTGATATGGGAAGCGAAGCAATTGTCCACTTTGAGAACAGGCTATCAAAGCCCTTAGTGGTGGCCACGGGTAGTAGAAACGGCGTTTCCAGGTGGTACAACACAGTCAAATTGTGTGGGGTCCAAAGGGGAGTACATTTGTCAGCACTTTGTGAGTGTGTGAGAGGGACTTCCTGAAATGTATCTTGGGCACTCGAGTCTAGTGAATTGTTTCCCTCTTTCCTCTCTTCCCCCTCCCCCATCCCAGATTATTTCACATTTCAAGCAGTCTTTTCAGTTTTTTTCTTTTTATGCTTTTGTTTTTGTTCATTTGTTTTTGCATTGTCACTTCAACAGAAAATTAACTGAACCAGCCCAAGTATAATTATGACAAAGGTGACACTTCTACAATTCAAATATTTCATTTCTGAGTTGGTAAAGCAGACACGTAGTGATTCTGCCAGCTCAGAATCATGTGGTGAAACACTGAGTGAACTAGTCTCCACATGAACTCCAGGCTTACCTTATCAGAGAAAATGGGTGCTCTTTCATGCAGCTATCTCCTCAAGTGACTGTGAGGTTGAAAAATCCCCATGTGCAGAACTTATTACCTCATAAATGTGTGAATTAGACAATCATTCTTGTGCTGAGCAGAAGAGAGAGAAACTGGGGAATAGTGGTGGGAGCATGTACATTAATTAATAAAGGAGCAGGTCAGTAAGGGCCCTGTGGATTTAGACCTCCAGGAAATTTTGGGAACCAAAATTATGGAGTTGCTCGCTGGATTTTCCAACATGGTTGCGTTCTAGTAGTTTATTATTTATTTATTTATTTACTTTATATATTTATTTTTGTGGCACGCCCAAGATACAAAAAAACTAAAAGTGGCACATGTCATAAAAAGGTTGGCCACCACTGGCGTAGATCATCCGCCAAGGCGACCAAGGCCGTTTCCGTCCCAAAGCCCGGCCTGAAGCCAGACTGAAAGGGATCTAGATAATCCCTTAAGTAAAAATGTGTTGCAATCCAAAAATGGATTACACGATAGAATTCCACACATGTAATACTATGAAGAAAGTCTTCCCGATGGAAACATACATATCACTGTGTTAAGGGAAAATACAGTGCAAACTTAATGAAGCAGCTCTCACAGCAGGGGTTAGCGCCACGTCAAGCACTACCTGGCTGGATGGACTAACCCCAGAACCCTTACTACCAGGACATTGGTTGTGCACAGTGCACCATCAGAGGGTGGGTATCATGGGAAATCCAATGCAGGGCTTTGCCCCAGGGTCACCAGTAACCTGACACTGACTCACGGTGCTATTTGATACTAGTTCCTACTACTGCCTGCCAATGGCTCAATTTGAGCTAAGCCTCTTCAGGGATCTGTCTTCAGTGCCAGGGCCTGCTGCTGTTCAGTGTCTTTAAGCACATGTAGGTTGTCTTTTGCTTACTGAGAAGTAATCACAATCAGACCCGCTATCAAGTCCATTTAATTTATCTTCAGCACCGAAATTATCCCCCCCCCCCCCAGAAGAATCTGTCTAGTAAGGACAAGGATAACCCTAAACACTGGACAACTGAACTTGCTGAAATTGCCTGGCAAGACAGTACACACTTGAGATTTCAAACTAGTGATTAACTTTAACTCATGCCCTGTGCAACCATGCAATACTATTTTCTATTGTGAACCCACTCACAGATATATGTGTGTATTATATTCACACACTCCTGGGAGAAGGATGCAATTGTGTTGCACATGATTCTTAGCATTTTCTTTCTTTGAATAGAAAATTATAATCTCTTTTGTACTCCACTGAAGTTAGTATTAGAATTTTCTCTCCTTTTTCTCCAAAGAGGTTGTGTCATATTTCCCAGAAAATGTGTTTCAACTTTTTTTTTTCATTTATCAGTTGAAAAACTTTAGCTTCACCTTGTAATCAGGTCCAGCCCAAGACGTCATGGCACCTGAGGTGGCATGCCAAATGCTTATTTGATGATGTGCCAGCCTCTGCACCTCCCACTCTTTGGAAAAGAGGGGATGGAGCAAAAGAGCAAGTGTGGAGGAGAGGAGAGTGGTGGACTAGAGTGTCTCTGACTACAGAGCAATGGAGATGGTCTCTAGGCTACCACTCTCCTCTTCTTCACACTTCCTCTGTCCTCCTCTTCATTTTCCAAGCCAGGGAGTGGGAGGAGGAGGATCAGTCAAGGCAAATGGACAAATAGAGTGGGTGCCCCTGCCAATCTATTGCCTGAGACACCTGCCTCAGTCAGCCTTAGGAATGGCCCAGCCCTGCTTGTAACATGTTCTTTATTATTATTATTATTATTATTATTATTATTATTATTATTATTATTATTATTATAACAGTGTTTATATACTGCTTTTCAACAAAAAGTTCACAAAGCTGTTTACAGACAAAAAATCAAATGATTAAATGGCTCCCTTTCCCAAAAGGGCTCACACTCTAAAAAAAGATGAAGAAGAACATCAGCAACAGTCACCAGAAAAGACACTGTGCTGGGGTGAAAGGGAGCAGTTACTCTCCCCCTGCTAAATATAAGAGGAGCACCAATTGAAAAAGTGCCTCTTGCCCAGTTAGCAGGGAAAACTGGTGTATTCATATAATACACCACACAAAGATGAAATCTGAACTTTGTAATACTGTATGTAAATTAGCATATAATTTTGTTGTTGTTATTGTTGTTGTTGTTGTCCTTTCAGATAATGTTTAACATTTGAGAACTGAACTAGCTCTCCTAATAATCTGAAAAAATCTGTACAGAAGCTTTAAAGGGCTGAAGGCCATTGAGCACGTTGAGGGCTCATTTGATACCAGAGGCCCTGAACAGATTGTCCCTGATATACCCACAACACATGTATATCCTCACTATGTGGATCTAAGGCCTAGACCAAACGTGCAGCTATTCTGTGGGGAAACACATCTGTGAGTCACATCTGCAAATTTCAACTCACATGGGATTTGCAACCACACATTCACTGCAATCAAGGGCTTTCCTCATGGCAAAAGCCATGCTAGGCCTTCCTCCCGCACTACCAGTCATCCTTCGGTGGACTTCCTGTGCCGGTATGTATCCCAGCAGCACTTGCCAGCCAAAGGGGTGGGAGCTTCCTCCTGAGGGTTTGCTCTTCTGAGGGCAGTAAATGTCCTGTTCCTTCCAGTGAGAGCAGGATTCACATGCTGCTTGTTTTCTGTGCCTTCCTAGTAGGCATGCATGGGCCTGAGTCAAAAAGTCCCTTTTCCTCCCTCAGGAGACAAAAGTGCCCCTCTCTTGCTCTATGATGAATTTATCTGGTTGGAATCTCGGGCAGAGAGGAGGGGCGTGGGGAAGCAAAGGGGGTGGGGAACGATGCACACACACACACACACACACACACACACACACACACACACACACACACACACACACACACACACCAGTGTTCATGACATGTCAAAGAGATCAGTTTGGCTAAAGATCACTTTAGCTAGCAGAGCATTTTGAATAGCAATCAAATGACTTGTTTTAGAGAACTTCCTGCAGCTCCATTAATGAAGCAGTTGCATGCTTAGAAGTTCCCATCCCCAATCTGATTATAACCGTGCAGACAAGACTCATGCATACACTACACTACATTAAAACCAGTCGGATGTATGCATATGGACAGGTTGTTCAGAATACATGGAATACGGGATTGCACCTAAATATATGTGGTGTTATTTCTGGGTTATTCATCAAGAGAAGCTGTGCTGAGATGCTGTAAACTTTATTTGAAGCAGTAAGTCAATTGATTAAAAAAAAATCCAACGATTATTTTACCTAAATTCAATGGTGGCCCTAATTAATGACATATGGCACAATTCTGTGTAACTATGTGTGGCCGACCTAAAGGGCCGGCTGCTGCATCCTGAGCCCATTGCAGGCTGCCGCGGGACTGCTAGGCCACACCTTGGGAGAAGGGGACATTTGTCCTCCTCCCTGGGTGTAAGTGACCCCTTGGCCTATGGGCCTCCTCAGATGCACACCAGGTCCAGACAAAGCGTACATTCGGGGAGACGATGTAATGGCGGCACGGGTCGAGAAGGGTCTCCGGATATCGGCGCCAATATCCCCGCCCCCTCCCAGCCCGGGCTGGCCAATGGCCCCCCTCCCTTGCCACCCCCATCCTGCCTGACCAGCGCGGGACGTACCTGTGGCAGCAAGAGTCCGGTGAGTTATGCGGCGGAGTGAGTGGTGCTGGCCTCCATGCTGGCACCGCTTACTCCTGAGTCATCACAAACATGCTTTACGGTGGAGCGCATGTTCCTCCGGTCTAAAGTTATGGAGGATTGTGCTGATAGTCTGCCACTTTTCTTCAGACTGTAGTGTACCCCTTCTCCTGATTTCGAAACCAACAATACAAGAAATTGATGTAATAAGGCTGTAAGCCTACATTTAGAATGCTGGGTTTCTCTACAGACAGTGTGTTTTCAATTATTGCCAGATAGTAGATATGGTAATAGTAGGTTCTTTATGCTGCTATGTTAGACGTTCTCTTCCTTTCTCCAACTCAGCCTGCTCCCCCTACTCCCCAACCCCCACACTACAAAGCCGATAGGTAGCACTGGCTTCTGTGGCTAATTTCCATTTGTGTGGTTGGTTTACATATTAATAAACCACCCATCTGATCTATAATGGCAGCCCCGCTGACACTGTCTGACCCAGTTTGACAATCTGGATAGAAATTGTAGGGTTGGCTGTTCAATGTCTGTGACTTTAACAGCATTGCTTTGGGCCTGGAATCAATTCTCTCTGTTTACAGACCATTTCACAGCCCTTTACCTGCAACATCACTTGTGTCAGTCCCATAAATACTTCGGTGTATATAATGCTTGAATTAGCATAATGGTTTAGGCACAGAGCTTTAAGCACAAAGAAGGACATGTCAACATGTTCTCTTCACTTAAGCAATTAAGAGCCATTATGCTGCTTCAGTGGAAATATCATCAAGGTTAAAGACAATCCCAAACACCCCTCTAACCTTTTTATTCTAAGTCTGATAAATGAGGCATAGAAATTGAAATGTTAGTAAACAGTGCTACTTGCAAGCTCTTTCTGTATCATGTTTAATCAGACCTCTCACTCAACCTCTTCCAAAGTATAAGGAAAGGTATACGTTGAAGACAGTCACCTATGGTTTAAAAGGTTGAAGTAATCCGTTTCACGGCAAGTGAATTTCTGGGAGGATTTTTGTTGGAGGAAAGTTTCAACTCACCTGGAACATTTTATATATGCATGCGCGCGCACGCGTGCACACACGCACACGCACAATGTGTCAAGTGCATTTCATCCTCCAACAATTTGTACAGTATTTGGCTTGCACTGTTTCTTTACATTTCCCAAGAGCTAATGACATCTCTGCCTTATGCCTGTTATCACAATGGCTTGTTTTGTTTGAAGTGCTATGGGCTCATGTGATTCCTCACACAACTGCACTGAATCCAATGAAGTCATACCAGGGTTGAATTTGGCCAGCTTCTTTTTGTTTGTTTGCTTGCTTGCTTGCTTGCTTGCTTGTTTTTGGCCTTAGTTGTCAATTTGATTTTTCAAAACTCCCCAACTTCTGTGTCTCTAGAATATTCTAGAGAGCGTGGCTGGGTACCCAAGCAGCTGAATAAGCTATACTGAATGATACAATCGGTGAATCGCGTAACAATAGAGCAGGAAGAGAGATCAGCTACTGTAAAGCCGACAAAACACACAGAGTGGAGACAGACATAATTTCACAGGTTCATGGTGGCATAATGCTATCCAAAACGTAGGGAACACCTGCTTTCAAGGACGTACGTTTGGGCAACTGCACTATGCAACTCAAAACTGATTCCATTACAGAACATCAATTTGTGTGCCCCTTTGCCATGAAAACTACTCTCTTTATCCACTGCCATTTCCCTAGAGCAGGTGTAGTAAGAATGTACACACAGCCTTCACTTCCACCATTCCAATAAGGAAGTATAATAAGAAACCTCTAGTATTTCAGGACCAAGAAACTGGACATATAAGCTGATTGAAGTTTCACCTTATGCCTGACACAATGATGACACAGTACAGTACCATTTAAGTCTGATATTGAAGGAAGCTCAACTGGCTATCATCAAGCAGCCAATATTCATCTGACCCATGCTACTCTATCAGATTACTATGGGTACATTTCAATTGGTGCGTAGCTATTGTTCAGCCAATCAGAAATTCTCGGTCACTATGATTAGTGAGAGAGAAAGAAAATGATAGCAGCAGCAACATGGAGACAAAGTTAAGTAATGGATTTTCCTCTTAACTAGATAGATAACATTCCCAACATGATTGTGCTCATGGCAATTATCAGCCTCAGTGATCTGTCCTCTTCTAAAATGAGTGCTCACAGCCTTGCAATGTCCCCACAGTTTGAAGTGCATGCAGAAAGTCCCCTCTTCCACTCTGAGCTTGTGGTATCCTGAGAAAAATGGTCAAATCACACTTCATCACTGATATTCAGTCATGGTTGCTTTATAAGGAAGCCATTTTGTTTGGATTCAGATGAAGGACAAATGTTATGCGACATAGCATACTGCAACTTGAAAGTGATGGTAATAAGCAAATACTACAGTTTGGTTTCATCCTGTCTGACTTGCAGCATAATACTGACCCTTGAATGGTGTTTTCAGTACTTATTATTGCCCTATAGCCAAGTACAACTGAACCTGTTCGCGTTACAACTTTTTATACACTACAATCCTGCCACGATATATCAGTGAATGGGCTTCTCTTCTTGGCTGGCCAAGAGCGTAGCCTGCATTTAGAGGGTGAACAAACCACAAAGCATGGCCGAGCTGTTGTCAAGCTCTAGGGCCCACACATTTATATTTCATACATATATTTCATAAGGTTCTGAACAATTTAACATTAAAAAGATTAAGACCTAGAGAAAGCCTCTACCCAATGGACTTCATCAGTTTCAGGCTATGACTCCACAAAAGAGTGTCCTTGATCCTCACTGGAAGGGAAAGATCACGACGATACCTATTTAAAGGGGGGGGGGGGAAACAGACCTAAATCTATTGGGTCACAAAAGGACCATTTCATTCCACCATCAGAACAGACTCTGGAACCAATATAGAGGTATGTAGAGTGACCTTCTCTTTCTAGATTTACAGAGTCCCACAGTATTTGGACTAGAATGAAACTTATTTTTAGGAACAATTGTAGAACAAAAAAGTCATATCTTCAGTCAAATCAAGTGAAGGAATCTCTCTCTCAAAATCCCCTGCTCAAAAGCCAGTTGTGTCCGACTCTAGGGTGCGGTGCTCATCTCCATTTTTAAGGCCGAAGAGCCAACATTATCCAAATACGCTTCCATGGTCATGTGGCCAGCATGACTAACAGAACGCTGTTACCTTCCCACCGCAGCAAGACCTATTTATCTACTTGCAATTTCTTGCTTTCGAACTGCTAGGTTGGCAGGAGCTGGGACAGGAGACGGGAGCTTACTCCGTCACGCGGCACTCGGGTCTCGAACTGCTATATATAATAGATAGCAAGCATGAACTTGGTGATAGAGTGAGCAGAGTCCTGGACTTGGACTGGAGAGACCTGGTCCCAATGTCTTCTCAGCTCACTAGTTGGCACTGGCAAGTCACTATCTTTCAGCAGGATAAAATGAGATAATTATGCCATCCATCAAAGCTGGATGGCATGTACTTGAGAAACAAAGAGTAAATGGGTCAGTTATCTGAGCCAGTGTACATCAGCTATTCCAAAAACAAGTGCCTCCCATTTGTTGGGAGGATACGTAACCTAAACTTATTTCTGCGAGTGATGATGGTGGATATTGTGTTGGATGGTTCATGCTGATTTTGAAGTCTATCAGGGACTTCAAAGTGTTGCAAATTCAGGTTTTAAGTTAACCAGTAGAAACCACCTGTAAATTGGTGACAAACAATAACCACAGTGTGGGAGCACATTGACATGGCTCTCCTTGGAAACTTCACTATAATGCACAGAGCTGAGGAAAATATTGCAATTGAATAAACTTGAACTTGTGTTCCAGTCTTGGTTTCATGAAGTCAAAGGTTTCAAAATAAAAAGGAGAATGTTCAGAAATGTATGCGAATCCTGCTTTAAGTGTAGGCTTACCAGATCTCCAACCGGGACAGAGTGCTAGACGTTTAGGAGAAGGAATGTGGACAGGTGTAGCTTGTTAAACCTCAGAGCACAATCCTAGGCATGTCTACTCAGAAGCAAGCCCCACTGAACACAATGGACTTTGAACACTTTGAAGTCCCTGATAGACTTCAAAATCAGCATGAACCATCCAACACAATATCCACCATCATCACTCGCAGAAATAAGTTTAGGTTACGTATCCTCCCAACAAATGGTCTAGATCATTGCTAAAGGTCTAGCACTCTGTCCCGGTTAGAGGTAAGCCTATTTAAGTGGATAACAATTGTGTTGATTAATGCTGTGATGAATCCACAGGCCACTCCTAGAATATTTTTCTAGGGGGGGGGAATGTTATGAGAAGGGCAGTAAAGAGCATTTTTTTCCGACCATTCCGATTACAAGTCTCACGACAGAATGTATTTGGTATGGTTTGGCCAGGAAAAAGCATGGATTATAATGCTGTAAAAAAATCAAATAAAAATTTGAGGCAATAATTAAAACTGGAACACCTCATCATGGGGAATGGTGAGTTTCTTTCTTGTCATTCACTATCTCCTCTACCTATTACCACACCTGATACACAAAGCACAACTGAAACATAGATATTGGAAATACTGGAACCTCACTTCATGAATAAAGCACCAGGAGTTTCTGGGAAAAAGTGACAATTTATATTTTTAAGTTTTACGCCTGGAATTTGCCTATTGCAGCAGACAAAGGAATCCTTACCCGGATGAGTAGAAAAGCACCAATAAATTTAAGGTAGCTTATGCATGTTAGGCACTAATGAATGTCATCTTCTGTTTTTTCATGAAAAAAGATCTTTCTGCTGCTAAAGGAGACTGATTTAGATTATGAATAGCAGTAGTGATTTGCAAAAATGGCTCCAGAGAGAGACTCCGAGATTCCATAGACTTGTGGCACTTGAGGTTTCTGCCCTTTTTGTTGAAAATTAATTTGTCCTGTGGGTTATTGGATTTCAGCTCAGCCAATGTATATTGCTCAGTCATCACAAATTTACTTAAAATTTAGTGTAGCTGAAGTTCATTCAAGAAGACAAAAGTCTACACCTGAAAGCTTCTAAAAATCTTGTCTGAAAACCTTCCTAACAGTATATTTGAACATGCTGGTTCTCTGAGCAGATTTGCAAAATATTTTTACGGATGGGCAAATCCCATAATTGTATTAAATAGTCTTTACAAGTGTATAACAAATATTTATATATTCTTATTTATGAATGGAGAAACAGTTTTTCATATATCCTTGATGCCCAAGGATTTGAGTATCTCTGACCAGCTCACAATCGATAATGTGTATTTAGCTACCAAAATGCTAAATGTATGTAAAGTTAGCACATGTTGCTAGATACAAAATCTAGTGACATAAATAGAAAAATTGCTAAATAGATGAAGTGTTTCACTAAAGAAATATGATAACAGATTGACAGCGCAATCCGACTTAACTTTTGTGCCGGTGTAACCAGCGGCGCAGCGAGAACGGGAGACCCCAGAACGGAAAAGGGATCCCCTCCAAAAGAGGAATTCAAAGGGGATTTGAATCCCTTTTCCGTTCTGGGGCCTCCCGTTCTGGCTGCGCCGCTGGTTACACCGGCACAAAAGTTAAGTCGGATTGCGCTGTGAGAATATTTATCAAGCTGTTTTCCAACACCCTCAAGTCATTGTTTTTCATTTCACATTCTCATTTTTCTGTCAATCCTGCAGTGTTCGGTGGATATAGAAAATTCCACATGTACATGGAGCTTCCTCACCTAGCTTGCAAGGGTGTCAAATTCATTGCATTGTGGTTAGCAGATCTGCATGAATACTCCTTTGAAATGGTAGTTCCAGGTTCAATTCCTGGCATCTCCATTTAATGATTCTCATAGAACAGGCCTGGGAAAGGCCACTGATTTAAAATTAGAGTACTTCTGTCAGCTGGAGTAAGATAATACTGATGTAGATGGCCCAATGGTCTCAGGCTACAATCCTATACACACTTATCGAGTAAATCCCACTGAAGTCAATGTGGCTTACTTCTGAGTAGTGTTTACCCTCAGCTGCATGGCCGCACACCTCAAAGCCAAGCTCCACGTAGCATGAAGCTCGGCAACCTTGAAGTTTGGTAATGGCGCGTGATGTCATTGTCGAGAGTCCAGAGACGGCATCGCAACTGCGGCATCGTATTGGAAGAGAAGAGGTCCAATACGGCATCGTATTGGAAGAGAAGAGGTCCACACACTGGCATGGAACCCTTACAGGGAATATAGCTTCTGAGTAGACAAGTATAGAATTGCACTGTTAGTTTGAAATGGCCAAAAGCACATGGAGAAGCACATGCAGAAGAACTAACAGTGCAATCCTTTGCATGTCTACTTAGAAGCAAGTCTCATGGAAATCAATAGGATTTTCTCCCAGGTAACGGTGTATAGCACTGAAGCCTATATTGGTGTGTGAATGCCTTTAAATGTTATTACTTCTGGAAATTATAATGAACTCACTCCTAGATTCACATTTAGCTGAGAAATGTAAAGTCTAAGGTAAAAAAAAAAAAAAAAGATGTGATCTAGACTATATACCCTGTTTCCCTGAAAATAAGACCTACCGTCATTTTTGCGTGATTTTTGCTGGCACTCATAAAACACGCGGCTCTTACTTTGACCAATTTAAGCTTCATTCTTTTCCAAGGGTGCAAAGCTCTGCAAGGCCTGGAAGGCCTGCACTTGAGTCCTCCACCATAGAGACAACATGCTAGAGAGGCCAGCAAGGCCTGGAGGGAGGCTGCAACTTTGCAGAGTCTCTCTAGCACGTCGTCTCCATGGTGGACTCAGGTGCAGGCCTCCCAGGCCTCGCACAGTCTTGCACCATCGGGAAAGAATGAAGCTTTAATCAGTCAAAGTAAGTGCAGGGGGGGGTCGCGCCACAGATTGGGAAAATAAGACCTCCATGAAAATAAGACCTACTGAAATTTTTCTTTAGCCAAAATTAATATAAGACACTGTCTTATTTTGGGGAAAATGCGGTATTAGGCAATGAACTTTTCATTTAACTTCATGTAAAGTTTAAAGTTGGGCCAGTGGGTGGCGCAGTGGGTTAAACCGCTGAACCATGAGCTGTCGATCGAAAGGTCGGCAGTTCGAATCCACGACGGGGTGACCTCTCGTTGCTTGGCCAGCTCTTGCCAACCTAGCAGTTCCAAAGCATGTTAATGTGAGTAGATAAATAGGTACCGCTTGCGGGAAGGTAAACAGCACTCCATGTTCCAGCCGCATGCTACGCGCTGCGGCAAGGAGAGTCATGACCACGGAGGTGTCTTCAGACAACGCTGGCTCTTCGGCTTTGAAATGGGGATGAGCACCACACCCTAGAGTCGGACACGACTGGACTTAATTGTCAGGGGTCACCTTCACCTTTACCTTATGGTCTATTTGCCTTTCATTGAAAGATGGTACCATAGGCTCTCTGTTGCATGTTTCATTTTATCTAAAAAGGGGTGCCCTACCATTTAAATGGTACCATTTAAATGATAGGGCACCGCTTTTTATTTAAAATAAAATATGCCACAGAACATGCCACCCCCATCTGGTGGTGAGATCATGGAAACCCTTCTGCAATAAAATTTGGGCTGCAATCCTATACACACTTGCCTGGGAGTAAGTTCCATTAAACTCAATGGGGCTTACCTCTGAGTAAACATGACTAGAATTGCACTGTTAGTTGTTTTGGAGACAGACAAGGCATCAGAAGAGTTCATATTCATATTCAAATAGTCCGTATCAGCTAAACATAAACATATAACAAGTACATAACAACAGTAACCATAAATAGGGGTGAAGAGTCCTAAACCTAGCATACACTACCCATATGACTCGCACTACGCCTCTTTACAATCTGCTTTAAATAGGTTGCAACTTTTTCTGTTAATACAGCTTCTGCACCCTGTAAAATAATCCGGATTTTTTCCTGCTGAATCAGTCATAACAACAATGAAGAGGAGTTCCTATTAAAAACTAACATTGGAGCCTAAAAACATTTTAAACGCTGATGGTTTAGGGAGAATTTTCAAGCATTTCTACCCCTCCTAGCTTGAGTGATGCATCTGTTTCAGCGTTGAAGCTATCATCTTTTTGCTTAAGATAGAAGCCTGATACAATTGCCAGAAATGAGATCCTGTGTGAAAGCCAAATCATGGCATAATAGACTGGAAATTTCAGATTAATAAACCTCTTTCGGTGGAGAACTAAATAACTTTTACAGTTTTATCTGGAGCTATTTGTTTCCTCGGAGATTTATGGTTTGTCCAAAAGGTATGCATCTTATGTCTCACTTCTTCAGATTAAAGAGCGATGATTTTAAACAGGCTTCTGAGTGGCATAATCTGGAATTGGCAATGATCTAGCTTTTGTATGAAAAAAGAGAGACAAAACCACAAGCCAACTTGAAAGTTAAATAAGAAGATCTTGATGGCGCACATCAGGAAGACGGGGCAAGATCTGCATATGGTTAAATAAATCTAGTAGTTTGTTATCAATAGAATGCCGATACGCTTGCCCAATGTTTTCATCAGGCAGGCTTTAGCTACGCATACTTTACAAGGAATTAAAGCTCCTTTTGCTTAAGGCTGCTTTAATTGATTGATGCTCAAAGTTTGGAAACTAAAACCCATCCAGCTATTACAAAGCCCCTTTAACCAAGCCTTTCCCTTTGAAAGCAGGATGCTCAATTGAAAGTGGCAGCCCACCTCTTTAGGTTTCAGGCAGCTCTGTCATTCTGCAAGGAATGTGCCTGCCACTTCGCAGGATAGGTTGAGCTGAAAGACATGTACTTTGAATCAGGGAATCAATAGAACACTTAATGGACAATTAGGAGAACAGCTGTAGGACTGTCAGAGACCCATCTGTACACAGCTCAAACAGCCTCGGCCTGGACAGGGCACGGAAAACAAAGTACACTGCTGCAGGGCATTAGCTTCCATTACAAAACATCACTTTCATTCCCCATTGAATGTTAATATAGTGCGCTCGCTCTCTTTTTTTCCATTACAAATTTTAACGCGTGTAGAAAATTATGGAAATTGCTTGGGCCATTTGTCAACTTATATCATGTGAATTGATCAATAAATTTTACCACTTTGTTGTTAATGTAGATAAATTTTGGCATTTAATTAAGCAATTGCAAAAATGTGGCCACTTTCAATTTCAGCAGATGCTACCTTTTCATCTCTAATGCAGAGCAGCGCAGGGAAATGCAAGCCAGTTGCTAAATATTTATAGACAACATGACAATACAGGAAAGAGTTATCATCCGTGATTTTGAGGCAGAAACAATTAACATGGTTAGGAAAAAGAGCCCACATGCAACGAGGAAGTGAAATATTTTTTCTAGGAAATATATTCATGATGTCTAAAGAAAAAATACACTTATACTTAAAAGCACGTTGCATTCAACACACTAAGGAACCACTGCTGTGTAAAGATGTTTAATCAGTCATGATATTTACAAAAATAATATAGAGACAGACAGACAGACAAACAGACAGACAGAAGTACAAGTGAGAACTATACACTTATGCCTGTATCCATGCATTATAGCAGTATGTTGTATGAATATGTATTAAAACTATACAGTTAATGGGCAGGATCCAAAGAGCTACTACAGGTGATTCTAGTACAGGTTGAGTATCCCTTATCCAGTCTGCTTGGGATGGGAAGTTGTCTGAATTTCGGTTTTGTCTGGATTTTGAAATATTTGCATAAATATAATGAGATATCTTGGGGATGGGACCCAAGTCTAAACACAAAATTCATTTTTGTCTCATATACATACAGTATACACATAGCCTGAAGGTAATTTTATACAATCTTTTAAATAATTTTGTGCCCCAGCATGCCTTGCACTATGCCAGCCAGGTGCTGGAAAAAGTTTGGTTTTTTTTTAGTCAGAGCCCCCCAAATGTCTGGATTTCAGAATAGTCTGGATTTTGAGTGTCCGGATAAGGGGTAAGCAACCTGTAGAATGTTTGCCATTTTTCCTTTGAATAGTAGAGTCCCCATGCCATGTGACAAACTGCTTTTGAAATTCCCCTTCATTGAAAAAAAAAAACGGTTTGCTGAGCAGCAATGGCTCTGCAAAGAACATTCCAGTACTTCTCTTGCACATGGAACCAGTTGTGCAGTTCCTTGCATTTAAGCCAATATATGTCAATCATTTTATATTGGGCTTCTTGTCATATATTGTTTCTGATCCCTTTTTCTGCAAACTTCCGTGAAATCCTGTTTATGATCATGTGTGCTGATTTCTTTCTTAATCCCAAGCTTCTTGGATTTACTAAGTCCAAGCTTCTTATTTACTATTAAATGAGCAGAATTCAAAGAACTGGACAACAATTCACCAAACCAAGAAGACCCTAGACTTGTGTTTCTCAGTCACAGCTTTCAATAACGACAACTCTCTTGGCAAACTGAGAGGAAATTCAAAAGCAGTTTGTGATATGGCAGTTTGTAATCTATTCAATGAAAAAAGTTAACAGTGGGCATGCACAAGTCCTTGGACAAATATAAAGCAGTTCTTTGGATACAGACTAACAAATATACATACATACATACATACATACATACATACATACATACATATAGGCTTACCATATTCCCCCTGCACAAAACCGGGACACCCCCCCCAGAATTATTAATTAATTAATTGATTAATTAATTAATTAATTTTGAAAGTCCTAACCTTCCAAAAAAAATTATTTATTTATTTATTTGTGGCCATTTTGGCCACAAAAAGTTTCTGGGACAGATGGCAAGCCTATACATAAGGATGTGTACCACAGCAGGGATGGCCAGAGGTCCTAAAAGCTCCATCTAAGAAATCATGTTGAACTGGTTAATTAGGTAAATAAAATACATCTTTAAAAAAAAGGCAGACACAGAACTACTAAGTAAAATTGTATCAAAACTAAATCTAACTCCACCTACTATTTAGCCCTTTATTTCCTTGTATTTCGAAAGGTCGGCAGTTCGATTCCCCCGACGGGGTGAGCGCTCGTTGCTTGGCCAGCTCCTGCCAACCTAGCAGTTCCAAAGCATGTTAAATGCGAGTAGATAAATAGGTACCGCTTGCGGGAAGATAAACAGCGCTCCGTGTTCCAGCTGCATGCTACGCGCTGCGGCAAGGAGAGTCATGCCGGCCACATGACCACGGAGGCGTCTTCGGACAACGCTGGCTCTTCAGCTTTGAAATGGAGATGAGCACCACACCCTAGAGTTGGACACAACTGGACTTAATTGTCAGGGGATACCTTTACCTTTTTATTGTATACCAATAGCCTGCATTTCCCCCCGAGGCAGGGCCTCAGAGCAGGGTGCAAGGAGGACATTGTACCTGGGCCCCAGGGTAAAAAAGGGGGCCCAGGAGCCAAAGGAGAGGAGCCAGAACTTTCCTGATAAATGAGAATGATTAATAGAGAAGGGAAGGAGCACAAAAGGAACTTTGTACCCCCTGATAAAGAACTTTGTGTCTTCACTGCTAAGATATCTGGCCATTGACAAAAGACATATCCTTGCTCTTAGCAACAGTAACAAAGAGGATTGAGAAAGTCAGATGCCTTATTTACAGAAATTAACAACATTCAAGAATACAGCAATAATTCTACAATGGAAGTGCATAAACATTTATGTGCAGAAAGATAAAAATCAAACATTTACATTATTTACAGCCCAATCCTAACCAACTTTCCAGCACCGATACAGTCATGCCAATGGGGCACATACTGCATTCTGTGGTGGGGAGGGAGCCATGGAGGCCTCCTCACATATAGAGACATGGGACCACTGACTCTTGTTGCATTCCAAAGTGCAATTTCAGCACATATAATTTATATACAGCCTGTTGTATACAGTTATAGTTTAAACATGGATAAGTATTTCACAAGTCTAACAATAGATATTCTAATGCTTCAGTTTTATTTTCACGCTCCCAAGTAATTGTATATAGGATACACACTTACTTGCGAGTGTGTATAAGACTGAAGACTTAGAATACCTATTGTGTCTATTTTTACTATTTTTGGAAGCCACTTTGTGAATTCGTATTTAAAAGTGGGATACAAATATATTAAATGGATAAAATAAATTACTAAAGGGGTAGTTCTTTTGCTTCTGCAGTAGTGATTTTGTATGTTTTTAAAACATACAGTAGTGTATTATAAAATATTAGAGCTATGCTAGATAAGTTTATATAAAGATCAAGTATTATGTGCAATCCAGTACTTTACTCAAAAGTAAGTCTGATTAAGTCCAATAAAGTCCCATAGAGCTTAATGGAGACTTACTTTTGAGTAGTCAGGCATTACATTACATCCTAATACTCGATCTCTATTTACACTTAACTAGGAAAGCTCTAATATCTTATAACACACTACTTTGAAAACATATACAAAACACTACTGCAGAAGCAAAAGAATTACCCTTTTGGTCATTTATTTCATCCATTTAATATATTTCTTTCCCACTTTTAAATACGAATTCACAAAGTGGCTTCCAAAAATTGTAAAAATAATACAATGCAAAAAAAAAAAAATAACACACAATATTTTAAGCAGCAGCAATCTAAAATTAGTAGATAGAGCAGTTTAAAAGCCTTCTGTAACCAAAACATAAATTTAATTACTTTCCATTGCCTATTTGAACTTATTGAATGGGGAAGTGTGTGTGTGTGTGTGTGTGTGTGTGTGTGTGTGTGTGTGTGTGTGTGTGTGTGTGTGTGTGTGTGTATGAAGGTCAGTGCTGAAAACTTTTTAAAGCACACACAGATGTGGTCAGACAATAGGCAACATAAATGAACATTTTAGGTATTCTAGATGGCCTTAGGGACCACAAGATGAAATCCTGCCTTTGACAGCCAGAGGCCCTAAACATAGCACTCAGCAGCATGGGTTGACATGATTAACTGCAGTAGCTCATTGGAGTGGGTAGGAGGTTGGCTGCTTTTGCTGGTGCCTCTAGAGTAAGAAAAGCCTTAAAATCACACTGCTGTCTTTATCATAATCACCCTGAATAAGCAGATTCCCCACATGGTCTGTATCCTCCCTCTGAAGTGTTGCCTGTCAGAGGACAAAGGGACTGGCAAGATGAACTTCTGTTTGAAGAACAGTTCAATGAAATCCAGTTGGGTTTCTTCATTCATAATCCTTCAGCAGGCGTCTCTCAGCTGTCTTTGCACTTCTATTGCCAGGCTTAATGGGCCAAGAACTCCCAGTGCCTGAGGAGGCGCACTAAACGCTTCCCCTTACCTGGCAGTGTGCCAGCACCCATTGCTCTGTCTCCCACTCCCTGGATCCAAAAAGGAAGAGAACGGAGTGAGAAAGGAAGTGTGGAGGAGCAGAGTGATGGGCATGGGGTGTGGTTGTTGATTAGATCCACTTTCAGGCGATATTACCATTATCACTTTTTTTTCTGAGAAAACTACCGTACTTCTAGGCATCTTCCAAATATGCAACAAGATTCACTGTAGGAAAACGCACAATTACGACTGAAAATAGGTAAAGGACATGAACATAGCAGGACACTGTGACACGGGAATACATCCTTCAGTGATGGGGAAAGTATCCACTTTTCGCTTCTTAGGCATTTAAGAAAGGTGTCCTGTGTTTCTGGACTTCATTTCCCTAATCTGATCACCTAATACTAGCCAAGTTTCATCTGAATGTTGATCTAGGAGAGCCAAGCTAGGGTTGAAGGGTCCTTGTTTAGACTAGGAACTGATCTACCCTAAAAGCAACACCAATGTTGGGGGAAGAGTGCCGAGCAAATCTGACACAAAAACCCTTGACTTCTGAAAGGCAGACTTCCCCAAAATGAGGAGACTAGTTAGAAAAAAGCTGAAAGGGAAGGTAAAAAGAGTCCAATCTCTCCAGAGTGCATGGAGGCTATTTAAAACAACAGTAATAGAGGCCCAGCAGGAGCGTATCCCACAAAGCTCGACTAAGTCCAGGAGGGTGCCGGCATGGCTAACAAGCACAGTTAAAGAGACTATAAAAGGCAAGGAAGCTTCCTTCCATAAATGGAAGTCTTGCCCTAATGAGGAAAATAAAAAGGAGCTCAAACTGTGGCAAAAGAAATGTAAAAAGATGATACGGGAGGCCAAGAAAGACTTTGAGGAACGGATAGCAGGCAACATTAAAGGGAATAATAAAAGCTTCTTCAAATATTTTAGAAGCCGGAAACCTGCCACGGAAACAGTTGGTCCATTTTTGCAATCCTTTTTTGCAATCCTAACTAACGTCCCATGTGATGATGCAATGGCAACGGCGCAGCTTCTGCTGCATCCCGCAGGGGGTGTTTTGCATGCTGGTGTCCCTGCAACCACTGGGAAGGCTTCAGTCTTCCCAGAGCACACGCTGTCAGAAAGCACTTTACAGCGCTTTTGCAACAGCGCGTGCTGGTGGAACATGTGTTCCACCGGCACTAAAGTTAAGCTGGATTGGGCCGTCTAATTTTCATACACCAGATCCCAGTTTGTCAAATGCTAGAAATAGCCACCGAGTGTACTGGTATATATGCCCCAAGTACAAAGAGATGCAGAGGAAGAACAAAATGAGGCCAAAAAGTCAAACAATTCAAGGGGTATCAAGAACATTCAGGCAAATGAAGTGCAACTGAAATAGTACAACACGTTCATTATTTAATCCACACCTTTGCTATGTCATTACAGCTCCATATGGGACTGCTCAAAAATCCTCTCAGTCCCAACCAATCCAGCCATACCTGAAGTCCAGATACAACAGGACCTCATTGTCATACTCCTTCAGGTTGTAGCTGTCGCAAGGGCTTGTAGCTCTTGGTTGATGTCTTTTGAAACAGCAGCAGCACCAAAAAGGAAACAACAAAAAGTCACAGCAGTCTCAGGTCCCCAGATATGGCTAAGGGCTACGGGTAAGTAAGCATTATATCCTAGAAAGAGTACTGCATGGTGGGGGAAAATGTGGATTAATTCCTAAAAATTTATATGGGATGTCAATGAAACGTTTTTAAAGCCCCACAAAGTCTGCTGTGATTCTGAATCTAACCAATGGATTTTTTTTTAATTTTTATTACAGGCTACTTATTTATATGATTTATTGGAGATGCTCCATTGAGACATAGAAGCATTTTCCTAATAAACCAAGAGGTTAGTACCATTGTTTTCAGTACAGCTGACCCTTGACTTTCCTGTAAAACTAGGATCATTAGAAATGGTCCATTGGTTATATTGGAGCATTTCTAATGAACCGGAGGGTCAGCTCTATGGAAATAATGTAAAATATCCAGATTCATGATGAAAAACTCCATTGAAATGCATGAAACGTTTCTAATAAATCCAGATTTTAGTGGAGCTCAACCCTGAGTCCATTAAAACGTTATGAAAAAATAGTCACTGAGCATGCATCTTAAGTACTTCTTCCTACGTTAATCTCTCATTTATTTTAAAATGTGCTGTAAAAATAGCAAAAGGCACCCATGAAAATTTGTTAAAGTTTGCCCATTTTTTTCACATATACATATGAGCAGCAGATCATTTAGAAGAAAGACTCCCTTCTATTTCTAACCCTAAAAGCTTGTATTACAAAAGCAAATTCTAAGGAAATATTTTCTTTGCCTGGTACCATGGTCTACACTAAAATTGGATTTATATACTCCATAAACTCTGAAGCTGTAAGCAGGTACTTCTTTGAATACCTACATTATCACAGTCGGTATCTTGAGCTAACTGAACTGCAGCCTTATGATGAAACTTGCTTTTTGCATCCTATTAACAAAGGCCATGATGACCTCACTAGGACTATGCCAGATGTTCCCAAGTGAACATTTCACAAATGGAGCAAAACAGGCTGAGGAAGCGGCAATGGTCTCCCCAAACTCTCAAGTGCCTGACTTTTTCATGGGTTTTGAAATCAGATTGCTACTCCTCCTCTCAGATGCTTCAGTGCCATTTTTGTTTGGCCAGCCATGGTCCTTTTTTCTTGCTGGCAATGTTATCGCTGGACTCATGGTGGCAGTGAGTCACCATACCCATGACGATATCCTTTCCAGTATGGCAAAAGGCATTATTGCTTAATTCCGTATTTAAAAGACAAGATCTTTAGCAATTGTATGTAAGGACATAAAATTAGATATCCTTATAACATAGCTGAAAATAAACATCTTACGTAAAATAGGGAGTTCCATTGATTATGAGCACAATCCTGGAAATGCATCCGGCGACAGAACAAGCGTTCCGTCGTCGGAATCCGTCGCGAACGTGCCGTAAAGCACATTTGCAACAACTCAGGAGTAAGGGAGGCCTCCCTCACTCCGGTGCCGGATCTCCATGCGGACGGCGGTGGAAGGTAAGAGCTCCGTCGCTGGCCACATGGGTGGTCCTGCCGGGTGACGGAGGGGTCCCATTTGCCTAGCTGGCCCAAGAGGGGTCGGGGGATGGTGTCGGCCATATCCCCCTCCCCGCTGGGTTGGCTACGCCATTACATGGTCTTCTCTACTTCCGCTATTTAGCTGGCTGAAATCTGAGGAGGCCGATAGGGCCGGTTCCCTTCCCCGAGTAGACCTCCAGCTCGGCAGCAGAATGGCCGCTGGGGCTCAGGATCTGGAGGGCAACCCAGGATTGCACTGCCCTACTGATAAAACATCATATCTAAGACATTGCCCAGTATGGCTGGTAACATATGCAAGGAGCTATCCTCAGGATCAAAGCAGTGTGTGGTTGTGTGTATGTGCACTGCTTCACATGGCAAAGTGGTTTGCTGTGCCCAACTTTTTTTTAATACAGGATTTTAGAATTTGTGACATGGCAATTTCCTGTAAAGAATGAGAGCTTGTTTTAAAATAAGAAAATGTCTGGTTTCACAAAAATTCAGTGCCAACTGTCCCTACCTGCCAAAAGTGGTAAGGCTTCAAATGGTACCCACACTGCTCTGCCAAAGGATTATAGACATTTCTGTTGGTTATGAGTAAATCACTGAATTTCCATTCATTTCTTTGAAGCTTCTCATGAAAATGTGACAATTCCGTCTAGTGAGGTAGGCTTACTATGGCTCTGCATCCTTCTCTTACCAGCACACTGGATTTTGACAGGGAATGCAATAATATTAGATAGGACTTGGATGCCACTTCAGTTTTCAATGGAGAAGGTTTTAAAAAATGCAGGGACAGGGTTCACAGCAAGCTAAGCAGGGTCGACCTCGGTTCCCGCTTGGATGGGAGACGGAAGCTGCTGACGAACCTCGCAAAGACACTGAGAAGGCATCGTGAGAGGGTGGAATGCAGAGGAGTCAGCTAGAGAGAGAACATCTAAGACAACCGTCCGAGGGTGAACTGCGGTGAACTGTGAAGCTTGTAAGTGCAAAAGCACAAACCAGAAGGAGGGCTGCACTCGGAAGGGAAAACATCTCGAGTATGGATGGTTCTATATGGGAATAGAACAATATTGTAAAGACTCTTATCAGGTCTAAAGATAGCCTGCCTATGTAAGCCGGCTTGAATAAATCTGATGAGAAATCTGATGATGAGAAAGGCAGTATATAAATACAGAAAATAAATAATAAAAATAAATAAAAACAGCAAATCTTTTAAGATTGTTTTAGTTGCCTTTGTAGCAGCCCAATTCTACCTAAGTTCCCACACAGTGGTGTAGCAGGGCCAGCGCAGGGTGTGCTGCATCCTGCATGGGAATCTTGCAAACTGGAGGTTTCCTCAAGGTAAGGGGACATTTGTCCCCTTGCCCTGGAGAAAGCCCCAGCCAGCGCAATGGGTCTATTTATTTATTTATTTTATTTATTTACAGTATTTATATCCCGCCTTTCTCCCCGAAGGGACCCAAGGCAGCTCAGTCTACTTGGATATGTGCAAGCCATATGGCTGGCACAAGTCCAAGTGGATCCGTGTCAGCAGATCAGGCCTGGGATGGGGGATAGGATGCGGTACGCACCAGCACTGCCAATCTCACTCCCCTCCTGGGCAAGATATGCCCACCCCTGCCCCAGTCACCACCTACCTCATCCAAACTATTTGTTTAAATCCTTGAAAAATTAAAAATGGAAATGGAACACAGAGACTGAGCAATAGGAGATAAACTAGGAGCTAGAACAAGCAATTGGGCACCCATATCAAGGCAGCAATAGAGAGTACTCTGCTTTGTAGAATGCCCTTGTGTTGAAACAGGATTTACGGTATCTACTACAATGACTTACAATCAGTGATGTAGACTTGAGTCTATTGACTCGGACTTGAGTTGGACTCAAGTCGTGTCAATGACTTGACTCGGACTTGACTCAGCAATTGTAAAAGAAAAAGATTTGACTAGAGAACTGGAGCCTTTTACGACAAGTCCAATTTGATTCAGGTTTAAACCCATTTTCCCCATTAAATAGATAGGGACTTGCAACTCGCAACCAAAGACTCAGGACGACTTGAGACTTGGAGTCAGAGGCTTGAGCTATATTCCCCCCCCCCCCTGTTTATAATCCTGGTTTCAAAACATTTGCATTTCAAAACATTTTGGAAACCTTTTCAGTTCACTCTAAGGCCACTCAAACCATTCCACATTGTTGTCTCTTCTTTTTGTACTCCTATCAGTTAACCTCTTTAGCACTCAAGTTTTATCCCATAATGGAGATGTGGCAGATGGCTGGTGGTGCTAGCTTCTCACACAATTTTGAAAGGGATGGGGCAAGCCTTGTTGAGTCTTGTTGAGTCAAGTGTACTTGAGCACTAAGAAGGATGAGCACAGAGCCATAGGGGAAGAGCTTGTCTCAGCACTATTCAATTTCTGTTAGTTACTTAAGTGTGATGACTTTTCTCACAAGGAAGAACATGGTACCATCTTGTCTAGATAGGCATATAACCAGAGTAATCAGAAGCATACATTCTTTGTGATGTTATGTGATGGGCAGCCTGATTCTGCCTATATTTAGGCCGGTGGAGCGTGCGCTCTGCCACTGGCGTCGCTGCAGGGGGGCAGAGCTCTAAGTTCCGGCATGGTCCGACCTTCCGTTACACCAGTGCACGAAGCGGCCCTGCCCCCTCACCTTCGGAGCCATTCAAGGCGGTGTCTCCTGCACGTTGCTTTCACCGCCTTGAATGGTTCCAAAGTCGAGGGGGCGGGGCCACTTCGTGCACCGGTGTAACGGAGGGTCAGACCGCGGCGGAACTTAGAGCTCCGCCCCCCTGCAGTGACGCCAGTGCGCTCTGCAAGCCTTAGGTGTTGCAAAAGTGCCTTAAGGCACTTTCACACCACTCAGAGAGTAAGTGGTGCCGGCACTGAGGCCAGCACCACTTACCATGCTGGCCCCCAGGACCTGCACTGCAGGACACAGGCAAGTCCTGCGCCAGTTGGCGGGAGGGCGTGGGGAGGGCTAGGCCGCACTGGTGCGGGCTGCAGCTTGCCTAGGATGCAGCAGCCTGCCATTTCGGCCGGCTGCCACATCTTAGGCAGGATTGGGCTGTCAGTTTTAAAATGTTTTAATATTTGTCACTGTTACAATGTCACTGTAACTAAGATACTACCTAGGTACCGTCAAGATACTAAGATACTACACTAAGTACAGTCAGATTGCATCTTATGTAAATTTTACTTGCACAAATTCAATTACATGCACTCGGCAAACAAATAAACAAAAAGATAAGAGAAAAACCATTTAAATAGTGCAGGCAATACTGTCCACCATTCTACTTACTAAATATATGCCCTGGAGGGAGTCTGACACTGGAGAATGAAGCTGTTGTTCCCTCAGTTGATCTCAGTTCCCATCTGCCTCTTGTAGTTTTTAAAGAGACAGCCTTGCGCTATGCCAGTCAGGTGCTGGAAAAAGTTGTGGGTGTTTTTTTTTAAGCACCAAAAATGTCTGGATTTCAGAATAGTCTGGATTTCGGATGTCCAGATAAGGGGTAATCAACCTATAGTACATTTTTATGTACTTGTTTATGTGTGTATAAAATAATCCATATACTTGTTTATGCGTATAAAATAATACAAAGAAACCTGAAACTCCAAAGCTTTTTTAGGCCCCAAAGAAATCTGAAACTCCAAAGCTTTGTTTTTAGAACAAAGTTCGACATTTGGTGGAAAAGTACACAAGCTTTTGTGTTCCACAACAGGAAGACTTGTGATCAGGCAAAGAGGCTTTCTGGATTAGACCATAGATCCATCGTCCAGCATCTTAGTTCCCTCAGTGGCCGACCAGGTGCTTAAGAAAGCTTATACGCAGGGCATAAAGGCAACCCCCTCCCCTGTTGCTGCCCCCAGCAAGAAACAGACTGTTCAATGGCACATGGCCTCTGAGCACGGACTTTCCATGTAGTTATCATGATGAAAGCTACTGAAAGACCTTTTGAGCATGAATGTGTGTCACCCCCTTTAAAGCCATCTAAGCTAGCAGCCATCACCACATTTTATGATAGCAAATTCCATAAATTAATTATGCATTGCACAACGTACTTTGTCCTGAATCTACGGTCAATCAGTTTCACTGAATAATCCTGAGTTTTAGTATGGGAAGAGGAAATCCGCTTTCTCCTATTTCTGTACATTATGCATAATTATATATACCATGCCCCCCAGTCATTTCTCCCCCCCTCCCCTAAAAAGCATAAACACATTAGCCTTTCCTTGTAGGGAAAATGTGCCAGCACCATGATAATTTTGGCTGCCCTTTTCTATAACTTTGCTAGCTCGACAATACCCTTTTTGAGATGGAGTGATTAGAATTGCACATACTACTCCAAAAGTGAATATGCCACAGATTTGTAAAAGGCATTATGATCCTGGCAGTCTGACTTTCAATTCCTGTCCTGTTAACCCTAACAGGAATATGTCTTTTTGCTGCCACTACACACTGAGCTTGATGTTTTCATTGAGCTGCCCAGCATAACATCAAGATCTCTTTCCAGTAAGAGAGTCCCCATTCAGACCCCATCAACATACAGGTAAAGCTGGGGTTCTTACTTCAATATGCATCACTTTACATTTACCTTGGGCCACTAAAAGGATACCGTATGTTTTTCCCTATTTTGTTTAATCTCTCATTCTTTTGGATCCCAGCAGTAAAGGGGTGGACTCCAGTGGTAAGAGACGGAGCCCAACAGCAGCCCAAGAATGACCTGAAATTAACCTTTCTTGTTCATTTGCAGAAAGCTGAAGAAAAGCGATCATTCTGGGCAAATAGGCAACCCAAGGGTTAGCAACATATATTCACATCCCAAACCTATGGATGTTTACTCACTATCTGATCCTGTGTAAAAAAGAGCCTGCAGAGCGCATGCTCCTCAGGCGCCAGGTGTCATAAACATGTAAGAAATGCACTGGTTGGCGCAGGGGCAGGGGGAGGGAGGGCCGGGCGGTGAGGGAGGTTGGCCATTGGGTGAGCCGAGCCAGGCTGGGATATCGGCATTGAGCTCAACCGATATCCCACACCCGTTCTCGGCCTCAGCGGCCCTAACCCCACCGCCCCGGATGTACGTCGGTTCGAGAGCTGACATACATTCAAGAAGACCCATTGGGGCTGGGCAGCCCTACACCCGGGGGACAAACGTCCCCTTCTCTAGAGACGCTCCCAGACCATCTGGGAAACATGTCCCAGAAAGGGCGTAGGATACTGCAGCCGGCCTATGGGCCAACCACATATCCTTATGCAGGATTGGGCTGCTCAAACTGTATTCACCAAGGTTTACTCCTCTGTGTGTGTGTGTGTGTGTGTGTGTGTGTGTGTGTGTGTGTGTGTGTGTGTGTGTGTGTGTGTGTGTGTGTGTGTGTGTGTGTGTGTGTGTGTGGGCATTGAGCTCAACCGATATCCCACTGTGCATCCAATGTGCCTTCTCTACAAGGCTACTCAAGGAATCAGAATGGTGAATGAATGCTGTACAAGTTATAGCAGACGGCTATGTATAGGACCTCTTATTCATAGTCAAGGAGACATCAGAGATGTGGGGCAGGGAGAAACTGCTGAATACAGGAACAAATGCTGCATGTTTCAGTGGTTTGTTGGATAATAGCTCTGCTGCTTAGATTGGCTGTGTATACCTGATATGTGTGTGTGTAGTGTGAGAGAGTGGAAAGGCATATTAATAGAATTCTATCTCAACAGATTTAATTCTTAAATGCTACACATACTTGTTTAATCTCTCATTTTAAAAGTAGGAAAGGTTAGATTATAACATCAGTTTAGCTCTCTTTGAAGCAGGTAATAATTAAGTTGATTCACTGTTGCAATTACTGTCAAATCCCCCTTAATTACCAGAGATTTTATAGCAGCTTCATTATACGTCTGCTGTAATGCATTGTGGCCCTAAGGAGAAGGGGTTGCAGGAAATTCTGCATAGCATGTATAATTCCAAGCTGCAGTTAAACCTTCCCATGAAAGCCTCTGCACTAAATTTATCTTTTTTTTACCTTTCTCCCCATTATTTCAAGTAGTTTAACTGAAGTAACACCACTAAAATATGTACCTAACTTTCTAAGTGAGAATTGATCTTTTCAGAGATATTAGAAATAAAAATGGAGAATGAGCAAATGAGCAGTGAATTATTTCCTGTGGGAAGGCTCAATACAAAAAAAATAATTACGAGGAATACTGATTTAAAATTAAAAAGTCAGTGATTGGTGCTTTAATCACATTCATAGCACAAGGATTTTTCTCCTGTTCTCATTAACTGTAGGTAACAGTTTCAGATTTACATGTGAATATAAGCAATAATGCACACAGCCTTTATTATTATTATTATTATTATTATTATTATTATTATTATTATTATTGAGAATATTTATAAACCACTTTTTCACAAGAAAGTTAAGAATGAGAATATAGTTCCCTGTCCCAAAGGGGGCTCACTCACACACACACACACACACACACACACACACACACACACACACACACACACACACACACAAACAAACAAACAAACAAGGAAAACACCAGCAACAGCCAGCTGGGGCAAATTGGGACTGTTGCTCTCCTATTGCAAAATGTAAGAGAGCAACCACTTTAAAAGGTGTCTTTTTGCCTAGTTGGCCAGGACCTAGTTCCAGAAGTGCTAGGGCTAAGCCCTGAAACATGTTAAGTAGTAAGAGTGAGCCTCTGAGTATTTGCAGAACGTGTTCTACAGATCACTGAGTCATCAGAATCCTTGAGCAAAGGCATCCCTAGGGTTTGCATCACCCAGTGCAGGAGGTCAGTGCGTCACCCCCATGATGGACCTCCTCCCATGCAGTGGGCGAGGCAATGCATTGTTGCCCTGCCCCCACACCATTGCCCCACCTCCTGCATAATCAAAATTACACCTTTAAATTACAATATTATACGCACAGCCTAAATGTATGTTTGCAACCTAAACAGAGGCATCTCTAGGGTTTGCGTCACCCGGTGTAAGAGCTCAGCGCGTCACCCCCATGATGGATCCCAGAGGTGAATAGGGAGAAACACGGTTGGGCTGAGCTGGGTTCTACAAAAGATGCATATCAGGCAGGACTCTGTATTTCTACAGATTACTCCTGGTCAGTGGTGTCACTAGGGTTGGTGTCACTTTATTTATATTAATATATAACAGTACAGGTCACCCAACAAATCAGTAATCAACTCGTCTCTCAGAACAATCAGTCTCATTGGTCTGTTTTGAGTTGAAATTCACTTTTTGTCACATAAGGCAGTTGTGTTTTCTGTTTCTGGTTATTTGGGCACAGCGTTTGATAGAATACAAATAATTCAAAACGGTTTGTTTCATTGCATTCTGCATGAAACTACACATCCAATGATATTATATAACTTGATGGTGTTATTCATAAATACAAAGTTTTCACCACTAGTGGTGTCACACACACACACACACACACACACACACACACACACACACACACACACACAAGGTTGTCACCCGGTGTAGTCCGCACCTCCCTAGTGATGCCACTGTCCCCGAGTACACCAACGATTAGAACACTGGCCTTCCAAATGAGATGGAGTGGCTTGAGTTCAGGTTGAAATTGCAGGTACACTTACTTGGCAGTACATCTCACTGAACCCACTGAGACTAGACATTAATGAATTAATCAATCAATCGATTGATCGATCAATCGATCAATCAATCAATCGATTGATTAACTGGGGCAAGCGTGCTTGCTTTGTATTTTGTAAATTGCAGCCAGATCAGGCCCTCTTACTGCCGGCATTTGCCATGCACAGGCAGGAGGTGTCAACAGGGTTTGGCAGCTGACTGGCACCCAGGCGGAACAAGCACCATATTAATAACCAGCAACACTGAGATTCTTAGGGGAGCAGGAGCTGGGGATGCTGATAGGATTAATTACAGGCCCCAAAACATATGAGTGACCCAAAAACTAGACATTACACTAAACACCAGGGTGTGGAGGTGGAGGTTTATAAATGAATGTTTATAAAATAGCAGTCAGGGTGGCTATGAAAGAGAGTGGAACGGTGTGTGTGTGTGTGTGTGCGTGCGCGCGCATGCTCTTTAGGACTTTGTCCCTGCCATGGTTCCACCCCCGATCATCCCCATGCCATTATGTGCTATTTTAGATTTAAAAAAAGCTTCCACTGACTTTCAAAATATTTTCTTGTTTTTAAAACATTGTGCAGGAGCACAACTAGGTGTGCAACCATGGCAGGGCTAAGTCCTAAAGACTCCCCTATGGTTCTACTCCATTTCTCAGCCCCTTCCCCTGCTATTTTTTTTAAAAAGGAAAAGACAAACCCACCAGGCTATATTATGGATTTCAGATCATACCTGATTTGGCCCTAAGTGAGCTGGGTCTCTGCTAGAACTGACACTAGATCCCAGGAATGGGAAACAATACAGTATATGTCTAACAGGGTGCTTGTTTCATGTATGATGATTAATATATATACATGTCAACCTGCTGTGTCAGCTATGAATACAAATCAGATAGCCAGAAATATGAGGAGCTTAAACAAAGAAAGTAAAAGAAACTAAAGGTCACCAGTCAATCAATCTTCCAATTTCTCAAAAAGAGGCAAGGGATTGTGAAGGGATGGGAGGGGTGCCAAGGTTCTCAGTTTGTACTGGGCCAAAAGTAATTATGCTTGATTTAAGTTGTCAGTTCTCCTTTCCCCTGTGGTTGGGCTGGGCCCTGGGGAGAGTCGTGGAGGGGGGAACTAGGGGCTAGGAGGCTGGGGGTACTGGGGGTTGGAAGGTGTTAGTGGGGGGTTCACAGTGGCGGCAGGAATGTATGGGCCTAGCTCCTGACCTCCATCCCATTCAGGCCTTTTCCTGGAGGATTTGTGGTTGGGACTTCTGGGGAAAAGCCTGGGGGTGGTGGGAGTCACAGGGTGTTGGTAGGGGGTCACTGGTGAGTCTCTGGAGGTGGCAGGAACTTAGGGGCTCAGCTGTTGGTCTTCGTCTCTCAGAGTTTCTTCTTTGCAGGCCATCGGAACGCCTGCCTTGGTGGGTGGGTAACTCACCTAAGCAAGCACCCTGCTGCTCTGCTGAGGGGAAACTTGGGGGAGAGGAAGACCAAGAGCCAGGCTCCTGGGTCTGCCACCACCCCACTAGCATCATCTAGTCTCGAATTTTGGGCTTTTGTTTCTCCCCTGAGCTTCTCCTTGGCAAAAGGCCGAAAGCCTGTCCTTGTGAGCGGGTGGTGTTGGTGGCCCCGGTGGGAAACGGGGGGTGGGGGTGTCATCAGGCCCATTTCCCTGTCACTCTTGGCCTTCAGCTTTCGTTTCTTTTCTGCAGGCCACCAATGTGTCTGCCTGGGTGGGAGAGTTACCCAACCACCCATGCAGGCACTCTCTGACGGCCTGCAGAGAAGAAACCAAAGGAGACAAGAGTCAGTCCTGGTCAGCAGCCTGCTCCCTTCCCACCAGTGCATGGCCTATGGGTGGTAAAGGCAGGTGGGTGGCAAGTGCTGGCCAGGCCTAGCTCTTGTTGTTCCCACGAGATTCTTGTGGACACCCCTCTAGACTTTTTGCCTGGGTGGGCGAAGGAGTAGATGGTACTGGTGGGCAGCAGGCAAGGCGGCAGCAGTCCAATTTTCTTTCCTTCCTGTGATGACCATCATTTTTTCCTGCCCCCCACCATCACACCAGTTAGATCTTGGACAGCAGCAGGAGATGGGGGCAGAGGGAGGCAGTGTTGCTGGAGAGAGTGGCGTTCTTTTTCTCTTCCCTGTGGGGCTGGGTTGTATGTCTGGTTGGAGAAGGATTCCCCCCCCCCCCCCGGCACAATCTCATCCTTCACATCAGACAGCAGAATGTCTTGGACTAGCCCTGCTTGGGAGCAAGTTCCACCGAACTGGGTGGGATTTACTTTTCATAAGCTTAGAATCAAGGCTAGAAGTGGAAGAAAGGGGGGGAGGAGGAGGGATGAGGCCTCGTGCACATGTGTGAACATTAAGACACCATCTAATGCACAACCTGCGATTTCACATGTTGCAGCTGGTGAAGTTCATTTTGAATTGTTTTTTTTAAAAATATATATATAGTGTATAATAATAATGCCCCTCTCTCAGGCACCAATGGGGTTGTTGCAAGCACACAAAGGTCTTCATCTGCGAAGTGGTAGAGGGTATATTTGTAACCTGGCCTTCCTCGTCTCAACTTTTGTCAAAACACAGGCACGTGAATTGTCAATTTTTGCAGCTCACATGTTGGAGTTGTTTCCAGAGGAAAAATCTTTACAAATCAGAGCCAGTAAAGTAAGCTTGCAAAAGTTCAGAATGTCTCTCCTTGTGATGAAGGAATTTACTTCCCAGCATACATTAGATCCAGAAAGGGCTTCAGTGTCAGAGACACCCTTGGCAGCTGTGTTAACAGTAAAGGAGCTGCCTTTGTACAGCAGTGCAGTTATTAAATTTCTCCAGAGACCATGACTCATTAATCAAATATTCATGCATCTCTGTAAATACATACTAAACAGAGAACAGCCTCAGAATTGACCATCTTAACACAAGCAGGCTTTCATGTTGGACTGACAAAATCTTGAGAACAAGGGGGCATGTTGTACATTCCTCCATGCTCTATGCACCCCAATTCCTAAAAACAGAACACAAGTGATCTTACTGATGGCAAGTGTTTTTGAGTTACAATTAAAATTACTCCGCTATTGCTTCATGCCATCATTCTTTTTAGAAAACGGGGAGACAGAATCAAACCTTCTGTTCATTGTTTACCAGCAGACAAGAAACTTTTTTCCCAAATGGATGGAGAAATCAAGGCCATGCTCCTATTAATACAAGAATTTGTAGTAGCATGAAAAACAACATTTTGCTGTTTAAGCGAAGCAATCCAGAACACTTCTAAATGTCTGCAAAAGGATCCTGCAAATCCTTCATTTCCCTTTTCATCTACTGTTACAATTCACGTTTGCCTCTTATCACGCTGGGAGTGGGTACATAAGTAACCAGGAACACCCAAATCCGATCCAAGCTTTCTGAGCGAGTTGATAAAATCAAGCCAGCTGCTGATGCTTTAGTTTAGACATAGTTTGACATTCAGATTTGCTAACCTCAAGATGCCCGAGATTTGGAAATTGCAGACTTCAGAGAATGAGATCTATATGCTGAGATCTACCACTCAAAGGGAATACTTCTCTAGTTATAAAATTGGAAGAGCATATTGATTCCCCTATTAACACCCAGAATCTGTGTTCAAAATAAACTACGTATGACACTTAACTGTTTGAATTAACTTTTCGGAAGTACCTGCACCTTTGTTTTTCTGTAGAAGCGATTCAAGAGTTGTTCTGAGCCCCAAATCCACCACTGGCATTTGTGCAATTCTATATTTGGGGATATCGTTAATTCAAATTGACCAGAAGGCCCAATGTCAAGAACTTCATGACACAGAATTAAAAATATGTATGGGCAGTTCTTGGTGCTTATCTCCAGGGCAGGCCATCAGGCCCATTTTGAGACATGACAAAGACTGCCCTTAGTTCCTCACACTTTCAGTTAAACAGGACTTCAAAGGGGCATGCAGTCATAAGCCTATGCAGAGAAAGCTTTTCATATCAGAGCTGCCATCACAGCAGGGATGGGATGGGATCCCGTCAATACAAAATGTGGAACTTGTGAACACATCGCCATTATATGCAAACCCAATGTGCAATTTCCTGTTCCAGATTTGCATGTGCTACAACTCCTATGGTATGCCCAAAATATGGAGACATAGGCCATTATTTTGTGCTCAAAGGAATGGGCTAGAGCCACAGCTGGGCACCAGATGCTAGGTACTGATACACTGCTTCAGCTTTCAAGGCATGCTGTGGGACCAGATGCTTCCTCAGCTAAATGAAGAGCATGGGGTGGGGAGAAATGTTCCTAAATGGTCATTCATCGTGGGGATTGCAATTTATGCAAAATCACAGGGCTAGGGTTAAATGAGCAAGGTTTTGCAAGGATTAATTTTTTTTCCAGGGTTTATAGTCATTTAAGAGGGATGCATCCATGCAGGACTGGGGGGGGGGGGTGACAGTTGCAAAGAGGATAAAGATTTTTCTTTGGCAAGTGCGCCATTATCAAACCTGTTTTCTATAGGACATCGTAAGGGAAGGCTGGTTGAACTTTTTAGAAGGTTATGACCAATCCTTAAATGTGGGGGGAGGGTCTATTTTAAGGGATTCCGTTTGCGGAACAAAGGACTTATATTAGCAAGCAAGCAAGAATATTTTGGTTGGACACCCATGCCCAATTCAAGCTTGGTAGGACCACTCTGAAGAAAACAGCTCCTCCCAGCACACAGTTTAGCCGTGTTGTTCAAGCCCCTCAGTAAAGATCTGGCTACTTGAATCCCATCTATGACCGTATGTTCATTCGATATACCATCGCAAGGAACTGAAAGCCAGGTGTTGATTTGTAAGATGCCTTTAAGAAAATAGGCTACTGCTGGGTGTGCGATAACTAATGCAAGGATGGTTTGTGTTTGAAAACAGCAGCAGCAACAACAGTAATGACACAAATTAATTGCAGAGGTTTCAAGGAGATAATGCAGCAGAGGTAACGAGAATCACCATGTAATTAACGTGGTTTCAAATTAAAGTCCCCTGTAGTTACTGAAAAACATTAATTTATAGTAACTTAGTAATTTAACTTGTCACCACTGTAACACAGACTTTTAAGGATAAGGACAACCTGCGAGTGGGCCAGAGCCAGAATGGAGCTGGAGCAGATGGTGCTGTTATCCTTAATAGGCTACCTTTTGCTCGTGAGCCTGAACTTCCAGGCTTCTCTTTAGTGTAAAAGAAATTACCAGATTGAAACTGAACATATGAAGCACACCTACAGCGCAATCCTGTGTAACCTTGCACCGGTGTAAAAGTAGATGCACCGGTGTAACAGCAGATGCACCGGTGTAAGTGCAAGGTTACACAGGATTGCACTGCAAAGTTGGCTCTAGTAGGTTATTAGGCCAATTATCTTCCAGTTTTTAAGACCAACTTAAAGCTCATATAAAGATGCCAGATTCTTACTCCACCACCAGTGAGCTGATTTGTTGAGCTAGGACATTGTTGTTGTTGTTTTTGCACAGCAGTATGTTGTTAGAAGGGAGGTTTTTTTTTTTAATGGCTACAGTATAGCTGTTGAATTGTACATTGTTGTGACTACCTGATGGAGGAGAAAACCCCAAACTTTCAAGAACTACAATGGTTTTTAATATTGACGAAATTAGTGTTTTCTTAGGAAGCTATACTGTATACAAAACTAGTTTTCAAGAATGTTAAAAGACACATTGATTTGCACTGACGTTTTTCTTCTGCTAGTGGGTAAGATCTTTCCTTTTTTCAATGAACTAAGTGACAATAGAGTTCTTCATTTTTTTAATGTAGGAAAAAAGTTAGATGTGTAGAACAAGATAAATGAAAGGAGAGCATGACTTTAAATGTTTGGGAGCCGTTTTGCACCTTTTAGTAAAAAAAATCTATGGCTTCGGTTCAAAGGTGCTCTTCTGTTAGTGGAAAACCTCTGCTGCTCTGCTCCAACGTAGCAGGAATTATATCCCTTAAGAAAAATCATCCAAAATCCAGAGGAGCTCCTCCATTTGCGCAAGCATTTTTCAAAATCTTATTGTGTTCAGAGGCCATAGCGCCTACGTCCTTATTCACCATGTTTCTCACACTATAATGCAGTGGTTCCCATACTGGGAGGCGTGGCTGCCAGGGGAGCCACAGAAATCAGCCAGGGGAGCCGTGGAGTGCCACGGAATCCTCTCGGAAAACAGTGCAATGACAATGGGCAGGCATCAACATAATATAATGGGGAGCCGCGGCCAATGGTTGCCAAGGGTCAAGGGAGCCGCAGGTTGAAAATGTTTGGGAAACACTGCTATTATGTAACCCTTACTACACTGTGACTCTCCGTTGCAACCACTATCATTTGTGCAAGAGTTCATAGAACAGCAGTCGTTTTCTCCTTCCACTCAGTTGAATCCAAAGAACTGCGTACACACAGACACACTACTGTTAGTGGTACTCATGGCTGATCCAAACATTACACGTAAGATGTACTTACCACATGTGCACTGGTCTTTGCCACAGCATATACTAAAGTGTGAGGCAGAGATGGAGATCTGCAAACATATGGTGGATATACCCGAGAGATCCATGGCCAATTACAGCTTCCTGAGTGTTTACAGACATGTCTGCAGTTCACACTAGATACCAGGAGCCATACTGTAAATTTTTCATTTAGCTGCTTCACAGGCACAATTCCGGTAAGATTTTGTGCCGTGTCTATAAACTATCCTTTTGTCATCCTCATATAAGAAGTAGGTATATATTATTCAGTCAGACAGCTGTAGCAGAATGTTGGTTCCCAACAGATAGAACAAATAACCAAAGTATCGTACACAGCTTGTCTCTTAGATAGTGGAATGAAATTACTCCAGCAAGAAAAATTCATACCGTATTTAAAATGAAGATATGTGCACTTAATATTTTTGCATTTAATATTTTCACATGTAATAAAGCATCAGTTCCTTCCCACCCCTATTGTATATGTGCATTTAAATTTTAAAATATGCTGTACTGAAGTTAAGCCTGCTATGAAATATTTATATGGTGAGTGATTGGTTCTTCCAAATCCACAATATAGAAATATCAGACTAGAACATCACCTCCATGTCTATTTGCTGTCGTCTTCTCACCCTACAGTTACAGTATATGCTTTTGATTTAGATGCTGTACTCTTCAGAATATAACCATCCAAATTATATTTGAAGACAGGAAACAAACAGCTCCCATCTAATAACTGTTTTTTCCTACTATGATTGGTTGTAGTTTAATCTTAGTACATACCCCTTTGAAATTGTGAGAGAAAGCCAATACTATATTACCTCCTCCTATTAAGGTTCAACTACAAGCTTAATGAGTAGTCATTATAAGATCATAATACCAAGTAGCACCTTAACTCATTGTTCAGTTTACATAATTGCATCAGTATCACTGTTAAAAAGTAGGGATACATCCCTGAGGAAGATGCACTGTGAGGCTGGCATTTTTTGATTGCATTATTAAACATTATCGGGTTGCGACACAGTAACACTAATACAGTATTTTTATTCACTGGCTCTTGATTCAAGTTAAGCTTAGGTTACAGACAATATGACATCTTAAGTATTTGTTCTCAAAAGATGTGGCTCTATATTGCAAAACTTGCCATATAGGTTACATGGGGTCATTTCATATGACCCTCTAGGAGCATAGTTGCCATCATGTGGGTTGAGTGATGGATTATGGAATCATGGTTCATCACAGTATTCAGACAACTTCACCATTGGCACCCCAGGATCAGGGATCAGAGAGAGAGAGAGAGAGAGAGGGAGGCTAAAGAAGAAGTTAGCCAAGGTTTGAATAAATCTACCCATTGTCAAGAAGACAGACTGATCTGAATCTGGAATGGTTAGAGACTACAAAGCATATTGCACAACATCTGAGAATGTAAGCCTGCCACACCATCAACGCTCATCGTACTTGAACTGGAACAATATAATCAGCTCTTACCGGCACAACATTTCGTTACATTCAATATTATCAAATCATTTGTTTTGTACATATCAAAGGATATTTTAAGACCAGAAGTACTGCACACTGCAAAATTTAAAACTTTTAACAAAGCATGTCATATTCAGGACTGTTTATCAATATGTTTTCAAACAGCAAGTGTTCTCCTTGGGATGCCGCCAATACTCCAAAACTACCACCATGACAGAGGAGCAGGAACTGCAGCTGATGGACTACTTTATGAGGCCTGTGTTGGTGAACACATCCAAGATGCTGAAGTCAACCATTGTAGCCCACCTGGCCCAGTGAGCAATTCACACATGTGGCCCTTATCTATTCACAGAGTGGGGATGACCCAATATTTAATGGACTGTGTGAGTGTGCCACTTCTGCCCAGACAAATGCCAGCCTGCTTAAGTCACTGCAGACCTGCAAGAGCATCTGTGTCTTGTCATATTGGTCCTTCTTGGACATATCCCACAACTTCAACTACTAAGCACCATAGCTTTGGAATTTTCTCCCTAGGGAAATTTCCTGGCAGTAAGTTTGTCATCTTTTTGACATCAGGGTGCTTTATAACTGTTGGTTTGAACAGTGCTTTTACAGATTATACCATTTTCTGTGTTTTACAAAACTTGTTTTTGGTACTAATTTTATGTTCTTAATGGCAAATTACAGAGCAAATACAGCATTTTGGGGTTGTACGTGCTGCTGCTTGAGATATAAGTTGGGCTGGGTAGAACAAAACCTCTTTGACTTGCCTGCTCCTTCCCTTCCACCTCTCCATCATGTCAACTCAGGCTGGCATGGAATGAGATTCATGGTAGCTTCAACATTAATCCCTGGCACTCAGAATTCACCGCTGGGAGATGTGGCAGTGGCAACTGTCACCACGGAAAGCCAGACTGAAGCTTGGAGTGACTAGATTATGGAACTCTCTCCCAAGAAGGTTAATTTGTGGCCCCTCATTGTTATGGTTCAAATGACAGGTTCAAACACATTTGGGTTAACTGATCATTTAGTAGTTTTCCTTGAGAATTCTGTTGCTTTATTGCTGCCTCAGCTGTGAACTGATTTTTTTTTGCTTATTTTGTTTAATTATGTTCAATGTGTTCATTTAAAATTGCTGCTAAGTCACCCTGCACATTCTTATAAATGGGAAGACAGGGTCTAAATATTTTAAATGAATAAATAAAATAAAAAGTCCTTACAGCAAGACAAAGTCCTCAGTACTAAAGTGTTTGAATTTTTTGTTTTCATCCTCAGAGAAAAGGGTTCTCTCTTCCTGGACAGGACTCATCACAAAGTCATAGTCTCTAGAATGTCCGTTTACCAAGGTAAACAAGGGATATTTCTCCTTAGATGAGGATTTCAGAATCTACAACGAAAAACAGTATTGGAGAGAAACATTGATTAGAAGACTAAAACTACAATGCTGTTACTCCAATGACCATTACGCAGAACACGTTACACAAAGAATTGCAAACCACCCGCTTTTTACAACTCTGACATACCTCTCAATGCTGCAACTACTTCATCCGAGTAGATGAAAGATGCGCGCAACTACAACTGCCCACATCTTTGCAGAGTACAAATGTGCGAGTCACCATGTCACACATGACACCAGAAGGCCAACAAAAAGGTTGAAATCACTCATGTATTCTCTGTCAGTTCTTCCACAGAACACCCAGAGCTCAGTGAGTCCACAGTCAAGGTAGGATTTGAATCAAGAACATTCTGGCCCACTCTGAGCCACGACACCACACCAGCTTTTTGGGCTGCTATAATTTTAACCAACAAAATTATGTGACTGGTTACAGTGCCATTTCATAAAGCTATAGTCTACACAGAAAAGGTGCATAGGGCCGGGGACTGGTCAAATTACAAACTCAGATAGTTTTAATGAGAAAATTAATCTGCAACATTAAAAAGATCTAAATAGCCGTTCAATCAGAATAAGCAATTAAAAAACAACAACAATCCGGTCCAGGAAAATCATGCTTGTAGTAAGATCAGATTCCACAATTTTGACTGTGCTCTGCAGTTATATACTTTATCCTGTTTTAATCACATCCTTCTGAGAGTACTGTGAAAGAGAAGGGCAAGAGAACTGAGACATGATCAGTGGTAAGCAGACGAGTGATAGAAAAGTGAGATCACTTGGGAAGGGAAAATTTTAGGGACATGGTATAGGGCAACAGATCTCCAAGGACAGGGTAAATGAATGCAGCCTTTTGTTGTTTGGCTATTGGATCAATTCAGCCCACATCAGTAACAGAAGTTCATAGCATTCTGATGGCTGTTTGGTAGCCTGTGAAATTAGCTGGCAGACCTCCTCCTCCTCCTAATTGACAGGTGTCTTGCAACATGACAGCCGCCACCACCATCACTGATAAGTACAGACGGCTTACCACTTCCTCTGTGTTTGATTAGTTTGTTCCAATTACAGATGACTATATACACATGTGACTTTGCAGGGACAATGCATGTTACATAATAGATGCAGTGCTGCATTTGAACTGAGGACAGAAGGTCTCTAATCACTGGAGTTATCGCTACAGCCTCTAAATACTAAGTGTTATGGCAATTTAACACAACACAGAAGGGCAGAAGTCTGATTGTAGACCAGCTCTTTGTGGAACTGATTACATTAATCTTTCATTCTTCCTGAAATGTATGACACTCAAGAGCTGCTACACAGAAACACAATATGGGAGGTGTTTAGGGCGTGGACAATTTGAACACTATTTACCAAATGGAAGCCCTGCTTAACCTTGGTCTGCCTTTTGAGACTTCTCCAGACATCGTCCATATAGCTTCAAGTTTCTTCTAAACACAAGAGTTAGCAACTTGAGCTCCCAGCATCTTTGAATTGTTTAAGAGAGAGGTTTCAATTACTGAAACGTATAAATGAAACAAAAATGAGTTGAGCTGGGATAGATTATTACACACTAACACTTCCTAGATCTTTACTGCTACTTTGACCTCCACAATTCCTCTTCTCAATATCTGACTGCTGTAAGTGTTATTTTGAGTGGTACAATGCAAGTCTTCTCCTGTGCCACCAGAAAGATGCCACTCTCAGACAAAAGTGCATTAAACCATCCTTGGGTAATGACATTTGGATGCCTATAATGCTTTTGAGCAAGGTAAATCTTTATTATGAATTGATGGAAATGAGGAGTCAATATGAGAGAGAGCGTGAGCGCATGAACAATAAAGAGAAAATGAAATTAGTTATTGGATAAAAGTAGTTCGTTTTCTTTGTGCTCACGTAACAAGTTCCTGTCTTCCCTCACTTTAGATTAAATGCAAAAAATAAGCCTATGTTTACCTGGATCTAAGACTTTCATGATGAATTTAAAATAATGCCATGACATAGTAATAATATTTTATCTGTAAATTTAACAAACAGACACCTACACTAACAAGTAATAATGCACAATTTAGTCTGATTTAATATTTCCATTTAAAATCATCCCCAAGGAATTGAATGCCTTTTAAATATTCGTCTTCAGGTAGAAGAGAATTCGGAGACTAGAAAAGCAGCTTTCTGCAACAATATTTTTGTTGATATGCTGCCACCTAGTGGGGCTAATCTTATTCTTAGCCTATGCATAGCCAACATATTAGAGGAAAAATTACATATAGCTCTCACAGATAATTTGACCCCAACAATACACTTACATATGTGTTTTGTAAGGTCATTTTCACTAGTTCTAAACCCATTAAACCTGGTCAGTGGCTTTCCCTCTTAAGTGCTTTAATTGAAGAACTTTTCTCCGATTAAATGAATACTTGCTCCAAATACTCTATTTACAGTGCAATCTTATGTATATCTACTCAGTAGTATATCTACTACTTAAATATCTACGCTATATTTAATGGGACATTCCCAGGTAACTGTGCACAGGATTTTGGCCTCAAGTAGATACTTGCGATATTTATTAAAAATAAATTCCCCTGCCCAGATAAGAAGGTGCCTCAGGCAGCTAACAACTCCCATAAAAACAACACAAACAATTAAACAGTAATAAAAAAGAACATCAACAACACAATTGGTTAAATGAATACAGATAACTAAACTTAGTGAAACAGCAAATTCATTTTTCTTTTCTTTTCTAGCTTTTATCATTCAATTACATTGATGTTGTGGGGACTACAGAAAACTGCAGATGAGGTCAAGTATTTCTTTTTTCCAATCTGTAACAATAGTTCTAGCCCTAGTGGTATTATAGTTAACGTATCATCAAAGCTAAAAACAACCAGATTAACTATCAAGCTTCAACATGTGGACACGTACCTTAGTTATTTCTTCAGAAGCCCTTTCAAAGTCTGTCACATTGGAACAATACAGCCCTATTGTGCAGCTAGGATCCATTTTTTTAAAGGACATTTTTTTAGGAGAAGGGCAGTGGAACGACTGCAATCGGTAAGGAAAAAAAACATTTTTAAAATAGTTTGAAACCATGAGGGAAAGCAAAAAATATTGATGCACCTGCTTGCGAAGGATAGTTAATAGCTACTATAAGAAGACTACATGGGAATTGACCAAGTACAGCCAACTTGATTCACAAAACATTTTATACGATAAAAACTCTCAAGGCTAAAGTTAATTAACAGGATGAAGGTCAAGCAAAACTCTTTGGATAATGATCCTGCGACACTCCCTAGTTTTGGTCGAGCTCAAAATCTTCTAAAATAATTCCAAATAAATGGGTACAGGAAGGGATCTGAATGATTCAATATGTGCTATAAAATGCACTGGTGCTGCAACGATATTACACTGCCATAATTTGTAGATATTTTTTATTTACTTTACATTTTTACATCCCATCAACCCTGCCCATCAGTAAGGGCCCAAGACAGCCTACACTATTTTCCCTCTACCTATTACTAATAGGCTATTAGTAGTAGTCCTTTGTCCCTAGGGGACTCGCAATCTTACAGGGGGGAAACTGGTGCGGGGATTAAAAAAGGGAAAATGAACTCAAAAATTGTATTAAAAAACATGGTTCCCTTCCTCTGCCCCACTGGGCTGTTGATGATTCTGTGGCCACTATGAAGGGAAAGAAGCACAGTGCAAGCTTCAGGAGGGAACAGCATATGGTACATTGGTGGCATTTAAGACAGGTATGATACCCAGTTATTTCATCTTCATAATGCTTCTAAAGCCACAAATACATTGTTTATCCCACATCTGAATCTGCCAAATGTATGCTATGAAATATGAGTGTTTCCACTAGAACAGAGGTTCTCAACCCTCCCCCCCTCCGCGTACCACCTCCGGCGTCATTCTCCCCCAGCAAACCACTGGAACTAATTGGCAATGACATCATCTCCAGTTACTTCCGGGCTTTCGCCGTTTTCGAAGCCCAGAAGGGTAGATGGGGGGCGTCAGGGTGGGCTCAGCCAATGGCAAGAGCTTCTTGGGAGCGAAAACATGGCCAAAAACATGATGTCAGAGCAGGGTTCCGACGGACCGCTGGTCCGCGTACCACCTCTGGTCAGTCAGAGTACCATTGGTGGTACGCGTACCACCAGTTGAGAAACCTGCACTAGAAGACATGCAGGCTGCAGCCCCCTCACTTTTCCTCCTCATAAAGAAGGCCAGCTGACACTGTTAAAAGCCTGCTGAATTTTTAGAAAAGCACACAATGCTCGTCAGCACTCATGATTCCCTGCTAAAGTAACGCCTTATTGTTTTGCAAAGATTTACAAGTGTTTTGAGGAAGAATTGCATAAAACAGCTTTTTGTCATAGTAGCTTTACATGGGCATATCTATTATTTTCATTGCACTGGACTTTCTATTAGTAGGAGTGAAAACAGCAGCAGCAACGTTGACACTATGATTGTTGCAAGAACGTTGTGAAACGTTTTTGTTTAAAGAGTTTTTCCAAATCCTTCTGACCCCTGTACATGGAGAAATTAATCAAAAGTGAATATTCATTTGAGAGCCAAACATTTATATTATGCTCTGTTTATATTATGTTAATGTGTTTTAAAGACACATTAGCTTAGGTATACTGAGCCCATCGTTACATGCACTTCAGAAGTTTACCAAGAGAAACAGATCCAATAAAAAAGTATCTAATTTCTTCTATACAGAGCAAAGTAACCAAACAAGAATAATCCCTTTTTTTTTCTTTTTTGCGCACAAAACAGTGATATAAGACATTAACTGGCAGTATAATAGGCACGGAGGACAATAGCACACCAGGACTCCAAAAGCAGCACAGCCCTATAGAGTTTTCTCAGTGCTTAGAAAAGACAGTCTACATGCACAGAACAGGATGAGAGTCTTTTCAAACAAATAGATTCTGGAAGTTGACCACCAACTGGATTGATTTTCAACTTAGCCTGGACAGTTTATCAATTGTGAAAACATATGCTACAGAGAAATCTAACAGAACTGCTACCTACAATAAGAAAGCAATTTCCATTTGTTTTTGACACTTGCAGACAAGAACAAATTATTATTACAGGCACTCAGCATTAAGATCTGATCCATGATTCAGTTGTACAAAAGTACTGCTGAGAATGCAATATCGCCCAAATCAGCATATTATTGTCATGTCCCTCATGAACTTCAGGTAGACATTTTATCTCAGGCTCACCACAGAGGCAGAAATAGTTATTAAAAAATACCTCAACAACAACTATTGAAGGACTGAAAAATAACCAAGTGTTATCCTAGTAAGCAATAATTTCTACAAATTATAAATCCTGAGACTATAAACCAATGAAAATATCTATATTCCCTTTTCTCTCTTTCCTAATTTTACCAGCTGAATTCCTTCTCCTAACTGTCTCAGAACGTTTCTGACAATTACAAGTTGCTCTTTAGTAACATTACTCATCTTTACACGACGTTATACGGAAATTCTTCTGAATACCAAAATCATTCATTTGCAGAACTTTGGAGGCAATGTTAAAAGCAGAATTTCATACACGAGGGATTTCATTTTTTGGTTTGACTTGTTCTTGAGCCATTAAAACTCAGTATTTTTCTTTTTCGCTTGAATTAACTTTAGGTGTGCTCCTAAATGAATGTGTTCTGCAAGTACATTTCAGACTGCCATCGACCAAAAATCTTCTAACAATGTTATAATAAATTAACATACTTGGGGGGGGGGGCATCCAGAGTAACACTCCTGTGAACAGAAGAGCACTCTGTGAGAGGAAGCTCCCTTAGAAAATGGAACCCTTTGCATGAGTGGAACATACCTTCCGTTCTTGGCAGAAACTTCCGTTGACAGAAGCATTACCCTGAATGCCACACATATATCTAATTCAGTACTATAGCTTAATATTGTATGCAACTTGAAAATTGTTTGCATAAATTCCTTTGATTATACAACTTGACTGCTGGAATGGAAACATACGAGCTGGGCAGCCCAATCCTATGTAAGGATCCGTGGCTGGCCCATAGGGCCGGCCACAAGATCCTCAGCCATTTCCGGGCCGCTCCGGCACAGCCCGGGGACTACTCGGGAGAAGGGGATGTCCGTCCCCTTTCCCCGGTGTAGGACTGCTTGGCCCCAATGGGTCTCCTCGAATGTACGCTGGCTCTCGAGCAGATGTACGCTCGGGGTGGTGGGGAAACGGCCGCCGAGCCCAGGAAACGGGGATATCGCCACCGACATCCCCGCCCCTCCTGGGCCGGTTCAGCCAATGGTCGCCCTCCCTCGCTGCCCAGCCCGCCCTCCCCCTGCCCCTTACCTTGCTCCGGTGGCTGCAGGTCATCGGCGCAGCGCAGTGAATGAGGCCTGCTGGCTTGTGCGCCACCAGGCCTTACTCCAAACATGATGAAAATGTGCTTTACAGAGCTTTTACAGCACCCTCCGCCTGTGGAGCGCATGCTCCGTAGGCAGTAAGTTAAGGAGGATTGGGCCGTGAGAGTTGTACCTAATCCCATCACAATTACCATGTTGTTTAAATGAGGTAGATGCCAGTCTATAGGTGATAGGAAAGTCCTGTTTGTGTAGATGAGCCTTGCAGTCAGTAGGACTGACAAAAACCTCAATTACTGCTAGCCCCTAAAGTCAGAATCACAATGATAGTGAAATGGGCTCATAAATCAGCAGATTTTAAACACCATACATGTGGGGTTTTTGTTTTCATGAGTCACTCAAACAATCTGCCTGTACTGTACACCTTCAAATTTAATCCATACAACAAAGAGAGCTAGAAACTCACTCTTTACATAATAGCCAGGCTGCGACGTCCAAGGACATTGTATGACGTTTGGTGGTAGTGGATACGAAAGCAATTTTGTGTTTTAAATCCTGTTCTTTCCCCACCCCAGTAAGGGTTCATGACCGTGTAAATGGAAGTGATAAACCTCCAGTGGCTGTGCAAATATCCCTACAGCAAGCCGTATACATGCACCTTAACTGCATGGTTTGTCTTCCCTTGTGTTGAAGCACTATAGACATATGGAATGTCTCAACCATCGTCAAATGTGACCTAATAATCTCGAAACTGCTGCTAGGTGCCTGCTCCGGGGTTGCAGAACGTCTCAAGTGCCTAACAGAGGTGCTGCACTCCCCATGTGTGGTCTCCATTTGTCCATGGCTCAAAGCTTGCGGTGGACTTAAAGTGGATATAACGTTAGAACGACTTATCCTCCCTCAATATCTAGGCTGGGACAGAGTTGTGTGCACAGGGCAAATTGACCACTAATTGATTCTCCTTCCCACAAAAGTGTAATTGTCATCCAACCCTTGAAACTCCTGTATATAGAACAGGAGGGGGCTACAAAGGGCTGGGATTGTGCTGCTTCAGCAATGAATGCCCCCCCTTTTTTTAAAACACAACACTTTGGTTGCCCGTGTGATCTGTCCAGTGAATTTATACTGCACTGTAAATAAACCATTAACAGAGACGATTTGGGTTTTACTCATTTTTGTTATTTTAAGTCTAAAAAAAAAGAAAAGATCTCTGTAATTAGCGTTTGCTTCATATATGAAGCCAACAGTGCTGGCTCTTTATCCATCCTACCTCGAGGGGGAAATCCTTTACGCTGACATCCACAAAAGATTGGCAGTAATGAGGATCCATGTAAATCAAACTGTCATCTACAAGGGCAAAACAAAAGACAAGTAATTCAAAAAACATCTTATTATTACACTGCTTACAATCCAATTTCTATGCAGAACAGTTGGTGGGGAGAGAAGAAGCCCCCAGTAAGTAACTGCCTGCCAGGTTGATATTCATTGACTGAAGCGTAGGTTTTTGCAGGACAGATTAACTTTTGCATAATCAAATATGCTTGTAGAAGCAGAATTTTGATAAAGTGATGAGACTGTCATTTAATTTTTGGAGATAAAATTACTTTTACAAACACACAATTATATCCTGTGAGTTTGCATATGAAAAATGCATTGTACTTCTTCATCATGACAGGAAGAGCATATTTGCTTGTCATCTGGTCATCAACTTGCACCACTTAAACTACTAAAGGGTAAATATATAACTAAAAACTGCCAGGTAGTAAGCAGCAAAGGCTCTCCGAGTTTGATGAAACAGATAAATTATGCCTTGTTTGTGCAACAAAGAAAATTAAATGTACATTTCACAGAATCCAATTACCATATGGGGCAAATGACAAATGACTGGACTTTGGTGGGTCTGATAAATTAATAAAGTACTCGTTTTGCTATTTTAATCATTCTACTTTCCACTGGTCTGATATTAAGACCGAAGCTCTCATTGTTAAGGGGGGAAAGCAAGATACAACACTGGGGGGGGGGGGGAGATATATATCGTATTAAAAAACACTAACCTTGAAATCCAGCAAAGTAGTAGGACTGCTTAGGTTTGCCACCAATAATACCAATGCAGTATTCAAGACTCAAAATTCCCTGTCATCACAACAAGAAATAATTCAGATTTAAGACTGTATAGGAAAACTAGCATAACATTACATTGCATGCAGCCCTAGCTATACATTGCAAACAGTGACTCGTTTTTGCATAGTACTACAAGCTGCCTGCAAATAAATCCCTGCATGCACAAAGTTTTCCTGTTTGCTTCTGTTAGGAGAAACTAAAACACTCAACATGCAGTCGAAAACGCAGTGTGGAATACTTCTACATTTCACAGACAAAAATCATAAATCCTGCATGTGTATCGCTACGATAGAGTCAAGTGGAAAGCAGTACAGAAAACTTCATTTACTCCAAGAATGACATTTAGAGAGTTTTTAAGACTAGACTTTCAAAGCGTATCCCATTCTGAGAACAGACAATGGAGGTTTGTCCATGGATCAATGGATTTTCAAGTGCTGTCATTGGTCTTCCATTAACCCTTCAAGCAAAGGGGAAATCACAATTTATTTTATTACGACCTGACCTCAGATTCCAGTCTTCAAGTTTTTCCATTTTTGTTACATAATTTCCTCAGTTATTATTCCATTTAACCGGAAGTGGTCGCGATCGCCTTGGAGCGGTGATGTACAGTGCGGGGAGGCCCGCAGAGGGGTCGTGGGCCTCCCTGCACCCTCCAGAGGGCCGCTATGACCTCTAGTAAACTAAGAAAGAACACTTTTTCCCTGGCAGCGGCATGATCACCAGGAGTGCTGCTGCCGCTATCCCCACCCCTAAAGGGGCCAAAGGCCAGCAGGTGGTTCAACTGGTGGGTCACGACCCACCGGTTTGAGAACCGCTGGTCCAGACTAACCACCGTAATGAAGGCCATCATAAAAACCTCCTGAACTTTGAGCCTGGGTTTCCCAAAGTGAGAGAGAAAACAAATGTCACTCTCCAACTGCATTCTATCTCACAAGAGTTTAATTTAGTACTGATTAACTTATGTACGTATGTTTGTTTGTCTGATTTCTTTTGTTATTGTGTTGTTACTGTACTGTGTTTTCATAAGCCAATAAAGGTTGATTATATATACCAGTATATATAGATTAACTTATGTTCTATAAAATATCAGTTGTACTGCTTCTGCACATTCCTGATCCAAAACCAGTTCACTTAAAGCACTTTCATGTAAGCCATTTCATACTGTCTTCAACAAGATGCCCCTCCCCCCCTTTTCCAAATTTATTAGTAGCAATCCAGCCTCAGTTAATCGAATCTGCTTCAATGATGATTATATTGGATGCGGATTGGAAGCGTGACCTATTAGGACAGGGCCCGCCCGTTTGCATTGGGTGGCGGACTGGGACCTGAGCAGTGGGGTGGCAGAGAGTTGCACCCCACCTCCCCCAACTTTGCCTCTGCAGACAGAGTTGGCCTCCTTACCTGTCCCTTCCTCTGTGCAGTTCTTTAATCAAAACATCAGAATCAGAAGTCATGTGTTTAAGATAGTGGGGGAGGGGGCTATGGAAGTATCTTGGCTTAACTAGGTTGCAGACTGTCACCTCTATGACATTTGTTCTGAATTTTAAGGCTGCAATCCTGCACACACTTACCTGGGAGTAAGTCCCATTGAACTCAATGGGACGTATTTCTGAGTAGACAAGTAAAAGGAATGCACTGTGAGTTCATTAGATTTACTCCCAAGTTAAGTGTGCCTAAGACTGCAGTTTTCGCCATACAATCTGTTGCAATAAAAGAATTTGCTGTCAAGTTAAATACAGTTGCAAGAAAAAGTATGTGAACCCCTTGGGATTACGTGGAGTTTTGCATGAATTGGTCATAAAATGTGCTCTGAACTTCATCTAAGTCACAACAATAGAAAAACACAATCTGCGTAAAATAATACGACACAAACATTAGATGTTGCCATGGTTTAATTGAACATAACATGTAAACATTCACAGTGCAGGGAGGAAAAAGTATGTGAACCTTTGGACTTAATAACTGGTTGACCCTCCTTTGGCAGCAATAACCTCAACCAAACGTTTCCTGTAGTTGCAGATCAGACCTGCACAACGATCTGGAGTAATTTTGGACCACTCCTCTTCACAAAACTGTTTCAGTGTTTCAGCAATATTCTTGGGATGTCTGGTGTGAATCGCTCTCTTAAGGTCATGCCACAGCATTTCAATCGGGTTGAGGTCAGGACTCTGACTGGGCCACTCCAGAAGGCGTATTCTGTGCTGTTGAAGCCATTTTTTTGTTGAGTTACTTGTATGCTTTGGGTCATTGTCCTGTTGCATCACCCATCCTTTGCGGAGCTTCAGTTGGCGGACAGATGGTCGCACGTTTTCCTGCAAAATGTCTTGATAAACTCTGGAATTCATTTTCCCATCAATGACAACAATCCATCCAGGCCCTGAGGCAGCAAAGCAGTCCCAAACCATGATGCTCCCTCTTCCATGTTTTACAGTGGGGATGAGGTTTTGATGTTGGTGTGATGTGCCTTTTTTCCTCCACACATAGTGTTGTGTGTTCTTCCCAAACAACTCAATTTTGGTTTCATCTGTCCACAGTACATTTTGCCAGTAGTGCTGTGGAACATCCAGGTGCTCTTTTGCAAACTTCAAACGTGCTGCAATATTTTTTGGGGGGACAGCAATGGCTTCCTCCGTGGTGTCCTCCCATGTACTCCATTCTTGTTTAATGTTTTCCTTATTGTAGATGTGTCAACAAAAATGTTAGCATGTACCAGAGATTTCTGTAGGTCTTTAGCTGACACTCTAGGATTCTTCTTTACCTCACGAAGCATTCTGCACTGTGCTCTTGCAGTCAATTTTACAGGACGACCATGCCTAGGGAGAGTAGCAACAGTGCTAAACTTTCTCCATTTGTAGACAGTCTCTCTTACCGTGGACACATGTACATCAAGGCTTTTGGAGATATTTTTGTAACCCTTTCCAGCTTCATGCAAGTCAACAATTCTTGATCGTAGGTCTTCTGAGAGCTCTTTTCTGCGAGGCATGGTTCACATCAGACCAGTAAACCCAAAACAGGTGTGTGTTTTTAAAGGGCAGGACAGCTGTCAGCAACACATCCAATATCATCACACTGACTGGAGTCAAGGTTGGCTCACTCCTGGCTCCAATTAGCTCTTGGAGTCGTCATTAGGCTAGGGGCTCACATACCTTTTCCTCCCTGCACTGTGAATGTTTACATGTTATGTTCAATTAAACCATGGCAACATCTAATGTTTGTGTAGTATTATTTTATGCAAACTGTGTTTTTCTATTGTTGTGACTTAGATGAAGTTCAGAGCACATTTTATGACCAATTCATGCAAAACTCCACGTAATCCCAAGGGGTTCACATACTTTTTCTTGCAACTGTATGCTTAGGAATATAGATTTTTTTTATTTTAAAATTACTCACTACCAATTACTTTACACACCCATGTGCAAAACAAAGAAACCATACGTAACATCTCATTTCACAACTTGTAACACTGTCCAATACAATATGGATATTTCCTACTACAATATAATATAATATAATATAATATAATATAATATAATATAATATAATATAATATAATACTCCCAACTACACTGTCTCCAATACAAGGCCAAAAATCATATATGACTTTACGTGATTGCTGGCGTGGTTTCTTGGCTCCATGGCCAAAATTTGGTCCATTTAACCCTTGACATTTTGTCTTTTTCATAATTGCTTATTGTTTTTATTTTAAATAAAATCATTTGAACTGAATTGTTGATATTTATTTCCTTGCCCTTTTTTATTTCTCTATTTCTTTGAAAAGTTAAAACTGATAAAACTAATACATTGATTAAACGTAGAGTGGACCATGGAACCATCCAACAATTACTTATTTTTGTTCCAGTATGCCTTCTTTTTGTAGTTTTCTTTTTCTTCGGACCTTCAACGAGTTCTGCTTCAGCAGTTCCCGACACAATGTTCTCCAGCTTTGTTTCACCAGGTAAGTCCAATTCATTTTCATTGCTAATTTGTTCCATGTTGTTTTTGTCGTGGTGCACTCGCTTACAAAATGTTGTAAAGTCTCTCTATGTTTTTGACCAGTTCTCTCCGCTTCACGTTGGCAGGCTATGTTTGGGCAAAATTGGTCGCTGGTCGCTAACCATGGTCTTGCTGCCTGAATGCCATAGACTTGATGATATATTCTCCACCGTAAGTCCCACAAATAGTATGGCACTCTGTTGTCTTTAAAATGTTCTATAGGAAATTCTGGTTCTCTAAGGTATTTACACATATTAATTTTTGTCTTTTTTCTTTTTAGACCTGGCTCCAAAAAATTGTTTTCTACTATATATTGATAAACCTTTTTCTTTGTTACTTTGAATGTTGTGTCTTCTTCTTTTAACATTTAACATTAGTATTTTCCATTGCTTTACCTTTAAATAAATTGGTACCAAATAATCTGGGCCTGTACATTTTATAGCTTGTGTTACCATATAGTTTTGTTCTTCTAAATTCCACCATTTATTACCCGTCTTTTGTTTTCCAGCTCGATGCAAAAGCTATGAGCCAAAATTTTATGTCTGTTGTTTTGCTGTTATGAAATTCCAGTTGTGCCCATCTATTAAAATTAAAAGCTAGAATTGGCTAGAAAAAGTGGACCAATAGCAGGTAAGTCTAACTCTCCATCTACTTGGGACCTGTATGCCGTTGCTCTGGATAGGGGAAAGTGGGCTGTGCCCCACAAAAAAGTAAATATTAGCGAATCCGCTTTTTTAACTACCCATTCTGGTGGGGGATATACAGTAGCTATGCTTGCCGCAACTGGCAAGAGATACGTTTTTATATACATTGCTCTTTGATATATTGTGAGGGTCCACTTTTTCCATGTTTTAATTTTTTCAGTAATTTTTTGTATCCACAATTTCCAATTAGTCTCCCACCCATTCTTTTTTACTGTAAAATAAATACCCAAAAGCTTAATGTGTTCTTTCGTCTCTAATTCTGTTTTTGTGATTTTTGGTTGATTTGATTTTATCATCAAATGTTTAATTTTGTCATGGGCACTATAGTCATCTCTTTGTCTATTGCGTTTAAGGTCAACAGAAAACTTTTTTGAACATTGAGCTTGGCTCCTGAACATTGTTCATAGTCTTTGAAAAGGGAGGTGAGTCTACAAAACTCCTCCATATCTTTGACTAGTATCAACACATCATCAACTGTATGCTTAGGGCAGGTCTCAACACATTTTCTTTGGATCTAGAACACCACCCAAGAATTTAGGAGCAAAATCTTCTCTCCCTCTGCCTATTGTCCCCTGTGATGCGCTCCCCCTCCCCCCCCCACTAAAGAGAATAAGACCAAAACGGAAATACAACAAAAGTGAAAGTGCTTATGAGTTTGGAAAATGAAGGGGGGAGGGAAGAATTTTTAGAGACAAGAATGAGATTGTTTAGAGACCTAGGTAGGGATGATGAAATATGGCGGCTGGATGACAGCAATAAAATGATCTTGAGTAAAAAGGGGAGAGGGGAAGAAAGGTAGGACAGACATGAGGAAAGGGTTTGGAAGATTAAAAAGTTAGATAGAGGAGACATGCAGGTAGATTTTTTAGCAACACATATGTGTATCACACCCACCCATATCACCACTTCCTCCTTCTCCTACTCTCTGGGGTTCGAAAGGATCCAAATGGGAAACAATCACTGCCTCTCCTACCCCCACCACTCACCCAGTACATTAAAGTTAGCCACCACCCAGTCCCTTTCTCAGAGGGATAACCACACTCACAGAGCAGGGGAGAGGTTAGGGCTAGGGCTCTGTGCAGCAAGCTGAAGCCTGGCTGAAGGTCTGAACAGTTTGCACAGTGGGCAAAGTGCCTTGGCTGGAGTGAGGGAGAAGAGACTAGGACAGCAATCCTATGCACTTACCTTGGAGCAGGCCCCATTGAACTTAATGGAACTTACTTCTAAGAACACACACACAAGATTGTGCTATAGCCTGTACAGGAAGAAGTGGCCAAGGGGGGGGGTGTGTGTCAGAGGGTCTGAGAGAGCCGTTACTGGAGTAGGCCGGTGGGGAGGGGCGTGACAGCAAAAGGGAGGAGAAAGAGTTGGCGTGATACAAGTGGACTGGACAAACCTCTGGAGTGAAAAATTGAATGAGCCTTAAGAAAGAAAAGCACTGAAGAAACCAGCAGCAGGGTGGATGGACACTAGGGGAGGAGGCTGGAGCAGTGAGAGAGGGAGGAAGCCATGAGCCTGCAAGTGGATGGATGTTGTTAGGAGGGATAAGACCGAGGGAGTGATTTAATTTAAGGACAAACCTGAATAATGGGGGGGGGGGGGGAGAAAAGCATTGCAGAAGATGCAAGAGGAGTGGACATCCTTAAATTAATCTCTCCTCAAATCTTCCCCTCTCCTGAAGATGAAAGAGACTCCAAGAGCTACAAATGCAGAGCAGGAGCAGCAGCACATGGCTATCTGCAGGCTGCAGAAGCAGCCACCTTTACAGAGTCACCCTCACCACACTGCTGCCACTGTGGCCTCCATGTGACACACATGAGTAGTCGACTGCCAGACAAAGCAGGGCATGGAGGTAGGCTCAAGCAGTCTAAGACTGCTGGCTCAAGTCTGCAACAGTTGACCAAGACTTAAATGCTTGGTGCCACAATGACCTTTCCAGGCACCATGGGAGTTTGTCAAGCCCAGGCTTAGGATAATGTAGCGAAGCATATACATTAATTACCGGTATATTTCACCCTTAAGTGTGTTTTAAATGATGTTCTAATAATCCCTGCTATTCTCCCCCCCCCCATACACCCACCCTGCTTTGATGAAATGGTCTTTCAAAGATTAAGCAAGCATCAGTGCAACAAATCTTCAGAAGAAGGGGGGGAGGTGAATGAAAGAATGAGGGACAATAAAATGTACTCAAATGAAACTAAAAAATTGAACAGCTGCGGTTTGTCTCTTCAGAAAAAGGCCACAAATGTATGTAGAGTTAAGCCAAATGACTTCCACTAAACTCCACTGGACTAAATGAGAAAGGACTGTTGTAGCTCAAGCTGCTTCCTCTACCTTTGGCTTGGTAAATGGCTGCCATTTTCTTTTGGGGTAGACATTCCAGCCCAGAAGCCTTAAGGCCCCCTACCCACCTTGCTAACCATCAGGACTTGGTTACTCATTTACAATACCAGAAATGTCAAAAGCTAATAGCTTTATAAACAAAACAATCAGATTTTGATTAAAACAGAAAGGGCAAGATCCCTGCAATTTCCTCAAGTTTTTAAAACCACTTAGTACTGGCAAAATTAAAACAAAAAAAGAAGGCATATTACAGGAACTCAGAAAACTGCTGCAAGGAAGAAAAATTTGCCCATCAAGGCCATTTATGCTGCCCAAATCTTTAAACAGCGCTCTCTCAGCCCATTCGTAACAGATCTGTCCGGAATTTGGCTAGTCTATAATGCTCAAGAAGTAAATATGCCAGCTGAGTTTATAAAGATTTAGAATGTTCCGGGTTTATAATGGTAGAATGCAGTTTAATTCATTAGGCTTAACTATGCAAGTGCAACTCTGCTTGTATAATTATACAAGCACTGGTAATTTCTGATCACGTTTACTTCGTATTGTCCAAAAAGAGAAAGTAGATAGGAGAGACTGATATTTGTGGTACTAACGCTGTCATTTGAAGTAGTCATCTCTAAGACTTCCAGAACAGTCTGGATTATTGCAGCACTCATACAGAAAAGGGGTAGAAGCTGTTAATGTAAATGTCACTAATCAGTTGCTTAAGTGTGGGGAACAGATGAGGATCATGAAGATCCTAGGTAACATTTAAAATCAAGGTCACATGGGAACGCTTACTGAAGGAACCACCAATATAGGTAAAACCAGATCAATCCTTATTCTGAATTACTGCAACAGAAGTTCTCAGGCAGCCATTTAAGGACAAAGAGTTATAACTGCTTTAACATTGACTATCTGTGCCCTGCAATTATGTCTGAATACTGAAATTTTAAATTTCTGAAGTCAAGCTTTTATGATCTACTACTGTAAAAATCAAACACATTTAATAGATTGAAGATTACCATTCTGAAGTGTCTGTTCCATCTTTCTGAAGTGTCTGTTCCACTACTTTCTGAAAAGTGACCCAACTCATTTCATACCTTCACAAACTCTAGGTATTCCGTGTTGGTTCTTTCGCCACCAAGCCTCACAGGAATTAATATAATCACAGCTTTGTCACCTTTTTCGGAATCCACAAATGAGCACTGTGCATCAACAACATCAGACTTGTAAACTTCAAGGAGAGATAACAAGAGTAATCAAAGTTTATTTAAGTGCATTTTCAAACACAAAACTTCTACTCTTATCTGTGTCACCCATCCCAGCCTGATAATCAAAGCAAGCAGCTGAGCCCTGGCAAACAACAGCCATACCTGGTAGAAGACTATGCCATACACATCCAGAAGGTCATATAATTACTGTCAGCACTTCTCTATTTGGAGGGGGGGTCCCCAGGGTCACAGGGGGGGAGCATTTTTGTATATCACAACCTTGGAGTGGAAACCTATTGCCTCATCTCTTTATCAAATGTCTAGAATTGCACGTCTCCCTCTTATACACCAACAAAATCAGTAGTATTTAGTCCTGCCTGGAAGCAGCAAATGACCCAAGTCATTTGTGCTGCTGTTTATTCAAGAAAGGAATCCCAGTGATGTTTGCTTTATTGTCTTTCTGATATATAGGAATATTCAATACAAAGTGACTGTATTCATTATCACTCCAGGGCAGCAGGAAATTAAACCTTCCCATTGGTCTAATAACACAGGAAAGGCGAATTTCTTAAAAGTATACTTTTAATCAGTCAGGATTTTGAGGGGGAGAGGAAAAAAAATATTAATACATCACTTAAAATGGTTTGTGCATAGAGGAAGAGAAGAATGAATCCAAGACACTGAAGTCAATATATTCACAAGCTGAACAAATGGCAGATGCTACTCAGAAGTGAAGAAAAGTGCACGGTGTATTTGGCAGACTAGAAATGAAAAGGCAACCATAACCCTTTTAGCTACTCTATCTTTTTCAAGTGTTGTTCAAACAACTTAGAAGTCCATACAGCAAATTTTGATATCTAGGAATACAACCATTATTTACGATTTATACAGCTCCCTCAGCATTTCTTTGTGAAGAAATCCCCTTAATGAGATGCATGAAGCATTACCCTCACATATTATTATTATTATTATTATTATTATTATTATGAATACACATGAGGAAAAATAGATCCTGCCCAGATCTCTTCTGATTGTTTTTATGTGCATTATTAGCCGTCTTGAGCACCTCTTTTCAGAGGGGGAATATAAAGATGGGATATAAATATTTAAATAAATAAATATGCATTATGGCCCTCTGTACAATTTCTATACTTCAATATGGCCCTGGAGGCAAAAGGTTTGCCCACCCTGTCTTAATGCTTCAGAGAAGAATGACAAAAAGAAAGGTCTCTGATCCAAGGAGTCTACAGCCTAAATCAAATGCTACGTGGCCATGTGCTTATTTTCTTTACAGATTTAGATATAGAGTGTGACAATACATAACTTTCACTGCAATCCTGTGCACACTTTCCTGGGAGTAAGTTCCATTGAACACAATAAGACTTACTTCTGAGCAGACACACATAGGATTGTGCTGTTTGCTATCTTTTTAGGACCACTATAAATTTTTGGGGAGAAATTTTCTGCAGGATTGTGGTTGCTGTCATTGGATCTGTTGGGGGATTTTTTGGGTTGTTTGTTTATGTTTGTCTGTTTGATGTGTTTATGCCAATAAAGGTATCTATCTAGGACCACTATGGATGTATTTAGTGAAGTGCTTCGAAGATTGGTCAAGAACACCCCACATTTTAGTGACCTCACTTACCTGTACAATCTTGAGCAACATATACAACTATTTCTTGTAATTCGGGGTCTTTTGCTTCTTCAACAGCTTTTCTATACACAAAGCAACAGACATATTCCAAGTTAATAACAGAGAGAATCAAAGCTACTTAGGACACATTCCTCAAGGGTCCTATCCCAAAGAATTTGACTATTCCGAAGTGTTTGGAAAGCATGGCTTTAATTTGTCACAGAGACAAACAACAGATTGTAGCACCATCATTGGAAGTTCCTTCCATAAGCAGAATTGTTGAACTCATGCAAAGACCATGGAAGCATTTGTGAGTGCCCTTGTGTGAGCACAATACTTCTTTCACTTGAAGAAAGAGCTTCCAATGACCGAGCTGTACTCCACACAACCTTAGGATATAACCCAAGGTGTGTAAAATACAGAGAAGAACATGGCAAGCAAAACTGCCATAAAGAAAACTGGTGCTTTACTAATTTTATTGAATACTTGCCATACTTACAGCGTAATCCTGTGTAACTTTGCACCGGTGTAACAGTAGATGCACTGGTGTAAGTGCACTTACACCGGTGCATCAGCTGTTTCACCGGTGCATCTGCTGTTACACCGAATCAAAGTTACACAGGATTGCACTCTGCTGTTAGACCAGTGCAAAGTTACACAGGATTGCACTGTTAGTTATACTACCTATACAAAGAATCGACAAGAGGGCAAGATCATGGCCATCTTTTGTAAATCCAAATTAGCAAACTAGTTTCAAAGAGACACCACCCCCTGATGGCGAACCTATGACACGCGTGTCTCAGGTGACACGCAAGGTCATTTTAGGTGACACACCAGTGTTTCCCCCAGGGCCCCAACACACCTTACATTTTCGCAAAAGTTTTACAGGCTTATCTTGAACATTTAGGGCAGAGATTTTTGGAAGACCTCTTTTATTATCTAATAAAACTCAGCAACAAAAAAGTAACTAGTTGATGTTAAATAAAATGCAATGTGTTCTATAGTTGTTTTCAGTTCAGTTCAATTCAAAATTACTATTAAAATTAGCAATAGTCAAAGTACTATTAAGTTGGGGGGGGGGGACACACCAGCAGGGTCAAGTTAGGCATTTTCAAAACTTTTGACACACCAAGTCCAAATGGTTCGCCATCACTGCAAGTTTTCTATTCATTTTACTAATCTAAAAATACATGCCATAAAAACAGGTTAGGATAATTTCAAACAAAACATCACACTTCTCTGTAGGAAAGCCACTTGCTCACCATAACATGACAAAGCACACACATTTTGATAACACACAGTGAAAATCTGCTACCAACCATAGCCTACCTACTGCATATACACACAGAATGATAGAAATACATTTGGTGCGTGTTATGTTACACAGAAGCACCATCTATGTAAGCAATCATCTCTAGGATATGGATTTGTAAGCAATCATCTCTAGGATTGTTGGGGGCTGGAACTCAGCAATCTCTTTCTCTCCCTCCCCCAGGTGAGCTGCTAGAAAGAGCCACTGGCTTGCCAGTCAGTTTGCTGGGCTTCTTGGGAGCTGGGAGCTGGGAGTGTGGTCCCCTTTAAGTTGGAGACACCTGGGCCTTGTTGGGGGCTGGAACTCAGCAATCTCTTTCTCTCCCTCCCCCAGGTGAGCTGCTAGAAAGAGCCACTGGCTCGACCCGAAGGGCGAGAGCCTAAGGGCTCTTTGCCCGTGGCTCTTTGCCCAGTGGATCGAAGACCAGGCAGGCCAGAATACTGCTTCTAGCGACTGAGCCCATCCAAGCTGTTATCCAGTGGGTCACCATTTGCCACCAACTGTCAGCCCTCTCCCTTCTCCATGCACACTGTTTGTTTGTGCACAAGACACCTTACGGAGATTGGAGTTACCATGTCAGCATCGAGAGAAAGGTTGAGTGATTGATTTTTGTATGTGGGTTAGTGTGTTAGTGTGTAGGTTGAGTGTGTGGTTGTTAAGTGTTGGGACTTCTGTGAATGGTTTAGGGGAGTGCTTAACCTTGGTCTCGGTGAGAGGGAGGCCTAGGGGGGACGAGTGGGACCTCTGCCCCAGTGAGAGGGGGGCAAGGGGTGTGGGGTGCAGTGACCCAAGCCTCAGTGAGGGAGGCGGGGGGGGGGGTGTTTCTGGACAGGAGTGGTTGGGGTTTGGATGAAGTGTTGTTAGATAGTGGGTTGTGGATTGACTGGGGAGGGTGGTAGTGACTGAGAGTGGTTTGGAGTGTGTGAGTTTGTTAGGTTGCGTGGTCTGGAAGTAGGCTCTGCTGAAAGGCTATGTGTTTGTCATCTCGAGGGAGTCTAGGGGAGGGGCGGGCAGCCACCATTAGCAGAGTGACGGGTCATGGAAGATATGATGGTGGGGGCTGGGCAGGCCATTTCAGGAGAACGAGGGTCAGTCACAGGCAGACTGTCCCCCTTTCTGGCCCTTCTCCCATCCCTCTGACCCTTGGCGGTCTGGGCAACAGTCCCCTGAGTCTGAAACTGCTGCTCTTGAACGCCAGGTCAGTCAACAATAAAATCTGCCTAGTCCAGGATTTAATCCTGGATGAAGGTGCTGACCTGGTGTGTATTACGGAGACCTGGCTGGATGAGTCGGGAGGGGTAAGTCTCTCCCAGATGTGCCCGCCGGGTTTCCGGGTATTGCAGCAGCCACGACTACAGGGGCGGGGAGGTGGAGTTGTGATAGTCCAGAGGTGGCCAACCCGCGGCACGCGTGCCACAGAGTGGCACGGGAAGGTCCATCGGGTGGCACACGGTCGCACACGCCTCTCTTCTTCCTTGCTGGATTTTCCGGCTCTTCAACGGAGGCTGAAAGTAGCTAGCTGCAGCATGTAACTTGCCCTGTGCTCCTCCCAGCGTGCAGCTCAGCTTCAAAGTATTTCAGCATTGGCTGGGGCCACGCAGGCACTGTGAGGAGAGAGGGACTGCGTGGAGCTCCAGAGATCACTCCCAGAGGCCCAGCGGCGTGTAAACCGCCACTACGGGAAAACCACGAGCAGCGTGGGCCTCCTCCTTCTCCCCCCACCCTCCACCCTATCCCGCCCTCACTCGCCCGGCCGCTGCGGCGCGGCCCGCCGCATGGACAAAGGAGTGGCAAGTTCCCCCTCTCGCTCCCCTAACCCTCAGCTTCCCCCCGCCCAAACCCTCCTGACGGCCCAGCAGGGCTCCGAAGCACGTCCAGGAGCCACCGCGATAGCGACGAGCCGGCTCCGCGATCCCCTTCCCACCCACCCCCACAGCCAGCCGCGACGAACCTCCCTCCCACTAACCCCCCCATCTCCCTCCCTTCCGAGGCAAGCCGAGCCGTGCATCGCACGTCCCGACGCACCCCTTCCCCCCCCAGCGCCCGAGCCACGGACAACAGCGACCAGACCGCCCGACCACCCCCCAGGAAAGTAAAGAGGGGAGAAGGCAGAAGAACGGAAGAAGGGAACAAAGAAAGAAAGGAGACAGCGACAAAGGGGTAGGAAGAAAAAAGGGGGGTGGAAAGGAAGCCCATGATCCCCCCAACCCTCTGCCCAACGTGCCCTGAGCAGTCCCGGACAAAGAAAAAAACCCCTCCCCAAAGACCCAGACCCCCCAGAAGGAAACTCACCAGGCCTCAGAAGACAGAGAGGGAGAGAGGGCAAACTACAGAAGCACATGAGGAGAGAGAGAGAGAGAGAGAGAGAGAGTGTGTGTGTGTGGGCAAACTACAGAAGCACACGAGGAGAGAGAGAGAGGGCAAACTACAGAAGCACATGAGGAGAGAGAGAGAGCAAACTACAGAAGCACACGAGGGGAGAGAGAGAGAGAGAGAGTGTGTGTGTGTGTGTGTGTGTGGGCAAACTACAGAAGCACATGAGGAGAGAGAGAGTGTGGGGGCAAACTACAGAAGCACATGAGGGGAGAGAGAGAGAGAGAGAGAGAGAGAGAGAGAGAGAGAGAGAGAGAGAGAGTGTGGGTACTTGCGTTAGACTACTACACCATCCTGGCTCATTTATGGTTCATTGTTACGTGCTCTAAGAATGATATAACAATAAACCTTAAGTAACTGAAGGTAATTCTGTTTTTATTTAAACATGGTTATTTAATAAAATAAAAACATGGTTATTTATTATTTATTTATTTACTTTATTTATTTATTTTTGTGGCACGCCCAAGATACAAAAAAACTAAAAGTGGCACATGTCATAAAAAGGTTGGCCACCACTGCGATAGTCTATCGTGATACCATCCATCTCACTGGGTATCCTGTCCACTGGGTTTGAGTGCCTCCATGTCGTGCTGGAAGGGCGAGACAGAATAGGGATTCTGTTGGTGTACCGCCCACCATGCTGCCCAACAGTCTCCCTGCCTGAGCTGACCGAGGTGATCTCGGCGATGGCGTTATTGGTGCTGGGGGACTTTAATGTCCACGCTGAGGCCCCGAGGACAGTTGCGGCTCAGGACTTCATGGCTGCCATGGCAACCATGGGTCTGTCTCAGAGAATATCTGCCCCGACGCACGATGCGGGACACACGCTGGACCTGGTGTTTACTGCGGGGCAGGTGGATGGTGATCTGGATGTGGAGGAAATTAACATCACTCCTTTGTCATGGACAGATCACTTCCTGGTGGGATTTAGGCTTGTCGCAGCTTACCGCCTCTGCAGTGGTGGGGGACCTCATTCTATGGTCCGCCCCCGGAGGATGATAGATCCGGATGGATTCCTGAGGGCTCTGGGGGATTTTCCTGTTGCCAGAGTCGGCGACTGACCCAGCGCCCTGGTTGACCTCTGGAATGGGGAAATGACCAGGGCTCTGGATCTGATCGCTCCTGAGCGTCCTCGACCAAGCCGCAGAGTCAGAGCAGCCCCTTGGTTTACTGAGGAGCTGCGGACGATGAAGCGGCAAGGTAGATGTCTAGAGCGACGGTGGCGGAAAACTTGTGCTGACTCCGACCGGGCACGGTCGGAGTCAGCCTATTCAGAGCCTATTCCTTCAGAGCCTATTCCGTGGCAGTGGCGGCAGCTAAGAAGGCTTTCTTTTCTGCTGGCATCGCGTCTGCGGAGAACCGTCCAGCTGAGCTTTTCCGTGTGCTCCGGGGCCTGCTCAATCTGGCCCCCCCAGTAGATGGGGAGGAACACACGGTGGCTTGCTGTGACGAGTTTGCAAAGCACTTCGTGGACAAAGTCGATCGGATTCGGCATGACTTGGACGCTGCGTTAGCAGTATCTAATGATGTCCCTGAGGCACCTGTCTGTTCTCCTTCCTGGGATTCTTTTCAGCTTGTAGAACCTAAGGATGTGGACAGGATTCTTTGGAGTGTGAGACCATCCGCTTGCCCGCTTGACCCTTGTCCGGCATGGCTGATTAGAGCTGCCCGGGCGGAGCTGGCTGAGTGGACGGGGAGGGTGGTAAATTCATCTCTGAGGGAGGGGGTGGTGCCGCTGCCTCTGAAGCAGGCAGTGGTGCGTCCCCTCCTGAAGAAACCCTCCCTGGATCCCACTATTTTGAACAACTTCCGGCCAGTCTCGAATATCCCGTTTCTGGGCAAGGTGATCGAGCGGGTAGTGGCATCTCAGCTCCAGAGGGTCTTGGAGGAAGCTGATTATCTGGATCCATTCCAGTCTGGCTTCAGGCTGGGGTTCGGGACAGAGACGGCCTTGGTGGATGACCTGCGCCGGGGACTGGACAGGGGGAGTGCGTCCCTGTTGGTCCTGCTGGACCTCTCGGCGGCTTTTGACACCATTGACCATGGTGTCCTCCTGGGTCGATTGGCTGGGTTGGGGCTTGGAGGCACCGTTCTGAGGTGGTTCCGCTCCTTCCTGGCTGATAGATCCCAGAAGGTGGTGCTGGGGGGTGCTTATTCGGCACCCTTGCCCTTGAGGTGTGGGGTGCCACAAGGGTCAATTCTGTCCCCCATGCTGTTTAACATCTATATGAAGCCGCTAGGAGAGGTCATCCGGGGGTTTGGTCATCAGTATGCGGATGACACCCAGCTCTTTCTCTCCTTTCCACCTGACTCCAAGGGGGCGGTCGATGTCCTGAATTATTGTCTGGAGGCAGTTGGGAGCTGGATGGGGGCGAACAAGCTGAAATTAAATCCTGATAAGACAGAGGTTCTTCTGGTCCAGAAGTCTACGACTCGGGTACTGGATCATCGTCCTGTTCTGAATGGGGTTGCACTCCCCCTGAAGGAGCAGCTTGGGGGTTCTCCTGGATGCGCAGCTGCTCCTGGATTCCCAGGTAGCGGCTGTGGCCAGGGGGGCTTTTGCCCAGCTTCGGCTGGTGCGCCAGCTGCGACCGTACTTGGATCGTGCAGACCTGGCCACAGTGACCCATGCCCTAGTGACATCTAGACTAGATTACTGCAATGCGCTCTACGTGGGGCTGCCTTTGAAGACTGTTCGGAAACTGCAACTAGTGCAGAATGCGGCGGCCCGGGTGGTTGCCGGGGCTTGTCGGTTCGACTCAGTCGGACCGTTGCTTCGGCGGCTACACTGGCTGCCGGTTCGTTTCCGGGCACAATTCAAAGTGCTAGTTTTGACTTTTAAAGCCCTTAACGGCTCGGGTCCAGGGTATTTGAGGGACCGCCTCCTTCCTTATAATCCGACCCGTACTCTGAGGTCATCAGGGGGGGCCCTTTTAACCGTGCCGCCATTGACAGAAGTGAGGGGGATGGCGGCGCGGAATAGGGCCTTCTCGGCGGTGGCGCCCCAATTGTGGAATTCCCTCCCCTTGGAATTAAGAACGACTCCCTCTTTAGAGGCCTTTCGACAGGGCCTTAAGACGTTTTTATTCAGGACTGCTTTTAATGTCTGACATGGTGGGCTGACCTTTTAACAAATGGTTTTAATATATGTAAATGCTGGTGACCCACTGGGGTTGTTTATTTTTAACTTAAGTGTTTTAATTATTTTAATGTGTTTTTAAATTGTTTTAATGTGTTTATGTATTTTAATATGCTGTAAGCCGCCTTGAGTGCCCTCGGGAGAAAGGCGGGCTACAAATTCCTAAAATAAATAAATAAATAAATAAATAGGATAAGCAACCTTTCTTCAAAATGTAAATACATAGACCAGTTTGCATGAAACTTGATCCTGGGTAGCTGAAATCTTCTAAAGGTAATTCCACTGTGTCTATAATCTGATTAATCAAGGTTGTAAAAAAATTCAAGAGTTTTTAGCTACAGCAATGGAATCATAGAGCAGAGAAAAGACCAACACACAGTGGCAATAAATGGTCACTGTCTCTTTAAGTGTATTTTGTGGACTAGTCAGCTCCAAGATGTAAAAGAGGAATGCATTGTAAGAATCCTAACAGACTGAGGAAGGAATGCTCACAAAAGAAAACACATTCAAGCTGAGCATGCAAATCTTAAAACCAAATCTCTTTTTTCAACATTAACAGAAAAATACTAACAAGTTCTACATGATCACTTCTGTTAATTTACAGAAGTAATGTCTTAATTTCCCTCTGTAAATACAATCAGATGCATAAATAACCTTCACCTCTCAAACACTGTATCATTTCCCTATAGTCTCATTCAAGGTGAGTATTCTTGCTATACAAGCACCACATGAATCCTGCATCTATATAAATGTACAAAATCTACACCTGCACTTTGGCCTCTTGTGCTTAGAAGGCTCAATGATTCAATTTATGACCATATTGGGACCCACCTAGAACATAAGACTATAAAAATATAAAATCAATGGTGTCCGAAGAAATGGCATATAACGGCATACCACAGTGAGAAATCTGACTTTCAGCCTTTTTTTTTTAAATCAAGACTGAATGTCACAGACCCTTTACTTTTACTATGATGTAATTATAATATTAATAGTCCCATACACTTACAATTTCACAAGAATTTGATGTGTGCAAAGAAATGCTGAAAACATCAATTTTAAACTCTGACAGTTCATTACACTATCAGTACATTACAGCCCCCAGGTTACAGTATTTTTTTTTAAAGTCTATAATATTATGCATGTTCCAAGGTTAAAAGAGTTGTTAGTTCTTTAGAACATTTCATTAAAAAATACGGTAAGCAAAGTCTAGCTGTGGAACAGATCTTGACATCTTTGCTACCTAGAATGGCGAATGGGAATGTTCCAAAAGGAAAAGAAACTTGTGCAAAACTCACACATTGGATATTCCCTGCTACATCCTTTCCTGTTTTTGGAACAAATCCTACACTCTTGAATCACTAGCAATAAAGATATATATTGCTAAAGCTGCAACTGTTACTGTCTAATTAAACTTAAAACCTCAAGACAGGGCTAAAACGAACCTGGCATCCCTATTTGTTGCATTGATGAAAGATATTGGAATTTATTTATTTACCTTAAAAGGTGTGCTACAACAGCTGGCCCATACCAGTCTCCAGCTATTTTTCCAGACTTGTTTCCATATTCTACCAGCCTATGCAGGCCAAAATTTGCAAATGGAGAATCACCAAACCAAGAGATGATTTTTCGATGATAATGGTCATCTCTCATTTCTCTGTTCCTCCAATCTCCCTTTCGGATTTGGTTACGGTGATATGACTGGTTCTTGAATTCTCGCTCTCCTGTTAGTGAAGCTTCCAGGGATGCAGTGAGCCTCTTTACTGTGTGACTTGTCCATGATTCAGAGTCTGAATTTTCAATGACAAATGCATCTGGCCAGGTCCAGTCTGCAGCAGTATTTCAAAAATAGTATATATCTTATTTTAAAGTTAGAGTTTTCTTTTACTCTTGTTAACCATTAACAGATTTTTACTCATTTTAAATTGGCTGATAATTAGCACTGGATATTTTAAGCCATTTAAAGTTAACCATGTTCTCAACTAAATATTACAGATGGACAGTTCAGCTTTAGCAACTGTTATCACGGATTTTTTGAATTAAAAACAAAACCACAGTGTTTTACAATACCGTCAGAACACAGAACATTTTTTTTATAGAAAGGAGAATTAAGGAGTGCCAATAAAATATACCAATTAACTGGTGTCTTCAATCTAAAGGTTTTTTTCCTCATATTACCAAATAATTCAGTAACACTCCAAGACACTCATAGCATTCTTTAGTTTAAATCAAATGGTTTTAATTGTACATGGAATTGTAAATATTAAATGGGCAATTTTTCTACAGATTTTTATATTTAGATAGTGAAACTCATTGCTACAAGAAATTAAAGAGTGAATGAGACAGGTCTCATTCACTCTTAATTCAGAAAGAAATATGAATGTGTTTTAGGTAAAAGTAAATAAAACCAAAAATGATTTTGAGATTTATTATATACATTTGTAGTTGCAAACAGCAGGCATTAGAAAATAACTCTTGTGGTAAGTTATTCCATAACTACAGTTTTGCAGATTTTAACAACTTCCTCTAATAATCCCGCACACTGCAATTTTCTTGTTCCTGAAAAGCCATGCAAAATAAAAAAACCAAATGAGCACTGCATATTACTACTGAATTTGGCCAATACACAATGAAAAAGGAACACATTCTTCATGTGTTACCTACTGCCAAATATCTGTGGTGACCCCCAAATGAAAAGATCAATATATTTGGTTATATCCTAGCCATCTCTTTCACCAACAGAACACACTTTCATTCAAGCAATCGAGTGGGGGGAATGATAATCATCAATCTCCCAATAATCCAGAGCCCTCTGTGTTCCACAGAATCCTGCTCTAGTAGGTCCTTCACCAAGAGAGAGAGAGGGTGGGGGCATGAGTGCTATCAGGCCAAGAGAGACATAAAGATGTTTCTACATGCACCCCCTTAGGATATAAACCACTCTAGTCTGCAAACAAATCTTGGGAACTTGCCTCTACCAAGAAAATGAAGAATAAGCCCTTGTGCTAGAAGCATCTGTCCAGTCCTCAGAGTACAACCCCAGCCACAGTCAGTTGTTAATGCTGAGCCCTTGATCAGCGGAAATTCTTCTCTGTATGTCAGCCATATTCTAGAAATAAAGTCTTTACGAAACTCTTCAACATTTCTTGAAGCCACTTCATCTGTTATATCATCATTTGATCCATTTGGTGACAGTTCACTTGGCTCTATCGGAGAGGCACAACAAGTTATATCTTTTAAATTAATAGCATAATATTTGCTGGGAAAAAAGTGAAAGGACATCAATAACCTGTACTAGATGGGCAGTGCAATCCACCAGAAGGATCCGGCCGGTGGCCCAAGGCTGCCGGCTGGATCATGTTCCCGGGCGGCTGTTTGTCCCCCTTCCCCGAGTGTAAACCAGGGCAGGCCTTATCGGCCTCCTCGGATTTCCGCCAGCAAAATTGCTGACGGAAGTCGGAAGAGGCCGTGTAATGGCCCAGCCGCCCGGCGGGGGCCGGGATATGGCCATGGCCACCCCCCACCCCTTCCCGGGCCAGCTGAGCCAATGGCTCCCACTCCCTCGCCCCGCGAAATGCCCCCGCGCCCACCAGTCCGGCGGCTGCAAGGGCGCTCTGGCAACAGAGCAAGGGAGGCCGGCCTCTGCGCCAGCCTTCCTTGCTCTCAAGTCTTGGCGAACGTGCTTTACAGCACGTTCTCGACGTCTCTTGCCGCCAGAGCGCTCGCTCCGGCACCGGCACCACCTAGAGGATTGCACCGTTAAAATGTAAAGACTGTTGTGAGGAGTCTGCAATTTCTGGAACAACAATAGGATTTACAAATATTTGCCAGATATGGAAAAATAAAGCTAGTAGTTGTCAACTAGAAAGTTAACTTTCAAAAGTACACTTTCTTGGTAAGTTAAGTTTAAAGGCATTGTCAGACAAAGATTCCTATAAATTTCTACTTTCAGAAGGCAAATTAGCGATGACCAGGGATGCTGCTTTGGATCGATTTCTGATTTTTGCAATTTATAAAGAGTTGCCACTACTTCTCCAAGCATAAAACACATCAGAAACCACAATTATGACCATCATTCTTGCAGAAGGAAAACTGAAGAAAATATTATTGACCCCTTGACATAAGGGTAGGACCAAGGATGCACTTATATTCTATGGGCACAATCCTCCCACACATGGAGGGATCGCCATAACAAAGTCTTGTTGCCCTCCCCAGGTTGGGCTCGCAGGCACTCATGGTGCCAAGACTTTATGAAGAATGGGAGGTCTGTGTGCACCTCTTATTACCTATCCAAGCCTCCCCACTTCACTCACCAAGGTCCTGAATGTGGGCTACATGGGGTAAGCATGTAGAGATCTCCCATTCACCAGACTGTGCTGGTGTTTGCATGCCAGAAAAGACTGAAGCCAACACATGTAGGGTTTTCCACATTCACTTATTACCCATGGAAAACTGATGGTGCACTGTTGTAAATGCATCCAAAAAGCACTACCAATCTTCATTTTGAACTAATTGAATACTTGTACTGCATATCACCTACCATCAGTCTTGAAATGGTAACATTTTCCCAGCAAAAAGACAGGAGAATTTCTGCTAAAGTAAGTTTTTGTTTTCAACACCCAACCTAAAAAGAAATAGGAAAACAAAAACCAATGATTAATTGATTTCTGAAAAATCTCAGGGTGAGCATTAATAAAGTTAGCAAATTACAAAAAAGAAAATTAAATTGGGAAGCGACATTTTTGTTAGAAAGAAGCTCCACAATTCTAAACCACACAGATGAGTTTTCAGTGATTCTTATGCTAAAACTGTCGAATGTTGTTTTTTGTTATGTCTACAGAATGAAGATACTTTACAATTTCAATGCACTTTTTAAAAAAATTAAATTTCACTTTGTACTTTTCCTTTCTAGGCAGGAACAACAGAAACAGCAATGAAAAAGAGCTCTGAAAAATTGAGAAAAAAATGTAGGAAATGAATAGAGAAGAGAATTTCAGAGGCTTACTTAGAACAGAATACTGCTAGAAGCCTAGTAAAAGATAACAAATCTTTGCCCCAGCTATTTTGCTATAAAAGCTATTTTGTTTTTAAACACCATGTGACATTCTTGAGTCGAGTTTCATACATATTTTATTTTGTCATAGTATCACAATATTATGATCAAGTGAGTTAAAATCAATTACAGTGGGTCTGTGGCTGCAAGGCAGTCTCTGGCGCTCCCAAAGGCCATTTCCAGGTCGTGCAACGCCCTCCCTTGGCCCTGGCTCACTTCAGAATGCATTGCATGATACATTCTGAGGCGAGCCAGGCCAAGGGAGGGGGTTGCGCAAACAGGAAGTGGCCTTCGGGAGCGCCAGAGACTGCCTTGCAGCTGGCGCGGTTTGCCACGCTTAGGTAAGGGGATACTTTTTTAAAAACCTTTTTCTTTTTTAAAGTGGACCCCGCATCCGTGATCATTCATGGATAGTAAAATCCACGGATGGCGAGGGCCCACTGTAATTTATCAAATCCGCAGTCATTTGTTCACTACTAAAATAAAAAGCATGCTTTCTTTGTTTTAGGCAGCACCTGTATGTCACAGCAGGTGTCACCTTAGAAGAGGCATTTCTTCCTGTCCAACAGTGAAAGATACTTGCTGTTTTATTAGTATTTATATTTTTAAAAATTATTAACGTTTAAATATGTTGCTCCATTAATTGACTTTTTCGTCAGTTAAAAAGGTTTTTAATTGATTAAAGATTGCTGCCCTAGAAAGAAGCTCTATCAATAACCCAAATATGCCTACACAGCATTCACAAAGGAAGTGGAGGTGCAGCAAATTTCCCTGTAGACAGGCTACCACTGACCATTTATGTGGAGATTATCCTTTTAACAGGAACAAAGGAAAATGTGAGATGAGAACAAAACGACACAGAATGCCCTAAAACAGTGGTCCAATCTCTCCCGTCACGACTCACCTCGTTATCTTGCACCTGGCCCGAAACACACTCCCCTGGGCCTCTGCGGGCCTCAGAATGCCTCTGGAAGCACTTGGAAGTCACTTCTGCAATACCAGAAGTAAATCGGAAGACTTCCAGTCACTTCTGGAGATGTTCTGAGGCCTGCGGAAGACCAGGGAGTGGCATCCAATTATATCCAGAGGGCTCCAATTTGGAGCTAACCAGATGTAAGGGCGGGTGGGCAGGCTCAACTCTGCGACCCACTGCACATTGGGCCGTGACCCACAGTTTGGGAAGTGCTGCCTAAAAGGATAAAATGTCAGCCCAAGCAGACATAACAAAACTGGTCTCGCAACCATGGTTATGGCAGTTTCCTACTTTCTGCTTGCAAGGGGACATGTAGATCTCACTGGCATCTCCCACTAGATGTTCTCTTAGGACAAAGCTTAGTTCAGCAAGTTAAACCATGGTTTGACTATACAGTTGGGACCTTAAGCAAGGTTAAGGTAACCTTAGCACTAACCATGGTTAAGTATTCTCTCCCTAATTTCTTAAACAATACCACTTACTGTGTTTCACTTACTGTATTTCATATTGTGCCATGCAGACATAAACTTTGATTTTATTTTCTCTACTTCATCTGTCCCTGTGGCCTCCATATTCAAATTCAAGAGGATAAGCCATCACCGTCTTGAAAGACACTAATTTCTGCAAAAAGGAAAGGAAGAAAGCATATCCATGAAGACTCAGGGCATAACTAGGTACATTTGCGTTATTATGTAGTTAAAACCTATTGTCACCAGGAAAAGCAATAAAAGCTCAAAACCCTCCACTTCCGAGAGCAAGGCAATTGTAAGTTCTATGAATAAGTAATTAAAAACATTTGATTTCAAATATACAACAGTAAAATTACCATGCAAAGCTAAATAAAACATAATGTCCTCCAACTGCTCTCTATTCTGCAGTAAACTATCTTGCATACATAGACTGCATTGGTGTACATCCGAGAATACCTAAACGCTAATTGGAATTCAGAGGAAAATATTTGAATTGCTGTAAAAGGGACACAGTTTTATATTATGTCTATTCTGTTCAGAAGCAGGACTCTAGGCTCATAAATATTAATGCTCTATTTAAGAGCATTGGGTTCTATCCCAATCTAAAAATGTGTTAAGTGGATGAATCTGGAATGCAGACAAAAAGAGAATAAGCTTAAGGAGAAAAATAAAATCATTACCCAAACCAAGACTTGTTATACATTAGTTTATCGCAGCGGTTACTTGCTGGAGAAAGCTACTTTAAGTCTTTAAGGAGTCACTAGAAAATTCTACATTACCATATCATTCTGACAGAATGCATTACATCACTTCATCTTTAACATATGAAGAACTTGATTGTTAAGCCTTCCTTTCTACTTCCACAAATATTTTGCACGAAAAAAGATAGCTCAGGAAACAAAGCAGGCTGATAATGCAGGAATTTCTTCACAGGGCCTTCGTTTAATCTTGCTGAGAAATATAAACCAAACTGACATCTATTACGCTAACTATGTTGTACAGAAAGAGAGCAGAGTTTCTGCACCCTCTTTAACAGCCACACAGTTGTATTGACACAGCTTCAGAAAGGGGCAATGTGCATATAGGTTAAATCAGATATAATGCCCACTGTGGCTTCGTCTGGGTGAAGGCAGAAGCTCAGCTTCCGTAGGACAGTTTTCTATTCTTGCCCTTTTAAGATCTGCCAAGGACGTTCTTTTATAGCTACAACTGGCTTGCAAGTCAGCAGCTCTGAAACTTTTCCCTGGCTATTTTCCAGGATAAAGAAGCTCAAGTACCCTCAAGTTTCTGTTTTCTAAAGAATGATGTCCTCTCTATCCAAATCAATTTAGAAACTTCCTTGTAGAAAACTTTCCATATTTAGTTTAAATAGTAGAATGAGACAATATGGAAAAACAACATTAGAGTTTATTCCAGTGGTTCTCTAACTCCTGGAAAGGCCCTTCGCTGCCCTAAGTGGCAGCAGAGCTTTCCCAGGCGTCCTGACGACGTGTCCGAGATCATGCCGCCACCGCCGTGGACGAAAAGGCCCGTTTTACCAGCATTGGTGGGCAGTGGATGTTCGGTGGGGGATGTGGGGAGCCTGCAGACCCCTCCGCAGGCCTCCCCAAGCGTCAGAGCAATGCTCCGACGCGATCGCAACCCACTTCCGGTTTCACGTAAAACTGGAAGTGGGTTGCAATTGCGTCGGAGCGCTGCTCCGACACTTGGGGAGGCTTGCGGAGAAGTCCACAGGCTCCCCACACACACCGCCGGACATCCACTGCCCACCAATGCAGGTAAAATGGACCTTTTCATCCGCGGCGGTGGTGGCGCCGCGATCCTGGATGCGCCGTTGTCATCACCGCGTGTTGCCACGCCCCTCAAGGGTGTAGCAACCCTTTGTTCCTGGCTGAGGCGTTGCGACGCCGCAGTTTGGGAACCACTGGCTTATTCAGTTCCCACACTGATGAGGATCAGCAAGATCTCCATTAGCCTCATTGGGTTAGTTTACAGCAGGGGTTCTCAACCAGTGGTACTAGTACTTTGGCTGACTACTGATGATACTCGGACTGCTGGACCACCGGAACCCTGCTCTGATGCAGCGCTTTCAGCGGTGCATTTTTACTGCCCAGAGGGTCCTGCCTTTGGCTGAGCCTCTCAGGAACGCTGAGAAGGGCCCTCCCACTCGTTCAGAGCCTTCTACCTGTGATTTCTGGCCTCCAAAAATCTGAAAACCTGGAAGTAACTGGCGATGATGTAATCACCAGTCACTTCCGGTGGTACGCAGCAGGAGAGTGGTGCCAGAAGTGGTACTCGCCCCTGAAGGGGGTTGAGAACCCCTGGTCTAGGAACACAGCAGGAGAGTGGGACATCCTCCAACGTATGTGCTCATAAACTTCCTTCCCTTGCACATCAAGCCAAGGCAGCAAAAATAAAGAATGATTTGCTACTGCCAAGATAAGTCCTTCTTCCCAACCTCCGAGGACCCACATAGGCAAGAGGGGGAAAACCAGAAGACATTTTTCTGAGGGCCACAAACCTACAACTGGCCCTACATTCCAGTTTTCTTCTTATGGTGAAACAAAACTATCAGGCAGCTTGTTTTACAAAGGAGAAGTTGCATATTTAGCGATGACTGTTGGTAAAATTACACAATATATGGACGAAGGCACGTAATATGAAAAAATGCTACTGGTTCACAATTTTTTAATCAGCCTGTCAGAATTTAGCTATGTGTGAATCCAGAACTAAAAGTTTTGATGTACTGTCTGAACAGCACAGACTCCTCTAGCACATGAAACAGTGCATTCTGTGTTAAAAGACAACGAACTTCAAAAAAAGACAAAACAAATTTGACTTGGAAGAAGATAACCCTTAAGCTATAATTAATTAGGGGGCAATCCTATGCACTTACTTAGAAATAAGTTCCACCGAATTCAGTGGAGTTCCTCCTCAAACAGTGCTGTGGTACAAGGAGGGGCGTTTTAACCTCACAGCACATAAATTATCACCCCCTCCAACTCTAATCCCACCCCCAAGATACTTACTTGAAACTGTTGGAGGATTGAGCAAGTCAATATCTTCATTTTCCCCGTCCTCCCCTTTTAAAGAGCAACTAACACTGAGCTGAAGAGCTCTAAACATTCCCTAGGTCCTGGAAGTTCACAATACCTTTACATTTGTTAACAACCCCTTTCTTTTGATTTACAAGCATATATAGGGTGTCTCAAAAAATATACACACATTTTAATGAGTTCTAATTTCATTGCAGAAAGCCTGAAGACTTGAACATCTAAGGGAAGTACCGTATTTTTCGCAACATAGGACGCATCGCAACATAGGACGCATGCATCATATGGAGCAAAAAATAGGGGAACAAAGGGAAAGGAAAGGGGAAAAAATACTTACAGGGGCTTCGGGGAGGCCTGCACGACCCTCTGCAGGCCTCCCCGATCTTCATTTCGGCGCTAAATGGCTATTTCAAGCCATTTCCGGAAAACCACAAGAAACCATTTTCTGTTTTTGTGAAAACTGGAAATGGCCAAAAATGGCTGTTTTTTGCCGAAATGAAGATCGGGGAGGCCTGCAGAGGGTCGCGCAGGCCTCCCCGAAGCCCTGGTAAGTTTTTTTCCTTTTGTTTTTTCATCTTCGCTCCATAAGACGCACACTTTTCCCCCCTATTTTTTTTGGGGGGGGGTGCGTCTTATGGAGCGAAAAATACGGTAACTGAAGAGATGTGCGGAACCAGCCCAGCACACACATTGGTGGATGTCCACAGATGCCTTAGTCAGCAATGTGAGCGGTGTATAGATGCCAACTGGGAACATTTCTAGCACTTGGTCTAATTCATTAACTAATTAATTAACTGCATCAAGCAACTGCTTCTGTGTACACCATATGCAGTATATGTGTGAATTATACTATATGTGTGAACTACAGCATAATAAATTTGACACTATAAAGTGTGTGTGCATTTTCCTGAGACACCCTACATACCTAATGAGTACCCCGAGTATATGGAAACCACTAACTTATTTTTGGGTGAACCTGTTTCACACCCAAAATGATAGGCACTCAACTACACAAATTATTTATTAGAGGGAACGATGATAGTAATGGTGTCCAATTAAAGCAATACTGGGTGCCTGAAAGCACAAGGTAATGTGCTGGTTCATACCACGGAGAAACAAAGAGCAGAGGAAAATCCTAAGGGTTTTTAGGAAAATCCTATTTTTTAATTAATAAAATATTATTATTATTATTATTATTATTATTCCTTCCTTTAGGCTTGATGCATTTCAAGCAGTTACTCGTCTACATGAGCACTGAAAAAGCAAAGCAGCCTTCTGTTTAATTTCAAAGTATTTACTTAGACTCCAATTGTGCCCTGAATGCCTTTAGAGTTTTCTTCTGTTTGGAGAATCTAGATTGAGACAGTGGTTATCAAAGAGTAAAAGAAAAGCAAATTTGAGGTTAGGAAATTACTTAGAGGAGAGTATGAGTTAAGAACGGAGACTTGGGTGATCAGACTAAAGTAAGATTGGAAAGCCCCAGGTTAAAAACCGACAGGAATAAATGGCTGTAGATTTGGTGGTTCTTTCATCCATATTTATACAAAATATTGGAAAAAAGAGCGTTTAAAGGGACATCGTATTCTGAGCTGATAGAAGTAACTAGTCTGGAAAAAGAGTCACATTTATTTGTGGTAGCTCGATAATTTTTTTGTTCAGAGACAGGAAGATCTTCTGTATTAAGCCCTCTGAAAATGAGAGTTCATGAAACGAAAAAATATAGGCTAGTTAGCACCAGCAGTTTAAGAAAGAGAAGAGACTACCAGTTTCATTCTTAATGGAAATGGCACACATTCACATGGTTTTATTATTTTAGAAACCAAAAAAGCCACTAAGTTATCATTAAGCAATCAAACATAAGGGATTGTCATGGGTGAACTGAAACGCTTTGTCTTGATTTCAGTGTTGATGGATGTGAGACAAAACATGCAATTTCTGCCCTATCAGTATCCAGATGGAATAATGATAGAAGCCTCCTGGCTTTTGGTGGGACAGGATGTTTCAGTGAATGAAATCCATTCAGACATACACCTTGCTTCACCCTCCCTCCAAAACTCCAGGTTAGTGCCAGTTACTAACCCCCAATTCCACAGCAGCAGCAGGATGTCTTTTTACTCTTTCAAGGTTATACCAATCATTGATTAACAAAAGTCACCTGAGTTGAGAGGAAAAAGGGTGTCCTTTCTTTCAGGCCTCCCTCTCCCCCCCCCCCATAGCAGACCATTCATAATCTCATGGGGTTGAAACTCCCCACAACAGCCCCCCTCCTTCCTTCTCCTCCTAAACCAACAGATTTCAGGAGAACAGCCCACCAGCAGATCATCATCCCCCCTACACACACACGGGTCTCAGAGAACCTGCCCTGGAATTCTCATTCGCCGACTAAAACGGGGTTCTCACACAAACCAAGCCACCCACCATCCCAAGAGAAAGGCACAAGCCCTCCCTAAACAGAGAAGAGCACCGAAGAAGAGTCCAGACTTTCGCATGCCACTCTCAGACCCCGGAATTCGCGCTCACCCAATACGTTGGCGCCACACTGGGGGAAGACGCCCCCCTAAACTCTTTCTTTTCGTTCCACCACCCACTCTTTTGGCCCACTCCGGCTACCGTAAGCATCTGTCGGCATCGTTACTGATCGTCCACTGACACCGCTTCCGGGATACCCAATTTGCTTACGCAGCTGCCACCGCCTCCACTATAGTCCAGGAAAATCCAAAATTGCGGCTCCCTCATTCGCCTAACTGTCCAGCGACTACAACTCCCAGAATGACATGCTTCTCTGACGTAAATGTTCGCGCCGGTAGTTGCAAGGAAGTGCGCTCTGGGAGACGTAGTCTAGTCCGTGTTATCTGGTGACGTCTGGGTTGGATGCAGAGAATAGTAGGAAGTTGATCGCCTCATTTTTCGCAGTTTTTAACAACCGCCGGGTTCTTCTAGCACTAGCTGTGTATTATAACAAAAATGAATAACACTGCTCCTGGATTTAGCTTCTGATGGTGCAATCGTATAGGATAGTCCTTCCTTCCTTATTCAGAAGTAAGTCCCATTGTGTTCTCCCAGGTAAGCGTGCATAGGATTGAAGCGCGAATCTTTTCCGGGTAAACCAGACACCCTTAAAAATAGTAATCACACGGGAGGGAGAAAATCTGTCTGGGTTCTTCATTGCCATCAATGTGTAGAATTATTAGGCTTTTAGTTTAGCACACGACTGCTAATCCACATCATTATTATCATCATTGTACCATCAATGTACATGGTGTTTTACGCAGAGTGCCTGTGCCAGGATAGGTTCCTGCCCTGAAGGGCTTACAATCTAGAGATATTGACAAAAGGGGGGGGGGGTAAAGAGGAGGGAGAGAATAGAGGCAGTACTTCCTCTGTTTTCACCTGCCTCTATTCTCTCCCTCCTCTTTACCCCCCCCCCTTTTGTCAATATCTCTAGATTGTAAGCCCTTCAGGGCAGGAACCTATCCTGGCACAGGCACTCTGCGTAAAACACCATGTACATTGATGGTACAATGATGATAATAATGATGTGGATTAGCAGTCGTGTGCTAAACTAAAAGCCTAATAATTCTACACATTGATGGCAATGAAGAACCCAGACAGATTTTCTCCCTCCCGTGTGATTACTATTTTTAAGGGTGTCTGGTTTACCCGGAAAAGATTCGCGCTTCAATCCTATGCACGCTTACCTGGGAGAACACAATGGGACTTACTTCTGAATAAGGAAGGAAGGACTATCCTATACGATTGCACCATCAGAAGCTAAATCCAGGAGCAGTGTTATTCATTTTTGTTATAATACAATTGTTTCAGTTACCCGTTCTTAAATTTACAGCCCAAATCCTAACCAACTTTTCAGCGCCAGTGCAGCTATGCCAACGGAGCGTGCGCTGCATTCTGTGGTGTGTGTGGGGGGGACAGTCACAGAAGCCTCCTCAAGATGTTCCCTTACCTCGGAGCTGCATTGCTGTTGCATCGGCGCTGCAAAGTTGGTTAGGATTGGGCTGACAGGTACAGTAGGGAATGTGGTCTAAATTGTGGTGCTTTGCATGAAGGCAGGTGCACACACCCAGTTTAACATGGAGTATTTGGGAGACTACAAGGACAAGATTTTCCTGTGGTCACTATTGCGCTAACAGAAGTAGTCGTAACATAGGCCTTTAAATTATAGTCTGGCCCTTGCTGCATTTAACAAACTAGTTGCCAGTAGATGGCTCTCTTAATGTAAAGTCATATGTGGCTAACTGTATTACCGGTATGTCAATTCGCCCCCCCCCCCCCAGTGGAAAGCCTGTTGTGTTCAGAATTTTAGGGAAAAAGAAGTTACAGAAAACAAAACTGACGTGTACATGACATTAACTGACAAGTACGTACTAGATAACTTCACTCAAAACTGTGTCAGAACAGCCACCAATGGAAATGTTAATATTGTTTTATTAGATTGCAAGTTCCTGGTGTTGTTTTTGTATGGTTTATAAATGTTCTCTTGTTATGGCATATGGCCAAGATGAAAAAAGAAACCTAAACCAGCTACAGTCTTAAACATAGTTACAGTGAAATAAGATCCAGCGGCGGAACTATGGTGGAGCGCGTAGGGCAGGCACTCCAGGCGCTCCACCGCGGGGATCTTACCTTGCCGAGGAGCGTTGCGGTTGGGCCCTCCCGCCCGCCCTGAGTCCGTTTGGCTCTGAAATGAGAGGGGGGGCGCGTCTACGTGATGCGAGGGCGCGTCGCGACGCTGGCCCCGCCCCCTCACTCCAGGACACCCTCCCGGCGCGTTGCGCCTCTGATAAGATCCATTCAACATGGAACTTACTTACTACAACATGGGACTTTACACATCAACATGTGTAAGATCATGCTGCATGCTGAATGTCACTGCTATCCTATGCACATTTATTTGGCAGAAAGCTCCATTTGACTCAATGGGACTTACAACGCAATCCAACTTAACTTTTGTGCTGGTGTAACCAGCGGTGCAGCGAGAACGGGAGGCCCCAGAACGGAAAAGGGATTCAAATGCCCTCCAAAAGAGGAATTCAAAGGGGATTTGAATCCCCTTTCTGTTCTGGGGCCTCTCGTTCTCGCTGCGCTGCTGGTTACACCGGCACAAAAGTTGTCAGATTGGGCTGTTACTTACCTAGAGTTGTGCTGTTCAGCTGCAGTCTTCAACACACAAAGTAGTAAACCTTGTTGGGTACAGAGATCCATGCTTAGGATTGCACTGCATGGAACTACAGAATGCAGTTCACCAGCCTATTAGAGGTAAAAGAGCCAGGCGGGCAGCCCGATCCTGTGATCCTGCCAGGTGGGCAGCCCGATCCTTCAGAGCTGGCGTACATCCGAGGAGGCCATAGGCCCCAGGCAGCCCTGCACTCGGGGAAGGGAACGAACGTCCCCTACTCACAAGGTGTTCCCGGGCTGCGCTGATGCGGCCCAGGAAAGGGCTCAGGATACTGTGGCCGGCCCTTTAGGCCGGCCGTGTAAAGTTGTGCAGGACTGCGCTGTATATGTTATAGTGCAGTTTTGTATTATAGTCTTCTGATTTTGAGTTATTCTTGAAGTGAAGAGCGCATGCCGGAGTTTTAGAGAAAGAACTAAAGCAGGGGAAGGGGCTGCTTCATTCTTTCCCCTCCAAATTGGACATCCACCCAAGTTGCTTTTCTCACTACAGGTCAGATGACTATTTAATTTGTCATTATTGGTCCTAATCCTCTACCCTCCATGATGTCTATCAGCCAGCTGTGTTTGCCATGTTAATGTTGTTTTGTTTTTTAATTTATGTTAATTGAATTGGTTGTATAATTCTGGTTGTATAATACGTATTTGCAAAATTATTGTAAAATAAATCCAATAAAATGTGTGTTGGCACCTGCACTGTTATTGTTTGAAAAGTATAGTTCAGGCACCACATCCATCAATTCTTACTTCACTTTAGCCAGATCTCCTCTACCCCCTGTTACTGAATATGAATGCCACGCAAGAGTCTGCACCCCGGTTATTATAACATATCTCCTTCCAAAGGGCCATCTGCCAAGCACTGATGTAACTAAGGAGGGGCTGGGGGGTGCTGTGCCCCTGCTTGCCACGCCAAACGGGCCTTGGGGATGACACGTGCCCCCCTGGCACTGCCCAGGCAGTAGCAAGGTGAGTGGGGCGGGGGGTGACAGGTTGGGCTGGGGGCTGGACAGGGGGGCAAGCAGCAGGAGGGGGGGCAAGGGGCAGCAGCGATCAACCTACCTTTTTCGTCACTGTCGCCTGGGTCTCCAGCAAACAAAAGCGGCTTTTGCTGCTTTTGTTTGCTAGGGATCCAGGCAGTCGCGGTGAAAAATGCAGCGGCAAGGTAAATGGGATGGGGGGACAGGCTGGGCTGGGGGCTGGACAGGGGGGCAAGCAGCAGGCAGGGAGGCAATCCCTGTGTCACTTTTTTATGATAGAATTATTCAGGGGGGTTATGGCTTAAGACATTTGCTACATGGAAGAGAAAAATGTTGTGCTGTAAGTATTATTCTGAAGAATAGTTATGCACTGCTTTTCGGTCAAAGCACTGCTTTTTCATTACTTTACATTTTTCATTACTTTACATTTCATTTCATTACTTTACATTACTTGGAACACCGGCAACATGGCAACGTAAATAACTGAAAGGTTCCCTGTCCTAGAAAAGCTCACAACCTAAAAAGATGCAGAAGAAACAGTCACCAGAAAAAGCACTGTGCTGGTGTGAAGAGGGACAGTTGCTCTTCCCCACTAAATACAAGAGAGCACTGCATGGAAAAATGCCTCTTTGCCCAGTTACTGTTCCACTATTCTTGAAGAAGCTACAGGGCCAAATAAATACTGGAGCAGCTTGATAGCAGATCAAGATTTGTGCTAGAGTAATAAAACAAAGATTAACTAGAAATATATTTACATTGTTGTATATAGCTGTCAGCAATTTCCTCAATTTTCTCACAATGGCAGAAGAAAAAAAATGATAATATTAACAATTCACCTCATAGGAAGTGAGTGGCCAGAAGTCAATTGTTTAGGAGCTTCCTGTCGATGAGACACAAATTGTTTTTTCTTGAGTAAAGGACATTATTCACCACATTTCTGTCTGAAGCAAATCAGTACCGGGAAAAGAATCAGAAGGAGAGCAAACCAGGAGTCACATGCAAACAAGTACAGTTGTTAGGGAGTACAGTTAGGTTAACAGACACTAATAGAAAATATATATTATTGTTTCAGTTTAAAAGATTGCTAGTGCACATGTATTTGTCTTATCTCCACTCCTGCCCATAGTCTAGGACAGGGTTTCTCAACCAGTGGTACTAGTACCACCAGTGGTACTTCGGCCGACTGCTGGTGGTACTCGGACCGCTGGAACCCTGCTCTTATGCGGCGCATTCGGCGGTGCATTTTCACTGCCAAAAGGCTCCTGCCTTTGGTCGAGCCTCTCGGGAACGCTGAGAAGGGCCCTCCGACTCGTTCAGAGCCTTCTACCTGCATTTTCTAGCCTCCGAAAACCTGAAAGTAACTGGTGATGATGTAATCACCAGTCACTTCCGGTGGTACGCAGCAGGAGAGTGGCGCCAGAAGTGGTACTTGCCCCTGAAGGGGGTTGAGAACCCCTGGTCTAGGAATTAGAAGCCTGAAAGATGCAAGAGGATTCTTTCTATTATTTATTTTATAGCACCATCAATGTTCATTACACTTTACAGTAGAAGAGAAGACAGCTCCCTGCCCTGACAGGCTCACAGTCTAAAGTAAACGCAAAGGGAGACAACAGAAAAAGGGGATGGCAGTAGTGCCAGGAAAAATGGGGAAGAAAACTATTATTTCATATAAATGTACTGAGGTTTAGTTGAAGTAAGGCAAAAGGGCTAAGGCGGGGGTGTCAAACGTAACTTAAGGCCCTCAGGCTGGATACGGCCCACAGAAGCTCAGCAGCACCGCTTCAGCTGATGTTCTGGGAGAGAGAGACGGAAGGAGGCCTCAGAAGGCAAGGAACGCCCAATCCTATCCCCCGCCACCAGCACCAATGCAGCCATACCAAAAAGGCATGGTGGGGGGGAGCAACCTGAAGGTAAGTAAAACACATTTTTTCTTACCTCCAAGTAAGCCCTCACACTGCCTATTGGTCTCCTTAGGCATATGCCACCTATTTCGGTGACATATGTCCAAGGAGGGAAAAGAGGCAGGGAAGTTCATGAAAGAGGGGATACGATCCGGTGTGCACCATTGTCACCAGATCCACCTCCTCCTCCTGCCTCCTCCACGTCCCCAGCTTCTCTCCCCTCCCTGCCCAGAAATGCCCTTGTTCTTCCCACTCCCTCCCCACCCACGACCCACCCCCACTGCTGACTTACCAGTGCTGGGAGCTCCAGGGATTCCGCTGTCGCCTGGCCGCTGCCGTTCATTGCTTGTGGCAGCGGCCAGGCTGTACTCTATGGCATGTTGCATTTTGCGACTGCAGTTAAGTGTGCTGTGCAGCCAGAACACACATTCCAGCGGCATAGCAGACCCATAGGATTGGGCCGTAATTCTCACATATCTCCACACAATAGCGTCACTAGGGGGGTGCAGACTGCACCAGGTGACACCCTAGGGGGTGGTGGGGACACCACTAGTGTCCAAAATTGTGAAAACCTTTTATAGGAAAACCTATATTTATGAATAATACCAAAAGGTTATATATCATTGGAAAGGTAATTTAATAGAGAATGTAATACAATAAGCCATGTTCAATTATCTGTATTCTATCAAATGTTATGGCCAAATAACCGGAAAAAGAAAACACAACTGCCTTATGTAACAAAATGTGAATTTAACTCAAAAACGACCAATGAGACTGAGGGCCCAATCCTATCCAACATTCCAGTGCTGATGCAGCCATGCCAACAGGCGTGCACTCCCCAATGTCCCCAATGGAGGCCTCCCCAATGTCATGGTACATTTGTTCCCTTAAGTCGGGGCGGCATTGTGGCTGCTTTGCACTGGAAAGTTGGATAGGATAGAGCCCTGATTGATCTGAGAGCCAATATACAGTATAATCCTATCTTTTTTGGGATGAGAACAGTGTAGTACAAAAGTGATTTCCAGGCCTGGCCTATCCATGAGACTGACTGAGGTGTTCACCTCAGGCAGTATTTGGGCAAGGGGCACCCATCTCCATCCATCCACTCGCCCACCCACTCAGACCACCACTCTCCTCCTCCTCTCCTCTCCTCCACATGTCCTCTTCTGCTCCATCCTCCTCTTACTTTTCCAGTCTAGGGAGTGGAGGGAGGAAAGGTTGGCACATCACCAGGTAAGAGGGTCAGCATTTGCCACACCACCTCCAACCACAGAAGGTCTTGGACTGGTCCTGGTGATTTGGGAAAAATCATCATCAATCATCAATCAAACCTTTATTGGCATCACAAACAAACATCCAAATTTAAGTACACCAAGACACAGCCACTATTTGGGAATAATCTAGATCAGCAGTTCCCAACCTGTGGTACGCATACCACTAGCGGTACGTGCAGGGCCTCTGAGAGGGGTGGTTAAGGGGGTACAATCGTACCTGGGCACAGGGCCAAAAATGGGTCAAAAGGGGGTTCTGGAGCAAAGAAGGGGGTCCCAGGAATCAAATTCACATGAAGGGAAGGGGCCCAAAAGAAACTTTGGACCCCCTGATAAAAATTCCTCTGAGTGGCCCTGGGTATGTGGCCCGCAGGCTGGTGGTACACCGACATGTGGCCGGCAAGATGGCGGCTGTGCCGCACCAGAGCCCTGAAAAGGACTGTAAGCCGGCAGAGCTTGAGCGTGCAGGTTTCCTGTGCTAGGAAAAACTCTCCAGCCCGCCCTGAGCACCTTACTATCCTTTTCAGGTTTCTGGTGCAACCGAAAACCTAGAAGTGGCGATGACATCATCACCACTTACGTCCGGTGGTACACGGCATGATGGCGGCTCCGGAGGTGGTACGCCGCCCAAAAAGGGTGGGAACCTCTGATCTAGACCACATGTACGATATGTAGGTGCTTCTTAGTGTCATGATGAGCAAAAACTCAGCAAGTAATTAAACAAATGTCTCTATGCAAATAAGGAAGGGAGAATGCATTGCAGACTAGATAGCAACTGAAAGCAGGAGGGGAACCATCACAGCGAGCAAGTAGTGGGATGAGAATTCTGGACTTTATAGCTCTCCGACTTAGTCGTACTACCTGTCAGCCCTAAAGAGACAAGATTTGTTGTTCACATGAATTTTAGTAGATAATGTTATTTGAAGCGTATGAGAAGGGAAAAAACAACCCTGCACCTTTTCATATACTTATTCAGTTTTTTCCTCACTTCCTTTGGTTAATGTTCCATGCACTGAAAAAATGTGAGTCAGTCAGTCTGGTGATATCTGTTGGTCTTCCTTACAAGGTCATGTATACATTTCTACTTGCCTCGCCCATCTGTTATGATTTAAGTTCACTGGCACAGATGGAGTCGCTTGTTACTGAGCTGTGCTATATTGGAAAATGTAACCAGAAAGGTTCCTTTATATAATATTATATGTGTTTGCTTCTTGAAATTCACCAAGGTGAAAGATTTTGCGTTGGTCTACGCTAGATATACTGAAGATATACTGACAATGAGAAAATAAGTAATAGTATAATTGTAGATTAAGGAAAAAAGATATTTTTAATATTGATTTTTATAATGGAGAGGCTTAAACACACAGAGTACTTCTCTCTATATATCATGCTTTGGATAAAAATGATCAGGGTATTTATTCCAGCTGGTGCTTGTTAACATTTCCCTCCTTTGTTATGTGCTAAGATTCATTTTATGAATATAAAATGAAGATAACATTATTTGGAAAAATACAGACGGACTTCTGTGTGCTATGAAAGGTCCATCTGGCATTTTCCAAAATGTGTTCCAGTGTGTCAGTCACAAACTAAGACTTTATTGAGGCATGTTGCATTTCCAATTGATACGAACGCTTGTTTTTGTCTGGAGTTCCAGGCCAGGAACTGGGGCACTGTCTTAATATCACCCAGCCCAAAAAGATTTTGAGTACTGTCAGAAGTCTGAGTGCACCCAATTGTCAATTCACAACTCAGAAATGCTTCAGGTTGGGCAGGTCATTCTGCAGTTGTCAGTCATCGAAACAAGCAGTTACCCGAACAAGGAAGGCAGGACAGACTTAGGGTGATGACGGACAAACATTCTAATGGCACAATTCTGTATCTGTCTACTCAGAAGTAAGCCCTGTTGAACACAATGGAATTTACTTCAGAGTATGCATAGGATTGTGCTGTTAGTGGAGGAAGTGGCTTAAAGAACACACATTTTCTGCCCTGAAAACAAATGCCTGGGACACACAGCAAATGCTGCTGTGCTGGGGGTCAAAGGGTTAAAGCCCCATCTCAGTCATGATTGGGATATGGGCACTGAGAGGCTGCAATTTAACAACCACCACCACCACCACCACCACCACCAGTATTTATGTACTGCCTTTTATTTGGTCATTGGATTTTTCTTCTGACTATAATTCAAAGGTGGTTTTCACAGGCAGGCTTTCTAAACCCCAAGGGGTTTTTACATTACAATACGTTCTAATCTTTAATAGAACCCTTCATTCTAGATGGTTTCTTTCACAGTCCAGCCTCTCTCTGGCGTCCACCTCATCACGCTTCGACTGACAGGCAACCTTGACTCCCACTCAAAGTGCAGCTGCAGCTTCTCTCCCTCACAGAGGCTCTGCAGCTTGTCAGCGGCGTGCTGACAGCTCTCCGACAGACACGGATACTTCCTGGCATCCTGAACTGCCGTCCTTCAGATCTTCAGGCATATGAGACGGCCGCTCTACCAACTGAGCCAGACCTCCCAATTTACATTCCGAAAAATCAACATGCAGATCCCAATAATGCAGTCTGTGTAAGTTTGGCCCATAGGTTGTCTGTTGAGCAAGGTGGGAATTTGGGAGGGTGGGCAGGCGGATGGGGGGGAAGTAGAAGCTGGAGAAATACCAGGCACTACGCATATTAAAACTCATGCTTGTCTGTAAATCATATCTTGTGACCTGTAAGCCCTCTTCCCCAGTCCCAGTTGTGTAGGAGCCGTTTGTGGTTATGCAGTGATAAGCGTATCTTAAGCATGCTCAGAGGTCCTCTCTTCACATTTTCAGGGCTGAGTTGTAGCAATGACAATAGATTGTATGGCTATTTAGTGTCATGGAAAGCCTTGGTTAGACAGTTGGAACAGGAAGCCAAGGCAATACGCTTATAATAAATTAGGAAAATGCATGATTCTATTAAACTCTCTTTCTACAGTGGAAAAATGGACACATTTATTAGACTGCAGTCTCAGAAGGCTAGAAATAGAAACAGCGCGGGGGGAGAGGGAGCCAGATTAATTAATAGCAGTTATTCTGGACACTTCTCTTATTACTATTAATAGTTCCCTTTGAGAAAGGTAATTGTGCACCATGTGCTTGGCAAGTGTAACTTTAAAGGTATATTGAATATGTATCTGGCACATTTTGTAATTATTTGTTTTTGAAAGCACCAAAAATAATTACTGGCTCACTTTTCTTCTTTAACCATTCTAGCAGTTTGTAACATATGAATATGATGGTAGTCTGGATTTAATGGCAGGTTGCATGTTAGTTATATATCTTATTATTACCTGTTTAGCAGGAAAAAGGAAAGCTTTTTATAAGGAAAAAATGCTGGGGGAGAAATAGGAAATGTTTCAGCTTATACCCAGAATACTACATCTGAGCTACCACATTTTGGGGTCAAAACAGATGTGTCTTTGTGTGTCCCTACTTCTGGGGGGTCTCACTTAAGTGAATAACTGTCTAGTTCTTTTGTTACAGGTGCCTCTGTTTTTCTTTATTATTATGCATAATCTGTCTCTTTCTGTGTCCCTGCCATTTGACTGAACAAATCACATCTTCCTGCTTTGTTTCAGCCAAGATCATTACATTTCTGAGCATCACTGTATGTATTTCAATAGTCTTTGTAGTTAAATGTTAATTTATGATTCATTATTTTAAATGTTAAATGTTAATTTATGTTAATGTAGTCCAATGTTAATTTATGATTAATTTATGAAATGATAACAGATAGTAATTTGTTCCTATCTGATGAAAGGGGGAAAAGCGTTTACAGTGATTAAAAAAAGAGACAGCGCAGCAAACTCGGTTTTAACCCTTAGTTTTGCCCTTAGTTTGGTAGATTGTTTCTGTGGCTAGCAATCTCATACCTTCAACTTACAGCAAATTATAGCATACCTTAAAACGGCACACATTGTTATTCCAGATTTCTGTTTGCTCACAGAATGTAAGATCGGTACATTATCCTGTAGCTTATGGGTTATGGCGGCAAGAACCAGATACTCTAGGGAAATTCAACACAAGGCACTTATGAAGTGTGCCACCTTCAACTGCCCCTCCCAGCCTCAGGCTGCTTAAGGTGTAGTAGGCCACCCTACATATCCAGATCTGGGAACCAGAGCATTCTGCATTCTTGTCACCCATGAATCTGTATAAGGCTATGGTTCACAGTGGAGGGGGCTTTCCCTGGCCCCTCCCCCAGACCCTGATCTGGGTGCAAAGGTGGTGCATGCAGCTGAGTCAGAACCCTGTCCCGGTTTGTGCCCCATGAACAGCAATGTGAGACCATCTGTTTGTGTTGATTTGTGAATGGGGAAGCACCTTACCATGTGCAGTTCATTTAGTCTGCTGATGCCTAGCAAGAGTGAACACTGACAGCTCATGTTTCTGTTGGTCATATTTATGGAGCGGCAGTCTCAAGGCCATTTTCCCCTCGGTTATTTCCCTTGTGTCAGTAACTAGTTTGCAAGCCCCTGTAAGCGACCTGTATTTTCACTATATGTAAAGTGCCCTGTACACTGATGGTGCACTATAAATAACGATAATTGTTAATAATAATGTAATTCGGAGGCGGTGGAATTAAACAGGGCATGGCCTGAAGGCACAAGATATAGCCATGTTGCTGACGCCAAGCAGGTCCGTCTGGGCAGTACGTGCACGGGAGGCTGCCTCCGAACCCCATACTGTGCCACCCTGAGCTCCATGATGGCAGAAAAATGCAGGATGTCAATGTAATGAATAAATAATACTAGCAACACTTTCTAGAAAATATGATGATCTCTTTATCTGGGGTGGTCAAGTGGTAGTTTCTGGGCAAAACAAGGAAGTTCAATTATATTGAACTCTAAAATCTGGACACGTCGAGAGAATCTAAGAACGTATCTAAGGAAGTAAGCATTTAAAAGAAGCCTTAAGTTTGCATTTATAGCAGAAGGCAATAAATAATGGAGTCTTTTGCCCTCTCCTCTTCCATACAGTTAATAGTTAGCATTTGCACAGCACCTTTTGAGTATGCAAAGTGTTTGATATGCATTGTTACTAGATAATGGTTTTGGGGTTATGATTATGAATATCAGCTGACCAACTGCTCTCTTTCATGCAGAGCACTGGCAGGCTCCTCAGGAAACCCGTGATGGCCAAGGGCTGTATTTGAAAGGGGTGCATACTTCTCTAATGGAAGATTTCTCTAGAACAGCATTTCTCAAAATGTGCTCCTCAGAGCCCTGGGGCTCCTTGAGACCCCCTTCAGGGGCTCCGTGGGCATGCCATAAGTGGCTGCCATCATCTGCCTCTTGCCCAGTGTGCTTGTCTGCCCTTCCTGCCTCCCCTGTTCATGGCTCTCCTTCCTCGTTCTCCGCCTGTTTTGGCTCTTTGCCAGTGTTCGGCTTTAGGCTTGGTGCTGCACCGCTCCGTGCATGCAGCGGCGCTCTGGGGCTACCCACGACTCTGTGCATGCACCAGCAAGGCCCCCTCAGGCTCCCTTTAGGAGAGTAAAGGGCTCCAGAGACTGAAACGTTTGAGAACTGCTGCCCTAGAAGGTGGAGGAAGACATAGGAGTCATTTGTAATTGAACCTGGGGGGGGGGGGATGGAGCCAAGTCATTCATCACCCCACCACCACCATAAGTGAAAAACAACAAGAGTGAGCTTTCCTGGTAGCTGCAAAGTGAGACAGGCAGAGTTCATCTGAGAAAGAGGCAGGGGCTGGAATAGAACCTAACAGCCCAATCCTATCCAGGTCTTGTGCTGACAGAACTCGAGTTTCTTAAAACTCTTTTTAGGTAGAACTGTTTCTTAAAACTCTTTTTAGGTAGAACTGCCTCATATTGAGAAGCCAAGTGAAATGTTTTCATGCTTCTTGTAACGTTGCTATTTCAGAACTTCGAGTTTTAAGACTTCTGTCCAAAGCAAGCCATTTATATTCTCAGACTCTCTTCAAACTGTGAACAGCTGCTGTTGCCAAACAGTTAACTCGAGTTCTGTCAGTGCAACGCTCGGGTTGCTGGCGCAGCAGCCGCTGCCACAGCATGCAGGCCAGGGGCGCCAGCAGAATCAGCTGGTGGCTGAGGGTGCGCACCAATGACTTCCACAGCCCCTGCTGGAGCAGGTAAGATGGAGGAGGGAGTGTTCCAAGGAGGAGGATCACAGCGGGGATTGGGACTGGCTGGGGGCGTGTCAAGGGCGGGCTGGGGTGGATATCGACAGTGGCGTCAATATCCTATGCCCCCAGCCCAGGCTCAACACTCCCCCTTGGACACACACCAAAGAGCTGGCATAGATCTGAGTAGGCCCATTTGGGGACCAGGCGGTGGCAGAGTAGGAAAGTATAAAATATTTGCAACGATTTGAGAGTTATGGGATTTTCAGCCATGTAAAGTTGGAATGAAGAAATAAAGTTCTTACTAAAACCAGTGGTCTGTAGAAATTCCTTGAGATGAGGTAGCAGCTGTGAGCGCTAGTATCTTCAGGATTATCCAAAGCAGAACCACAGGCAATAACTTCAAACTGACGTTTCAACCCTCACTTGGGTTTTCTTCAGAGCAATAGCAATAGCATGGGAACCTCCACACTCGATTGAAGTATAAAATATGGCCCAGAATAGGATTGGGCTGTATGAGTGAGAGCAAGCACAAGCTGAGAGCTAAAGCACCTCCTTGGGGTTCAGGGTTGCTCTTTGGGGAACTAATGTAATTTACTGTTGCTTGCAGGGGTGCTCTGTCTACCTCCCTCCAATGGTCAACCTGTATATTTATAAAGAAAGCAAATACTGTATTCCCCAAACACAATAAGGTTTCCGTACTTTTTCCGAACACGAGAATCAAGGCAGGACTGCTCCAGAACGTCACATAACTCATGCTTGCAAGCACCTAACAGTGTTATCTTGCTGGAGTTCTTACAACAACCCTATAAAGGTAAAGGTATCCCCTGACAATTAAGTCCAGTCGTGTTCGACTCTAGGGTGTGGTGCTCATCCCCATTTCAAAGCCGAAGAGCCAGTGTTGTCTGAAGACGCCTCCGTGGTCATGTGGCCGGCATGACTCTCCTTGCCGCAGCGCGTAGCATGCAGCTGGAACACGGAGCGCTGTTTACCTTCCCGCAAGCGGTACCTATTTATCTACTCGCATTGACATGCTTTGGAACTGCTAGGTTGGCAGGAACTGGCCAAGCAACGAGTGCTCACCCCGTTGCGGGAATCGAACTGCCGACCTTTTGATCGACAGCTTATGGTTCAGCGGTTTAACCCGCTGCGAGGGTGTTATTACCCCCATGTGCCCATTAAAGGGCAGGGGTTGAAAGTGGGTTGCCTAAGGCCACCTAGGAGGAAGTTCAGGGAACAGAGGCATGGCATTCAGCCCAGGGAAGTCCTGATTCATAACACAGTTTTTTAGCCACTACACTACAGTCACTTAAGGAGTCTGGGTAGTAGAGGGATTGTTGTTGTTTGCAAAACAGTGGAGGGAGTCCAGTGATGACGGTAGGATGAGCATGAGGAGCAAAAGGAATAGCCACCAGCCTAACTGGGATGAGAGCATTGTGGCAGCGCTCAGATTGCAAGGGGGCAGAGAGCTCCCTTAAGCTATTGTTTTTAGAAGGCTGCAGGGGGAAAAGAGACAATTTTTGGCTAAAATAGGGGGATGAGTGACTGGGGCTTGCTTGTGTGGATTTCATTAATGAAATGAAACTCCCCCATCCCTATTTGCGTACTAGTCTAGGGAGTGTTCGTGGGAGATAAGAAATTGCAAGGTGGGAGTTTTTGTCATAACGGGTGAAGGGAGTGGAGGGTTTGCCTTTTGGGTTGTAGGCCACATGAAGAGTTTCCTATCACACAAAGCCACCTCCGGAAAGAAAAGCACGTTAAAATGTGCCCAGACAAAAATCCTGCGGTATATAATTCCTGCCTGTTTCTAGACTTAAAGAACTCGAAGAAAATTGAAAACTCCAAGAGTGCGAACAAAACTATGGCAGGAAACAAACTATTTCCATTTCAACAAGAAAAAGCAACTACTACAAGGATCTCGGTAGTCAGTCGAGAACATCATTGCCACATAGCATAGCAACTTCTTTTGGGAGGGAGCCTATACCACGTCAGCCCGACTCCATGGATCTGGATCCGTTGCTTCCCTCTTTCTCTGGAGGAGGAGCGTGAAAACGGACACTCGACCAAGAATTCAAGAGCGACACTCCCTGCGTTTCCAAGCGGAATCACTGCTCCCCTTCTGTCCCGCGGCTTTCAATGCAGTTTGGGGGCGTGTCCTCGCCTTTCCGTGCTTCCGTCGATTATTCTCACCCTCTCCAGTGAGCGCCAGTCCGACCCGGGGGATCCCAACCACACCCCCGTCAGTGAGAAATTTGGGGGCAGTTCCCTCTGCCTCCGAACGGGACAATCACTCCTAAAGACAGCCGTCCCGCTCCCGTCTAACTAGCCCTTGCCTGACCATATATCTGCTAGGAGAGACTCATCTGCTCCCTTAGGATTGGAACGGGAGGCTGATGAATGGCACTGTGGCGGGTGGGAAAGCACAAGGACTTTTAGGCTGCGTGCCTCTCATGAGCATTACGGCACCCATTCCTCCTTCCTTTGACTGTCTTCAGCAGCAGCAGCAGCGGCGACGAGAAGCGCTTTTGCTGGCAGATCCTGAGCAGCAGCCATGGCCGAGCGCCGCGCCTTTGCCCAGAAGATCAGCAGGTAAAGGGGTAGGGGTCCGTGCAGAGCGTGGAGGAGGCGCTGGCAACGCTGTCGCTTCTAGCAGAAGAGCCTGAACTTCGATCTGTGGGCGAGCCGCGCTAGGGGCCTAGCAGGGAGAGGGAGGTGTCCCTTGCCCCCCCCCCACCCGCCCCCTGTCTTGTTGGATTATGTTCGAACTCTGATGGAGGAAGGGGTGGAGATTGCCCTCATCTGTTTATGCATGCGTGGGATTTTGGTGTGTGTGCGCTGGCCCTGGTCTGCTAATATTCACATCACACCCAGTGCCCTTCTGTGTTGTGGATTTTTCTGTGGGCTAGCTTGATGGGTGGGGAGCGCATTTGTTTGTATAAAGGGCATTGTGTACTGCATGACCCCGATCCGGGAGCACCTTATGTGTCTATAGGGCACACTGCGGTCCGTCAAAGGGGGCGGGGTGCATTGTGGGTGAGCTATATCTGGTAGAATGCGTGGGTTTGAGCTTGGTCTTGCTTTGTGATGCTTTGGACTCTAGAGGGGCGCGATGCATTGGGTGCTTGTGCTTGCATTGCATTTTGTGGAGCTGTTTGTGTGCGTGCATGGTGCCATTCTGTAATCATGGTCTGCTGCATGTGTGTCTGTGGCTTATGTGCCGTGCTCTGGTTGAAAGGCTGGGGTGTATTGTGCTCTCTCTTTCCCTTCTCCTTGTTTGTGTGCAGGTGCTTGGTCCCAACCTGCAGGCCCTCTTTGTGATGCATTGTTCTCTGTATCAGTGGCTGGGGGTGCAAGCATTGCTATGTTCATGCCATCACCCTCACATCTGTAAGAGTGTGGTTCGAAGCAGAACTCTTAATGAACTTGTGATGTTCTCTTTCCGTGAGGGTGAGGTACATTGTGGTTTTGCCTCCATCCATTGTTGTGATATTTTGTTGGTCTGAGATTCTAATTATGTGTATGGTATGCACCGAAATGAAGTTGTGAAGGGCTAGATGCACCATGCTCAAAGGGGAATCGGGGTGAAATCTTGTTTATGTACATAATGAATAATTATGCTCTGTCTGTTGTACAGCATGGTAGAGCACTCCCACTTCCCATTATATGGACTAATGTGGACAGCAGAACACAAGTCTAATATAATGTTCAGGTGGAACTTCTAATCCTTTTTTATGTTTATTGCTGCCTTAGGTGCCTAAATTGTCGTGCTATTCCCTTGGAGCACTAGAGTTGAAGTGTCACTCCCCCTAAGTTCTTTCTTCACAGCAGCTGGAAATAATGCCTTATCTTACTGTATGGGATGTGGGAAATAGCTGGGTTACTAAGGGCCCAATCCTATCCAACTTTCCAGTGCAAATGCAGCCATGCCAATGGGGCATGTGCTGCATCCTGCAGTGGAGAACAGCCACAAAGGCCTCCTCAACGTTTTTTGTTCCCTTACCTCGGGACTGCATCGGCGCTGGAACATTGGGTAGAATTGGGCAGTGGGCCTCAGGCTGCAATCCTACACACTTACCTGGGAGTAAGTCTCATTGCACTCAATTGGTCTTATTTCTTCTTAGACATGCATATGATTGTTCAGTAGGTTAAGTTTCTGACCGACTTTTGTATTATTTATATTCTTGCTTCCCTCCTTTAGAGAAAACTTTTTGAATGTTTGGGGATTGAGAAGGAACCACTCCCAGTTTTTGAAAAATTAAAAATGGTCCTGTAGATTTTTATTTCAAAGTATTCACTATTCATACGTGTGGAATTTGATGAGAATCTGTAAAACCCCAACATTTTCACCCACATATTATCCCAGATTTGTATTCGTTAAAGTGAGTAAACCCCCTCCTCTAAACTCTCAAACCTCTTGATTTTCAGAATGAATGTCTCATCATTTGGGGGAAGGGGCTTCAGTGTAAGTGAACACAAATCTGGGACAACATTTTGGGAGAAATGCTAGTATTTTAATAGATCGTCCTCAAAATTCACATGAAAGGATGGGGCAGCTCCCTCTGATTGGGCAGCTCCCTCTGACCACTAAATTTTTTTCTCCAAAAACTGGGAATACGTTTCATCTCACCAAGATCTTTTAAAAGTTCTTTCTAACATGGTGTCTTTACTAGCTCTGTATGGATGAATTATAACACCATGGTTTGGTGTTCCTTCTAATTTGTTTGGATGATGGTTAGAGTTTAGGTGTATTCTTCTCCTCCATGAAGAAGGAATAGTTATTTGTGGATAATGGCAGGGGCGGAGCGGGCAGCGAGGGAGGGAGGGTGGCGGTTGACTGAGCTGGCCCAGGAGGGGGCGGAGATGTTGACCACAGCATCCCCATCCCGTTTCTGGGCTCTGAGGCCGTTACATGGCTGCCTCTGATTTCCACCGGCTTGAGAATTGGCGGACATTCGAGGAGGCCCATCGGGGCCTTCCAGTTCTACACCCGGGGAAGGGAACGAACGTCTCCTTCCCCTGATAAGACCCCAGGCCACGCCGGAGCGGTCTGGGAAGAACATCAGTAGGATCCTGCGACTGGCCCTATGGGCCGGCTGCGGATCTTTACGCAGGATTGCGCTGTTTGTTACCAGCTGCTGGGAAGCAACAGTGAAAGAGGGCTATTTTCCTACATGTCCTGCTTGTGGATTTCCCAGAGGCTCAGGCCGCTGTGCGAAACTAGACTTGCTGCTGGACTAGATGGACTTTTGGTCTAACCCAGCAGGCTTCACTTACTGTTCTTATGACAAAATAGTGTCAAATCACAGTATGACTCGAATATATATAGACTGGCACGACCTCTCTCTGCAACTCTCTGACATCTCTTGTGACCGTCCAAGCTGGTTGATTAGAGAGATGTTATGAACGGGTATTTTCCCTGCATGCGTATGTGTGTTTGGAGTGTTGATTTTAATCTATGTTGTTGGCTCTCAGTGTATGGGAAGGTGGTAGCGATTCCAGATTAACCCAGAGTAAAAGATTATGATATTGTGCAATTCTCTCTCTTTCACATTTCTTCTATAATGCAGTAATAGAATTACAGCCCAATCCTATGCAGGATTGGGCTGTCCTGTGGAGCCTCTTACGACAGCGCATGGCACTTCCGCTGTTGGAAAATAGCTGCCGATGGAGCGCACAGCACTCCGTCAATTACCATTTTGTGTGCACTGCTGCAAGATGCAGCAATGCTGCAACTCCGCCTCTGGACCCTGCTGCACCTGCTGGACCAGGTAAGGTAGTGGGGATGGGTTGGGAGGGGGTGAAACTGGACGAGGAGGAAGGGGGTAGGGAGGCGACAGGAGGGGATGGATCTGGTGGCAATGGCATGCGCTGGATCCTATCCCCTCCATTCAGAAGCTCTCTGCCCCTTTCTTCTCCTTGGACTTGCACCAGCTAAGTCCGAGGAGTGCAAGTGCAAGTCTGAGGAGACCCATTGGTGAGCGGTTTATGGAGAGGTAAGGGAAAATAATTCCCCTTTCCACTCTGAAGCCTCCCTATCTGCCCCCCCGCTGGAGAAAGTACCTTGAGGGGGCCTCCGTGACTGCTCCCCCACTACAGGATGCAGCGCATGCCCCGTTAGCATGACTGCATCAGTGCTGGAAAGTTGGATAGGATTGGGCCCTGCATAGGATCTTCTGTGAAGGTCTTATTCGGTTAATTAAAGGTGGCACAGGAGAACTTTCTAGTGGATTGTGCCCTGGGAGCAACTTTAAAGTTAAGGTTTGTTGCAGTTCTTAAGCAAATTCAATTGAAATCAAAGGGAATTTAACTTATTTATTTTATTATTTATTTTTTGTTCACATTTTTATACCGCCCTTCCTCCAAGGAGCTCAGGGTGGTGTACATAGTTCCTCCCCTCCTTTTTTCCTCACAACAACCCTGTCAGGTGGGTGAGGCCGAAGGATACTGACTGGCCCAACATCACCCAGGAAATTTCATGGCTGAGCAGGGATTTGAACCTGGATCTTATAAGCAACCTCCTGGTTGTAGGAGTAGGTTTTCTTTGTGCCAGATGCAAGGGAGTGGCGACAGGATACAAGTATCTTGTTGTCTTGTGCTCCCTGAGGCATCTGGTGGGGCCACTGTGTGATACAGGAAGCTGGACTAGATGGGCCTTTGGCCTGATCCAGCAGGGCTCTTCTTATGTTCTTATGTTCAGGTCTTAGTCCAACTCCCGAACCACTACACCAGGGGTTCTCAACCTGTGGTACGGGTAACCCTAGGGGTACGCGAACCTCTTGCCGGGGGTACGCCAAGCCCTTCCCCTTATCTGCCCCATCAGCAGCTAATTAAGTGTTAATTAACATGGATTTTAAGTTTTAATTATTTTCAGAGACCTTCTGTCTCTCTGATTTTGGTTTTGGGCTTATTTTTGTACTTTGGAAAATGTACTTTGGTGGGGCGAGGCAGGGAGGAGCTGATTTTGGGAAGTGTGACTCTTTTTTGGAGAAAAAAGAGATCCTTGCATGTGTGCATGTGTGTGTTACACACACAGAAAGAGTTACAGTAAATAAGACATTTTTTTCACATTTAAAATTGTTTAGTACTTTTTTATTTAACGATTAATTACCTAATTAATTAATTGATTAATCCAATTAATTAGCAGTTAATTAGCAGGGGACGTGCAGAAAATTGGACTGTGATAGGGGGTACCCGGGCCTCCAAAGGTTGAGAACCCCTGCACTACACCATCCTGGCTCTCAACTTAAATGTGTTCAGGATCAGGCTCTCTAACTCCTTACTGTAGCTTTTTCCCTCTTTTCTTCAGCCAACTAGGAATGACCAATGTGTTTAGGAAGTAGGAGCACAAAGAAGCTTTTTCTCGCCCACTAAAGGACCTAAAGAAGAGCACGAATAGATCAAGTACCTTCTCTAATGCTCTTCCTGCTTCTCTGAGAAGTGCCTGTGTCAGATTGACCAAACACTGACTGATATCACTGTAGCTATTCAGAAGAAAATGCTACGTACACTGCTCCTGAATAATGGGCAAACTGTAGACAGTTACTGAAGCTATTCATGGTCGAGGACCACTCTAAAGGAAGACTGGTAGAAAAGAAGAGAAGTGACAATCTCTGCGATCTGGTGACAGTGGTGCACACCGGATTGTATCCCCTCTTTCATGAAAAGTTTCACTTCGAGAGAAAAATTTCACTTCGAGAGAACAATTCATTTCAATGGGGGGGGGGAATTTCTCTCGAAGAGCTGAGTAAAGTGGACAATGCAAAATCATGTGAGAGAGGGACTCTACTGAGCCCAACTCACAGGAACACTGTCTTCAGAGGTGGCTTCTTCTCCCTCTTCCTGGCTTCAGTGGAAGATGTTCCAGTGCAGCGTAAGTTGTCCAGGGTGCAGCCCTGCAGGAGCAGTCCCAAGTACAGTAGTCATACATCAAAAAACAACAGACATTGCAAAGAAGTGCTGCCAGTTTTCTGATAGTGTTTATGATGCTCCTTAAGAGAGAATATATGCATATACAGGTGGGCCCCCATATCCACTGATTCGCTAACCACGGTTTCAGTTATCCACGGATTGTGGGGACTCCCCCAGGCTTTTACTTTTTCCCAGTAAGCTTCATTTCTTCCTTAAAGAAATAGGAGAAGCATCCTCTGGCTGCTTATTACAGGCAAGTAGAACGAGACTAAGTACTAGAGAGGCTCTGCACGGTTAACAGAAACCTTGCAGAGCCTCTCTAGGACTTAGTCTCGTTCTACTTGCCTGCAATGGAGGCTGCTTCTCTGTTTGTTTTAAGGAAGAAACAAAGCTTGCTGAAAGAAAAATAAGAGCTGGGGGGGGGGGGCAAGCATGCCTGCCTGCAGGGGAGGCAGGGTGGGGGGCCCCTCAGGAAACCATGGAGGGGGTGTTCGCTCTTATCCACGGTTTCAAGTATCCACGGAGGGGCCTGGAACATATCCCCAGCGGATATGGGGGCCCACCTGTACTAGTTAGCATCTATGTGTATCTACAGCCCACCTGCATTCCCATGGAAGATTCTTTTCAGGATCTTTCTTGCCCTTCTCTCTCATGCAAGAGATTTCTCAGGTGAGTGGTGACACTTGTTTATAACATCTGAAGCTGCTCTCAGATTGCCTCTTCTCCTGTGGCACAAGATTTCTACTTCTTTTGTTATATGTCAGAGTGTTCCAAGCTATTTCTGGTCCATTAGGCTGAAGTCATTAAGGCACACACAGCAACCCAATTTGTTGATGGGTTGGAGGCTGCCTTCCTGTGTCTAACCAAGTGCAACCCGAACCACAGTCGCCAGGGGAGTAATGAGGTGGTCATAGCCATGCGGTTAATCATTTTTGTGATGGATCTGTTATTACTAATATTTCTGCCAACATCCTTCCTGGCAATAGGATCTTCAACATGGCTCTTGATTATGGCATTCTGGGAGATGGCCTGATAGAGCAAGAAAGGATTGTTTATTTATTTGACACCATCCACATATGTGGTGCTTTAAAAGGAGTGAGAGGACAGGTCCCCCAGGAGCTGACAGCCTAGATATTGTCACACAGCAGGGGAAGAGAAGGGAAATGAAGGCAGAAGTAAGAAGGGGAGGAATAGATGCTTGTTTCAGTTACATATACTCTCTGTTCTGCTATAATGCGGTAGTTGTGCTCCTAAGAAACCACATGTTATCAAAAATAGTGGTGTAAAAACAACCATTTCAATGTGAGGGAAAAAGGAGTTAGGGGCTAGAAAATTTCAGACTTGCAGTAAAGTTATTTTTCCTGCAGAAATTTCAATAATAAAGGCGAGGTTTTTTAAATAGCTATCAGTGTATTTTGTAATTGCAAGCATTATGCCAATCAAGGTTTATTGATTGATTATTGCAAGCTAAAAATAATAAATTGGTTGATCAAAACTGACAAAAACAAAGCTTTCTTATATCTTACTAGCATTTTAGATTGTGAGCCCTTTTGGGATAGGGAGCCATTTAATCATTTGATTTTTGTCTGTAAACCACTTTGGGAACTTTTTCTTGAAAAGCGGTATATACGGTAAATACTGATAATAATAGTAATTATCCCTAAGAGAACTTGACTCTCTCACGTCCTTTTGCTTCTTTCAAAGCATTTGATTACACCTAGCTTTTGCTCCAGAATAATGGCCTTTCTTTTCCTATCACCACCAGCACTATCTTTAGCACATCACTTCTTACACACATTCTTATCTCCTTTATCACTCACTGTTATGGTAAACAAAGCACAACATTGAAATAAGATGGCAAAACAAGCACAAGATCAATATAAATTGCAGCACAGTTTGCAACTGCCAATGGTAAAACATGGGTAAGAACACGACGCCAACTGAGCAGCCAGCCACTCAGACAAAGCAGTGGTGACTTCCTATGCTGCGCTAGTTTCCGATCACGTTATAACCAATAGTGGTCTGTGTAATGCAAACTAATTAATTTATTGATTGTGTTATATATCCCATTCACATTATGAAAACTTGTGCTTTAGGAGAAATGCCTGTACTTAAGCCTAGTTACAGGAGAGAATGGAGACTTTGTCTGACTGGTGGTGGTGGTACACGGACTGCCGGGGTGCCAGAACCCCGCTCCGACGGAGCGGGGTAAAGTGCCAGCAAGAGGCTCAGCTGGCGAGCGGAGGTGAAGCGCACAAGTTTTGCGTGATGAGAAAGACCTGCTCGCCATGACCATCTTACCAACCCTTTACTGAGCTCCGCTGCATCTGAAAACCGGAAGTACATGGCAATGACATACTTCCGGTGGTATGCGGAGCGATCCCGGCGGTGGCAGCAGTATGTGGTGGGGGAGAGGTTGAGAACCCCTGCTTCAGAGGTTAGGTGGAAGGCTACGATGGACAGGGCTTTTTCTGTCATGGTGTTCCGTCCCTGGAGTGTCCCCTCAACCATGCTTGCCTGACAACTTTAATATTTTTTAGGCTCCAACTGAAAACTGATTTATTGAACTGTTTCTTAAAACTCTTTTTAGGTAGAACTGCCTCATATTGAGAAGCCAAGTGAAATGTTTTCATGCTTCTTGTAACGTTGCTATTTCAGAACTTCGAGTTTTAAGACTTCTGTCCAAAGCAAGCCATTTATATTCTCAGACTCTCTTCAAACTGTGAACAGCTGCTGTTGCCAAACAGTTAAACTACTCCACAAAATGCTTTTGATAACTCCTGTAGTAAAATTAGATTCCTGCTAGAATCCAGGTCTAAAGGGTTTGCAAACTTATCCAAGGTGCAGAACAAAAACAACAACTCTTGTTGTTTTTCCTTTTGTCCTGCCTTGGCTCAAGTGAAAGAGTTCTCAGTGGCCTGCTTCAGATACCATGCCAAATCATGGTTTAGCACTACACGAATACTGAGGTGGGGCTTGCATGCTTCCCCCACCCCCCACCCCCATATGAGGGACACTGTTGCTCTCAAACAACAATTCTGTGTTGGGTGTGAACTTGTGGAACTGAGTTTTGCCTCCCAGCACTCAGTTCCATTCTCCTAAATGCACATGGGGTGTAAAGGTAAAGGTGACCCCTGACAATTGTCGTGTCCAGTCCAGTCGTGTCCGACTCTCGGGTGTGGTGCTCATCCCCATTTCAAAGCCGAAGAGCCAGCGTTGTCCGAAGATGCCTCCGTGGTCATGTGGCCGGCATGACTCTCCTTGCCGCAGCGCGTAGCATGTGGCTGGAACACGGAGCGCTGTTTACCTTCCCGCAAGCGGTACCTATTTATCTACTCGTATTAACATGCTTTGGAACTGCTAGGTTGGCAGGAGCTGGCCAAGCAACGAGAGCTCACCCCGTAGCGGATTTGAGCTGCCGACCTTTCGATCAACAGCTCATGGTTCAGCGGTTTAACCCACTGCGTTCATCCAAATTCCCCCCTCACATATAATCTAAAAATGCTACTTTACAGTTTTGTTTTTTAGATCATGCGTGTGGGGAAGGTTTGACACCCTCCCCCTATGCAATGAGAAGGGGAAGAGCATGCTGGAATAGGGAGGGGAATGCTAGTGATCCTGTCGTTAATTATGTGTGTGTGTTGTGGGTGGGTGGCATCCTGAATAATATTGTTGAACTAGATTCTTAGTTAGAACAAACCAGGATATCAAACCTCAATTTGATTGTGGTTTAACACCCTGGTGTGTTCTAGCTACAATTAACAAACCTAGTATTTCACTGTAAGCTGGAACTAATCAGTGGCGTAGCTAGACTGGAGCGGAGGCAAGTAGTTCTGCAAGACTCCGTTACACCGGAGTCAATGGCCCCTCCCCCTTGCTGTTGGAGCCATTCTGGCGGCAACAGCAACACGCAGGACGCTCCCCTGTTGCTGCCGGAATGGCTCCAACAGCAAGGGGGAGGGACCACTGACTCCGGTGTAACGGAGTCTTGCAGAACTACTTGCCTCTGCTCCAGTCTAGTTTCACCTCTGGAACTAATTATTCATTGCTGGTTGAATACAAAGTCAGAATTCTGTTTTCCTTTTTGGCAGCTTGATCAGCTGATACCAGCAGGAGAACATTCTTGCGCATTTTACTTTGTCTGCACGTAAGAGCCATCCTTTAAAAAACCTGTGCTCTTATAAGCCACATCTGTGACTGATGATGTGTGGAAAATATAACTTGAGAACTTAACAAAAAGATATGTGTTTAATTTGACAAGCAGGGTATGGCAAGGGTCTGAAAGCAGTTCTGTAGTTCATGGGCCACTTTTAGAGAGGCATAACTGTCACATTACATTTTTTATGTAATGTCTTCAGATGCTTGCAAAATGCACCTCTGTTGATGGCCCTCAAGATATAGCATGAGTTTTTAGCAGGCACAGGTGTAGTGTTTAAAGCAGGGGTGACCAAACTTCCACCATTCGGGTCTCTGCGTTCTTAAGAGTTGTGTAGAAGACAGAATCTTGGCAGCTGCACCTGCTGAAATGCCCTCACCTATACAACCATTAAAGGTTCGGGAGCATTCATGTTGAAAGGTTGACCACCCCTGGTTTAAAGTCAGCATCTTTGCCACTCACTTCAGCCTTAGCCATTGCATTGTAGTCTATCTCATTTATCCAGCGTATATAAAGGGACATTTTGAAAAAGTTGGGCTTTGTGTGCTGTGATTGTACAGTATATGGTATTTTCAGATCTGTCTGGCAACGCAATTTTACACTTTAATCCTAATGTGTTTGACATAGTAAGTAAATTGTGTTAGTCAGCTGCTGTAATCCAACCAAGGGGCTGTCCTTATGGCAAGCCATGTGTGATTGAACTTCCTGCACAACTACTCACTTCCTTTCTTCTCTTTGCCCTGTCTTCATTGCTTGTCTTCTTGCCATCTGAGTTCCTAAAGCTCCTTGAATTCAATCAGTTATTTCAGTTGATCGGAGCCCTCTGATGTAATAAAAGCACACTGTGACCCTTGCAAGCAATAAGCGACCCAAGTGACTCCTGGATGCTGTTAGTTCAGGTGCTCTAATGTCACAATGCTCTGATGTGAGAGCATTGGACTGCCTAGCTGCCTGCATTGTGGCGACCGAAAAACCTTTTATTCTACATTCCAAGGTCTATGGGCATCTTTTCTTTTTATAGGCATGCATGTACCCAGTATTTCCGCCAAAGTTTGGCTCCCTGAAGTGACTTACAATTAAAAAGGTGCACAAAGTTACAATTACACAGCCCAAGAAAAAAAAATGTATTTTTTTTCTGGTGCTTCGGAAGTTAGCCCTATTCTTGGATATATTTGGGGCGCTTTCCAAAAATGGCATCAGTTTTGTCCTGTTAGCTCTAGTTTTGGAGATACAGCATAGCCACCTTATATGTTGATTCTAGCAGCTCCCTTGTGAGGAAGCCATGGCGTCAACTTCCTCACGAAGGAGCTGCTGGAATCGGCATATAAGGTGGCTATGCTGTATCTCCAAAACTAGAGCTGATAAGGCAAAACTGATGCCATTTTTGGAATCAGCACCCCAAATATACTCAAGAATGTCTAACTTTTAAGGCACCAAAATGTGTGTTGGGTTGTGTTATAATAAGGATACATGGGGGGGTATGGTGCGACCATTGTATGGCAGAGTCTTCATGTCTCTGGCAATTGATTACATAAGTAGTCCAGGTTCCAGGCAGTTTTCTCTAGTCATATGGGGCAGAAGGTGTTGTAGATGGTAAAGATGCTGGCCCACAGAAACAGTCTTCCATTCTTCTTTTGGCTAAATTAAAGAACAATGAAATGTACACAAAGGGGGTTGAACAAAACCACACTGGGGCAAATTGACTGATTGCTGTTGGAGCCTTTCATAAAAAAGAGATTGGATAAAACTGTGATCCTAAACATGTCGCATTGAATTTGAATTGAACTGGGAATAATATATTTACAGCTCTTTCTCTATCCCTTTTTAAGTTACTGACAGTGTGGGGGAGGCAAAATGGATTTTTCAAAAGCAGCTTCCACAGTAGCATGGTGAAGTGTGCCCCTAATCTTATAAGAACTTCTTACTGGCTTTCACCAAGCCCTTGGCTTCAGTAGAACCTGTGTGTGTAGGATGACCTCACTGAACCACAAACACAGTCATATGTTTTGATAATGCTTCCCCCTGACATACGATCTTCGAAATCTGATTTCTTGTCCATTGGTAATGTTAGAATTCACAGCTTTCCTTGGTGGAGGGCTGTGGGTGTGTGGCTTGTGGTTGCATCGTGACAACAGTTGCTAAAGAAACTCCAGAGGCTTTCTTTTCCTGTTACCAGTGAATTGACAAATGAATATGTGCATCCCACAAGAAAGAGCAATCGCACGTTCCATTAATAGCCTCAAAGTGCTTGTTGGCTCCTCTTCTGCTGTTGTAAGGTTGCCTTGAGCCTTCTGCCTTCAGGGAGTTTCTCTGCAGAACTGAACTTGGTCTCAAGTATTAAGCACAGGTGAGCCCCCATATCCGCTGGGGATATGTTCCAGGCCCCTCCGTGGATACTTGAAACCGTGGATAAGAGCGAACACCCCCTCCATGGTTTCCTGAGGGCCCCCCAACCCTGCCTCCCCTGCAGGCAGGCATGCTTGCCCCCCCAGCTCTTATTTTTCTTTCAGCAAGCTTTGTTTCTTCCTTAAAACAAACAGAGAAGCAGCCTCCATTGCAGGCAAGTAGAACAAGACTAAGTCCTAGAGAGGCTCTGCAAGGTTTCTGTTAACCTTGCAGAGCCTCTCTAGCACTTAGTCTCATTCTACTTGCCTGTAATAAGCAGCCAAAGGCTGTTTCTCCTGTTTCTTTAAGGAAGAAATGAAGCTTACTGGGAAAAAGTAAAAGCCTGGTGGGGTCCCCACGATCCGTGGATAACTGAAACCGTGGCTAGCGAATCAGTGGATATGGGGGCCCACCTGTATTAATCTGAACTACATGGGAGGAAAAAGAACCAGGATTTCTCAAAATAAATATCAGATACTGACAGCGCAATCCTATGTGTGTCTGCTCTGAAGTAAACAGTGGCATTGCTCTAGGTGGGGCGGAATGCTAAGTCCCGCAGCGCGCTGACTCTCTGTTACTCACTGGCACGAGGCGCCCCGGGCTCAGGATCCTTGGGCCGCTGGCCGGATCCTTACACAGGATTGCGCTGTTAGCAACATTTAGTGGTACAATTGGGCACTCCAAGCATCATTATAGACATAGCATGGGAATAATATTATAGAAGAACACCACTGAGTGTTCTTTGCTTTTCTCTCTTGTGTGAGAAAAAGACCTTTAGCTCAGTTTTAGTGTTGTTAGGTCAGTATCTGTGTTCATAGATTTATCGAAGTTTCATGAGAAAGATAGCTACGATTGAGCCAGGTCTTGAAAATTCCCCTCTGAAAAAAATGATTTTGCCGTTCAGTAATGGTTCCCAATTGTTGTATTTATTCTCTGTACTAATGAGACTTGCAATTCCCAAATTTGTTTTTTGCTCCCGCAGAGATTTATTTCTGTACACTAGCATATGCAGGTGAATGTAATCTGTGAACAGGTTTCTCATGGGTCTTACTGCAAGTAATCCCCATAGTTAGCGTTTTATTGATTACCTGGCTCTGTGTGATGGGGAGGGGAAAGAAGTGTGCGACTTAAACAATGTGTAAACTATAGGCTTTCCTATAGACAGGGATAGGCAGATTATTCTGAGCTAAGCATTACAGTTTGATAAACATTTGCCGTTACAAAAAAGAGCTAAAAAGATATTGTTAAAAATGGAAAGGGGGATTCTGAGAGCTGCGAGCAAATAAATACAACCACAAAGCCTCAGGTTCTGCATTCAGTCCGAAGGCTGCACGTTTCCTATTTCTTTTCAGTGGTGCTTTGGTCTGTGAGAATAATAGTGATGAATATTGTTAGCAAAGCTGATGATTTGTATCAGATGACCCAATTGCTTCATAAATAGACTTGATAGCCTGTTATAATCTCCATATACATCATTTGTAATTTCCCTCTAGGAAGAGGCTGAAAAATTATATAATTCCTGCAAATTTCCCTCTTTTTTGAATGCCATGTGCTCAAGAAAAAGTGTTGAAAATTGGCAAAAGCACTGAGCGCTCATGTTATGTCTATTTTCTCTGAGTAGTTTATCTAGTGAAATAAATTCTAGCTTGAAATGCAAACGTGTTCATTGGAATAGTTTCAGGGAATCACATGAGCATAATGATATAATGTCATAGATGTTTCCTGGTTAGCATAACCACGCAAATCATTATGTTCAAAAGCTCTTGCACTCCTAAATGTTTATTCAGAAAGATGTCTGATTTTAACAGAAGTTACTGCCAAGTAAGCATGTTCATATGTTGACCGAGAAACAGAATGGAAGAAAGGGAAGCTTCCTCTATTTCATTGCTTACCTCAGGCTTACCAGATCTTCGCCGGGACGGGAGCGGTCTACCCTTAAGGGGGCGGGGTGTGGGGGGGGCCAGAACGCGGCGCGTTCTGGCCCCCCACGCCCCGCCCCCTTAAGGGTAGACCGCTCCCGTCCTGGCGAAGATCTGGTAAGCCTGGCTTACCTCTTTTCATTGCTAAAATACACTGAGAACCGGTTTACACAAACTGGTGGGCTGGTGCGACCATTGTAAGTTAAAAATAGCCCCTTTTTCCCTCGCTGGTGGCATGATCCTGGGGATCCCGCCGCAATCCCCTGCGCACCGCTGCCGCCATCGCCCTGCCCCTGCAGCTACTCACAGTTCTCCCCAACTTGCGGGGAGAACTTTGAGAACTGTTGCTCTACAGCCAATCACTTTCATTGGGTGACTGCAAGTCCCAGATTTGTGAATGCATTTCCTTTTCTTATAGGCCTGGGCTGCACATACAGGGGAATGCGTTGGTGGGTGGGACCGACTGTACCATTTCAGAGTGCATGGAGGAGATGCTGTTTTTGAATGCTCTTTTATGTAAAAACAATTTCTCTGCAAATAGAAAAGTAACACAGCAACAAAACAAAACAAAACAAAACAGTAAAAATACAATAGGTATGGGTTTTTCAGCCATGTGATTTCAGATCTTAAAATTGAAGAAATAAAGATCGATCTTACAGTTGTCAGTAGAAATTCCACTTCCTGGTTTTACCACGATGTAGATCGGGTAAGCGAGATGGATTATCCAAAGCTGACAACGATGAAATTCTTTAGGACAGCTATGGACATCTTCCAGCTTGTAGCTGGGTTCTGAAGCTTCTGAAGAAGCCCCTAATGCTTGGGGAGAAACGTTAAGCGCTAGAAGACTCTAAAGAATTTCATCGTTGTCAGCTTTGGATAATCCGTCTCGCTTACCCGATCTACATCGTGGTAAAACCAGGAAGTGGAATTTCTACTGACAACTGTAAGATCGATCTTTATTTCTTCAATTTTAAGATCTGAAATCATATGGCTGAAAAACCCATACCTATTGTATCTTTGAGCATAACAACTGGCCATGAAAACCTGCATGTATATCTAAAACAGTAAAAACACATATTGTAAGCTAGCTCTTTGCCAGCCGCACTGGTTTTCTTTTTGCAGATAGTTTTCCCTGCAGAAAACCATTCAGAAATGGTATCTGCTACCTGCAGTCTGGAGTACCACCTCATCAGCATACAGAGTGCCCTGGTTTGATAGCCTATTCAGAGTCTGTGGGGTGTGCCTGTGGCCGTGCAGACTAGGCCTCAGTTTGGTTACAATCCTGTACACACTTTCCTAGGAGTAACCCCACTGAACACAATGGGACTTACTTCTGAGTAGACCTGCATGGAATTGCACTGGTTGTCTCTGTCCCATCCTCTGTAGCTGGCCTTGCATTTCTCTTCCATCACTGGCTTCTTTGATGATCCCAGTGTTGAAAGGTGTTGTCAATTTCGTGCTTTAAAAACTTTTAAACCTCCCCAAACACCCCATAGACTCTGAATAGGCTATCAAACCCTGGGCACTCTGTATGCTGATTATTAAGATTTAAAGGCAGCACAGCTGGTTTAGAATGGCACTGCATGAATTTATGGACACACGTTACTGTGTGAATTAACCTTTTGGAGGTTCTGTGTCTGGGTTTGCCCTCGCAGGCATAGAGGTTTTGCATAATTCAGTATCTTTCAGGGTCAGGGCTTTGGGCCAAAAGATGCTGCTTGGACGCTCCTTTGAAGTGTCAAAAGCCTTTGCTGTGGTCTCTAGGGGAGTGTTCAAGTTGCTCTGCAAATGCTGAATCTTTGATACAAAAGGTAATCGCTACTCCCATGTCAACAATGCCGAGGCCAAAGTTGCGCTTCCAGACGAGTAGTCTAACAGTGCCCAGTTGTTGTGTTTCCACTTCAAGCTGCCAGTGAAGTTGCAGCTATGCTACTGCACCACTGGCGTCGACAGGGGGAAGCGGGGGGGGCGGGCCGCCGGGGGGCGTCGCGCGTACAGGGGTGACGCGCGATTCCCCCCACTTACTTTTTTGAAGTGAAGGTGGGCCCGCCCGCCCTCCCCTGTGTCCGTTTGGCTCCAAAATGAGCCGAAAACGGAGCGGGGAGGGCGCTCTGCTCCTGCGCGTGACGTCACGCGCGGGGGCGGAGCCTCCCCCTTAAGGGCGACGCGCGCCCCCGCTCTGGGGTGACGCGCGTCGTCGCGACGCTGCTGTACTGCACTGATGGCAACCTTCCTTTCCCCAGTCTCAAAGCCAGTTTTTCCCAAGTGGAAACTGGAAAAGCCTGTTAGGTATGAATTTGACTGCTCTGGTTGCTACTCTAATTAGATTAAAAATAATAATCCAAAGGCAGAGAAAATGGTTACGCCATAATGAGTATTAAATTATACTCTGGTCAATGTTTGTAAAGATAATGGAGCTAGCCCTTTTGTGTCCCTTTTACCTTTCACTCTCCGCATCCTTATATTCTCTTTCTCATTCTCATTTATTGCCTTTCCTTTGCATCTTGTATAAACTGAGTTGTTTTGAGTTAGGAAGAGGGAATACAGGGTCCAGTGGTGGGTCAGTTAAGAACCCACTTGGTAAAGTTTAAAATCAGTCACATTTTGCAAAGAATAAATATAATGATGTATGTGCTGGATATATGGGTACCAACAAACATGTACTGTATAGGTCAACTGAAATCAGTGAGGCGGTGTATAATCAGGCTTACCAGATCGCCGACCGGGACGTTCCTTTTTGCCCTTAAGGGCGGCGGGGGGGAGGGGCGATAGGGGACGGAGCGCGCTCTGTCCCCTATCGCCCCTCCCCCCCGCCGCCCTTAAGGGCAAAAAGGAACGTCCCGGTCGGCGATCTGGTAAGCCTGTGTATAATGGATGGAGCTCCAAGCCATATGAAACTTATGTAACATACACATCTTTCTTATTTTCTTCTGGCTTCTAAGGTTCACGGGTAAACAAGCCATGTGTAAAATTCTAATTCCAGCTGATTCTAATTCCAGCTAAAATCCATTCTAATTTTAGCTTCAGGTTTTAATTGTTTCTTATCTGTACGTGGGGATCTTTGTAAAACCACAACAGTATTGAATAAATTTTTACTTCAGCTGGAATTAGAATTTTACACATGGCTTGTTTACCCGTGAACCTTAGAAACCAGAAGATAATAGTGGGCCATGAAAGCCTCAGATCTAAAATCTTTCTTATTTACTCAGTAAAAACAGTTAGCATAGCCTCTGTCTTAGTAAAATAATTTTCTTGTTCTAGAACCGTGGCAGCTGAAGTTAGGAAGCAAATTTCGGGGCAATATGGTGGATCACCACAACTACTCAAGAACCTTAACATTGGAGGCAGCGTTTCTCATCATACAACTGTAAGTATTTTCTAAAATTATTATTTTCAAGTAATTTGTAACAATGCAGATCGCAAACTATTTAATTAAACTAGCTTTCCTGAAATTTAAGACCATGGTTGCTAGCTCAAATACTTTATGGATTGCACTGTTAAATGCAGATGCTTAATTCTATAATGTCCTGAAAATAGATTTCTATTTTATAATTCTAGTTAGGCTAAATTTATATTACATACAACTTAGAAGTAATGTAGCTTGTATATTGCATACAACTTAGAAGTACTGAGTTTTCTTTTATATGTGCCATTATATTCCATTTTATATGTGCCAACTTTGGAGTTTGCTGCATAGCTGAAAGTGTCCAGTATGGGCTGTTGTCAAAATGCAGCCATATATGTGACACTCTGTATGTTGTATTAGGGGTATTAGGAAGCAGGGGGTGGGAGACACCAAACAGGCAGGGTTTAAGTTTCTCCACAGCTTGGAGTAACATCTGAGTTGCAGAGGAATTTTTTTTACATCATCATGCTTTTCTTGCTTTGCAGGAGAGCATGACGAAACTGCTAAATTCAAATTTCAACAACCCAGAGTAGAGTCCTGTGGCATCACTAGTCAACCTGTTGATGATGTACCCCTGAGATTCATGATCTCAGAAATAGGTGAATATGTCACAGTGTATTCAAGGCAGTAGCGCTAGAATAGTGGCATTGTCCGCTTGCTTCCTCACTGGTGTATTTAGGCCCTTGCAGTATGATCTGCACATGCTCATTGCTAGATTAGAAGATAATAGCTTGCTGAAAAATTCACAAGAAAGGTTAAGGCAAAGCCAAGGAGAATTTAGTTGAAAACAGTGATGTTAAACTCGTCTCAGGCTGTTGCAAGCTGTAGTTCACATTTTGAATACTTCCTTCAAATTGTCATTGAAGCTTGTGGTACCGCTGTGAGGTTGTAGCACAATTCCTGCTCACTGAATATCTTTCATTATTGGGAATAGTGTTGTGTATTCATGCTCGGTTCATGCAATCGTTGACAGGCGGTAACTTGAATGAATGATCTGACTACGCAATGATGTGGTAGACTGCAAATCACCTGACAGGTAATGTAAAAGTCAGGTGGAAATTAAATAAAAGGTAGTACATTTGTTAAATCTTGTTTCATTTAAATATGAAAAGGTCAACGACTCTTACTCTTTCCTTTCATTTCTGAGACATTTCTTTGAACATTTGCCATTGCCCAATGGGGCACTAGAATTAGAGGAAGATTTATCAAGAGGGCTGATAAAAACTTGGCCTGCCATCTTGTGGCATTCTAGAAAAAATTATCTCATATATACAGTTTCACAAGCCATTTGGGTGCAGAAAACCCCAGGATGAGACACCAGAGCCCAGTTAAGTAGTATGGCGGCAAACAAAGAACAATTGCACCTCGTAATGACATTTCTGTATTGAGAGCAACCGGTGCAGAGGCAAGTGTTGCTGATCGGCCATGAATTAATTAAATAATTAAGACTTAAAGCCAGTCTTCAGGAATTAAAAGAAAATAGAAATGTGGGGTGTGTCAAGTCCAAAGCTGATTGTATAACAGTCACTGATAAAAGAGTTTTGTGCCTGGTGCCCTAACTGAGTCAATTTGCCTCAGTTCTGTTCATATTGAGATTCTGAGACATGAGAAATATGTGTGGGTGGGTGGGGGATCCCATGTTTAAATAGGTCCATGTTACATTTGGCCTCCATTCCTTTAGAATCAGGGCAGCCACAGCTACAGCGAGTTTGGGTCTGCAATCGGCAGATATACAACGGATTGGGCGCTGGCGTTCTGGTGCCTTTCACACTTATGTGCGCAAATGAGGGGTACAGTTCAGCCCCAGCGTTGGCCTGGTTAGGCCCTGTTTTGAGTTTGCATCCCCACTTTCTGTTTTAGATGGGCGCTCAGTGTAGAGCATAGGCCCAGTGAGGATGGCTGCTCAAAGTTTAATTGGCCTTGTGTAACAGCCTGTGTTGGGTATTGACATCCTCACCTTCCTGTTGGATGGGCGCTCAGTGTAGAGCATGAACCATGTAGTTAAATCTTCCTACATGTGCTTTCAAACGTCCAACACTCCACATGATTATCTGAAGTGATTTAGCTCCAGGAGAACTCCATTACACACACGTTCAGTGTTTGAAGAACTAGCTGAGATTGGCTTGGGGACGTTTGAGTCCAAATATGCATTTAAGTTGGTCTCCAAACAAGAACTGATATCTTGCAACTTCACTTGGCTACATGGTGTCTTTGCTATTAACAATTTCATAGTCCTTAATGAGGATGAATAAAATAAGGAAGTTTGTGCAGAAAATGTGTAAGTGATTATTGGCAGGCTGTAGCCTAGAGAGCCTTGTGTGCCTTCGAAAGTCCCAGCAAAATGCTTTCAGTATTGTTTTTGTTTTTGCTGTATACAAAACTGCGGAGAAGGAACTGCATTAAAACGACAGAATGAGTTCCCATTTTCTTATTCCTCATATGAGGCTCTGCATGCTTTTCAGTTTTCTTATGAGGAAAGAAATGCATGATTATATTAAAACTTAGAGATCGAGTTAAATGCGCAAGAGCTGGGCTAGTAGAAATAGTTGACAGCTCTTTGGAGATCCTTCAATGACCTTAATCCTGTTGGCTGCCTTTCTTAGTGAAAGATAAAAACTGATGTTGGGTTGGGGGGTGGGGGGGGACAATGACAAAAAAGGGTCAGATATACTTACTGAGGATGTTTTAGCTTGAATTGAGATTGAAACCAATGAAACTCCCTGTTGAGAAGACATATAAAATGAAAGCCTTCGGTTTTCAAGAACTTTTCTCCCAGATTCCTTTTTTTAAGAAGAAAAGGGCGACAAAGTAGGAAGGAATTATTATTTTTGTATGGATACGTTAGGCAGGAGGACAATTGTTTTTTGAAGCTGAAGGGGTAATTGGATTCCTGGAAATCATCTGGAAAAAATTATATTGCTTACTCTGGTTGCTAAGTATTAATCAAAATGTGACCTAGTTCTCACTGAGGCAGTAAACTTGTGATAGGGGCTGGCATGGTAGAAAATGATTTTTCTTTGAACAGAAAAATCCCTTCGCATTGAAAACTCAGCATCAGGGAGAAGGATTCTAACCTGACCTTTTCTCTGACATGCTAGCTTTATCTGTGCAGGGAAAGCATTCAGTTATGTGAGTCTCCTCCCCCTTGCATTCTGAAGTTGTATAGCTCAAACACAGGTCATCTGTGAACCCAGCCTAAGATTGTATACTTCTTTGCGAGTAAATTCTATGAAATTCAGTTCTGGACAAACAAACATAGCATGGCTATACTAGGTTATAGCTCTTTTCTGCCACAGATACCGGTAGTTAATCATTCCTGGCATGCCATGAAAAAATGGTCAGTCAATGGCCAGTGTGCATTTTGCTTTTTTCTTCATGCTAAGTTTTTTTTTTTCCTTTGTGGCTGTCTGCCTGTGGAGAAAACAAAAAAGCCACCTCCCAGAGTTTTGGAAGCATGACAACTCTTTTCCCAATGGCTGAGTTCTCCAGCCATTTTATATTGCCAAAGAAACTATAGTGTTAATCCTGAATCTGCGCAGTTGTGAGGCAGCTCTTCAAAACCAGAATTAGAAGTGATTTGAGAGCACAGTAAATTGGAGTTTTTTTAGGCCCTGATCTATAATGTTGCTAGTACACTCAAGGACACTGTGCAGATGCTCCCATGCTTCTCTCTGCCCAGCAAACTCCAGCGAAATATAATGGCCCGGAGAGACAGTGATGACTGATTACTATGGTAGCCCACCCTTCCTCCCAAGCATATCTGAATGCTGTATGTGGTCCCTGTTCCACATTTTATACTCGCAACAACCGTCTGATTCAGGTTAGGCTGAGACAGTGACTCACTCAGCTTGTGAGTTTCATGGCTGAGCCCAGTCATAAACTGAATGTCCTCAGTCCAACACTCTTTCCAGCACCCCATGCTGGCTCTTACATTGGCCTGGCCCTGTTGCTGTGCTTTTTATAGAGATGCATGTAGAGCAGTTGATAGCCTTGGCTAGGACTTGAGACCTCCAATTGCCCGATTTAATAATCCAGCTATATTACAGTCAGAGCTGGCCCATCCATGAGGTCACCTCAAGCAGCAGATCAGCTGGGGGTGCTTGCCTCTGTCCACCCATTTGCCTCTGTTACTTCTCCTCCTCCTCCTGCTATTCCAGTGGTCCCCAAACTGGGAGGTGCGGCTCCCAGGGGAGCTGCGGAAACCAGCCAGGGGTGAACAAAGCTGAAGCCTTGAGAGGAGATCCTGGGCACTCTTTTTTTTTTGTGGGAAGAGGGGGAGTCATCGCTTGATACGTACACCTTTTTGAACAAATCATTTGAATTTAAAATGTGAGCATCTCCCACTTGGTGGGAAAATAACTGTTCTCCCTGGAACATGATGCATTTAACATATTCCTCAGGTGTTTGTTTGTTTTTCAAGCTAGAAGTAAGAAGTGTTCTTAGTGACATTTATTAAAGCACCACCAGAAGACTGCTATACCTAGGGATAATCTCCTGTGTATGATAAGTGGCTATTAGAATTTTTCCTGCGAGTTAATCCTCAGCATCCCCTGTGAATCGATGAAATGAATGGCACACGGCGGTAAGGATCTTCTGGGCTTGCCACCTTCCTTTCCTGATATTAGCTCAATTGGGAGAGATTGAAAGGGTGCATCGTTTTCTGTAAAGAAACAGCAGCGACGGAGACAGCTGTGTCTATTAAATGTATCCCTGTTATGTGACTCTTAAAGACCATGGATGCCTTTGTCAGTGATGAAGTTGGCAGATCTTGGCTACTTGAGCTCAGTAGCGTCACTGCAGGGGGGGCGGAGCTCCAAGTTCCGCCGGGCTCTGAGCCTCCGTTACACGACGGGAGAAAGTGGCCCCGCCCCCTCGCCTTTGGAGCCATTCTGGCTGACGAAAGCTTTCATTGGCAGGAATGGCTCCAAAGGTGAGGGGGCGGGACCGCTTTCTCCCGTCGTGTAAAGGAGGCTCAGAGCCCGGCGGAACTTGGAGCTCCGCCCCCCTGCAGTGACGCTACTGCTTGAGCTCTTTAATCAGTGTATGACATGCTAAACCTAACTGAAGGCTAACCTGCAGCATCAGAGTTAACTCTACCTTCTGTCTAGCTACTTAAGGTCCTTATCTGTCTTTGAATATAGTAGAGCAGGCTTTGATCTGTACACCTAATGCTTTGGGGTTTTTCTTGTCTTGTTTGGTGTACAGGTGCAGCCCTATTGATTGAGCCAAGTAGGTCAGGCACCTCTTGTTGTTCCTCCTTGACTGGCATTGTGTCTTCATAGAGAACTAAACATGACTCCTAGGACTTGAAAGCGATTGGTAAAGGTTTCCATTCCCAGCTTCTGTCTCAGTTTTGAGTTCATGCTGGTCTCCTATATGTGCATAAACACTCATACATGCTTTCATGATTACTTCACAGCCCAATCCTGCGTAGAGCCACAGCACCGTGCAAAGCATGCTGCGCCGGATCCTAGGCAGGATTGGGCCGGCACCGGTAGAGCTGAGGCACACTTCGGAAGAAGGGAACGTTCGTCCCTTTCCCCTGGGGAGAGCCCCAGCAGCCCCTGTGGGCCTCCTTGGATGTGCGCCGGCAAAAAGGCTGTCCAGGCCCGGGACGGGAGATAGGAATCAATGGAGTGTGCCGCCGATAATCCCTCCCCCACCCCTGGCCCAGCGGCACAATCACCGTCTCCCGTCCCACCCAGGTACTCCCTCCCCACACCCTCCCCACCGCCCAGTGCAGGATTTACCTTCATTCACTGGCAGTGGCTGCGGTCACGGACTAAGTGAGTGGTGCTGGCTTCACCGTCAGCACCACTTACTGACCAGGTGTCAAAAACATGCCTTACAGCATGTTTACGATGCCCGGCGCTGGCAGAGCCATCGCTCCACGAGCGCATACTTAGGATTGCGCCATTAGTCTCTGGCATATCTGGTTTCAAACTGTAAAGACCTTTGCCTGAGCCTTTGGAGAACCATTGCTGGTCAGGGTAGACTGTACAGCTGTATGGACCAATGATCTGACTTGGTATAAGACAAGTTATTTACGTTCATGTGTGCAGTTTGATGATATTTGTTTTTTTAATGACACGCTTTTAATATGAGATTAGTTAAAGTATTGCAATTCTTGTGGACTTTTTGCAACACAAATTCCATAATAAAATAGTATATTCTTGTACCCTGTTTCCCCGAAAATAACACAGGGTCTTACATTAATTTTGGTTCCAAAAATGCAGTAGGTCTTATTTTCAGGGAGGTCTTATGAGTGCCAGCAAAAATCACGCAAAAAAAAATTATGTACAACTTTCAGATCAGAGGATGATTTCACAGCAGCTAAAATGGGAGCCTGGGGGCTTGCTGCAGTCTCGGGCCACCTGCCCATCTCCCCACCCCCCTCGGAGCACGAAAGCCAGAAAGCCATTCTTTGGTGATGATCTGCAAGGAAAAAAGTTGAGCTCACAGGGCTCTGCGAAAAGGCAGTCGGACGCAGTGACGTTTCTGAGGCTCAGTACAGCAAAACCTTGGATTGCGAGTGCTTTGAAAGACGAGCAAAATTGTTTTATAAATGTTTACTTGATAAACGAGCAAGGTCTTGCAATATGAGTACTGTACATTGTGTTCTGCAAGAGCTCTGTGTGTGTCTGCAGAGCGCATTAACAAACTGCTTCCCCCCCTCATGTCCCTGCCATTTTGCTCTTGCAAACATAGCTCACTAACAAGCTGTTCTCACCCTTCCCCCTCCCCCTCATGTCCTTGCCTCTTGCAAAGACTTTTACTCTGCAGAACAAGACTCCGGTTCTGCAGGTCAGACTTTGCAAGAGGCAGGGACATGAGGGCGAGGGAGAAGGGGGAGAACACCTTGTTAATGAGCTATGTTTGCAAGAGCAAAACTGCAGGGACATGAGCCGCGCTAGGTCTTATTTTCGGGGAGGTCTTATATTTATGAGTGCCAGCAAAAATCATGCAAAAAAATGATGGTAGGTCTTACTTTCAGGGGAGGTCTTATTTTATGGGAAACGGTATAAGAGCCAGGATGGTGTAGTGGTTCGGCAGTTGGACTTAGACCTGGAAGTTGCAGGTTCAAAGTCCCCGCTCAGCCACAAAGCTTCCTGGGTGACCTTGGGCCAGTCATTATCACTCAGCCTCACCTACCTCACAGGGTTGTTGTGAAGACAAAAAGAGGGAAGGAACCATGTACACCACTCTGAGCTCCTTGGAGGAAGGGTGGTATAAAAATGTGAAAAATAAATAAAATATAATTCTTTTCTTAATGATTCTTCTTGGGAAGTTTGAAACTGTAGAGGGGACATAAATGTAAATTAAAAGAACAAAGAACGCAGTCACAAGATATTTTGATTTACAGCTTTGGCAAAGCTGTAAAGTTAAAGTTAAGCCTGTCATTGTCTGGTGAATGAGGGCACAGATTCCACTGAATTTTGTGTGTCCCTTTTGGCTACAGTGCAATGAATGAAATATGCATCAAACATACACAGACATATAGAGAAGATTAAAGAACTGATATTTTATAATGAACCAACTTTTTTTTAAAAAGTATTGCAACAAGCAAATAATGCATAATTTTTCACTAGGTATGGGTACCCAGAGTCGAAGTAAATTAAAATAGGATGAATAAAACTTATTTCATGGCCAGAGTGGAGCACTTACAATGCTCTGAGAACAAAGGCTATGAACTACTAGGCGACCTCTGTTGTTTCAGTTGCAGCCCGTTTCGTCCTGCCTTGACAAAATAGCTTGTGCATCAAATTCCAAGACACTTTAAAAATGAAATGGCTCTAGGAAATACAACAGTGCTGTTTGGATGGAATAACAGATAGACATGCTTAGCTAACACATTGCTCATGTTGTAGCAGATGGTATTGCAGGGATGCAGGTAGGAGAAGAAATAGAAACAAGCTTTGGCCGACCGGGAGAAGCACTAAAATATAGCAAAATACAGTGTTTGACATCCAGAGAAGGACAAAGTCGATAGGAAGCGGAGTTTTATTTTCAAGCCAGTATGGGGACATAACAGTGAAGAATAACAGAGCCTTAAAGACAAAACGCTTGAGCGTCCTTGTAACAGTCAAGTTATAAACATTGGAGACAGGGTTTTTTTTTAATGCAAGTGCTGACAACCTGAACTCCACCTGGGCACACTCACCTGATGGAACAGGCTGGAGGATGATAGTTTATATTGGCCCTATCAATCACAGTGGTATCTTACTTAGGTAAGGTCTGGGTGCACGTTAGTATGGGTGAAATGTACGCATACTGTATCTTTAGCATGGATACTTCCCTTGTAAGATATGCATGTCATTGAAGAAGGCAGACTAATTTATTGTGATTACAATGCTGATAGCATTGTAGTGATGATGAGTGACGGTTTCCCAGTGACCTTGACATAGCTACAGAAGAACCACATGAAGCACCAATCCTGGTCTTGGAAGCAACACCAAATACATCTGGGACATACAATATGTAAGCTGGATTCAGTCGCACGTTAAAGATCACATAACCTATGAAGTTGCCTTATGCTAAATCAGACTGTTGATTCACTTAACTCACTATTGTCTACACAGTGACTGGCAAAAAAGGTTCCAGACAAGGGTTTTTCCCAGTCCTACCTGGAAATGCCAGGGATTGTACCTGGGCTCTTATGCAAGCAAAGCAAGTGCTTCACCACTAAACTGCAGCCCCTCCCTGACAATATGATTTTGTCTGTCACCTGTCATATGCTATCAGAACTCCATGATCCTCCAATATTTGAGTATTTATATACAGTACCACTTTTCAGCAAGCAAAAAACAGTTATCAGTTGTGAAGAAGCAGAATATTAACAGCCCAATCCTATCCTCCTCCGACTTGAATGGCTCCAAAGGCGAGGGCGCTTCGTGCTCCCGTGTAACGGAGGGTCTGACCGCGGCGGAACATAGAGCTCCGCCCCTCCTGCAGTGACGCCATTGGGGGGGGAGTTGCAGATGTCTCCTCTGGGTTAGAGGACATTTGTTCCCTTACCCTGGAGTAAGCCTCCGCAGTGCAGAGGGGTTGCGTGGGCCTGCATTAGCAAAATCGTTGACACTGGTCCATGTGTACCTGGGCTGCAGGATCGGGTCCAGGACGGGGCTAGGATTCAGTGGCTCCTGCTGCCGCTGAACCCGCCTCTTTCCCAGATCCGGTCCACCCTTCCCCCACCCCCGTCGCCAGGTTGCCACAAAGATTCCATAAAGATTTCGCTAGTGCAGGTCCAAGTAGACCCCTCCGAACTGCAGAGGCTCTGGGTAAAGGAACAAATGTTCCCTTGCCCAGAGGAGAACTCTGCGACTCCCCCCCCCCCCCCCGGCAGGATGCAAAGGTAGCTATTTTGGTGTCTGCTGCATCAGCAGGGGGAGAAGGATAGGATTGGGCTGTTAATGTTCTGTTTCTTCACAGCTTGTGGATGGAATATTGTTGGGGCAACAATGAGTATTATTGCAAGTTAGTAATCTTTCTGTGCCCTTATTTGAACTGACAATAATTAAAGCAAAAATGTGTGCCGAGTTAGTAGTAATAGTACCTTCTCTACAACTTTCCTTTGAAAGAGAACCTTGAAAGGTTGACTGGCACAATATTCCAGTGGCTTATTGAAGGAAGGTCTAAAAACGGCTTCCGTAATAGGAACTGGCAACCTGTTCAGTTGGAGGGCAGCGCTAACAAATCCCTCATAGTGATGGCTCTTGCCAGAGAGGAGCTAAGTTGACCTTCCAAAGCTCACTTTCTCCGCCTCTCTGCCATAAAAAGCCAGAGTTTAAAATAATGCGCTTTTCTTTCATCTGCCAATAAGCTGACACAAACTAGTGCTTCTACCTAACCGTGAATTTATGTTTTGCCTGTTTACTCAGGTGGTAGGCAATATTTCTGGCTACACAGATGGTAAGGCTAATGTTGGCTTCTGGGTTTGACGTTTATGTTTGTTTACATCTTCAAGCTACAATAACCATCCGAAAAGGCATAGGGACACAAATGTGAATGCTTTATCTGGTCCTGAAACTTGCCAGACTCTTGTGGCCTTTGTTTGTTTTACCCCTCAGAATGAAGTCCCTTCTTTATTTTGTCAGTTTTACCTATGTGGATAGGAAGACGTGCATACGCTATTTGCCTGGTACAGGCATTTTACTGTTCTACCTCAGTGTATGGCCTTCTTTCTTAGTGGAGAAGATTTTGCCAGGGTTGCTGAATTCCTTTACAGCATGTTACTTTAGCTTTTAATTTAGCCCCTTGAACAATGTACACAAATCCGAGACTGAAGTGAATACAGAATAACTAGATGAGTATATTATTTGCCCTAGATTGTGGTCATATTTAGCCATCAATTGCCATCGAGTGCGGGGTAGTGGATTAAATGTTGTTTGGCTGTGGGCTAATTACTGTCTCTAGCCTAGCATACAGTATCTTACACATTTGTTGTGAAATGGGCAAAGGCGTTGCTCCGGTAGGGGCGGGGCTGTAAGTTTCGCTCGCCCTAGTCCCGTTTTACCGAGTGAACAGGAGGCGGCCCCGCCCCCTCAGTGTCGGAGCCATTCCCCTGCGGAGAAAGCAGCAGGCAAGAGACCCTGCCTGCTGCTTTCTCCGCAGGGGAATGGCTCCGTCAGTGAGGGGGCAGGGCCGCCTCCTGCTCGCTCGGTAAAACGGGACTAGGACGAGCGAAACTTACGGCCCCGCCCCTACCGGAGCGATGTCTTTGGAAATGGGCAAAAATGGGTTTAATTATAAGCCCCTGTATGCTACCTTGAGGTTTTGTGGGAAAAGGTATGGTCCAGATGTGATAGATAAGGCATGCCTATTCAGGCATTTACCATTTAGCTAATATTTGAGAAGGGCAATTGGGAGCATGCAGGCTAGTCCGGACTTTTGTGTCAATATGTCCCTCTGATGTCCTTGTATCCAGTGCTCATCTGGAGAGGACAGACTCTGACTGCTTAAGTTTATGAATCATGGGGGAAACTCTCCCTGTGCTCAGCATCTGCCCTCTGCAGACAAATGTCCAGCATGTGTGGCCAGGAAGCATGTTACACAGGATGCGTAGCTACCCAGTGCGCTTCTGTTTTACCCTTCTTGCATGTTTGCCATTCTCGGATGGCAAATGCCTGAATAAGGCTAAATAATAAATACATTGGTCCAAAGACCACCTGCATAATGTTATTCCGAGGTTTATTTTGTGAAGGATGTCAGCCCGCCAGTCTTTATTTGGGAAGATCTTTTTTTTTTTAGTGAAAAGGTGAGGACTTAAAAAACAAGCATGGCACATTCCCTGCCACATTGATTTATACCCATTTTCAGGCCTGTCACATTTCTTTTCATCCCTGTCTGCGTAGCTGGTTATCTGTCTTCAAAATAATGTTTTCTACATACAGTTTCTAATCTTAAACCTTCGCAGAGATTGAAGTGCTCTGTTTTGCCTTGTGAGACTGCTCTGACGTACACATTGGTGCCTTCCTTCGTCTAGCTTTTGAAAACCATAGTACCTAGTAATTTACAGGGCTGGAATGTTACTGATTATTTATTATTTATTTTATTTATTTTTCACATTTTTATACCGCCCTTCCTCCAAGGAGCTCAGGGTGGTGTGTACATATTTCCTCTCCCCCTTTTGTCCTCACAACAACCCTGTGAGGTAGGTGGGGCTGAGAGATAGTGACTGGCCCAAGGTCACCCGGGAAGCTTCGTGGCTGAGCGGGGATTTGAACCTGGATCTTCCAGGTCTAAGTCCGACTCCCAAAACACTATACCATCCTGGCATTGTTATGGTGAACAGCATGTTATGGTGATCACATGCTAGAGAGCAATCCTGCTGGAGACAATATTCATTCATGGTTGGGAGGGGAAAGACAGAAGAGAATCTTAATGCTACTTCAGATGTAAAGACTTTTCGATGTCACAGCCAGAAGCATACAAAATCTATCTATCCCACAGGAAATCTACCAACTTGAAAGTCATCATCCTTTCTGCAATTCACTGAGGCAGGCTATTTTAGTGTTTCACCTAGAGCATATCTATACCAGAGTCCTGAACCATTGTTAAAGAATGGAATTCGGTGGATGATGGAATTCAACTTTTGTTGAATGCCATCCAGCACTAGGTAGAACATCCAGTTTGGTTTGGCTGACTTTCAGTCATCATCCTCATCCTCATCAGCATCATCAGAACCTTTATTGGCATAATTCAGTTACAAGACTTTCAATCTAATGCAAAACCTAAAATTTAATCTCCTATTTTGACAATATACAGGTTGGTTACCCCTTATCCAAACATCCGAAATCCAGACTATTCCGAAATTGAGACTTTTTTTGGTGATGACTTAAAAAAAAAAACCTTTTTCCAGCATCTGTCTGGCATAGTGCAAGGCATGCTGGGGCACAAAATTATTTAAAATATTGTATAAAATTACCTTCAGGCTATGTGTATAAGGTGCATATGAGACATAAATGAATTTCATGTTTAGACTTGGGTTCTATCCCCAAGATATCTCATTGTATTTATGCAAATATTCCAAAATCCAGACAAATCTGAAATCCAGACAACTTCCCGTCCCAAGCAGTCCAGATAAGGGATACTCAACCTGTACCTGTTTCTCTGTTTTTTCTTGAACTCTGCCTTAGAAATACTGTAACCTGTTTTAAGCAAGGTTTGGAGAGTGGACTGAGTAAATGTCCAGATTTTATATTTCCAGAAGTTTTGGCAGGGAAGAGTCAGCCATTTTTTGCTTCCTTTATCCAAGACGTCCTGTGTGTGTCCTGAAACTGTCTGAGGTTTCCTTTCCTCGCACCTTTTGGAAACTGATACAAGTCTGCCAAACCCTCCCCTCCAAACTCCGTTTTTAGGTTTTACAACCTGCAGACAGTTGAGGCACCCGCTTTTCCTTGTCCTTTTGCTTACCATCTGGCTTGAAGAAGAGTTCTGTAGAACTTGAAAGCTCACTGTTCGTTGCTGTGCTACATTTTTTATTTTTCACATTTTTATACCGCCCTTCCTCCAAGGAGCTCAGAGTGGTGTACATATTTCCTCCCCTCCTTTTTGTCCTCACAACAACCCTGTGAGGTAGGTGGGGCTGAGAGATAGTGACTGGCCCAAGGTCACCCAGGAAGCTTCGTGGCTGAGCGGGGATTTGAACCTGGATCTTCCAGGTCTAAGTCCGACTCCCAAACCACTACACCATCCTGGCATTTTGGTTGGTCCTAATAAAAACATTTATTATTTGGTTTGGGAGTATCATTGTTTGTACTGTATATATAAACAGCAAACTCAGGTGGTTGCGGGCCTGTTAGTTTGTGCATGAAACGGGGACACCCACAGTCGAAGTAGTGATTTCTGTATACTTGAAGGACTCTATGTTTGCAGAAGTAGATACCGGTACATTGGTAAATTAAAAGGAAAAGGAAAAATAAAACCAAGACAGGCTGATGCTGATTGAGAATGCTCAGTGGAAAACAACAGCAACAGAACACTGCTTGAAGTGGAGGAATGAGAGTAGAGAGGGGTTTGGCTGTTTCAGTCAAATGGACAGTTTTGGATGGATGCAACATTTTGTTGCAGGTCCCACTTGTAATTACGCTAATTCTGATTTATTTAAACAAAACTCAAAAATGCACTTGTAGCTTTGGGTCAACAACCACTCTTGACCCACAATCAAATCCTGACTCGTTTCTGGGCAACTTCAGGCTTAATGTATTATAAAGGCAGCTAGCTGCCCCTCCTTAGCTTCAGGCTATTCACATCAACACTCCAGCATCAAATGAAGGGTGTAGCTGTCTTTGATAATCTCTACTTGGCTGCAAGTAGGAGGTCTAAATTGTTAATGCTCTTTAGATGTAACTCTGCTAGGTTTTCTTTCAGTATTCAGTCTGTCAGTCTGAACAACCTAGCTTGGGCACCTTCCTTTTGCAAAAAGGTAATTTGCTCATCATCAAGTCTACATTTGCAATCCTGTTTGAGAAGGAAGGTTTCATCAAAGGCTTGCTTTTGCTTTTGCAAGCAATGGAGGCTTTACTTTAAGCTGACGAAGCAACTAAGCAGCACTCATGACTTGGTTATGCCTAAGGCTGGAAATGTCTGTCTCCTGAGTCACCGTGATGCTTTTGCTTAGGCTTGTGGCATAATGGAAAGCGGCGCAACATCAGAAATGGTGTCAAACTCATGCATTTGTAGCACTAAATGCAACTGTCCTAGAAATGGGTTTAGTGTGGCATTACTTTGTTGGTTCATCAAAATGATCAGAAACTTGCTATATTATTATTATTATTATTATTATTATTATTATTATTATTATTATTATTATTATTATTATTATTATTATTATATACCGCTTTTCAACAAAAATATGGAGTGTATTGCTTCAACTGTAATTTATTTATTTAAAAAAAATATATCCCGCCTTTTCCTATGCCGAAGGCAAATTCCCAAGGCGGCTTACAACAAAGATTAAAATACAAAATTTAAAATACATAAAATAAGTTTAAACAATAGATAACCATACATAAACAATTTAAAAAACAATAAAATCCACTGGGGGGGCGACAGTATGGAGCACAAAAGCAGCATGGCAGAGCATCTTGAGACACAGGAGGCAGACCACAACCTATCACCAAAACGCTAGACAAAACAAAAACATTTTGAGCCCTCGCCGAAAAGTCATGAGGGAGGGGGTGGTTCTCAGACCCCCTGGCAGGGAGTTCCACAGTTGTGGCGCCACAGCAGAGAAGGCTCGCCCACGTGTTGCCACTCCCCAAACTTGCGATAGAGGTGGCACTCGCAGGAGAGCCCCCTCAGATGACCTAAGAGAGCGGGCCGGAATGTATAGGAGAAGGCGGTCCCTCAGATATCCTGGGCCCGAACCGTGAAGGGTTTTAAAGGTCATTACCAGCACCTTCAATTGGGCCCGGAAACGAATGGGCAGCCAGTGCAGCCGCTGAAGCAGCGGTTCAAAAGAGTCAAACTGCCTAGCTCTAGTGACCACCCGGGCCGCCACATTCTGCCGCATTCTGCACTAATTGCAGCTTCTGAACCGTCTTCAAGGGCAGCCCCACGTACGCGTTACAGTAATCCAGTCTTGAAGTCACTAAGGCGTGGACCACCATGGTCAGGCCCGATCGACTCAAGTACGGCCGCAGCTGGCGCACCAGCCGAAGCTGGGCAAACGCACCCCTGGCCACAGCCGCCACCTGGCTTTCCAGGGAGAGCTGTGAATCCAGAAGTACTCCCAAGCTGCGCACCCGTTCCTGCAGGGGGAGTGCAACCCCATTCAGAACAGGCAGATGACTCAGTACCTGCATCGAAGCTTTCCTGACCAGTAGGACCTCTGTTTTTTTCTGGATTCAATCTCAACCTATTAGGCCTCATCCAGACTCCAACCGCCTCCAGGCAGCGCTCCAGGACTTCGACAGCCTCCCTGGAGCGAGATGGCAAGCAGAGATAGAGCTGGGTGTCATCAGCATATTGGTGACACCCAACTCCAAAACCCCGGATGATCTCTCCCAACGGCTTCATGTAGATGTTAAAAAGCATGGGAGACAGAATAGAACCCTGTGGCACCCCACACTGTAAAGGGCAGATTTGAGTGGAGCAGATCCTGGACAATTGATTTGCACTGTCTCTCAGTTCACTTCTGGGCTCAATTCAAAGTGCTGGTCTTGACCTTTAAAATCCTAGACCATTGCGACCCACCAGGAGAACCTGATGCTGTCCCCTACCACCTTAAAGGGGTAAGGATAGCATGGCGGCAACAGCTATGTCATGTTCCTCTGTCAGTGGTGTTGATCCAGGGTACAGCCTTCTTTTCCATTGTACCCAGGTTATGGAACTCCCTGCCATGTGAGGCTCATCTTTGTCATGTTCAGGAAGCTGGTAAAAAGCATCCTGTTCCATGGTGCCCAAGACGGGTCCTGATTCGTGCTGTTTTATCTACTCTCTGATGTTCTGTTTTAATTGTTTTGTGATTTTAATTATTTTTGTTGTTTGTTTCTCAAACTTGCTCACTGCTTTGAGTATTTGAAAAAAACAGAAAAATAGTTGGACATCCTTCTGTTGGGCAAGCTGCCCTGTTTCTCTTTTCAAACAGCTGCGGGACAGGAATGGCCTGGCTGGTTGGGGCAGGAGGTGGCGGCAGAGATGTGCTCAGGGTGGTGGTGGTGGTAGCAGCAAGTGCCACCACTGGTGCTGTGAAGATGAGGAGGGGTGAGAGAGTGTGCTACACTTTGCACACCCCAAAAAGTTAAAAGAATTGGGGAGGAGGGTAGCAGGGCCGGCCCAAGACCTCCTGAGGCGGCATGCCAAATGATGCACTCCTTACCCAGTGATGTGCCAAACTCTGCTCCGCCCACTCTCCAGTGTCATAGGTCAGCACTCTCTTCCTTTCACATTTCCACTTCCTCTCTGTCTCCCGCTTCCTTTTCTAATCCAGGGAGTGGAAGGCGAAGAAGGAGCAATGGAGGCAAGAAGGTGGACAGAGAAGAGCAACAACCCCCCCCCCCATTCTGCTGCCTGGTACAACAACTTCAGTTGGCCTCATGAATGGGTCGGCCCTGGAGGGGAGGCAGCATCAGACCTCCTTGGTCCCAGGGAAGCTTGGCCTGGTCTTCTGGAGCCAGTTGGAGGGCTAGCCCAGCTTGCTGATGTCCCACATTCTAGCCCATACATTTGATAGGGATGATTGTGAGTCCAGTGCAGATTAGGCAGGCTACATGAGTAGGGTCTGTTTCTGGGAGAGATAGATACCTGCCTCTTTCTTGAGCTGCCATCTGAATATGTCGTTATGAATCTTTTCTCGTTTTAGGCTGTAATCCTATACATGGGGTTTAAGTCCCATTGACCTCAGTGGGAGTAACTTCTGAGTAGACAAGCATAGGATTGTGGTGTTCTTCTGGAAACTCTAACATGTAATAGAATTGGCAGTTGTGTGTATCACTGTTTTAACTGCAGATAAATCCAAATATCCGCATGCACATTTTGCCTATTTTGGTTTCGTGTTTTTTTTTTTTTTAATAGGTGCCTCTTACTGAACCTGTGGATCCAGTGGATTTGGAAGACTACCTTTTTACACATCCATTTGCAGTGGATTCTGGCCCATTGAGGGACTTGCTAGAATTTCCTTCTGATGATATTGAAGTTATTTACAGTCCCCGAGAATGCAGAACGCTTGTGTCGGCTGTGCCTGAAGAGAGGTAAAAAGTAAAAAAATATTCCAAGTCCTTGATGCTGCATGAATCCTTGTGAGTATGTGCAGGAGATGGCCCAACTGCAGGAATTGACAGAGATGGATTTCTGGATTGAGCAGAGAAGCAAAGAAGGGAACATCAAATTGCTTGGGGTTTAGAAAACAACAGAGACCTTATGAGAGCTGTGGCATACAGGTAGAAGACACATCAGGGGAGGGGGATTTTGGAGAAGCACAGGGAAGGCCGTGGAGGAAAGCATCTGAAGGTCAACCAGCGTGAATTATTCCACCCCAGTGTTGCTAGCCCTGTGTGATTGCTTTCCTTCAGACGTTACCAGAGCTGTATGGGAAGGTGCCATCCCACAGTACTGTCCATGTTTCGACTCCCCACAGTACTGTCCTAAATGTTAACTTGCTCACTTCCATGAGTATGAATATTGCTAAGGTACATGTGTGGGATTTCTCCCTTTACGCACTTCAACAATACTCAGTGGAGGGGAAAAGCAGTGGTTCCTGGTGGCAGCCAGTAACAGATCTGAGATTGCAGTATGCTAGCTTTATTATTATACAATAAAATGCGGTTCAGTTTGTCAGCCTGAAAAGAAATTGGATTTTTGTGGCTTGAAGCGATTGTTTATATCTTTCTTTTTTTCCACAGTGAAATGGACCCTCATGTGAGGGATTGTGTAAGAAGTTACACAGAAGATTGGGCCATTGTGAATAGAAAGTAAGTTGTAGATTTCTGTATTTTTTTTGTTTGAGGACCCTTGAGATGTGAAGGCAGGGCTGTCTTTATGTATGGGCACGGTGGGCAGTTGACTGGGGGCCCCACGAGCATAGGGGGCCCCATCGGCTTGCCTTACCATACATCCAGACTCCTGGCCGCTCGGCGCTTGTTTAACATTGTTGATGATTGACTCAGGACGCCGGGACAGAATTGGCTATTGTGCGGGTGCAGGCTCGCGCAGGCGCTCAGGAGTCTCAAGTCCCAGGCAGCCGGAGTATTAGCCGAACATCTTGGAGTATTCCAAAGCTTTGAGCCAGCCGCATTGTGCGGGCAAGATGCATCAGTGGCAGTGGCCGCATCGGGAAAAAAGGAAAAAGTGCCTGTGTCATTGTCACCCCCTCCGATTGCGGAAGCTGATCCTTAGGAAGCAGGAGCGGGGCGCATCCCCCATACTCCAGCTGTGTAGTAGCTCCAGATGGAGCGTGGGCGATGCACTTGCCCCATGTTCCAGCTTTGTCACCCCCCGTGCCGGCTTCTTTGCTCCGCGATCGGAGGGTGGAGTGACAAAGGCGCCCAGCGCCTTTTCTTCTTCCCCGCCACCCACTCCCTCCAAGTCCTGCTATTATGATAGGACCAGCTTCTGATGAGTGCCTTGTTTTCGGGCGGGGAGAGAAAAAGCAGAGTTCGAAGTAGTGTCACGGCTCGAGAGGAGAAGGAAGAGCAGAGAAAGGACAGATGATGAGCGCCTTTTCGCTCGTCAGCTAGCGTGCAGGGCATGCAGGGCTGTCTTTACCTATGGGCACATAGGCTGAAGTGCTTGTCCAGCTTTGTCACATACCCCTCTTCAAAAATGAGGAGAAGGGAGATGAGAAGAACAGGAGGAGAGGGGCGCACACTTCTTTTGCAGCTTCTGCACTCTGAGGTTTAGTACCAGGTCAGCAGCTTCCTACTCACCCAGCCCCCAGGCGCTTTTCCCCACTGCCGCTTTTTTATTATTATTTTTTAATTTTTAAAAACACCCCTGGGAGTTACTCGGCCTAGGTGCACAGTGCACGGGACCCTAGGTATGCCACTGCTTGGGACTGTCTCTTGTGCGTCTGCGCGATGGCCAATTCTGTCCCGGCATCCCGAGTCGATCGCAAGCATTCAGGCAGTGGGGTCCAGTGCACTGCCTTGCCCAGGGGCCCATAATGCCGTTAAGACGGCCCTGTGTGAAGGAGGGGCAGTGATTTTCAGAGCACAGCTTCTATGTTTGTATTTAAAATTTACACCTGCTGCGAGACCATATTGTGGTATCACAGCTTATCACTTTTAGGCAGCTGCCATCAATGATAATTTTTTTTTTAAAAAGGCAGCTACCTTCCTAGAAGTGGTGCAGTTAGGGAGAGATGTTAATAGAAAAGGTACGTGGGTGTGGGTGTGTGTTCGTTTGTTCCTTTGGAGGTGGTTGGATGCAGAATCAAGATAGGTCAGGGAGGGCATCAAGGCTGATCAGATCAGACACCATCCAAGGACTAACTTGGCCAAGACAACCCCCTGAAACCTCCAGGACTTGGTGGCAGCTGTGAAGTGACTTGGCTGATAAACTTATGCTGGTCCTGTGTGCAGCACCCTGATCTACAAATGGGAGTGTCCCTTAGGTGCCCCCATCTCATTCCAGGGTCTCTAGGAGTTGCCCCCATTAGCTGGTGGGAAGGGTGGGAGTTGGAGATGTTGCGTGAGTCTCTTGAAGATGTGTATGGCAGATCTTCCTTCCACCCTCCCTACTGGTGAATGAGCTTTCTCTCAAGAGCTCCTGTGAAGTGGTGGGAAACATGGAAGCGGAGGAGCTGCTGGTGTTGTGGGACTTGGCAGTAGCTTCTCTTTTTCTTCCCTCCGTCCCCATTGGTGAATGGGGGCAGGCTGCAACAGCAGATACTGGTCCTCCTACCTTCCATGAGTTAGAGGAGGAGGAGGAGCTGACATTGCTGCACTGGCAAAAAGGTACAACTCCTCTCACTCTCCATGGGAGAGTACCCTTTTGCCAGTGTAGGGCTTTGACCTAGGGCTTCCGGTAATCAGGGGCAGACACTCAGTTGGGTGAAAGTGGTTTCCTTGTACAGACAAGAAAGACCATTTTCAGATGAATAATTCAACGTTGGTGGGATGACTCATGAATAAGTAGTGGTAGGATGGAGCGTTAGTGTGTCAGACCATGTATATGCCATACCAGGAGCTTTTATACTCATGCAGTGTCTTAAAGACAATCATTAACTACTCAGAGGTTTACATAAGAAGGCAAAAACAGAAAATGGGAAAAAGACATAAGGCAGGAAGTGAATAAGACACAGAACCCCTTCTAAAGGTGCAGGAATGTCATTTTTTCAATCGGTCCTTCAGCATTAAGTCTTTCCTAAATCTGATGTTGACCTTTCCTAACCCCCTGGCTTTCATATTAACCAGTGTTGCTCTTGGGAATGCTGGACTCACTACCCTATAAAGACATATTTTGTGAGTGGAGCTCAAAGCCAGTGATACTGGCTTTGAAATGGCAATTAATATAGAGCTCCCCCTCCACTCCTCATAATGTATAGTTATGGAAATTCAAGATATGATATTATTACATTGTGCATTTTTCTGCCTGTACCCCATACACACCAACAGCTATGCTGGCTGCTGCATGGGTAGAGAGAAAGGAAATACCCAGCATGATATTGACATGTCACATATTTATTTCCCTACGTACACTTTATAGGGAGGGGAGGGAGAATACAACATGGTGTTGTCATTGGCACCAGCCTTGTTTTTGGTGGTGTGTCTGGAATTTCAGCATTCCCTAGAGTGGCATTGGTCAATATGATGCCAAGCGTTTTTAATTTGGTAGTAATTTGATCCATAATTAATGTTAATGTTGCAGACAGTAATCTGCAACCTTTTCACAGCCATCTATTCCAGTGGTACTTTGGCCGACTGCTAGTGGTACTCAGACTGCTGGACTGCCAGAACCCCACATTTTCAGTGCTGCGCTTTTGCTCCTGCCTTTGGCCACGCCTCTTGGGAACGCTGAGAAGGGCCCTTCCACCTGCCCAGAGCCTCCTACCTGCATTTTCTGGCCTCCGAAAACCAATTATGTCATCGCCTTTCACTTCCGGTGGTACACAGCAGGAGAGTGGCGCTGGAGGTGGTACTTAGCTGGGAAGGGGTTGAGAACCCCTGATCTGTTCCATTTGGCAACTATGTTATTTGTGTCACATCTTGATCATTCCTTAAGTCTTCTGCTTTTATTTATTTGCATTCAGATTGGAGGGTACAGGGATATGGGAGAGCACTGGATTTAGAAGGATCTAAATCTGTAGATTTCCCAAGACTTTTTTTAATACAGTAGTAGTTCAAGTGATATGCTCTTCACCATGTAGTTGAAATAGAGGAGAAGACAGGAAGTTGTTGCCTACCAATTAAGACCACATGCAGAAGGAATAAACTTTAATTTGGCTTCTATGAATGGGATAGCAGTAGCTGCCTAGGAGTGGGCAGGTCCGGATAGAATAGGCTGGAATGATTACAACAGGGTAGTTGCGCTGAAGCCAAAACAGATGAAGGCTTATCCTTGTACATCTGGCAGCGCTGACTCTATTTCCTTTCAAAAACATGGGGTGGAAGGTTCTGGCTGTAGCTCAGTGCCTAGAGCACGTTCATTGCACACAGAAGGTCCCACGTTTACTCTCTGATGTCTCCAGGTAGGGCTGGGAAAGATCCTTGTCTGAAACCCCGGAGAACCACGACCAGTCAGTATGAACAATAGCGACCTTGATAGACCAGTGGTCTGACTCATTTTAAGGCAGCTTCATAGTTTGATTCTGCACTAATTTATTTACTGGTATTTATTTTTCACATTTATATATAGCCCTTCATCCAATGAGCTCAGGGCAATGTACATGGCTTCTTTTCTTCTTATTATTCTCTTATTATCTTCACATCAACCTGATGAGGTAGATTCTGATGAGAGATAATAAGTGGCCCAAAGATGCTCAATAAGGTTTATGACTGAGTGGAGAAATGAATCTCGGTCTTCCTGGTACAAAATATATTATCTCTGCTATATCTGTGACTCTTGGGCACTAGTTTCTTCCCTTTCAGGCGCCTCATCTGGTACATATTAGAGTAGCTAGTAGACTTTGCCAGCTGTTATCTAAGAGCCAGTTCATACACGGCTTAAGAATCTTTGTGTAGAAATGCACACTGAAAATATTACGTTGAATTGCAAAATCGATATCTTAAGGAGGACTCTGGTAAGGGCTACCGACTTGCACCGGAAGCAGGGAAGGTGTCTTTGAGTCTATTTTGGAGGATTTAACAAAACCATTGTGCCTTTATGTTTTTGGGATGTGGAAAATGCAGTTGTATGTACTGTAATTTATGTAACTGATTACTACATTAAAATGGCTAATTAGTAACCATCTACTACTGCTACTGCAACAACTCTGTAATGGTGTTCTGATCAAACACACAAGGTATGATCCAGACACTCATATGCATAGGACCTTCCCATTCTCTTATTTGGAGGAAGTGTTACATGGATTCATGGGGATTCCAGATGTAGACGAGGGTGTAGAATCCTTCACCTCCATTAGATTGCAGCCAAAAAATGTGAAAGGAGGCATAACATCAGCTGTATATACCTAGATTTCTGTTGGTCAAGAAGAAACTGTGTTTCAAGCAGCAGTTGTCAGATTGCCTTTCCACAAAAAAAAATCTTTAGTAGTTCAATGACTCGAACGACACAATTTACTGTCATTAAATTATACCATATCCAGCTATGCTATTATATACTTCAGGTATCCTGTTGTTGATGAAATGTTATTTGTGCTTGTTAATCCTTATGGGCATACAGATGCTAACAGTACTTGTTCCTCATTGCAATGGAGAAAAGTTATAATAAGATAGCCCAATCCTATTGAAAGAAAGTGCCGGTGAAACTTGTGTTCCACCGGCACTGGATGCCACAAAAGCACCGTCAAGCAATTTGCGGCAGTGCAGGGAGCCAGCGCAACGATGGGAAGGCCAAGCCTTCCTGTGTGCGCTGGTGGAGTGATGGAGGCCCAACAGAGAAGGTAAGCCCGATGCAGGGGTGGAACAGGGTGGGGAGGGGGTGAACAGGGCAGGGGAGGTGGAACGGAGAGGAGATGGGGTGGGCGAATCGGGCCCGGGAGGGGGCGGGTTTGGCAGTGGCACATGCCAAATCCTAACCCCCTTCCCTGTCTGATCCGCCTACATGGATCAACTCGAACTTGCACTAGCAGTATCACTGGCACAGGTCCAAGTTGACCCATAGTGGCTGCGGAGGCTTACCCCGGGGCAAGGGAACAAATGTCCCCTTATCCCGAGGAGACCTCCAGCAGCTGAAAATCCCCTTTGGAATGCAGTATAGCCTGTGCCAACGCAGCTGCATCGCCGTGCGGGGATTCAGTTAACGATTGGGCTGCCCGTTAATATTAAAGTTGTGATCCTAAATAAACTCCATTGATATTCAATAACTGCAGTTTAAGAATAGAAAATACAAATTCACCTTTCGCACATCAATACAGAACATTAACAAGATGTTATTCAGAATAATTAAACTTATTTCTGGTATGGGGTCTGAAATTGTTGGTTGCTTCTTTTCGTGGGGAGACATTGCTTAATATTTTCTGTTTTGAACAGATATCACAAACTGGGAACAGGATTTAACCCCAACACATTAGACAAGCAGAAGGAGAGGCAGAAAGGCCTGCCTAAACAAATCTTCGAGTCTGATGAAGCTCCAGATGGCAATAATTATCAGGATGAACAAGTAGTGTACCTTAGAAATCTGCTACTTTAAAAATTCACTTTGTTAGAAATGTGATAGATTTTTTCTTATTTCTCATTGCGACTGTGTTTATTTACTTCAACCTCAGGATGATCTTAAAAGGCGGTCTATGTCAATAGACGATACACCACGTGGCAGCTGGGCTTGCAGCATTTTTGACCTGAAAAATTCCCTGCCAGATGCGCTTCTTCCAAATCTTCTAGATCGAACTCCAAATGAAGAAATTGACCATCAAAATGACGATCAGAGAAAGTCTAACAGACACAAGGAGCTTTTTGCTTTGCATCCCGCCCCAGATGAGGTATTGAGGGGGTACTTGTCATTGCTCCTGAGTGTGTTTGTGCGGGCATGTGTGCGCACGCACACCGCCGTATATCCTTGGGTTTGGAATCTCTGTAGCAAGCTAGTGGACACTTGCCTATTCTAGTAGAAATAGATGAAGACTTGAATTCCAGGAAGTGTAAAAAAGAAGGAGAAAGGAAAAGAACAGTGAACTGTATAGAACATTGGTTCTCAACGTTCTCTTCACAAGGCGGGGAGAACTCTGAGTCTTGGCGGGGGTGTGGACAGCAGCGGCAGCGATCTTGGGGATCGCACCACTGCTGGGGGAAAAAGTGGTCATCCTTACCTCACTGGGGGTCCTGACGGCTTCTGGAGGGTGTGGGGAGACCTGCGGACCCCTCTGTGGGCCTCCCTGAGCGGCGATTTATGACCACTTCCGGTTTTCAGTCGAAAACCGGAAATGGTTGTAAATCGCTGTGGAGCAGCAATCTAAAGCTCGGGAAGGCTAATGGAGGGATCCACAGGCCTCCTGCACCAGAAGCCATTGGGACCCCTGGTGAGGTAAGGATGACCACTTTTCCCCCCGGGCAGTGGCGTGATCTCTGGGATCACTGCCTCTACTGTCCCACTGTCCCCGCCCCTTAAGAGGCCAACAAGAACCAGGGGTTCTCCTGGAGGGTCGCGGCTGGTATAGAGTGCAACGATCTACCAGAGCCTTCTTGGTCTTCTAAGCCTTTTAGCTACTCATGTTCTTCAACATGACCTTAAGAGCTAGAACCTTGTCTGAAAATGAATCTCAACATTCTCTCTAATTCAGCTATCAGATTCTGTAACATTCTGTGATGTCATATGTGTTCATCACGATCAGGTTTTTAGGTACTTTAGCTCTAACCTGTGGATTTTGCCAGCTTGTTCAACGTGTAGAAAGAAATCAAAGTAGCAAATATGTAATGGGATAAGAGATGTTTTCATATGACTGCTGCCAAAGTTGCCTGAAGTCTTGAAGTATAAAGTCAATTAAAGTACAAATGTGATCCTTTGTGGTTCATTTCTTTACAGAACTCCAATCCATTAGTATGCAGCTACCCTCATTTTAATGCTTTCACTGTTATTTATAGTTGCAGCAAATGCCTCATGCTGTTAAGCTTTGAAGATTAAATTGTACTTATGTCTTAGAATAGAGGGAAAGATCTATTTTAGCTACCGGTACTTTAACCATTTAATCATACAATTATGCGTTTTGTAGAAACAGCACATTCATTAATTACTGGGTTTGTGCACTATTCCAGGAGGAGCCCATAGAAAGGCTGAGCATCCCTGAAATCCCCAAGGAACACTTTGGTCAGCGGCTTCTTGTGAAGTGCTTGTCTTTAAAGTAAGTATTTGTTTTACTGGCAGATGTCTTATTTACAGATCGTATATTTGTACTGGAAGAAGTGTATTTAGATGGATACAAATATGACAGGAAATGTTGACCCTTTTCACTAAGTCTAATTGGACTTTTTGAATTCCTTGGGAGCAACCAGGTCGGTCAGTAGAGCTGACAGTTTGAACATGAACAAAAACACAATTCTGTCAGTGGTCGTCTTCAGCAAATATTTGAGACTAGCTGATCAGAAGTTTGCCTTCTCTGGGTCCGGTTGTAATGTAAGACCGGTGTCTGTGACCCTGCATGTTTCACTGTACCCCTCTACCATTACCAAGCAGCAGCTGAGGGTGGGAAGAGAAAGCAACTAGGATGAGTGAACGCCTGGTTCATCTTATTTCAAGAGGACTCCGGCCTTTTTTGTGTACACTGAATGTGGGGAGACGGGTAGCAGGGGTGTGCCAGCTAGCCATTCACCTCCCTAGTCACACACACTTACAGCACAATCCTCTGCTGTTTACTCAGAAGTAAGTCCCACTGAGTTCCATGGGGTTTACTCCCAGGCAAGTGTGTATAGGATTGCAGCCTAAAACATTCCCATGTTAAGCATTTGTCTCCAGAGGCAAGTTCAGTGTAGGTAGGCTTACCAGATCTCCAACCGGGACAGAGTGCTAGACCTTTAGGAGAAGGAATGTGGGCAGGTGTAGCTTGTTAAACCTTAGAGCACAATCCTAGGCATGTCTACTCAGAAGCAAGTCCCACTGAACACAATATGCCTAGGATTGTGCTCTAAGGTTTAACAAGCTACACCTGCCCACATTCCTTCTCCTAAAGGTCTAGCACTCTGTCCCGGTTGGAGATCTGGTAAGCCTAAGTGTAGGGAGAGTTGCTCTATGTGTGATCAGGTAAGCACTGAACATAGGCTTGGGTCAAGGGAGTGCATTGGTGCAGATGGCAGGACTAACCAGTGCACTCCTGCTTCCGCCCCCCCCCCCCCCCCACGTTCAGTGAACATGAAGCACAAACTTACAAAGAGGGCTTCTTGCACACTTCAATGATATGGACCTCAGTGCAGATTAATGTTGTGTGCATGTACAATCTGCTAGAGGTCTGTGTGTGTGCTCAGGACCTGAATGGGGAAAACGAGGCTTTTCCTTCTCTTTGGTCACTGGCTTCCTTCCTTTGAGTGCTGCTTGGAGGTGGCCTGTGTCTTCCCATCTGGAAGCATCCCCATAGCAGCTGCATACTTACCTTTTAAAACTGTATGTCCTTTTCTAGATCAGAAGGTAGCAACCCCAGCTGATGTATGTCATACACAGGCCCATACATACGTCCCCCATTTCTTTAGGCACTTCTGTAAGATTTGGTTGTTCTACTTTAACTTTTTAAAAAATCTGCAATATAGAAATATACAGGAAAAAATGCTCCTTTTTTAAGCTCATCTTCTGCCATTGAAAGCAAAGCAATGTGCATACCTTATTTTCCTGTTCAAAGCACGATTGTTTCCCTAGGTCTGCATTTGGTTGTTCTCCTGTGAGCAAAAGAAACAAAAACAAAACCACCCTTGTAGTCTTTTTAAGCATCAGTCAGACAACTGACAAGGTAAACCAAAGTTGAGGCTTGAAAGCCATGACTGTGTCTCTTTAAGACTTGAGACTTCAGGCAGAGTTAGCAAAGCTTTCACTGGGGAGAATGGAAACCTGTTAAGCAAGTTTAATGAAGTGGAGCTCCTGAATGCAGGGTTACCTGCAGCTGGTTCATTGCCTATAACTCTTCTCTAATAACATGAGGTAAAATTTTACTGGTATTCCCTTAGAGAAATAAAGCACAAAACTGATTTTCCACATGGCTGTATTCATCTTCTGTGTCCTCAGTTCGGTCAACCCTTCTTGTTAGGGAGCTCCAGTTAGACTAGAGTGCCTCTCTTAACAGAGATATATGTTGGACTTGTCTCGTAGAGGGGAACCACTTTAAGCCCTGATACTAATACCGATTCTGTGGCCTTTTCTTTTACAGGGTACTGTAAGACCCTGTAGCATGATACTGTCCTAGAAGATTGATCATGCAGTGAAATGAATTGCTTCAGTTAATTGAGATTGTCTTTTTACAGGGCTCTCTTTGTGTTAGATCAGAACCAAAAAAAAAACCATGTTTCCCTTTAACGTACAACGTTTACATGTATCTTCTGCTATTTCGGAAAGACGGCAGGATTGTGTAGTACTTGTTGGTGCTGGATAAGGAAATAGTGTTTAGAAATATCTGACTTTTTAAGGAGCTTTAAGACTGCATTCCTAAGCATGCATGGAGGAAGTAACAGCCCAATCCTATCGCTGGTGTAGCCGCTGCTGTATCCTGTGCCTGCCAGGAGAGGTATGTAAAGAAAAATGTTACTTACCTCTCTGGCCCCTGCCTAGTCCCTTATGGGTGTACTCAGATTTTCTCTGGTTTTCTCTGTGCCAGGTGCAAGGGAGTGACAGCAGGAAACAGGTTATCTTGTTGGCTGTGTGCTCTTGGAGGCATCTGGTGGGGCCACTGTGAGATACAGGAAGCTGGACTAGATGGGCCTTTGGCCTGATCCAGCAAGGCTCTTCTTATGTTCTTATGTTATGTTCAGATCTATGCTAGCTCTTTTGCTGGCGTAGATCTGTAACTCTGCAGGGGACATGTCAGGCCTGGGATCGGGGTTCTGGATACGGCAGCCACCAGTGCCACTGAGAACTGCCTGATCCACGTCCCACACCACCCCCTCCGCCTGCAAAACCATGCTGCCAGCCAGTCTGCGCTGTGCTGCTGGCTGTGCAGGGCCTTCCCGCCTTTGCACTGGCAGCAACCTCTGCATTCCGGCGGAGCAGCTGCTGCCACAGCAGACATTGTACTGCAAGCATAGGATTGAGCTGTGTCATTATTGTTTGCTTTCTTTCTGAGATTTGCATCCTGCTTCTCCTGAAGCACTGAATAAAGGCAGTTGTTTAAAAAGACAGCAATTAGCCATAATGACCAAATGTGTATAGAAAAGAAAAGTAATTCATTTTACAACTAACAGCAGGGAGTCATTTAAACTAGCAGATCCTTCTGTATCTTAAAACCAAATATTCCAGTTCCGAGTGAGTTAGGAAGACCAAAAGCCCTCCTAAACAGGGTGGTCTTCACCCATTCTTTGGAAAGACAATAATAGCAGTTGTTGGAATCAGTGGGACTTGATTTTGAGTAAAAGTGTTTAGAAGTGGTGTATCAGCAGTCTTTGTCAGCAGCGCTGTACTATTCATGGTAAGAGAAACCAGACTTAAGAATTGCAGTCCTCTTCTATGTCCTGAACTATTAATGGCCCAATCCTGTCCTTGGACGGCCTGCATGCTGCAGTGGTGCTGACGCAGCATCCGCTGCATCCTACGGGCTGACTGGGTGCCATGGCGTGACATGGCGTAAACTAAATTCTTACTTACCTACTCTGCCATGCCGTGGTCCCCAATGGTTCTACTCGGATCTGCACCAGCTCTTTGGGTCACGCAAGTCCAAGTGGACCTAAGGGGATGTGGCGAATCTGGGAGGGGGTGCATAGGATATCAGCAGCGCTGTTGCCACTAGTAACCACCTACGCCTCCCAGCAGCCCCGATCCCCACCTTGATCCCCTCCCTGACCACAGCCCTCTCTCTGCGCCAACTCACCTCCTCTGATGGTGGCTGGGAGCTCCAGTGGCACACGGTAATGCTGGCGGCCCCACTGTCACTGCAGTGCTGACGGAACACTCATTCCGTCAATGGAAGATGCCCACAGGATTGGGCTGTAAGTGATAGGAAGGTAGAGATTGTGATGGATGTCCACATTGCTATGAAAGTAATAATTCACATTGGTTTACTTGGAGTCCTAAACACAGAAGTAAATCCCACTGATTTCGCTAGAAATTTCTTTCTGGTAAGTATATTTAAGGTTGTAACATTAATTCTGTTAAAGGGCAATGGGATACTCCATTGTCTAAGAGGCTGTGAACTGCAGTTTATAAAATACAGTCTTCTTCAGAAAGGTGTACAGGGGCAAGTTGTCGGGTATCTAGGTAGACTTGTGGTCTAGAAAACAGATGTGGTTAATCTGAATCAGCAGACTGAGGAAGCACAAAAACAGTTGAAGCAAAAGCAGGGAGAAGTCAAGACAGGGAGGAAATAAAGTCTCAAAAAGATACCATGAATTTGGAATAGTGCCTAGGATCTGCTTGTGTGTGGCCTAAAGGAGGGAATAGGGCGTTTATTCAAAATACAAGAGTGAGGTGTGAACAAGCAAGGACGCAGGGATGGACCATAAGAAGGCAGTGAAGCTCCTTGGATTCAGAAGGCAGAATGAGGTACAGAGGAGGAAGTAGCAAAGGGAACTCCAGACGTTCCTAGGTTCGAGTTTCCTCTTATCCAGGAATTTTGACAAACGAAATTTTCAGCGCAGAATTGTGAAGCATAACAAGTATGCCTGCATTGCAGACAGAAAAGGTAGTCCTAATGTTTTCGACTAGGGTGGTAGTTTATTTGGGTTCAGTGGGATCAAATTGGCAAAAGTGCACAGATGGCACAACTTAAGTGTTGAACAAATTCTTCTGGTCATGGTTTGTGCTCTTGTAAGCTCCCGTTCAACAAAGCTTGTTGAGAGTATATAGAATAGGTAAGACCTCATTCTTTTTTGTATTGTCCTAAGTAGAGTTTATTTTTATTGTTCCTGCTCCTGTGCCTTTAATTCAACAGACGGAGTTTTAACCATTTTTTATATTTTTGTGTGTTATGTGTATTTATATTTAAACTTCCCCTTTATTTCAGTATGTCAGGCTACAACTAAAAACCTAGGAACAAAGCCAGTTAAAACATGGCAACCCTCATCCTACCTCTCCTTATTCCTTTTCATATATTGCGTAGATGAGGCTCACATAGAAAGTTATGTAATATTATTCCCACTGTAGCAACTGTTGTAGTGCTACGTAAAAGATGAGATGGCCTGACTCCTATATTTGTGATGGTTAAATGTTTTCAATTGTGGTTATATATTTTTTGGTTTTATATGCAAATAAAATCAACATCTGTATGTTTTCCTCTCCCTATCAAGATTTGAAATTGAAATAGAACCAATTTTTGCAAGTTTGGCATTGTATGATGTTAAAGAAAAGAAAAAGGTAAGTTATTTTGCTTCTTTGTGCATCAAGCTTGGACCACGTGCAATAAGTTGTAGGAAGGAAGAAACCTCATAACTCATAGCACTTGTAAGGTCATACTGAATAATCATTTTCTGTTTGTTTTTTTGAATGGCAGCTGCCGTTATGCTCCCCTCTTTCCTTGCATGATGAAATAGTATAGTATTAAGTGTATTAATGGAGATCACGCAGATGCTATGCGCCACTTGGCTGTTCCATAAATCTTGTGAGTCAAAACCAGAATTCTGGATTGTGGACAAAAAGCTGGTACCTTGGAAGTCCCATTCTCCATATCAGCTTGTGGTTTAAAAGGTCACATCCAGGTCTCTTGCATGTGATCTCAGCTTAGAAGAAAGAACATACTTTGAGCACTCAAGAACTTTAGAGAAGTCGGAAAAATGACTCTCTGCTTTTTTTCGAGTGTTTGGAGAATGTGCCGCTTGTAGGCATTCCCCCCCCCCCCACTTTTATAACATTAGCTGCCATCAGTTAGCTGATGGGGGGGGGAGAGAAGAAACAGAGCTATCCACCTAGCTTTGTGGTGGAGGGTTACGTATATAATGGTGATCTCTGCCTCACTTAACATATAGGGATTCTTGTACACATGTGGTGTGCATGTACATATTGGGGGTGCATGATGTTTGAATGTATCAGTTTTATAGCTGTTGTCTGCCACTGTCGCCCTGAGGCCAAGATCTTGTTAGAAGAAGGTTAACTTTGGGTTAAAATTGGTTCTAACTTTGGTACAAGTTGCTGCAAGGGGAGAGATGTTAATGGTTTCCTTTCTCCCCTAGAAGATAGGCCCGGTTATGCAAGCCTCAAGATTTGAGTGTCTTTCATTTTTTAATTCAGCCCAAGTAATTACCATATTTAATGCTTATAACTGATTCTTGTACTTTTTAAGGTTTTACAGTTTTGTGCAACAGAATATAAAATACTTTTCTTTTTTTTTGATAATAGATTGCAGTGTACATGTCCTCTTGACTCCTTGGACTCTTTTTTTTTTTTTTAAGACATGCACTGTGTGTAGTTTGGAACCATGTCAGCTTCCATCTGTTGGATGTTACCTATGCAACCAGATGGAAACTCCCATTAAAAATATTTTACTTTCAAAGCTGTTGGTTTAATACAGAGGATCTTCTTTCTGGCTCACTGCAGTTTCTGCAGTACATATGTATCTAGGAACCTCTGTATTCAAGTGTCTCTTTTGAATGGGGGCAGTATCTTCATTTGTCCTGAACCAAAAGCAGCTGGATAAAGTGATGGGCCAATGAGGATCCATGAGGCCAGTTGAAGCGGTTGCCTCAGATTGGTGGCAGGCACCCATCTCTGTCTGCCTTCTTGCCTACACTGCCCCCCTCCTTCCACTCCCTGGGTTGGAGAAGGAAGAGAGGAGTTCAGGGAGGAAGAAGAAATGTGGAGGGGTGAGTGCTGAGCCTAGAACATTGGAGAGTGGGAGGAGCAGAGACTGGCACGGCATCAGGTACGGGGGAGGAGCATTTGGCATGACACCTCAGGCATAAGGAGGTCTTGGGCCAGCCCTGGGCCCAATAATTCTGTTTTGTACTTAAACTATCTAGTAATTATATAATGTGAACTAGTATTGTTTAGCTAGCATCATCTTTTAGATTTCAGAAAACTTCTACTTCGATTTGAACTCGGAACAAGTGAAAGGCACGTTACGCCCTCATGTCCCACCTGCTGCTATAACCACACTGGCCCGGTCAGCCATATTTTCTATTACCTACCCCTCTCAAGATGTATTCCTGGTAATAAAGGTAAAAGATTTTAATTTTTTAATGCAAAAATAGAACTGTTTTGGGGAAGGAGAACTGTTGTTAAAAATGTAGATCTAATGTACATATATGATTTTCAAACTTTATACCACGGTGCATTGTTAAACCATTTAATTCATTACTGTAGGATGTTATGATGGTCACTAACATTACAGTGTTAAAATGCATGGAAGATGGAGCATTCAAAAAGATAACAATTGCCCCAATAAAAAGCATCATTAATAAAAATAAAGAATACAGGTGGGCCCCCACATCTGCTGGGGATATGTTCCAGGCCCCTCCGGGTTTCAAGTGGATACTTGAAACCGTGGATAAGAGCGAACACCCCCTCCATGGTTTCCTGAGGGGCCCCCACCCTGCCTCCCCTGCAGGCAGGCATGCTTGCCCCCCCCCCAGCTCTTATTTTTCTTTCAGCAAGCTTTGTTTCTTCCTTAAAACAAACAGAGAAGCAGCCTCCATTGCAGGCAAGTAGAACGAGACTAAGTCCTAGAGAGGCTCTGCAAGGTTTCTGTTAACCTTGCAGAGCCTCTCTAGTACTTAGTCTCGTTCTACTTGCCTGCAATAAGCAGCATCTCTCCTGTTTGTTTTAAGGAAGAAACGAAGCTTACTGGGAAAAAAGTAAAAGCCTGGGGGGTCCCCACGATCCGTGGATAACTGAAACCGTGGATAGCGAATCAGTGGATATGGGGGCCCACCTGTACTCATTATCCTCTTTCCTTAATTAAAAATACACAACCCATGACTTGTAACGAGAGTAGTTGCGCACTTATGTCTGCCTAAGCCACTGAAAGCATTATAGATCAAAACTTTCCTGAATTGTGCCTCAAAAGTTACAGAAAGCTAATACAATGTTTAATCACCCTTGGAAATTGGTGGGTTCCATTGGTAAACCATGTGGGTACCACTGTTGAATACGATACAAAACTTTTAAAGGTATTATGTCAAATGTTCAGTGTGTAGATGTCCAATAAAAGAAGTGTGTAAATCCCATAGAATGGCTTCAAAGTTTACTGTAATATTGGGTTAGCCTGTTAAGAATGTTTGCAGTCTTATGAAACTTTTCCCACTTATGGTTATACAAGAACCCAACTCCCAAATCCATCTGAAGGGCTTATTCTTATTAATCTTGGACAGCTTAGATTCTCCCCTAGTATGAGGATAGACCCATAGACAAAAAACTACGTGATATATTATATTTCCGGTTAAAACAGACCTGAACAATATTATTATTGTTCAGAATAACAACTACCAACTTACTTGTGCATCAACTTTAGATTTAACCATCAAGTTCATAAATATTAAACTCCAGATAATATGTTCTTGCCTGTCAGTACATGTCCTGCTACATTATAGTTCTGTTCTCTGATAGCAACTTGAGAAGAAATCAGTTGGCACAGATGAAATCGGCTCAGTGCTGCTCATGTTGGTGTTAGCTTGTTTTGACAGAGGAAGGTGACAAATCCTGTGCAATCAAATATCAATTTGGCTCTGCTAGTCTTTGAGATCTTCTTACCACTAGCGTCACTGCAGGGGGGGGCGGAGCTCTAAGTTCCGCCGCGGCTCTGACCCTCCGTTACACCGGAGCGCTGCTTTCACTGCCTTGAATGGTTCCGAAGGCGAGGGGGCGGGGCTGCTTCGTGCTCCAGTGTAACGGAGGGTCGGAGCCGCGGCACAACTTAGAGCTCCGCCCCCCCTGCAGCGATGCCAGTGTTTCTTACTCACTGGATTCTCCAAGGAGTGAAGGGAGTCCCATCTTAAATTTGGCTCTTTAATACTTTTTTTTTTAATACTACGAAATGGGTTCCGCATGTCTCATGCCAAACACATCCTGTTCCATAGGCAACTTGGCAAATCGTTATGACAGCAGTTTAGTGGAAGTGACATGAACCAGCTCTCTGAGCTCGTAAGGGGCAAGGCATACTTTAAAATGGTCCTGCACACTTGTGTTTATTTTGCTCCTTCCTGCCTTAGTGTTGCAACCTTGCCAGTTTCTGAAAGATCAACACCTCAGCCTGGGAGAGTCATCCAGGAAAGTCACAAATGCAGTAGAAAAGAGTTTCCAAATGCCCTGGGAAATATGTGAAGATTGAGATTCACATTACGTTGTCCCAGATTGCCCAAGCAAGGGTGAAGGCTCATTGACAGCAGCGTTAAGAGGAGATTCTGTTCTCAAATTTTGCACACGTCTCATTGCGTAGCTTCTGAAGCTAGAATCTGCATATATTCACAGCAGTTGATTTTTACAAGATGAAAGAAAAAAGATTAACACCAGGCAACTGAGACCAGTATCTAACTAAAAGAGCTTGCGCTCGCACATTAGTGCTTGTAAACCCAATGAGATGAGCCTAGCTAGCAGTCATTTGTTGAAAATGGTCCTCAGTTTTTGCTCTGTGAGAAGGAAAAGGACATGAGCAAGGTAAATAAGCCAGAAAAATAGCTTGTGGGATGTCACAGATGGGGTTGCTGTGTACGTCTTGCCCAGAGTGTTCAATTTGAATCAGATTATTTTTTTTCTAGCTAGTTAGCTGTATGCTGTTTGTAATGAATCTGGACCTGAATGAGACTGGTAGTGTGAGAAGAATACTTTTTAGGGATGCCTTTTCTTCCCCAAAACTAACCAGACTAGCCTAATGATACATGTGTCTGTGCTGAACAGATGGTTGGTGCTGACATCCTTGACAGTGCCATTTGCCCGTTTTGGAAAGCGGAGCGGGTTGACTTCCAGGCCAATCTTTTGCTCTCTTACCCCACCCTGCACATACAGGGGGAGAGAAACTAGGTTGAATTCAGCCCACTCCCCTTCTTCAGAGGGCATCAGCAACATCAACATGACGATGCTGACCACCTGTTGGGTATTGTTGTTGGAAACCACAAAAGCAGCCCTGCATGCTGGATACAGAAATCCAGCATCAAAACCCACACAAGCAACACCTTTTTGCAGGTGTAGGTTATGATCCAGCAAGAAACGTACATGCAGAGACCTGTTCCCCTGCATATCGTCAATTTGCTGTATTAGGGTGTCTGAAGATATGAATTTGGTGAAATTCTGGAAACAAGTGCATTTCCTAAATGTTAGATTTAGATCCTGCCTCCAGTGATGTCTTTGAGTGGTTGAATCAGGCTTCTGGTGGCAGAACAGTGGGGGGTCCATTGCTCTGCACCTTGCCCATTGAGAGGGCCATGTCAACAATGACAAACAGAACATTCCAACGGAGAAACAAATGATTGATGCAGGGTGCAGTGAGAAGGCATTGGGGAGGGATCCTCAAATGAACATTCAGTTCCTGCACTTCTCAATGTCTTAGGCTGCATTTGTTTTTCACCTTTCAGCGCTAGGAGCGCTGGAGAGCTGGGTTTTTTTTTCTAATTCTAGTGTGTGCAGGTCAGTGGTTTTTTTAAGCTCTTAGCAAGCTCGCCACGCTAGCAATTTGAGCTGCGAGCTCGAAGCTAGAAAGATGGCGGCCTCATGCACCAATAGGAAGGCTGTTTGGCTGCAAAGGAGCTTGAGAGATGTAGTACAAGGGACCAGGAAATAAGAGCGATCTTTTCAATGGAGCCTTATGTTTACAAGATTCATTCAAAACAGCTAAGGTGGCTTGCAGCAACACTTCGTCATCTTCAGATTTCCATCCAGCTCTTGTAAATAAATATTTAACGCCACAAAAGCACCCTGAACTAAAGTAAGATGCTATTTTGTCGTTTTTAAAATGACCCGCTTAGAAACGTCACTTCCTCCTATTTGCCATTAAAAAAACAAATGCAGCTGACTGAATTGTTTGGGGTGGGGTGTTAACCCTCTTTCCTTTCACAACAGGGCTGTGGATGATTTTTTATGTTCTCAGTGACCCAAGCCCAGATTGCTGAAATGAAAATGTCTGGATGATGAAATGTCATGTTATGAGTCAGCTGAACAGAAAGAACGGAAAAGGGGGATTCAAATCCCCTTTGAATCCCCCTTTGGAGGGGATTTGAATCCCCTTTCCGTTCTGGGGCCTCCTCTTCTCGCTGCACCGCTGGTTATACCGGTGGTGTAAATTGGATAGGATTGCACTGTTAGTTTGTGTGAAAGAACCTTAAAGATAAGATAAAGCAAGGAAGAGTCTTGTGACCCCTTAAACACTGAATTTTCTTTGCATCAGCTGTCCACTTTATCAGATGCATCTGATAAAAATGCACTCAAAAGCGTTGTACAAGTAATAATATTAGCTCAAATAAAAAACGTCAGGAAAATAACTGTCATTCTGAATCAACCTAAAAGCAAAGTGCAGTCCCCAGTATCTAATAACCTACTCCATGTGTCCCAGAAACAAAACATCCAAAGAGATGGTAGAAAGAATGCAACAAAGTAGGTAGGTGGGCCTCCCTGGTCTGAGGGTTGCAAAGAATTAGCACAACCAACAGGAAAGCGTTGGTCATGGTCCCTATCAGCTGAATCTATGTAACCTACCATGCTTTTTCCCCCTTTCTCCACAGCTGGAAAAGGTATTACAACAGGGAGATATTGGGGAGTGTGCAGAACCATATATGATTTTAAAAGAAGCAGATGCTGCAAAGGTAAATAAGCTAAATGTGCTCTAACAAGACATTAAGTGATGTACTTTTCACATAGTTGCATTTATCAAGATTTGGATGGAGATCTTGCTCAACTATGCAGCTTCCTGACTGACCTTGGATGAGTCACTGGTCCAGTTTAAACATAACACCAAACAATGCTTTGGCATTCCATGAATGAGCCTTGGGCTCTCATGCCTCCTCCTTTCCATCCCAGTCTCCTTGCCTCCTGCTCTTCTGATCTTCGTCTTTCCTGAAAACCATAGTTTGCCGTTACACCTGAACATGATCAAAGATTGGGTTGCAACCCTGGTTTGGAGGACTAGCACAAAGCATAGTTTACCAGTCTGACAGCACAATCCTATCCAACTTCCCCTGCCGGTGCAGCCAGTGGTGCAGTGAGAACGGGAGGCCCCAGAATGGAAAGGGGATCCAAATCCCCTTCAGAGGGGATTTAAATCCCCCCTCCCCTCCAAAGCCTCCTGCCCTGCACTCCCCTGCTGGTTACACTGGGGGGGGGGAGTTGGATAGGATTGCGCTGTGAATGCTACAGCAAAGTACAGTACTCCCCCCATAACCGCTGGGGATATGTTCCAGGCCCCTCCGTGGATACTTGAAACCGTGGATAAGAGCGAACACCCCCTCCATGGTTTCCTGAGGGCCCCCCGCCCTGCCTCCAGCTCTTATTTTTCTTTCAACAAGCTTTGTTTCTTCCTTAAAACAAACAGAGAAGCAGCCTCCATTGCAGGCAAGTAGAACGAGACTAAGTCCTAGAGAGGCTCTGCAAGGTTTCTGTAAAACAACAGTCATAGAGGCCCAGCGGGAGTGTATCCCACAAAGGAGGAAGGACTCGACCAAGTCCAGGAGGGTGCCGGCATGGCTAACAAGCACAGTTAAGGAGGCTATAAAAGGCAAGGAAGCTTCCTTCCGTAAATGGAAGTCTTGCCCTAGTGAGGAAAATAAACAGGAGCACAAACTGTGGCAAAAGAAATGTAAAAAGATGATACGGGAGACCAAGAAAGACTTTGAGGAACGTATGGCAGGCAACATAAAAGGGAATAATAAAAGCTTCTTCAAATATGTTAGAAGCAGGAAACCTGCCAGAGAAACGGTTGGTCCGCTGGATGGTGAGGGAGAGAAAGGGGTGATAAAAGGGGACTTGGAGACTGCAGAGAAATTAAATGAGTTCTTTGCATCTGTCTTCACGGCAGAAGACCTCGGGCAAATACCGCTGCCGGAACATTCTCCCCTGACTAAAGAATTAAGTCAAATAGAGGTTAAAAGAGAAGATGTCTCAGACTTAATTGACAAAATAAAGATCAATAAATCACCAGGCCCGGATGGCATCCACCCAAGAGTTCTGAAGGAACTCAAGAATGAAGTTGTTGACCTCTTGACCCAAATATGCAACTTGTCCCTTAAAACGGCCACTGTGCCAGAGGATTGGAGGATAGCTAATGTCACGCCAATCTTTAAAAAAGGAAGGAGGGGGGACCCGGGAAACTACAGGCCGGTCAGCCTAACATCTGTTCCAGGGAAGATGGTGGAAAGTCTCATGAAGGATAAAATCTTAAAATACATAGAAGAACAAGCTCTGCTGAGGGAGAGTCAGCATGGCTTCTGCAAGGGGAAGTCTTGCCTCACAAACCTGTTAGAATTTTTTGAAAAGGTCAACAGGCATGTGGATGCGAGCGAACCCGTGGATATTATATATCTGGATTTTCAGAAGGCGTTTGACACGGTCCCTCATGAAAGGCTCCTGAGAAAACTCCACAGTCAGGGAATAAGAGGGCAGGTCCTCTTGTGGATTAGGAACTGGTTGAAGACCAGGAAACAGCGAGTGGGAGTCAATGGGCAATTTTCACAATGGCGAGAGGTGAAAAGCGGTGTGCCCCAAGGATCGGTCTTGGGACCGGTGCTTTTCAACTTATTCATAAATGACCTGGAGTCAGGGATAGGCAGTGAGGTGGCCAAGTTTGCAGATGACACTAAACTTTTCCGGGTGGTGAAGACCAGCAGGGATTGTGAAGAGCTCCAGAAGGACCTCTCCAAACTGGGACAATGGGCAGCAAAATGGCAGATGCGCTTCAATGTAAGTAAGTGCAAAGTGATGCACATTGGGGCAAGAAACCAAAATTTCACATATACGCTAATGGGTTCTGAGTTGTCTGTGACGGATCAAGAGAGAGATCTTGGGGTGCTGGTGGACAGGTCGATGAAAATGTCGACCCAGTGTGCGGCGGCTGTGAAGAAGGCCAATTCCATGCTCGGGATCATTAAAAAAGGGATTGAGAATAAAACGGCCAATATCATTCTGCCCTTGTACAAATCGATGGTAAGGCCACATCTGGAGTATTGTGTCCAGTTCTGGTCACCACACCTCAAAAAGGATATAGTTGAATTGGAAAAGGTGCAGAAAAGAGCGACCAGAATGATTCGTGGGCTGGAGCACCTCCCTTATGAGGAAAGGCTACAGCGTCTGGGGCTTTTCAGCCTAGAAAAAAGGCGCCTGAGGGGGGACATGATTGAGACGTATAAAATTATGCATGGGATGGAGAGAGTGGATAGAGGGAAATTCTTCTCCCTCTCGCACAACACCAGAACACCAGAACCAGGGGACATGTACTAAAATTGAGTGGAGGGAGAGTTAGAACAGACAAAAGAAAATATTTCTTTACCCAGCGTGTAATTCATCTGTGGAATTCCTTGCCACAGGATGTGGTGATGGCATCTGGCCTAGATGCCTTTAAAAGGGGTTTGGACAGATTCATGGAGGAAAAGACCATCACAGGTTACAAGCCATAAGCAACCTCCTGGTTTTAGAAGTGGGTTTTCTCTGTGTCAGGTGCAAGGGAGTGGCGACTGGACACAGGTATCTTGTTGTCTTGTGTGCTCCCTGAGGCATCTGGTGGGGCCACTGTGTAACACAGGAAGCTGGACTAGATGGGCTTTTGGCCTGATCCAGCAGGGCTCTTCTTATGTTCTTATGTTCTTATGACTTAGTCTCGTTCTACTTGCCTGCAATAAGCAGCTAGAGGCTGCTTCTCCTGTTTGTTTAAGGAAGAAACGAAGCTTACTGGGAAAAAAGTAAAAGCCTGTGATCTGTGGATAACTGAAACTGTGGATAGCGAATCCGTGGATATGGGGGCCCACCTGTATGGTTTGCCAAGAAAAGGAGGAATTTGGTATGTGCAGGGGGAGGAGGGAACATAAGAGTCCAAAGCTCTCTCATGTAACACCAAACAATGACCTAAACCACTGTGGCTCGCCTGACCTACCATACAGTGTTGTTGTGAGGCTAAATTTAGATTCCCTTTGCTCCTGGCACAAGACCGAAATGAATTCCAATGTGAGCCTATTTTGCCTCTTACTCTTAAGCAACTTCCTTTTTTTAAAAAATATGATAGCAGATGTTAACCATGTAACTTATTATGTCGCTTGCAATCGTTTGGAAAGATTATTTGAAAATTCCCTCAACCACAGTTGTTGTGATTGTCATCTGCAGGAAGAGCCCTTCCTATTACTGTACCTTGCACATTTAAACCATGTTAAAGGGAGACTTTAACATGAACATGAAAATGAGCGAACTCAGGAAGATAGTGGAGGACAGGAAGGCCTGGCGGGATATGGTTCATGGGATCACGAAGGGTCGGACACGACTTAACGACTGAACAACAACAAAAAAGGGAGACTTTAAGACTCAATTATACTGTATTACTCAGCAGAATAGTAGAAAAGGTATTTAATTAGAATAAGAACAGATCTCTTGCGAGCAAATGCTTTAGCAAATTGTGATTTTTTTTCCTGCCAGCTCTCAGCTGGGGGATGATAATATTCTTTTATGCCATAGTAATGTGGTGAGTTTCAGCTTTTCAAATCTCTTAACACTTATGCAATTTTCCTGTAGTTGTATAATACATAGCTAAACAGTTGTGCTTTTCATAGAAAACCCTGCTTGAAAATCGGTGGTGTTAGTAGAGGGAGTATTTGTATTTCAGAAATCTTGTAATTTTTACTTTTGCAGAATAAGGAAAAGCTAGAAAAATTAAAAAGCCAAGCTGACCAATTTTGCCAAAGACTTGGCAGGTATCGTATGCCTTTTGCCTGGACAGCCATTCACTTAATGAACATTGTCAGCAGTGCTGGAAGTTTGGAGAGAGACTCTACAGAAGTGGAAATTGCCACAGGAGGTAGGTATCTAATACATTCACGGGATAATTTCAAAGTGAATATTACTTTTGTGGAGAAAGAAACAATTGTAAAATGTTCAAGGGGAGGCACATTTTACAGTATAATGCCCCTACTTCAAAATCTACCTGAACATGACAAGCAATTTAGAGACAAGGCTTGTCGTCTAATCCTTCTCTCTAAAGTTTTAGCTTTCTCCATGCAGGGTGCTTTCACACTGATGCTCCCCGTGTTCATTCTGGGGTGGTATAATCCCATGGAGGACTGTACCCGTTGCTCCATTCCTCACTCTTGAATCTAAATGAATACTCTAAGTGAATGCCAAGGACTGAACTATTCTCCAGTAGTAGTGGAGGAGGTGATCTTGACTGGGTTGTACTTCCTTCTTACTCCAGTGAAAGATAGACAGTGCTATCCTATCCAACTTATACCACCAGTGTAACCAGAAGTGCAGCGAGAATGGGAGGCCCCAGAACAAAAAGGGGATTCATATCCCCTCCAAACGGGATTTAAATCTCCCCTCCCCTCCAAAGCCTCCCGCCCTGCCCTCCTTCGCTGGTTACACCGGTGGTGTAAATTGGATAGGATTGCGCTGAGAGTCACATAACTAGTTGACTGCTTAGGCTTTCATGGCCAGTATATTACATACTAGGCTTACAATGCACATGACTAGGCTTACAAGGAGCCTATTTAGACTATTTAGGAAGTATCCCAGGTGAATGCAGATGACAGAAAAGTAGTTTTTTTCCTGCCGCCTTCACCACCTTGGGCTAAGACGTACAAAGCCGCAACCTGGTCTCCCATTTCGTCCTCCATCTGCCACTAGAAGATCAGCATCAGCATGGGCAACATAGTGGAACGAGAAGAGCTCCCGCCCTGCAAACATGGAAGTGCTCTTGGACATCCCCGTCTAGGACCTCCTCCTCTACTGCTGGAGAACAAATGTTGGACTTACTGTGTTGTTGGGCTTATCTGTTTCTTCTCAGCAGTGCAAGGAAGCGCTCCTACCCGCCCTTTTTGTCAGGAAAGAGGAACCGCTGGGCTTATCTCTCAACTTTGACAGGGGAGCACTTGATCCCCTTTTACCTCTTCTAGTTCATCTGGCCTTTATGGTCAACCTACTCTCACCTTGCCATTATCATTAGCATGGTTGTCAAGCCTTCTACTGTTTTGTTGACCTATTATGCAGTAGTTAATCACTCTTGGTTCTTCGACTACTAAGACTTTAGTAGTTAGACTACGGTTAGACTACTTCTCAGTGAGATAGCCAATCAAGGTATGTTCATATTCCCATATTTTGTTATTTTAGTAGTTTTTCGATCGAAAGCTTTCATGGCCAGCAATGATTTCTAGCGATATGGGTGTTACGGGTAAAATAGCCATGTAAAAGGAAAAAATCAGCCAGAATAAAAACAAAAAATCAATTCTGCTTGCGTCTTCCGTTGCTGGGGTTTGCAAAGCAGACAGATAATTTATTAAAATTCACAGCCCAGTAGTCTCACTCCAACGTTTCGTTTCCTTCTTGCCGGAAACCTTATCAAGGAAACAGTCTAAAACATCTACCAATCTTTTAGATTGTTTCCTTGATAAGGTTTCCGGCAAGAAGGAAACGAAACGTTGGAGTGAGACTACTGGGCTGTGAATTTTAATAAATTATCTGTCTGCTTTGCGAACCCCAGCAACGGAAGACGCAAACAGAATTGATTTTTTGTTTTTATTCTGGCTGATTTTTTCCTTTTACATGGCTATTTTACCCGTAACACCCATATCGCTAGATATTTTAGTAGTGTTTTGCTGTATTGAATTTACTGCCCAATCCGCCATAAGTATAGGCTGGCGGAGTGAGTACTCCGCCGGCCTGAGTTGCAAACATGCCGTAAAGCACGTTTGCAACTCCTTTGGAGTAAGCAGCACCAGTGCAGAGGCTGGCAGCGCTCACTCTGTGGTGGACCTGGACCCGCACAGGCCGACGCAGGTAAAGTCCGCACCAGTTGCCGCAGGGGCGGGGGGGAGGGCGGGCAGGGGTGGTAAGGGAGGGGGCTATTGGCCGGTCCGACCTAGAAGGGGGTGGGGATATCGGCACTGAGTTGCACCGATATCCCAAGCTCCTTCCCAGGCCGGGCTGGTCATACACGGCTCCTCCAGAGCGGGCATGCTACTGAGGAGGCCCATTGGAACTCATGCTGCTTACACCGGGGGAAGGGGATAAATGTCCCCTTCCCCCGAGGTGAGCTTGGGCCACACCGGCGCGGCCTGCAATTGACCTAAGATGCTGTGGACAGCCCTTTAGGCGGGCTGCCGCATCTTAGCCAGGATCGGGCTGCCCATTATATTTTTATTGAATTGTACTTGAATTGTGAGCAGTCCTGAGCTTCCCTTGTAGGATAGGAAATGGCAGGATATGAATGTTTTAAAATAAATTAGTTTTTGACCACCAAACCTTGCCAGTCCGGAACTGGGAAGGGTCACCTCCTGCACAGGACTAAATCTAAGTTTACTCATATGACCCTGTATGGATCCCTTCCTTTCACGGTTGAGAAGAGACGGTATCACAGTAAGTTCAAGGTTTGTTCCACTGCTTGCAGTCATTATTCTTACATTCTTCTGCCATGCTGCTTCCTGTGTCTTCTGTAGCCTTTCCTTTTTCAATCAAGTCATCTTGTTCTGTTCCATTTACATCTTTGTCAAAAGGTGCTATGTTATTTACTGTAGGCTGAAATCGTATACATGCTTTCTTGGAAGTAAGCCTCATGGAACACAGCGGGGTTTACTTCTGAGTAGACAGGCCTGTGATTGCACTATTAAAGCTTTGTCTGGACCACCATAAGCCTCACTAATTCAGCACTGCCTCCTATCGGTTATCGCCACCCTATCCTTGATGCTTCTTATTAAGCCTTGTCTTTTCTCTTGTCTGTCTTAAGTTGGTGTATGCTTTGGGCAGGGCCATGTCACGCCACTTTTGTGTCTCATATTTAAGCCTAGCACAGTTATGCATCTTAGCTAAATATTAAATAGGAGTAGCAGTTAGTTGCTGCTGAAGACTCTTGTCTGTAGCATTGAATGGACCACCACTCTGACCCTCAAAGTTTGTTCTTCTATTCCTTTCTTGGACCTGCTGCACAATATATGTTTATCAGCTCGTTCTGCCTCTGCTTCTCCTCGACAAGTCTTTGTAATAGGGGTGAAATGAAAAGGACAAGCCTGTAATAACAAATAGGTTTATCTTTTCAAGGATTTCACTAGTAAACCATCTGTTATGCTCTCTAAAACCAGGCAGCTACGTCTGCGAGAGTGTTGCAGGCGGATGAGCATTTTGCAAAGGAGTGGATTAATCGTTGTGAACTGCACAGCTCATCTGAAACCACTGTTCAGCATCTTCCCCACCCCACCCCCTCCAAAACTGCCAACTTCATCATTTTTTGAGCAGGAGCAATACATAAATCTCCACATGATAAAGACTTTTATAATAGGCACAAGGCACTGGGGTGCGGTTGCTGTGAGAGGAGCAGAGGTATTCCTCTGTGCTTCATGGCTTCCTAATGCCTCAGGAGTGCTATTGTCTTAGCATAGCCACCTATTCTGTCTTGCTTTTTCTCATAATTTCAGACAGCAGTAGTTTTCTTCACACGTAGCCTTTTGGAAATAAATGTAGTTTATTTGTCCTTTTTGATTTTGTCTTGTTTTTTTTCCTGCTTTCTTTTTTAAAGAACGCAAAGGATCTTGGTCAGAGAGAAGGAATTCTAGCATCGTCGGCAGGCGTTCCTTGGAAAGAACCACTAGTGGGGATGAGGCCTGCAGCCTGACTAACTTTAGACCAGCTACCCTCACAGTGACAAACTTCTTTAAGCAGGTATTGTAATGAGCCATGTTACAGCTGCCATCTCAGTGTATGCATTTTGAGTTGACATGGACATCCTTTAGTGCTAGATAGAGCAATTTAATAACTTATCGGGAGTAGGCAGAGAGTTAAAGACACACCCAAACGCTTGCTTTCACTCTGGAAACGTAATAATATGTATTTATTTAATTTTATTTAAACGACTTCTGGACTGCTTTTGCTATGCTCAAAGCGGTGTACAGCAATAAAAAAATACCGTATTGTCCCGAGTATAAGACACACCTGATTATAAGTCGCACCCTTAAAGTTTGGTCCTATTAAAAAAAACTTTAATTAAATCACTGGCATTAAATATATGCCAGTGATTTAAACGAACAGTGCAATCCTGTGCATGTCTACTTAGAAGCAAGTCCCACTGTTCTCAGTGGAGCTTACTCTCAGGAAAGTGTGCACAGGATTGCAGCCTAAACCATTCATTGCCTGGGGAGAGGGGATGAAAATGTATGTGATCTTGCTTTACAAGAGAATACAAAACCCAGCAGAGCAAAGAACGAAAATTAACAACTTATTGCAGACTGGAAGGGTTACAGCCTGTACAGGGGAGGGGTGTGTGTGTGTGTGTGTGTGTGTGTGCGCGCGCTCTTGTTTTTACAAAGAAAAGCCCTGCAGGGCAGAGAAGGAGCCCTCTGCATCTCTGCCTATCTCCACTATCAATCAATCAAAATACCTTTTATTGGCATAACACAAAAAGACATACATACATATATACAAATAAATTAAAACAAGTGATACATAGTACAGAGAGCAAGCAAAGGAGGGCAGGAGGCTGTAAAGGAGTAGTCAGTAACCATTTTAATTAGATTCTACTAGATTGGCCACCATAGAAGCTCTTCGTTGAGTAATTAAATAAAGAAAATTAGCTAGCCGATTAATAGACTATTTATCAACAGATGAGAGGAGAATCGAGATGATCTCTGAATCAGATTTCCCTTGCAGATTTGCCAACAATGGATTGAGAATACCTTGTCATAAGTCGTTATACCATGAACAGTATAGAAGTGCATGTGGTAGAGATTCTATATCTGTCAAATTACATGGACAACGGCCCTGGGTCTTAGAAGATCTATCAAATCTATAATCCATCAAGCTGGATGGTAAGATGTTACATCTAGCTAAGGTTAATGCACGTCTTATTTGAGGGTTGTCAACCAGAAAAAGATACTGTTGGGTTTTACTGAGGGCACAGGGCAATTGTAGATGTAAAGGTGAGCAATTTTTAGCAGCTGCCGCAAAAACTTCCTGTCTCTCAATATCAATAAGTCTGTAAAGTGCGATCCTAATGGCAGAAGTCAAAGTGACTGAACCTAGGAGTTCCATTGACAGACCTACAGAATGGATTTTCTTAATAAAGAGATTATAACCAGAGGCGTCGCCTGATATGGTGCGGTGGTGCGGTGGGCCCCAGGGCGTAGGGCGCTGGGCCCCCTGGGGGGGGCGCAGGCCTCCGTAAAATTTCCGTTTTTCTGTGGTTTTATCCCGTTTTTTAATCAATTTTGGTTTTTTTTTCTTAAAATCGCCCCCCCCCCCCCCGCTACAGCTGCCGCACCCCCAGGGCTTGTGTTTGCTTTTCTGGACTTATCTGGACTTGGACCCAAACTTATCTTGACTCGGAGGGGCGCAAGGCTCCATTTTCCCTGGGCGCTGCCATCTTGAACTGAACAAGATGCATGCTGGGGATTGTAGTTTTTTCCCCCTTCCCTTGCAGCCTTGCCTTGCAGCCCAGGAGTCCTGACTCACCCCCCCCCCTAGAGGGCATTAAGGGGAAATACACCATACAAAATACAAATACAAAATAAGGGGAAAGTTTGGAACACTTTCAAGTTTATTCTGCAGAGCAAAATTCACAAAATTCACATCATTATGAATGCCTCATCATGTGTGCTGCTGGAAATGGAAACAGGAGGTACAAAGTGGACAAGGAGGCTTCCAAACTGAAATCAAAAATCCCAAAAATTTGCGGCGCGCCTGCGCCGTGGGGCGTGAAGGGTTACGGCCGCGCGTTTTTATGGGGGGGGGGGCGTCAAGGGTTTGGGCCCCGGATCAAAAATGGTCTGGCTCCTCCTCTGATTATAACCCAGACAGTAAGAGGAATCAGTTAGGATGTCCTTTAAAAAAGGAACACGCTCAGCTGAAAAACACACCTGAAACCAAAATTTGAAAAACCTAATCCATATCAGAAATTACAGACGATGTTGGCCAGCCTCAAGGCATAGTGCTGCATATGGTACGCAATGCGGAAGACCAAAGATTTTATACAAAAAGGAAGACTGGATTCACTCCACGTTAGCATTATAGGCCGAGAGCCAGATCAGGGATCCATATAAGAGTTGATTTACTACTTTGGCATTAAATACTCGCAGGGCAGCCGGAATATAGGCTGTTCCTCGAGTATAAAAAAACTAAATGATGGCCTGAGTCGTCAGTTTGGCAGTTCTTATTGCTACTATACGATGCGAGGACCAATGATATTTGTAATGATAGAGGATGCCCAGATACTTAAAGGTCTTGACTTGTTGTTGTATGGCTCTTCCGCTAAACTGCCATGTGCAGGGTTTCCAAGTTATCCCAAAAACTACTATTTTAGATTTATCAAAGTTTAGTTGCAGCTGGTTAGAATGTAAATAACTAATACACCCTTTAATAAGATGTTTCAAGCCTATTCTGGTTCGAGATATTAAAACCATGTCATCCGCGTATAAAAGAATCGGTAGAGGCGATAGGCCCAATTTGGGGCAGTGAGAATCATTAATAAATAAGTTGAAAAGGGTTGGGGCAAGGACACATCCTTGCTTTACTCCTCTGTTAGTTGGAACAGGTTCTGATAGTGTTCCATCCCTTTTCAACCTACCTATCTCCACTAAAAACAAACACGGAACTGAAAAGCAGGTGCTGCAAAGACGTAACAACTTATTACAGCCTTATTACAGGGAAGTGAGAGTGTGTGTGTACGTGCTCTTGTTTTACAAAGAAAAGGGCAGAGAAGGAGCCCCCTGCATCTCAGATGCAAAGCTCAGCCAGCAGCAATAATCACCGCGTCTCCTCTTAGCCTCCACTTCTTCCAGCAATGTCTCTTTATTTTTGCAACAGTGCGAGTATACGACACACCCCTAATTAAAAAAGTTAAATTAGGGTAAAAAAGTGTGTTTTATACTTGGGACAATACGGTACAAGATAAAATACCATAAAAACAATAAATAAAACCATTAAAATCTCTCTTTAATTGTTTAATTTAATTTAATTTAATTGTTTTAACGGTTTTAATTCTTTTTAAATGTATATATGTATTTTAATTGTTTTATTGTAAGCCACCTTGGTTGCCCTCGTGGGAGAAAGGCGGGGTAGAAATTCAATAAATAAATAAATAAAATAAATAAATGACAAGATGTACATTTAACTTGTGTATTATGAAGAAATGTTTTTGGAACAAGCCAAGTAAAACAGATCTAATTAAATACATAAATATAATAGAGCCTTATGGTTGGAACCACTGAACTGTTTCGTAATGGTGTTGTTTGGTCAGGGTCAAGGAGGCAGGCAGATAATTAGGAGCAGTAAGTAAATAATGTCAAATAAATAATGTCAGAGGGGAGACATGTATATACATGGAAAATATTTAATCCTCTCCTGTGTATTTCCTAGTCAGTTGGGTCATTCAGGGATGGCAAGCTAGGTAGATCTGCAGAAATTATGCAAGATTGATATTCCGTTGTGTCTTCACAGTGATGCTAGCAAAGTGGTCACTTTCTGGGCCTACTGACCTAAAAGGCCTGGGTTAACATATATTACTCATTGCATTTTATTTGTATTGTTATTTCATGTGTGCATTCTTTTAAAGTACTGTATTTATCGGCGTATAAGACGCACCTGCGTATAAGACGCACCTTCCTTTTGGCCCTGGGTTTCAAGAAAAAAAGATTTAAAGCATTTTTGGGCCACTTGGCCCCTTACTGCTTGGCTGCTTAATTAGCTAATTTACATAAATTGCACAAAAATACCAGGATCTCTTTTAAAACACACAGCAATAAGACACATGAACAAAATGCACCAGAACATAAATGTACAAGTACAAAAAAAAAACCAGACTCAACTCTTTTCCCCCCAACCCACACATGCAGTTTCCAAAGTAAAAAACATTTACTCCAAGTACAAAAAAACCCCAGACTAAACTCTTTCACCCTACCCCATCCATGCACAGTTTCCAAAGTAAAAAACATAAAAGTACAAAAAAAAAACCCAGACTCAACCCTTACCCCACCCCACCTATGCAAAGTTTCCAAAGCCTCCCAACTAGGCCTAGTTCAGAAGCTTACCCTTCCGAGGAGAGCTGGGAAGACCACGCCCTCTACAGCTCAGCTGAACACTTTTCCCCCACCCCAACTCTTTTCCCCCACCCCACTTAACCTAACCTAACCTAAGCACAGTTTCCAAAGCCTCCCCAACTAGGCCCAGTTCAGAAGCTTACCAAAGCTGATTCAGCATCGGAGGAAAGGCCTTCTGCAGCTCAGCTGAACTGAACTGAGCACAGCGCCCTCTGCTGGCTGCTGAGAAGCTCAACTCAAGCTCGTGCATAAATTAAACCAGACAAACAGCTGTAGATCGGATAGATTAGCCAGGGAAGAAAGCACAAGGGAGCTCTCCTGCTCCGGAAAACCCCCGGTAAGCCCAAAAATGCTTTAAAACGGGCGGGGGAGGGAGGGATTTTTTTAGTATTGGCGTATAAGACGCACCCTACTATTTTGGGTCACAAATTTAGACAAAAAAGTGCGTCTTATACGCCAATAAATACGGTATTTGTTTGGAAATTGTATTTGCTGGGTTGGTGGGGTCTCGATATTTATTCTGTACAGTTCTTTTATGCCATTAAAGCTTTTGACTTTGACTTTATTACTCATTGATTTGTACAAGGAAGTAAGTTGGGAGTTTTAAATGAGGATTTGGTGATACTGATCATGGGACAGCTCAGAATATCCATATAGGCACTTTGACAGTTTTAATACCTGTATATTTTAAACTGAAATTTAGAGCATATGTGAGTTTTCAGCTGAAATGCAGGAGCGACTTTAGACTTTTCAAATCAGTTTTATTCCAAATCAGAACTTGCAAGTTCAGGCAGTATTCTAACAGTGAAGTAAGAATACTAATCAGTGGCCTATTTTAAAACCAAGATTATTTTAGTAACTGTTAAATAATGTAAACATGGCAGGATTATTAAACATTATCTATGTCTTAACACTCTGTTCTATTGACTGCTGCAGTAATTACATTTGACCTAAAATTCTATATTCTAATTCCCAACATCCCTAAACATAGAGCAGTATACTGGGGAAAAAACAGCAACCCAGTTTAATAATGTATAGTCTCTAGCTGGCAAGTAATGAAATTTAAAAAACAAAAACAAAAAACAGCACAAGCAGTTTTTCCATTACCAGAACTTGGCTGCTATTATTATTATTATTATTATTATTATTATTATTATTATTATTATTATTATTATGGTTAATAATAAAAGCACATTACCTTGTAAAATCATATTTCAAAGTCGAGGGATATATAAAATCATAATGAAAACTATGCCATCTGTGGTATGTAGCCCAGACAGACAGCCCAATCCTATGCAGGATTAGGCTGCTGACCATTGCGCTTTGCGACAAAATAGCAGCCAACACCGTGCAGAATGCTCCATTGGCAGCCATTTTGGGAGCGCTGCCACAAGAGGCAGCAGCGCTCCCTGTCCATTGCTGGACGCTGACGCAGCCGCTGAAGCAGGTAAGGCAGCAGTGGGGCACAGGGCGTGGGGGTGAAACTGGGCAGGGAGCATGGATTAATGGGGGTGGGGAGGCGGTGGGAGGGGGTAGATCCAGTGGTGATGGAACACGCTGGATCCTATCTCTTCCCCCCCCCCCCATCAGCAGACTCCCAGCTCATTTTCTCTCTTTGGACTTGACCATCTAAAGAGCTGGCGCACGTTCAAGGAGATCCATTGCAGAGCACGAGGTTTACAGAGGGGTAAGGGGATTTAAATCTCCTTTCCCCTCCAAAGTCTGCTGATCCCCTCAGCCCCCCCCCCCAACTGTATTCAGTATGCTCCTTTTCGACGTAGCTGCACCAGTGGGGGAGGAGGATAGGATTGGGCTCAGTGCTATATAGGCAATATAGACAGGTCCCTTCTCCCACAAAGCTTACAGTCTACAGTAGACGGTGAGGAAATAACGGAAAGAGGGATTGTATTTTCATGATTTTATTTGTCTGGTTATTATAATAATAAAAAAGAGAGAGCGAGAGACGGATGGACAGGCAAGTGTGCGGATTAAAGAATGTGAGCAAATGCTGTTACAAATACTTAAAGCTTGATTACAAATGGGAAGGAGGAGTGTGCAGATTGATTAGCACAAGCTGCAACAATGCTAGTGTTGATTGTAAGTTTTGGGGCAGGGACCTGTTGTACTCTGTAAGGCTCTACACATGTTGCTGGTGCTATGTAAATAATACTGGTAATATGATACAGGGTCCAGTCCTATCCAACTTCCCAGCGCTGATGCAGCCGTGCCAATGGGGTGTGCACTGCATCCTGGGGGGGGGGGTGTCAGTCACAGAGGCCTCCTCAAGGAAAAGGAACATTTGTTCCCTTACCTCGGGGCTGCTTCGGTGCTTGAACCTTGGATAGGATTGGATATCCTTGGATAGGATAACCCAATGTCATTTCTGGGAAGAGAAGCAGAGTCAGTGGACTCCCTAGAATCCTGTCCTTCCATAATTACAGTACTTGATTTAGTTTGTCCTTGTTTTGCAGTAGCATCCCATAACATCTATGAAATTTCCAAGGGATATCCAGAAAAGAGGCATAAAGGAACTTGTACCATCAGTATTAGTATTCTTGCTTTGAAATCGGCTGGCTGTTCCCTTAGCAGAGGCGTCACTGGACGCGCGTCACCTGGGAGCAGGAGAGGGCGGGGAGACGCGTGTCACCCGGGAGCAGGAGAGGGCGGGGAGATGCGCGTCACCCCCCCCTGGGCCCCCTGTGATCCTCTTCCTCCGGCGGGGTGACGTCACCGGACAGGTGACGCGGGCGGGTGCTCCGAGTCCTTCTCCCGGCCTCCGAGCCGGAGAAAGCCCTGGAGCGTTCGCCACGACCGGCAGTCCAGGGCCTTCTGAGAAGGCCCACTGCGTCGCTGCGCTATTTATTCTTTTTTTGCGCATGCACAGAACATTTTGCACATGCGTGAAAAAAGAATAAATAGTGCAGCGACGCAGTGGGCCTTCTCAGAAGGCCCTGGACCACCGGTCGTGGCGAACTGGGAGAAGGCCTCGGAGCGCCCGCCCGCCTGCGTCACTGGGCATGCGCGCGCGGGGCTCGGAGCCTCCGGGGCGGGCGCGCGCATCAGCTTTATGCGCACGTCACCCCCCCGGCGGCATGCACCACGCTCCAGCGATGCCGCTATCCCTTAGTGCAGCAACTTATAGATTCAGGTTAAAGCCACTTACTCCAATGTAGTCTTGCTCAGCCCTAAATTAATTCTTTCTGTAATGTGGTCTGATGATTGCAATGTAAAAGGAAGAACAACCATTTATATCTTAATTTTACTTCGTTGGAGGCTCTGCAGTGCTTTTGTGAGCCCAACAGTCCTGATTTTTTTTCTCTTGCGTATTTGTGTGATACAAGCAAGTGTTGAGTCAAGGGTAATTGGATTGTCCTGAAATCTGTTTGAGTGAAAACAGAACTGTTCCTCTCTTCTCTCTTCTCTGTTTTGAAAATTTTGAATACGGTATGTTAGTGGCCCTCCCTCCCGAAATCAGTCTGGTGTTCTTTTTCACTGAAACGTAATTTCAGTTCGGCTAATTAGCCTTAGTGCAAACAAGCATTGGTATGCTTTCCTTTCATGAAAAAACGAATATGTCGTAACTGAAAAGAGAAAAGAGCTATTAAAATGTGTAGCACTTGAGTGCTTATTTTATTATAAAGGCAATTCTTTAAAAATATGGAATATAAAGGAGGATAGTCAGGAATGCGAAAGGATAGCTTTTTCTCCCAAGTGAAAATGATTGCATGCCTTTCTTTTCATTAACAATAGGAAGGTGACCGTCTGAGTGATGAAGATTTGTACAAGTTTCTTGCAGATATGAGAAGGCCCTCTTCTGTTCTACGGAGGCTGAGACCTATCACAGGTACCTTTTTAGTCATCTTGCTGAAAAGGATGAGAGAGCGATGATGCTGATTTTTCTAGCTTACTCTTTTCTGACACCTTGGATGACATCCATTTTATTTAAAACATGTTGCTATTCAGTGTCAGCATGCAAGTGATTGGTGGAAGGCTTCTTTGAGCTCCAGATGTGAAAGAGATGACTATGTTAGCTCCTGATATTTCCTGTGGCCTACCAGTGCTAAGCTGTATAAAATGCAATTACTACAGGCAGCCCAATCCTATCTAAACCTCCCTCTGCTGATGCAACCATGCCACTGGAGCATGCTCTGCATCCTGCGAGGGGGGGGGCAGTCCCGAAGGTTTCCTCCAGGTAAGGGAACATTTATTCCCTTGCCTTGGGGTAAGCCTCTGCTGCCCAAATGGTTCTACTCGGACCTGTGTTTGCTGGTGCAAGTCCAAGAGGACCTGGGAAGGTTGATCAAGACTGGAAAGGGGGATAGGATATTGGCGGTGCTCCTGCCACTGATACCGTCCCCTTCCCAGCCTCGATCCATCCCCTGCCTGCCCCTCTGCGCTGACTTACCAGCACCAGGGCTCCTTCTGGATCTGTTGGTGCGCAGCCATGGCCGCTTGCTGCTTGTGGCAGTGTCCCAACTGCACTGTATGTTGTGTTGCCTTTTGTGACAGTTGTAAAGCATGTGAGTTCCAGTGGCGCAGTGTGCCCATGATTTTGTTTGTTTGTTTGTTTGTTTTATGCATATCCCACCTTTCTTCTTTAATGGAGCTTTACAAGCTTGATTATACAGTACTACCAATTTCTCTCCAAATAGCTCAGTTGAAGATAGATATCTCTCCAGCCCCAGAGAATCCACATTACTGTCTAACTCCAGAGCTGCTACAAGTGAAACTGTACCCTGATAGCAGAGTTCGACCAACGAGAGAGATCCTGGAGTTTCCTGCCAGGGATGTTTATATTCCAAATACAACATACAGGTAAGGGTAAAAATGCCGTGGAAGAAGCCATCTGGAATTATATATATATATTGATATATATTGTTCTATACAGAACAATATTGTAAAGATCCTTATTGGATCTAGATAAGCCTGCCTATGAAAACCGCCTTGAATAGCATCTGAAGAGCAATCTGAGGATAAGAAAGGTGGTATATAAATACAGAAATAAATAAATATTACATGTTAACTGTAGTTATTACACGGTACGTGGCACTGTACTGCATCTAGTGGTTGAAGCAGATCACACAGACTGATGAGTCTTCTAGTAATCAGCTAATTGCTCAGTTAGACACCAGAGAGTCTGGGGGGAATTTTGTAATTCCTCATTTAATGAATCCATAATAGCTACAACACCCTCTGGTTTGTTTCTCATTTATAAAAACTAATTAGACTTAGCAGTTCTAAGTTCAGTGCAGTCACAAGATCACATAAGACAGATTAGTTAGCAGAATCATTGCTACCTTGTTATTCACACAGTCTGAATGGTTAAAATATACTTTTTCCAGTCTTTCAAGTCATATTAATAGACATGTTCACCTGCTATTGCATGAATCTGTCATAGACTTTAAGCCTAGAATCCCCCCTCCACTTGACAGTTCTCATAATTAGACGTTTCATCCTTTAGCATTCTTCTGAATAGTGGATACAGTTTTACACTTTCACAGCTCTGTAATCGCCATCCTTGCTCTCGTCTTCCCTCACTTGGCCTCTCCCTTCTTCACGGCTATCTCTCCTCTCAGCTTCCTGCTCTTGGTCTTTCTCCTCTCTGTGTCTCTCTCTCTCCTCTTGGCTTCCTACTCCTGGCCTGTCCCTTCTCTATGACTCTCTTCTCAGTTTCCTGCTCTTGATGTTCTCCCATTCCACATCCTTTTTCTCTTCCCGTTTTTCCCTCCCCCCATCCTGGCCAGCCTACCCCTGAGTCTCTCGGCGATGACATCATTACTGAGTGCAGCTTGACGCTTCCGTGGCCCTGGCCAATCCCCAGAGGCAGTGGACGAGCCAGGGAGCCACAGTATGATAAACTAGAATAATTACCATAAAGCAACCTTCTTTGAAACCTGACTGTTCTGGGAACAGGCTAAATTTCTTGTTTCTCAAGGAGAAATTTAATAATCTTCAATGCCATATCGGGAATGGAGTTTGGAAGGTAATTCTATGTCTCTCTTCAACTATGTATATTTTTAGGGATTAGGGCAGAGGGATAATAATTATGGTCAGCCAACCATTGGGGAGTGTGCAATAAATCAATGCAGTCTTAGCAAGGACATATTCCTACCAAATAATAGATGTATATTACAGTCATCAAACCTTTACAGAGGGCCTTGTGGTATAACTGAGATTCTAGAGTTTCGGCTTTTGTTGGAAGAGTTGGTGGGCCGCTGAAGGAAGAAATAATGTTAAAAAATGTTCTAACAGTGATTGATGTGGATCATTAGTTTGCATTATTAAAGAGAGGAAATGTCCTTAACTTATCTTTAGAAATTGATGCACCAGTGTGCTAATACACATTTAATATATGAGAAAAGGTTTGTTGATTTAGCCAAGCGGAGGATGATCTTCAAAAATGATCAAAGCCCTCCACTCCGCAGCAAAATTAGTAAGAGGTATGCTACATTGTTTGGAATACTCTGCAAGATGGTAGCTCTTCAGCTAAGACAAGTGACCTTCAGAGAGCAAAATATTGTACTTGGATTTTTAAGAATTTTGCTTTAAGGAAAAGCAAGTGTCCCCCGCCCCCCCCCCCCACACAGTGCGTGGTTAAACTAACATTGCTTGGTTTTATAAATACTTTGGCCCAGCAGTGGCTACCAACTACGATGGCCAAAAGTACAAACTGCATTTTCAGATACAGTGTACACCTGGTTGCCAAGACTGTGAAAATTAACAACAGTGGATGGCCTACATCTCTTGGCTGGTTGGATACTAACCTTGATTGGCCAATGGTCTGTTTGGCTTGGCATAGCAGTTCTTAAATATTTAACTTTAGCTTAGCTGCCAGTTTATAAAGCTGCCTTGAACTAGCAGACAGTGCCAGTGTCCTTGTGAAAATATGTACCGTATAGTTAGACTTAAGCAATATCAGTGCCTCATATTAATGTAACATTAAATATAGCACTATATTTTTGCCATTAAGTTCCAGGCATTTCTGTTGCTTGTTATCCTTTACATCTTGGTGCACTAGTACGAACAAATATTAGGAAAAATATTTAGGAAAAAAGCTATTAAAATTGATAGAGAAAAAATGTACTTAGAGCAGCGACCCACCAGGAGAACCAGAAGCAGCTTCCAGCCCCTTAAGGGGCATGGCAATGACAGCGGCGGTGCTCCCAGGATCATGCCACCGCCAGGAAAAAAGTAAATAACACATTTTAGCACATTTTTTTAGATTTTTAGCACATCAATGTAAGTATTTATATTTGCTGATATAATCAACATCAGAGCTATAATTACATTAGCTGATGAGTTTTGCAAATTAACTGTTTACCTACATCATCACTTAACACTGGATAAAACCTAGCTGAGCAATTGCACAAAGTATCTGAATGTGTTTACAAATGTTAAAAAGCTGCAAATGTACACAAAGCCTTTCAGCAGCGAGTATATTAGTCAATGTGACTTAATATAATTACAGTCTGAAGATCCTTCTTGTAGGTCCCGTCTCCATCAGCTTAATTTTGACACCTTGATCTTGAAAAGGTAATTCATGCCTACGAATGCTTCCACTTAGATCTCCTGCCCTTGATTGGGAACTGCAGCATAAAGCAGGTGTGCTTTGGGGTGGTCTCTACCTGGACGGCATCATTTTCAGTGGAATGAGCCTTCTGGCATGACCTGATGTGGACTGGGGCCCAAGTGTATGAAGTGCTTCATTAACTTTGAGGCTACTCATTAGAGCAAAGGTGTTCATATTATGACCTACAACCAAGGGGTTCAGTCAAAATTTTCAAAATCTGTAGGCTGTATCATCAATTTGGTTGCTTTAAGAAGGTAGGGTCTTCCTTTCTGAGGCTTCCAGTACAGCCCTCTTTTCTTCTTTTCGAATTTTCCATTTGAACTTGGCTTGATGTATTTTCCATTCAAGTTTGTTTCTTCGCATGCCGTGTACCACCAGCCACCTGAAAAATAAACATACAGTACCGACATTGTATTTTATTGTATTAGTTACCGTGAACATTTCATTGAAAACAGAAAAGTGCCATATAAATGTTTTAGAATAAATAAAATCAAATGTGATGCCACAAAAATGTGATCACATGGACGAAGGCCATCACAAGAAGAGCCCTGCTGGATTAGGCAAAAGGCCCTTCTAGTCCAGCTTCCTATATCTCACATTGGATCATCAGATGCCTCTGGGAGCGAGACAGCAAGATACCTGTATCTTGTTGCTACTCCCTTGCACCTGGCATTCAGAGAGAGGCTACCTCCCAAACCCAGAGGTTATTTACATCATGTTCCATAGAGCCCCTTTAGGCACCTACTGGGGTGTTTGTGTGTTCGTAGGGGTTTCTTGCATGTATTTTTAACACATCTCCTTTCACTACATTTGAGGTCACTTCTGAAGGTCCTCAAGTTTCAAGCCTGGATTGTTAGACTGTGCAAGGGGGCTGCTTTATGGCAAAAAGATCTGGAAAGCATTGCTGCATGCATAGAGTTTTCACAGCCTCCCTGCTTTGGGGCTCAAATCCTTTTCTCTTTTATAACTATCGGTAGTTTTACCACTCCTGATGAGCATATGAAACTGCCTTGTACTTATACTAATAAGCTATCATCTGTCCAGTCTTGTCTACACTGACTGGTAGTGACTCTCTACAGTTTCAGACAGAGGTCTTTCCCAGTCCTACCTGGAGATGCAAGAGATTGGACGTAGGGTGATCTGCATGCAAAGCAGATCTGTACCTCTGAGCTACAGTTCCTCCTTGATGCAAATATAAACTTCAGGCTACAATCCTATGCACACTTTCCTGGGAGTAAGTGTCATTGAACGCAATGGGACTTCTGAGTAGACATGTATAGGTTCCTTTGTATAGAAATTCACTTCACATACATAATCTGTATGTATAGATCCATATTCCAAGTGCAGCAAGTATCCTACGAGTTGATAATTGAGCCTATTCCTTCAGTCAGCTGATACTAAAATGTGAGTGTGAATGCATGCCCACAGTAGCATTTGGGTTACATTACCGGTACCTTTTCTGAATCTGCACTTATATTCTCTGGATGACCCTTGTAAGTAAAAAAAAAAAAATTATCCTCCCCAATGAGGTAGTTCAAATGGAATGCGAAGGAGACAGTCAGTTATTTTTAGTTTAGTTCATTTGCAGTGCTGTCTTATCTGATTGGCTGTAATATATTGAGATAACCAGGAGGTTATGTAAGCAGTGCTTTGAGTATCAATTTGGCAGTGAGAATTTGAGATAGATTGGAGTACTCTGGGTAACAACAATCAAAATCTAGACAAGAGGGAGCTTCAAATTATTGAAATTTTGCCATGTTTCGAGTTTATGGAATGCCAATGTATTCTGCTGTCTTGTTTTCCTGGACAGCACTAATAAGCAGTTCACCAGTTTTTGTTCTTGTGTATTAGTAATTTACTTTGAAACTTCTGACAGTCCCAGGGCCTCCAGCCACCTGGCACTGGCGCTTCTAACAGCTATTGCTAAACAAGCTCTTTTTCCGATTTATAAGAGAGCTTAAAGCAATGGTGTGCTCAAAAATTGGCTACCTGAATCACTTTCTGGACAGCTGCCACTTCGTTCGGTATTATCGCGATCCTTTGTAGAGAACTTTACTACTTTCTCTTCAGGCAGAGCATTGGAAATATTCCCAGTTATCTTGGAGAGGCGGGCAGCGTAGTCGGTTTCTGGACCTCCCATTATGAAGGCGTACTCGATGTAACGTTTGTTCGCTCTCCAGTCTTCCAACTCAATACGCAGGATGTAGTCAGCTTGGTCTACAATGGAATAGATCTTCCGTAGACCCAACCAGAATTCTCCTGAAAATGCAAAGATGCACAAATTTAACTATTACGCTAGACTGAAGATGAGATTTCAGATTCTTTTAATTAGCTAAACTATCTGAGCCTTGGGAACCCTTGAACTTTTCTGATAATTTCTCCTGAAAAATCTCCTTTTGCTTATATCTTTTAAATTATGCACTAATGAGCAATAAAAAAAGAAAATAAAACTAAATATAAATAGAATGGAATTTTGGAGCTTGTCAGAAGTCTGCAAGGGAGATTCAAGGCATACTTAACAAAAGTGTGTGAAGGAATCTCTGTGATAAGTGAAGCAAATGGCATATATAAAAGTTAATTGCAACGGAAATGGAGTTTTACCTATGACAAAGAAATACATCCTTAATTGGCATTTTGGTAGCGTTATTTACTGGAGCACATTTAAATTCTGCATTTTAAGTAGATTTCAAGCAGGTAACCTATAGAAGACATTTGAAGAAAAAAGTAGCTCAGTAGGATTAGGGAAACTTATTTTAAATAGTCGGTGCATTGTGATGTTGCATGTGTATTGCAGATTTATTCACTGGACAAACTTGCACACTGGTATTACAACATGTAATTGTTTAGGTCAATTCAGACATTACATTTATTGTCTGACCAGCTACACATTTTAAAAGATACACATCCTGCCCCACTTCCATTGTAGGTCTTTTTACGGCCCAAACATATCTGGCGTGATGATGACGGACTATCTGGTGGCGGGATGCACCTTACGGTGTCATAAATGCCGTTCTGGAAGTGTGCGGAGCTATGCACTTCCGGGCTGCCCTGCAAGATGGCGCCCTGCGCAATGGTGGCAAAGAGGAGACCCTCTGACGTTGGGAAGTGGGCAGAGTGGGCAGAACAGGGTATGCGGTGGGTGGCTTGGGGGACGGGTGGCACCTGGTGTTTGCGGCTTGCGCCAGATTCTATCTCTTCCAGAGCCAGCCGACATGCCCCCTTTGTCTTGGATTTGCACCAGCTAAAGAGCTGGCACAGATCTGAGGACACTCATTGGTGATGGAGAGGCTTACGGAGGGGTATTTTCCTTTGCCTCTCCCAAGACTCCTGATCATTCCCCCCCCCCAGCATGCAGCACAGCCTGTTTTGGCATGGCTGCATGCTATGACAGAGGAAAGGATAGGATTGGGCTGTTAGTCAAATGATTAGAAGACTTACTCGAGAAGTGAGGGGAGGTGCCAGGACATGCGCATGATAAAACACACATCAAAGAAAATATCCCTAGACTGGATATTATGGGGATAATACTACTTGGACTTCAGTCTTATTATACCCCCTTTCCTGGGAGTAAACCCATTGTACATGGGATTTACTTCTGAGTAGACTTGGCTAGGATTGCACTGTTAATATGTATGAAGCACTTTGCACACATGCATGTTTATCATCGTTATTATGATGATGGACACATGATTCTGACTCAGTATAGTATAATGCGACTTCATATGAGCAATGTAAGAATTATTCTACAGATAGAGGAGCTTGTTTTGAGAGCTGTCTAGCTGCTGGTTTATACAGTGGAGTCTACAGTCCTAAAATCAACACGTTGAAAGGAATGGCACTGAAACCAGTTGAACTACTTATGACTACTGTAAGTGATTTCAGGGTTGAAGCTACAGTACATAATTGTTATTATCTGTTGCCCAATGCCCTGTCTGGGCCAAGCCATGTTAATGCATTAATTCCTGTCCCATCATAGCACATTAGTTAACACAGATTGAATCAGATCTGTAGCAAAGTACGCTATATAGGGTGTTCTTGCCTGTGCTTTCTTGCCTAAGTGGATGATTAACCAATGCAAATAAGGGTGGTTTTTCTCTGCCTGCTCATTTGGCACTGTGATTGGCTAGTTTAAACCCAGAGACTTTTTATATCTCAAAGAAAAGTCGTCTAGTGCTTAATGGTGACCTAATGTCATGATGCAACCTGTCTGAAAACGGCATGGTGTACCTCTTGCCCATGGCAATTTTTTGCAGCATCCATTATGAGATTTAATTTTAACTTGCAGAGGTTCTTGAATAAGCCCTGTTTTCATTTGATTAAACATTCGGCAGGATGTCGCTTCAGACAAGTCTCAAAAAGCACGTGTAAGGCTCAAATGGATTTCTGTTGGACATTATAGACATGTATTTGACCTTTTATATTCTCAAGCTAGTTTTAACAGGAGTTTACCAATGTAGACTGCATATGGTCTATTCTGTTGTGAGGATTGTCCAAAGGCCAACGTACCTGACCACAACAGGTCAACAATATCTCACCAGTAGATATTGTACCTGTGATCCACTGTGAGTGAAAAATCACATATATGCTTACTGGATTTGATGGAGATCTGGGGCTTAAACAATTTATTCCCCATGCATTTATTCTGCAGTTCAGGCCAGGTTGAGGAGTTTAACTAGATATACATTTAGATTTTCATGGCTTTTTACTATGTACACAGAAGCAATGTTTATGGGATTTCCAGCCATGTGATATCAGCTCTTAAACTGAAGAAATAAAGAATATTCTTACAACTTTGTCTGTTGAGATTCCTGTCCTCTGATCCTACCGGTATGCAGAAGCGGGCGACCAGAGCGGATTATCCAGATCAGACGCATCAATAAAAAAGTCTTGAGTCTTCCTTGCTTAACGTTTCATCCCCAAACACTTGGGATTTTTTCAAAAGCAGAAAATTGGAGAACTCAGCCACAGGCTGAAAGATGTTGTTAACCTTGTCCTAGAGCACTAGACTGATATAGTGAGCAGGCATCTGAAGCACAGGAGGCCCCTTGTATTCAATTATCTAATCAAGGGGCCTCCTGTGCTTCAGATGCCTGCTCACTATATCAGTCTAGTGCTCCAGGACAAGGTTAACAACATCTTTCAGCCTGTGGCTGAGTTCTCCAATTTTCTGCTTTTGAAAAAATCCCAAGTGTTTGGGGATGAAACGTTAAGCAAGGAAGACTCAAGACTTTTTTATTGCTGCGTCTGATCTGGATAATCCGCTCTGGTCGCCCGCTTCTGCATACCGGTAGGATCAGAGGACAGGAATCTCAACAGACAAAGTTGTAAGAATATTCTTTATTTCTTCAATTTAAGAGCTGATATCACATCGCTGGAAATCCCATAAACATTGCTTCTGTGTACAGAGTTTAACTAGGTTGGAAGCAAGCCCAACATAGAAAATGTGAATCGGTTCCGAATGTCTCCAAGATGTGTGTTGGGCTTCTTTTTGTGTGCAGCATTTTGTACAAATCACATTCAACTCTCATTTTCGCACATAAAAGCTTTTTTTTGACTTTAGTTAATTTTGTAGCAAAAAAATTATGCACTTACCGTCAAGGTTTCCAAAACCATTTGTGTAATTCTCCCATGTTTGGTTGAAATCTAACGAACCATCAGATCGGTTTTGAATGACTGTCCACGAACTTTCTGTGGATGAAAAAGAGAGAAATAAAGTGTGGTCTGTTTTGACTGTGTTTTCTGTTTGTTTTGAACTTCACACTGTGTCCCAATGTGGATGTAAAGCAGTGGGGTGCAGAAGGATTGGGGTGCACCCCCCACCCCCTAAAATGTGTTTAGCGAATATTGATTGAATATCTGCCACCTGCATGTGAACTTTCATACATGGGTATGCCTTGCCTATGCAGTCTGTGCACCACTCAAAGAGTTGTCTGTGATTATTTATTTATCAGGTCATGACATCCTCACCTGACCCAACTGGAACATAAGCAGTTGAGTGGATGACCTTATGGATTTGTTTTTTAAAATAGTTTATTTAACCAGCCAGCTATGGTTAAGTATCTAGACAAATCATGCTTTCTGCTCCCTTTTCAATAAAAAATATTGTTGCAAAATAAGATTGTGTGACACCAGGTCTGATCAGAAGACCTGTGCAAAGAGAACGCCACGTGCACAGCTAGGACACCAACAAGACAAGGAAACTGTATGACATTTGCTAGAGAGGACAGATAAACATGCACCACCCAGAGCTGCTGAGGCATGGATTGTGTCCAGATTCATGAACTACACAGTTCATACTGTTTCACAAGGTACAAGGTGTGGTGAAAAGCAGTCTGCTTAATTGCCCTGGTTTATCTGCTTACCACTAGTTATTCTAATGTGCAAAAAGTGTGTGTGTGCATCTCAGGTTGAAAAGGACTGGTATTCCCAATACATTTCAGTGGCATCTTTAAAGAAAATTATATATTTGGCTTGCTCAGCAAGATGGCACGCTGCAGTAACTTCAAGTAAACTTAAAACACACACCAAAACACTTGTGTCTTCCTATCAGTGATGTCATGCATTTCTTGTAGTAACTGGAAAAGAGTATCCAGCCTAGTTAAAGTCATGAAAAAGGAACTAGGTAGACACGATGGGCAGAGACATTCTTATTTTGCATCCATTGATCTGACTTTTAAACCATTGTGAAAACCAAAATGTGAACCTATCCGTTTAAATAAATGCACGTATATTGCCTTTTAATGTTGTTAATGGCAGAAAACACGTCCAAGTTCTAAATAATAAGTATTTCATAATATAGAACTAGTAGGGGGGGATTTCAACACTTGCAGGATAAGAATTATTCTGCTGGGCTTATGTGATTTCCATAGTTCATTTTAAAAGCCCCAAATGTCATCTGTCTTTGTGCAGATCATGGTTAATAAACAATATCTGCATTATATGCATTCCAGACTAGGTTGATTTAGGGCAGCCCCTGATTTCCAGAAGATACAATAAGTTTTAAAGGGAGAATAAAATGGTCACTAGTGTGGCGAGCTTACCTGATTTCATTTCACAATATACATTAAATGCCTTGGATCCACTGGGCTTAATTGAATAAATGCCATCAGATTGTTCACCTCTGTTGTAAATCCAAGTGCAGTCAGTAGCATTATCTAAAATAGTAAGAGTTAAAAACTTACAATTGTGTTACTGAGTGTCAACGGAATTTTACAAAAACTCAGTGCAACCTTGAAGATGTATGTGATTCTTCAAACATCCTAGAACTGTAATTGTAATAGATGTCTGGTTGTTTTCATGTTTTGGCTGTTGACGTTTTCTCGACTTGTGACAGTTGTAGCAGAGTACTTATGAGGTGGAATCATGGAAAGGAATGCTGTAAATAATCTTTTTGATGATTAAAAAAGACATACACTTTCTTGGCTTTCCAATATAACTATACAAACAAAACAGTTTTAAAAAAAAACACCAGGGCAACTTCCAAACACGTATACCTACAGCAGAGTAAGATATTAATTACTAGTATGATATTCACAGATGTTGGCTTTTGCTCACAGAATTAATCAGCATGTAAAACTATGTTGCATAGCTGTGTGTTGTATGAAGCACCTAGCAAACAGCAATTACCTTTATAATCTTCACCTCTAACAGTTGTGTTGTGTTGAGTACTCTTTATTTCATCTTCCTGCAGGGGGAATGAAATCTGTGTGCTATCTTGAAAACCTGGGCTGCTTAGCTGGGAAGAAAGAATATTTTTATCAGTTTATAAATTAAGTGAGTCACTCACATACATGCATCCTCAGACAGTGCTGCAACCCCAGATGCAGGGAGAGAAGGGGGGGTCTCAGCTAATGGTAGACCCTTTAGCCCAGTGTTTCCCAAACTTTTTCGACCCGTGGCTCCCTTGACCAATAGCGACCATTGGCTGCGGCTCCCCATAACATTATGTTGATGCCTGCCAGTTGGCACTGCACTGTTTTCCGAGAGGACTCCGTGGCACTCCGCGGCTCCCCTGAGAGCCACGCCTCCCGCTATGGGAACCACTTTAGCCTATTAGGAAAATATTGGAGGTCAAAATGATTCCCCCCACCCTTCCCCCCTCTACAAAAACCCAGCTCCTGTCATGGTTTGTGCATATGTGCTTCTCTTTACCACTGGGGAATACCCCCAGACACAGAAGACAGTGTACAGGGGGTAGTCCTTACCGGGAATAGAGGGTACATTTTTTGGGGGTGGTGGTGGTGTAAGCCTAGCTTGCTTCCCCTAATAGAAGAAGCTACCAATCTCTCTGTACAATGGTTGTGCTTGCATTTCACTTGTTTAGGTATGCACCAGTGCCTTGGATATAGTGTAAACATGTCATTTGTGTAGAATCCCTAAGATATAAACTACTTTAGTTATGTTCAAATTGGAAATGCATATATGTCATTGGTCATGCAGTTTTTTTTCATTGCACAAAATCAGAAGCTGCTGTATAAATACACAGTGTAGGCATGTACCTCACAAATTGTTTTAGAGTATGGTGGAAGTGTAGTCAAATTTTTAAGGCTAAAGATTTTCCTGTCTTCAAAAGAAATTCTTTACTTTTTTGATGGTGTTCTCTGTGTTGCTGTTTCCACTCCTTCAATATTTAATTATTTTCATTGCTTCTTTATTTCCCCCATGCCTGTATCTTTCCTCTGTCCCTGTCCACAGCTACCTCTCCAAAATCACTTAATATAATTGAAACAACACCCGGACTAGAGATCATTCAAATAAGCAGAAACCCAACCTTTTCTTCCAGGTCCTGTATTTGCACTTGTTGTTTGCCAAGCTGGGCACGCTGGACTTGAACTATATTGAGGAGGTCTTTGAGATGGTTGTCTTGTTGCTTGACAAAGTTCTGCAGGGATAGCAAACATCATTTCACCAAAGACTATTGTTGTACTATGCTAAAGAGAAACAGCAGATATTTCCTTTAATCTTGTGTGAGTTTTTTTACAGTCAAATCATTTGACTGTCTTTTGCCTCCTAGCCTGGCTCTGGCCTCCACTCCAAGGAAGCAGTGGATTAAGAATTGGTATCTTGGAACTGAAGGAAAGATGTTGACTGCAAAACAGACTGGTTTAGAACAGCTATTTTTCTGTTCTGGAAGTAGAAAAAAAAAAGCAGCAGTCATTCTGCTTGGGGAAAAAACCAGAACTTTTCTTGCAGGACCTTTGATATCCACAATGATGCCCCCAGATGTGATTTGGAGAAGCTTTCTGTCTTTGTGTGTGTGTGTGTGTGTGTGTTGGAGCCGGTTTGTAGGTGTAATACCCTGTTTCCCCTAAAATAACCCCCCTCCTGAAAGTATGATTTTTTTGTATGAAAAAAGTATGAAATCATTTTTGCATGATTTTTGCTGGCACTCATCAATATAAGTCCTCCCCGAAAGTAAGACCTAACTATTATTATTATTATTATTATTATTATTATTATTATTATTATTATTATTATTATTATTATTATAGGATCATCAGCCAGACGGACGCGACCCCCCGGCACTTACTTTGACCGATTAATAAAGCTTCATTCTTTCCTGAGGGTGCAAGGCCCTGCAAGGCCTGCACTTGAGTCCACCACCATAGAGACGATGTGCTAGAGAGGCCAGCAAGGCCTGCAAGGAGGCTGCAACCTTGCAGAATCTCTCTAGCACGTTGTCTCCATGGTGGAGGGCTCAAGTGCAGGCCTTGCAGAGCCTTTCACCCTTGGGAAAGAATGAAGCTTTAATGATTGGTCAAAGTAAGTGCCTCTGTGTGTGTGTGTGTGTGTGTGTGTGTGTGTGTGTGTGTGTGTGTGTGTGTTGCGCCGCAGGTTGGGAAAATAAGACCTCCCTGAAAATAAGACCTACTGCATTTTTGGAGCCAAAATTAATATAAGACACTGTCTTATTTTAGGGGAAAACAGGGTAGCAGCTTCCATGGCCTACAGTACAATTCTTTATATGTTTACTAAGTCATAAGTCCTATTATGTTCACGCTATGCATCAGAGCCATGGAGGCACGCACTGCATGCTGTGGTGGAGGGGGGCAATCAGGAGGTCTTAAGGATAAGGAAACTTTTGTTCCCGTACCTCTGGGTAGGCCCCCTGATGGCCTATGGATCTCCTCAGACCTATTCCAGCTATAAAGCTGGTGTAAGTCTAAGGAGAGTAAGGAGGCAACATGGACAAAATTTTGAGGGATAGGATCTGGCATCCACGTTTGTCACTAAGATCTGCCCCCTCCAGCCTTCTCCCTGCCTCCTGCCATCCCCCTGAACCACCTTGTTACTCCCTTTGCCCTCTCCCTCCCTGTCCACCAAATGCCTCCTGCACTGGCCTACTTGTTCCAGTGCAGTCCGCCAGCAGTGATCCCCTGATGCTGATGCTTTGTAGCGGCAGCTCGGAATGGCCCACCAATGGCACATAATACACACTGTCGCAAAGCCATTTACGTGTGACTCTTTCCTGCTGTCATAGGCTGTCAATGTGACTTATTCCCAGGTGTGTATATATAAAATTGTGGGCATAATCTCTGAATAGTCTTAAAAAAATTCCATCAGGAAAAAAGGCAGACCATAACATTGAGTCTACTAATCCTTCCTCCCCCCCAACCTGGAACAGGTTCCATTTAACCTAATGGGGCTTACTTCTGAGTAGATATGCATAGAATTGTACTATAACAGTCCAATCCTGTCTAGCAGAACGCGCCGGCACACATAAGGAGCCTGCCGCATCCTATCCAGGATTGGACCTGCCCCAACGTAGCCAGAGGCCTCCTTGGGGTAAAGTGACGTTTGTCCTTTTACCCCAAGTAACACACCAGCTTCACCAATGGAGCTACTTGGATGTGCAGCGGCTATTTTGCTGGCATGCATTTGAGAGCCCCGTGTAACGGCGGCTAGGCCCGGGAAGGGGGATAGGATTTGATGGAGGAGGCTGCCGCCCATCCCTTCCCGGCCAACCAATCCCACCCACCCCCAAAATGCCCCGTTTCGCCCAGCAGGGACTCGCCTCTGCCATAGCAGCACTCTCTCCCAAGGTGCCAGAGGAGTGGCGCAAGCCTCCGCCAGCACCACTTTCTTTTCGGGTGAAGCAAACGTGCCCTACAGCATGTTTGCGACACCCTAGACTGGCGGAGCGGTTGCTCCGCAGGTCTCTACTTGCACAGGATTGCGTTGTAAATCTGTTTCAGATCTGCTTACTTTAAGTGATGCCATTTCTTCGGGTTCTTGAATTTCAGGCTCGGACTGATGCAACTTAGTTAACGTTTCTTCCAGTCTCCCTACTTTATCTTGAAGTTGGATTTTCTCTTGTGAAAGGATCTCAATCTTTGAATTCAACTGCAGTGATAAATTCCTTATCTCTTCATTATTGACTTGCAATCTAGAAGTTGTTTTTTTCAGTTCCTCCTCTTCTTCCTTAATCTTGCTGGTTTGTTGTGAGATCACATAAAAAGATTGGTCAAAAATGTTAAGCTTTTGAAAGATGTCCTCCATCTGCCCCTTGGTCTTGACAGCAAAGTCTTTAAGGCCGCGCCCAAGCTGAAGCAACCCATTGGCTAGTAATTGCACATCGTCTAACATAGCAAACCTCGACTTTGGTTCAGAAAGTGGAGGATGTTCAAAGGAAGAGTGATCATCTATCCTAGCTGAAATAGCTAGAGAAATTATGAACAACAATGCTAGAATTATTTTCATTTTCTTTCTGTCTAAGAGGCACAAGTGACTTCACAACAGAAATGTTCTTTTTTCCGGAGTTAGTCTTCCAGTGTGACAGGACTTCGTATGCCTATAAATATATACTTCTGCTCAATTCCAAAAAGTCAAGTTTGAGTAGTTGATCATTAAACTTGAATGAATGTAACCTGCGTCCTCTGTGGATACTTCATGTATCGAATAGGTGACGCCTTCTGACTGGATTTCTAGTAGGGATTTTTCCCTACAAAGTAAATAGTTTACATATAGACTAGTTTCCTTGATATAAAGCTAGTTCTCAGACTCTGATTGCAAACTAGATATTTAGATTGCCTTTGAAATTGGGGGTTGGGGCCGGAGCAGAGGTGGTGGCAAAAACATGTCTGCCGCCGCTGCCGCCACCACCACCCCACTACACCGCTGCATATTAAGCCAGCCTTCCTCCACATGACTCTTTAGTCAGAGCTGGAAAGCAAATTACACTGAGATTGCTTCCAGCAAACTCTACATTTCCTGCTTCCTGTAAAGAGTCCACATGGAGAAAAGAGTGAGATCGTTGCATTTCAGTTCTTCCTCTGCTAGGGTCTGGAGAAGGGGGTGACGACGGGGGCAGGGAGGAGGGCAGATCCAGACCGAGAAGGGGGCAGTTTCGACAGCAGCAGCATCTGCCAAATCCTAGCCCCCTTTTCAGCCTCGATCCCCTGACCCGGGTCCACGCGGACCTGCGCCAGCAGTATCACTCACACAGGTCCAAGTAGACCCGACAGCCCAGCACAGGCTCACCCCAGGGCAAGGGAACAAATGTTCCCTTACTCTACAGGCTGAACCCCCCTATGGGATACAGCGGGCGCCACGTTAGTGCCGCTGCATCTCCGTGCAGGGAGTTAGAATTGGGCTGTCAGGCATCCAGCAACTACATAATACGATCTCTAATTGGTAGCATTAACAATTAAACATAGAGATCTGGAACAAGGTTCCCAAATATGGTACCAAAATAAGGAAGAATGGAGGAAATAACTTGGCATCCATCAGAATAACATTACACCTCTTACTATTTGCTGGTCGTCTACTCATGTAAAATTATATTTGCAGAGTGAATAAAATAAAATTGCCTCTTGGTTTTACATATAGCAAATTTCAGTTATGGCTGGGAAGTGGCCTCCAATAGCTGAAGACCAGTACTAAATGTTTAATAAATGTGTATTGAATCCTAGCAGGGCCCGCTAACAAGTTGCATAAATATTTATAAAGAAATTACTGAGTTTGGGAAGACTTTTGCACCAAGTTTTACAGATTGCTTTATGCAGACAACAATATTTTTGAGGTCCTTCAGAGATGTTATATAAACTTTGCATATTGTAGTGGCCACCCTATGATAAAATTTGTTGGATTTACAGCACAATCCTAGCCAACTTACACCACCGGTGTAACCAGCGGTGCAGCCAGAACGGGAGGCCCCAGAACGGAAAGGGGATTCAGATCCCCCCCAAAGAGGTGAATTCAAAGAAGATTTACAGTAAATCTGCCCTCCCCTCCAAAGCCTTCCCGCCCTGCCCTTCCCCGCTGGTTACACCGGTGGTGTAAGTTGGATAGGATTGTGTTGTTAATGCCTTTGGCTAAAAACACAAAGGATCTGACTAGAACTGAGACCTGGAAGCCTGAATCATGGTCATCTTGTTAAGGGCTGATCACGAGGAGACCATAACATCCGAAAGCCTTTCACCGTGTGGATCAACGTAACCATGTACAGGCTCTCCATGCCAGCACTGTGTCTTCCTGGCAGTCATTGGAATAATTTGCGTGAGCTGTATGCCTGGTGAGTGGATTTCAAATGTGAAGGCCGCTGAGAGCCCTTGCCTCTTGTAAACATTCCCAGCAACATCCCACATCGGGACAGTAATGTGAAAATCAGACCTAAATCATCATCTCCAAATTACTCTACAGCAGGGGTTCTCAACCCCTTTTTGGCCAAGTACCACCTCTGGCGCCACTCTCCTGCTGAGTACCACCGGAAGTGACTTGTGATGACATCATTGCCAGTTACTTCTGGGTTTTTAGGTATTCGGAGGCTAGAAAATGCAGGTAGGAGGTTATAGGCGGGTGGGAGGGCCCTTCTCAACATTCTCGAGAGGCTCAGCCAAAGGCAGGAGCCTCATGGGAGCGAAAATGCGCTGCCGAAAGCGTTGCGTTGGAGCGGGGTTCTGGTGGTCTGAGTACCAACAGCAGTTGGCCAAAGTACCACTGGTGGTACTAGTACCACTGGTTGAGAACTGGTACCACTGGTACTGTTTCACAGGTTGTAGGTGCATCCCAAGCTGGAGGATATGTCCTTCCGGACGTGTCTCTCAAGTGTCTGTTGAGAAGGCCATTCCCGTTCTACCTTTTTATTTTTCATTTCTGATTTGTTTTTGCTAAGTCCTGCTTTCTCAAAGCTCTTAACTCATACAGTACAGCCTCTCAAGATCTGTTTTTCATGAGTAAATTTGGATTTCTCCCGCATTTTGCTTACTTAGGAAGCTGCCTGATACTGAGTAAGGCCGTTGGTCTGTCTGACTCAGTAGTATTGACACAGACTAGCAGTGGCTCTCCAGAGTTTCAGATGGGTGTTTATTTCCCAGTCCACTTGGGGATACCAGGGATCAAATGTGGGACGTTCTGCATGCAAAGCATGTGCTCTACCACTGAGCTATGGCCTATTCCCCAGTTTTGGGTACAATAATTTGAATAATGTGGGTGAGATTGTTTGTTTAATGTTACCACTTCTGCTCCAATAAAGGGAATTTACCTCCATTTACAATTCAGCACCTATAATTGATTGAACCTGTCCCCCATCCCAACCCCCTATGAAACTGATGTCATCAAGGGAGAGCGCTTAGGATATTAGCAATCATCTACACACCATCCTGGCAGTAAGCCCCATTGTGTCCAATGGGATTTACTTCTGAGTAAACCTGTATAGAGGATCAATCTGTAGGACACTTTTTTAAACATGGGCAGTACTTCAGTGAGTGAGTCCCTAGAAGAATGTTCTTAATAGAGGGATCATGCAGCTTGGCTTTGTAAATGCATTTAAATCCCTGTCTTAAGCCACTAATAATACTTAATGAAAATTTTATGAGCAAAGTACATTTTAAAGTAAATTTTCATATCCTTTTTTATTTGAAAAAGCACATTGAGGAGCAAATGTATTCATGCCAGAACAAGGTAATTTAGGAGAGCCACAAAAGAAAAAGAAGAAACCTTTCAGCAGCTGCCTGCAGAAATAATAAAGAGAACATTGATTAAGCAAGGTGACCAATGGGGATGAAATTCTGGTGCTTAATTCAGCATGAAGGTCTCCATTTGAAATAGAAAGAATTGCTAACTTTAGCTTACTGCCCTGAATGGAAAGCAGAAAGATAATGTGGTTCAATAAGCCATCATTCTGAAGAAGAGAAGGACTATTCTGCACTTGCTGTCGATGAAGGATCGTGTTGGAAAAGCAGCATGAGACAAAGGGCTGTGGCTCGCTTGCATAATCAGTGAGCTGTTGCATGAACACAGTGTTTGCCAAACCATTGCTGCAGGGCATGTTGCAACGCCGTGATAGTTCAGGAGTTCATGAAAAACCAAATGTGAAAAACCTTGACTCATCATTTCAAAAACTGGGAAGTGGACACAGATGCTGAGAAATGTCATCCATTTTGATTTTCCTTATTGCTCATCACTTCATGGCTATGTAGTTTCAGAAATGTATGTAAGAAATTGGGCAGAAAAGAGGCAACAATGTTGCATAGCTTTGTAATGCTAAGAGGGTCAGATGCAAGCACAAGACCTGCATTTTGCAAAGCTTCAGGGACATTTTTCAGAGCTCATGAATGCACAATTTCACCACAAATGCAAACAATGACCCTTCACTCTCCAAGCTAGGAATGCCCCATATATTCCCAAACTGTCCATTTCCCCTTTCGTCATATAGACACATTGGCTCTCATACTTTGCTAAACAGTTATTGACTGTGAACAGTTCACCGTGCAAGAAATAATTTAAAATGCCCTTGCTTTGCTCTTGCAGTTGATGTTCAGAACTTGGTAGGCATGTCAATAAACTAAGTGCCCAATCCTATCCATTCCCCCCTGCCGATGCAGCGGTGCCAAAAATGCTACCACTGCATCTGGGGGGGGGGGGGAAGGCAGTCACGGAGGTCTCCTCCAAGTTAGGGAACATTTGTTCCCTTACCTGGGGGTAAGCCTCCGCGGCATGAGGTCTACTTGGATCCGCCCCAGCAAAATCATTGGCGCAAGGATGACCCAGGATGGTGGATCAGGCCTGGAAAGGGGGTAGGATTTGGCAGCCACTGCTGCTGCCAAAACTGCCCCCTTCGCAAACCAAATCCACCCTCCCCCTGCCTGCATCGTCATTCTGTCCCACCCTTCCCTCAGGTCTCCCCCCTTGGATCCCCTTAGGTCTCCAGCAAAAAGGTACAAACCTCAGAAAACTCTCACACATGCACACACCTAGCAAGAAGAGACAGCAGCAATCCCTAAGCTAGCATGCAAACAATGTGACTTTACACAAGGCAAAGACAAGGAAAATAATGGGACATTTGTGGTCTTTGGCAAGGCTGCCCCACAGACCAAGGTTACCTTTCCTGTTTCTCTGAAGTTTGAGAGCATTGAGTTGCAGGGATTGAGGCGGCAAAGGACTGGCCACACAAATCTCCCTGGACAAAGACAGAAGGAGGGCTATGAAGCAGGCCCTTAGCATGCACTTGAGTCAGTAACCTTGAAGGGGAGGAGGGCAAGGGAGCCAAACTGCCTTTTTTGAGAGGAATGAAAGTAGGGCGCTTGGAAAGAGACAGAGAAGCAGCCCAAAAGATTAGCTGACCAGCCTGCGTTGGCTCCACAACTTAGGTTGCACTTGGGGAGATAGAAGCAGAGAAGGCTGGAAAGGAACAGAGGTTGTGGGGTGTTACTGATCCTGGATGCTGGCTGGAACAGTTATGGATAGATGGAGGTGACTTGAGAAAGCACCAGTGGGTTAATGATCTGAAAGGACAAGGCAGAGCGGACAAGGAGATGGAACAAGCAACATGAAGCTCTAAAGCCAAGGATTTGTTATAGGTTCTTGCCCTATAGAATCCTATGGGATTCTTAGCTGGGGTGACTCACAGTGCAATCCTGCGGAGCGGAGGAACGGCGGAGAGAGAGAGAGAGAGAGAGAGAGTAATTCAGAACTGTTGAACCAAGAACTTTCAGGGTATAAAAGTAATGATCTACCATGGTGTGAGGGAAGATTTTAAAGAATCTTTAATTTTAAAGAATATGTCACTTTGCGCAGCCAAAATGCTACATAGTAACACTTGAGTCTATTGGTTTCATAAATTACTAGTTGTGTAATGTTCACTACTTTTTGCTTATTTTACAGAAATATTCTCTATGTGTATCCTCAAAGCCTTAACTTTGCAAACCGTCAAGGATCTGCTCGGAATATCACTGTAAAAGTCCAGTTTATGTATGGAGAGGATCCAGGCAATGCAATGCAGGTATGGTGCACATGTGTGTATTTGCTTTGTTCCCTTTTGGTTTGTTTGCTGGGTTGGAATGCCCTGACTCTTTTTCAAGAACATAGACTGTGATGTGCATCTAGGCCCTATAAACAGCCCTATGTTCCATGCTCCCCTGCCATCTGCCCCCCTCCTGCAGGGGGCAGGGACACTATCCTTTTATTTTCTGGTTTTTTTCATCATTCGTGGTCTTCTGGAGCCTGCTCTTCTGCAGACCTTTAATTTTCTTCTTCATGGTGTTCTCATACATGTCTAGCATTGTCTAATGTGGAATGGACATTAGCAGTGTCTCATGAAATCTTAACTTCCATACCAGGCACGCCCTCACTCTGCCGCCCTCCGGACCCTGCATCCACTGACGATGGTAAGTCCAGCGCCGGTGGATGCAGGAGCAGGAGGAGGGCAGCCAGGGGCTTGGCCATTGGCTGGCCCTGTCTGGGAGAGGGCAGGGATATCGGCAGTGCACTCCATCGATAGGCCTTTTCCCAGCCCGGTCTTGCCTTACTCCGCCACCTCGGATATACACCAGGCCTGGACCTGGTGTACATCCAAGGAGGCCCATAGGCTCCGGGGTCGTTTACAACCGGGGAAGGCGACGAACATCCCCTTCTCCCGAGGTGCAGCCTAGCTGCCCTGGGGCAGGCCGCAATCCGGATAGGATACAGCAGACGGCCCTTTAGGCTGGACACAGGATTGCGCTGCTACTTTAATATTTTTCTTAAACCTTAGCCTAAGTTCCAAAGAACATAGAAGCAATTTTAAAATGCTCCCATGTTGTTTTACTTTTGCAGGTAATCTTTGGAAAATCCAGCTGTGCTGAATTCTCAAAAGAAGCGTACACAGCCGTTGTATATCATAACAGGTAAATGGCAGAAGATGGTTTATAAGTCACAAGTTAGGCGTCACATGGCACTATATCTACAATACTGTAAAACCAAGCATACGATTATGCTGGTTACATCAGTGTATCAGTAACACCTTTCTGAATTTGGAATCCAACGTTCTGTGGGGTAGGCAGTTTATTTACTCAGGGAGATGGTGCTCAGCCTGTTTGGGAGGCAAAAGAAAGAATCAGGTTCGCAGCTTGGGGTGCGATCGGAGCCGTTTTTGACACGGAAGGCCCAAGTTGCCTCTTTTGTAAACCACCTCAGGAACACTGTTGGAGGGCAGCATAGACATTTCTAAAAAATAAATAAAATATTTCAAGTTCTGCAAAACTGATATTTCAGATTCTTCACCCAAAATATTTAAGGCATATTAGCATGCTATTCACCGCTTTGTTGCATGCACATAGTCGTAATGGGCATACTTTTTATTTATTCATAATGTACTTTTGCAAAACAGCAGGATTGTATTGCCAGAGGCAGCAGTTCTTTTTTGATATGGTGGTACAGAACATACCGTTGGATGGAGGAAACAAGATTTATTAGTTTAATTAAGATACAAGCAGGATTTATAAGCAAGCAGAATAATACAGATAGTTTATGCCATGTCAGCCATTGACAGCACTAAGACTATGGTGAACAAACTCTGGCACACGGTGTGTGTAGTCCGTCTACAAGAGGCCTACACCAATGCTGTCTGATAATGGGATGCCCATTCAGCTGCCAATTGATTGGTGCAGGCTTTCGTTTGGACTACAAATGGCCCGTCTAGTGCCTTGTGCTCTGAATGGCAGCAGAACTCAAATCCTTTAGCTAGAGATGATGACGATTGAACGTGGAGCCTTCTGGCATGCACATCTTCTGCTCTGACACTGAGCTATGGTCCCATTACCGAACAGTCTTTGTGTTACAGTAGATGTTGTCAACTCCCCCTTGCCTTAGACCTCTCATAGTTACTGTATATCAGAGTTGGAAAAATACTTTAGCATTGGACCCAAGGACTTCTTCTGCAAGCAGAAGAAGTCCTGTTTATGCAAGGGGGGAGGGACGATTTTCACCAATCTCCCTTTCCCTCTGTAGCTCTGTGCACCTCTCCAAAATTTGTTCCTGAACCCTCAAGAGCAAAATTTCAGGCTTCATTCCTTCTACCTTCACAATTGCACATTTGCAGAAGTGATGCACCCAGCTAGATGTCATCCTGGTTTATCTTGCAGCAACTCTATCAGCCTTATATTTCAGAATTTTTTTCTCAGCATGCATTTAACGTACAGCAAGTCCTCACTTAACGTCATTTCGTTCAACGTCATTTCATTATAACATTGATGAGGAAAAAAATGGCGTCCTGTTTAGGGTTGGTTCCCACTTAAATACACGACAATAAACTATGCAGTATGAAAGCGCTCAGCAAACTCGCCTTATCTGTTTGTTATTGTTTGTTTTTGAACTGCGTGGTGGTAAGAGGTGCTCCTTGCAATTTTCGCTTTGCAAACATTTATTTAAATGTTTAATATTAGAAGTGTTTGGGGTCTTTATTTAGGTTTATTTAGAACTTTGGTGAACAGAAATATGCTCTAGGAACTTAACTCTTGTTTATGTATATCAATTAGCCTAGGGTACAACTGGGTTCATTATACATCATTTCGCTCAAAGTTGCATTTTCCAAGAACCTATTGACAACGTTAAGTGAGGACTTACTGTATTTAGTAAAATATAATTTCTGTTTCCTTTTATTGTATCACATTGTATTTCCTTATGACTTTGGGAATAGCTGACATTCTCTTTGATTTTCCAAAATGAAGCAACACCCATAGTAATAGCGAAACGTTTTGTGAAACAGGTCCTGTTACCATTGAGTTCATCAGAAGCATCGTCTTCTGAGGTTAGGGTTCTCCCCTAGTAGGTTGACACAGATTGACACAAGTACTTGGAGGAAATTATTCATTCTGTTTATGCTTCTCACCCCTACAATATCTGTTTAACGGATGCAGAAGAATAGCTGAATTATTTTTCCATCTCCAACGTGAAGCAACCTAACTACCATAGTTATATAGACTCAACAATTTTGTATTTACAGCTAAAACATTTTTATCTCAAACAGATCTCCTGATTTTCATGAAGAAATCAAGATTAAACTCCCTGCCACATTAACCGACCATCATCACCTGCTTTTTACTTTCTATCACGTCAGTTGCCAACAGAAACAGAACACCCCACTTGAGACTCCTGTTGGATATACGGTAAAATACATAAAATATGTACTTTCTCGTCTAAACACTTCTGCTGTAGGCTTTGCAGCGTTTGCACCAGGTTGCTGGAGGCCCTGGGTCAAAGGCCTTCGCTGGACACCCCCATGGCATCCCTATTCATTCTCTGATGGTACACATTGGATGCTACCATTGCCACCAGTTCTGAAGGGGTAAACCTCTGACGAGTGTGGGCCTTTACCGAGTGCCTGACCTGCCTCACCTCTGACGCCACCCTTGGGAGATTGGAATAACGCTGCAACAACAGAATCTAATAGTTGAACCCTAGCTTCTTTGATAACACTGGGAACTCAGGGTTATATGATTAGCTTGAAATTAATCACATTTTAGAAATGGTAATTTGGGCTTCTTACAATTTTAATTCTATAAAAACAAGGCCTGATTCAGATGTCACATGGATCCATAGTTTAACCACAAAAAGTGAAGAAACCTTTCATTTAATGCCAAATAGGAAGGTTTAGGCGCAATGTCACAAGGAACCATGGTTTAGGCTACAATCCTACGCACACTTATCTGCAAGTAAGCCCCATTGAAGTCAATGAGACTTATTTCTGAGTAGACATGCATAGCTTGTGCTGTAAACCATGGTTCCCTGTGACAGTCTTGAGACTCAGCATGCATATTCTTCCCTCTTCACATTTGAGGGGCAGATATTTTAAACTTTCAGTCATGGTTCAGAATAAACCACGATTTGCTATGAGTCATGACGTCTAAACCCAGCAAATCCCAGCTTGTTGTAACCAGAGTTGCAAATAAGCTTGTGTATGTAAAACTGGGCTGGAATTGTTTGAATGCCCTGAACCAGGAACAGAAGTTTAAAATTTCCTTCCCTCTCATGAACCCAAAGTTCATGAAAGGTGCATGGAGACATACCATTAAAGTATTGTTCCTCATGATCTCTGAAATGTTCTTTTTAGCACCAGCTAGACTAGAGGTTTGTCTCCCATTTCATGGTTTCAGTGACGGGGGGGGCGGTACGCCCCCAGGTGGCAAGCAGTGGGCCCACGGCAGGGGGGGGTGCAGCAAGAAGTGGCGGTGGCAGCAAAAAGCGGTGTTTTTTGCCGCTTTTCACCACCGCGCAAGGGAAAGGAGTCGCCCCTGCAGCCGCCCGGGCCAGTAACAGACCTTTTCTGGCTGTAAAAAATCCCTCCCAGGCGTTTTTTGGGCTGGAAAAGGCCTGTTATGGGTCCGGGCGGCCGCGGGGGACAACTCCTTTCCCCTGTGCTGTGGCAAAAGACCTATTTCATCGCCGCACGGGAGAAAGGACTTGCTTCCGCGGCCGCCTGGGCCCATAACAGGCCTTTTCCGCCTGAAAAAACGCCCAGGGGGGGTGTTGTTTGGCCAGAAAAGGGGCGGGGCTAATGACGTCACCGGGGGGTGTCACTGGCTCCTGCCTCCGGCAGCACACACTACCACCACCCCCAGAGGCTGGCTACGCCTCCTCATGGTTTCCATTTTCTGAAGATGTTTCCTCATCCCCTCTTTTTAAAGTAGATAGATAAGGAAAGCATTTTGTTCCAGCCATTACAAAACCTGTGTACCCTTGCATCCTAATTCCTGTTATTCTTTTAGTGCTTTGCCCTTGTCTGACACCTCTTAAGTAAGATTGCTTCGTTTTTGTTTTATATTGGATGAAATGGAAATATCCTGTTTATTTACCGGTAATATGTACAAATAACGTTCTGCTTCTCTTCCCCATTCAAGTGGATACCAATGCTTCAGAATGGACGGTTGAAGACTGGTCAGTTCTGTCTACCTGTTTCACTGGAGAAGCCACCACAGGCCTATTCTGTGCTCTCACCAGAGGTTGGTAACTCCCTATGCTAATAGGAGCCAGACGTCCTATGGACAGGACGTCTGGCTCAGTTGGTAGAGCGTTCGTCTCACAAATGCCTGAAGATCTGAAGGACAACAGTTCAAGACGGCCGGAAGTCTGTCAGAGAGCTGCTGGCACGCCAAGCTGATAAGCTGCAGAGCCTCTGTGGGGGAGTGGAGCTGCAGCTGAAGCACTTGAGTGGCAGTCAAGGTTGCCTGTGTCAGCTGAAGCGTGCTGAGGTGAACGTCAGAGAGAGAGAGAGAGAGAGCTGGACTGTGAAAGCAACATCTCGAATGAAGGGTTCTACGAAAGATTAGAACGTTATTATATTGTAAATACCCCTTGGGGCTTAGAACAGCCTGCCCATGTACACCGCCTTGAATTAAAGTCGGAGGAGAAATCCAATGACCAGAAAGGCGGTATATAAATACTGTATATTATTATATTATTATTAATATGATTTATAAGAACATAAGAAGAGCCCGGCTGGATCAGGTCAGGGGCCCATGTAGTCCAGCTTCTTGTATCTCATATTGGCCCACCAGATGCCTCAGGGAGATGCCTCATGACATCAAGATACCCGTATCATGTTGCCACTCCCTTGCATCTGGCATTCAGGGATAGTCTACCTCTAAAACCCAGAGGTTGCATATAGTCATCATGACTTGTAACCTGTGGTGGACATTTCCTTCATAAATCTGTCCAATCCCCTTTGAAAGGTATTCAGGTATTCAGGTGCCATCACCACATCCTGTGGCAAGGAATTCCACAGATTAATTACGCTGTGTAAAAAAAAATTATTTTGTTTGTTCTAACACTCCCACCACTCAATTTTAGCGGATGTCCCCTGGTTCTGGTGTTGTGCGAGTGGGAAAAGAACTTCCCTCTATCCACTCTATCCATCTCGTGTATAATTTTATAGGTCTCAATTACCGTATTGTTCCGAGTATAAGACGCACCTGATTATAAGATGCACCCTTAAAGTTTGGTGCTATTAAAAAATTTTAATTAAATCACTGGCATTATTGCAACAGCCTGATTATAAGACGCACCCCTAGTTTAAAAACTTAAATTAGGAGAAAAAAGTGAGTCTTATACTCAGACCAATACGGTATATGCCCCCATCCCCCGATGCCTTCTTTCTAGACTGAAGAGCCCCAAATGCTATAGCTTTTCCCTGTAAGGAAGGTGTCCCAGCCCACTAAACATCTCCAGTCCTCTGGCACATTGGCCATTTTAAGGGACGTTGTATATTTTAGTCAGAAGATCGATAATTTCACACCCGAGTTCCTTAAGAACTCTTGTGTGGATGCCATCTGGGCCCAGTGACTTGTTAACCTTTAATTCAGCAAGAAGATTTTAAGATGTCTGAAAAACTTGGACTGCATGGACAGACAGCAAGCTTTAAAAGACATTCATGTCATCTAGAACTAATATTGATTGGAATGACTATTTGTTAGAAAAGTCTTAACTGTATGTAGAAGGGTGCTTTCTGCTTTGTTACTACTAATGGCACATGCTCAAAATGGTTATATTATTTATTGCTTTGTTATCAGGTACCCCTGCCTGGAATGAAATGGGTAGATAACCATAAGGGAGTTTTTAACGTAGAAATAGTTGCTGTGTCGACCATTCATACACAGGTATGTATTAATAGCAATGTCTCTAAAACTGCAAAGGCAGTAGCTCTAGTTGTCTGGATATGAATTGTGAAATTTCTCACAGAGCCTATTAATGTATTTTCTTTGATGTATTTTTGTTTAGTTATGAAAATTTTATATTAGTCACTATAGAGACCTTAGAAGCCCCACTGCTAAACATACTTTGCTGGGATTTTTTTTGTGTATGTAGGACCCTTACCTTGACAAGTTCTTTGCCCTGGTTCATGCCCTGGACGAACACATGTTCCCTGTGCGGATAGGAGACATGAGAATTATGGAAAACAACTTGGAAAATGAATTAAAGAGCAGCATCTCCGCTTTGAATTCATCTCAGCTGGAACCTGTGGTGCGATTCCTCCATCTACTGCTTGACAAACTGATCCTTTTGGTTGTAAGACCTCCTATAATAGCTGGCCAAATAGGTACTTTATTTAAGCGGTTGTATATTCTGTTTTGTTTTGTTTTAAAATTCTATTGAAGTCTTCTATTAAAATGTTTCTTCCCCATTGCATTTATTCAACTACATTTTGAAATATGATAGTCATAGTCGAATTACAAATGCGCATGTTTGCCAGGAAAACTCAGTTGTATCAGAAAACAATTTATTTCAATAAATAAATTATATCACAGACGTTAGAATTTTGACGTTTCGCACACGTACACTCGTGGCATCTTCAGAAATCCCCCATAACACACTAGAGACAATTTAAAAGACCATAGAGATGCGCATTTGTAATTCAACTATCTGGTCATGTCGTGACAGCCTACGAAAATATCTATGATAGTCATGTTTAAGTTGTAGAGCTGCAAATAGACAGTTCCACCGTTCGCACATTAAGTTTTGATGACAATATGGCCATTCTGATGGCTTCCCATACCACATCTGTTTTTCTGTTGTTTTCTCTGGTGCGCCAGAGTCAGCCAGATGTTCAGTGTCTTTTTCCTTGGACTGTAGCATGAGTGATCTAGCTTACCTTGGAGTCATCCTGGGAAAATGAATATAGTGTGTCATGCCAGGTCTGATGCCTACGTGTGTCTAGCTCAAGATCTTTTCAGATATGTCTCCTGTTTACTCTTTAACAGTTGTGGTGTTGGTGGTGGTGCATGGAAATGAAATAGATGTAACACTTTGACTGTGACTTTCTGTGGCCCTTACATGAACCATTGGTGCTTGCCTAATTCCGTGTTGGAGCTGATAAGCCCTTGGAATGTAAACTCTTCACTTCCTTGAAAGATTAATCATTCAAGTAGTTGCTGTCTCAATGAGGCCAACATTCCATCCATAATTAACCTATTATGCAGATGATTTCCATGAAAAAAATTATGGCAGTTTAGCTAATATTTTTTTTAACCATCTCTGTTGTTTATGTTTGAAATTGGTTGCTGTTATCATAAGGTTGCTGCTGATGTTGATAAACAGCTTGTTATCACACTCTTCGTTTATTTCTCTCTCTAGTCAACCTGGGTCAAGCGTCTTTTGAAGCCATGGCTTCTATTGTGAACAGGCTCCACAAAAATCTAGAAGGAAATCAAGACCAGCATGGCAGAAATAACCTCCTCACTTCATATATTTATTATGTTTTCCGCCTCCCAAATACCTCTCCCAATTCACCATCGCCAGGTATTGTCATTTTAAAAATGTTGCGACATTGAATGAGAAGGGCAGAGATTCAGAGTTTAATTTGAACTGGGGTTCATGAAGCCTCAGTCCCTGAACCTGGTTTTCATAGTGTGAGGAAATAATAAAGGGGAGTGTCCACTTTACCATGGCTTGGATCCAGTGGACTGAAGCTGTGAGTGGAATGATTGTGTGAATGGAAGGTACTGCTGTTTGCACAAATGAGGCCCCAGTTTATGCTGATTCCTCTTTCCTATCCCCAGGTTATATCCCATGCTGTTCTGGAGGGTATCCTGACCCTCAGCACTGGGGGGGAGGGGTGCTCAGGAAGCTGTATATGTTGGTAGTGGAGAGGTGGAAAAACCCAATTCTGCTCATGATTTGTTGAGTCCAAGTTCATATGACCCGAACTTGGTAAGTTCACTGTCATTCACCACTGAGTAAGCGTAGCCCTCTTTATTAGCGAAGGGATTTAAGTAGAACAGCATTTCTCAACCGGCGGTATGTGAGGTAAGTGTCCAGCAGGGATGTGGATCAAGTCTCTGTCTCCAAGTCTCGAGCCAAGTCCCAAGTCTTTGCCCCAAAGTCCCGAGTCTTTGGTTGCGAGTTAACATAAGAACATAAGAAGAGCCCTGCTGGATCAGGCCAAAGGCCCATCTAGTCCAGCTTCCTGTATCACACAGTGGCCCCACCAGATGCCTCAGGGAGCACAAGACAACAAGATAACCTGTATCCTGTCGCCACTCCCTTGCACCTGGCACAAAGAAAACCTACACCTACAACCAGGAGGTTGCTTATCCCCATGGCTTGTAAGCTGTGATGGACTTTTCCTCCATAAATCTGTCCAATCCCCTTTTAAAGGCATCCAGGCCAGGTGCCATCACCACCTCCTGTGGCAAGGAGTTCAACAAACCAATTACACGCTGGGTAAAGAAATATTTTCTTTTGTCTGTTTTAATACTCCCTCCACTCAATTTGAGTGGATATCCCCTAGTTCTAGTGTTGTGTGAGAGGGAAAAGAACTTCTCTCTATCTACTCTCTCCATGCCATGCATAATTTTATATGTCTCAATCATGTCCCCCCTCAACCGCCTTTTTTCTAGACTGAAGAGCCCCAAACGCTGTAGCTTTTCCTCATAAGGGAGATGCCCCAGCCCAGCCCACAAATCATTTTGGTCGCTCTCTTCTGCACCTTTTCCAGTTCCACTATATCCTTTTTGAGATGCGGCGACCAGAACTGGACGCAATACTCCAGATGCGGCCTTACCATCGATTTGTACAACGGCATAATAATATTGGCCGTTTTATTCTCAATCCCTTTTTTAATGATCCCAAGCATGGAATTGGCCTTCTTCGCAGCCGTCGCACACTGGGTCGACACTTTCATCGACCTGTCCACCAGTACCCCATGCGAGTCCCTATCTATTTAATGGGGGAAACTGGTTTAAACCTGAATGAAATTCGACTTGTTGTAAAAGGCTCCAAGTCTCGAGTCGAGTCTTTTACAATTGCCGAGTCAAGTCCGAGTCAAGTCATTGACGCTACTTGACTCAATAGACTCAAGTCTACATCACTAGTGTCCAGTGGTACATGCTTCACCCAGAGATTCCTGCCACCTGACAGCGAGACCGTGACAAACAGCAGTAGGAGGTTTGGCAGGCAGCACTCCAGTGCATGGTTTTCGCAAGCTTGAAAATGCCCTACCGCCTGCCCTGAGCCTCTTACCGCTGTTCTTTACATTGTTTCTGGCCTCCCAACCCAGTAGTAACTGGCGATGACATCGTTGCCAGTTCCTTCCGGTGGTACGCTGGATAAGTGGAGCCTTGGGAGGTGGTACGTTGGGGGACGGGCCTTGAGAAATGCTGAGGTAGAAGGTAATGCATAGGTTTCAGGCAATCTTGAATCCAGTCTTTGGCCTTGACGAAAATATTCCATAGAACTGCTGCCTTTGAAAGGCTTAAATGCCATAACTTACAGAGAATGGTGAGATATAGCAATGAATCACATAAAACGTATCTGCCAACTGTGTCACTGAGGAAGATGTAGACATGACTGGCATTCAAAATGTTGCTATGTTGTTTTAGGTCCTGGCGGCTTGGGAGGATCAGTGCATTATGCTACCATGGCTCGTTCAGCTGTCAGACCAGCAAGCCTGAACTTGAATCGCTCCAGAAGCCTTAGTAACAGCAACCCAGATATATCTGGAACCCCAACCTCACCTGATGATGAAGTCCGGTCAATCATTGGGAGTAAGGTAAGATTCACGTGGGGTGGTAGGTTGATGTTAGTAACCTGATATTTGTAATCAATAAGAAAAACAATGAGTTAGTTTATCCCTAATCCTTCAAAATAATCTTGCATTTTTGTGGTAAACTGAATTTGTGGTTCTGTTGTAAGTTCATTCAGCTATGACTAAGGAAGTTAGTCATGACTAAGTCCCATCAAAGTCAATGGGATGTAGTTGTGATTAGCATCCTTAATCGTCACTTAGCTAAACAGAGGATATAAGTCTTTCAGCCCAATCCTATGCATGTCTACTCAGAGGTAAGTTCCATTGTGTTCAATGGGGCTTAGCCCCAGGAAAGCGTGTACAGTATAGGATTGCAGCCTTTGTGTCTCAACATTCATTTTTTTAAAAATGTCTTTAATGTTCACTGGGCTCCAAACTGTATTAACTGCCTCAAATTGGACACACTCTGCGTTATGTTATGATGGGTGTCTGTGCAAGTGGAGGAAAGGTGGGGTAAAAATAAATTAAATAAATAAAAAATGTCACTTGTTTGGGGGGCACCCGAAGGACATCTACAGTTGTTAGCAATTTGCATTTTAAATGCCTCCTTGCACAAGGACAATAGCAATGAAAGAGCAGACTCTTTTATTGCAAAATTCTGACCTTTAATTCTTCCTTCCAGCCCAAATTATTTTATGGCCCACTTTAAAAGCGTTTTGCATCCACTTATGCAAAAAATCAATCAAATCACTTTATTTTTTAAGTCGTCAACCCATTTGCATAAAAGGGTAGGACAAAAATGGAGGGAACTAAGGAATTAATTTTTGAACTATTAAAAAAAGCCCATCTCACTCCAAAAAGGGTGGTTTCATGTTGTTCTTATTAAACATTTAAGGCTTTGACTGGGAGAGCTAGGAATATTTAAGTATCCATTTGATGGTCTTGCTAATTAAACCACCTTGACCTTTTGTGAAACGCCTGAGGGAGTGATGTGCACATGGAATTTACCTAGGATATGATAAGTTTTACATGAGCTGCCTGGCCTGAGTAATTTAGCAATAAAAATGGATAGAAGCTTTCTTATAGAAACATATTCTGATGTTTAATACGCGGTATAGCAGAGATACTGTAAAACTTTGGGTACACTTGATGTCCATAGAAACCCTCAGTTTTACTTTAAAGGGTAATGATTTAACCTACCAAAATCTAATCGTTGGTTCTTTGTTGTATCTCTGAAGCCCAATAATACCCATCTTGGTACTTTAGAAAAATTACGTATATAAACCCCCTGTTGCAGTGATCTTCGACCTTGGGGTCATGACCCCAAGGTCTAGAGGGAGACAATGTCTTTCCCCTTAAGTGGAGTGGCGACTCGGTGGTGACGTCAGGACGACGGCGACGGCACTCCCAAGTTCGTGCTGCTGCCGACTAAGTAAAAAAAGGGGGGTTGGACTTATCTGTCAGTGGCAGCAGCTGGAGATGCCGCACAACCCAGGTTTTCGCCATCGCAGACTGGTAAGTCCAAAACCCCCTTTTTTTACTTAGTTGGCAGTGGCATGAACCCGGAAGTGCCGCCATCGAATCTTAAAGACTTACAGCAACCTTTACCTTTGGGTAAAGGTTGAAGATCACTGACCTATTGTAACTGGCACAAGAGGACTTTGTCCTGTCTCTTTTGCCAAGTACGGGGGGGGGGGGCTATCCGCAGATCCGCTCTCCACGGATTCAGTTATCAGTGAATGGCCCCCCACTGCCCATGACCTCCCAGGCACTTTTAGCGTTGGAAGCTTCGTTTCTTCTTCAAAAGGAACGCAGGCGCGTTCCTTTTGAAGAAGAAACAAAGCTTCCAACGCTAAAAGTAAGTTCCTGGGGGGGGGGGTCGTGTGGGAGGGGTCACGTGCGACTCCCCCACGGGTGCGGGTGCGGAGACTCTATAGGCACCTAGTCTCCGTGAACGGGCCTGCAAGGAAGTTGCATGAGGCCTGGTCATCGCTTTCATTTTGAAGAAAAAGGAAGCTTCCAACGTTAACAGTAAGTGCCTGTGGGGGCTCGCGGGGGGCGGTGAGGCTTGTGTGTGCCCGCGGGGGGCTGGGGGGACTCAAAATCACAGAGGGGGCATTTGCCCCTTTCCACGGTTTCAAGTATCCACGGGGGGGCTTGAAACGTATCCCCTGTGGATATGGCACCCCCCATATAAAGTGCCTAGGGAGAATATCATTCCCTTAACATTTCCCCAGTGATATTAAACACAGAATTCTCAATCTATTCCTGTTGGTTTTCGCGGAGGAGATTGAATGAAGTCAGTATGCATAATTCAATGAAGATTGGCTTGCCACATATTAGTGTGATCACAAAAAAAGTTATTTTTGCAGGATGCAAATAAAAAACCAGATCCATGCTATATTTTGTATGTGGACGTTAGCATGCATATGGCCAACTTCATTGTTTAGCACACAGCTAGAAGCCGTTGAAGAATGACTAAAAGCGGAGGCGTAACAAGGGTGGAGCGAAGGCAAGTAGTTCTGCAAGACTCCGTTACACTGGAGTCAGCGGCCCTTCCCCCTTGCTGTTGGAGCCATTCTGGCGGCAAAGGCAACACGCAGGACACTCCCCTGTTGCTGCTTGAATGGCTCCAACAGCAAGGGGGAGGGGCCGCTGACTCCAGTGTAACGGAGTCTTGCAGAACTACTTGCCTTCGCCCACCCTTGTTTCGCCAGCAATGGTTGCCACTGTGAGAGTGGCCCCTCTGGCCCCTCAGACAATTATTGTTAGGTGGTGGCTTCGATGGTAAATGCTACCGTGAGTTCTGTTTTCAAGATGGGTACAGTACATAGTTACAAAATGTGTGCTGCAATGCATTGAACTGTCAAGGTTATGGATCACTGTTTCCTGAAAAACCTCCAAAATACCAGTTCAGTTGGGAAGTAGTTGGGACCTGCCATCTTGATATGGCTTGCACTGTATGTAGCATGTAAGACGAGTTACCAGACCAAACAACCAGAAATCGCCCCACATAAGCCAGCGCTTTTCAAATATGGTCTGAAGCTCTCTTTCCAACAGCATTCAACCCCAGGACTCACTCCCTGCTTGGTTCACAGGTGAAGAGCGTTCATATAGGGATCATATCGGAGTCATTGTTCATGTCTATGCTACATAAAAGAATTAAAAGTGTCGTACTTCTGTACTCCAAAACTCTAATGTATTTGGTGAAAAATAAAACAAAAAGCAAAACCATAATGTAAGAGGTGAATTTGGAGTGAATAATATGTCCAGCAAAGTATTTCACAGGGGTGTGAAGGACTATTTGCTGTGACTTTGTGAACTTCTAGGAGCTCTTTCACGTTTATTCATAGTCTATACGGTACCTTTTTTCCCCAAGGACTCAGGTCATTTATTCATCATTTGACAAGCAGTGTTTGGTTTGGAGATCTTTGGTCCAACTATAAAATACCTGCAAGTGGCTGCAGTAATTCATAGGAGCATAAGGCTCTATGAGACTTCTGAAATAGCAATGTGGGTGTGTCAGACTGTGTGAAGATACAGATTTCTGCATGTGCCTAGGAAGCAGATCTCCAGAAATGTATATTATTGACCTTTAATAGGGGTTGATGATTAGAGGCACGAGAGACTACACATGCAGTTGTAGAACAATGTTTTTCTGAGGTAATGTTAAAATCCATATTTGTAATAGCATAATTTAAAGGGAAAATTGGTATTACTAGAAAAATGCCCTTAATGATAATGTACATATAAGCACCATTGAGTTTGACTTTTTAGCATGTGTGTGATGGTGAGACAATAGGAATAACCGTTTGGACTAAAACGTAGATTGTTTTAACAGTACTAATTGACCAGGTGTTTGTGTTGAATACCCATAGGGTTTCTTTGAAGGAATTAGTTTCTCTATGTTTCCTATACTATGTAGCATGCAACATGTAATATTTCTTTCCTTTCCCTACTGCTTTCTGTTATATGCCCAGGGCTTAGACCGCTCCAATTCCTGGGTTAACACTGGTGCTCCAAAAGCTGCCCCATGGGGATCCAACCCCAGTCCAAGTGCAGAGACTACACAGGTGGTGTCTACATTAGAGCTTTCTTTCTTCTTGCCTTGTCTGTGTAACCTAATAGAACATCTTACTCTGTTAAGTTCACACTACAGTCTCCTTGGTTTGTTTTTATCTGTTTTTAAAGAATCTGTGATCCCTCTGTGTGTGTGTGTGTGTGTGTGTGTGTGTGTGTGTGTGTGTGTGTGTTTGTTCCCTCTCTCCACCACACTGCATGAAAAACCACCAATTATCAACACTGGGTTGTATCATAACAGTGCAATCCTATAAGGCTTACTTAGACGTAAGTCCCATTATGTTCAGTGGGATTTACTCTCAGAAAAGTATGTCTGTTGTATTCTATGTTTAGTTAGTCATGACTAAGGAATCTACAGCGCAATCCTATCCAACTTCCCCCACCGGGGGGAGTGCAGGGCGGGAGGCTTTGGAGGGGAGGGGGGATTTAAATCCCCATTTGAATTCCCCTTTGGAGGGGATTTGAATCCCCTTTCCGTTCTGGGGCCTCCCGTTCTTGCTGCACCGCTGGCTGCACTGGTGGGGGAATCTGGATAGGATTACGCTGTTAGTCATGATTCTGTTTCATTGAAGTTGATGAGACTTAGAATTTACTTATATTCCTTTGTCATCATGAACTAAACTTTGGATACAATCCACTGTCTGTGCGCACCTTGTGTATCAGTTGTTTCTGGGTTTGTGAAATATTGATGGTATATTACTGCTTTTTGTTATTGTCCTTTTTTATGATACCGGTACAGTTTTATACATTAGCTGGAGCATATTCCTAGTGAGGATCTCTTCAAAATCTATGTTTTTATTTTGAAATATGCCACTAATCATTGTTATCATTTTCATAATGCCTTTTTCTTCATCATCCACCAATCCTTCTTTTGTTATGTGAATGTTTGGATGCATTACACTAAAACAGTATCATTGCTTGCATTAGATCCTAATCTTGTCAAATGAACATTGGATGCTGACAAACGTGCCATAAACTGCACGTTTGTTGCAAAGTATGAAATGTGTAGTGGCTTGATACATTAACCTTAGTTGCCTTCTTCTTAACATTGCGTTATTATTTACTCATTGGATTCCACCAAACCAAAGACTGAAGTCAATTGAGCATACCTCTCAGCTTTCTTATAGAAAAACAAATCAGAAACCTTCTCTTCCCCACAAATCTGGTAAAAAATAATGCTATTCTAACTGAAATATGTAAAAAACACTCCTGAAAATTTAAAAATAAATATGTTTGTGTGCTGGTTAAATTGCAGTTTATTTTACAGTTCTGAACGGATACCGTGATCTTCTGGATTTTACTTTAGGGGTAATAATTATACCTAGGTATGGTAAGGCTGGGAGGAATGGCACTAAAGCCTTAAAAATATACTATTTTCTTGATGCATCAAGAGAATATAATGTTGCTACAGACAAGTTTCATGCTTTGCAGTTTTAACTATCTTTATGCAGAAACATTGCACTTGATGTTTTAAAAAAACGACGACCCAAAATCGTGCAGCTCTCTTTAAACAAACAGTTCAAATGTTTGGTATGTGTTGCCACTTTGTTGGAAGTGAGATTTGCATATGGCCAAGAGTTTGAGGCCCAGGCATTTCTGTGGTGGACTTATGCTTTGTTGATGTGCATTTGTCCCTGAGCTGCAGATGTCATCCACAACAAATTTTAATGTGCTGTCATCATTCATTCATTTCCACCCTGTAGGCTACAGATCGAAGTTGTAATCGTATGTCTTCGCACACAGAGACGTCAAGTTTCTTACAAACATTGACAGGACGATTACCAACTAAAAAGGTAGATGTTAGAGAAGACAATTTGATTTTGTGCGGCGGGGCAGGGTAGCTAAGTCATGATAAACCATTAAGTCATCACTCCAGTGTATCCTGTATTTCTGTCCTGCTTTTGAGAGTGCTGAGTCAACTAAAGTTATGGTTGCTCAGTTCTTGTTTTTGTACCAGGGCTTCCTCTAAGTGGATGGAAATTGTTATAAAACACCCAGGACGTAATTTAGAAGAGTCACTAATGCACAAAAGAAATTGGAGCTTTTTTCCTGTTTGGTCATTCAGACCAGAGTGTTACAAAGATTAAGCAAATGCATATGATGTATAAGTGACCTCTGAGAACAAACAATGGCCTGAATAAAACTCTTCTCCTGAGAGAGAGAGAGAGGGAGAGAGACAGAAGGGTTAGGGATGCTATGCTCCTGTTTCATGGGGATCTGGCAGGATGGATCTTTCCCTTCTTCAGGGACAGGAGGGGGCAGACAAGGCAGGAGCACCTTCCTAACAAGGTCAAGCTTCTCTTCCTCTACCTTCTCTTTTACTCTATGAGGCTGGAGAAAGAGAACTGGGCTGTTTGTATTGTGACTTGCTTTGGAACTTTATATATCAGTAGCTTTTAGCTTTAGCCGTTCTCCTCTCCTATAACACCAAAGTACAAAATGTTTTCTAAACTCTTTTGAAGGCCAGTTCTTCCCTTACCTTGGTTTCCATCTCATGCCACTCTGGTAACATTAGAACATGTGGACAGAAGTAACTGGCAACGTGGAGTTTTCTCACACCAGCATTGCCCTTTCTCACCTACCCACTTGGGAATTAACCACATTGTCATTTTTTACCACAGGAACCCCCTTATTCCCATTAACAGAAGGGGGTGGGATGGAGCCACTGGGGAATGGAAATCAAACTCCTGTAAAATAGTTACTGGTTGTAGAGGTGAGGTGGCTGCAGAGGCGTTTCTACGGTAGGGGCCCTACAGTAAGTTGCGCCCCGTCCTAGTACCATGTTTACAGACCGGAACAAGGAGGCCCTGCCCCCTCGCCATCGGAGCCATTCCGCGCTGCGAAGGTGATGAGCAGGGAGTCTCCTGCCTGTTCACCTTCGCAGCGCGGAATGGCTCCGCCGGTGAGGGGACGGGGCCTCCTCGTTCCTGTTTGTAAACATGGTACTAGGACGGGGCGCAACTTACAGTAGGACCCCTACCGTAGAAACACCTCTGTGTACAAAACAAAAGCTAGGTATACAGGTAGCCCCTGTAAAAATGAAGGGTGTATGCAAATTTGCAGAGCTGCTGTGCAGACAATTCAACTACATTTCCTTTCTCTTGTCTGCTTCCTTATCAAAATCCCTTTTTAATAAAACTATCCATCCCTGCCTAGTTTCCATTTTACCCCTTTGTGCTATCAGGAATGTGGAAAAATTATGAGGAAAAGAAAAGCTAGAATTGTTGACACCTAGAAATAAACTTCTGGTCCAAGATAATGTGAAACACTTCTCACACATGCACCACACAGCTGTTGTCTGATACTGTTCCTTGACTCTTTTCATCAAAGGACATTGTCATTGCTATTGTCTTCCATGTGCGTTGTTTTGCTTACTGTCATCCTTCACCGTGTGACCATTTTTGTTCTTGTTGTTGGGTTCTATTTTGTGGCTTCTGTATTTGGGAGTATTTGTACAACTGACATCAAATGTGGATTTGAATCTGGCTAGCTTTTTCACGAAGAACTGGCCTTACAGTGGGTTGTCTGCAGCGGGAGCGTACGTGAGGCGGCTCTTCAGCAGGCATGGTTTTTCTTCGAACTTATGGTAAGAGAACAAGGAAGGATTTGCTTGTTGGACTATTTGTTTTCTTTCTTTTTCTTAATTTCCCAGGTGATTTCAATGGGTGGCAGCCCACCTAGCGCTTCTGCCATCAAGAGCTCACTGCACAAGTGAAAGCTTTCTCTGCGAATGAGAGAAACTTCCGTTTGCATAGTGAGCTCCTAATGGCGGGAACACTAGTTGGGGTGCCACTCAGTGTACTCCCCTATGGGGGGGAGGAGAAAGTGGGATAAAAATCTAATAAATAAATAAAATAATAATACGTACAATAGTATAGCTGTTGAAAATGTCCTCAAAACATTATTCCAGATAATGTAGATTAGAGATGAGATGAGACCTGGGGCAGTGGTGGAGAGGGAATGATTTTCACAGACACACACCCCCTTCAGCATTTGGGCAGGCTCCAAAGGGTGCAAAAATGTGTGGATAGCTGTACCCATTTCTGGGCAACTGAGATGTTGCCAGGGCACCCCAAGACCTCCTGGCACCTGAGGTGGCACACCAAATACTGCCCCCTTTGCTGACGGTGTGCCAGCTTCAACACTTCCTCATCTTCCACTCCCTGGATTTGAAAAGAAAGAGAGGAATGAAATAGAAGAAACCATGTGGAGCAGAGAAGAATGGTGAGCTAGAGCAATGGTGTTTTAGGGAGTGGGAGAGGAGGAGGAATGGTGGAATTGGGCATCACCTGAGGTAACTGGCCCTGGACAATACTCCCTATTTTGATGTATTGTGCAGTGGAGATTTCACTGCGTACCCTTGTCGTGCCACATGGCAAAATGGAAAAAGTCTCCTGTTTGGCTATGTGGTCTTGTGATGGCATTGTATTTACTATATGATCTGCAATTGTCTGGGATCTCATAAGAGAGAAATACTAATTTTTTTAAAAAGCATATAAACAAATGATCAGGTAGTGAGCAGACTGAGAAAAAAATAAAAGGTAGAGATATGGAGATATTTTGCACCCCTTGGACACAAGTTTTTTGCCTTGTAAATGTCTGGGAATGAAACCTCAACACCTCGCTAATGTGGATGGATCTATAGCTATTGTTCTTGCTGTGAAATCTGGTTTTAGGAACAGTATCAAATCATAACACTATCCATGGCTGACCTTTCTCCCGCAAGTGACTGCAACTGGTAATATATGTTCTCTCCAGGTGAAAAGTATGGTGCATCATTTGTATTTTGCTGACAAACTCGATGCGCCAAGGAAGAATCGTTTTCCAGAGCGCTTCATGGATGACATAGCTGCTCTAGTCAGCACAATTGCCAGTGATATAGTCTCCCGGTTTCAGAAGGTAATGGAAGCAATTCAGCTGTGCTCTTGTCAAAATTTAATCCCTGATCCTGAAAGATGCTTCCAAGCACAGCATAAGTTGTTGGATCAGGGCCTTAGCACAAAACTGCAATGTTAATTTATGTTGCAACAGTCTCTTATTTTTCTTTCATTTTTCCCCTCATCACAGGATACAGAAATGATTGAAAGACTCAACACTAGTTTAGCATTCTTTCTCAATGATCTATTGTCTGTCATGGACAGAGGATTTGTCTTTAGCCTTATTAAGGCATACTACAAACAGGTACAGCAGCAAATTCCAGATACAACCGGGGGGGTGGTGGTGTCCGTAGGGTAGGAATGGTTCAGCAAAAATGGAAAACTTTTGGAAGCTGCACTAGGAAAAGAAAGGGAGGATGAGGAAGAGACAAATCCTCCCTCAGAACAACATGGATAAGAACGGTTAACTAGTGGAGTGTTGGAAACCTGGCTTGTAGCATGAAAGGCTGTCGGTTGGAGTCTCGTTCTGTGCCTTGTTTTCCAAAGAGGCCAGAGGGATCTACTAAAAAAAAGAAAAAGAATTTATCACAATCTGGAGTCAAGCTATTGGGGATGGCAGTTCCCATCTTGCCCAGTTTGTGAGTTTTGTGAGTCCATGTGCCATGGCGGCAAACCAACAGTGAAATGAACATGCAAGCTTCTTTGGGGAGGGCATTCCACAACTTGGGTGCTGCAGTTAAGAAGGCCCTGTCTCTCGGCCCATTGTGCTTCAGAAAGTAGTGAGTGTATTGTGAGTTTTTATCAGAAAGTGAAGTATGCATGACTTTGGTTTACTGTTTCTGCTGTGTCCCAAATTGGTATTTATTAATTTGTGTGATAATGCTTCACGGTGGCCTGCAGGTATTAATGGTCTTTGTTCTGTGTTCACAAGGTGTCATCCAAGCTTTACTCCTTACTGAACCCAAGCACTCTTGTATCCTTGAGGCTGGATTTCCTTCGCATTGTCTGTAGCCACGAGCACTACGTCACCCTGAATTTACCCTGCAGTCTTCTGACGCCACCTGCATCCCCCTCACCCTCAGTGTCTTCAGCAACCTCTCAGGTGAGCAGCATACTAGAGGATGTTGGGCAGACTTTGCTTGAGTTGTGGGACGAATAATCCAGTAGTCAGCAGGCGTATTTCATGTAGAACTCCATTTCTTTCTTAGCACTGTTCTGATTTGAATACAGATTTTCCTTTGGTAGTCTTTACAACATGTGAACACATTACAAAAGAGCTATTTGAATTATATGGGTGTTGGACAACCAGGAGCACAGAAGGTCTTCTGAGAAAACATAGAGACCTTTTCCCAGATGGTACATCAGTGCAGAAAACCAGCCATGTGGACTGGCGAGGGATCAGCATGGGCCGAAGTTCCCCAAATGTCTGCACTGCAGGGAACATCATTCCTATATTTGTGAAAGAATAGATTTGATCCATTTGGGGCCCAATCCTATCCTCAACCCCCCACTGGTGCACCGAAAAGGAGCACTGTATCCAGCTTGGGGGATGGATCGAGAGGCTTTGGAGGGGTAAGGAGATTTTCCTTGCCCCTCTGTAAGCCTCCCACTCCACAGTGACCTGCCTCAGCTCTTTAGCTGGCATGTCTAAGAGAGAAAGGGAGTGGGGGACTGCAAAAGGATGAGATAGGATCCAGCGTGCACCATCGCTGTCAGACTCATCCCCTCCTGCAGCCTTTCTGCTTCCATTCCTCCCCTTTCCCCGCTCCGTTTCACTTCCCTCCCTGCCCCGCTGATGCCTTACCTGCTCCAGCGGCCGCGGCGGGGTCCAGCAATGGACGGGGGAGCGCTGCCACTTCTTGTGACAGTACTCCCAAAATGACTGCCAATGGAGCGCTTCACTCTGTTCCACTGTTGCAGAGTGCTCCACCCAGCAGCCCAATCCGGCATAGACTTGGGCTGCTAGGTTTCTCCTCGTACATATGTGCAATAAACTCTGTTAGATTATCATTCCTGCCATTCCACAATGAACCCCTGAGCTCTGATTTCTTCCTCAACAGGTTCATTGTGAACCATGCACCACAGAAGAGCAGCGGTTTGTCCACCACACTGCCGTCATAGGATGATCAAGGAATCATCTGCTGAGAACAACAAGGCATCATATGGTCTCAATCAGCTGCCTGTAGTGTGGTGGACAAACCACACTTAACTCTTAGACAGGAATCAGAAGATGAATCAACCCTATTACAGGTTTGAACATTGAATTAGATCCTTTTTCTTACTTGAACAAAGGATGTTCCCACAAAATACAGGGAATTTATAAGATTGCAGGCTTAATCTCTGCTATGGTCTACAATATGGTCACCGCAGCACAAATACTGTGTGCAAGTATTGGACATCTTATATAATCTCAAGTTTGAAAGAATGGAAACAGATGCTGTTTGAGTATTCACCCATTGCGGGTTACATATGAAAAGTAGACAGAAAGCAAATTTTGTAACGTCACTTACAACAGATGTATTACATGTATTAAATTTAAACAACTAAACTAATTGGTGGAGCCTTCTTTTAGTGGCGTAGGAGAGCAGCAAGAAACCAAGAGATTTGTAACTTCTGGCAGCCAAGATGTCCTTCAACATCAGTATCTTCTCAGATAGTGATGACAGCTCTACTGCAGCATATCCTCTGGTAGTTTATTTCAGATGTGTAGCACACAAAAAGAAAAACTATTAGCCGTCACCTATTATTATAACATTATAGCCTGTGATTTCACATGGGTGCCTAGTTCCTCCCCCAAACAGACTCCAGTCTGACATTTGGATAGCAGCCTTTCTTGGTGTAAGCTAAATGTATCCTTAGAGTTAGGTTAGGCTCAGATTAATCAACCTTGATTTAAATGCATGCAAACAACCATTTTATTAGTATTATTAATAATTATTAATAACAAATAAAATGGATGTTTGCACATGTAGAAATCAGGATTGGTAATAATTACATTGTTATTATTTTAACATTACTTTTTATCATGTTTAAATACATAGTAAGCATTTCCTTTTGTATTTAGTATATGTGTAATTGCATGCACATATGTACTATGTGTGTTATTAGGTACAGGTGGAAGATATTTACTGTATGTAAATTTTGCTCCCTGAATTACGCTCTTATTGGCTAAATTATATTCTTGGATGGACAACCTGACCGAACTTGCATTTTCTTCTTGCTATGATTGATTTATGACTTGCACTTCGGTTTACCTGTGATTTCACAAGGGAGGGGCCCCCATTCAAGAGCACATGCAGATAGTCCCCACTGATTTTGGGGACTGAAATCTTCCTTGGTATAAGCTGAGTGTACCCTAAACATTAGATTTGGCTCAAATTAACCAGTCTTGATTTATACGCATACAAATATGCAAACACATCATTTTACTGTACAGATTTGACTTGGCCTAGACTGCCCTGGGGGTGGGGTGGGGGGGTATGCAGAAAATTTGTGTCCTGGGTTTTTGAAACTCTGACTATCATGGTATCTGGAAACAAAAGGGCATGATATTTTCCAGAAGTGGAATATTTTTGGGTTTGCCTACCCCACTCTTTGGGATCTGCAAGTAAAAGTTTTTAGCATGCTATAAATGCTATACATTTAGGGTTGCTCCTATACCCATATGTGTTAGGACTATCAAAGCAAACACTTTAACACATATGATCCTTTTGTTTAAAAATGTTGTCTGCCCTGAGGTTTTTCGGATTGTGCATAGGGTGCACGTTGCAATATAGTATATACAGTAAAACTTATGAAGGATGAATTTTTTTTCTGTAACAGAGTTCTGGATTCTCAACAAATGTCCAAGATCAGAAGATTGCAAATATGTTTGAACTGTCTGTGCCTTTTCGCCAGCAGCACTATTTGGCAGGCCTGGTGCTTACTGAGCTGGCTGTCATTTTAGATCCTGATGCCGAAGGGTAAGTTTTTAAATTGTTTCTAGCAGGGTAGAATAATTCAGAGCAGATCTAAAGTCTTGCAGGCAGAATTCTGCCTAAGGCAGGGCTGCCTTGAAATGTGCTATTAGAGGAGAAAGAAAGGGAGCATGTTCTTTCTCAAGTCCCAATCTCTCTTGATCTCGGTAGCTCTTTGAATCACTTTGTTGTCCCCAGATCTCTCCTATTTGGGCAGCGTTTTAGCCCAGTACCATAAAGCCTGTGGTCCAACAAGATAGCCAACTGTATGCAGGGATTGAGGGGCCAGCAATAAAAGGGGAAAGAGCCCTGTCTCCCCTCATGGTGCTCTGTTTATCAAAGGGTTCACGAAAGTCCCATTATTGCATGAGACTTTGGATCACAGCCAGCGTATGATTGTACTAAGCTTTAGTTGCCACGGGCCTAGACATTAATTTCTGCTCTGAAATGTATGACCTCCATCCATGCATGTTAAAATACAGAGTTACTTTCCCCCATCTTTGTATTTGGTGACCTGTCCCATCTGACAAAACAAGTGAACAGTGTTTCAGCCTCCCCTGTTTGAAACATAGTTTCTGGTTCACCAAGGATCTTACTTTGGGGCAGTGGGGTTGATCTCTAGTGCAGGGGTTCTCAACCCCTTCCCAGCCAAGTATCACCTCCGGTGCCACTTTCCTGCTGTGTACCACCGGAAGTGACTGTCGATGACATCATTGCCAGTTACTTCCGGGTTTTTGGACGCCAGAAAGCGCAGGTAGGAGGCTCTGGGTGGGTGGAAGTGCCCTTCTCAGCATTCCCAAGAGGCTCGGCTAAAGGCAGGAGCCTCTCGGGAGTGAAAACGCAGCGCCAAAAGTGCCGTGTCAGAGTGGGGTTCCAGTGGTCTGGCGGTCCAAGTACCACCAGCAGTCAGCCGAAGTACCACTGGTGGTACTAGTACTACTGGTTGAGAACCCCTGCTCTAGTGTACGGACATCTGGGATGACAGCCCACTTTGTAAAGCTGATTGCTGTAAAGCACTTAAGGTTGAGATGTGTTGCCTTATGTTCCTACTGTTGCTTAGTGTTTTATGCCCATGTATTGTGTGGCATATCTGGATTGTTTCAGGCACCTAGATTTCTTTGTGCCTAGCACAAGTGCCTCTGAAAGAGTCTCTGTTTCTCCTGTATGTGCAGGAGCAATGTTTGTGATACTCTATAATCAGCGTGATCTATCTTCTGCAATGTGGGCTAGCCCCCAGTTTTTCAAATAGGGTCAACACAGGCACTTGATGCAACCACAAAGACAGAGATGCAGGGTCCATCAAGCTAACTTTAGTCCCTCTATTCTATGATACAGTCACCACTTTACTGCAGATTAATTAATTAACAAAATCTATGTGTCTTCAACATGAATAAAAGATTGAAAAATACACTGCACAGAAACCTCAGTGTAAAAGAGTTCAGTTTAAAAGAGCAAAACGAAGATGTGTTCATGCACGTTTACCATTGTGTACTATCTTGTTTGTTCTAAAATTATTAACAAATCCAACTCCACTCTGTTTTAACAGTTTGTTTGGATTGCATAAGAAAGTCATCAATATGGTACACAACTTGCTATCCAGCCATGACTCCGACCCACGGTACTCTGACCCACAGGTAAAGGCCCGGGTGGCTACGCTGTACCTGCCTCTGATTGGAGTGATCATGGAGAGTGTGCCCCAGCTGTATGATTTCACAGGTATTTTGTATGTTATATCTTTTCTTGTGCATTGAGAAAAACTGGCAAATTATCTGCCAATTTGTTGTACTGCTGCCAAAGTGCTATCTTTCAGGGGAATAAGCAGAAGAGCCTCTAACCTACATCCAATAAATAGGTGCTTGAAATGCCCGTGTGTCTTTGAGAGTACACAATTTGAATAAAAATATGTGTACCCATGCAATATTCAATAATCCTAGCAAAGCAATCCTATGCGTGTTTACTCAGACATTGTGTTTGAAAGTCACATTGTGTTTGGTGATCTTTACTCCCAGGTAAGATTGTGTAGGATTGCAGCCTAAACCTCCATTAACTGTTACTCAATATATTTCTTCAAGCAGCTCTCCTTAGAACCAATCTGTATGAAATATTTTCAGGCATCTGTCAGCTTAAGCCATTCTAGTTCAATGATTGTGTAGGTTTCACATCATGCTTCAACAGCTAAGGCTTTATAACATCATCCCTGGATAGCTTCTAGCAAACAGCAGGCATTGATACCATATGGTATTGCTGAACAGGAAGGGGCCATGTCAATGGTAGCAGCATGCATATTTTGCACACAAAAGGCCCCAACTCCAATCCCTGGCATTTCTGGTAGCAGAGGTAGGGAAAAAACCTGTTTTTGAGATCTTGGAGACATGTTGACACTCATGGTAGACAGTACTGGGCTAGATGGGCTAATAATCTGACCCAGTATGAAGAAGCTTCAAGTGTTCATAATAGAAAGCTCACTTTATTGTTATCATTCTCAGCCAAAGGGGAAGGAAGTGATGTCTCACCCTATAAATTTGGCTGCTGCCCTTTTATTTATTTATTTAGCATCTTGTATTTATTTATTTAGCATCTTGTATTTATTCACTGGCGTCACTGCAGGTGGGGCGGAGCTCTAAGTTCCGCCGTGATCCGACCCTCCATTAAACGCCGTGATCCGACCCTCCAAAACAACGCACAGGAGACTCCCTGTGCGTTGTTTTCACCGCCTTGAATGGTTCCGAAGGCAAGGGGGCGGGGCCGCTTCATTCACCCGTGTAACGGAGGGTCGGATCGCGGCGGAACTTAGAGCTCCGCCCCCCTGCAGTGACGCCAGTGTATTTATTTATTTATTCATTCATTCCATTCATTCATTCACTCACTCATTCAACTTTGTAAAAGTGTTTCAAGTCTTCCTTAACTTGTTTACAACCCAACCTGAGGGCTGTTTTTACTACTCAGGACGATTTTAAATGAAACTATATTAAGGAACTTGGGAAATGGCCTGTTGTAATGGTGTTTCTCTGAGAATGGCGTATTTCTCTACAGAAAGTCACAATCAGCGTGGAAGGCCGAGCTGCACAGCCGCAGAAGACTACGAAAGTGAGGGTGGGAGCATGATAAGCCAGACAGTTGCTATGGCCATTGCAGGAACCTCTGTCCCACCACTGGCCCGGCCCAGCAGTTTTCTCCTCACATCAACGGTACAAAAGCATTCCGGGTGTCTAAAAACTGAGAAATATGCATGCTCTGAAGTGATTCTCGCAGAGCAGCGAGAGTGGGTGGCCATCATGCTCATGAACAGATGCCACTATTCTTCCCTGCAAACTTCCAGAAAGACGGAGAGTGGGAGGTACGAGGTGACAAAGAGAGTGTGCTGGAACAAGGTTATATCTGTTCCTGGGAAATAGGGTTGTAACAATACGTTTTTTGGCTGTGCATCAAGATTTAAACTTTTTTTTCCCCCCGTTCTGAAACGCATGGAAGAAAAATGCCCACTTATTTTAAGTTTAAAATTCAGAGGGCAGGTGTTAGGTCTCCTTGCCCAGTTTAACTCTCACTTTAGATCCCGAAGAAAACATAGCATTGTTTGATTGGGCTCATATTTTGAGGCCAAACTGGAGGTGCGGTTGCGATTTTACGGTAATTCGTTCTTCCTACACATTCAGACCAGCAGACAGCATTCAACATTTTCAGCCGAGTCAAGCCGGAACCTTTTGATCTGTCTCTTGTGGGTCCTGAAGAATGCTGATGAAAGTGTCCTACAGAAATGGTTCACTGACCTGTCTGTGCTGCAGCTCAACCGCCTCCTGGATTTGCTGTATCTCTGTGTTTCCTGCTTTGAATACAAGGTATAGTGAAAGCAGTAGCGCTCTAATCATGCAAAACGTACCACATACATAACTGACATAGCAGGGCTTCCAAAAATGCTCCCTGTGTGATAAGAACATAAGAAGAGCCTTCCGGGTTCAGGCCAAAGGCCCATCTAGTCCAGCTTCCTGTATCTCACAGTGGCCCACCAGATGCCTCAGGGAGCACACAAGGCAACAAGGTACATGTATCCTATGCTCACTCCCTTGCATCTGGCATTCAGAGATAGCCTACTACTAAAACCAGGAGGTTGTATATAGCCATCATGGCTTGTAACCTGTGATGAACTTTTCCTCCATAAATCTGTCCCATCCCCTTTTAAAGGCATCCAGGCCAGGTGCCATTATCACATACTGTGGTAATCCCAGTCTGTATTTCTTTACCAGACTGACAGTGCAATCCTAACCAACTTTCCAGCGCTGGTGCAGCCGCAGTGCAGCCCCGAGGTAAGGGAACACCTTGAAGAGGCCTCCATGACTGCCCCTGCACTGCAAAATGCAGTGTACGCCTTGTTGGCACGGCTACATCGACACTGGAAAGTTGGTTAGGATTGCGCTGTAAATTCCCATCAGCAAGTTTGTGAACCGCTGAACCATAAGCTGTCGATTGAAAGGTCGGCAGTTCGATTCCCGCAACGGGGTGAGCGCTCGTTGCTTGGCCAGCTCCTGCCAACCTAGCAGTTCCAAAGCATGCTAATGTGAGTAGATAAATAGGTACCGCTTGCAGGAAGGTAAACAGCGCTCCGTGTTCCAGCCGCATGCTACGCACTGCGGCAAGGAGAGTCATGCCGGCCACATGACCACGGAGGCGTCTTCGGACAACTCTGGCTCTTCGGCTTTGAAATGGGGATGAGCACCACACCCTAGAGTCGGACACGACTGGACTTAATTGTCAGGTGTCACCTTTACCTTTACCTTTAAGTCCTTCTTCACTCAGCCAGTCATGTAAGTCTCTGTTGGTACTGCTGCCAGTTGAGAGTCAGTGAGTTTGTGTTGTTTATCTCCTCACAGTGTTTCGTGAAAGAGCCCACTGCAGCCTCCTGTTTTCCTGAAGGAACAGCTGGCTCCTTCCTCATCTATGCATTCTTCCAAGAAGCTTACAATAGGAGGGAAGGCAAAAAATCAGATCATCTGTGCTATAGGCACAACAGCACTACAAATATAAACCCGTTTGGAACAGGTTTAACTCTCTTGTCTTTCCCCTGAAAAAAAACATGGGAAGCACAATTTTGTGAATACTGATGATTCTCTGTGAGGAAATGTCCAGACCCTTCATAGGATTCCTGGATCAGAAGTCATGACAGTTACATTAGTAATATAAACATGTGCTTGAATTTCCCCATCACTTTAATTTATAGTAGAAGAGCAGAATTTGCCAAAATGGCACCCCTTCTGTGTTTCCGACTTCTGTTTGTCCCCTCCTCCTGTGAACTTCTCCCTAGATAAAAGAGCTGTAATTTTTAACAAAAAAATGGTGTATAAATTGATGAACAGTAGTCCCTCCCACATCATAGCTTATACTTTCTGGGCCTTCTGGGTTTGGTTCTGTTTTTGTTTGGTTTTAAGACATGATTCCTGTTTCATCCTCTTTCTTTTACAAAATGTGTTCAGGGTAAGAAAGTGTTTGAAAGAATGAACAGCCTGACCTTTAAGAAATCAAAAGATATGAGAGCGAAACTTGAAGAAGCTATACTGGGGAGCATCGGGGCAAGGCAAGAAATGGTCCGCCGAAGCAGGGGGCAACTGGGTAAGTTGTTACTCTTGACAGAACACCCTGAAACATGCAGCCATCCCAATACAAATTCCCTGTCTGATGTTGCTTGTCTGAGCGACTTCTGTAGTGTATGTTTGAACAAGCGAATGCGGAAGAAGCCTCCTCTTCAGCTTCAAAACAACCTTATGTTTGTATTGGATTGAAAAGATTAGCTTACACTGATGCTAATCAGTTTTGAAGCATGTCATTTATAGCGCAATCCGGCCTAAAGGGTCAGCCACTGTATCCTGTGCCATTCCTGGGCTGCCAGGAGAAGGGGACGTTTGTCCCCTTCCCTGGGTGTAAGCCGGCTGGGGCCCTATTGGCCTCCTCGGATACACGCCAGGTCCAAACCTGGCGTACATTCAGGGAGGCAGTGTATGGCCAAACTAGCCTGGGAACGGGCAGAGGATATCGGCAGAACGTGCCGCTGATATCTCCTCCCCCTCCCAGCCCAAGCTGGCCAGTGGTCCCTCGCCAGCCCAGCCTGCCCGGCCCCTGCACCAAGCAACGGAAACCCTACCTGCATCATTTGGTGCAGGTTCAGTCCGCCCGGGGAGTGAGCGTTGCTGGCCTCAGTGCTGGCGCCGCTTACAGGCACGTTTGCGGTGGCTTAGAGCAGCGGAGTGCACGCTCCGCCGTTCTATACCTAGTGAGGATTGTGCTGCCCATGTCCCATTGAGGTTAATACTGTCATTCATATTGTCATCCTTTGTGTGCAGTGGGGTGTCCTGTTGGTCGTATCTTGCTGCATTTGAAAAATTAATACTAAAAGCATTTTTTTTATTGTCTGGCAGAAAGAAGTCCTTCTGGGAGTGCATTTGGAAGTCAAGAGAACCTGAGATGGAGAAAGGATATGACTCACTGGCGACAGAACACAGAGAAACTTGACAAGTAATGCTACCTTACCTAAATGTCTTAATCATGGGATGACCATGTTACAAATATAGGGACTGGCCTCGCTCCCTTGGAAATCTAGTGCGCCATGGTATAGGCAAGTTTAGACTTGAACTAGGCAAAGACTAATATCATAAGAATAAGTTTGAAGGGGTCTATTACCCGTGGAGGTTGTGTTGAAAACTATGTGAAAGCTACCTAAGCACTAATAAGACTGCCAAAAGCATGCTTTAAATTAGCACTAAGATCCATTAACTATTTATTCCTGCAGATGATATCCATGCCATGGTTCTCTTATGCCATTAGAGCATTTTGGAGATCTCAACGCTTGCTTTTTTCCCTCTATCCTAATCCATCACTTTGATTATTTTTCCACATGTGCTGTATTTTTAGAAGCCACAAACCAACCAGGTATTGTAGCATTGGTATCCTGCTGTTGTTTCCTTTTGGTTGTCGCTTTGTACTTCTGCATACTCTTGTCATTGCAATTCTGGCTTTTGATGCTTGGCAGAAGCTTTGTGTGCGCATCTGTGAACAAGCCCCTTTTGCGATCTAGCATCTGCTGGTGTTTGACATGTGTGGTGGGGAGGGTGTTAATTAGCCATAGGAATCATGGATTTAGCTTTGCTTGGCATGCTTCCTGTATTCTAAAAAGGCATTGAGTGTCAAGTGTGTGGTAAACTGAGGTGCTTTGCAGAAGTGTTTTGCAAAATGACTTGGCTTTAAAATGTAAGGGTGTGTAATGTCCTGCTACAGGATACCCCCTGTTGTCCTGCAGCATGAAGCATGATGAATATTACAGTCATATTATCTCTTTCCTGATTGTGCAGTGACACCATTATTAGGGTCATAAGTATTTCCCTATGGCCAAAGGATTGTGTCATTTCAGTGTCTTCAGTTGGTCTAAGTGAAATTCTGGAGAAACTTGGTAAATGCATCCTGTCGCCTGAACGGCAGATGCCGTTGAAACTGGAGACAGGGAATAATCCTAATGAGGCATATGCCTCCTCTTAAGAACTGTAAAACATTCTCCCTTTTGAAGACCTCCCAGCACTTGCAAGACCCTGGCCGCAATCCACCGGATCTTTGGAACAGCGGAGTGAGTGCTCCGCCGTTCCAAGACGTTGCGAACGTGCCGTAAGGCACGTTCGCAACGCCTCGGGAGTAAGGGAGGCTGGTGCAAGGCCGGCCTCCCTCCGTCGCCGGACTGGGACGCGGCCGCCTGCCAGATCCTTACACAGGATTGCGCTGCCCAGCATTTACTGTCTTCTGCACATTTGAATTGTGTCTAACACGAGAATAGATGGACAGATGTTTGGTCCTGGATATGCTACTATTCATACTAGTTCCCAGTCGAGCTTGCCAGTGAATCAGGGGTTTTGGATCAGCTGGAGTCTCAGCAAGGCCCAGAAAGCCATAGTTTGAAATCTACAGAGATAGCGTCCAGGCATGTGAGTGGACTTTTTAGGAGCTTAGACACCTACCTGAGCTCACTTATCATCACAGTTATGAGGCTCGATAAGGAGCACCATATGTGGGAGCCAATACTTCATTGAGAATTTTGGCCCCTCTTCTAAGGGTGGAGTGTGTATTTCCACTAGCACATTTCCACAAGTGTACTTTCTTTTCTTTTTGTCCATGTAAGCACTAGAAATGAAAAGATGCCTATGTGTGTACACTTCTAGAACTAGAGACAAAAAGAAATGAATGCTCCTAGCAAGAACTTTTAGCAAGCAATTAGTTGTGATCAGTAAAGAAAGTGGAAGTCAAGGGATCAGTAATGCTGTGCAAGAGTCAGAATCAAACCCTCCTATTTTCGATGACGTAGATGTGTTGTTTTTGAAAGTAAAGCTAATGTTAGTTTGTTTAGAGACCTTTTATATCATGTGTTCTTCATACAGTGGGCATGTTGCTACCAATGCATTTTGTCGAGTCATGACTTACAAAAACAGTAACATGTGCTGCTATCATTTATTAATGGCAGATTGTTTCCAGCTTTTTTTTTTTTTTAAGATATAAGTAGCCATGTTTAGGAAGCATGTGTGGTGTCAGTAAAGTGCACATTATAGCACAGTGAAGGAATGTTTCATGCACATTATAGCACAGTGAAGGAATGTTTTATACAAATTTCCATTGGTACCTTCCTAGTCATACTGGTGAGCCTTAGAAATTTATCCACATAGCACCACCCTGTGTTCACAGCGTGAAATAGAATACTGGGAGTCTTATTTTACTGATGTGAACAGGATTTTTTTTTTTTCCTGATAAAGCCCAGATTTCACTTAGTGAGCGATATATCTGTTGTATCCCTTGTAGTTTTAATCATTCAGCTCTGACACAAACATTTTAGGCATCATTTGCCTAAGCAGGGAACCTAAAGGAAATAGTCAGAAACTGATAAAAATGAGGATGGACACAGATCACTTGTGCCAGGTCCCAAAAAGCTGCTCTCACTCACTCACTCACTCACTCACTCTCACTCACTCACTCACTCACTCACTCACTCACTCACTCACTCACTCACTCACTCACTCACTCACTCACAGAGAGAGAGAGAGAGAGAGAGAGAGAGGAGACTGCTTTTGAAAATGCCCTTAGTTTCAAAGTAGTTTGTCTTGTGGCATGGAGATGCTGCAGTTTGAGAAACACAACCCAAACCTTCATCATGTGCCTGCAGATCAAATTGCTGGTTCTTTCCTTGATTTGTTTTTTAAACTGAAACAGTTTGATTATTTTCCATTATGTATCATGTTTGTGTGTGTGCGCTCTCTCTCTCTCTCTCTCTCACACACGCACGCACGCACGCACACACACACACACACACACGCTGTTATGACAGAATACTCATCTGATAAATAATATTTTTCCCCAAAACGGAATATAAGTTTCTTTAAAGGGTATGTACTTTTAACGCTCTTTTTATTGTTAACAGATCAAGGGCAGAGATAGAACATGAGGCACTTATTGATGGCAACTTGGCAACTGAAGCAAACCTGATTATTTTGGATACTTTAGAAATAATCGTCCAGGTGAGGATGATGAGGAACGTATCATGACTGCTCTTATATTTGGGCTGTGTGCTGTATATATTTTTATATATACTTGTGTGTGTACACATACAATATATGTGTGTATAGATTGGCTGTATATATTTGGGCTAGAGCTAATGGGCTGAATGTGTAACGGTGCTGCGATGGGAAGAGGAGCTACTTCTTGTGATCCTAGCAGCACTTCTTGTAAAAGCACCCTGGACATATCCCTTCATTGCCATTCTTTCCTTGCTGGCCACATTTCCCTCATTTCTCTTCTTCCTGGGCTGCCAAGGCCTTAGGATGGGTACACAAACACTCCATGGCAAACGTTTTCAGTGCTTCTCTTTGAGGTAACGTTCTCTCTCTCTCTCTCTCTCTCTCTCTCTCTCTCTCTCTCTCTCTCTCTCTCTCTCGTCCTTGGTTGCAGACGGTCTCTATGACTGAATCCAAAGAAAGTATTCTTGGCGGAGTGCTGAAGGTTCTTTTGCATAGCATGGCCTGTAACCAGAGTGCTCTTTACCTACAACACTGCTTTGCTACTCAGAGGGCTTTGGTCTCAAAGGTGAGTGATCTCCAGTAGATGGGGAATAGACAGATCTGTGCCCCAGTCCTATCCTCCATCACCTATCCTATGTGATGCAGCAGCTCCAACAGAGTGTGAGCTGCTTCTTGGGGGGGGGGGGACAACCAGACAGCCTGGGAGAAGTAAATAAAAATATTTTTTACTTACTTCCCTGTAAGCTGCCAGGTCGCCAGCAGGTCTCCTCAGACCTTAGCTGGCATACAGTAAGTCTGAGGAGCCTCGGGGTGTGTCGGGGCAGGAAAAGAGGGGTAGGGGGGATAGGATCCTGGCATGCGTGACTGCCCCCAAAAGGCCCCCCCGCCTAGCCCGCTCCCTGCCCCACTGCTCCCCCGAGCCATCCACAGACTGCACCTGCTGCCACCTTACCTGCTGCGGTGTGGTCTAGGTGAGCCATTGGCGCACACAGAGAGCTTCCAGCCTTTTGCGCCAGTGGTCTCGCAAGCGCACAACAGCAGAACGCTTTTTGCAATGCTGAACCAGGAGTAATGGCAGTGGATTGCGAGATCTGCTACCAGAAGCCTCAGATTAGATTGGGCTGCCCGTTTGATTTGATACATGAGCCACTTTGATGCGGATATCTTATTTAGAAACTTACTTCAGTGTTTAGCTACACTGCTTTGAGAATTGGAGAGAGTTTTGTTTTCTCCAGTTGCTGCTGGCAAACCAGAGTTGGGGTCTTATTTTACTGGGTTTGGTGTGTAGCTGGACCAGGGGGTGATAGATAGCGGATTATATCACTATAGTGCAAATGGCATGACCTCGCCATAGGACTTGGGATGCTTCTTAGACCAGCTGGCTTAGTTGGTCAAAGCATCATGCTTATGAGGATGCCATAGGTTCCAGCCCCACACTGGTCATTGGGGCCAAGTGATGCCAACTGGTATGTCTGGGAAGTTTTTCTTCCTTTTCAGGGAAGGGGCCACGGGTCAGTGGTACCATACATCCTTTGTATGCAGAAGGTCCCAGATTCAATTCCTGGCATCTTCAGGTAGGGTAGAGAATGAACCCTGTCTGAAACCCCAGAGAGCCATCGCCATCCAGTGTAGACAGTGTTGATGTAGAGACAAAGCAGCTTCCTATGTTTCTGGCTACCTCTGCTGAATGACTTATCTCTTGTGTTGCCTTATAGTTCCCAGAATTGCTGTTTGAAGAAGAGACCGAGCAGTGTGCTGACTTGTGCCTACGACTCTTGCGTCACTGTAGCAGTAGTATTAGCACAATACGCTCCCATGCCAGTGCCTCTCTGTACCTCCTTATGAGACAAAACTTTGAGATTGGAAATGTGAGTATATCGCTGCTGCTGCTGCTGCTGCATGCATGTCATGCATTCAAATTGCGGTGCAAGTGGGGACATATGGCAGCACCAATTGTTTAGGAAGGAAGATGGTCACACCCAGACCAAAAGTCTTCTGCTGTGCTGAACACCCTTTAAAGGAGAGCACTGTAATCTGGAGTTTAGCAACCTTATACAAGATAGCTGTGTTCTACTGCTTTGGGGATATGATCATCATCGTCCTGGTATTGTGGAGAATGTAGTCCTGGTATTGTGGAGAAGAGTATCATTATTATGGTATCTTTCCTTCAGTAACAACTCTCTGTTTCAGAATTTTGCTAGAGTGAAAATGCAGGTGACCATGTCACTCTCATCCCTGGTGGGAACATCTCAGAATTTTAACGAGGAATTTTTGAGACGTTCCCTGAAGACCATTTTGACGTACGCTGAAGAGGACTTGGAATTAAGGGAGACAACATTTCCTGATCAGGTGAGGAGGAATGTTACTGTGCTACAGAAAATCATGGCTGCTTGATTTCTCTGAGACCTGCTGCTATGGCACTCCTCATTTAATTTTCATCTAACCTGCTTTTGAATTCAATAGGAATATCAGATGTTTTCTTTGCAGAATAACAGAGAACACTGTACATTTTCAGAGTCCAAGGGCTCCAATTTCAGGTTGTTCATCCCTGTCAAAACAGCAATTGGTGCAAAAGTTCAGATTACGTGTGAACTTTTGTGATGTATATTTTTCATTCATGTGAAAATTTCAGCTGGAATTCCGGGTCAGAGTTCAGTTTGTCAAAGCTGAAATGTAAATGGATTTGTTATATCCAATTTGTGAATGAGATAGAGATACACTTCAGATTCATTAGAACAACTTTAAAATGTATTTGTGAAAGGTTTTTTTTTTTAATTTTTTTTGCCAAATTCAGGTTTTTCTAGTTTGTTGAACTGAAATTTTAAGCTTGCCTAGAGTCAGTGTTAAAATGCAAAAATTTTACTTTAGATTTCTTACAAAATATTAATCCAGTCAAAAAAAATGCAATCAAACTTTGTGTTACAGAATAAATGAATAAGTAAAGTATTAATTACAGGATTAACAAACAATGACTAGGAGCTAAATGTAAAATTTAAAAACAGTGGAGGAAAACGCACTGTCCCCTCGGTAGGCTTCGTTTGTGATGTTTTCGTTAGAATTCCTATCACACAAATCCAAAATACCGTAATTGCTTTGCACTGAATGTTTCAGGTCTCTGTTTTTTGGCACTACAGGTCCAGGATCTTGTGTTCAACCTCCATATGATCCTGTCCGATACCGTTAAAATGAAGGAACACCAGGAAGATCCCGAGATGCTGATTGATTTAATGTACAGGTAGAGTTTTACTTGGCTTGCTGTCTTCTTAGAAAATATACGTAACTAACAGCCCAATCCTGTGCTGGCCTCCGCCGGCGGTACTGGGCTCTGCGCTGTCGCAAACGTGCCATAAAGCACATTGCGATGGTGTGGAGACCAGACCTGCCATCGTAGAGGCCAGCGCCGGCAGGCCTCCACCATCGAAGGAGCACCACTCGCCAGAGGCAGGTGAGCTCTGCAGCGAGGAGGAGGCGTTTCGGGGCAGGGAGAAGGGCGGATCAGGCCCGGGAGGAGGGCGGGCTCGGCGGACTCCGCTGAATCCTATCCCCCATCCCGGGCTTGAAAGCCTGCCATGGTGCTGCTCGGAGCTGTGTCAGTCATTTAGCTGGTGCGCCTCCGAGTAGCCCCATAGGGGCTGTTGGGGCTTGACACGGGGAAGGGGACAATTGTCCCCTTCGCTCAAGGAGACCTCCAGCCCTGTGCTGGATATAGCGGAGCCTGCCCCGGCGCCACTGCATCATAGCGCGGGGCTTTGGATAGGATTGAACTGTAAACATGCACTGATGTGAATCTTCCTTCTTTTAAAAACAAACAAACCTAGAATTGCAAAAGGCTACCAGAATTCTCCTGACCTACGACTAACCTGGCTGCAGAACATGGCTGGAAAACACTCTGAGAGAAGCAATCATGCAGAATCTGCCCAGTGCCTGGTCCACTCTGCAGCGCTTGTTGCCGAATACTTAAGCATGCTTGAGGATCGAAAATACCTTCCTGTAGGATGTGTTACCTTTCAGGTAGTGTTTATTATTTACCAAACTGCACCATTGAGTTGCTTGTCTTTCTACAAAGCTACAGTGAAAGATCTTAGGAAATATAAAAAACTAGTGGCCAAATCCTATGCCGGTCAGGTGCCAGCGTGTACATTTAGACAGTGGAGTCTAGTTTACAGCAGTCGCAAAGCATCCTCTGTTAGCATGTACTGCCAGGCAGCTGGTGGGGAGGCCGGAGCGGCCTCCTGTGTACTGGCAGATGACTTAATACCTGCCGGAGCTAGTGAAGCCATGTAGGGGGTTGAACAGGGCGGGAGGTGGTGGAACTGGGTTGAGCGTAGCGGGGCAGTGATGGGAGCGGGGAGGAATGCCTGGGAGGGGGGTGGGTTCAGTGGCAGTGCATGCTGAATCATGACCCCCTTCCTGGGCCTGATCCACCTTCCCGGGTCTACGTGGAATTGCACCAGCGATCAAGCTGATGCAGATTCGAGTTGACTCATAGCAGCTTCTGGGGCTTAGGGCAAAGGGACAAATGTTCCCTTACCCCGAGGAGGTCTCAAGCAGCCAAAAAATCCCCTGTGGGATACAGCAGAAGCCGCCCCAGTTCCATTGCATCATCACATGGGGATTTAGTTAGGGTTGGGCTGTAATTATTATGAATCCATAGAATAAATTTGTTTTCCTCCAACCAGGTTGTCTGTACAGCACATTGCATACGTACTAGCTAATAGATATTTCTATTATTAATTCTAATAACGTACGAAGTGCTTAACGTTTCTCATTCATCCTAATCACAACCCCATGAAGTAAGTTTCTCCCATAGATGAAGGGTTTTTTGTATAGTGGTGTTCTGAAAAGAGAATATTGTATAGATAGCTGAAGTAAATGCTCCCTAAAGTAGAGCATTTTCTTATAGGGAAATCTCAGTTGAAATGATGAAAGGAGCCTAAAAGAACTGCTGGCAAAGTATTTATTTATTAATCTGCATTTCCCCATAGTATAACTGTGAGTACACATAGTAGTAGCATTTCCTTCCCTAAAAGCATTACCGTGTGAACCTCCACATTTTAAATTACTGTACTGTGCAATAAAATACACATATAAATTGCTAATTGTGCTCTATCATGCACCATGACTAGTGCCCAAGTGGTAAAAAAAATATCCTTGGGTTCAAGAGTACCTGCACTTGATTAACCTGGGCAGCTGTTTGCGGTATTGCCAGGGGGCACTGTGCCTACCAGTGAATCTATAGAAAACTATATGGACTGGCTGTAGTACTTGCTGTCTCAGCTGCTCCACCAGGGGTTCTCTTCCCTTGAGATGTTTGCAGTCTCAGGAATTCCACCAGGGGGTGCTTGTCTCTCAAGTCTGCTCGTTAGCCAAGTTTTTTCCTCCAAAGGGGGAAAGGGGGGGGGAGAGAGAAGAGTCTCATTCCTCAGGAGGGGAAGGGGTTATGTTCACCCTGGCCCTCTTCCTCCTGTTCAGGCAGTTTCCTCAGGCTGACCAGACTTCCTGAGCTTCAAGGAGTGCTGGCGGAAAACCTTCCACTCTTCACCCCCCTCTTCATCATTGGCTGTAGCCGGGGTTTTAAACCCCTGACTGCAAACTGTGCTTTCCTGCTCCTTACCCCCTTCTTCAGATTTGGCGTCTCATTTGCCCTAGTAACAGAGGTGCTGGGCACTCTAATGCAGTGCTGTTTGGATTGCACCTGAGCGGTTTCCAATGTTGTTGGCTGTACTGATGGTAGACAGGAGGGGTTGGGGCCAGCGTACTCCCTGCAGGGTGGTCAGGGCTGAAATGCCCCAGCAGTCCTGGCGCACCTAACTAGCATACTGACAACAAAGCATGGAGTCCCACACTACCACAAACCTTGATGTCAGGCCTTGTGTCCTTGTTGCCATATCAACAGTGTCAGCACTTAGGTGCCACAGGTGAAGGGGTGGCTCCAGGGGTGAGGGACTGAAGGTCTCTTGCCTGTGGCCACAAAATCACAGTGCCAGCCGTGGTAGGGAATATGGCAAGCAGGAGAGAGGTTAGAGGACCAGGGTTTGGAAAGTATTAGAGTGAATAATACATTAGTATGAAATCGAGTGTTGTGCTGTGAGGAGAGTGTTCTCTTGACTTAAACTGAGGCATATGGGAGAATCATAGTTGTTCTACAGAGCAAAATTTTCTCCTACCAGGAGTTATTTGGAGATGACTGTAATGGCTTTTTATTTTCACTAGTGTCCCACACTAGAAAAAAAAATCATTTGCCTCTGCTTGTTTCTAGTCATATAAACAGTTCCGTTGCTTTAACGTTTAATTATGTGTTGGTGTAATTCATTAGAACAAGACTGTAGCATAATGAAAGCAGCTTTTATTTGATACCTTCCAAATAGAGCGTTGCCCATGTAAGGAGGTGAATGATTTTAAATTAAAGGTTTCGTTGTTTGGTTGGGGAAGTTTAGGATACTAACACTGTTGCTTCTGAAAGAAAATATTTCATATTCCCTCAGAACATCTCCTCAAACGTTCTAGAAGAATCTGCAGTTTCTGATGATGTCGTATCACCAGATGAAGAAGGAATCTGTTCTGGAAAATATTTTACCGAAGCAGGTCTGGTTGGATTGCTGGAGCAAGCTGCGGCCTCTTTCTCCATGGTAGAAGAGTTTAATACATGCATTTAGTTCAGTAACCCCTATGGTTATACAGCATTATTGACCATTGTTTGGCAGAAAACACTAGTCCGTGCAACTCAGTCACACAGCACAAAATATCTAAATTGGTGCATTTGCAGCTCAGCTAATTAGTTGCACTGAATTCAGTGAAACTGAGAGTCTAATCCTATCCTCCCCCCCCCCCACTGGTTCAGCCACACCGAAAAGGGGGTGGTTGGGGGGGTTGGATCGGGAGGCTTAAGAGGTGAAAGGGAATTTAAACCCCTTAGCCCTCCGCAAACCTCCCACTTTGCAATGGGTCTTCTTGGACCTGCACCAGCTGTGCACTCCATCGGCAGCCATTTTTACGACAGTGGATTGGGCTGTCCGTCATGTTAGTGGAAGTGGCACTGATTAAACTTGTTTATAGACCAGACAGGATGACCTGCTGAGCTCAGCTTCTCAAGCATGCTATAATCAGCCAGGAGCCAATTGTGATCCATCAACCACTGGCACTGTTTCTGCTTGTGAAAGGGACTTGGTTAGGACAGAGATTCATTAGAGTCACTGGACCAGAGACCTTGTGGATGGGTGCTATGGAAGAGGATATAGTGGTACTAAGTAGCATATTGCCTAAGACTCTGGTCGCCTGGGTTGTTCCATCCGTTGAATTCTGTCATTGCCAGTTCTCTGATGTCTGAGTCAGACAACGTATAAGGGAGCATGTTTTAGTGAGTGAGCAAGCTGCCATATGGAAGAAGGAATAAATTTGTTCTCAACTGCCTCTGAGAGTAGATCCAATGGGTACAAACTGTGAGTGAGAAGATTCCGGTTGGACATCAGGAAGAAATTCTTGACAGTAAGGGCAGTTCAGCAGTGAAACAGATTGCCAAGGGAGGTGATGGTGTTCTCCCTCACTGGAGATCGGCATCCCACAGGTGTCCTGGGAGACAGTTCCAAGCATAAAGGGCAGCAAGCGAGAACAGGCAGAATTTGTTTGAGGGCGCAGGAGGGAGGACTCTGGAATTTGCGCAAGAGTACAGGATGTTTCGTGAGAAGTGGCTTTTTCACACACAACGTTTTTGGAATTTTGGAGTGTGTACATGTGCACGTCTTTGGAAGCCTCCAAACATTGATTAAGCTTAATAGTAGTCTTGTGGAAGCTGCTGAAAAAACAATCCTGTTCTATAGATTGTAGCAAACGTGCAGTGTTAGTATGCCAGTACCACTGCTAACTAGGCTATGTTTTGCTGATATGCAACCGTTTTACACATAAGGGCTGGCACGGCCCCCATTTCTTTCAGATAGGTCCCCCAAGTGTGCACGTGTTATTTTTAAGCACATCATAGTTATATTGTGTATGACATATTCTACCTTAGTTACAAAGGTATCCCGAGCAAGTGTTTCAGTGTTACTGCTATGAGCATTTTAGTCATGTTTTATACTCAGGTTGCTTCTTATTGGTTTTTCTTGCTGGATCAACACCTCCACCTGACGTGCGCTGTTTTGTAGGCTGGCATGTACGAAGCAGTCAACGAGGTTTACAAAATCCTCATTCCGATTCACGAAGCTAACAGAGATGCCAAGAAACTGGCCACGATTCATGGTAAACTCCAGGAGGCATTCAGCAAAATAGTCCATCAGGTAATGACTTGGATTCCTCCTTGCAGGAGCAGGAGCAAGGAAATGTTCAAATATATTGGTGTGATCGCCCTTCCCCGGTGTAACTCGCATGCAACTTCGCTCAAAATTGCTTGTTCATGTCGCCAGTGCCTACAGACAAAAGGGATCTCCCTGGGATGATGTTATGAAGCATAATATCTACTACACAATGAGAAAAAAAGTCACAATGAAATGGTTGATTACTCCTAATTTCTCCACCTAGGTCTAATTCCATTGTGTTGCGTTTGTCTGTAGGCTATGAGTTCATTCTTGCCTTTTTCCTGCCACCCCCTCTCACCTCCACCTCCTGTTATCTCAATTGAAGCTGAGTTCATAAAAGTACCCAAAGTGGTCAAGATGCTGTTTGCTGTTTTTGCTTTTAGGTCACATTTATGGGGGCGGGGGGGGGGGGGTGGATTGCCTTCCCTCTGAGTGATCTGGAGCTATTTGATTGTGGCACAAATATTCTCCGTGGTGCATGGCATGGCCTGCATGACATACATTGTAAGAGGATCAATGGCCTTTGGGTGTGGAGAGTTGCACTGAATACACCACCAAAAGCTGTGGCAAGGGATTCAAGAGTGGATTTCTCAGGCACGAGGGGCAACACGTAGTTTTGCCGCCCTATGCTGTAGCTGTTGCAGTAGAAGGAAATTTTTACACTGCAGCAGCTGATACCCTGGATAAGGTGGGCCTATAAGCAAAAGGAAGAAAAGATTGTCTTCTTGTCTTTAGTGCTGGAGAGCACTCCTCAGAGATCCACACAGATTTTTTATACTGACGGCAACAGGGCAGCCTCTGCTCCTGTGCTGCTTGGTAGTCTCTTTGAGCCTTTGTGGGCCGGTGGGCACATGACATTCTCAATTGGGAGTAGACCATGGGAGTGTGCACAGTCTCTCATAGCCCTTCCACTAATGGGTACATGTTCCACTTTCTTTTTCCCACCAGTGTTACTTGAGCCATTAGCAACACTGGTCTGAACCATGGTTAATTAAGCAGGGTTACCTGCGAACAAGTATTTGAAACCAGGGTTTGAAGCTAACCATAATTAAAGCTGGCATGAAAAGGGCAGGTGGAATTAGGGCACTGGAGAAAGAAGGAGCTGCCAGGGAGGACGTGGGCTATTTTGAAACCTGCTCCTTGAATTGAGACCGTTGCATCTGCACAGTTAGTGTGCACTGGCGCTGTTGGTTAGGGGTGACTGCCTTTCATTTCTATATAGATTCCTCTCCTCTCCTAAATTAACGTATTTTAGATACAATACATTTAAATTCATTTCTCAACATAATTAATATAAATATTAATGGAATAACCTAAGGTTAAATGTGACTGTAATCATACATACCCCCCCCCACACACACACAGAGATGAATGTTGACATTCATTCCTTGAAAACTCAATTTTGTTGAAACATGCAAAATTTGAATTTCTCCAGCAGATTTCATGTGTCTAAACCCAAGTTTCACTTGGTCTGAAATTCAAGGTGGAATAATGAATGTTCTGTAATAATTGCAGCCATTTACCAGATTCACGTTCAGATCTTATTTTTCCTGCTTAATGATGGAAAAGAGGGGGTCAGCATGCTGTATTAAAAGTTAAGTTAAAAGCTTAAATGTGTAGCAGCTGAAAATCCTTCAGGTGCATAGTGCATTATATTGATACTTTGGTCGTATTTTGGCGTTTGAGAAGAGAGTGCTGATTTTGTTTCTGTGACATACCCTTTTTTACTTTTTATTACACAGAGTACTGGCTGGGAGGTAGGTAATGTTTTAGTTAGTAAAGAACACTAATAGATTGGTCTGACTCCTGCCAATGCTTTGCCCACATCTGCTAGCTGTGGGTATTTCTGTTGCTGTCTGCTCTTGACCTGAATTAATTAACCAAAGAAATATCAGTAAAACTGTTGTGGTCATTTTAGACAACTTAGGTAGTGCATGAATGCCTCTGTGTCACACTAATGAGGTTCTTTGGTGAATGAGCCACTGTTTACCATCACTGGTTTGTTATTTTTATATTCCATTTCTCATCAATATTGACACTGAATACCATCTCTTCCTACCATATTTTCACCCCCACCACAGGGGTCGATTTAAGTCCTAATGCTCAAAGGTGTTGAATTTAAAAAAAATTGATTCCTATTAGCAAAATGTTCACTCTTGTATATATAACATCATGACTCATGTAATGTATAACTGCATTCTGTGCAATTGAAACCTCTTCTGTTACGTGAAGTGTTGAGTAAGAGTGAAATTTCTTAGGTTAAGGTTCAAATCCAAAATTTGAACCGTGGAATTCAGTGAGCAATGAGGAAAGACTCCTTGGGGTGTTTTTTCCTGTGATCTCTAAAATTTGAATTTCCCTCGCAATTTTCAGGGCACCAAATTCAAGTTATTTGATGTTCCTCTAGACTCAAACTATGACATGAATCTATAACAGGAACACACTACCAAAGTTTCTGTGGGTTAGATATCTGCTCACCCACCCTGCCCCAGCTTGTATAAGAATCCCAGCTTTCTTTTTTCTCTCTAGGCTTCAGACATCATTTTGCTGTAATGGTAAAAAAGAAAGAATGAAGGATAGGAAAAATTGGACAAGTTTAACAAAAGAAACCCAGATTTATTATTTATTTATTTATTTATTTTATTATTTATTGATTACAACATGGCGAGCGACATCATGTTTTACTGGGTGTTTTCTTCTTCCGCAGCTCCTCCTGTTGAATCCTCAAATTACTTTTTAAACTGCTTTTAAGTTTCACAGTGCAATCCTATGCATCTCTATTCAGAAGTGAGCCTCATTGAGTTTAATGAGACTTACTCCCAGGTAAGTGTGTATAGGATTGCAGCCTCGGTAACATTGCTGTATTGTGATCATGGACCTCTTATTAATTCATTTAGAAAACAGAGGTTTTAAGGAACAATTAAGATTGTCCTGTTTTGATTTGTTTCAGCAGAGTTCTAATGCCTTTAATAACTTTGTAACTCAGAAATTCAGCTGGTGCAGTTTTCCCTCTGCTGCGCCTCATCAGAAAAAAAAGAAACCCTAAGAAGGCCCTGTTCAAATCTTTCAAGTTGGAAGATAAGAAGTGTGAGGGTTCCCAACCCCCCCGCGGATACTGAAATCTGCGGATACGAGGGACCAATTGGAAAACATTGTAAAAAGAAAAAAGTTAAAACATATACTTAACAAACTTAGAACGTATTGATTTCAGTAGAACTTGAGTACATGTAACCTTTGTGTACTTCTGTCCAGAAAATAGCACAAAAAATCTGGTCTTCATTTGAAGACGGCAGAAGTCTCTTCAGTATGTCCTGAGCTTGTGGTCCCAGATTATATTTAGCATACCAGCCATCTAAACCAAATTGCTGTTTCTGTGTTCCTAGGCAGATTTAATAGGGCTGGTTTAAATTTTTTGAAGGAATTTTGAGAAAACGATGTAACTGAAATAGGTGTGCTTTGCATTTTTATTTTTATTGCTTTTTGCTCTTAGAAAATAATGCTGTGGTTTCAGATTCCACCCCAGCCCCCAAGCTAAGCTATGCAAATGCTGGTTTCTGCTTTGAATCCTCTCTGGCCCATGTTGTATTGTCTTGATCATTCTTACTGTGGATATTGACTCTTTCTTTAGAGTTTCAGTTCAGGGGAGCCATTATAAAGATCTTTATGGCCCATTTTGTCAGGAGGACTGGTTTCATGACCCTCCAGCTGCAACGAGAGGTTTGAGCACTAAAGTTTCATTTTGGATCCCACATATATTTTTATATCTACCCAGGATACTGTATGTACTTTGGCTCAGAGGCCCTTCAGACTTGTGATCCCAGGCCAGACATGGTACGGTACGCCAGCTACCTAAGCCCACTTGCTGTTTGTGTGGTCCTGGACAGATTTGACAGGGCTGGTTTAAGTTTTCTGTCTTTCACTTCTGTCTAAGAAGCAATTGTTAAGAGCTTAACACCCCAAGCACAAAGGATCTCAGTTGCTTTTTGCTATCTGTCCTAGCAAATGGAGTTTTAAAAACTGCCAACTTTCCTTATAACTGAATGTTAACGTTTGTATCATGGTGGAGTTGTTGCTACAAGGAACCCAAACCATGCGGGCAGCTCTCCGCTCAGCTTGCTTTAAGTTAGTGCCCTCTTGGTTTGACTGATTCCATCCATGCCATGGATGGACCACGTTACAACCCCTGCAAGGATAACACATGAAGTTTCTCCATTGAATGGCTTAGCTACCAGTTAATGGGATGATAGCCTGTGAGCATCTTTTCTGATCAATACGTGTGTTGCTAAATCGACCCCTGGACTATATCTTGGTATCAATTACAATTTTAACATCATCCAGTAATGTTTTATTGCATGGTAAAAAACACACCCATGGTTTATGTTCTTGTTCACTCTTTGCACTTGAAGTTTTCTCTTGCTGAACATTTTTACCCTGTGTGGCCTTTAATATTCATTGCATGCTTGTTACCTATTTCCCATTTTTGAAGTACTTTTTTGTTTTGTTTATTTGCTGCCAAATGCTGCTTATTTGTTTTGGATTTTCCCTAATTAAAATACTTTCTGTTTTCTCCTCTATTGCCCTGGTTGCTGATTCTCCTCCCCCACTTTTACTATTGTCTGTTGTGGTAAGTTCCTACTAAGTTGTTGTTGGTGATCTTTTTTTTTTTTTTAACTCCATGGCATCCCCCAATAATTTCATTTTACCGAAGACTTATGCCAGCTCAAGGATTTATGAAATGCCACATTGTTGTGGAGTTCAGATTCTTCTCCATTGGGCTCTTGTAGGAGAACATCCTAATTAACTGCATAGATTAACCTGTTAAATGCTGGTGGGTGGACGCATCTTCCGAAATGATGTTTTGGTCCTGTTCAACTCTGATATTAAAATGCTGGATCAACCAGGAAACACAAATTGCTAGCAGAAAAGACTTGGTGTTATCGATCCTCTATCCAAAGTTCTAAGATGTTCTCTTAGACCAGTGTTGGACTCATGGGGATACTAGAGCCTCCCTGTTGGTAACAAAAGGCCAAAATTGGCAGCCATTTATGTTGCTTTTGGCAAAATAAATCCAGTTGGCAAAGCTTTTGGTTCATGTGCAGAAGAAACCTCTTAAAACTTTATACCCAGCAGGTATTTACCATGCATAACAACGTATTATGAACCCTTCATAAGTCATGACGGCTGTTACCGGCTCTGCCAGTTCTGTAATGACTCTACAGCGTTCACCTTCATTCTCTTTGCCTCGCAAGGACCTATTATTTTTCTCAAAATAATAGATTTAAATGCTTTATAATAACTTCCTTTCTCATAACTGCATTTAAGCACCTCTCAGAAACAAAGACCATGGGGTATCAATGTCTTTTATTTGCTTGAAAGCGCTTAGCAAGGGTTTTAATTTCTGTGAAAACGTTCGGTCAAAATTATAGAACTCTCATCTATTTAGAACACACTTTGAACAATAACATGATGCCATATGATGTTATTGACCATCCCATTTTCTGCCTGTTGTTAATGGAACTTCATTCTTTTGTTCACATGTTGCACATGTTCCAGCATGCTCCCTGGGGTTGACATTTTGCTAAAACCTTCCTAGGCATCAATCCTTGAACACTTCTCCCATTCCCCCACACCAAATGAATGGATGCTCGATGAAAAGAACCTTCCTTTTAAACACTATCCCCTAATTTGTCTTAGGTGACCATTAGAATTGTAATTGACCTGAAACTCTTGTCATATAGTACCGTACTTTTAATCATATAACCGATATTTCCTCAACTGTCTCAAGGTATTTCTAAGCTTATTGTTAGGGAAATATGAAGATAGTGTTGCCTAAGATAAACAACAAAAACCACTGAAAGCCTGTAGGCTCTCCCTAGCTGGGTGAGATGCACCTTTCCTCTTTTTTAAGTTATATATAGATCAGGAAGATATTTTACTTGCATTGAGCAAAGACGCCCCTAGAATTCATGGGATCAAATGTTAGGGAGGGGAAGTCTTCATGAGAGCAACATGGGATGGTTAAAGCCGAGAGTCTTTATAATTATTAACTGGGAGGTGGTTCTGTATTTGGACAGATGGGTTGGGAGATACCACCTATGGTCAGTCTGTGTGTGGGCCAGTACTGTCAGCTGTAAAATGTCTTATTGCTCACTCTTCAACTTCACTCCCACCTAAAGAGTCACACATTACATTTTTCCTACATGGTGACATTCCCACGTTCCATGTAGGAAAACGGCACATATGAAAAATTCTCCAACATATGTGAATGATATATACGTATCTGTTTTGCCATCTATATGTGTGCTGAGCAGCAGTGCTGGTTTTCCACTGCATGTACATGTGGCAGACTCAGAGATTAATGTTCTCCACTCCTGTTTTTTGCCTGCATGGAAGCAACATTGCTGTAAGAAAAACACCATGTGCAAAATGGCCCCAAGTGACTTGAAATGCATCCTGTTGTCACTGAGAGTAGCAGTAAGTGGATTTGTGTGGATGAAAGGTCTATACCTTTCATTGAAGGGGAGACGAAGGTGGTTGTTTGGTGACTGTACTAGATGCCTGTGTCCTTGCTTTAGGTACAGAGATGTCTTTCAGCTTTTCTACCCTTTTTCCTGTCCACAAATCCTGACTGTCTTCAGTTTCACGTTTGGGGTTTCTGTGCTTCCCAGTGAAATGATACTCTAATTCAGAATGGTTTTAAAATATTTATTTATTTATTTAAATGTCTAACCTGTCCAGTCCCAAGATCTCAGGGTAGGTAATAGCACCTCTGTAAAGCCTTTAATACAAAATATTCTGTGCCATACACAGGGTTGAATTACGGAGTCTCCAATATTGGCTACGCATTTGCCACTTAAAATCTTCCCAGACAAGAAGGTCTTAGAGCTGAACTCCACGTGGAGACATGGAGTTCCTTGCCTGGTTCCCCTGTTGGTTTGTTTTACTGAAAAACGGCCTCAGAGGCTGAAGTCAAGAGTGGGACAGTGGCCGGTGGAGAGGGCTGCCTGTCAACTATTTCTCTTTCTGCTGTTTGCCTGCTCTAAGTCACAATCTGCAACGCTCCTTTCCCCCTTGTAGCAGAAAATTCACGGGTCTGGTAGACTTTTGGCCCTGTGGAAAGAACAGGAGCAATGGGAAGAGTGGTTTTGAACTGAAAAATAAACCATGGGGAAAAGGTAAGCAGTGTTTCCCCTTTTCCCCTTTTCCTGTGCTTGGGCTGTCAGACTGACTTTTGTTTTTAAATCTATATCCTGTACATGCAGAGAAAAGTAGCACTCTGTTTCCCATCCAGCTTGTCCCCCCTGGTTCATGTGACACATTTACAGATCAGGTGAATTCCTGTTTGTCCGTCATCACCCCCCCCACCCCCAGTTTTTTCTGTACAGTGAGCAACTTATCATGTGGAAGGGAGATGAAAAACACACACCAAGGAGTCATGATTGACTGAAGCTCCCAGGTACATGTGTGTTGTATGTTTTGAGGAATGCAATTCTCCTCCACATTTTTTACCCCAGGCAGATGTGGCATAGAAACAGGATGTCTTTTTGCAGCATATGAGGCTGTTTTTCAGTAAAACAAGTGGTCCTTGCAGCAAGTCTGGAAAATTCGCAAGATCAGACTTTGGTGAATGTTCAGGGGAAGAGAGTGCCACGGTTGCAGGATGCAAATATATTTTGAACTTAAAATGTAACTTGCCCTTATTTTATTTATTTATTTATTTATACGCATGCATGCATGTGCATGCATGTATGTATGATCTCCAACTATTATACTTAGTATAGCACTTTCAGTATTGCTTTCAGTGTTAGTGAATTGCCCTCTAAAAGAATATTAACCAATTTGGGCATTGTTAAGAAGATATTTGTCTTAAAAGTAGGGAGAGAGAAATCAGAATTGTTTGCTTTGGAATGGAAAACAGCAAGAAGGGATGTGTTATAAGTAGCCCAGGCCTAACCAACTTTCTAGCACTGATGCAGCCGCAATGCAGCCCCGAGGTAAGGGAACAAATATTCCCTCACCTTGAAGAGGCCTCCATGACTGCCCCTCCGTTGCAGAAAACAGTGTGTTCACCGTTGACGTGGCTGCGTCAGTGCTGGAAAGTTGGGTTGAAAAGGATTGGGCTGAAAGGCAAGTACAAGACCTTCTATTTATCAGATACAGCACAAGAAAATCAATGGAGTTTAAAGACAGGACATCTGAGAGTTACAGCGCAATCCTATCCAACTTACACCACCGGTGCCGTGAGAACGGGAGGCCCCAGAACGGAAAGGGGATTCAAATCCCCTTCAAACAGGGTTTAAATCTCCCCTCCCCTCCAAAGCCTCCTGCCCTGCCCTCCCCCGCTGGTGACACCGATGGTGTAAGTTGGGTAGGATTGCGCTGTTAGTAAGGTAAACACTATTATACATTAAAATAGATTAAAATAATATTATAGACTAAAATAGAACCACCTTTACGGGGAGGTTACCGTTCGCCAACTATTGTAGACTTTTAGTATGCAGTGTGCTCTATACTTTGATATAGGAAACTATAGTATAAAATTTTATTTATTTTATTTTATTTTATTTCACATTTTTATACCGCCCTTCCTCCAAGGAGCTCAGAGTGGTGTACATATTTCCTCCCCTCCTTTTGTCCTCACAACAACCCTGTGAGGTAGGTGGGGCTGAGAGATAGTGACTGGCCCAAGGTTCAGGTTGTGGACCTGTTCCAGTTTGTGACCTGGGTGTGGTAGTAATACTCATGGCCATGTTAAACTGTTATCTCTAAGAAAATTCTGTTATCTCTAAGAAAATATCTCTTGATCTCTAAGAAAATAAGCTACTGTTTTGATACCGTTGAGTATGAAGTTGGTGATGTTATTGTAAGAACTGGAAACTGTTCCCAGGATTTTGCTCAAATAGTTCTGGCTAAGCAGACTTCGAGGACCGCAGTGGCTTAGTGGTTGAGATGCTGAACTGCAGACTGGAAAGTCGGCAGGACAGCATTTCGAGACCCGAGTGCAGCGTGACAAAGTGAGCTCCCATCTCCTGTCCCAGCTCCTGCCAACCTAGCAGTTCGAAAGCAAGAAATTGAAAGTAGATAAATAGGTACCGCTGTGGTGGGAAGGTAACCATGGAAGCAAGATTGGAAGTTGCCAGCCACATGACCACGGAAGTGTCTTCGGACAGTGCTGGCTCTGCACCCTAGAGTCAGACACGACTGGCTTTTGAGCAGGGGATACCTTTACCTTTAATCAGACTTCAGGAATGAAATGGGGTGGTGGCTCATCAACTTCTTTGTAGGATCCAGTAGTATTCTATTGAATTATGGGGCAAGATCACAGAGAAATGTGGAATACTGTATACTGATGACACCATTTCTTTCTCTCTTGGTTCAAACCTCGTTCGGCAGCTTTAGTGTTCAGTGTTTGGCCATAATTAGGGAATGACTCAAAGATGGTTATTACCAGATGAGTGAGAAGCTGTACCTTTTTTTATCAGATTCTAAACTAGCAACTGTGATTCATACCTTTATACTTTCAGCTGCCATGCCAGCTGTTGGAGACCAAGATACTTTTTTTATGGGAGTGGTACGCTGCTGTTTGAGTACTTCACTTTTTAATATTTCCAATAATATTAACTTGACATGTTGATTGTGACTTACAAGACCCTAAATGACCTGATCCTTGCATGTTTTAGATCACACCTCTTTTGTCACATCCTAAGCATTAATGTAGATGAAGAATTGCCTGTTACTTACATCATCCATATATTGTTTTAACCACAAGGTCTTGTCTATGGTCATTCTCAGTAAATGCCCCCAAATGCCCCTCTTTAGAGGCTTCCCTAAAACCTGAGCCTGAGCATTTTCCTGAGTCACTGTCCATTCTTTTTGGTTCTGGCTAGAATTGGGAGCTAGCTAGAGGCTTGGTTTAACTCTTCTATTTTTCTGTTTTCTACATCTTTTGAAACGTGTTACTGGTCCTGAGGCCAGGCCTGAGGGTGGGATGGAAGTTCAACAGATAAATTAAATAAAAAGGAGAAATGTGATGCACTGAGTGCTGCAGCATAACTGTGCCATGAGAGTAAAGGTGAACATTTGGAGTCCTTTCCTAAACTATATTTTGTGACATGTGCATGCAGTGTGAATTCTTTTGTTTGTGTTTTTTTTTATTTTTTTGAAGGAAGTCACAGACTTAGTGGCTTTCATTATCTAATTTGCTGCTCTCCGTTTCATTTTGTCTTCCACAAAAGAGCGTGCCTCACAATTTTATCGGGGTACAGTTCACTACTGGCCCATATGAAAGTAACTATTTGGAATCAAATCAAGAAACAGCTATATTTCCTACGGTAGTTTAAAGCTAAGAGTCACCCCAGAAATAAGGTGTCAAAACCTTCTTGATTGGTCTGCATTACTGCAAAGTCAGATCCTGCACTAGAGAAGGAAGTTGGTGGAGAGTTCACATGTCACTGTACACCCTAATTCCTACATTCATCCAAAGTTGGACGTAGGAGAGGGATATATGTGGCTTCCATGGCAGGAAGGATGAATTGACATGCCAAAATTCCTGCAATTTACAGAGCAGTCTAGACCAGTACTTCTCAGTGTGGGTCGCAACACACCAAGTGGGTTGCAGCCTGATGGTGTGGTAGGTCACCAAGTTGGGCCCACCTGCCCACCCTTTTGGGAGCCAAACGGACTCAACCGGACGGCACTTCCAAGTTGCGACTCACCTTCGGACGGTGCTCCCACGTTGCGAGCCTCAGGATTGCTCCAGAAGTGACTTCCGGGTGACTTCTGGTTTTGCGAACGCAACTTCTGGTTGCAACTATAGGCCTTTCTGAGGCCCGCAGAGGCCTTCCTGGACCCGGCGCAATGTGGGAGCACCATCTGGAGGTTAGTCACGACCCACCACCGAAGGACAAGGTGGGGCGCGGCTCGGGTAAGTTTGAGAACTGCTGATCTAGACAATTGCATGAGGCATAGTGTGACATTCAAATCTCCTTTCCAGGGTTTGCACTGCAAACCTTAACCTTGGAAACTTTAGCTTCTCGAATGTATGATTGCATACACAAGATGATCTCTGAGATTGCCATGTGGCTACAAGGTTTCATGATAATGAAAATCAGTCACCACCCCATCTCACTTTCACCTCTATTAGAGAATAATATGATACAGATGACTGTGGAGCTGCCATGGAACTCTTCACGTTACATTTTTTCCCAATAGAGAAGAAACCAGGAAAGAGAATGAGGTGATGCTCTTAGCACTATCATACCTCTTTGGCCCGCTCGGCAAATCTTCTTTAGCCTTTGAGCCCTAAATTGAACCATTTTCTTAGTTAGGGAGCTGCAACAAGCAAATAATATGAAAGCAATTATCCCACACACTCAGTGATGGTGTGGTCCATACTATTCTTAGGCCACAGTCCTGCAGTTCAGTAGCATGTAAAAAAACTGCTGACCCCAAGAAAAGCCATGAGTAGCTTTGTTCCGAACTTCTGGGAATTGGGAATGTTAGTCCAAATCCAGTGCCACCACAATTTAGGGAGGGTTAGACCTGTCGTCTCAGATCAGTGAAGAACACCTACAGAAGCATTTCTTTTTATAAGGATGCACTCTTAGCAATTCCCAGCACTGCATTCTGAACTTCAGTCTAGTGAGAGTTGACCCATCTTTTTATGCAGAGCTGAACAGCAGAGTGTTATTCCATTGCATGACCAAGGCTAGCTTTCTTATGACATTATGTGTATATTTTAATGTTTGAGTTTGGGGGATTTTTTTTTTGCTGTAACTTGTTTTAATCATCTTTAGTTGTTCTGAGTGGTTTGTTTATTCTTGCATGGTAGTATATTGAAAGGGGAAGAAAAATAATCCCAACATGTGAATGGATGTTTGTACTGAGATGTCCTTTTGTCTTTCTGCACCCAGGATGGTAAGCGAATGTTTGGCACTTACTTCCGCGTTGGTTTTTATGGGACTAAATTTGGAGACTTGGATGAACAAGAGTTTGTTTACAAGGAACCTGCAATAACAAAACTGGCTGAAATTTCGCATCGTTTAGAGGTAAGATTGCCTCAGCAAGCCTCAAAGGTCAAGCTACAGTCATATGTGTTGATAGAGAACATATAAAAGGACCCTACCTAAGCTCTTCTGACACTAACAGCGCAATCCTGTGTAGCTCTTGCACCGGTGTAACTGTAGATCCACCAGTGTAAGTGCACTTATGCAAGTGTAACTTGCCGTACATCGATGAACGCAGGACGGACACCAGCGTAACCCCCCTCGGATTCCGCACATACGCAGTTCAGATGTAAGACAGACACCAGTGCAACTCCGCCGGTGCAGGGTGCATTCTGGGGGCGTTTGTCCTGCATCCGAACTGCGCGTGCACAGCGTCCAAGAGGGGTTACGCTGGTTTCCGTTTTGCGTCCATCGGCGTACGGCAACTTACACTGGCATAAGTGCACTTACACCGCTGGATCTACTGTTACACCGGTGCAAGAGTTACACAGGATTGCGCTGTAAGCTTGGTGAGAAAAACTCGGGGATCATGCAGCCTCTTTACTCCAAAGTTTTGGGAGCTTCCTTGAGTTGACTCAGCAACTGTAGTGGCTCATTAAAAACTAACCTCTGGCATTTTTTGTACAGCTCTGTCCAAGCTTTGGTCAGTGAATAGGACCTGGACAGAAAGATGAACACTTTTGTTTGCCAAAAAGCTTCCCTCCCCCCCCCTTCATCAAACATGTAAATTTTGGCAAAGAAATTGAAAGTCAAAAGATTTTCAGTATAAGAACAATAAAAACTTTACTGTATGTCCTTGTTCATAATTGCTGGCTCAAAGCAAGGGACTATGAGATATTTTACCCATGTGATGATGGATGCTGTAAGCCTTCTCTCTCTCTCTCTCTCTCTCTCTCTCTCTCTCTCTCTCTCTCTCTCTCTCTCTCAGAGAGAGAGAGAGATGTGCAAGCTTTCAAATGCTATTCTGCTTTGTGCTGCATGTTTTTGTTCTGCAGCACATGACTAGATAGTGGGTGTGGGGAATTTTTCCTCATTGACAAAATACCTTGAGCTGGCCATAGTATTTGGAACACATCTAGGCATCCAGGTTTGTTTTTTATTATCTTTCTAAGATCATTGGTTCTCCTTAATTCTGCAAATTATAGTCTTTTCTGGCCTCATATTGTGGGCAGGAGTCATTTGGAATGCCATGTGATTTCAACTCAACATTTTATGCCAACCCTTTCTTTAAAAGGGATTCGGATTCCTCTTTACTATGTGCTATTATTTTCAGGGGTTTTATGGAGAAAGGTTTGGTGAAGATGTTGTTGAAGTGATTAAGGATTCTAACCCTGTCGACAAATGTAAATTAGATGCCAACAAGGTAAGAAACTGAAAACAAGTGTCAAGCTGAAACGGTATCTTAGGTTCTGTTTGGATGAACATTTATTTATGTGATACGAGGGATTCCGTAGCCTAGAACCTGTCATCTCACATGTTATCCTTTCCCACTCCCTGGTGATAAATGAGTGTATAAGCTGGTGCTATTCCAGGGTCATCCCCTCTCAGGATCTTCCTGAACTTGTTATCTGCACTCCTCTTTCAGTCTAAATATAGATGACGGGTTCTAGGCAACCCCGGCCTAGAGATTAATCTGGTATTGTACCACTTCATAAATTATCCTCCCCAGAGAGAATAGGGAAGAACTTCTGCTTCCATGTTTTGCTGTAACATTGTGGTAACATTGTAAAACTGGCTCTGCATCACGAAGGCATAATGGGGACATTTTACAGACGAATATATCCCATCTTGCAATAAAATGCATAGGGCCAGTTCAAAGGTCTGGATGGCTCAAGAATGGTGGCATGAAACTGGAATGCATTGAACCATTCACTGACATAAATCTTAATTCTTCTAAGAACCTTGCAACATATTATGCTTGCAACACCCAAGCCACCCATTTGTGAGAGCTCTGCCTCTTAAGAATTCGACAGAATCCCCCGCTAATAGGCAGAGAAAGCTGGAGGAAATGAACCCCTTGTCCATCTGTTCTACATCTAATTTCCATAGGAGCTGGGAGAGGGAGGAGCCGGTAAGGTTAGCCGTCAAGAAGAGCAAGATACCTCTGGGTCTCAGAAATGGAGGCTTTTTGTAACTTATGTTCACGCCTTCTCCCAAGCCCTATTGCCTCTCATCTAGCCTTCCTACTTAGGTCTTCAGTTCTTCCGCAAGTGTCCTACATCCAGCATATATCCACCCTGTCCCTGTTTGGTCCTCACTTTGTCTCTTCCCTCCATAAAGATCCCTGATGGGAGAACATTCCACATGGCTTCACTCCCAAGATTCGAACTTTGCAGCAGGAGCAATTCTAAGAGCGGGTGGGCCTCTGATTTGTTGGGTGTTTGATGTTACGTGGCCTAAATTCTTATTAGCCTCCTTTTCTACCTCAGGCCTATATACAAATAACGTATGTGGAGCCTTACTTTGACACGTACGAAATGAAGGACAGGATAACTTACTTCGACAAAAACTACAATTTGCGGCGATTCATGTACTGTACACCCTTCACCTTGGATGGCCGAGCGCACGGTGAGCTACACGAGCAGTTCAAGAGGAAGACCATCCTCACGACATCACACGCTTTCCCTTACATTAAAACCAGGATCAATGTCATCCACAAAGAGGAGGTGAGCCCTGAGCATCTGTAATACTGTATATATGAGAGAGGGAAGTACTGGCGCCGGAGAGAAAAAAACAACATACTTAATATTGCTGTGAATGTATAAAACAAGATGTTCCATAGATGGTTTCAGCAAGCTAATTATTGAATGGATATAAATGTATTTATTTTTTTTGGGAGTACCGCAAAGGTGCTTTTAATTTAATCCATAAGAATTTAAAAGGGAAGCTAGTTGTCAAATACGTTTGCATTTTTAAAGGAAGATGTTCCAGGGAAGCTAACAGAACCCAACAAAGAAACTGCCTGCTTCCTACACATGGCATCATGATTCAGGTGCGGTGGTGGAAGTCTCAACTCAAGCTGTTACAACTTAAACTGATCCATAGAACTGCAGTGTTACAGATCATGATAGCCTTCACAAATTGCTGCTACATGTCGTTAATTCAGAGACTGTTCTTCACAGGCGACAGGCTCTTTGGGATATCATGTGCCTAACTTTTACACCGGGGGACTCCGGTCAATTAATGGAAAGAATTGCCTCCCACCTGTTAAATTGCACTTACTTTGCGGTCATAATCAATGATGAAGTCATATTTTTTAACCAATTGTTTTAGTTCAGGTTCAGGTTTTCGGCTGCAGAAAACTAATGTTTGGTTGCTATATGCTGCTCAGACCTCTCACTTATTGAAAATTGGGCGAAGTCTTAGAACAAACTCACTAAAAAATCCTTGCATCAGTGGCCAGCAGTTTACATAGCACCAGACTGTCTGGTCTAATTTGTCAATAGTAGGCACAAATCTGGTGGGGCCACTGTGTGATACAGGAAGCTGGACTAAATGGGCCTTTGGCCTGATCCAGCAGGGCTCTTCTTATGTTCTTATGTTCTTATATCTAAGAACAGAAAAACACAATTCTATTTTTTTCCTTAGATAGGAGATAATGTTTAATTTGCCCATAACTGTAATGAAAGGGAGATTTCCTAATGACTCCCCTAAGTTCTTGTGTTTCTGGTTGTTTGTCTGCTTAGATAATTTTGACACCAATTGAAGTTGCCATTGAGGATATGCAGAAAAAAACCCAAGAATTGGCTTTTGCCACACATCAGGATCCAGCAGATCCCAAGATGCTTCAGATGGTGCTTCAGGGTTCAGTAGGCACAACAGTAAATCAGGTAAGAATACAACGCTGATATGTCTTGCAGATTTCTTGATCATAGACATGTAGAAGTTCAAAAGTTACAGTGCAATCATATCTAACTTACACCACCGGTGTAACCAGCGGGGGAGAGCATAGCAGGAGGCTTTGGAGGGGAGGGAAGATTTAAATTCCCTTTGAATCCCCTTTTGGAGGGGATTTGAAACCCCTTTCCTTTCTGGGGTCTCCTGTTCTCGCTGCACTGCTGGTTACACCAGTGGTGTGTTGGATAGGATTGCGCTGGTAGACATGCTTATTCTAAAAAAAGGTTAAGAATTGTTTTTGAATATAATACAAATAAATAATAAACCTATATATAAATAATTTTATAAGCGTGAAGGAACCAAGAGAAGTGGGCACTTCGAAAATAGTTACTTCCAAGCTGCATGCAAATGTTCAGAATTTGAGCGATGGGTTCACTGTATAAACACACTCACCAGGAACACTAGTTCGGTCTGGTGAAACACACTCAACAGAAGCTGGCTGTGCTTTGTGCTAATAGACTGGAATCCATGGCATCATTAACCCCCTCCCCTAGAACAATTTTTCAATTAAAAAAAATTATTTTGCTTCATTTAAACTAAAAAAAAAAATGAGATAATTTGCACATTTTGTTGAATGTACACGTGGTGCTTTAGATGGCAAATTGGCAGCAGTCCTGGAACTTAGGGAAGGTGCATGACGAACCGCTGACTCGGCATTCGAATCACTGATCAGTCTGTCAAACGCATTGTGACAGTCAAGAAGGAGCCAGATTCTCCCTGACTGTCAGGAATTCGGGGGGGGGGGGGGGAGAAGAGGCACAAATACGTTTGAAAGCATTCCAGAGAACTGTGTTAACCTTACTTCAGCTACTTGTAGCTTTAACAGTAATAAATACTGTTATTAATAATTTAACATAGGGAGCATCAGACAGCAGTCCAGGGTAGAAAGCCTGCCTGGGTAAACCGCCTTTGAAGTCAGAGGAGAAATCCGATGACCAAAGAAAAGGTGGTATATAAATGCTGGTTGTTCTGGCTCCACCCTGGCAGCAATACAAAGGTCCCTATACTGGTGAAGAGGAAAGAGGCTGCTTGCTGTTACATGTCTTTCACAAGAGCAGGATGTCTTCAGCAGGGAGGAGAACCTGCCTGGTCTGGTCCTTGCAGTATTAAGTAGCCAGACCTTGCAGCAGTGGCCAACCCTGTAAACCAGGGTTGAGTATGTACTTCTGCCTTTTCTCCTCAAGCCAAATGAACAGGTGTTTGTTGAGTGTTAGCCAGAAAATCCAGCATGATTCACCCCGTTTTATTAAGGAGACAGATACCCTTTTGAGTCAACCAGTGTCCATTCTCACTATTGTGTTTCTAAAGCTCTCTAAGTAGGGAATTGGCCTTAAGAGATCATTCATTTGATGAACATTTATGTATGCACGAACTGATTCTTGTGAAAATCTCACCATCTTCTTCTGTTAAGGGACCACTAGAGGTTGCACAGGTTTTCTTGTCTGAAATACCTAACGATCCTAAACTTTTCCGTCACCATAACAAACTACGGCTTTGTTTCAAAGACTTCACAAAAAGGTATTTTGTTGTTTAAACTAAACAATTCTTTTTTAAAAATGTACTGAAAGTTTGTGATGTACGGCAAAAATATAACTCATAGATCTGTGTGTGTGTGTGTATGTTGTGATGTGCGGCAAAAATATAACTCATAGGTGTGTGTGTGTGTGTGTGTGTGTGTGTGTGTGTGTGAGAGAGAGAGAGAGAGAGAGAGAGAAAGAGGAGTTATATTTTCTTTAAGGCAAAGAATTGGTTTAAATTACCTTGATGTCCCTTCCACCTTTCAGTTCCAGCAAGACCCAGTAATTTGCATAGAATCTACCTCCAAATCAGTGCAGTTGGGGTTGTAGCACAAGCATGAGCAAAGAGGAATTGATAAAATGCTATTAACACTTCTAACTTTACCCTGTGTTGAACTGTATTGAAGTGTTATTTTTTTTAATTTTCTAGGTGTGAAGATGCCCTACGTAAGAACAAAAGTCTGATTGGACCAGACCAAAAAGAATATCAGCGGGAGCTTGAAAGGAATTACCACCGTCTCAAAGAGGCACTTCAGCCCTTGATCAATAGAAAAATCCCTCAACTGTACAAGGCTGTCCTTCCCACCACTTGCCACAGGTCTTTCTAATATATTTTAACAATCACATGCTAATGTTTTTTTTTTAAAGAAGGTTTGCTAGGATCAAGTAGCAAACGTATGATGCATCTACCGTAAAGGTAGGTCCTGGCTTTTGCACTCTGTACTGGGCAGAGTGCATGCACCAACTGACTGGATTGTCCAGATCGTGACTGCTGTGTCTACAAATCCACTATGGTTTCTGAACTCTTTTTTTTTTAGAAGAGTAGTAGTTAGTAGGCTTTACTACACACAGGGACAGGAGTCATCAGTCCTAGCTGATCCAAAAACAGCCGTCAAGATTTTAACACTGCCATCTACCGATACAAACCACAGGCACTTCAGATACAAGTCTATCTATGAGGGCTTTCATGAAATGTCTCACATCAGATTTTGCATACGAAATAGATGGGGGGGGGCACAGACCAATAAAGGGTGTTTTTGGTTTGTTTTTTACTTGATAACTCATATCACCAATTTCAATGGATAGTCTTTCATTGGGCAACTGGGCCAAACTCTTCTTGAGTTCAGAAGAAAAACACTCATCTGCAACCAATAAGACTTAAAAGTCCCACTGGATAGTACCCACTGGAAATGCATCAAGTGAGGATTCCACATCTATTCCTAGCTTGTAGCAAAATAATGCATATTATACAGCACATTGTATAATGGCACTGGCAGTCTGCTTGAGGTGTGTTTGTAAGGTTTCTTTGAATCACTGAATCTACACGAAGTGCATTTGGTGGACCCCCTAATGCTGAATGCGCTGGCTTGGAGCTGGTTGATTTCAGAGCAAAAGCAAACACTTCGTGTCAGACAGTGTTATTGAACACCAGAGAATGAGAGCTCTGTCATTCGTGCTTTGAAAAGTAGTAACTTACCTCTTTTTTTTTCTTCCCCAGAGATTCCTTCAGCAGAATGAGTCTTCGCAAAATGGACATCTAAACAAGATAAAACAATTTAGGGCTTTAAGGTACTGAAAAAGAGAGTACAATCAACACCAGGAATCTTTTTTTAAAAAAGTTTTATTTGAAAATAAAACGGGACACCTTACACCCATTTTACTGACTTGGAAATGTTCAGTGGCCAAATTTTCCTTCTGACGAATTGTCAAATGTAGACTAAAAACAACAAAAGCCAACGTTGCAGCAGTATGTGAAGTACTGATGAAACTGTAAACACGACTGTTTTTTAAGACATTTTTTAATATTCAAAGGTACTCTACATCAACCATTATTTATAGCATTCTCTAATGTGTTGTTTTTGGGTTTTTTGGTAGTTCATATATTTAATTTATACTAGGCCCTTTTGCAAACGCATTTTGAACCATTTTTAATGTAGTGATGTTTATTTCAATGGTACCATTAAATATTTGAATGTTTACACTTTATTTTATGGTTGCTCTGCTTTCCAAATTCATCACTCTTCATGTACAAAGATCCTAGAGAAAGGTAAGCAGCATGGAGGCAATACTTCTTAACTTGGTGCATGGAATGCTTTGATGTTTAACTTACTGGTAATGTTGTGTCATATAGCCATATGCATCGGGTTATTGTTGTCTCTGAGCTGGGGCAGTCTTGGGGACAGGGGGAATCTGGTAACAGGTTGCCTGAACCTAAAGAACTTCAATAGCCACTAGGTTGAAATGTTGTTCTGTGCTGCTGCAAGTGTAGTGGAAACCTTTGACTGGCAGCAAATGATGAGCTTCTTATAACTGTCATTTCAACGTACAAGACATTGACCTACTGCTGTACCTTACCAGCTAATGTTTTACAAACACATGGTAATTGTTCACTACCCTAGCCAATTTCAAGGACAATTTGAACACCTAATGAATTGAAGGCTGATAAGCTAATACAGGTATGAACAATTTTAGAGGAAAGTAGTAGAGGCTTCCACAGAGAAGCAATAGAAATTGCTAAAAATTGAAATCATATAAATCAGGAGGTAAAAAGTATGAATAAAATTTGGATGCCAGTCCCAAGAGGAATAACATTACAAACAACTGATTCTCCTCTAAAACTGTAGAACTCTCTTAACGCGGCTGTAATTTCAGAACATACAGGGTAATTACTATACAAGTCATGGCTGGGGCATATAAACAACTGTCCAGCCAGAAGCTGTGAAAGGGCGGCAAACACATAGGATGTTTTCAGACCCCTCACCATCTTAGTTGCCCTCTTCTGAACCCACTCCAACTTATCAGCGTCCTTTCTAAAATATGGCACCCAAAACTGGACACAGTATTACAAGTAAGGTCTGACTAGTGCAGTATAGAGTAGAATTATTTTTTCTCATGATCTGAGCTCTATGGCTCTGCTAATGCAGCCCAGCAACGCATTCACAGGATACTGCTGACTCATGTTCAATTTATGGCCCACTAAACATCTCACATTCTTCTGCTCCCAAGGCAGGGTTCCCAATCCTTTACTTAGGCCTCTGATATTTGTTCCTTTACATTTGTCTCCATTTAACTTCATCTTATTGGTATGGATCCCCAGTCAAGCATGCCAGGATCATTTTGGATCCTAGTTTGGTGATCCAGGGTGTTAACTATCCTCCCAGTTTTGTGTCATCTGCAAATACAAAAAGCATTCCCTCTACTATGCTATCATCCAGATAATTTGTAAAAATATTGAATAGCAGAGTGCCCAAAACAGAACCCTGTGGCACTCCAGGTTAACACGGGGCCATTTAACAGCACTCTCTGAGAACAGTTGTTCAACTAGCTTTGAATCCACCTAACATTAGTACCATTTTCTCCACAAGGACATCAGAGGAGATTGTCAAATGCTTTGCTGAAATCTAGGTCCACTATGTCCACAGCCTTCCCACAGCATACCAGACTAGTCACTCTATCAAAGAAGGTGATGAGATTCATCCAGCATGACTTGTCCTTGACCAACCTATGCTGGCTCCAAGAAATCATCCCATTCTTTTGTAATTAATAATATTAAAGTAATTTAAGGTTTACATTTAAACAGCAATACAATTTTTAGCCTTTGGGTTCTTTTTAAGTTATGAGATCCACAGTTCACTTCTGTGTACCGAAATAGAGAAAGGTATCTCATGCCAGAGATAGAAAAAAACTGACACTATTTTTAGTCATTTTGAGACTGGAATGTAATCCTTGCCACAGGATGTGGTGATGGCATCTGGCCTAGATGCCTTTAAAAGGGGTTTGGACAGATTCATGGAGGAAAAGACCATCACAGGTTACAAGCCATAAGCAACCTCCTGGTTTTAGAAGTGGGTTTTCTCTGTGCCAGGTGCAGGGGAGTGGCAGCAGGAAACAGGTTATCTTGTTGGCTGTGTGCTCCCTGAGGCATCTGGTGGGGCCACTGTGTGACACAGGAAGCTGGACTAGATGGGCTTTTGGCCTGATCCAGCAGGGCTCTTCTTATGTTATGTAATGTACACGTCACATAGGAATGAAGAAAATTTATTTTTTCATTTACAGAAAGCAGTTTGGTGTTTTGTTAATAGCAACTACAATTTTTTTCTAGAATGAGAGTACAAATAACTTTATTTTTAAAAAAGCTAATATACAAGTAGTGTGGTGGAATTAGAATAGCTTATAAATGCTACTGTGTTCTTACGGCATCATTCAACATCCTATATACAGGTTTATGTTGCTAGAGAGCGTAATCTGCACCCTCCTGTATAGAAACTATCAAGTGAATTATCCATTTTTTAAAAAATGCATATTGTGCTGCTGTACAAAATTGGAGACAAGTGAATTTAGTTCTCAAAAAATGGTATTAGGTGTTCTTTACCGAATGTTGATCTGATGCAGAATGATTTACATAGTCAAAATACAACCTCACGCTACAATTTTCTTATAAAACAGCAGGTAAGGAGTAGATGTAGACAATGAAACAGGGGACAGGGAGTTCAGAAAGTCTTTTTCCTCTGTAATCTTCACTTCAGAATCATCAAAAAGTAGCCACTTTCCCTCATACTTCTTTAGGCTCTGCATTATGTGCACTGCTTTGTTTTCTAGTTCATTAGACGCAGTGCCAGTCTGATCACGGTGTTCAAACTCTATGATTTCTTTAGCATGGCTACACTCTGCATTTCTAGCCTCAGCGACCATGTTAGCCATTTTGTCAGAATGAATTACTTTGTTACTGGGCAAATCGTGGTTGGGTTTGCTTTTTTGTCCTCCAAGAAGCCCTACAGCTTCTATATTCTTTTTGTTCACTCCTTTATTAGGTTGAACACTTCCACCAACTCTAAAGGAGACCTCACCATCATCATAGTCCTCAGTGACAGCTCTCGCTTCTTGCTCAGTCAGGGGTTCCGGGCAAATTTCACACAATGGATCAGTGATGAAGTTATCTTTGTCTAATTCTAAACTATCAAGATCTGTAATTTTTACAGAGGCTGTATAATGGCCACTGCTGATTGTAATGCCACTGTGCATCACTACAGCAAAGAGTCCATAGCTTTCATTGGCTGGGTTTATGCTCCAGTCATCCAAGGATAGCTTGAGAGGAGTCAGTAAAGGCGTATTTATCTTGGAGAGTCCACCATAGCAATCAAACCTTTTGGAGAAAAAATGTTATAGTTAGATGGTATCGTTAGCTTTCAAAGTGCCCCTACCCCCGCAAGCAGTTATTCCTACTTCAGACAGTTACGCTAGTGCATAAAATTGCAATTCTTAAATTTACATGTTTTCTTTTAAGCATAAGACATTTATTGCTTTCCAGTATTTACATGCACAATATTGGGTAATATTCCAAAATGACAACAAATCTATCACTAAGGGCTGCAACCCTGTGTACACTTACATGGGAGTAAGCCTCACTGCACACAGAAGGACTTGCTTCTGAATAAACATGCATAGGATTGCACTGCACATAACAAAACTGGGGCAGACTAAAATGGTAAGGGTTGAGCGCCAAGAAGGTACCCTACAGTTAGCTTTCATTAGGCTTCCAGGTGTCCAAATATCAGCATATAATTTGCTCCAATGACTAACAAAGCCAGTGACCAAAACTTTGTTTCTACTCTCTCATTCATTACAAAGAAAGTAGGCCAATCTTATTGTTTAATAGGTGCAGTTCTTGAATTTGCAGATGACCACCAAATGGTTACATGACCTGCATCGGTGTTTCTAGAGAAAAAAGCAAAAATCAGCACATCCAGGTTTTTAAAATAGTCTTGTGTTCTATAGATTTAAATTCCTATGGTCCCTAAGTGAAAGAATCAACTTTGTCTATTTGAGCAACAATTAAGTTTCATACACATCATTCAATTGCAGATACACATTAATTCACATGTAACTTTGTTTTAATGAGTCTGTCCTGTTGAGTCTGTCGTTCATCCTGCTGATGTATTTGCTCTACAGATTACAGGATGTTTGCAAATCCCCTATTCATTGCCTGAACTACAGTGATGTCATGGAATATTCACAAGTGTCCTAAAGTAAATAGTTCAGTTAAGGGGGGAGGGCTGAATACACTGCACCTTTCTTGAGCAACATAGGCCAGGATGCTCCAACCATCTCACTTGATTTGGGGTAGGAAGGCTGTGAACATTTGTAAGAAAGGCCCTTGATTTCTAAGGTACATATGGGACAAATGTGGAGTGTGGTCAAGGAGATAGGGGTTCACACTGCATTTGCCATTTTGAACCAAATTGGCTAACTCTGATGCAAGATTTTAGTAAATGGATAAATTTCCACCAGTATTAAGATATATTTTCAAGTTCCATTTAGCTTTGCATTAATATTCCTGTTCTAAACCAAATTGCCCAATGCACTTGCAGATATATATTAATTTTAGTAAATTGATAAATTTCCACCAGTATTAAGATATATTTTCAAGTTCCATTTAGCTTTGTATTAATATTCATGTTCTAAATCAAATTGCCCAATACACTTGCTTTGCAAACTGGGTGCTAACTGGGATAGAACAATCACGCAATAGTGTGGTAAATTTAGAACCAGCTTTTTCTAAGATATGTTTTGTTACAGATATCAAAAGAGATAGACCAGTAAAAATTAAGGAGAATGTGGCTTTAATGACTTTACTGGAAGATTGGGATAATTCTATAGTATGTTAAAAAATGCTTTTGCTTTAGGCATTCTAATCAAAATTAATGAATGTCTACTCGTTTTAAAATATGGGCATATATAGACTATTAAACAATTGTTATGGCTGTCGGAGAGTCGTCCCTTTGGTAGGCCAACTGGGGCAGCTGCCCTGGGCCTCACACTTTCATGACCAACATATGGCCTTAATGCCATATGAGAGCCAGGACAGTGTAGTTTGAGAGTTGGACTTAGACCTGGAAGATCCAGGTTCAAATCCCTGCTCAGTCATGAAGCTTCCTGGGTGACCTTGGGCCAGTCACTATCTCAGCCTAACCTACCTCACAGGGTTTTTGTGAGGACAAAAGAAGGGAAGGAACTATGTACACCACCCTGAGTCCCTTAGAGGAAAGGTGGTATAAAAATGTGAAAGATAAATAGGGCCCCCCGCAAAGGTTGAGTTGCCCCGGCCCACATCCTTCTGGAAAGTGCAATTGTGCAATGGTACAAGGGAAAGAATGAAGTCACTTCTATTTGAATTTTGAAAATTATGAAAAACCAATGAAAAATAAACCAAGACAACTGATGTCAGTTAAACAAAATACAGCTGAATATTTAGTCTGTCTATATATCAAGATGGGATGGGGGTTAAACAGATCACTCCCAATGAATATCTGAAACACAAATTTGAGACATAGCGACTATTCTGTGTGTTCTGCATTAAGAGATCTTGTACATTATTAACACCATATGAAATACATATTGAAATAGTGACAAGTGTTCTAAAGGGAGAAGTTGTCACATTCTAGTAGTTCCAGTAATAAAAAAAAATGGTTGATAAAACTTGGGGACTTAGCCATTGTGAATAAATTAATGGTTATATTTTGACTTCAGGCAGCTCAGCTCCTGTGCTCATGGAGCTCTCCTGCGAGCAGCAGAAGGGGTTCTTCTTCCATGAAAAAAAAAGTTTCTGGCAACAGAGCTGCATTCTGCCTGAAGTTGGGATATAACCCAATACATCTGGGTAAATGAAAGGCCAACTATGGCAACATTTGCAAAAAAGAAAAAAGTTGGAAAAGGTTTTTAAATTATCAGCATAAAAAGAATAGAATTACAGTAAATAATAAAAAGCAAACACACACTGATCAAGGCTGTAATATTGTTAAAAATGGAACCTCTGAATTAAAAACAGCTGACAGGGCCTCTCTAGTAAAGAGGCTTTTTATAACTATTTCTCACCTGTCAATCTGTATACGGTCATGGGTTCTCTTTCAAAAATGACAAAAGTTCATAAAAATGAAATTATCTTACTATTGCCTAAACCACATTTGCCTTTCAGCAATGCTGCTTTCTAGTTGTCCAGTTGTTGTATTTAGGTCTTAGATTTTGTTCCCCTGTTGGAGAAAATACTCATCACCAGGTGAGTGGAATTTAATATTGGCTGTTTTGTAGCATGTAGGTTTTCATGGCTTTTTGCAATGTACAGAGAAGTTAAATTTATGGGTTTTCCAGCCATGTTGCAATTTTTTGAAATCAAGGATAAAGAGATATTACAACTTTAACTTGCCTGAATGAGTTCTTTATCAAACGAAAAAATCCCCGTTGAGGACACAGATTTTATCTAGACATCTGTGTCCTCAACGGGGATTTTTTCGTTTGATAAAGAACTTATTCAGGCAAGTTAAAGTTGTAATATCTCTTTATCCTTGATTTCAAAAAATTGCAACATGGCTGGAAAACCCATAAATTTAACTTCTCTGTACATTGGCTGTTTTCCCTACAAAGCATTAGTTACAAGAGAATATTTGCTTGTGACCAAAGCAGATGAGATAAAAATGAGATACATGACCTCTGTTTAGAAGCAGAGAGTTTTGTTTCGGTACTCACAAGGCAGTGATGAATGCATATGGCCTGCCATTTTTAGAAATGCATTGGCATGAAAAGTAGTTTGTTGTAATGGGGAATGCAACCTGAACACACCCCATAGTCTGGAATTTATTCATATGGGACACTCATTGCATGTTTTTCCATCAAGCCCTGTCTTAGGACAATGATTTTTTTAGGAACTAGAGGGGAGATATTAACCCATTGCACATGCACATGTGACAATGTGAAGGTTCCATTGAAAGCAAAATAAATGCTAATTGAGCGATATGTTGTGGAATTCTGAATTATTATGGTTCATGTTCCTCTTTCCAGAACTCACTGTGTAAGTGGGTTCCATTTTATTATTAGCCTATACCTGGACAAAATGTTATTGCCAACAGTAGTGGCTTTTCACGTAGTTTAGTCACAATACTCACTCTAAGCCACTAGCAGCAAAGCACTTCAAGTGGATTGTTATAACTTCAGGCATTTTATCAAATAGAAGACTGCGTTCAGCTTCTGTATAATGACAACAATTTTCACAGAAGTATTTGTCTTCTCCCACAATTCTTTCCACTGAAGCAAACTGTGAAATAGCCCATTTCAGAGTCTTCACTTCTGTTTTGGGCTCTGGAGAAACTACAAAAAAAAAATGCATTATTTAGTTAGCTCAACTAACTAAAAAACTAACAGTAAAGTTCTGGCAAGTTGTATTAGAGTTGCAAAGATAAATTGCTATTAAGATCACAGCGACAGAACTGTGAGAAGTTTGATTAAATGCCCTAGAGTACTAAGATGCTGAAGAGTTACACTTCAGATACACAGTCACCAAGAGTTCAAAAGCTTATGTTCTGCTGTCAGCTCTTGAAGCAAAGACTCTGGGACCTCTTTCTCTGTCTAGACCAAAATCGGCAACTACTTCAGCATGTGCAAGGAAACTTTGTGTAGCATAAGGGCAAGTGTTTAGGGAAGTGGCAGACTTACAGGTCTCAATACCACATACCCTCACATTTGCTATCAGGTATATCGTGGGATAGGATGCCATGCATTATTTTCATGTCAACTTTACAGAAGAGGATAGAAAGACAAGGAACAGAATGAAATTCACAGCCAAGCCTTAACTACCATGGTCCCTCGTACCACATCTATGCCTGTTGTCAAACGTCTGAGTAAGACATTAAAAATGCATCAATAGCATTAGCATTTTGCAAGAGTTTAAATAGTCAGAAAGTTACATTTTTCATCCTTCGCCTATCATGACAGTTGTCAGAAATACAGCAAATTAAAAATTATAAATTCTATACAGAAATGTATTTGTCATTTATGCAAATTGTGTAGCTATACTTCCCACACTTTCTAGAACAAATAAGATGGGCTAGAAAGTACTGCATCACAAACATGCTAACATCCGTTATACTTACTTTCAGAATTCTCTTCCACTTTTGAGACATCATCTTTTTGCACTGGCACACTGATATCTTGAAAGTCTTCTCTTCTCTCAGTGAAACACTCACACTCTAAACATCGTGTTCGCAACACCAACTGACCCTGGAAGAGTTTCTCCACTAAATTAAAGACAGCCAACTCTGTACCTAAAGAAATATTATGTACCAGGTTAGGTTGAACTCTTATTGTCTGTAAGACACATATTCTAACAGTTTTGACAGGCGTTCAACTTCCATTTGCATGATGACTTGCAGAACTAGGATCTAAAGAGTCCAGTTTGCACGCCCAAGCACTAATGCAGGGGTTCTCAACTAGTGGTACTAGTACCACCAATGGTACTTTGGCCGACTGCTGGTGATACTCGGACCACTGGAACCCCACTCCAATGCGGCGCTTTCGGCACCGCATTTTCACATCTGAGTCTCCTGCCTTTGGCTAAGCCTCTCGGGAACGCTGAGAAGGGCCCTGCCACCCGCCCAGAGCCTCCTACCTGTGTTTTCTGGCCTCCAAAAACCTGAAAACCCAGAAGTAACTGGTGATGATGTCATCACCAGTCACTTCCAGTGGTACGCAGGAGGAGAGTGGCACCGAGGTGATACTTGGCTGGAAAGGGTTTGAGAACCCCTGCACTAATGCATTCACCAGGGCTCCCCAATGGCCTTACTGCAGCTCCTTGAATTGCATCTGATGCAACTTGTTGAAGTTCCTTATCTTTGAGTAGCTTTCTGGAGGGTCAAAAGGAACTGCAGCAGAAGACGACGACTCAGGAGCTTCTGAATACAGTTGAAAGATCCTATGCTCAGGCAAAAGCTCCACACAGCTCTTTACGTCCCACCCAATGAGAGCAATACAGAATTACTATTAAGTATTACATTTAGGATTTGATATTTAACACACTACCCTACCCTGCAAGGCCATTATAATCCTCTTTTTCAAATTCATGCAGCACATCCCCCCTCAAGTATGTTAACTCAAAAGGAGTGTAGACAGTACTCTATTCATTTGCGAAATTATTTTTCACAGGGTGAGATAATGAATACTTATACAGGACAGGAGTTTCTTACATCTGAAAAGAGAATTATTTTAGCAATCTGCTTGCACACACAGACAAATATCCCAGCTGCTAGTTCCACTGGTTTTAGTTTATATTTTCTATTTTAATAAGCACTCAGATGTAACTGGAATTCAGTTATCTAGAAAATTAAAAACCGGAAGTTGAGGAAACATAAAACGCTTCTCAGATGTATACAAATCTGTAGTCTATTGTAATTTCCCGTTTCTAATTAACCCAGGCTTACAGGTTGCCATTCTTAAATTCGCTCTGGACAAATAGCAACTATCCCTGTTGTGCCCTGAAATAAAGCTGCACTGTGGAGGGGTGGATGGGCAGGCTTAATGTGCATCTTTATTTCTTTCTCTGCTCTACTATATAGATATGCTGGGAAAATAATACAGGCAACACAACACTTGTGGTCTGCATTTTGCAGCACAGAAGCGCCAAGCAACGATGACTCTATATGTCTGATTTGTTCTCCTCTCACAGAGACTTGAAACAGAAAGCGTTCAGCCTCTATGTTAAACACAACCAAGCCAAGGAGGCTGCGCATAAGGCTTGTTTTCTCGAGTAGTAAAGAACCAATAATTTATTGCTCAGGAACATGAAGCAAGGCTGGGAGACCGGGCAGGTGATCAGCTGCCGCCGCTGCCACCCCAACCCCCACCCCATTGTGATATGGCTAACCTCTCTTGTGTTTTTCAGTTCCTTTGTCACCAGTGTTTTCCATAGCAGACGAATCACAAGATTCTTTCCCTGCTTGATTACCATTTTCAGACTTGAGGGAGACCTCTTTAAGTTCACAGTTTTCAATTTCTTTAATCTGATCTTTGAACCCTAAGTTTGTTGTTAATTTTCTCAAACTACAGAATTTAGACAGAATGCTAGGCTGGCTGCTTGATGATTTTAACCAGTTTAACTTAAGTCGTGATTTTTTCTGGCTTGGCTTTGTACTTTCATTTTCAATAGGATGCCTAACAATAGCTTCTGTATGATTTTCTAGTTTTTCTTCCACTGCTTTTCTCTTTGATCGGGTCCGTCTCTGGTTTTCTTCTACTGCATTCTTCTCTTTGGTCACTTTGGATTTTTTCTTTTCATTGCCATCTTCCATATCATTTTTTCTTTTCCCATTTCCTTTAGTTTTGTCTTCAGAGTTCTCGATAGCTTGGCCATCTAGCACACTAACACCTTCCCCAATATCATCAGTATTTTTACTAGACCTCTTCTCCAGTTCAACCGTAGGCTCTTCCAGTAGTCTCTGTTTCAAATCTTCCTTTAAGAGCTGACATGTTTCTTGGATGTGTCCCAATATACATTGCAATACTTCTTGGGCATCATGCTGTAAATATCCCTCGTACATAGGGTTGAGTTTCCTATTAAAAAAAAGCATAAAGCATCATGTAATGTTACCTATATGCACAGCCTTATCCTTCACAGTCTGAAAATGGACTCTGCTGGCACAGTTACTACTGGGCTACCTAACATAACCAATTTAATGAGTGTTTCTAAAGACACAGGATGTCTACTAAACAAATTCAGATTCATGTAATCCAAATACAGTACTATTATAATACTCCAGGACAAAGAAAAAAAAACAAAAGTAGATCACTAGTTGCCCAGCCTTGCAAGCTTACCATGTACAGTTGGACCTTTTTATCCGCTGGGGTTCTGTTCCTGGAACCACAGTGGATAAGAAAATCAGTGTTATATGAAATACGGGGGGGGGGGGGGTCGGGAGCGGTGCCACATTACCTTTTTTCCAGCATCTTCGCTGCTTCCTTCCTCCTGAGTTTGTTTAAACTGACTGAAAAAAACAAAAGCCACTACTGGAAGCAACCTGTAAATGGCGCCAGACTCCCGGCTGCATTTTTTCAGTGGTTTGGACATGCGCAGGAGGCTGGAAGTGGCTGGCAGACCCCTGACAATGCTGAAAAAAAGAGGTAATGTAGTGAGGTTGGACTCCCTCTTCCACAGTTTTGCCATCCATGTTGAGTCAAATCCGTGGATAAAAAACCGTGGATAAGAAGGTCCAACTGTATGTGGAAGTATAGCTAACACACACACAGATATTATAGGCATCCATAGCAGAGCATACAATCAGTCAATTATTTTTTTTCAATGCCATGAGAAATCACAGTATAAAAAATTGACAAGAAACAAACACTTACTATGCATGTTAGTGAAAGTCTTACTACCTTTCATGGAAGGTGTTAAATTATCAAAACTTTCCTATTTAAAAAAATAAGATTCCTAAACATTAGATTCAGAAATTATTAGCAATACTAAGGCTTCTTAAACACTATTTGTACCTAAGTGTGTTTAGCAGTCTTCTTGGCTGAGTAGCAAGTTCATCTGTGTATTTATCTGTATTTAAAAGAAAGCTGGCTTGAAGCTGTTCAACTGAGACAATCAAGGAGTGTAAACTGCAGACTAACTCATCGTCTGCAAGGGAATCTTCTTTAAGAACCCCCTGTAAAGACAGAGAAAAGAACTGTTTTCTTTTGAACATTGAATTTTTATACCATTTTAACTTAAGATGATCCAAAGAAATTCAATATACCTATGTTATGAAACAGAATCATAAAATCCTACAACTACCTAAGAACAGGTAGCTATCTCATTCTAAAGCAGGCATAAAACATATAGTTATAAGCCCTTAACCCCCTTAAAAATAAGTTTCAGACACACACAAAAATGTCTAAGTTACCAGTCTAAGGGCGCAATCCTGCCTAAATTTAAAACAGCAGAGCGAGTGCTCTGCCGTTCGTAGCCATCGCGAACTTGTCGTAAAGCACGTTTGCGATTACTTTCGAGTAAGAGCGGCCAGCGCAGAGGCCGGCCGTCCTCACTCCGCCGCTAGATCGTCCCCATGGCCACCAGTAAATTCAGCACCGGCGGGGGCGGTCCGGGCAGTAAGGGAGGGGGGCCATTGTCCAAGCCATCTAAATAGCTGGTGGAAATCCAAGGAGACCATTCAGGCCTCCCTGCGTTACACCGGGATAAGGGGATGAACGTCCCCTTCCCCCGAGTAGACCTCCAGGCTGCTCCCAGAACAGGGATAGTTGCCCGCCGGATACGTAGGCAGGATTGTGCTGCCCATTACCCAGCTATAGAACTGACAAGTAATCTTTTTCTTCCTAAAAAGAAGGAGCCAAAGTTATTGGTTATGTTGACTTCATGGTATAGTGGTCTCTCTTACCTAGTTACAGTATGCGTAATGGCAGATATCAGATTCTCACCTTATCAGTTTCATCCTTTAAGCTTTCTTTCTTCTTTGAAATTATATTAAATAGTTGTTTCACTCCAGATTTAAAGCCTGGGCAAAAATAGAGTACCTAAACACAGAACAAAAAGAACTGTAAAATGAATGAAATGCAAAATAAATCTTAGATTATAAATCTTTGTAATTTCTCTCTTTTTTATACATTGGTATTGTACAATTCTAAGCAGAAAGCCAGTGTGAGATGTAGTCAGTCAAGTATTTGATTAGTTCAATTTATATGCTGGGTTTTAGAATACATTGTTTCTTCCATTTAAAGAAGGCAGCTCTTATGGCAGATTGAGGTGGTTCTCTGCCTTCTTAAGAAAGCTAAGAAGGAATTGCCTTGCTTTGTTTCTGGATGAGAGACCTGTGGTGATATTTTCTTTAAAAATAAAAAGGGGTGGCAAAAATTGAAAAAGGGTGGCTAATAGTGTAAGCCGAGTAATTTTAATGACTAAATTTTAAATTTTAATAAAATGCTAATTAATTAATTGGCACAGGGGGTACTTGACCGTGCCAGGGGGTACACTTGGTGAAAAAGGTTGAGAAACCCTGAACTAGAGGTAAGTAGTACCATCCAGCGTCTTAAGAACATAAGAAGAGCCCTGCTGGATCAGGCCAAAAGCCCATCTAGTCCAGCTTCCTGTGTCACACAGTGGCCCCACCAGATGCCTCAGGGAGCACACAAGACAACAAGATACCTGTGTCCAGTCGCCACTCCCTTGCACCTGGCACAGAGAAAACCCACTTCTAAAACCAGGAGGTTGCTTATGGCTTGTAACCTGTGATGGTCTTTTCCTCCATGAATCTGTCCAAACCCCTTTTAAAGGCATCTAGGCCAGATGCCATCACCACATCCTGTGGCAAGGAGTTCCACAGATGAATTACACACTGGGTAAAGAAATATTTTCTTTTGTCTGTTCTAACTCTCCCTCCACTCAATTTTAGTGCATGTCCCCTGGTTCTGGTGTTGTGCGAGAGGGAGAATTTCCCTCTATCCACTCTCTCCATCCCATGCATAATTCTATAAGTCTCAATCATGTCCCCCCTCAGGCGCCTTTTTTCTAGGCTGAAAAGCCCCAGACGCTGTAGCCTTTCCTCATAAGGGAGGTGCTCCAGCCCACGAATCATTCTGGTCGCTCTTTTCTGCACCTTTTCCAATTCAACTATATCCTTTTTGAGGTGTGGTGACCAGAACTGGACACAATACTCCAGATGTGGCCTTACCATCGATTTGTACAAAGGCAGAATGATATTGGCCGTTTTATTCTCAATCCCTGTTTTAATGATCCCGAGCATGGAATTGGCCTTCTTCACAGCCGCCGCACACTGGGTCGACACTTTCATCGACCTGTCTACCAGCACCCCAAGATCTCTCTCTTGATCCGTCACAGACAACTCAGAACCCATTAGCGTATATGTGAAATTTTGGTTTCTTGCCCCAATGTGCATCACTTTGCACTTACTTACATTGAAGCGCATCTGTCATTTTGCTGCCCATTCTCCCAGTTTGGAGAGATCCTTCTGGAGCTCTTCACAATCCCTGCTGGTCTTCACCACCCGGAAAAGTTTAGTGTCATCTGCAAACTTGGCCACCTCACTGCCTATCCCCGACTCCAGGTCATTTATGAATAAGCTGAAAAGCACCGGTCCCAAGACCGATCCTTGGGGCACACCGCTTTTCACCTCTCGCCACTGTGAAAATTTCCCATTGACTCCCACTCGCTGTTTCCTGGTCTTCAACCAGTTCCTAATCCACAAGAGGACCTGCCCTCTTATTCCCTGACTGTGGAGTTTTCTCAGGAGCCTTTCATGAGCCTTTCAGTTGCTAACCCATAAAATAGACAAGGTAAACACCTGCGACTCTCTCAAGCCACGGTTAAGTGCTTCTTGCACAATTAAATGCACTAACAGTTTACTGAAATATTTTAAGAATTTTTTTAAATAAAACCATATACAGTAGTGGTAAAATCTGTTTCTGAATTTTCTGCCTATTTCTACAAGCAAAATTGACTCACTTAAGGGTAGTAGTGCATACCAATCTCAGGTATGGATCTCATAAGAGAAAAGGTAGACATTCTGCTCATTATAGTATAGGGTCCAAGTCTTGCCTACCCATTTGCTTAATCCAACACACGTAGATACTTACGAAGTAAACTTTTATGACTGGCTTCATGAAGAACATTTAGCAAACACTATGACGTGGACCCAGAGACATGCAAATGGCACACCACAAAGTATGTTGCCTCCACTTTCTGCCCCCACACCACACCACCCCGGTTACAGGCATGTCCCACATTCTTCCAGAGGCTCCTCCAAACTTCAGCAGCAGCTTTTCAGGTGCAAGCTTGTACTTTCTAACTCTGTTATGATTTTACCTGAAGGATGCTGTTAAGATAACAAGTGTTGCCAAGATTGTTCAAACCCACAAAAGGCAGCATGTTGTCTTTCTTCTCACAGCAAATGGGTGAAAGTGACTGGGCTGCAGGAACTACCTGATCACTATTATAGAAAGAAAGCCAGAAACATTTTAATTCCAAAATATGCATGTATAAAGTTTCTTCATTAATTCACAAATCACTGTACCAGAAGCATTTGACAAGCAATGCTTGAATGATTGGCATTTTACATCAAGATTCTAACAGTCGTTTTTTTTAAAGAGGATTTCCTCACAATAAAACACCCCAGTGATGTATATACACAAAAATGAAGGCTTAGAAGGCTTTCAGAAAACAGCTTAAGAAAGCATTCCCTATTGTTTAAAAAAATGTTCAATGCTTTGCCATCTAAAATTGGGTACACAGCCTAGCTATCAAGTCCCACTGATTTCAAGCAGAGTTACCATATTGTCCCGAGTATAAGACGCACCTGATTATAAGACACACCCTTAAAGTTTGGTGCTATTAAAAAAAATTAATTAAATCACTGGCATTAAATTGCAACAGCCTGATTATAAGACGCACCGCTAGTTTAAAAACTTAAATTAGGAGAAAAAAGTGAGTCTTATACTCAGACCAATACGGTATATATGGCCCAAAGTCACAATCTTATGCACCCTTGCACAGAAAGTGCCATTTAATTCAGGGGGATTTACTTCTAAGAAAACATGCATAGGACCTGGAAGGTAGACTTCCCTCTACCAAAATCAATGGAACTTAAAAGCTTAAACTTTGGCTAGATTGTCCTATACTTCCCAAAATTAACACAGTACATACCTCACCCCAACGACATTAAAAACAACTGACCATTATCAAAATCAATATCCATAATGTTAGGTCACAATCCTACACACACTTACATGGAAATAAGCCCCACAGTACTCTATGGGACTTTACTTCAGGGTAGACACGCATAAGATTGCACTGTTAATCATGAATCAATCATTATTGTGTGTAGTCATCCTCTTCCAGAAGGAGCTCAATCTAAGTTTACAGGCTCAAATTAGGAGATATTAGTTTAATCTACTTTTCTACTAGTTTAACCGGTTATAAAATGATGTATACCTGATAAGCTAACTGCTTAAAGTTCTGTATTTCCCACTCCTCTCCACCCATGTTCACTATAGTGAACGGGCACACAGATAAAGAACTGAAGGCCCACAAAGTTTCATGAGTGATTGAAAAATGAATTCTTACATACATTTCAGAACACTCATATTCTGAAGCCTTTTGTTCATTTTCTTGCGATTCTGTGAAATCCAGTGCTCTTTTTGTTTCCCTTTTCTGAAAATACTTTAATGACAGCCTGCTTTTTTTCGACGGGGTACCTCTTGAAAGTCCATTACTGTCACTTGGTAGTACACCTGGCATTTTACCCCCGACAGGAATGTTGAGGGAAGAATGAAATCTGCCTCCAGAGAAAACTGTAATCTGTAGTCATGCCTGTTAAAGCATATAAAACACCGCGTTTTATGTTTTGTGAGTGGTAGCGTGCATTGAGAAGAGAACACTAGGGTATCAATAACCAGAGCACCGCTAGATGGCCTGGTAAAATTAGCGGAGCTTTTGCGCTTTTATCAGGAGCGCAGATTGCTTCCTATCCTTTAAATTAAAGCTGTCTTGGGCCTGAAGAAGCCATAGGCGCCAAAGAAGTTTCCGTTTGGTCACTTTTAGCACTTAACTCCCACTTCTAGATGTCCATCGGGAAGTTAGAAGCGAACAGTGGAGGAACAGAAGTTGACACACAACCATCCCCTTGGGCTGCGTTCGTAAGTTTACTTCTGAACACAAAAAGACTTCCGAATACAAGCACATCTGGCTGGCGCGCGCACACCCCCGCGGCAGCATCTCCTCTCCCCTCCCAATGCCTGCAGCTGCCGCCGCCGCCTCATTCGATGCCTACAGTCCCGATATCTTCGCCCTCGCTAACCTATCCCTGACTCTTGCCACGAAGTGAAAGCACGGAAGCCCCTTTAAAAGTACGCAAGACACGGACCTTTCGGGTCGAGCCACAGCAGAGCATTTGGCGGCTCGATTTATCCCACCCAGCCGGTGACTCGTGACGGGGGAGCGGGAAAACTTGCATGTCCTGACTCTGGCTGCTCGGAAAATAGCCCCGGAGGGAGGCTGCTTTTTGTCGGGACGATTTCTGCAACTGCCAGAAAAAACCACGTACGCCACGGAGGGGAAGGCTTGCCCGCGAGAGGGGAGCGCGCCCACCCCGCCGCCCGCTCACACCCTCCTCCGCTGTTGCCAACCCAAGTCTCAGAGTTGCTAATGGTGGCGTAGCCGCATCTCCTCACCCGCTACATCTTCGTGATCGCTTCAGGCTTGTCTCAGCGGGCAGGGGGGGTGCGATGTTGTCCTGGGACGCCCCCTTCTCCCTAGTTGCTATGGGACTGATATGGGGCACTCCAATCCCGGTTCCCCCTACCACGGGAAACTTGGCGCGTTTTGCACCGCGCCAGGACCCCTCCCTTCAGACTGATCCTCGCGCCCGGTGTCTCCGAGCTGCCCTAGTAGATGCCTGCTTTAAAATAAATTATCGACAAGGCCACGAAAGGACATGAACATTATAGCGGACGGTCTGCTATTACAGGTATTTGATTGTCGCCTCTTTTGTACTTTGAATCACTGTAACAGCTACAATCTCGTCCATCCCTTGGATTCAGGCAATTGGCTAGGGCAGCCCGAAAGGGCCCTAGCAAAATGTGCGCGTGCAGCGGTAGAGGCCTGGCTGAAAAGATCCAGCCTGTGTTATGGGAGACGGGTTAAAGATTTACGTAGGGAGCTGAAGGAAATATGAATAATGCCTCCGTAGTCACGCCCCTACTTTGTCGCTTGACCAATCGTGACCTAGGTTGGCTAGCCAATCATTTGTTTGCGAGTTCTAAAAGAGCGCCGAGCGGTGTTTAAATAGGGTAGTTAACGGTTACTGGGGAGGGGAGGGGCTAAAGTAAGCCTAGTTTTGAGTAAGTCTGGAAAGGACTGAAAGAAAAAAAAAAGGGGAGGAGTGTAGGAACGTAGAATGTTTATCTTGTGCTTTGCTAGAACGCACCGCGTCTGTCTGCTTGTAAAATCGGTTGACCAAAGCAAAGGCTTGTTCTCCGTGCCAGTTAACTTCGCATTCGGCCTGGGCAGGAGCTATTTAACTAGGTCTTGCTGCAACTTGCCTTGTCCTCTTTGCCGCACATCAGATGGATTTGCTGCAGTGCAAACCGAAGTCCAGGCCCACTGAAGGAAGGCTATAATCCTAAACGCAGTTTTCTGGGAGCAGGGCCATTCAGAGGAATTTTATCAGGGGGTACAAAGTTTCTTTTGGGCCACTTCCCTACATATGAATTTGGCTGCTGGGACCTTTTCTGCTCCAGGGCCCTCTTTTTGACCCATTTTTCATCCTGGGCCTGGGTACAAATTACCCCCTTAACCCCCTGGGCCTGGGAACAAATTGCCCCCTTAACCCCCCTCTCAGAGGCCTTGCCTGGGAGTAAGGCTCATTGAACACAATGGGACTTACTTCTGAGTAGACATGCACAGGATTGTGCTGGAAATAATTTTTACGACACACCGTGTTTTAAAAGCACTGTTTAATAACCCTGATGTTCAAATTACACTTTCTTCATGGGGGGAGGGGGGTTAAGACTGTAGTAGTAGCAGCAGCAGCAGCGCTGGGAAGAAAGGATGGGTAGGTGCGGGATCTTCACTTGCAGACCGTGTTGCAGTGAAACTCAACTGCTGGCACGGGAAAACTGACCCACATGGAAAGGGCCAAGAAAGAACTGTGTTCGCTCCAGCACCACCGCTGTGTGATCAATCACACGTGATATCGTCATCTACTTCCCTTTCTTGCAGTCGCCCACAGCGCCATGAGCAGAATATAGCCAGAGCTACACTGCACATGGCATGGCAGACATCTCCGCACGGCCGAGGAACCCACACGGGTTTGTGTTTGGATACAAGCCGGTCCCCATGGATTGGTCGCTTTCGGGTGGAGGAGGAGCAGTGGAGAGAGTGCAGGAGGACTTGCTGTAGAAGGGGAGGGAAAGAAGAAAGAATAAATAGAATTGATGCCCTGAATATGATAGAAACTTGAAGGTGGTTTTTTTTGAAGGTGTTTTTTTTTTGTTACAGAGTTTTTTGCTCTGTATACTGTGTTTCTTCTTCTCTATTCTCCCTGGCCCCTGGGAAAAGGGGTGGTGGTGAAGTGGATACTAAGGGTGGGGGGGATTATTGCTCTTCGTTTGTCCCTTGTTATGCCCAGAAGTAGTTAATAACCAGTGCACAGTATATATGATTGTGTATGTGGCGGTTGTTAATGACCCATAACACATTATACAGCTTGTCACACTGTGCCTCCTGCTGCCTTATCTGTTTTGGTTTTGAGCACTGTATGTATCCCTCTGATATTGGAACCTCACAGCAGCAGCATGAAGTATGGATAGGCATTCTGTGTGTGTATTGCTGTCATTGTGCTTCCCTTAGTACTGTAGTCTTGCTCCCCTAGCGTTAAACACTCTGTTTTCTAGGTTTTAAACCTGGAAAGGAAAAGGAGAGTCGTAGCAGCACTCACTGCATATTCGCTGCCAGCAAAGAGACACAGAAGATGGTGGGTTAGACCCATTAACCAGCAAAGGGCCCAACATGGTGTCTTCAACCATCTAATCCAGAAGCTGAGACTGGATGATGTAGAAACTCACTATCAGGGATGGGGACTCGAATCAAATGACTCAACTCGCAAGTGCGACTGAGGCACTTTTTTCTTGGACTCGTGACCCACTGACTCGCATTTGGACTCGCGAACCACGAGACTCACACTTGACTCGCACTCGTGGGAGTAACGACTTGCCATTTCCAAGTCGTTTTCCTTTAATGGCCGGCATCAACACAGGCAGGCAGAGTGAAGACCTTGGAGGAGGAGGGCGACGGGGAGGGAGGGTTTTTCAGAGGGTGGGAAAGCATTCCTGGCTCAGTGTTTTCCCCCCTTTTTTCTCGCGGTCTGTTCGCCATTGACCACAAATTCAAGCGTGAGGGGAGGGGTGAGGGAAGGTGAGGCTGCCACAACAGTTCCTCCTCATTGGCCAAAACTCCGAGCCCAAGGGATGCTAGGTTCGACAAGGGGAGGGGGTAGGGAGGGAATAATAAATGGTTTGAATCTAGACACAAGTACACTTGTTTTTCCCAAGGTGGTGACAAGACTGAGAGGTGAGGGGAAGGGCATAGGGGAAGCCAAGTGGGTGCTTTAGAAGAGGTCCCCACACAGACCCCCACCCCTATGGGGGAGAAGTGTGGGGAATTAATTCAATAAATAATAATATGAAGATTTCAAACTTAACTTTATGCAAAAAACTATAATGAAGACAAACATTACATACAGTAACTGTAAGGAAAACAACCTCAACTTTCTGATTCTGACAATGTCGCTGTTGTGTCAGGTCGCAGAATGTTTTTTGTACTTTCCCATCTCTTGAACAACGTGCAGAACACATATATGAATTCGCCTCATTGTTTCTGGTGAGGCACTAGTCACTTGAGGGACAAGGCTCTTGAAGAACAGTGCATTTGGTTCCTCTTCCTTTTGAAATACTATTTTAGGTAGGTTGATTGGAACTTTCAAGGCATCTGCTACTTTATCGAAGTTGCTTTGTAGCACACACCTTCATTTTCCAGGAACCACACTTATCTCTGAAAGCACATAAAAAGTCATTTAATATACATGCATAACTCGTACAACTCGCTCTACTTTTGTTAAGAAAACAATTCACTGTGATAAATCAGATTGTGCCCCTACAAAAAACTAGCCTATTCACCACAGCTGGGGGCCTAGGGTCCTGGCACCTCTCTCTTTCCCTTACAAATATAACCACAGACTGGCCACATTCTGCTGGCCACCTGTGCTCTGCGTACGCTCAGAAGTACTTGCAAGAGTCCCCTCTTCCCCCCACCCCGATTATGGTTCTGCTTGCACTGAGCTCCTGCTATCCTATTAACCCAGAGCCAAAATTTGTCCGCAAGGGTTCGCAAGGATCAGCTTGCCCCGACCGGCTATCCTCTTTTCCAAGAGCCCAAAGTGCCCAAGTGGCAGGAAACCCCTGAAAATGCCGCCTTTCCGGCTCTCCCTGTTTTCCCATTACCGAGTTGAAATATAGTGAAGAATGTACCTGTCATACTCAATGTCTCTGCAATCTCCTCCCATGCTTTCATTCTTAAGTTGAGGTTCCTATACTCCCCGAGACTCATGTCATAAAGACAGAGTCTCTTCTCTACCTCCTGGACGAATTGTATATCCAGACCCCAGCTCGTGTTTGCCGCCATTTTTCAGAGACTGGTCAGTGAGAGTTGCTTGGTAAAATTACTTGCTTACGATTGGTTGCAGTGTTTCTGAAATCTTCTCTGTGATTGGCTACCGTGTGAAACGCATCCCGCCCCCCACAGTACAAAGCTGGCTGAATGGACACGAAACGGACAAAAGAGTTCGAGTCCACCTTGCCTGAGACTGGACTGTCCGATGGGCCAGAGTCATATCATGGCAGGCATTGCAGGCAGCTATGAGACATGACATTGGTAAAGAGGCATATCATGGCAGGCATTGCAGGCAGACATGGGTAAAGAGGCATATCATGGCAGGCATTGCAGGCAGCTATGAGACATGACATTGGTAAAGAGGCATATCATGGCAGGCATTGCAGGCAGACATTGGTAAAGAGGCATATCATGGCAGGCATTGCAGGCAGACATGAGACAAGACATTGGTAAAGAGGCATATCATGGCAGGCTATGCAGGCAGCTATGAGACATGACATTGGTATAGAGGCATGTATCCTACCTATATTTCTCTATGCTAAGAGGCAGAAGTCAGACCACATGTCAGCACAAACCCTGCTCTTACCTGCACTTACCTGCTGGTGTTGTTGCCTGTGGGGGGGGGAGAGGGGCTGGGAGAAAGACATGGGTTAGCAAACACTTGCATGGAGAGAGCTGCCCAGGCACAGGAGTAAACAGTTTGGCCACAGGCAGAACAGCCCTCTCTGCCCTAGAGGGGGCAGAGAGGAGAGAGGTGAAGAGAAGAGAGAAGAGGGGTGTTAGAAAAGTTTTCAAAGTCCCACTTTGTGGCTGCTGGGGGACAGAACCCCACGCCACGTGCTCAGAGAGAGAAAGAGAGTGAGTGGGTGGAGGGCTGGGGCTGGGCTTTTGTGGGAAAGAGGCTGGGTGGGGCTGGGTGCTGATAGGGTAACTATTTGGGTCCGTGTCCAGAGTTAGGCCACAACTGTTCGGTCCTAACTCAGGCCCAACTCGGGCCCAGGGTGTTAGAACTTTTCAGGAGAGGGCTGGTGTGGGTAAGGTAAAATGGCTCCTATGGGTCTCCTCACATTTGGGTCCACCCTTTTTGCTGGCCCAAATTTTGGGCCTGAGTTGGGCTCGAGGGGGCGTGTCAGGGGCTCTCCAGCGTCTGGAACCGGACCAAATTTCGTAACCGCCCCCGTCACACCCCCGACACGCCCACTTTTAGGCTGCAATTGTGCCTGAATTGTGCAGTTGTGCCTGAATTGTGCCTGAACCCAATTCAGTCACAGTTGCAGCCCAACTCAGGCACAATTCAGGCACAACTCGGGCCTAAAGCACTTGTGCTGCAATTGTGCCTGAATTGTACCGCAGTTGCCTTGGGCTGGACCGGGCTGTAAGGTGCCACAAGACACTTTATTGGCTATGTTTCAACTATCTATAACCAGGTATGCCCCCTGTTTTCTGATACCTGCCCCTGGTACATCAAGGCTCTTATGGTGCTTTGTTAAGTTAGGAAAAAATAGAAGGAGAAAGGAAACAAAGTCCAAATTAGATTGCCAGCTTCTTTTCTGATTCTGATTTTAGTTCTTGCATTACATTACTACTCAGCTTGCATTCATGGAACTCAAAGCAGCGTGCATAGGGTTTCCAGCAATGGTCCTTCATGTTGAGCAGATCCGCTTAGCTTCAGCAGAGTTGCCGTATCGAGTCGCCACATCGCACCATGCCCTTTGACAGCTTTTGTACTGGTGGCTGTTGCATGCCAAGCAGAGGCAGGAGAGTGGGGAAGCTCAAGGAGCAAAGGTCACAAGCAGGAGGGTACTGGGATATGAAAGTTACAAGGTAGGGGGGGCAAGGCAATGGAGGGGTTTGACAGCAAGGACAAGGAGCTTGTGCTAGATCTGGGAGTGGACAGGAAGTGTGAAGCGAGTGGTACAAGAGAGAGTTTAACTGTCCTGGTTCAGAGTGCTCAATGGAGAAACCTTGTGTGCCTTTGTTATGCCTGGGGTGAGCTTCAATTCATGCATAGATGGTGTCATTCCAAAAGATTATTTTGAATAGTTTTAAAACATATTGGCAGAGCAATCCTATCCAACTTACACCACCGGTGTAACCAGCGGGGGAGGACAGGGTGGGAGGCTTTGGAGGGGAGGGGAGATTTAAATCCCCTTTGAAGGGGATTTGAATCCCCTTTCCGTTTTGGGGTCTCCTGTTCTCGCTGCACCACTGGTTACACCGGTGGTGTAAGTTGGATAGGATTGCGCTGTGGGTAGTATAACAGTCCTGGCCATGTCTCCTTTGTTGCAAATTAAGTGGTGTTAGCAGTCATAAAAAAATAAAACTGAAGTACTATACCTGTATTTTTGTATGAGTTTTTGTTTAGGCCCAGTAATTTTTGACAGAAAGGTTTATTTACGCTCAAAGATCATGCATCAAAAAATATACCGTAGTTTTGTAGCAGTTAGGTGTTTTGCATGGGAAGAACCATATTACAAAGACGAAAGTTAGAAAAGAGCAGGAGGGGAAGATTTCACCCATAGTCTCCGCTAGGTGGTGCCCAGATGGTGTGTACAGTACTGTACTGTATTTCAAATCCTGTATATAGCAAACATAGAACGCTGACCAGTCATTCCATTCTCTCTCTAATTTACTATTTTTCTGCTGGAATGAGGACATGCAGATTCTAAACATACATTTTAAAATTCTTATTGGTTTTGTGGAACCAATAAGGGGGAGTGGAAGGAAGGTGCCTAAACATTTTAGATTGCATGCCCTTTGTGGACAGGGAACCATTTATTTATTTTGCTATATAACCTGCTTTGTGAGCATTTTTTGGAGGGTTGAAAACTAGTATTTGAATAATCTTCACAATAATAAATTGAGTTGACGAAGCACCTACTTTCCCTCTTCCCATCTAGAAAACATGAATCCTGTTAGGCAGTGTGCTTCCCCTCCTCCCCTGCAGCAGTTTCTTCCTCTATTAGCAGTGCTGATCTGGGTGGAAAATCTGCATTCTTTTAAAGACATTCTGCTTTTAAGAGAAACCCCTTGAGTCCCTTCCCAGAACACATCTGGCACCAGACAGGAGCATGCAACAGTTCCTAGAATAGAAGGAGCTGCGAAGTATTACGGCATGAAAAACCTGCACTGGCAGTGAAATGGCATGTATGGGGAGTGGAATCACATGTGGGAATAGAGGGGAAACTGTGAGGAACTTCTGACAAAATTGGTGTGCTCTGCTACAGGGAGAGACTAAAGGCTGTGACACACTGCCCATGCAAAGCTCTGGGAGGCAGCACCGCGTAGGCAGCATGTCGTCATGCAGTGTCTTCCATTCTCTCCACTTGCACGGCAGCGCACATCAGCTAGCGGAGTCCTGCGAGAGGAGTTGGAAAAATCGAACTTGGGCCAATCAGCGGCGGGGTTCAGTGCAGTGGAGCGGAACGCATAGGTAGAGATGTTTTTTTTATGGTTTTACTTTTTTCAGAGATTACGGTGTTTAACCAAAATGAAATAGCAGAAATGTGTTTTTATTCCAAAATTTTCCCATTTTAACCACTTTAAAAGTGTACCAGGTAGGTTGTATAGGTTGCACAGTGTCAGCAGATGAATAATGATGCAAAATTACATGGTTTTATTTTTTAATTTTTTTGCAGAAAGCGGTGTTTTGTGTTTTTATGTGGTTTTATGCTGTTATCAACAAAAAAAAACCCACCTCTACGCATAGGGAAGCAAACAGCCAATCAGAACAACTTCAGAGATAACCTTTTGGTGTGCTGGGCAAGGACATACTGTATTTTTCGCACCATAAGACGCACTTTCCCCCCCCCCAAAATAGGGGGAAAATAAGTGTGCGTCTTATGGAGCAAATGTTTAAGGAGGATTTTTTTTTTACTTACCTGGGCTTGCGGGGTCTTCGGGGAGGCCTGCGCGACCCTCTGCAGGCCTCCCCGATCTTCAGATCGGAGATAAAGGCTATTTTCAGCCATTTCCGGTTTTCGGAAAAAATGGCCAAAAATAGCCTTTATCTCCGATCTGAAGATCGGGGAGGCCTGCAGAGGGTCGCGCAGGCCTCCCCCGAAGACCCCGCAAGCCCAGGTAAGTTTAAAAAAAAAAAGGATAATGACTAAGGGAAATTGTCCCAATCTGTGGTGTACTCTGACTAAACAGCCAGACTCCCTCCAGGGCTTTTGTCTTCCAAATGTGCATAATTTTCTGACATCATATCAGCTATTCACACACAATTTCATAGAGACTATGGGAGTGCTGCCGCCTACAGTATAGAAGCCTCAGGTATGAAAGATCATCAGACCCCTGTCCCAAGGCAGAACATCAGACCCCTGTCCCAAGCCAGTCCTGTCCCAAGGCAGAACTGCAGTGCTTTGGCCCCTTGCAAATCAACCCAAATCATTTTCCAACCCAGTGAATTAGAGTCTCTTCTACTGAATATATATGTGTATTTAACCGCATTTGGCCACATATCCAAGGGTATATGTGAGAGGGAGCCGATATTGCTATTAGAGGGAGCCGATATTGCATAGGCTTTGAGGATTGTGCATCATTTGTAATCTGTGAATGACTCCATCAGGCCCCCACAAGCCCCAGTAAGCCCCAGAATGACTCCATCAGGCCCTCACAAGCCCCAGTAAGTTACAAATATTTTTTCCCCTATTTTTAGCTCCATAAAACACATGCGTCCTATGGTCCGCTGCGTCTTATGGAGCGAAAAATACGGTAACTAGTGGAGGGATTTGGGAAAGATGAATATAGCAGTGTGGGAAGTGGGGGAAACAGTGGAGAAAGCATTGGGTTGAGTGAGGAGCCCTTTTTAAATGAAGAGGAAGTGCACAGGATGGGATTTGATTATTAATTCTAGCTATGTTAATGTATCTGTGGAGGAATTAGTGGAATTAAGAAGGAATAGGTTGGTAGCCTTGTGGGTGGCTTGAACCCCACTTTTGGGACAGGCAGAGGACCATGATAAATAGAGAGAAATGGACCCCTTTGTGCCCAACTAGATGTGATATATTAGAGATCTGTGATTGGTATTTCCTGCCTTTTTAAAATTATATTTTAAATTATTTTAAAAGGATTGGGAAGTCAGGAGCAGATCAGGATTGCAGTACTGGGGAAGGAGGGATTAACCTTGGCCTTTGCACTGTTCTTCCAGTATAAATTATCTCCCCTCTTCCCCTGCACTGCTATTTGCTATGTGAGAGATGAAAGGCAAAGAACAGAAGTCATGTGAACAGGGTGGGGAGCGGGAGGAGAACGCTTTTCCTCTGGTACATGTAGAATTAAATGTAAATTATTTAGACGGAAACCCATCTTTCTTCAGATTTATGCAATGCCATTCTTTCCCCAAACAAACACTTATCCCAAACTATAAATGGACCACCAACTACTAGACATATGAAGAAGTCCAGTTCCTGGCTCCTCTTGATCATGCTCCTGTGTGACCAAAATACTAAAGTCTGGAACTGGTTTCCACTTCTGTGTAGATTGCACAGAGCTGTATTGCTACTTCATCTCTGCGGGATGGATCCCTAATATATGCTACAGAAAAGGGGAGCTGCTGATGAGCTTCCCACCCCACTCAGCAACATGCCCTGGTCATTCCACTTTAATTGAATTTGGAAAGCTGTGGAGAATTGAGGATGAAACATGAATGTGTGTGTGTGGGGGGGGGGGTATGCTTGTTCCAGGTCCTCCTTTAGTTTTCTCCAGGTCCTTCTTTAGTTCTGTGTCCTGGCAGCACTCAGAAAGCTGGAGGCCCATCCTTGAGGCCAGCCTGTCAAATGGACAAGCTCTTAGGCTGCAATCCTATACACACTAACTTGGGAGTAGGTTCCACTGAATTCAGTGGAGCTTACTTCTGAGTAGAGATGCATAATGGCAAATATTTATCAAACTCTTCTTTCTTTCTTTCTTTCTTTCTTTCTTTCTTTCTTTCTTTCTTTCTTTCTTTCTTTCTTTCTTTCTAAGTTTAGGGATTGATACCTCGTCTTTCTAGGATAAATCAGCTGCTCCTTCTCTGACTGATGGCTGTGGCCAAACTGTTCTTCCTTTGGCCTTTATATTCTTCCTGGGAGACGGGGCCCTTAGTCCTCTGACCAGTATAGCAGAGAGCAAAAGGTGCTGCCCTGTAGCTGTTCTTTCTAGCATATGTCCTGATTTTGAACCAATTTGCACTATACATGACAGATGCTATTGCCTTGTGTAGGCCAGAGTTTGCCACAGTGTGGCACACCATCAAGTGTGTATAGGACAGTGAACACTGCCGTGGTCCCATGCCACCAAGGAGTCATGGCTGACCATAGCTCTCCAACAAACATGTCCACTACATGTCCCTGAACGTTTACAGGCATTCACCTCTCCTTCACACTTTACAAGGTTTCATTAGGAGACATGCCTGCTGCGTAGATTGTCAACAGGCCCTGAGGTGTTCTGGAATATCTCAGTTTATCCTGTTCAGAATAAGGCAATTGCTGAAGGGCCTCTGTGACTTCCCTAATTGACATTCTGTGCTTTTAAAGAGTTCCACACCATGTGAAATGATGAAATGCCATCTTTATATGTCAACACGAAAGAATGAAATATAATTGTAAATCTGCCCAAAACAAGAAAATGAATATCTGGGGACCACAGGCTTGTTCCACTGAAGATGGAACATGCCATACTTATGGCTTCAGTAGCCATGAATTATGGGTTTTATTCCCCCCCCCCCCCATTTCCTCTTAAGATGGCTTTCATATTGCACGGACTCCTCTGGCTCTGTACCTTGCTCCTTATAAGGGCTTCTGTTTTTTGCAACTCCTTTTCACCGACAGAGTTTATAAAATGGAATCAACTATGAGATGAAGATGTAGCTTTTGTAAATATTTCATATTTAATATGAAACAGATACATGAGAGTCGCAGACCTTCACAGCTCATTGTTTAAAACTGATCTTGAACGTCAGCTTCTTTTTTACTTAACACTGCATAGAAGCAAAAAAAAAAAAAAAACCACCACTGCTTGCCGTGGTTGGGGTTGGTACAAAAAGGTAAATACATGTTGAAAATAAAAGGTGCATCTGGGATTTGTTGATCCAGAGTTTGCAATATAGTTGGATGTTCAAAAAGAACCGTATGCTCTGAAAAATTGTTTCAGTGTGGTATACATAGTGAAATAGGACTGCTTGTTTATATACACAACCAAATTCTAGGGAAGACATTAGCAATTAAAGCACATGTGATTATGTACTGTATAGGCGAACGTTTTGACCAAAATCATACAAATACTAAAGAACAGCACAGAGAGAAGAGGTATCTACGTATCAAGAAACTTATTTACTACTTGTCTAGCCCACCACTGATATGAACTTCTGTTAGAGAGCCAGAATGGTTTAGTGAAGGGAATGCAGTTGTCCCCCCCGTATCCGCAGGTCCTGTATCCGCACTTTCAGTTATCCACAGTTCACAAATCCCCTCCCTTTGCACTCCCCCATTCTGCCAGCACCTGGAAGTTATAATACTGTACATCCTAAAGCTATTCTCTGCATCCGTGGCCATTCTGAAGCTAACCACAGCCATTTACAGCTCTCTGCAGCCTTTCTATAGCCATTCTGAAGCTGGTCAACTACAGTAGTAGCATCCCAGAATGCCTTGCAGTGCCACAGTAAGTATAGGGTTCCCTACTATCCTTGGTTTCAGGTATCCAAGGTACTGTCCGTGGTTTCAGGTATCCAAGGAATGTATCCCCCGCGGATACGGGGGAACGGCTGTATTGGAGTCAAACTAGACATGACCCTAACACATAAGGGAAGCTTCCGTTTTTGGTTGTATTTAAGTAGATAGCAATGGGGGCAACAACAAAATGCCCCAAAACTGCAGTGGGGGGGGGGCTTTAGTACTTTGTCCCCACCACATTTCCTGTCCCAGTCATGTGCCTCCACTGTACTATTGTAAATAGTAGAGAGGGCTTGGGAGTGCAACTGCACTGGGGGCAAAGTGCTAATAAAAAAACCACATCCCCTTGTCTGCAGCAGTTTTGGGGTCATTTTGTCATCCCCCTGACACTATATACTTAAATAAAACAAAAAATGAAAGCTTCACTTACATGTTTAAGTTCACATCTAGCTTGAGCCTTAGACTTGGAGTGGGGGGACTTGAGTTCAGTTTTCCCTCTCATCCACAAGACTTACGGAGTGACCTTGGGCCAGTCTGGGGCTGCAATCCTAAACACACTCTCCTGGAAGTAAGCCCCATTGAACACTATGGGACTTCTAAGTAGACATGCATAGGATTGCACTGACAGTCTCTCAGCCTAAGTAGCTTCGAAAGATGGTCTGTGAGAATAAATGGAAGAGGAGCACATGTGCTGCCCTCAGCTTCTTGGAGGAAGGATGGGCTGTAAATATTACATTAATGTATAGTTGTCGCTACTTGTGAAAGCGGAAAGTAAACTCTCTGTGAGTAGTGCAACGGCTAACAAGCAAGAAATGTCACCAATGAAACTCTCCTGTTATAATAGCATTTTGTTTTATGGGTTCTTAGGAACGCTTTATTACAAAGGTTCCTGCTTCAGCATACAGGGGATTGGAATAGGCTTATATAATTCTATAACTGTTTGAACAGGAGTTATTTCTCCCTATCTACTGCTGCTATGCACTGAAAAGTGAAAAAATAACGATCCCACTTGCAATGCTCGTGATCGATTTTTATCTATACAATTTGCGTTTAAAAGTTCCAATTTTAAGAAATGGCTGATGTCTTTTTGGAACGTTCATCAGAAGTTAAAAACTATCACAGTCTTGAAACTCACCAGCTGCTTTTCCTCATCAGTGTGGATCCATGATTCAAACTTTCTGACAAACAAGCCCAAATCCACATGGACACATCACATCACCCATATAGATATTATTGTAGTCGGCCTCTTCTTCTGCATATCTTCAGACTAACTGCCCACCATCAGCATGCCAGGACAATCTATTGATAAGCTTCTGCTTTCAGTGAGGGAGGAGTCTGGAAATGTCTAACAGGCTACCAAAATCTCACCACTGAGGCACATGCTATGAAGTACGCTAGCCAAAAGCGCTTGTGGGCAATAGTTAACAATATATTGAACTCTTTTGGCTTAGCCTACTCATCCATCATACATGATAAAGAGAGAGAAAAGAAATGAGCTATTATCTCCATTTTCTCTGATACATTCAGCAAAATATGGCACAAAGCCCATCAAACATCCAGCTTTCTATATGCTTTTTTTTAGAATGAAATTCTAAACAGATATACAGTATTGGATTATTATTGATCACATAAAACTCCACATTTGCACTACTCAGTCAACAGCAACTAGAATAGGCTTCTCCCTTATACAAACAGGGAAATCCTGTGCATGTCTACTCAAAAGTAAACCCCACTGAGTTCAATGGGACTTATTCCCAAGTAAGTGTGTATACGACTGCCACCAAAGTCTTTGTATATTGGAGATTTTGGAGGATCTGTCATGGTTGATCAAACCCCTAAACTAGTTTGAAGCATCCCATACAGTAGCCAAGGGGACCATGTTAAAACACTGGAAAAAATGTCTCTCCATCGCCTTCCATGCTTCCGGAGTGGCTGAGGGAGCAATCCTGTCCACACTTACCTGGGAGTAAGCCTCACTGACTATAATGAGTTTTACTTCTGAGTAGGCATGCACAGGATTGGGCTGTGAATGTGCAATCCTATCCAACTTACACCACCGGTATAACCAGCGGCGGAGGGCAGGGTGGGAGGCTTTGGAGGGGAGGGGAGACTTAAATCTCCTTTGAATCCCCTTTGGAGGGGATTCGAATCCCCATTCTGTTCTGGGGCCTCCTGTTCTCACTGCACCGCTGGTTACACCAGTGGTGTAAGTTGGATAGGATTGCGCTGTGACATTAAGAAACCCTATTTCCTACGGAAAATCCGACGTTAATTTCTAGAGGTGTGAAATCCAGTAATGAAGTTATTTGGTCTTTCATGGGAGCTTTACAAATGAATGGGTGAATAAGCTTTCTCTCTAAAGGAGGGCTAAAAGAAGCTATCTGCCTTTTGCTGGTGTATATAACGTGTTATATATATACACACACACATACCAAGAATATTCAATGTATCGCATGTTTTCAAAAATAAATGTATATATATAGTTAAAATGATATTGTTCTAAGTGTACATCACTATCACAATATTTTGACTCATCGGAGTTCCTGGAACAGCACAAGCTGTTCCCAAATACAAAATTTCTTTTTCGCTCCCATACATCAAAGCTTTGAAAGATGAGGCTATGATGATGACTCTGCAGTCTATATTTTTTTACAAATCAGTTTACAGTAGTCTCAACCCAGGCAAAGTTCTGGTACCCTCTCAGCTACTATTGCTCTCTCTTTCACTGCAGCATCCTTAGAGGTGGTGAAAAGCTGCCTGGAATAAGATCTCAATTTGGGACAAGCAGACATTCTGCCTAATACTTAATTCCTAACCTAAACGGTCATAGGGAAATCTTCTGTCCCTATTGATTCACCAGAACATAATGTGGGTGCAATCCTGAGGAATGCGCCGGCGACAGAATGAGCATTCCGTCGCCTGAAGCAGTCGCGAACATGGTGTAAAGCACATTCGCAACTACTCGGGAGCAAGGGAGGCCGGCCTCCCTCACTCAGGCGACGGAACGCCCGGGCAGCCGCCCAAGGTAGGTATGGATCCATCGGGCACGGGGGCATTTCGGCGGGTGAGGGAGGGGGGTCATTGGTGTAGCCGGCCCGGGAGGGGGCGGGGGATGGCCTCGGCCATATCCCCATCCCTTCCAGGCCGGATATGCCATTACACGACCTCCTCTACTTCCGCCAGCTATTTAGCTGGCGGAAATCCGAGGAGGCTGATAGGGCCGGCCCGGTTTACACTCGGAGAAGGGGACGAGCGGCCCTTCCACAAGTAGATCTCCGGCCCGCCAGTTGACGGGTAGCCCGGGCTCAGGATCTGGCGGGTGGCCCTGGGCCTCCGGCCGGATCCTTAGTCAGGATTGCGCTGCCCGGCATACAACAAATGAATGTATCATCACTATCCAACATAACATAAGCCAAAACAATAACTCATTAAAAAATACTGTTTACTCTTAAGCTCACACAATTCATCAGGCTCTGGCTATTAACACCATCTCAATGTGCCTGGCACACCAGAAGCTGCTAAGGTTTCATGTAAAATGTAAGGAAACAATTACCTAGCATTTTCAATTATTAAATGATTCCTAATTAAACGCATATTTATATTTAGATTTTATGTAGTGCGAGATTGAGAACTTTCTCCCCCGACCCCAGCATGGTGTCTTTTCTAGTGGCTGTTGCTCGTGTTTTTCTGCATCTTTTTAGATTGTGAGGCCTTTTGGGACAGGGAGTCATTTAATTATTTGATTTTGCATATAAACTGAATTGTGAACTTTTTAATTGAAAAACTGTATTATTATTATTATTATTATTATTATTATTATTATTATTATTATTATTATTATTATTATTATTATTAAACTACCTACAAACTCCTCCAAGCTTCGGTTCTCATGAAGTGCTGCTGAGCCTGTTGTTTATAAGAAGACGGGGGGTTAGAAGGGAGCAAACCCGCATATGATATGTGCAGTGAAAAAAATGTTTAGACGGATAAGATTAAACCAGGCCTAATTCTATAAACTTTATGACTGCGGTCTGCAAAAATAGCTGCACTTGGAACACTGAAAGCTCCCAGTATACTTTGCCAAAAATAACCATACACTGTACTTGAAATGCACAGCTTTCCGGGAGGCAAGATTTGTAAGGACCTCAAGGGAGTCTCCATTACAAAGCAGTACCCCCACAGGAAAGTCCCCTGCAACCTTTAGTTGTTTCTTTGCTACATAAACCATGGAAACACCAACCAATTTAAAATCCTGCTTCAGCCCCGGGTACTTCAGCATTAAACCTATAAATCTAATAAGCTTCCTGCATTGTCAAAATTATGGTGTGAGTTTTGTGGACATTGTGCAAATTGTACACATACCATATGTTCCTTTATTAGCCTCCCTTCTGAGGCCCCAGCACTGGGTAGAGACCTCACAGCTGGAAAGACTGCAAAATGCTCTGGTTTTCTTGAAATGCCTAGAGTGACAAAATCCATTTGTCTCTGGCAAAGCAGGATAATTATTGATCAAATACTTTCTGATTGTTATGCTCCTGGAGCTCTGTTACTACAGGAAGTTTTGTTTCATGGAATGGGCTAGAATTTATAGGAAAAGAACCAGCTGCAAAGTACAGTGGTGTGTGTGTGTGTGTGTGTGTGTGTGAAAATTAGAGGCACATTTCACTCTTATGCTCAAAAAGAGACTAGTGCATTTATAAAAAAAAAATAATCTCTCAGGTAATATTCTTCTTGTGATTGCAGGAAGAGGCCATAATTCAGTGGGAGGGAATATGCTTTGCATACTTAAGGTTCCAGGTTCAATTCCTGGTGGGGCTGGAAAACACACACACCCCCATCTGTAACCCTGGAGATCTGTTGTTAGTTAGTGTAGACAATATTGAACTAGATTAACCAGTGGCCTGACTCATTGATACAGGATAGCAGAGTTTGTAGATCGATGACAGAACCCACAGAGCTAACTTACAGCACAGTCCTATGCATGTCTACTCAGAAGTAAGTCTGTGTTCAATGGGACTAACTCCCAGGTCATTGTGTATAGCAGGGGTGGCCAACCTTCCACCAGTCCATTAGGGCCTCTGCGTTCTTAAGAGTTGTGTAGAAGACAGAATCTGGGCAGCTGCAAGGGCTGATGGTGCTGCTAAAGCAGTTGCACCTGCTGAAATGCCCTCACCTATACAAACATTAAAGGGTCAGGAGCATTCATGTTGAAAGGTTGGCCATAGGATTGCAGCCTAAGAAACTTGCACTAGAGTAGCCTGGTGGGTCTTTGTGCTTTTTTTCTTTTAACAGCTGATCCCCATGTCAAATCACAAACTGCATTGGCAAGTCCCTTCAATTTCAAGAGCAGTTCGCCATGCAGTATTGGGAGTTTCTCAGGACAAGAGAGAGGAAGGAAACTAGCTAGCTGGCTTGACCTCACAAAATTAGTTTTGCAGTTCTCTCCAGTTCATCACCTCTTATCTTTCCCTTCCTCAAGTCAGCTAGAGCTCAAGAATGGAATTCTGCTTTCCAAATGAAGGAGACGTGTCTGGTATTCCCCCATACCTGGAAGCTGTACTGTGGGCCATGTCAAAGAATCCCAGTGCCTCCTAACTCTTTACTCTCTCGCTGTCCTGATGGCACTGCCCATACAACTGGCAGAGCCAGGAAGGAGGAATGTTGCATGGGGGCACTTTCTTCTAAGGGGCATTATTTGAGTGATGGGTGCTTCCCACAAGGTGGCTCAGTTTTTCAAAGTGCACTTAGGTCCGTCTTGTGGCACATTACGTGGCCTGAAGTAGGGTTTGGAAATCACTGCCAAACAAATGACATCCTGAACCAAATTATATTTCCTTAGAGGTCTCATTTATTTCCAGTGGAATTTTCTTTCAGGTACATCTGCTTAGCATTGCAGCCTAAACAGAATTTTAATTTCAACAAAAGGCGGAACAAATCCCTTAAGTTTCAAACAGCTATTGTGGGGGGGATTTAAAGAGCACTCCACGGAGGCATTTTGCCAGATGCCTGGTAACTTGCACCACTGGGCAAATAATTCACAATGCAGCTGTTCCTTCCAGAACCCTAGCTTGATATAAGAAAACATGAGTTCCATTAATTTAATTATTTCTAGGACTAAGCAACCTGTAAAATATGGTGCTTAGTAGAAGTACTTTCTTTATAGTGAAGGCAGGGACATCATGAAGCATATATTTTTTTCTTTTAGCGCTGTTAAACTATCTAATACAAATTCAGAGAGAGAGAATCCTGAATGAAGCAATATTGGAATTAAAGGCTATACTTGTTCACACAGTCTATAATAAGCCTATGTAATTCACTTCTGATTCAGAAAGTCATAATGTCAATTTTTAAATAGCTCTTCAAATTTATAGCCAAAAACATCTGTAGCCTTTTGAACTAAGCACAAATTTAAGAAAGATGGAGTTGCCTGCTTCACTGCCAGCAAAGCTCCATTTATTTATAAAAGGAGAAATGCCTTTAAATTTAAATTTTAACATACCCAAATGTCAGTGGTAAGCACAACTGAAAATCAAATTAAAACTACAGGATAAATTATATTAAAACAGGTATCAGGAATTTACAGTACTATTTTTTCCCTGTATGCAAGATTCCTAAATGAGGCTGTTATCTCCACCTCTACCACCAGGGGGCTCGCAAAGCTCATCATCGATATATATATATATAAGTGCAGATGTGAAGTACTGTGTGGTATGTTGCAATCTATTTATTGGGCTCAATGACAGAGAACAAAAAGGGGGAGAGGTTAGCCCCCTCCCTGGGTTAAACCTCACCCTTCTTCTTTGTCCCTGGTCCTTGGCTTCTCCGCCTAATAATGTGTACCCCACAGACTGGGGTATACTGGTTTGAAGCCACTAGGTGTGCTGTTTGCAAGTACTGGTACATCATTATTATTATCCAGTCCTCAGTGTGTTGAAACTTCTAGCATCTAGCTCCTGATATTTTTTTTCCCCTAGCTAACTATCTCCTGTTTATCCAAACAAAGTGATTTGTTTGCTTTGGATGTTTAACCTGCCCTTGGGAGTTAAGATATTAATATAAATACATTTAATAAAAGAGGCCCACATATAATAAGCCCAAATAAATGGGACGTTTTATGGCAGTCCTTGTTAATGGATTTCACCCAGTATCTTGTGCGCCTCTGCATATTTTCATCCCGTAAATCTGCTGAAGATTTCAATATGCTAAGTAACGTTAGCCTTGCTGGGGAGAAGCTCAAAGATGGCTTTGTTTTGCTGAAATAAAATAATTATTTTGGTGTACTATGCAATTTTAAATGGGATGCCTAGGTGTTGTTTTCACCCCATGCACCTCACAAAATAGCTGTTAATGACAAATATAAATATCATCCAGTCTATATGAGATTGGTTTCTAATTTCTTGGAGATGTCTATCAATAGCAATGCCTGTTTACAATATATCACTTAATTTTTCATTCTGTTTTTGGGGTAGAAATATGCACAACCTCAGTAAAACTTGGCACACAAAACAACCAGGATCCGAGAGCAAAAACAAATTGTGAGCCGAAAAATGGAACAAAAACAAAGGCAATTGAACAGACTTGGAAAGAAAAACAAAACCTCTTTGCCCTACAAAAAGAAAAGAAAATAATTTCTGAATCACTTTCTCTGAAGTAGTCCAACTGAAGTCACTGCAACAGTTTTGGGACTGTGTAGTGGCAGATATATAGAAGAAGACTCAAATTCCAGTAACATCCTCAGAAATGCAGTATAGATATTTGGACCATTATATATTGCTTATACTGCTTACATTTGCAAAGCCAGCCTGGTTTTTAAAGCTAAGCAATTCTAGGCAAACTCATTTGGCAGGAAGTTCACACAGAGGACTTCACAACGTTTAAAAGTTATCCAAGTTCATAAGTAAAAGGAATAAGACAATAAGCAACTTAATCACAAGGCCTACAAAAAGTAAATACAGTTATAAAACTCTCATACTGTTATCATTTTAGGGTTGGTTCATGAATGTTTTGACACAAAACCACAGAGCTAGAATGCCATCTAGTATATCCCCTGCTGTGAGACAGGATCATGCACCGCCCAGTCTCCCACAGATTATACTTACATAGTGCAGACCACACTGTACCACAGTCAGACAGGGAAAGAAAATGTGCCAAGGAAGCAGACCAGCAGCCAGATGACTCCAGTAAGTGAGTCAAACTGTGTGCTATAGGAAAAATGTTCAAAACCCTATGAACACATAAACACAGGTGGCCCAGGCATGAAGCAACCTGATGCAGCTTGCATCAGCGGCAGGTGGGGGGAAGGGGTGGTAGAGTCAGGGTGCCTTTCACCCAAGTCTGCCACCACCTCCCTCCAGCCCGCCATGGACACAAGTCGCATTTATCTGCTTTCTGCTTACTTCCTGACCATGTTCCATTGCCTGGTTTTCGCAAACCGCAAAAGGGTGGAACTTCCAGTTTTATTTAAAGGGACCGCATGAACGAAGGAGCTCCTGCACTTTCGGGTTTGTGAAAACCATGCATAAGCATGGTAAGGTTTTTGTTTTTGTTTTTCAGTGTGAGGACCCGAGGTGGCATTGGGTGGCATCCCTGGTCGCACCACCCTTACATATGAAGGTGTCTTGTACTAAGTTAAGCCCTTGGTCCACCTACCTCAGTACACTGACTAGCAGCAGCTTTCCAAGATTTCAGGTGGGAGGGGTCTTTCCAGCCCTACCTAGAAATGCCAAAGACTGGCAGGAGGTGTGGCATGGAGGTTGGGCCAGTGCCTTGCCTGAAGAAGCTAAGCAGGTTCGACCTTGGTTCTCGTTTGGATGGGAGACAGCAGCTGCTGATGGACCTCGTGAAGACACTGAGAAGGCGCCATGAGAGGGAATGTGGAGGAGTCAGCTAGAGAGATAACATCTTGACAACTGTCCGAGGATGAACTGTGAAGCTTGGAAGTGCAGAGCACAAGCCAGAAGGAGGACCGCACTCGGAGAGGAAATATCTCGAGTATGGAAGGTTCTGTATATGAATACAATAATATTGTAAAGACCCTTATCGGGTTTAGGATAGCCTGCCTACTGTATGTAAACCGCCTTGAATAAATCTGATGAGAAATCTGATGATGAGAAAGGTGGTATATAAATACAGAAATAAATAAATAAACCTGGGACCTTTGGCATTCATAGTATGTACTCCGCCACTGAGCTATAGCCCTCTAAGGCTACCTGCCATGGGGTACAATTCTTTCCCAGACTTTTCAATATTTCAGGTCCAGAACAAACCTGCATAAATCAATGTGGAAATCAGCATTTTCCACAGATGTAGCACACATGTGGCTGCAAAACCCACTTGGGTTTCCTTATTCCTACAGAATAAGACAAATGCCCTTTTCACTTCTTCATGCATGAGTTTGGAATCTTCCATGTGGGTTTTGAACATCTGATTGGAAAACTCAGGTGGTTGTCCAATATCCGCGCATTTTGAGTCTTCAGAGGAGGGGAGATGGTGTCCTAGACTGTCTCCCGGGGAGGGTTTGCAGGACTAGGATGTTTACTGCCTCAGAAGGGCAAACCCTTAGGAGGAAACTCCTGCCCATTTCAGCTGGGATTCATGCAGACATAGGAAGACAGCCAAGAGATGACTGGCAGCACTGGAGGAGGAACTAGCTTTGGCACAGCTTTTTCCACAGATAGACTCCTGGATTGGAGTGAATGTGTAGTTGTATATCCCACAGGTTGACAAGGATGTTATTTCCCATGGATGTATTGCATGTTTGGTGCGGACCTCAATTTGGTTTTATTATCTACCCTGATTTTAAATGCAGAAGCACAAATTGTAAGGCCCATAGAAGGGGCGGGGCGTGTGGCATCCCGTGGTGGGTGCGATGGCGCCCCCCCACAGGGGGTGTAGTAACGCTACGCTTGTTCTCCAAGGTTTCAGAGGGGAAACTTTTCCAGTTATAGCTGAAGACATCAGTAATCGAACCCAGGACCCTCTGCATGCAAACCAGGTGCTCTGCTATTCAGCTACGGCCCCATCCCCAAATAGCAAACAGGAATGTCAGTGCATGAAATAGCGAGAAATGTCAGAGGACATCATTGCTTAAGTTATTGGTCAATCACACTTTGCACTTGGACCTTGGGAGGTGGGAGTAGATTCACATCCTGCAGATCAACTGGGTAAGATAATATTGCCTACATGTTTTCCTTGCGGGAAGGTAAACAGTGCTCCGTGTTCCAGCTGCATGCTATGCGCTGCGGCAAGGAGAGTCATGCCGGCCACATGACCACGGAGGCGTCTTCGGACAACGCTGGCTCTTCGGCTTTGAAATGGGGATGAGCACCACACCCTAGAGTCGGGCACGACTGGACTTAATTGTCAGGGGTCACCTTTACCTTTACTTTCCCTTATAGCTTCACAAGCATACAGAGAGAGGTGTCATTTTTATAAAATGAAATCAAAGCTGAACATTCAAAGAGGAAGCCTTGAACATATCAGGGAGGGAGAAGCTTGCCACCCCCACAAGTCACATAGCTACGTCCAGGGATTGGATACAACTGCATTCATGGGAAGTATCTCTGGAAAAGGAAGCTTTGGGACAGCCCTGAACTCAAAGCTAAGACTGGAAGGTCATTTCTTCAGAGTGAAAGGCAGGATACAAATCATTTAAATAAGTAAATAAGTAAGTAGATAGTTAGTGGACCCACCCGTGGTCCTGCAATGCTGTTGTCAGGCATTGGGGCCCGCGTGGTTGACACAACTTGCCCATGTGCAAATATCCAACATTGCAAATGGCCAATGCTGAGTTCCAACAGGTGAAAAACAATATGAACCTTCACTGGCTGATGCCTTGCTACAGCTTCACTCCAGTTTCGAAGGTTAACCTTCGTACATTTAAAACCTGAGATAAGAGATTTCTGTGTGCTCCGTCTCTAGCTAAGTCAGATGGATTTACGTCTCAGAGAACAGCCTCACCTCTCCCTACTCAGCAGACCCAATGCCCAAACCACCACCTCTCTGGGCCAAGTGCAAACAAAAGTGCACCCCACATCCTTGTCTGTTTTGGACAAGTGACAAGGAATGCCTTGTCTGTTCTGAAAAAATGGGTGTCCTTCGCTTATTTTAGTTGCCTTCATTTAAGCTCCTTGTGTTTCTGGCTGTCTGCTCTTTATTTAGAGCCAGACAGGGCAGTATGTATGGCATGTACGTATATTAAATTATACACAGATGACAAACACTCTTTAGACAGTCTCAGCCCTTCTATGTACTCTGGGGACCAGTGGGGACCACTCCTTGACTCACATATGTTCTGGGGCCTCTTAATCCTATCACTATCTATCAGTAGCACACTGGCTCCCACTGTACCGGAGACCTAAGCATTCCTTATTATCATGGTGCTTCCCTCTATACTGCTGCCAGTCACCTACCATGCACTGTTTGGCTTCTATCCGCGCAAAGAAGCTAATGAACTCTAGGATTTGTAGTTCTTGAGACAGCATTTCACGTAGGTAGGAACACAACGTTTGGCCTCACACTACAAGTTGTAGAGTTTCCTGTACAATCTGAGAGTTGCTTGTAATGGCTGGCTCCAGCAAATCTCACAACATTTTATAAGATCTGAATGCTCCATAGAGATACATACATATGTGGAAATAAACATTTGCAAGCATGATCTACAATTTAGCCTCAGTATTTTCTTCATGGTAATGGGCTTAGCAGCTGCACGGCCACACAACTCAATGCCCTGGGAAGCCGAGCTCTGCACCACTCAGATGTATGACGTCATCTCATCACCGCATGTCCGGAAACAAACACCGCAGGGCTCGTGTGGCAGCTGAAGGGGTCTGTGCACTGGCGCAGACCCCTTAGGGCTTATTGGCTTAGGCCCTCCTGGATCCCAGTAATTGTGAAGTATATTTGTCCCCCCACCCGTGGCCATGCTTGGGCCCTGAACAGACCATACAATATGATCACAATGATACAGTAGTTTCTGCCTGTGCATCTGCTGTCAGTTCTGCTCGACACAGAAGGTCAAGGGGCACATTCTGGATCTTCACATGTCAAGACAATAAGAATCCATTTTACTTTTCAAAAGGGACAGCTATCACTGCAGAAGCTCACTAAATGCTACTCATTTATTTAGGCCCCTGGGGTCTAGAAAGATGATCTCATTAAGGTGAAATCTGCCTAAATGCAAACAATGGGAGCTTCAGCCTTAGCCCTCAGATTGCATTGTCTCCTTGCATTGTTCAATTAAATGTTGCTTTTATCTGACATAGCCTAGGGATTAATACTTACTGAAGAAATAGCCTCTAAAATACAATGGGAGAATTGTCTCATGCAAGACATTTCCCTCTCACTACACATCAACCCAACCTGACGAGTTCCCAACACATGTATTCTGAGGGAAAGAACCAGTCACCTTAAATCCATGCTGGAAAAGGTACTCTGAGAAGCAGCCTTGAGGCATGTGTGGAAGTTGAAAGAGAAGGAAAATGAGATCAACTACAAGTTGACTGAAGAAAATACTCTTGATGTCAAATATTTTCAAGGCTTAGATTGCAATATGCTGGTCTGCTTCTCCTTGATCAGCACCCACCATACAGACACCAGACGCACAAGCTAAAATAATTGGTAAACTGATTTCAGCATGACGTGTAGGTATGATACTTCCACTCTGTCTTTGCAGGCAGTCTCCACGTTTCACTTTCAGTATTTATTTATTTTTTTTCACATTTTTATACCGCCCTTCCTCCAAGGAGCTCAGAGTGGTGTACATATTTCCTCCCCTCCTTTTTGTCCTCACAACAACCCTGTGAGGTAGGTGGGGCTGAGAGATAGTGACTGGCCCAAGGTCACCCAGGAAGCTTCGTGGCTGAGCGGGGATTTGAACCTGGATCTTCCAGGTCTAAGTCCGACTCCCAAACCACTACACCATCCTGGCTGGTATCAGTATCAGCTGATTTCAGTTCACCTTCCTTGTGCTCACAATGAGTAGCAGAGCAGGAAGCCCAAACCAGCTAATCCTATCATTCAATAAATGTGAATACACCACCTATATATCAAATTGCCCCAAACCAGACAGAAACAACACATCAATTTGCTTTGTCTGAAGCATCTGGGACTGGCTGTTTCGGTTGGAATGCTGGATGCGAATGACCACTGTCTAGTCATCCTGAAACTGGAGCTACATTGTACGCGTTTGTGTTGTACGTGACCTGTGCCCTGCCCCAGGTCAAACAACGGGCTCTGATTGGCCGAACGTAACACAGCCCAAGTCGAATGCAGCCCAAGTCGAGCCCGGCTCAACTTTGGCTGCGTTTGTGTTACGTTCGGCCAATCAGAGCCCGTTGTTTGACCTGGGGCAGGACACCAGACGCATACAGAACGCGCACGCGCACAATGTAGCTCCAGCTTACTGCTCGTGGTTTTTAAAAGTTGCAAAAACATAGCTGTCCTGTCGTTCAAGAACGGGTTGGTACGTTGACTTTTATGACTCAGATATGGACTGAGCTTTGGATTACAGGAAAATTTCAGTGGACTAGAAGTCCTGTAGCCCAAGAATTGGCTGGTAAGTTCAAATCACGATGTGAAATGCAGTCATCACGTCCCTCCCCACAGCGCTTCTTGGACTTCATCACACTCTTAGGATTGCCAGGTCACAATATTGCAATGAGAGTAAAAGCCATAACTGGCAGAATTTTCCTGTCATGGACGGTCTAGAAGACTTAGCAACTTCATGTCTCTTTGGTTCCCTTTTTGCCTGTCTGTTTCCTTCTTTTCAACAGTGTGCAGACCCTTCTGTATCTAGGATCCTGTATCTAGGCCTCCTCTATAATTTTACCCTAGTCCAGCAGCATACCTAGTGCCACTGGTACCTGAGGCAGACTGCTCCCACCGCCCCACCCTTGGCTGCTCAAAGCCATGGGCAGACCTGGTCTCTGCCTTGAATCTCCTGGGGAAGGCCAGGTCTACCTGGCATTCGAATGTTGGGTAGACCAGGCCTCCACCTCAAGGGCGCAATCCTGCCTAAAGATACACAGCAGCCCGAGAGCAACTCGGGAGAAGGGACATTCGTTCCCTTCCCCCGGTGTAAGCCAGCTGGAGCACTATGGGCCTCCTCAGATTCAGGGAGGGGGAGTAAAATCAAATCGGCCTGGGAAAGGGCAGAGGATATCGGCGGAGCATGCCGTTGTTATCTCCGCCCTCTCCCAGCCCGGGCCGCAGCTGCAGGGCCTGGAGGGCAGCGGGCTGCTGCTGGCCTCCACGCCATCGTCTCTTACTTCTGAGTCACTGCAAACGTGTTTTACGGCAGTTGCAATGGCTTAGATCCGCTCCGCCGCTCTAGGACTTAGGGAGGATTTGCTGCTAGTTACCGGTACGTACTGTACTTACCTATGTAAAAACCTCAGTTCTTCTACTCACCTTTCTCTTTCATGTAACATTTGCTCAGAGACATTTTACCTTGTGATATCAGCTGGCAAATTTCAAGGGATGCCTTTGGAAAGTCTGGCATTCTTTAATGCATTTTTCTCTAATCCATTCTTTAATGCATGTTCAGTCATTACTTCGTTTTTCTCTCTAGTTCACAATTTTTACAGTCTTTTGTTTCTGTTTTCCTTAAATAATGATAATCCAAGAAGCTGGATGCCTGTTTTTATCTCCATTTAGGATCTTTGTCCCCTTTGTTAACTGACCTGCTGGAATTCTTGCCCCACTTGTTCATTTGCACAAATGAACCTTGAAATCATTATAGAAAATGCAACTTTTGTTGTATAATCACTCAGTCAACCCACATAGCAGATCGGTGAGGTGAGTCAAAAGTGCATTTCCAGAGCATAGAAACAAACATCTCCTTTAGCCATAAATAGTTTATTGCTCGGAAACAAGTCAAAGGGGATCAGTTTTTCCCTTGTAGGGCATCTTGAGCAGCACTTTGCCTGTTTCAGTGCAAGGGAAAGATTGATGAGTGGGACCTGGTGTGCTAGGGAACCTGATCTTGCATTAATGAGAAAACTGCTATGTGACTGCCAAGCGCCTCCTGTCTAGGAGCAGACAGAAGGCCAAAGAGCAGAGCAGAGTGCATACCAAACTGGCTCATTTGCATTGTTAGAACAACACAACACTGAACAAGGCCACATCTTGTCAGGATGAGGCTGCTGGAGGTGTGGGGGGCAGGGGGGGAGACAGGGAAAGGCTTAGCAAGGGCTTGTTTTCCTATACTAATTTAGTTAAGAACACATGCCAATATACAATTGCCCACTGCCTTGTATGGACATAGAACCATGTAAAAATACGCCCTGCGTGTGTGTGACTGAATACCTAATCAACAACAACAACAACAACAACAACAACAGGCAAATATCATATTAGTCGTCCAGAAGTAGCAAACTGGCAAACAACTCCAAGCTATTTTTCCAAGCATGTTTTCCCTGTTTTATAACAAGGACAGCCCATCTAGACTTGCTAGATGTCAGTGCTTGGCAGCAGTTCTGCAAGCTTGGGCCATGTTTCTATGAAAGCCTACAGGCTACTGTAAGGGTGTGTTTTGATAGAGGCATGTAAAATCTATGGGCCAGTGTACAAGACCACCCAATCTGTGATGGCTACTTTTTCCACTATTTTATTAATCATCATGATGGTTCTGCGCAGCTCCTGAACAGAACCTGGATATTTGCCCAAGATAGCTCCATCTGGATGGAGAGGGCTTCAGATAGCTGTCAGAATTCTAATTCTGTGCATGGTGAATGAGTCAGGGGCAAGCATGCCCATTGTTCACAAGCATGGCAATAGTGGGCACTGTCCCGAAACTTACTTCAGTCATAGTGTACAGATACATCTCTGCAGTGGGACAGCCAAGGATGTACTGCTGAGCTCACGCACCATGACAGGGGTTCCCAACCTGTGGTACTAGTACCACCAGTGGTACTTCGGCCGAGTGCTGGTGGTACTCAGATCGCTGGACCACTGGAATCCTGCTCCGATGCAGAGCTTTTGGTGCATTTTTACTCCCAAGAGGGTCCTGCCTTTGGCCGAGCCTCTCGGACACGCTGAAAAGGGCCCTCCCACCTTCCCAGCGCCTCCTATCTGTGTTTTCTGGCCTCTGAAAACCCAGAAGTAACTGGCGATGATGTGATCGCCAGTCACTTCTGGTGGTACTCAGAAGGAGAGTGGTACACTTCTGGTGGTACTCATCCGGGAAGGGGTTGGGAACCCCTGCACCATGACATTACACTCTTGCACCAACAACTTTTGGAACACACCACAGCACTTACGGAATGAAACACAGTGATCTACATTCTCTTGAAAAATGGCGAGGCGCCATCCTAGGCATGTGTAGTACACAACTGATGCTACCTTTCCCCACCACTGTGTTCATACCCTTGCTTCATTTTGAGTGTCCCTATTTTAGAGCATGCCAGAGCAGCTTACAATCTTAATAGAATCACTGTCATCAGGGGTGGCCCAGCTATGAGCCCCTCACCTTAGGCAGTGGGCTGAGGGAGGAAGCAAGCTGGCAGGGGATACTCTGCACCCCACAGCCATTTGCTACCTCCTCCAGCCACCCCATCATCTTCTGGCACACTTGGAGGATGGGGAGAACTTACCTTCTCCTGCTCCAGTGACATTGTTGTCAAAACTGATCAGCAGAGAGAATGGAGGGCGCAGAGAGGTTCCATTCAGAGGATTCTTCCAGTCAAGCTACTGTACAAAAAGTGACAGGAGAACAAAGACAGTGAGGTGCGCATGCTGGCATCAGAATGACTTGGTTTACCCCTGACTGTTGTAGTAACATCTTAAGGGTTTCTGAGTTTGCACAGTCAGTAGCATCGCTAGAGGTGGGGCGGAACGCTAAGTTCCGCACTGCACTGACCCTCCATTACTCACCGGCACGAGGCGATCCCACCCCCTTGCCTTTGGAACCATTCAGTGGGGTGAAGGGAAGTCTCTTGTGCGTTGCCTTCGCCACACTGAATGGCTACAAAGGCGAGGGGGCGGGGCCGCCGCGTGCTGGTGAGTAACGGAGGGTTAGCGCGGTGCGGAACTTAGCGTTCCGCCCCACCTCCAGCGACGCTACTGTGCAGTGTTTCATGTGTATTACATATCTTGATGTAATCCTTATAACAACCTAGTAAGTATTATAATATAATATACAGTATACAGTACAGTATTTACAGTATATACCGCCTTTCTTGGTCATTGGATTTCTTCTCCGACTTTAATCCAAGGCGGTGTACATGGGCAGGCTGTCCTAACCCCCCTTGGGGGGGGGTTTACAATATATAAATGTCCAATCTTTCATGAACAGCTACTTTCCAGGTGGTATCCTTTTTACCAGTCTGACAATTCTACTGGCTGGCGCCTCCCACACTTGACCGATGCAGCTGGGAGCTCTTATCTCTCCTCCCGGAGGCTTTTACAGCTTTTTGTCGGTGGCGTGTCTCGAACTTGTCAAGTTCGCCGGTCTTCGGGCTTTGAAGGCAGCAGCTCTCCCAACTGAGCCAGACTCTTCTGCCTATACAAGTTGAATATCCCTTATTTGGACTGCTTTGGACAGGACGTTTTCTGGATTTCGGATTTCTCTGGATAGCAGAAAATTTGCATAAATATAATGAGATAGCTTGGGGTTGGGACCCAAGTCTAAACACAAAATTCATTTATGTCTCATATACACATAGCCTGAAGGTAATTTTATACAATATTTTTTTAATAATTTTGTGCCCCAGACCCCAGCATGCCTTGCGTTACCCAGCCAGGTGCTGGAAAAAGGTGTTTTTTAAAAAAGTTATAGCCCCCCAAATGTCTGTATTTGGGAATAGTGTGGATTTCGGATGACCAGATAAGGAGTCAGCAACCTGTATTACAGCTGAGGTTTCGCAGGAGGGGTTTGCCAAAGGCCACCACCTAGTGAGTTCATGGCAAAGATAAGATTCAAACCAGGGAAGTCCAGATTCACAGTTCACTTGCTTAGCCTTAGCCACTAACACTCAGCGAGCCCAGTTTTCACACACACACACACACTTGAATTTCCATCTTGGTGATGGTGGGACTGAAGTTGAGGGGCTATTTTACAAATTTCAGGGGAAATTGGGTGTGCTGTATCTGCATGCAAAAAGAGATATATAAGCCCACAATAAAAACATTAGCTAATCTTGACTTTCAAGTTAATGTTTCCCATGTAATTGTACACGCACACATTCCCTGCCCTGCCCCCAAGCAGAAAGAATGCAACTCCACGAATCTGTTGTAAGAAGCTGCCTTAGACTGAATCAGACCATTGGTCCACATTGCTCAGGATTGTCTAAGCTGAGTGGCAGCAGCTCTGCAAGGCTTCAGACAGAAAATTCTCTGCCCCATCTGGGGGTGCTGTGCCGGGGATTGAATCTAGATCTTTATGCATGCACAGTATGTGCTATACCACTGAGCAATAGTCCCTTCCCTAACTTTTCTGTTATGGGAAGCAGTCTTGCACAAAGTGAGCCCAAATCAGGTATTCTTAAATGTTGGCTGTGATGGGTAGCCATCCAAGTTATTATTTAGGAGATTTACAGCCCGATCCTGTGTAGGCTGCGGCGGCCAACCTAAAGGGCTGACTGCCGCATCCTATCGAGTTCCCGGGCTGCCCCAGGGCAGCCCGGGAACAACTCGGGAGAAAGGGACGATCGTCCCCTTCCCCCTGTGTAACTGGTGGGAGGCCCTATGGGCCTCCTCGAATGGGCACGAGCTCTAGAGCTCGCACACATTAATGCTGGCTGTGTCAGCGTATCTGGGGCCTGGAGGGAACTCAGGATACCGGGGATCTAGGCCCCCGGTATCCCTGCCTCCTCCAGGCCCCAGGCGGCCAATGGCCACCCTCCTTTGCCGCCCAGTCCGCCCTCCCCCCGCCCCTCCCCTGACTGGCATAGGTCTTACCTGGGGCACAAAGTTTCTTTTGGGCCCCTTCCCTTCATGTAAAGTTGGCTCCTGGGCCATCCTCTTTTGCTCCTGGGCCCCCATTTTAACCCATTTTTGGCCCTGGTCCCGGGTACAATTTACCCCCTTAACCCCCCTCTCAGAGGCCCTGGCGTCGGCGCTGCTTGCTCTCCAGGTGTCGCACAAGTGCTTTACGGCACTTGCACGACACCCTGCCCATGGGCAGCGCACACTGCCCCGGGGCAACGAGTACACAAGATTGCGCGGTTAGCCTGTATTTGTTAGACTGGGGTTCACTTGGAAATCAATCTGTCTGACTTCATTGAAATCTAGCATGTGTGAATAGGGTCTGTGGACCACACCTTCTTCTGACCCTAAGCTCTTTTCTGTAATTCTGGATGTGAGGATCTGGATGCTGGCACTCTGCACATACTCCAAAGCACTGTCATTATCTCACGTGCTCCGGAACCAAATCCCAGCACTCAAACATGTTTCAGGGGTGTGGGTCCTCCTGAATTTAATTAAGGTTTGTGTGTGGACAGCCCTCAAAGTCCTAATTAATATATCACTGTCAATATTTCAAGTATTTAAAATTGTTTAAAACTTTGTATGCAAATGAAAGGCTGAAAGTTCTCAAAGTGGCTTGCAAAAGAAAAATAAATAAATGAAACACATAAAAGCATACAATTATTAAATCAAAAACAGCAGAAGGGCACTGGAGTCATAGAATACCATGAAAGCAGCTGCTAAAATCACTTGCATTAATTAGATGCCCGGGCACATTAAAAAAACGTGGTCTGGCACCTACACTGCAAATCAATTACCTGTGCGCTGTGCACAATACCCTCGTTAAATGAGCAGAGAAACCTGCAGAGGAAGAGGATGGCAGCCAGTGGTTGACCCCCTAGTAAAAGTATGAAAAGGGCCGACCGCAGCCCAGGAGTACATAACAGAGAGACAGACGGACATTTACTCCCGAACATTTGCCTTGACTGTAATCACTACAGAGATGGCTCTCTGCCCACCAGCCGGAGCAGCGAAGGGGAGGGGGGAGGCTTTTTGCAACGCCAGAGCATTGTGGGCAGAATTTCCCCTGCAGCGAGCGAGGAGGCTCATAAACTCTGCTGAGCAGCCCCGCTTCCTTTCCGAGGCACTTCGCTGGACTCCAGAGAGCGTTATGTTGCCGGCCGCGGGAGGGGAGCTGCAGGAGTAGCAGCCCCCAAGGCGCAGGGCGCAGGAGCCGGTGGAGAGAAGGCTGCCTCAGCGCGACTGATGGGCTCCCTCCAGCCCGCGGCCAGCTGCAGCCAGAGCCACGGGGCCCAGGTAAAGTAACTTGCTGCTGCTGCCTCCTTCTTTGTGCGCCGCTCTTCCGCGCCGCCGGCGGAGCTCAAGGCAAAGGTCTGCCTTGAGACGCAAGCCTCATTTGGACAAGTGGGGGACCTTGATCCTGGCTCCGTGGCTGGACGGGATCTCGAGGGAATCGGACGCGCCTAATCTCGGGGCAGCCGGGCAGGGATGAGGAGGGTGGGGCAAACGAGGACGAAAGAGTCAGAGGCGAGTGGAAGCAGCGAGGGGTTTGCGAGAAGACTCGATGGCGAGAAGGAATCTGCAAACCGGCGGTAAACGCGGCTTCAAGATGCTTTGGCTGGGGCAAGGCGAAGTGGGCAACCCCTCGATCATAATGACTTTTATTTCCCTAGGGCAGAGTGCCGCCTGGAACTGCTTGCATACATGAAGCGTCTGCCTGCCCCCTACAGGAGCATGTGCAAAGGGAAAAAAGTCGCCTAATCGGTTCCTGATGCCCTATTGAAACCCAAGGGCACAAGAAGGCAAAAAGCTTCTAAAGGCAGCTCAATGCCTACGCTGGGAATAGAACCATTCTTGCCATTTGCTGAGGGCAGCAGATCCCCACTTGCCAAAGAATCGCAGCAGGCCCGCCCCGCCCCGCCCCCTCCCCGCTTCGGTTATTTCGTTATTCGGATCGCGCCCCCTGTTTTTTCGGATCTTCGTTCTCTTTATCACGCAGGGGCTCAGCCTTGGGACATGGGGAAACGAAACGATAAAGATGAGAGTCCCTCTGAACAAGTAGAAAATGCCACCTCCATCATGCCCCACCCCTATTTAGGATTTGTATCTCAAGAGCGCCTGCAGGGGGGAGAGAGAGAGATCTGCTGCATACATTCAATATGCAAATAATTATGTTGGAGGACAGGCGATTGCGGAAAGGCTACTGGAGTATATTTAAATTAATATCTAAAGTTAGTATATATACATAAAATGGGGTTTTTTCTTTGTTGTTGACATGTCAGATGCTATTTAAGATTTTCTTCCCTTACTGAGATTGCTTCCCCCCCCCTTTCCTGTTAGCAATCAGTGGTAATCAATTGTACTAGTTTTGTGTGATTGGATTCATGCCTGGAGAGTAAAACCCTTTGAAAACCTTCTGTCATCATGAGTTAGGCGGCACACCTCTGAAGACCTGAACTCGGTTTCTTGACATTGTACGTATGTGAATTTAGCGAAGATCTATCGCAGTGGCAGAGGATGACTTACATATTCACCTGTGCACAGAGCAAAGAGATGACAAGGGGCTCACAATTCCTTTCCTGCTCACTTTGCCTCCTTTGTTTCAAACCAAGGGATTTCTTTCCTCTCCAATGCCTTATGCAAATGTTCATTTTTAGGACTGATGGCAGTGAATTTCCTTTTAGTGCTACCACTATAATATGGAAGCTTGTTTTCCCCTTCTGTTTTTGTTTTGTTAACAAGAGATTTGTGTCCCTGTGACTAGATGCATCCTTGGAAAAGGATATTTATTTATTTATTATTATTTAAAAGATTTATATAACGCTTTTCTAAAAATTCAAAGCGGTGTACAACATACAAAACAAAACACTAATGCAATTAAAACGCATTTTTTTAAAAATCCATAATTAACATTAAATATTAAAATAAAATTACAATTAAAAGACATAATGTTGTTGTTGTTCAGTCGTTAAGTCGTGTCCGACCCTTCGTGATCCCATGAACCATATCCCGCCAGGCCTTCCTATCCTCCACAATCTTCCTGAGTTCGCTCATTTTCATGTTCGTTGCATCGGTGATGCTGTCTAACCATCTCATCCTTGGCTTTCCCCTTCTCCTTTTGCCTTCAATCTTTCCCAGCATCAGAGTCTTCTCCAGAGAGTCCTCTCTTCGCATTAGGTGGCCAAAATATTTGAGTTTCAGCCTTAGTACCTGTCCTTCCAGGGAACAGTCAGGGTTGATTTCATTTAGGATTGACTGATTTGATCTCCTAGCAGTCCAAGGGACTCTCAGGAGTCTTCTCCAGCACCACAGTTCAAAAGCATCTATTCTTCGGCGCTCAGCCTTCCTTATGGTCCAACTCTCGCAACCATACATTGCTACTGGGAACACCATCGCCCTGACTATACGAACTTTTGTTGGCATGGTGATATCTCTGCTTTTTATTATGCTGTCTAAGTTTGCCATAGCTTTCCTTCCAAGGAGTAAGCGTCTTTTAATTTCATGGCTGCTGTCTCCGTCTGCAGTGATCTTGGAGCCCAGAAAAGTAAAATCTGTTACTGCTTCCATTTCTGTCCCTTCTATTTGCCAGGAATTGATGGGACCAGATGCCATTATTAATGTTGAGTTTCAAGCCAACTTTTGCACTCTCCTCTTTCACTCTCATCAAGAGGCTCTTTAGTTCTTCTTCACTTTCTGCCATTAGGGTGGTATCGTCTGCATATCTGAGGTTGTTGATGTTTCTCCCGGCAATCTTGATTCCAGCTTGCGATTCATTCAGCCCTGCATTTCTCATAATGTACTCTGCATATAAGTTAAATAAGCAGGGTGACAATATACAGCCTTGCCGTACTCCCTTCCCAATTTTGAACCAATCAGTTGTTCCATGGCCGGTTCGAACTGTTGCTTCTTGACCCGCATACAGGTTTCTCAGGAGACAGGTAAGGTGGTCTGGTACCCCCATCTCTTTTAGAATTTGCCACAGTTTGTTGTGATCCACACAATCAAACGTTTTTGCGTAGTCAATGAAGCAGAAGTAGGTGTTTTTTTGGAACTCTCGTCCTTTCTCCATGATCAAGCGCATGTTGGCAATTTGATCTCTAGTTCCTCTGCCTCTTCGAAACCCTGCTTGTACTTCCGGTAGTTCTCGGTTCACGTACTGCTGAAGCCTAGCTTGTAGGATTTTGAGCATAACCTTGCTAGCATGTGAAATGAGTGCAATTGTGCGATAGTTTGAACACTCTTTGGCACTGCCCTTCTTTGGAATTGGAACATAAACTGACCTTTTCCAGTCCTTTGGCCACTGCTGAGTTTTCCAAATTTGTTGGCATATTGAGTGCAGCACTTTCACAGCATCATCATTTAGGATTTTAAGTAGCTCAGCTGGGATATTATCATCTCCACTAGCTTTGTTGTTACTAATGCTACCTAAGGCCCACTTGACTTCACTCTTTAGGATGTCCGGCTCTGGGTCAGTGACCACACCAGCGTGGTCATCAGAAACATGAAGATCTTTCTTGTATAGTTCTTCTGTGTATTCTTGCCATCTCTTCTTAATCTCTTCTGCTTCTGTTAGGTCTCTGCCTTTTTTGTCCTTTATCATGCCCATCTTTGCACAAAACGTTTCCTTGATATCTCCAATTTTCTTGAAGAGATCTCTAGTCCTCCCCATTCTGTTGTTTTCCTCGATTTCCTTGCATTGTTCATTTAAGAAGGCCTTCTTATCTCTCCTTGCTATTCTCTGGAAATCTGCATTCAGTTGTTTATATCTTTCCCTTTCACCCTTGCTTTTTGCATTCCTTCTTTCCACAGCTATTTGTAAAGCCTCATCTGACAGCCACTTTGCTTTCTTGCATTTCTTTTTCTTTGGGATGGTTTTCGTTGCTGCCTCCTGTACAATGTTACGAACTTCCATCCATAGTTCTTCAGGCACTCTGTCTACCAGAATAATACATAATACATAATACAAAAGACATAATACAGAGCAGCATTAACAGTAAAAACAGGCATACAGCAGCAACAGGGAAAGAAAAATAAATAAATAAAAGGGTCCCAGGTGGTTCCTCCCTCCTCAATGCCAGACGAAACAAATAGGTCTTTAACCCCCACAGAAAGACATGAAGCAAGGGGGCTGTCCTCAATTCCTCTGGCAACCGATTTCAGAGGTGTGGTGCCACAACCGAGAAGGCATCTTGCTGCCTTCCCTCTGGCCTCAGATGGCAGCGGTATCCTAAGAAGGGCCCTCCCTGATGGTCTTAGGGGATGAACAGGATTGTATGGGAGAAGGCCCAAGTTGCCCCATGCTGTATGATCACTCGTGTAGTCAAGCAGGGAAGTGCTTATCCTGGAAAGTGTTTTTTTTTTTTTTAAGTTAACAAAAAATGTGTACCATGAGTGATCAGGGTTTTTTTTTTCCCAATAAGTGACCACACAGGAACTGTCCTGTAGTTACCCATAACTGTGTAACAGTTATAACAGTATTAATGAACAAGCAGGGCCCATGAGAGGGGGGTAAAGTAGGTAAATTGTACCTGGGCCCAGGGTCAAAAATGGGGCCCAGGAGCCGAAGGAGGGCCCTCAGAAATTTCCTGAGATCGCAGCTGGCCTCATGAAGAGTGAAAGACAGAGGCTGGGCCAACCGGGAGGCCAGATCTTCTGGGTGGGTAGGCCTGGGTGCCACATTGGAAAGCCTGGTAGACCAGGGCTCCAGAGACTTTTCCATCTGTTGCTCCCCCCACCCCATTTGCCCCCTCCCTCTTTGAGAAATGGCCCAAAATAAACTTTGTACCCCCTGATAAAATTCCTCTCAGGCCCTGCGAATGAATCACTTTTGGCCAGGTCTCTGATTGTACAGCAAATGCTATAGTATTTGCAGTAAGATAGTAAATATATCTTTAGATAGATCTAAATGTCTTTAGATCTTTAGACAAAAGATAGCAAGACGTGGAGAGACAACGTGTCCCAGCAATGCCTCTACAAGCCCTAACAGATTCAGACCCCACCCCATCTCTAATACGTGCAAGCGACACACAGGTCATTGAAGGAGATCACTCCCTGGAAGGGGTTGAGTTGAGCTAACCTGGGAGCAGTTACGGTCCTTCGTCTGGTTGCATCTTTCTGCAGTCATTGCTAGCTGCTAACGGATCTTACTCCTTTGATGGGAAAGGTAGGGTTAGATCAGACTTAGTTGTTCCTAAATAGACAGTGCCAATCTGTTTCTTCCTCTGCAGAGATTAGTGCGGTGACCAGTGCATAACAGCGCTTGTAAGATGTGACATTGGGAGCAGGTGGCATGCTTTGTGCTTGGAAGACACACCCTCTAAAAGTGTACAGTGTGCAGTGGCAGGAAGGATGCAGAGACGAGGGTGAAGCAGGGTGGTGATGGTGATATTTTAATTAAATGTTAATGTTCTCTCAGGGTGCCAAATGTCTCTGGCTAATCCTGCAGATAGGTTTGCCTGAGCTTAACCAATGTTAATTAGAAGGAATAAGATCACATTTAGGATGATTAGTAGTCCTAATATCAAGCACTTAGCTGTGACATCTGGATCATGGACAGAAACCGAAAGCCAGATTTGAGTCAGGAACAAGTGATGAATGTAGAAACTTAAACTGGAATTCTTGTTGTTCAGAATATTTTATATACTGCTTTCCCAGAGAAAGTTCACAAAGCAGGTTACAACGCAAAAGGAATGAGAAAATGGTTCCTTGTCCCAAAGGGGCTCACAGTCTAAAAAGAAACACATGGGATATCAACAAACAGCCACTGGGAGGGATGTTTGTATTAGGTAGAAGACTGTTGCTCTTTCCCTACTATACAGAAGAGAGCCAAGACTTTAAAAGGTGTCTCTTTGCCCAGCTAGCAGTGTTTAATTAGACATTATGGCTGATGCATGGCTGGCCCAAAAAGCAGCAGCCTCCCATCACCTCCTTCTCTGTTTTCCAGTGACATTTGGTAAACTATGTGATGTGACATCATCATCACATTGCAAGTTTTCCCAGTAAGTGGCAACCAATGATCTGGCGTAGGGGCAGAAAACTCACAATGCCATGATGTTGCATCACGAAAACACATTACAAAGCATCATTAGAAAAAGGGGTATGTGTGTGTTGTATGTACTGTATGTATGTATATTGTATGTACTATATGTACGTATGTACGTGTGTGGTCACTGCTGTTGATGGCAGTCCTGTATTGGTCATAATCAGTACAGTGCTTCACTTTTGCTTTCTCTTAGTTTGTTCCCGCTTGAACAAACTAACCTCTCTGTGATTTATTATTTAACAAACTAGTTTTCTCACACACTTGGAAGGGGAAGCAAAAAAGCTGAATACAGTCATTCTGTTTTTAAATGCTGTAGCACTGAACGACAATGAAAAATGTGTTCTTTATTCATAAGTATTCCATTTACATTGTATGTAGACTAACAATTGTTTACCAACATATTTTGAAGAAATGGAATGGACCGTGGGTGAGGGATTTAGAGTCTCTACACTAGACGGTCATTTCCCAACAGCTTTGCACATCATACCACCTTTGGTGGGAACCTATTATTTTTGGTAGGCATTTTCTCAAAGTTCTTTTTGCTGCCCTTCAAACGTGGCTTCTCACTGGTCCTCGCCCTCAGACCCAAAGGTAAAATCAGTGGATTTATGATTGTGTTCAAGGAAACACTGGATCAGAGGTTCCCCATGTGTGTCTGTGGATATGACACTTGTGTGTCTGGCAGCCCAATCCTATGGGCGCGACATGCTGACGGATCTTGCGATCCAACAGCGCATCAGGTAATACTTCATCGTCCCAGCCTCGCTACTGTTCTGCAGCCCCTCTAGCGATGGCGCAGTGTCCGGAAATACCTGCATTGCCAGCGCAGGCTGCAGGATCACCTGGTGGAGCAGATAAGGTGTCAGCAGGGAAAGATTGGGGAGAGGATCTGACCAGGTGTTGAAGGAGGAAAGATCTTGGTGACAGTCATGCACGCCGAGCACGTCCTAAACTGCTCTCTGAGTCTCCTTGGACTACGTAAACTAGGTAAATAGCTGGTGTAAATCTGAAGAGACTTATTGGAGGCCAGGTGGCCTATAGGGAGGCATTTTTGGGCTGGAGAGAGACAGAACCCTTCTGCAAGGACATAACAGATAACATTGGTAAAATATCTACGTATTTTTTGTTATCTACAGTGTTGTGGAAAAATATTTTCTTAAGACTTTATGGGGGGGAATATCTCTAGCAATAGTTGTGATCTTCGTTGTTACTGTATACCTACTACTACGTGATATTCTTAGTCAGTTGATAAGTAATTAGTAGTTTTTCCTTAGAAGAAATGCCAGTCTTTGTTTATATATACATACTTACATACTTACCTGGTCAATTATCAAGCTATAGATCATTCTGTTGATTGCAAATTTTCTATTAACTTTAAGTACATCTTCTGTGACTTGATATGAGACCCTATTCTTCACTGACTCCACAATCTCTATTGGGTATCCCCAATCAGCTGAATTGTCATGCAGTATAGAAGCTCAAATCTGAAATCAGTACTGTATTGTTGAAACTGTTCTTCCTGAGATGAGAGAACTCGCTCTCTGTTAATTATCCCGGATGTATTGCAGGTTTCAACTGTTATAGTTCAAATATGAGTTTCTACTGGCTTTCTTTATATAGTACTGTTGTAGGAAGTCTTTGATCTTACTTTTGTACAAGAACATCCAGATTTCATTTCAGAGAAGGGTGTGTGTGTGTGTATTTGTTCTATACCTGCAAATTTGGATGTCTTGATATGGGTTATCAAACAAATACACACACACACCCTTCTCAGGTTATTAATTCATTTATGTAGAATTGTGCAGCTTTGAATTCCATGCTTGAGTCCATATCTGTCCCCTTAATCTGCCAGCAGAATTTCCCATTGAAAGAAAAATAATTATTAAATATTGCAAACGAGAGAAACTAGTGAGTCGCTATCTTACAATTTCCTTCTTATTCAGAATACAGTAAAACCTTGGATTGAGAGTAACTTGGTTTGAGAGTGTTTTGCATAACAAGCAAAAATAAATAAATTTTAACTTGATTAACAAGTGATGTCTTGCATTACAAGTAGGTTTTGGAGCCCGAGGAGCAGCTGCTCCGGGCGTGGGGCGCTACACTCAGGCTCCACCACTGAACGGCTGCCTTCTCACGCCGCCCTCACAATCGTGCATAGAAGGAAAGGCGCGTGGAGGCATCCCTGTGAGGAAAGGCGCCGGTGAGGCCCGTTACGCCTCTGCGAGTAGTATCTCTCGCTGCGGGACTGTGGGTAATTGTCTCCCAGTCTCAGTCCAGTGAGCCAACCGATAGTAGTGATCCTGTTAGTGATAGACTTCCTACACAATAACGTCCTACACAATAATGTTCGTGATAGACATCCTACACTCCTTCTCTCCTCTCTCTCGTCTCCCTCACACCAGCCACGATTCTTTTCAAAGGTAAAGTGCAGGTTAATTTGTTTTATTTTGACTTGATACTGTATTTTGTATTACTGTAATCATTTTTATATGATTAAATGGTTGTGGAACGAATCATCTGAGTTTCCATTATTTCTTATGGGGAAATTCGCTTTGATATATGAGTGCCTTGGATTACAAGCACGTTTCCGGAATGAATTATGCTCGCAATCCAAGGTTTTACTGTATTCTCAATAACTGTTTTTGTTGAAGAAACATGGTGTACAGTATAACAATCTTGCATCAAAAGATCATGTTCCTATCTATCATTTATGATTGTTAGCTTGTTACTAGAATTCATGTGGGCAGTAATATAAGACTTATGGTACGATCCTGCCTAACTTGAGGCTGGCAGAGCGCACTGGCGTCACTACAGGGGGGGCGGAGCTCTAAGTTCCTCCGTGATCCGAGCCTCAGTTACACGGAGGAACGAAGCGCCCCACCCCCGCGCCTTCCGAATCAGTCAAAGCAGTGAAAACAATGCGCAGGAGACTCCCAGCGTGGACCACACCCTGTGCAGGATGCAGCGGCTTAGGCCAGCTGCTGCAACTTGTGCAGGATTGGGCTGTTAATTTTAGGTATCACTGTTTTGTATAAACAGCCACCATAAGGATAGTTCCAAAACTGAATTGTTGACTGACACTAGTCCTGCGAGGTAGAAAGGCCAGAATTGGACTTCACCTGTATCAAAACTTATGCTCTTAGCTTATATAACCCACACAAACGGTTGTCCAGGATTATTCTTCTAGCTAAGCTTCTCATAGTTTACTCAGCTCAACTTTGAACAGACTGAAATTATTCAAAGGAGGAGAAACTGTTTTCTAATTTTCTCCTCAAATAATTGTATTACAGGTTGTGTGGAAACAGGCGGTCTAAAAGATGATTGGGTTGAAATGGGATGTTTGGCCATAAGTCAAACTTGCCTAGATCTGTATAGAAGTATTTCAGCTGTCCTAATAAACCAGAACAAATTCACATATGTGCCTAGGTGTGGACAATAACATAAGCCTTTGTCCTGAACCCACTGTTCTCTTTCAGTAAGAGTCTTGTTGGGGAAATTGACCGTGAAACTCTCCTTTTTTGTCTGTGGTGAGGATTTCCTGATTGACTCTAGCTTGGATGTGAGGACCCTTGGAGTTTGCCATTGTGAATCAGTGTGAAATTGAGAGTGTGACCTTCTTTTCACTAGCCAGTGTTTTCCATACAGTGTTGCAAAAAGTCAATTTTCTATCTTGACCAAATGAAATTTTGGGGGTATTATCTGCTACTGGCATAGCCCTCTTTATATATATATATACACAGAGAGGGGTGGGGTGGGGGGCAGCACCACTGTACCTTATTGAAGAGCTGCGTGGACCCGCCTCCTGCTTCTTCCCTTTGGTGCCGCATTGTAATTTTGTAAAATGCCTGATAGAAGAAAACAGAAGTGACTGGAAGCGAGTTCCGGTTGCACATATTTATATATACACATTTTAATTTCTTCACCTCCTTATTAATGGTTCTATTTCTTTATCCACCTGGAAGACTTTGAGATCAATCTCCTTGGTGTTTTTGTGCTTCCCAATATTCCTTGGTCAGTATAGCCAAGTCAATAGTTAACTCCTCAGTCAACCTTTTAGAAAACTCCTTTTAGAAAACTCAAAAGTAATGACAATCCAGAGAGACTTTAGTTCTACCGGTAAATGACACACCAGTTTTGCTCAGATTTTTCATTGTCTGTAAACAAGCCTTTCTTCTTTCTCTGTTGGCTACTCGTTTCTTTCCCCATTCAATCCCGACAGCACAGTCGCTATGATGTGCTATTGTTCTTCAACAGCAAGATAGATATTACAACCAAAACAAAGGAGTAAATTATGTGTGTCATTTAGCACCATAACAGTATTGGTGGTGCTGGTGGGTTGTTTACGGTTATCTTTTAAAAGTGCCTTTACCTTTTATTTGTCAACGTTTTGGTTACAGGACAGGAAAATGTCTGCCACTGGACTGAATACAGATGAGGAGTAAGCAAAGCAAATTCTTCCTAAGTGGCAGTCTTCACTTGGCAGAGTAGAATATATGCTGCTTCCATCCCAGCCCAATTGGGCTATTAATCATTGTGAAACATGTAGGACAAGCTAAAGACCAGGCACTTAATTCTGCTCACAAACTAGTCCGAAACCTATGAGATGCCACTGGCTTAAATGGAGTAATCCTAGTGTTAAAATGCTGATGACAGAAAAATTGCTTGGCTTCTCAATAGCTCTTAATAGAAGTAATAAAATATGCCTCAGTTAAATCAAACAGGAAACCTCAGAGTTACATCTGAATATGCTGGGTGCTGCATACCAAGGTAGGAGACATAAGAGGCTTTCCAGCATTCAGACAATTTTGTGATGGGGGGGGCCATTCTGATCCATAAGATTTGGTTGGTTATAGTTTACATTGCCCCTTATATAATAATCCTTGGGAGCAGTTTCCTATACCTGTAATTAACAATCTGTCTTATCAGGGCCTGTGGCATCACCAGGGGTGGGGTAGCCCCCTCATTCCATGGTAGGAGGGCGGCCTCAAAGGGATTACATGGCGGCATTCTTACGGGGTCTCTTCCCTGATGTCTTTGAGAAATCAGACTTTAACTCATGGATGATGCTCAGGGAGATGGGTTTATTTACAAGAGGAATTCTCACAAGTCAGTTGATTCAGGGCGCAATCCAAACCTACTTAGGCCGCCGTTGTAACCAGCGGCCCAACGAAAACAGGAGGCCCCAGAATGGAAAGGGGATTCAAATCCCCTTTGAATCCCCCTTTTGGAGGGGATTTGAATCCCCTTTCCGTTCTGGGGCCTCCCATTTTCTCTGGGCCTCTGGTTACAACAGTGGCCTAAGTAGGTTTGGATTGCGCCCTCAGTCTGCTTGTCTTAAGCCCAATAATCCCTTAGACCCATTCTTTCTCCTCCTCTTGGCGGGCTGGGCCTGGTATCCAGCCCTGGGTCTTCCCCTCACTTGGAGATCAGCCAGTGCTAGCGGTGGCGAGGGTCCCTGTGGGGGCGGTTGCCTCTTCCTTTCCTCCTCCTCTGACCACTCCTTACTTCCTGCTCCCAGTGTCACTCCTTTTCGTCTCCTCACCTTCCCCCTTTCTCTCCTCCTTTTATCCCTCCCAGCTCCCTCCCCTGTCTGCTTCACTTGCTTGTTGGCTGCCATCCGGCCCTGCCCGAGATCTTGAGAGACTCCACGAGATCTTGGGACCTCGCGTCTCGCAAGATCTCAGAGTACTGCTTCCAGCCCAGTCGTCTTGCCCACAGTAGTTGTCCCGGCGACAGGTCCCATTAGATGTACTTTCTTATTTGTCAGTAAACACAGATAGACCTGTGGCTTGGCATGAGGATCTCTTTGTTGCTGATGCTAAGATTAGGAAAAACCTGTCATCTTTGCAGTATTAATTTATATAGCCCCATCAGTGCACAAGGCACTTTACATAGAGTAGAAAGGACATGCTGCTCAATCTAGAAATTGACAAAAAGGAGACAACAAAGGGAGGGGAGGGGATGCAGGTGGGGGTAATATGCAGGAATATGCAATGTCTTCGGTTTCACGTACAAAAACTTACTTCCAGGAGGAAATGGGGATGAATTATGAAGCAGATGGAATTTGAAGGTTGTGAGTGAGGGAGCATCCCTCAAATGTTCAGGGAGGCACTAGCGTCGACAGGGGGAAGCGGGGGGGGCGGGCCGCCAGGGGGTGTCGCGCGTATAGGGGTGACGCGCGGCGCCCCTCACTTACATTTTGGTGGTGGAGGTGGGCCCGCCCGCCCTCCCCTGGGTCCGTTTGGCTCCAAAATGAGCCAAAAACGGAGCGGGGAGGGCGCTCCGCTCCTGCGCGTGACGTCACGCGCGGGGGCGGAGCCTCCCCCTTAAGGGTGACACGCGCCCCCGCTCAGGGGTGTTGCGCGTCGTCGCGACGCCCCTGCAGGGAGGTGTTTGCAGGCATAAGGGGTGGTAGGGGAGAAAGGGCAGAGCCATTCAAGGAAGCCGAAAGCTTTCAGATGGTTGAGGATGGAGGAGGATGGAAGAGTTGTGGTCATGGGCAGGTTAGCAGAGATACCTGTCAACTATGTAGGGAAAGACTTCTATAGTACAAGACGTCTGTCTGATTATATGTACTTTATGCTTATATTTTGCATTTTATGCTTATATTTTGCATTTAACTGTTTATTTCATATTTGTATCTATCTTGTATTTTGTTCTGTGTTTCCTTTGACCTTTGGTCAAAAGCAATAAAAGGGATTGATAGTACTGTCTATAAAGGCATTTCCAAGCCTCAAGTGACTCCTGTTCCTTTTAACAGCTAACAGCGCAATCCTGCGCAACTTTACGTGGCCGGCCTAAAGGGCCGGTTGCGGTATCTTGAGCCCGTTCCTGGGTCGGGCTGATATCGTTGCCCTGTCCCAGCCCAGTTTGTCCAATGGCCCCCCTCCCTCGCCGCCCAGCCCGCCCTTCCCCTGTACCAACAGGTGCAGGACTTGCCTCCACTGGTGAGTGCCGGGCCCAGACGGTGGCGGAGTAAGGGCTGCCAGCCTCTCCACCGGCGACCCTTACTTCAGAGTTGTTGCAAACATGCTTTACGACAGGTTTGTGACGACTTAGAGCAGCAGAGCGCATGCTCTGCCGCTCTAAGACCTAGGGAGAATTGCGCTGCAGATTGGCAGCTTCTTTTCACACTCCCACACACACCGTCATGCTTCCAGAAGGAGTCAACAACTCTGAGATTGATGGGGAAATTAATAGAGCGGAGAGCTGTCTCCTACAGATATATCAAAGGGGCATTTCCAACAAACGTTCTGCATATTGTCCAGAGTTCTTAGGTTATGCTAGATTACTAAGCCACAGTGGGGGAATGATGACAGTTGCATCACTGTCTAGCTGAGAGTTACCAGCTCTCCACACAGCCACCATGCATACTTTTTCCTCAGTAGCCAACATACAGTATGTGTTCATTGGGAAGCTTGTAACATCCCTCTGTTGTTGTCTGTAATGCAGAGGTTCCACTATGCCATCAATTCACAATGTGAACAAAATAGCATTTTGACGACATTTGCAAAAACGTAATTCTCGAAGTATTTGGTGTGCGGACCTTCAATGGGAGGTGCTGACCTTCACTCTAGGCTGCATCTTATTAAACTATAAGCCTGTTTAGGGGAAGGTTGGCTTGCGTTTTGTCTGACGTCCAGGTTTGTATCCCTGAGAAGTCAATGGGAGCTTTGTCGTTGACTTCAGTGGGTTAATGATTTACCCTCCAGAAAATGCCCAGCTTTGCTATCTGCCAGGACATGCTGAAGATGGAAGAAATTGAAATGAGAAATAACTGTATAGCAATGATAATGTTTAGGAGAAAAGTACTTTTTATTTAAAACGGGCCCGTTCGCCCTCAGAAAGGTTTTGCGCATGCGCAAACCCTATAAAAGCCGGCGCGACGCGTTCGGCCCTCTCAGAAAGCCCTTGACCACCGAACTGGGTGGTTGCTTTGAGGAGGGCTTGTCCCCGGGGACGCGCCGAGTGGGCGCTCAGCTCCGAGTCCGGCTGCTTGGGGGGGTGCTCCAACCCCGCCCCCCCAGGCAGCAGGAGGGCTGGGAACGCCACTGTTCGACGCTTCCCTCCTCCTGAATTTGTTTAAACTGTTGAAAAAAACACAAAAGCCACTACTGGAAGCAACCTGTAAATGGCGCCAGAGACTCCCGGATGCATCTAAGGAGGGCTTATACCCGGCCGGGAACAAGCACTCCTCAAAGCGACCGCCCAGTTCGGCGGTCGAGGGCTTTCTGAGAGGGCCGAACTCGTCGCATGCGCAAACCCTATAATAGCCGGCGCGACGCGTTCGGCCCTCTCAGAAAGCCCTCGATCGCCGAACTGGGCGGTCGCTCTGAGGAGGGCTTATCCTCAGGCCGGGGACGCACCGAGTGGGCGCGCTGCTTCAGAGGGGCGCGCCAGTTGGGCTCCGGTGCCGCGCCGCTCTGCGCCTGGGGTGGAGCACACCTGCTCCCCCATATTAGAACGCCTCTGGCGGCGAAGATGCTGGAAAAAAGGTAATGTGGCACCGCTCCTGACCCCCGGATTTCATATAACACTGATTTTCTTATCCACTGTGGTTCCAGGAACAGAACCCCAGTGGATAAAAAAGTCCAACTGTATTTCCATGATTGCCGTCTTATTAAACAGCTATTAGCTGATTACAGGATAACAAGAAGTTTCACCAATTATTTTGAAAGTAATTGAATTTGTGTAAAGCAACTCTAAGTTAATTACATAACAACCAGATTTGTTGCAATGAATTAGTTCACATACATTCAGGTCTGGGAAGGTCCCCAGATGGGGAAAAAAACACCCAATGATTGGGGGGTTTAAGGATTGCCCTGTGTTAATTACAGCTACTCACAGGGGGCTGGTTCATGCTGCGACTTGGCACATGAAATGCTGGTAACTAATTCCATGTGGGATTCTTATGGCTTCTTTTGTATGTACAGTATTTGAACAGGGTACAGAAGCAAGCACCCTGAAGCAGGGAGCAGCAACACCAGTTTTCCCCAGAGCCAAGGGTGGGCACTATTTCTTTTTTCACTTCCCACTCTCAGACTGCACACTGAGGTTCTTTCCTACCCACCCAGGCAACTGTGACTCTAGGTACATTCCATGCTCCATTTTGCAAACTGTGAGGCAGTATCCGGGTCAGTGCTCGGGACAATGTGTTGCAAATGGTTGTTTTCTTGTAGCCTTGTAAACACAACTTGTATGAGTTGTCTTATCTTCTTATGTCTCTGAAGGCCCAACTAGACATGTGAGCATGAATACATGTGCCTATCCTCTGCACATATAAAGCAGGGGTGTGTTGGGTCTACTATTCAGGGGTTCTCAACCCCTTCCCAACCGAGTACCACCTTCGGCGCCACTCTCCTGCAGCGTACCACCAGAAGTGACTGGCGATGACATCATCTCCAGTTACTTCTGGGTTTTCAGGTTTTTGGAGGCCAGAAAACGTAGATAGGAGGCTCTGGGTGGTGGGAGGGCCCTTCTCAGCATTCGCAGGAGGCTCGGCCAAAGGCAGGAGCCTCTCAGGAGTGAAAACGTGCCACCAAAAGCGCTGCATCGGTGCGGGGTTCTAGTGGTTCAGCGGTCCAAGTACTACCAGCAATCGGCCGAAGTACCACTGGTAGTACTAGTATCACTGGTTGAGAACCCCTACTTCATATGAGTCCACACAACTTCACTTCAGAGAGTGTGAATTCTATATGGATAATTTCCTCACAGGTTCTCAAGGTTGTACCTTCCTCAGGGTCTGCAGCATCCTCACTCTCTAACTCATTAAGCTCCAGTGTGGGGGGGGGGGAATCCCCTTGTTGGTCTTGAGCTGCCTGTTCTCTGCTGCCATGAAGTATAATGCAAACAGCTGGGGAGGAGAGGGAGAGCAGCATAATGACAGCGATGCCGGGCTACAGTGCGGCAGGTATCTGCAATGATGCAAAGGGCACAGTGTGTTTGGTGGCTAAACAGGTGGGCTGTCTCACATGCAAGCCCAATGATTGGTCCATGTAGTACTTCCTCTGATTGGTCCATGTGCTACACTCTCCCAACCAGGTGTGCCTGTTTGTGATGCTGAGGGATGCTAAATGCCCCATGAGGTGTTCTTTGCATGCGTCCTGCTGTGATTGAGTGGTTAGAGAGATGCTCTGTAGGCTGACCAGTGTGGGTTCAGGATCTACCTGCACCTTGTCTTTTGTCCCTGCCATGAGTGTTTCTGACCAGTCCTGCAAAAGATGAATTTGATGTTGGTTATAGCTAGTCTCCAGCTTGGGCTTGAACCTATCTTGCTAGGCTCTTAGCCTTTGTGCAGTGGGATACCAACACTCTGGCTGGCCGGAGAACTATTGGGGCTCCCTTTTTGCTTGTCCTAGTCCTTCCTGTCACAGAAGGGTTCCTTCCAGCTGGTGGACTCCCTCACCAGGGCCTCATAGTCTTGTGTGTTTAATTCTCATGCCTGCTCTCTTCCACAAGAGCTGTCTTTCTTCCCATGGTCTGCTACAGTCAAAAAGGCAGTTGTAAGAAGTATGCGTTTGTGTGAGTGACATTAGGGGACTTGAATGCTGGGTGCTGGGATTCCTGGCAGACCAAACCACTACACCATCCTGGCTCTCTAATCCTGGTTTTACTAATAGTTGCAGCCACAGGGGGGATATTGGCCTAGCAGTGGCCACTCATTGGACCTACACCTGTCAATGTCCCCTGCTTGGTTCACCCTGGCAGTGTTTCTCTGGCCACCAGCATTGGGGCTGGGTAGATTTCAGTTATTGGCTTCTTGCACATCTATCCGATGTGGGGCCATTGTTGAGCCACTGCCCCTCCCTGCCCTCCCCCACCCTCCCCCAGCCCCCGCACCACTCAGAGAAAACCTTACCTGCTCCTGTAAGCGGTGGTCCTAGCTGCAGTGCCGTCGGGACAGTGCAGGCCTTTTATATTTTCAGTCAATCTCCTTGCTACGTGTTGGCCTTGCCCTTTGTAGGGGATTTGGGGAGGGTCGACATGGAAAGGGAGTCTCAGCTCTCACTTCTACGTACCAATGGCTGTTGCATCCGTTACCACCTAAGACTGGCACAGTGTTGTGCTAGCAAAACACTGCTGGATAAGGGGCAAATATAGGGTTTTAACGAGGCAGAACTGGTTGCATGGTCAAGTCCCACGTCCATAGTATAAGATGCTGCTTGAGTACGGGCCTCTTTCTTTGTCTCACAGCAACTGCGGTAAGATGGAGAATAGACTATGCTAAGACACACGGGTGTGTGTGTGTGTGTGTCTACATGCAATGACAAATCTAGCCCTTGAATAGTCAGGCCTGATGGGTAACTTCCCACCATTTGACCCGATACTCAAACGAGAAAAATAGGCTGTGTCATAGTTAGTATGTTATATTTTTAGGAAACTCTGCAGTTGGTCTGATATTACAGGATTAGCACTATATGGAAGGATGATGTTTCAGATTTAATGGACCTTCAATTGTTTTTTATGGAATCCAACTTCTTACTCACTGTAAAAATAGTTGAAAAAAATGCTCAGTTCTCTTGATTTTTTTTTTTAAAAACAGAGCAAGACAGAAGAGAGAACCCTTGCTAAAAGCATAGCTATGCACTAAAATTAGTTAAAAATTAGACTATTTTTTTTCTTTTACATATCCAGATTACCAGAGAGGTACAAACCTGCCTTAGAAGCCAAATTCACCGTAAGTATCCAGTGAGTGACCCTGGGCCGCCCGCCAGATCCCATCCCCCTCCACAGCCCACCATGCGGTGAGCTGCAAGTCTACTCGGGGAAGGGGACGTTTGTTCCCTTCCCCGGATGTAAACCGGGGCCGGCCCTATCGGCCTCCTAGGAATTCTGCCAGCTAAATAGCTGGTGGAAGTAGGAGAAGGCTGTGTAATGGCCGAGCTGGCCCAGCAAGAACGGGGATATGGCTGACGCCATCCCCGCCCCCTCCCAGGCCGGCTCACCCAATGGCCCCCCTCCCTCGCTGGCCAGACCGCCCATGCAGCCAGTGCCGGAGACTCGCCTTCCGCCGCTGGCAGCATGGACGTTCCAGCCCCAGAGTGAGGGAGGCCGGCTTTGCGCCAGCCTCCCTTACTCTCAAGTCGGTGCAAACGTGCCTTACAGCACATTTGCAACAGCTTCCGACGCCAGAGGGACGTTTAGGGTGGATTTCGCCCTTAGATATGTAGTGAGTGAAAGTATATTCCTACACACTGAACTTTAGCTTCATTGCTCAAAACACTGAGATAAGCAACTGTTTGCATTTCACTGAAACATCTCAGCATGATTCCTATGCAGTCATACAAAGCAGGGAGGAGTTCTTCCCCTGGGCTTGCCCTTGAAAACAATCGTATTTTATCCAACGTTTTATATTTCCTAGGTCAGGCATATCTTTGTATATTCGAGACTTCTCATTAGTCTGTATTCTTATTATTTAAACATTATTTTCCTTTAAACACTTTTGAACTTTGTAAATGTCGGTGGGGGAGGGGTTCCCTGTACATTGTCGTGACATCACCTTAATAAGTGTGATTAATAATCACATTACTTGATGTGATGAATAGAAATGCATTACAGCATGCCAAGCTGATATACGTCTGCCAGCTAAGGTGTATCTACATAGGCCAGTGGTTCCCAAACTGGGAGGCGTGGCTTCCCGGGGAGCCACAGATACCAGCCAGGGGAGCCGCGTAGTGCCACAGAATCCTATCGGAAAGTAGTGCAATGCCAAGTGGCAGGCATCAACATCATGTAATGGGGAGCCACGGCCAAAGGTCAAGGGAGCCGTGGGTCAAAAAGGTTTGGGAAACACTGACATAGGCCCTTCCATGATACACATCCAGGACTTTCATTCCACACAGCACTTCAGCATGTGGTCCACCCCTAACACTTCACACAATTGATGGGAACACTGAAAACAGCATAGGTTGTACACTGTACACCAGCAGTGTCGTTATAGGGGTGTGACTGATGCAGGCCACACTGGGCGCGGTTTCTCCAGGGGAGTGAAGTGGTGCTCGGGCTGTGTGTGATGCCGTCCCGATGAGCAGACCTTCGCGGTCACCAGGAGTCCGCCGCTGGAAGGGCCCTCCCGCCCACTCTTGGCTCTGGGGAAAACAGGTGTTGCTGCTCCCTGCTTCGGGGTGCTTGCTTTTGTACCCTGTACAATTGTAAATACTGTATATACAAAAGAAGCCATAAGAATCCCACATGGAATTAGTTACCAGCATTTCATGTGCCACTGCTGTACACAGCTGTCTTCCCAAAGGTGAGTATAAGGATATCTCTGGGAAAAGGGACCTGCTTTTCCCTAAGGGCAGGAAAAGCTACTGTCCAAATACTCCTTTTCCCCCTCATTCACACATAACAGTGTATGGTCTAATAGACTAGGGCAGCGGTGGAACCACGGTGGAGTGCGTGGAGCAGGAGCTTCAGGCGGGAGGGCAGGCGGGAGGGCGGGCGCGCTCGGGGGAACTCACCAAAGCGAAGGCAGGTGGCTGATCGGCCCTCCCTCCCTCCCTGGAGCCCATTCGGCTCCAAAATGAGAGCAAAACGGGCGGGGGGCGTCGACGTCACGTGAGGGGCGCGTCGACGTGATGCGCGCAGGCCCCGCCCCCACGCGTCCGGGCACCGGCAGGGCGCCTGTCGTCTCTGCGCTAGGGATTTCTCTATAATAGTGAACCCAATAACTTATTGGCAATAAGCAATATCCTGCAGAAGTTTATCATGTAATCTGCAGTTATTGTTAGTCTGCATAATCAGCTGAGTCATGGCCTTTATGGTGGTAGATCCAAAAAATTCCACTCACTATCCTGACCATTTGTAGATCATGTGCCAGCCATATACTTACTGTCCTTGTGTCCTTTATTACTTGATAAAGGGTTTTGATTAGTTGTGCAAAATGAAGTGTCTTATGGGTAGGGGGATCTTAAAAACCTTTCAAACGTTAAGCTCGATTTGGCCATGCAGCCTGAAATGACACAATGTCATGATCCTCAAACCTGTAACTAGAGCTTCTAAAGCCAGCGTATCTGCTCAGGAGTACATGGCTTGAAACAGCAGTTGTAAATGTTAATCAGGCTGTTTTTCTGCTCAACTTACTCAAGCTTTCAGAACTTTTCTCCTTCTAAGAGAGAAATCCATCTTTAGTCCCAGTGTGTGAATTTTCTGTATCTTGTATCAGTTTAGTTCACTTCTGCATAACTAATTCTCCTCACTCTGCTTCACCTGACAGATGGAAAACTCATTATATGTGTTTCTGTGTAATCCAAACAATTTGAAACTATGTTCAACAAATATTCCCTAAGAGTCCACATTTAACTCTGATAGGTTACGCTTGCCGGCAATGCTGGTTGGCTGTTGTGTGATCAGCTGGACCACCAACCCAGAAAAGCTCTTTGGAGACTCTTTCAATAGGTGGTAGATCACACATGGATCCTTGACACAGGGGAAGGGTGTAAATAGTATGACACAAGGTTGAGTAAGTGTAGAGGACCTTAGGATGCGTCCACTGCCAGCTCACTTACAGCACAATCCTAGGCATGTCTACTCAGAAGTAAGCCCCACTGAGTTTAATGGGACTTACTCCCAAGTAAGCGTGTATAGGATTGCAGCCCCAGTTGGTTGCACAAGAAGAGAGAGTTTTTATTTACTCCTGTGTGTGTTTATGAATTTTGCTTCTGAAGGGAATTTATTGAATCAGCATCTGAATCCTGCAGGACATGGGTGTGTCTAGACCCAGCCTGAAATTCATTTTGTCTTTTGGATCAGAATATGGTTGCCAAGCCTGGTTTAAATGTCAAGTGTTTTGGCAGCTGGCTTTTTTGGATTTATTTACAAACTCATCCACAAAAATAGAGAATTATTAATCTTAAAATGCACAGCTGTGCTTGAAGGTATGGCTCAGCCCCAGTTGTGTATGTAGCGATTGATGAGAGCGCTTCTCCATCTGTAGGGTCGACAGTGGAGTGGGGAAGGTCAAGGAAGAATAATTAGTGGGACTAGCTAAGGCAGAGCTGGCTCATCCATTGGATTGAATGGGGTGGTCACTTCAAGTCACGGGTTGGTGGGGGAGCTGCCCCCACTTGCTCACACCTGTGCTCCTGCTCCCTTTCCCTGATTTCAGAAAGGGAGAGGGAAATGGAAGAGAAAATGTGGAAAATAGAGCAGTGGAGGAGAGAAGATGCTCCAAAACTGTAGCCCACCACTCTCCTTCCTCTGCACTTCCTCCTCTGCTCTGTTCCTCCCTTTTCAAATCTGGAGCAGGAGGAGAAGCTGCAAAGGCACAGCTGATGTGCTGCCAGGTAAGGGGATGGTGGTATTTGACGTGTTGCCTTAGGTACTCATAAATCTTGGGCTGAGCCTAGCTAAAGGGACTAGAGGCAGTTGTCTTATTAAAAATCAAACTCACAGTAGCGTCTGCAGGGCAAAGAGACGTGACAATCCACTGAATTACCTGTGAACGTGGGACCAGGCAGAAAAAAAGGTCAAAATGGAACTAGTTCACTAAAAAATCTAAACAAAAAGGGATTAAACAAAATGAGAAAATAAAGGTGAGTAGTAAAACTACAGGCAGGCAGATGGAAAATGCCTGAGCTTGGCTGGAAAGCATAAAGAAAAGTTTTCACCAAAGGAACGTGATAATCGTTAATGCCCAGTGGATGGAACTGGGGTGCTACTCAAATTCACTCAGGCCACTATACCCTCCATGCATCAGCAGGGGAGGGGGAAATTTGTTAGGGCTGGAAGGACAAAGAAACAAAATCAAAACCTGATCATACTCTAGCTAGACGGTCCCTAGCTTAAGCTACCCGTATTTATCGGCGTATAAGACGCACCGGCGTATAAGACGCACCTTCCTTTTGGCCCTGGGTTTCAGGAAAAAACATTTAAAGCATTTTTGGGCCACTTGGCCACTTACTGCTTGGCTGCTTAATTAGCTAATTTACATAAATTGCACAAAAATACCAGGATCTCTTTTAAAACACACAGCAATAAGACACATGAACAAAATGCACCAGAACATAAATCCCAAGTACAAAAAACCCCAGACTCAACTCTTTTTCCTCCAACCCACCCATGCACAGTTTCCAAAGTAAAAAACATTTACCCCAAGTAAAAAAAAAACCAGACTCAACTCTTTCCCCCCACCCCATGCACAGTTTCCAAAGTAAACAACATAAAAGTACAAAAAAAAAAACCCACCCCAGACTCAACTCTTACCCCACCCCACCTATGCAGTTTCCAAAGCCTCCCCAACTAGGCCCAGTTCAGAAGCTTACCCTTCCGAGGAGAGCTGGGAAGAGTAGGCCCTCTGCAGCTCAGCTGAATTGAACTGAACTGAGCACAGCACCCTCTGCTGGCTGCTGAGAAGCTCAACTCATGCACGTGCATAAATTAAACCCGACAAACTGCTGTAGATTGGATAGATTAGTTAGGGAAGAAAGCATAAGGGAGCTCTCTGGCTCCGGAAAAACGCGGTAAGCCCGAAAATGCTTTAAAACGGGCAAGGGGGGGGAAAGGGATTTTTTAGTATTGGCGTATAAAACGCACCCTACTATTTTGGGTCACAAATGTAGACAAAAAGTGCATCTTATACGCCAATAAATACGGTACTTACTTACATGGCAAGAAATCCTCAGTCATTGGACTCACAGGTGCTCCTCTCTAAGCTCCCAACGAATAGGTAACTCAAATGACTAGTAGAGAACAACTCCCACTTCATGTGGCCTGAGAAATATACAACTTTGCTTTGATGATATCATCAAGGTACCTGATAGAGGAGTGGAACCCACCTGGTCACTTCATCCTGCCCCCTGGACCTAAATGGACAGGTTTGACTGCCTAGTTGCCAAGCGCATACCAATCCTGGAAGGGGGCTAGTCATCCAAGCCAAGAAGAGAAGCCTGAACCGACATCCAGCCCATGGCCATCTCGAAATAGCATTTTTCAAACAAGCAAAGGACCACAGCTGCTTGAAAGAAGATGCCTCACAGTTTTTAGCTGCTGAACTTCACAGGGGCTTCTAAGGAGTTAAAACGTGTCCCAAAATACAGACAAGTAAGCAAAAACTAAGGGGAAAAACAGGGCATACATCACAACATGAAAATATGTAATGTGTGAAATCGCCCTGAAGCATGACTTGAAGTATCTAAATGGAATTTTGTGGTTTCAGTTTTTCCCTTTGAATGCCTCTGGCATGAACTTGACACATCCTCAGCAAGATATCTTATCAGGTCACACAAGCCAAGTCTTGGCTATACCTTGGATAGACTTATTAACTGTTACGAAATGTTTTCCTGTAAAGAATTTTTCCCCCAGAGACGAACCTCAAAACTGACAAGCGACTTGAATCTGCTTTTCAGCTTGGAAACAACTGAATTATGTTTGGACTGCCTTTGTTCAATTTCCTCACATGGAAGTCTCAGTGCCAATATGAAAGCCTTTTGTTCTACTTGTGTCTCAAATAAGGCCTGCCTTTCCTTGCCTTTATTGATCTCGACTGCCGTTGGGGTTAGAACAGTCGTCTTATTTCTCAAGAGCACTGGTGACATAGTGCGTTTTTCTTCCTCCCCATACTCTCTGCTAACGATAATGGCAGCAGCCAGAGACTGGCAATTTGCCAATTAGAGTTTTAAGTGTGTCTCCTTCCCACCACAGGATCATTTCAAAGAGGGCCCTGTTCACTCTGCTAGAAGTCCTGTCTTGTCTTATACCTGCTACTCAATGACCGCAGATATTTTGCTGATTTTTCTTGCCCTGTTACAAAGATTCAGTGCCTTGTCACTCTCATTGCAGCAGCAGCTGCAGATTGATGAGTGTAACTAGAGGGGTATGAAGCCATAGACAAAATGGCCTGTTTCAAATGGGATGTTTCTCTTATAATTCATTACCGACGCTGCAAAAGATGATTTAATTGTTAATATCAAGGCATCCTGCAGTTTCTAATAAAGCTGCACTTATTCCATCAGGAAACCTCGTTTTTGTTTTTGCTTTTTGCGTGTGTGAGAGCATTTGGGACACATGGATATTCCTGAAATATCCAAGCTGTACGATCTTAATTGGTCTGTAATGCAGAGGTTTATGTTGGGTTGGCAGAATGTCTTAAATTATTAGCAACACATGTAGTGAACAAGGTATAGCACAGCTATTTCACAGGGAGCCAAGGGTGGGCAAATGCCTACCAAAAACATGGAGTTGCCTACTAGGCATTGCTCCTTGAAACAGGTGGAGGTCTGTGGTGGAGTCCAGTTCTCAACTATGTTGTTTGCCCCTGGTTGGAACCCAAGACAGGCAGAATGAAGTCAATAGTGTATAAATGGTATGTTGTTCCATTTACTGGCCTGTTCAAATGATGCTCTGGTGCATCTCCTTAATCCCATGGGCAGGAGTGTGAGCACTTAGCGTGTGTGATTAGCAGCGCAATCCTATCCAACTTACACCACCAGTGTAACCAGCAGTGCAGCGAGAACGGAAGGGCCCAGAATGGAAAGGGGATTTGAATCCCCCTTTGGAGGGGATTTGAATCCCCTTTCCGTTCTGCCCCCCCCCCCCCGTTCTTGCTGCACCGGTGGTGTAAGTTGGATAGAATTGCGCTGTAGGTGGCTGCATGATGGGGGAGACACGTGTGCCCATGCTTCTCCCCCATGTGAACAGCTGGTACAGAGCATCATTCAGACTCGCCCACTGATAAACTACTGGGTACATTCTGCCTTGGTTCCATTCAAGAAAGATGGCTTCCCTGAGGCATTGCCATTATTCATGCAAAAGATACGAAGGTGATGTCTTGCAGATGCTTACCTGGAAGTAACGCCATTGAACAGATGGGGCTTACTTCTGAGTAAACATGCATAGGATTGCCGTACAAGTGGGTTATCTACAAACTCCTTCCTCATAAACCTTTTGGTATATTTGTCTGAGGAGAGAGGGAGAGAGACATGAATAAGATTAAAGCAACAGGAAATAAGAGACAGAGGGGAAAGTCTCATCTTCTGCCAAGGTAATAATATCCTCCATTGCAGCTGCAGTTCCCACCATCTTACTGCTAGACTTGTATTTTTAGCAGCTAACTCAAAAATTAAACAGAATTTTACATTTAAACTTTAAAGCTAAAATACATACGGTACTTACTGAGATATAGATTTATTCTAAAAAAGCATGTTAGTGATCAGAGTGTTTATATGAAATATGGATAGGTTTGTGTTTGAGGAAGTTTAATATGTGAGACAGAACTGACAGCCTCAAAATCTGCTTCACCTCGTCTTTACCCCTGACCCCAAATAAAGTGCTACCACTGGATACATAGTTAATTATTGACAGTCTCTTAAATAATCCTGTTTTGATAAGACACAGATGTTCATACTTGTTTAAACATTTCCTCTTGGGAGTTGAACTTTTTTTTTCCTATCAGCGGTTCAAAAGAACAGATATAGTCTATATAGAAAACATAGCTAACTCTATTTCTGAGCTTTGAACGGTAGAAATGTTCTGTTCTTAGCAGGTCTGAACATGAATTTTACTTGCATCCTTCTGTGGTGTCTTAGTACAACTTCTATTTGCTTTTCCAGCAAGGTCATTGGTCAGCTGACCGACTTCTTTAGCAGCTGGAAAATGCATGTTTTGCCAGTATACCTCCTGACTCTTCAGAAGTGTCCTGAAAGCTTCCTAGAAGGAAAGGGTGTGTGTGTGTGTCTGCTCCTTTTCTTCCTTTCGATTTGGTCGCTGGGAGGATGTGAAGGTAGGATGTGAAGGTAAACCTGGCAAAGTGCTTCTCTTGGCTCCTGGTTTTAACTCTGATAATGAATGCTAAATTAAATTGCTGCAATGCAGTTGGAAATGACAGTCGTATGAGAAAGCTGTTGCGATATAGCCCTTAATGAGATTGCATTAACTTGTCATCCCACTGGAGAAAATTATCTTTGTTTCATAATCTCAGGGTTAAATGCTTCTAATCAATCAAGAACACCTTCCCTATGGCGAATGTTACAGGCATTGGTCTTAGTGGTGCAATCCTATGCATGTTTACTCAATAGTAAGTCCCGCTGCATTCAGTGGCACTCATTTCCAGGTAAGGGTGCATCAGTTTGCAGCCTTGGTGTTAAAATATTTTAGATGGCCTTAAGTAAGACTGAACAACAAGTCTCATTGGCTGTAATGGGACTTACTTCTGAGTAGACATGCATAGGATTAGGCTGTAAGGCTGCAATCCTAAACACATTTACCCAGGAGTAAGCTCCATTGAACAAAATGGGGCTTCTGAGTAAATATGGATAGGGTTGTGCTGTAAGAGGAGTGTTTCTTTAATTCAGTTTACCTAGCGACTTGCAGGCAAACATGACAAGTTACATTTTTCTATAAGGATTACATTCATTTAGTGTTTTTTTTTTTAATCATATCCTTGCATCATCGCTGCAAGTGGATCCTTCGTCCTTATCTAAAGAAAATATATAACCTTTGGTCTTCACTAATTCCATATCTAGTATCTGTCTTTATTATTTCCATTTCTATATAAATGAAGCATGTTGATACAGAGTCATCCACTGACATCAAAGATGCTTGTGCTCGGAAGTTGTCTGCCCAGAGATTAAACTCCAGCTTTCCTGCTATTGTTCTACTGAGATCCTGTCCAACAGCTCTGCGCAGAAGCTTCTTTCTGTGCTCTGTATTGCTGGATTCTGATAGTACTGTTGAAAAGGTGGCTGCTAAGGAGAGAACGTGCCACGCAAACCTTTATAGCGGGTGGCACAGCGGGTTAAACCGCTGAATCATAAGCTGTCGATCGAAAGGTCAGCAGTTCAATTCCCGCGACAGGGTGAGCACTCGTTGCTTGGCCAGCTCCTGCCAACCTAGCAGTTCCAAAGCATGTCAATGCGAGTAGATAAATAGGTACCACTTGCGGGAAGGTAAACAGCGCTCCGTGTTCCAGCCGCATGCTACACGCTGCGGCAAGGAGAGTCATGCCGGCCACATGACCACGGAGGCGTCTTCGGACAACGCTGGCTCTTCGGCTTTGAAATGGGGATGAGCACCACACCCTAGAGTCGGACATGACTGGACTTAATTGTCAGGGGATACCTTTACTTAATCACTGACCAGCATGTAGACTTGTTCCTTCGCATATTAATGGCAAAGGCTAGGAAACCACAGTACTGTCCATCATGTAGATGCTGTATGTGGACTTTGTTACTCAAACCATTCTCCATTTCACCTCAAGCACACAGCAGCTGACTGGTCAGAAGAAAGGCATTGTAGGGATGGTTGTTTCTAAGACCGGATTCCTGCTTCACTGGGGTGGCATTAAGTGCTAGTTCCCTGTGACTCTGCATGCTATGCTTTTCAGGTAATGTTTGAATAACAGAACCACATGGTTCTGCAGCTTACCAGGCTAGCGTAGACCTCACTGGGAATTGGCAGTGCTGAAGTGAGGACTTTCCAAGTGACAACCAATGATTCAGCTGTCACTGAAGTGGCATGGGATCCAGCCATAACACTACTCTCGTAATATAGGAGAGAGAGAGAGAGAGAGAGAGAGAGAGAGAGAGAGAGCTTTCTTGTTGGTAGTAGTCACCATGAAACATTCTCTATAGACACTGCCTGGTGCCTTCTTTGCTAGTTTTTAGGTGTCATGCAGTCTGTTCTGGTCGGTCTTTTGCACTTTATTGCTTTTTATGCTAATTGCTGACCCTTTTGTTTTATCTGCTGTTTTCCTTTACCATTCTTTCTTATTCTTTTATTGTATCTTATTTATTTATTTATTTATTTATTTATTTATTTAAAGAATTTATATCCCGCCTTTCTCCCAGCGAGGGCACTCAAGGCGGCTTACAACATTAAAATAAACATGTACATTAAAATAATTAAAAACACATAATTAAAACAATTAAAACAAACAACCCCATCTAAACAATCTTAGTGGTTTACATTGCACGTTCCCTTGAGGCCATCTAGCAAAAGGTAGAAATGCTATCATACAAACACGTAATTTGCTCTATGAAAGGTACCAGGGCACAAACCTGCCTAGAACCCGTACCTGGTGACTTACCGTAGTTTCTCAGTGGTGAGCAACATGCATTCTGCACATGTTCAGATGCACTGATTCCTTTGTTCTCACTTCAGATGTGGCATAGAAAATACATTCCAGGCCTCAGTCCACAAGGTCCAGGATTGACATCTGTTGATCCCTGGTTCGGATTCATATGTACACCTCCTAGGAGTTGGTAACCTGTGGTTTTGCTACTCATCTTTGTCAGAGAATTTAAAAGAATGGTTGCCATGCCAAAACAGAATTCAATGACAGCATGGTGACTTTCCATTCAGCTGGCTCCCTCCTAAGACATATGTTGCAAATTTGCCATTGTCTGATGCTTCTAGATCAGGGCTGCTTCTCCCTTTTAAGGCTATAATGTCAGAGAAACACGACTTCTGAAACATGTTAGAATCTCACAAATGTGTTGCCTGGCATGTTTATACACACATGTATAAGAGAGCATGTCCCAGGCCAGTCTTTGCTTGGGCTGATGGCAAGGAAGCATCGGGTCCTAAAGTCCTTTGGGTAAAAGGCCAAACTTCGGTTCATTGGAGCAAAAGCCCCCTCCCGTCGCTGGCTTGTGAGAAGGCATGCCTTGGAAAATTCCATGACAAGCTGCATCTTGCTTGGTCATCCCGTTCAGAACTGCAAACAGTGCCACATCCTGGGATCGTCTTGACTTTGAGGTAAACAAGACCATTTGTGGTCACAAAAGATGTGCCTTCAGCCCCAGCTTCCTTCACCAACTTCATCAGATGTTTAATCAAGAGGCTTATGCTAATCGAGGTGCAGGCTTCTGAGCAAGCAAGGTCTTCCCTGCTGCACCCTTCTCAGGTGTTGCACAATAGGAGATGACCATCGCCGCTGGGACGGGCCATCAAGGATCTTCAAGAAACAAAAGAACAGCCCAAGATGAGCTCACCCTACAATGATCCCTTTGGTAAATTTCTCTATAAAAAGTCTGGTCACGGACCACTTTGTTGTTTGGTTCTTTGGCTGCACTCTCTCCTCCCTCTTGTATTGAGTATAACCTAGTGATGCTGCATCAAGAATCCCCATTCCCTTCATGATGCAAGAACTGCTGTGCCCACCAGTATCCAGACCACTCTTTTCTTTCTAGACGGCTTCTTTCCCCCCCCCCCTCACAAACTGCAGCTCACCACCCACTGAGCTGCCCTCCAGGAAGGCTTTTCCTGGGAAAGCAGTCCTGGATTCCTTGCTTTGCTTCCCTCCCTGAAGCTGGCGGAGGCTACTGCCTAAGCCCCTCTGGGTTTGTTTATCAAATTCTTTTCCTTTCTTCCCACCCCCTCTGAATTGCGAAATCGGTGTGTCTTAGCAAACTATACTTGGCAAACTTTACCCAGCAGATAAGGATAAGTAACCTTGGCCTCTGGCACGCCTGACCATTGGCCCCCAAACACACTGTCTTCTGTGTCTTGTGTGTGCAGTCAAACTGATGACACACTTAGAGAAACACTGGCCTAGGCCGTGACTGAACTGCTCTTAAAAACAAAAATGTGTGCTACCTGTGTTTCTTGGAATGGTTTTAGAGAGTCTGTATATGGTACTGAGGTGGTCTGTAGGGCTGCTAGGAAATGGCGATGGGAGAAGATACTGTCAAATGCACGTGAATATGCTGTACTCACTGGTGGAGGGAAGAAAGAGAATACCTGCAGCTTGAATACCTGCATGGCACCTTGACTTCCTACTGCTATAGGATTTAAGCATCTCCTCATTCTACAGGCTGTTTTGGACATTCTAACCAGTATGGTGTAGTGGTTTGGGAGTCGGACTTAGACCTGAAAGATCCAGGTTCAAACCCCCGCTCAGCCACGAAGCTTCCTGGGTGACCTTGGGCCAGTCACTATCTCTCAGCCCCACCTACCTCACAGGGTTGTTGTGAGGACAAAAAAGGAGGGGAGGAAATATGTACACCACTCTGAGCTCCTTGGAGGAAGGGCGGTATAAAAATGTGAAAAATAAATAAATAACTGTAGCACTGGTGAGATAAGAAGCATGAGTGAGTCATTCTGCTTCTCTCATCTTCTCTATAAGAAGTCCAGGTAGTCCTGTGTTTCCCTCCTCGTCTCCTCAATTTCAGAAACGTGCTGGTTCAGCTGTCTGTAGAAAGGGTGAGAGAGGAAGCATGGGGGACTCATGTGTCCTCTCCCTGCACGTCTTTTATGAAGGAAGCAAAGTCATTACCACAGGGAGATGCATACTTTCTTTGTCTTAGCATTCCTTCCTAGATTGTACCACTTCAGAGTGCCAGTGGAAATGCCAGTGTCCCACATAATCAGGGCTGCTGAGAGCGGGTTTGGGCCCCGGTTAAAAAATGTCTTCAGATCCCCCAGTAAGGGCAAACTGGCTAAAAATCTTTACACAAGAGAAAAGCATGTGCAATATATTCAGGCCCCCTTCTGGACCTCCGGGCCCCAGTAATTTGTACTGGCTTCTACCCTCTCTCATCAGCCCTGCACATAATAACATTAGTCACTACTTATCATGCCAACTCCTACACACATCTCCCAAGTTTTTCTTTCCTTCTCAGTCCCCTTCCCCATGTCATTCTGAATTTCCTGCAGTACCATGGATTGTTCCTTAACAATGAAAAATTATCTCACAGAGAAGTATGTCCTCAGAGCAGGAACTGATACAGTTAGAAGAGGCAACATTGATTTAAAACGTGTCGGGAAGTGCTTACTGGAGAAGGGCTATGAGAAAAATAGTTTCATTTCATGCAGACGGAACTTGTCTAATAGCACTGAGTTTAAAAATAAATTCCTCTGACATGAGTCATTTGCACAAAAAGTAGAAATATAAAGAAATGTGACATTTGGGTTTTGTACCCACCTCAATGATACTGGTTAACTTTTTTTCCCTAATTTTTTTTTTAAAGGTAGACTACATTTCTTCAGGTGAACATCAACTGATGGCTTGATGTCAGTGGACTGGATCAAATTCTGCATTATGGAACACACAGACGGTATGCATACAGTACTTTAAACATTATGTTATGAAAGGCAAAATCTTGCCTCGTTGAGCAAAATCAGGAAATTAATTTTACTGCAAACACGCCAGTAATTTATGCTCTTCTAGTGGTTAGTCTTTTAGAAATGTGCATAGTTGTGGATTTTAATTGCATATGGACAATGGCAGAATCTGGTAGTTGCTGCAAGAAGGGTAAGTCTCTGAACTTCATGACTGTAGATAAAATGTGAAGGTGGTTCCTGCTACATATTTAAAAATTAGAGGAATCAGGATGGGACTTCCAGTACTCGGGGTGGGACTTCATATAACTGCATTCGGCCTCTTCCATTGGGGAGAGACCATAGCTTCATGGGTAGGACACGCGTCTTGCACGCAGAAGGCACCACCTCATTCTCTGGCATCGCTAGTTAAGATGCTTACAGGTGTTAAGAATGGAAAAAACCTTTGCCTGCAATAATAATAATAATAATAATATACAGTATTTATATACCGCCTTTCTGGTCATTGGATTTCTCCTCTGACTTTATTCAAGGCGGTGTACATGGCTAGGCTGTTCTAAACCCCAACGGGTTTTTACAATATAATAACGTTCTAATCTTTCATAGAACCCTTCATTCGAGATGTTACTTTCACAGTTCAGCTCGCTCTCTCTCTCTCTCTCTCTCTCTCTGGCGTTCGCCTCCGCACTCTTCAGCTTCAGCTTGCTCCACTCCCCCACAGGGCTCTGCAGCTTATCAGCTCGGCGTGCCAGCAGCTCTCCGACAGACTTCCGGCCATCTTGAACTGCTGTCCTGCAGATCTTCAGGCATTTGTGAGACGAATGCTCTAACCTCCTGAGCCATATGTCCTGCCCTTGAACCTTGCAACCTTGAAGAGCAGCTGCCAATCTGACAGCACAATCCTATGCATGTCTACTCAGAAGCAAGTCCCATTGTGTTCAGTGGGGCTTACTCCCAGGAAAACGTGCATAGGATTTATTTTTTATTTATTTATTTTATTTACAATATTTTTACCCCGCCTTTCTCCCCAAAGGGACCCAAGGCGGCTTACAACAAAAAGAAAATACAGTGCAAAAAGTATAATACAAAAATAGTCACATTTTTAAACAGTAAAAACAGTTAACGAAATTGCAGCCTAAATGGGTGGGATTGAGCTAGAAGGACTAGTGATCAGAGGCGTCGCTTCGGTAGGGGCCGTAAGTTTCGCTCCGTCCTAGTCCCATTTACCGAGCGAGCAGGAGGCGGCCCCGCCCCCTCACTGTCGGAGCCATTCTCGTGCGGAGAAAGCAGCAGGCAAGATACCCTGCCTGCTGCTTTCTCTGCACAGGAATGGCTCCGACAGTGAGGGGGCGGGGCCGCCTCCTGCTCGCTCAGTAAACGGGACAAGGATGGAGCGAAACTTACGGCCCCGCCCCTACCGGAGCAACGCCTTTGCTAGTGATCCCACTCAAAACAAGGCGACTTCATACATTTATATGTAATTAGGCCAATTTCATTCTGTACTGGGGCCTACAAAGTAAAGTGGGATGTGAGGTCTGTGCGGCAGGAATGACGTTGGAGCCCCAGTTACGAAGACTCAGGTGTACTTTTGCAAGGTACCTCTGAAAGGGTGTCCTGATACCTGTTCTTCTGGTTTAGCACAAAAGTGCCAGATTAAGAGCCTCAGAATCTTTAATCACTAGCACAGTGGGAAAGCCAGTGTCCTTGAATATATTAGCGAAAGTGGGTATGAGGGCAGAGATTTATTATACATTAGAATCATGCAGCTTTTTAAAGCAAGCTTGTCATGCAGACTGCAAAAACTGTCATTTACATAATTATCAATTAGAATGATGATTCAGCAAATTCCTGACAACGTTCAATGGTACAATTACAGGATTTGGCATCAGAAAACAAGATTATACATTTGCACATGCCTCTTTGGGACTATATCTCTAAGCTGACTCTATAGCTGTGTCTCAGATGACAAATTGCCATCCATGCTTTTCCCTTTCTGCCTTGCGGATGGAGACTAACTGCACGGTGATTTAGTGAGCTACCTTGCAGTTGTGCCTGGAGCTAGAGCTAGCATTTCAATGAAAATTATACATACTGATGTAGGCTGATTTTCAGCTGTGCAGCAGTGGCTCTGCTGTTGCAGCCTTAGAGACAGCTGGGTGGGAAAGCCATTTGGGTCACCTCAGCACAGCCTATTGGGTCCTGCTTGTCTGGCATTTATTTATTACTTTTGTGTTCTGCCTTTTGGTGCTCAGAACAACATTTAACATAATGCAACACTGCTGAAATGCAGTGAATTCAAGCAGCAAGGGATACAGTCCAATTCCTACAGGGATCTGCATAGGGCTAAATGGATGTTGCTCAATTTTGGGTCTGCCCTTAGAATGTACATAAGGCGCATGTGCACTGCAATGCACTAGCTATTACACAGGATGGATGGAACGCTTGGGCTCAAGTATCTTGTGTCCTGGGACCTTGGATAGGAGAGTGATGGCTTAATTATATGGAAGGCATGCACCATAATGTTCCATGCAACGTCCAGCATATCCCAAGGACAGACCAGCCAAGGGAGGAAGGAGGACTCTGTTGAATGCTGTTCAGATCTCTCTGAAGTGCAACTTGGCTGCATCATTGCAAGAATGCATTGTGCCCTACGTTTGTCAGATAATCAAGCGAAATCTACCATCTAGATGGGTTTTCTAGATATCTAGGTTGTGCATAAACTGTCTTTTTACACTATTGCTCTCAGGGATATCTAGAAAGTTTAGATAGGAATTATTTCAGACTTCTCAGAATGTATTATAGTTGCTTGCAGATTATAGAGCTGTTTTTATTGTAAAAAGTCTTCCTTTATTTCAGCAGGTGACTGGACACCAAAAACAGAGGATCAAGATCCACCCCCTAGCCCTTATTCTGTTGAAACCCCCTATGGCTTCCACTTAGACCTTGACTTCCTGAAGTATGTTGATGACATTGAAAAAGGAAATACTATCAAGAGGATTCCAATTCACAGGAAGGCAAAGCATCCCAAATTTAGCACACTGCCCCGGAATTTCAGCCTCCCAGAAAATGGATCCAAGGCCTACTCATCCTCCCCAAACAAAAGCTTCCTCACACAGAGGAAGGCCTCCTTGGGGGCAAAGGATAGCAGCCCTCCTGTCACATCCAGTGATTCACCTCCATCTTCAGCCCATCCCAATGAGCCAAGCTACAGAAGAAAGGCCCTCTTAATAGAGACTATCCCACAAGATTCTGCACGTCTTGAAGAGGAAACTAGCAGCTCCAGAGGGAGGCCTCAGCTGTTGAGAGCATCCAGTATGCCTGCCACACTTCCTGCTACCCAAAATTCAGAAGAAGAAACTCAACCAGCAGCTTCTCCACCATTGGCATTTTTTCAGTCATCTGATGGAAAGGGCTTAGAATTTGATTTTAGTCCTGCCAAGGAATCATTGGAATTAGATACTTTTAAAGGATCTTCATTCATCTCCCCTGAGAATGTAAGAAAGGTGAAACAGCCTATTAATATGACAGCCCAGGATAGTAAGAAGCCTATGGAGCAACAGGGGGAAGCCACCCTTGTCTCAGACCAGCAACAAACAGAGCTTCCTAAGGAGAGAATACAGCTCAATGCTTCCTGGCAAGTCCAACATTTAACATCTCAGGAATTGCTTGTAGTTGTGGAGAATGGAGAAGAGGAATGTGATGCCACAGAGACAAGTACCTGTCCGTTTTCCGTCCAGAGTGAATCGGCTTCTTCCGGGCCTTTAGAATGCTTGCCTGAAAACCAGACCCAGGAAGAAATAGAATTAAACATTTGTGAGACTGTTCCAGAGGTACAGGATGAGGATGAGGAGGATGAAGTTACATGTCCTGGTACTAGAGAGAGGGAAGGAAACTTGAACCTTGAACCTTTGCCCTCTGAAGAACCTAGCAAGATCATAGCCTTGAAGCAGCACATTGCCATTCTGGAGGAGCAGCTAAATAACAAAACGGAGGAACTGGAGCAGATCAGAGTCGTTTTGAAGCAGCAGGATAAGGAGATCAAGGCAAAGGAGAGAAGCATTGAAATGCTGGCAATTTCCAAAGCTCAGCTGGAAGAGAAACTCTGCTGGGAGAGCACCAAAGAAATTAAGCCATCTGTACAGGTGAAAGATGCCCTCCAGTATCACGATGCTGCCGTGAACACCGAACTTGTACCTACCGAAAAGGTTGCCGAGGCGGAATCATCTGACAAAAGGGTTGATGGAAGCATTGCTGCACCTACAGAAGCTGTAGGATGCAACATGTATGGAGCTGATAATAAGAACTGGCAGGTCAAGGTGATAGGCAGGAAACCGTCCCATGTAGACCATAAGATGTCAAGCGTTCCCGTTAGTGTTGGAGAAAAAGAACAGGATATTGATTGTTCCACCCTTGAACGGAGCTACAATGAGCTGAAGATTGATGAACACATTGATAATGGCAACTATCAGAAGGAGGTATACAACTGTGGCACCCAATTCTCAGCTACTGGTGCTCTAAGAAGAGAAAGCTCTGGTGTAGAGATTGCTGACTCAAAAGCAGGAGGCAAGACAAATATCTCTGAAGATGATTTAAAAAAAGATATGAATGAGGAGGAAAGTCACCCAGCACCAAAAGGTTCGTCTGCAGATCCTTCCGTAGGGCAGTATGTGAAGAAAATCCAGGACCTTTTACAAGAACAGTGGATGTGTCTAGAGCATGGGTACCCAGAACTGGCGAGTGCAATTAAGCAGCCTGCCTCAAAGCTCAGCTCCATCCAGAATCAACTGGTTAATTCCTTGAACTTGCTACTCTCTGCCTACTCGACACAAACGCCAACAGACAAGGAGAATTCCAACACACAATATCAACAGTTGGGTAAATAGTATTGGCAGAGCCAGTCTTCCTTTCTCTTATATTGGTGTTAGTCAGCGTTGGCTGGCACCACTGAGAAATTTTGAATGAAATAAACGTGTTTGCCACTTAAAATAAAAGTGATTTTTTTAAAAAACTAAAATATTCTAGTAGTGGACTTTCCATATCATTGAAAAAGCATTTTCAATGAGGCTAATGGAAACGGAACTGAACATAGCACTTCATAAAAGCAACCTTTGAAAATATAGAAGCCAAATGCTAAAGAAATAGGATCTACACATGAAGCTGTCTTCTACTGAGTCAGACTATTGGTCCACCTTGTTCACTGTTTTCAACACTGGCTGGCAGTAGTTCTCTAAAGCTTCCGGCAGGATCCCCTCTCCCCCCGTTCTCCCTGGAGATGCCAGGGACTGAACATAGGACCTTCTGCATGCAAAGCATGTGCTCTACCTCTGAGCTCTACCTCTGAATATACCCCCTAATATTTAACATCACGCAAATGCATGGCATTATACTAATACAATGCATTTCATTTATGCCATATCCTCTTTGACAAAAAAGGAGTATGAATCCTAGGAGGGATGGTGGTACCCAGAAGACGGTGGTGAAACGTATTCCTATAGTCTAGTCTGAACTGTGACTGGTAGAAAGTTACACAGGGGCCTTGGTGTTAACACCTAGTTCCAGACCAAGTGCCACTGCAGCAGTATTGGCATTCCTGGGTCAACAAAATTCCCCTTCCCTTTCATCATTGCCATGCAGTGGGCTTGTCCATGGTGGGATGGGAGCAAGTCTAGCAATGAACCCCTTTGCAGAATTTATCAGTCATTTGTGGGTTATGCTGTGGTGGTGGAAGGATTTGACCATGCCATAGCCGAGCCTTCCCATCTGTGCTGCAATTGGTCAGAGATATATATATAATCAAACTAAGTTTCTAATGGTCTTTGTAGAACTTAATACAAGAATAAAAACCCTCAATGTAATGAATCCACCATGACAATTGTGCCATCGCAGCACCTCCAAAATTCACAATACCTGTTTCCATGCAATAGGAAAACATCAAATCATTGATTCAATCTTCTTATGTTGGATCAGTTGTCGTCTGGAAAAGACTTGTAGTTGTCAAGAAGGCTATGAAGCCCCATTGCTAAAATTAGCCAAGGCAATAAGACTGAGGCTGCAATCCTATACAGACTTCCCTGGGAGCAAGCTCCATTGAACACAATGGGACTTACTTCTGTGTAGGTATGCATAGGACTGTTCTGTGAGCTTCAGGTGGGACCTGCTCGGCTAGCTCAGATTAGAAATCAGTTTGAAGGGTGAGAATGAGAGGTACACCAACCAAATCTGTCCCAGAAACATGCATTCTGTGTTGAACAAAATAGAACAAGTTTTTAGAATGTGTTCTCCTTCCACTCACCGTAATCTACGTTTGTTGCTGAACTGAGTAGCTGACAACTTACTCAGATGCCTTGTCATTAGTTAAATCAAGGATTGTTGCTGTGTTTACTTACTACTAGTCTTGTGTTCATTAAGGTATTTTTACCCAAGGGTGTATATACACAACATGAGTTAAATGTGTACACTTGTGGGCTGGAAGGAAATGGGCAGCATCAGATCAGGGACAGCATTGGCTTCTACTTTTAAATTTCCTGAGAGATACTGTCAGTGCGTTCAGCTTCCTTTTGCCATGCCTTCCCCCTGTGCTATTTAGGCTTCCCGACTCTTTGCCTTAACTCATAATAAGTTCCTCTTGTACCTTTTGAGTTGAACATGACAGGCCAGGAAGTGCTGGACACTTGATGGGGATGTCCTCAGCCCAATATCCCAAGGAGTGATATGGACCTAGAAGTGACTGAGAAAAGCCCTATCTACTTCCACAAGCTCCTGTACACCTCTCTTCCTCGGGGTAGGACAATCCCTTGCTATCTGTCTAGTTGATGACCCTTATACATGCTGTCTCACACTCTTCCGCTCCTACCTCCACATTGCTCTAACATCCTCCCTAGCTCCATTGTCAAGCTAGCCCATTGAATATAGCCCTCACCTCTTCACATACACATACAATCAACTGGAAACCTTTCAACAAAATGGAGGCAGCTTGGGAAGGGACAGCATCTTCCTGATGGTGAAAAACCAGAGTTCAGAGTTGCCACAGCCACTTACATTATTAACAGCAAAGCCCTATGTATGTCTACCCAGAAGTAAGCCCCATTCAGTGAGGACTAATTCCCAGGTAAGTGAGTATAGGAATGCCCTAGTTTCTCAGTGCAGTGCCTTAAAGGCAAGTAGCTACATGTAGGCTTACCAGATCTCCAACCGGGACAGAGTGCTAGACCTTTAGGAGAAGGATTGTGGGCAGGTGTAACTTGTTAAGTCCTAGAGCACAATCCTAGGCATGTCTACTCAGAAGCAAGTCCCACTGAACACAATGGGGCTTGCTTCTGAGTAGACATGCCTAGGATTGTGCTCTAAGGTTTAACAAGCTACACCTGCCCACATTCCTTCTCCTAAAGGTCTAGCACTCTGTCCCGGTTGGAGATCTGGTAAGCCTAGCTACATGAGATAGAGAGGATCTGGCGGTTGTCCCTTGTCCTTTTCCCAACATTACAAGAGCTGAAACAAAATGTTTCACAAGTATCTGGTCAGTGTTTTGGAATTTAAATCAAAAGTTTTTAATTTCAGAAATTAAAAAGAGAGGGGCATGGTTTAAAATCATCTTAATTGTTGTTAATTGTTTTAAGGCAATTTTATTGACTTGGCCAGTATTTTATGTCTTCCTTTGGCCAGCAGCATCAATAAATGGCTAATCATGTCATAACAAAATGGATTTAGGTATATTTGCCCATTAATTGTTGCCCAAATTCATTGTGTGTCTGAGCGAGCGCACGTTTTCTAGCTAAAGCTCTAGAATGTCCTGAAGTTGCTCTGTGCAGGCTCAGATCCCATCAGTGTGGCTCTACCGAGACTACAAAGAAGAAGAATGACATATGGTGGGAGGGCCAAACACATATGTGTGCAACCAGCACTCTAGCATGACCAGTCTTCCATGCCTACACCACACCTTAAGTTTCCACATTATGAGCTCATCTATGCGGGAAGGTGCTTATTTATGACAGCTGTCTGAAGCTCCGCTCACCCAGAAGTGTTTTTCACCAGCATCCACACATCGCTCTTGTCATGCAAGAACACTCTAGGAGGATTGGATTTTGATTGCAAAAGGACTGTGTTTACTATGTGCAGCTTGCTAAAAGTATATAACCTTGGGAATGATAAAATATTGTAACATTCTTGATGTTCTGTGTTTTTAATATTTCTATTAGAAATCTCTCCAAGTACAAGTCTTAAATCTATTATGAAAAAGAGAGACACTGGTTTCCATGCGGGAGGTAACGGCACCAAAAAGAACCTTCAGTTTGTTGGGGTAAATGGTGGGTAAGCATCAATTAAAGAGACAAAGCTACCTTTTCCCTGTAATGTTATCATTATGTGTATGCCAAAAGACAGATAAGAATAGATTTTGCTGTATGAAATATGGCCTCTCTTATCCCTCTTTCATTCTAATATTGGTGAAGCTGCCATGACACCCTGTAGGAAGCAAGGGGGAACATCTAATAAACTGCAATATTGAATATTACGGTAGCATCAATGAACCTCAAAACAGCACAAACTTTAACAAAAGAAATGGTAAACTTTTCATGGAATAAATAGATTCTAAAACAGGCATGGGTAAGCATGCCAAAAGTCACACTGTCATCGTAACTAGTCTGTGAGTTGAAGTTCTCCCCTTTTGGATTTCTGTGGAGAGAGCCAAACAAAAGTGTACTTTATATCCAAATTGTATAGACATTTAAACCCCCTCTCTCTCTCACACCCTCTCTTTTACAAAGAGATCTGTTTTTAAGACATTGGTTCCCAAACCTTTTATTCAAGGAACCTGTGAATGATATTTTTGTGTAGCCTACAGCATCACACAACTACTGTTGAGGTTGCTGTTAAACCACCTTTGTGCTCATGTGGGGTCCTAAACGTCTAGGGGGGTCCACAACATTTGGCTTCCATGGGAGAACGTAATATACTTTTAAGTGAGAGTAGTCAACTGTTTCTCCCCTATAAACCAAATTCTTAGTCACTTTCACAGCTCATTTCTCTGCACAGGCTTCAAATTCAAATGTACAGTACTCAGATGACCGTTTTTCACACAGTAGTTGCTTGTAAATTCACAACAAACTGACTGTTATGATACGATATGGGCAGTCAGGCATCTGTAGCATTAATCACGAGATAAGGCAATTTTTTTACCAGATCCTCTCAAGGGGTGGGGTGGGGTGGGGTGGAGTGGAGTGGGGGGCAGCAGGACTGTCCTACAGTTGCTTCACCGTGTGGCTGAAGGCTATATAGACGATCAGCATCCCACATTTGCAGTTCCCTTGTGGTGAGTTAACATGTGGCAACCATGTGACCACTGGTTATTTGTACCCTTGAACTCAGGACTTCCCTTCAAAAGATGGCATTTCTGCCTTTAAAGCAAATCCTTAGTAAACATTCACAGGTTCTCATTGCCATTCTGAATTTGAAAATGAGGCTTAAACTCATCTCCCATTCCTGAGCAGCTTTAACGGGCATTTGTGGCATTGTTAGGGATACATGGAGGAATCTTAGGGACCAGAATAGGCAAGGGTGACATCAGGAGAAAAGAAATACCTGAGTGGTCTGGCCAGGTAGCGAACACTCATGGTCCCAAGGTTACTTGGTATCTGCAGGGCAATGATCTCTAGGCTGTATTGGGGAAACCTTCATTGCCAAGAATGGGTGGAACACATGAATAACGTTGTGGTGTCACAAGACCATCATAAAACAGTCTAAGGCTAACCCTACCTGTGCCAGTATCTTAGAGAACAACTCTTAAGGTGCCCATCACCATCTACTGGGTCTCAACACATGATATGGAAATCACTTATGGCCCAATCCTGTGGGCTGCACGTGCCACCATAGAGGCATGTATGTGTATGACTTTACGGCATTGTGCTGTGCGTGATGCCGGTGGCCATTTTAGAGCTGGCGCCACAAACGGCAGCAGCAACAATGGTGCACTGCCACAGCCAGCGACCTGATCTGATGCAGGTAAGCCAGCACAGGAGGTTGGCGATGGGCAGGGGGAGGGCGGAAGGTGGATCGGGGAGAGAGGGGATGGTTCCCGACAGTACCAGCATGCACAGGATCCTATCCCCATTCTCTCTCCACTTCCCTTTCCCTTAGCTTCCTCGGACTTAGCAGCAAAATAGCTGGCGTAAATCCAAGGAGACCCATTGGGGAAGTGGACAATTGTTCCTTACCTCGAGGAAGCCTCTGTGAGTGCCCCCCCACCGCAAGCTACTCCATTGGCACAGCTGCATAGGTGATAGGGGGGTTAGTTAGGATTGGGGCCTTAGCTGAATATCTCAGCTCTTTTGTTATTCTTGGAATAATTACCTGAGCCATCATATGAATTTAAGTGTATAGACATTTTTCATACACTTTTGCTTCATACCCATGCAAGCAGAAGGATGTGGCTCAATGAGCTATTGGCCTTTAGAGCTTCAAATTCATTTAAGTTGCAGACCTAGTCCAGATCTGGTCAGTAGTCATACCCTCATGCCTGTATGAGTTAGTGAAGGTAGGTTAAAATCTGTGCTTCACATTTTGGGAAGCATAGCCAAAACAACTGATTCATTAGTCTCGACAAATTGTTGTTCTGAACACCATGACTGCTTCTGGACACTAGAATTGGTATTTCTAGGGCCTGCACAAAGCAAATGGGGGGGTGTTTTTAAACACTTTTTTTGCAACACTGATCTTTTTTCATATAAGTACAATGATATTAGAGCACTAATCAAGAAGATCAAAACAAATAGCCACAATGGCACACTGCTGGGCTATTTGCTCAAGGACATTCGAGGAGGGGAGATGGCACCAAGTTACAGAACAGATCATGTGCCATATGAAGGCAGATCAAAATCAAATAGCAGAACCGTGAGGATGTCAGAAACAAAAATGAAATACCGTAAGCAGGAACTACCATCAATGTCAATAAAAATACTGATGATGTTTGGGGAGATTTTTCTTCTTCTGGCACCTCAGTGTAACCAAGGACCAAGTGGTAAGGAATTATTCTGGTCTACATTCAGCTTTCATCTCTTTTAGCCAACGTGTTGATTTATGAAACTATGTGTGTCATTTGTACATACATTGGAAAGCTATATTTATACAGGTTTTGGGTTGCTTTGGAATTGGTTCTAAGCTGCGTTAGAAGCATTAGAACTGCGTTAGAACTGCATTGGTTCTAAGCTGCATTGGCCTTGCTGCATTTAAACAGATTTCAGTGTCATGTGCACAGTTATCTATGAATAATGCCTGCCAGATTCTCTTTTGGTATCAGTGGTGGGTCTTTATTCCCCTTTTCAGAAATTACTATATGCCACCAATAGTTACTAAAAGGAGCAGCTTTGCTCATGGAACTACTGTTTTGCACAAGTTCCAGCCATACTTTGCTAGCTAGAAAGCAAGCATCATATATACATTTGAGATGTTAAGTCCACCACTCCTATAAAAGGCCAGTATCTTTTATGATTTATTACATGTATATCCTGCCTTCCTTCCATCATGGAACTCAACATGCTTCTACTCCGGGTGATAACCCATCCGGGTGATCACCCATCCAGGCACTGACCAGACCTAGACTTGCTTAGCTTCAGCGAGGTGACTATACCATCTACCCTCAGCACACGCCCTGGACCCAGGGGCAACTTGCTACACTTAGCAGCAAGTTGCTTGTGCATGAGATTCTTCATATCCTGGGGAATTAAAACAAATCTTGTAGCCTGCTGAATGTAAATGTTAAGCATCATTTGAATTTACCAGTTTTGCTTACAGTTCTCTAGTTGTTAGGTAGATGGGTAGATGGAAAACTGAATAACACGTCGTGTCCTCACTCAGTTATGAAACAACATCCAGTGAAGATTCAAGTTGTGAAGAAAGCTCCTCAGAAGGGAATTCAGATAGTGAGACAAATGACCATGGAGAGCAAAGATGGCAGAAAGATGGCAACGAAGGTGAACATAAAACATTTGAAACTTCCCAATGCACGAAGAAGGAAGCTTCTGAGCCAGAAGAACTAGAAGGAACCACAAGAACAAGCACACAGCACAAGGCAGAGAGGTAATAAGACTTAGCATGGCAAAGCCAAGGTTTTGTATGAACATGTATAATGACCTCAGGCAATGAATAAGGCATTCTTTCCTGCTATGCTGAAAGACTGTTTCCCCTCTACTGTCAGCTGGTGTACTAAGATATGTTGAGAGAAACAGTGATACAACAGGGATCCATCCAGTGGTTATAAGACATCTGTGTGACAATGTTCTAACAATGAAGATAAGATATTATTGGTGCGGTGGTTCCTTTTAGGCTGTTATGGTGATCTGTGTCTTTCATAGATGAATGGAATTATCCATGTGGGGTTTCTTTTATGTTACTTACTTGTAAATGATGATGATGCACATGTAAATGATGATGATGCACATGTAAATGCACATGATGCATTTATGTGTTGGGCTTTGTAAATTATTTGCCTGGGCTGTAGAATAACAGACAAAATCATGTACATTGCATGCCAGTGGATGTAATTTGCAATAAATAAGACAGGGGATGCCAAATGGGTTGCATCTTCCTGGTAAGAGCTTACTCTGGCATAAGCACTGCCACCATATGGCAGCTCATCAGTGGGCCTATTGTTCTGGAGGGAAGGCCATGGTGAGTTGGATGTGGTCAATGGGTCATGCCCTGATCAAAACTAATAGTGCCCATCTCACATGCTGAAATAATGGCCGTAATCCAGCAAAAGGATAGACACCCTTAAATTTGAGTACGCTTAATTCTGTGTTTGACTGTGGCCAGTGCCTTTATAATATGCCCTTTAAAAGGAAGTAGGCCTCCAGCTACACATTTCCCACTACAGTCAGATAATTGGCATGCTGAAAAAGAATTCTTGTGAAGTAATGGGGTGTTGGGAGTTTCATTGTGTAGTGCTCTTCCCAATCAAAGTATACCAGTTATTATTTATTTCTTACCGTAAACCCACAAAGATGTTCTTCATTTTCAGATTTAAACCCTCTGTAGACTTTTTGAAAGGATGCCAGATCTTGAGCAAACATATGTCAGAAATAAGGACCACCAAGGACAAATTATTGGTACTGGTATTTTTCAGCTATGTCTTATCTGATTTTCTTTGAACACATTTAAGAAAATAATCAAATATCAATGATTATTTTTGAAGCTCTTGATAAAGTAGCACTAATTCTTCAAAGATATGCAACAGTTAACTTCAAAGTACCCCATTCCAAAATCCAAAGTAACAGCATTCTGGCCTAGTTGTATAAATGGAGTGGAGAAGACTAACAGCCCGATTCTATCAAGGGCCTATGGCAGCACTGGCGTCACTGCAGGGGGGGGCGGAGTTCTACGTTCTGCTGCGGTCCGACACTCCGTTACACCGGTGCACAAAGCGGTCCCGCCCCCTTGCCTTCGGAGCCATTCAAGATGGTGAAAGCAACACGCAGGGAGTCTTCTGCGCGTTGCTTTCACCGCCTTGAATGGTTCCGAAGGTGAGGGGGCGGGGCCGCTTCGTGCACTGGTGTAACGGAGGGTCGGACCGCGGCGGAACTTAGAACTCCGCCCCCCTGCAGCGACGCCAGTGTATGGCAGTGGATCTTGCGTTACAACAGCGCAAGAGCCATGCCACTATCACACATTTCAGAGCTGCTGGCCCAAGCAGCTGGCGACGCCGTGCTAGAACCACCTAAATCCTTCACCACCGCAGGTAAGGTGGTGGAGGCAGTGGTTCATGGGAGGATTGGGGTGGGCTGGGTACGGACCTTGGTGGTAGCAATATCCTGTGCCCCTGGCCTGGGCCCAACATGTCCCCTTGGGCCTACTTGCCAGCAAAAGAGCTGGCAATGATCCAAATATGCCCATTAGGGACCAGGGAGTGGCAGAGTAGTATAAAAGTATAAAGTTCTGTATAAAAAAAGTAGTATAAAAGTTCTGTGCTTATTTCTCTGCCTCTGTCTGGTCCCCGGATGGCCCATATCATGCAGTGGGGCTGCATCAGCGCCACTACATGCTCTGGATAGGATTGGGCCATAACAGTTTTCTATTAATTTGTGAAAGATTTACAATAATAGCATCCTTCATAATACTCCCATTGCATTTATTTTCCTGAAGCAGATCTCAGGGCCAAACAACTCACAAAAAAGCAGGGATACTATAGAAGATAACCTTTACTCTTTACTAAGAGTATGACCAAAATCTGTACTTCTGTGACAAGTAATCGTGAGTGAATGGCAGGTATAGATGTGCTAGGAAAAGTAACATAACTAGTTTTGTTTGTTTGTTTGTTTTAAGTGATTTCATAATATTGAAATAATCGATAATCTAAGGCTCTGTGAATCTCTGTCTGATTATACAGGCCTAAAATAAGACCTCATTCAAACATTACACCGAGCCATGGATTTTATCCTGGTTTCATACAATGTTTCCAAGCCTCAGGCTCATGTACTCGCTAGTTTTGTATCCTGGCTTGTTCCTAATGATTAGAAAGAGCCAGTATTTGCTATGTTTGGACATTCTGGCAAAACCTGGCTCTAAATCTAAACCATGATTGGAAGCTGAAACTTTCTTCCTCTTGTGTGCCTGACACACACAGAGAGAAAGAGAGAGAGACAGAGAGACAGAGAGAGACAGAGATTACTCATTGGCTTTTTCTTCCTGGAAAACATGGAGACTGGGGCAACATTCTGCAGGTGTGTCCATAAAAAGACTGATGGTATAAAGATACTATGCCTATATAGATGTCTCAAGTATGCTATGGAAGATGTCTATTCCTCAGAACTCTTGGTTGCTCAGGAGATAGTGAAAGAATGCTGTGCTGGTTTTCTTACCTGAACAGATTACTTGTGGGTTTTTTCATGGGAATTACTCTTCAGAAAGTGTCCTTGAGGAAGGCACATGCCAAAATGCATTGGGCCACTTAAAGCATCTTGATAAACTTTTTGTATCACACACTGGCGTTGCTGGAGGTGGGGCGGAAAGCTAAGTTCTGCAGCTTTCCGCCCCACCGTTACTCTCCTGCACGAGGCGCCCCGCCCCTCGTCGTAGGAGTCCTTGGAGAGAAAGCAATGCGCAGGGACTCTCCTGCGCGTTGCTTTCTCTCTGCTGACGGGCTCCTATGACGAGGGGGTGGGGCGCCTCGTACCAGAGAGTAATGGTGGGGCGGAAAGCTGCAGAATTTAGCTTTCCGCCCCACCTCCAGCGACGCCAGTGGTATCACACCTGGTTGGAGGCTTCCTCCCCTTTTCTTTTTCCTGGTCTACATCACATAGGGCAAATTCACATATTTATCATCAGTTAGGGTCAAGGTAGATGTGCAAATGCATGTTAGATTTTAATAGAAGCATTTAAAGAACTATAAATAGCATATGGGGGTGCATGATTGCATTAGAGATCACAGTGGGGACTAAGTGCTAAAACCTCCTCTGTACCTCCTCCACAGTTTCAGGCCATTTCACATGCTCCTTCCTTCATACTATTTTAAAAAAGAAATGCATTCAAGGGTCAAAAGTACACATTTGCATGTATGTCTAGTTTGGTTCTTAATAACGCCAGCATCAAGTGACAACTTGCATGTGTGAAAGAGCCATCACAGGTCAGATCAGATACCCCCCAATGGGAGCTATCAAAAAACAAAATGCTGTTCAGTGGAGGCAGTTCCAACATAAAACGGCGGGCTGGGCTCTTTGAGAGCTTGCTCCCGTTTCCTACCAGGTCAATGGGAGCCACAAGCACAGATCTATGTTGGTAAACAGTTAAAAAGCTTCACTGCTGGACTAAATCAGACGTTGGTCTTTTTAGAGGCATGCTTTAAGCACCATCTGCCAGGAGTGGTTCCGAATCTCAAGCAGGAAGTCCTCCAGTCCTGAAATTGTTGCAGCTTACCTTCGAGAAATCCAGGCCATTCACCCCCAGTTACAGAACATCATTGTAAACCTGGCTGATGGGAATGGAAATTCAGCACTTCATTACAGTGTTTCTCATTCCAACTTTCAGATTGTGAAGCTTCTTTTAGAGACAGGTAAGAATCCCATGATTGTTTTTGATGCTGCTGCAAGTTATTTCTGCTCCTTGTGCTTTCAGCGCTCTTCTCAATACTGCCTTTTCCTCTCTCTTCTCACTACCCGGCCTGGGTCTTGTTTTCTTTTGTCATGACTAGAGCAATCTTCTCTCTGGTCTTCCTTCATTGTGCCCGGATCCTGTCAACTCTTCACATCACTCGGTCCTTCAATTTTTTTTGCCTTGTTTTCTGTACACAGACCTCATCAAGGGCTCTTTTCACCTTTTCTGCAGCCTTCCAATCCATGCTTCATTTAGTACAAAGTGTTGTCCTTACTTTTAGGCTTGCTATTGACATTTAGGTCTTCTGGCACAATATCCCCATCTCCGAGACAGTTCATACAACCAAGCAGTTGTAAGGTGGCGTACCTATTTAAATTTGACTGCTGGGAGGGTCAGTTCACACTACAAATAGGGCTTTTCAGCTTTTGTTTGTTTGCAAGTACCACTGTTCCAGTACCTTTTGCAGGTACCACTTTTTGCAATTGCCACCACAGATGGCAATTGTGCACGAGAGTACTGGTAGGGGACTTGTCCTATAGTTGGAGCTTTGCTCTGCAACCTCCTCCCTCAAGCTGTGCCTCTTTTGAAAGACCAGGTTTCAGTCACGTCTTGCCTGGTTCTTCCATCTCCACTTCCTGGGGCAGGCCAGATAGGACAGTGTCACATGGTCACCATGGCAGTGGGGCTCAGAACTATCTGCAATACTGTGATATACCACTAGTTGAAAAGCAGGTACTCGGTGTTTGTCCCTGCATGCTTGGAGGTACATATCTCTGTCTTTCACATTTTATTGTGTTTAACTCTGGTGGCATTCCACAGCGATGCTAACAGAAGACGTTTTAGTGACAGTGATGTTTCACAAGTTTGCCCAGTTGCTAGCAGAAGAGAAACTTTTCAGCTTCTGCAAGAAGTTGTGCAGCGATCTTGTGTAAGAGGTAGTGCATGTTGTGCAATGTGTTGTTCAATGTCTTCCACTACTGCAAGAACTACTCTGGAACAGAGTCCAACAAAAAGCCTTGTAGCACCTTAATTCATTTATTTCAGCATTAGCTTTTTCATGGACTGCAGTCAGCTGCTCTCTAGCCTTCTGTTGCATCTGATTAAGTGGATTTAAATCCACGAAAGCTTATGCTAAAACAAATTGCTCAGTTTTTAAGTGCTACAAGACACGTCCATTGTGTTCCTTGAACAGAGGTAATGCTCTCTGTGTAACAACCTAGCGCAATGTCCTTCCGCTCACATAATATATATATTTTTTTTATTGTAAGTCGCCTTGGTTGCCCTTGTGGGAGAAAGGCGGGGTACAAATTCTATAAATAAATAAATAAGAGCAGTTTCATTAGCAGAAGACACCTCCGGACATCGCCCATTGCAAATGCATCAGCAAATGCACTTGGTACAGACATATAAGGTGAATTGGCCCTCAGACATAGATCTGGCTGACTAGAAACTGGCCATTCTCACAGCAGGAATGGCTATACTGAGACTGTGACTGAAACAAGTGTTTTAGATGGTAATAGGAAACTAGCATTCAGCAATTAAAGGCTGCATTCTAAATGACTGAACTATTAGGTCAAATGTGAAAGAGTCAAGCGGCCTGCTGAGATTTTTATCCAGTAAACATGCATGTATTTCCCAGCAAGAAGAAAGAGGCTCTTTGACTTCCTGGTCGGCATGACAACCCGTAAAATGTTAGAAAAATGCCATATTATCATATGTGTCTGTAAATCAATTGTTGCACTAAGATTTCCAAGTCACCCCACAATATTGAAACAAGGTTGTTTTGTTCTCTGGGTAGATGCCCCCAGGCAACTATATTCAAAGCTACACATTGAGTTTCAGTACAGTACTAACTCATTTCAGGCCTATGAAAGCAGAAAAATAATAGCATGTTCTGGGGTACTAGCAATGATGCAAACCGTAAGAATCCTGTACTGTCCACTTTGACTGGCTATAGCACTCCAAGCAGAGGTTTTTTTCCAATCCTGCTACTTGAGAACTTTTATTAGGAGACTCTGAGACTGACCTGGAGACTTTATACACACAAAGTATGTGGTTTGCCCCTGAACTGCTTTCTTCTAGCTCTTCCCATGCTTTCAGGGCAGGGCCTATGCATGAGTGAGTGAGTGAGCATACTGGTCACTGTATTTCCTCTTAGGAATTTTGCGCTCTGTTTAGGTCAGCTGACCAGAGATAACAAAGTTGCTATCATTCAGGTATCTCTCAGGGCTGGTTTATGCTTACCAGCAGTGGCCTGGGAGGGACTTTCCACATTGTGTCAGTGACGCATTTTGTGAAAGAATGGCCAATTATTACTTTCCATGTGAACTTTGACCTTCCTTCCCATCACACTACCAGTAAATGTGGATTCACCCTTATTCTAGGATGAAAGTGGGTGAGCCCCTAGTGTTGCCTTTCATCTCATTTGAACCTTCGAGTCTTCTCTTTTCAAATGAAAGAAACTGAAGTGAGCTGAAAGGTTGTTATTCCAGGATGATGGATTGTGAAAACGGGGTGTAGTGTTTGCATAAGGAATGCAACATATTTGGGGAACTTCTATAAGATACAAGGTTTGTGTTCACTTCTCTTATTGTGACTTCTCCATGTCTTGGTCCCAACATCATTGTCTTAAAAGGAGGCTTTCAGGTCCTCTTCAAAATAGTATGTCCCCATGGATTAAAATTCCCATTTCTACATTCTAAGACACAACTGTTGAGATGAAAAAACTTGGTTTTGGGGGTCATCACAACTATCCGCATGGCCCATTGCCTAATGTATGTTAAAAACTATTTATGCAAAAGGTTTTGTGATTAAAGGCTGATCTACACCCACTCGGTTTACGTTTAAAGGCTCGCAAGCGTAGGGGACAGGATACCCCGCCCCGAAAAGCAGCCCTGGCTCCACCACTTCTTCCAACGCATCGAGAAGCTCTCCGATTGGCTGAAAGCCCCCCTTCTCATCCTATTGGTGAAACAGTTCGCTCCACGTCTCGCCTTCACCTTCTTCTGATTGGCCAAAAATGGCCAAACACGAGCATGGTCCACGACTGATAGCAACGGAACTCGGGAGAGCGTCGATCTCCCGCGTTCCGATGCGATCTGATAAAATAGAAGCCACACAGCTCCGCACTCGCCGCATGCACCTGGGACGCGTCGGGATTCATGCGGTGTAGATCAGCCTTCAGGCAATATCTATGAGACACAACACAAGTGATTCAAATTAAAATATTGCTGTACTTATTTTATGCCACTCTAACTGCTGGTAGAGATATATGACAAATCTTGTCTTGTCTTTAGGTATCTGTGATGTAGACCATCAAAACAAAGCTGGCTATACAGCAGTGATGATCACACCGTTAGCATCAGCAGAGACTGACGAAGAGATGGAGGTAGTTACAAAGCTGTTGAAAGAAGGCAATGTTAACATAAGGGCAAGTCAGGTATATTTAAATATTTGCTATATTTTATTTTTCAAGTGTCAGTAATTGCATCTGTGAAAAGTTTTTTGTTAATGTGATCATAGATATCAAATAGGTAGGCTTACCATATCCAAAGGGGGACAGGGTGCCTACACCTTTAACCATTGTAAAAAGAGGGAATTTTGGCAGGTGCAGCTTGTTGCACCCTTCCATTATGAGTTGCACCTGCCCAAATTCCCTCTTTTTACAATGGTTAAAGGTGTAGGCACCCTGTCCCCCTTTGGATATGGTAAGCCTAAATAGGATATCTCAAAAAGGATATAGTGGAACTGGAAAAGGTGCAGAAGAGAGCGACCAAAATGATTAGTGGGCTGGGGCCTCTCTCTTATGAGGAAAGGCTACAGTGTTTGGGGCTCTTCAGTCTAGAAAAAAGGCGGCTGAGGGGGGACATGATTGAGACGTATAAAATTATGCATGGGATGGAGAGAGTGGATAGAGAGAAGTTCTTTTCCCTCTCACATAACACTAGAACTATATTATTATTATTATTAATAATAACAACAACAGTATTTATATGCTGCTTTTCAACAAAAAGTTCACAAAGCGGTTTACAAACAAAATCAAATTATTAAATGGCTCCCTGTCCCAAAAGGGCTCACTCAAATTCAGTGGAGGGAGTATTAAAACAGACAAAAGAAAATATTTCTTTACCCAGTGTGTAATTGGTTTGTGGAACTTCTTGTCACAGGATGTGGTGATGGCACCTGGCCTGGATGCCTTTAAAAGGGGATTGGACAGATTTATGGAGGAAATGTCCATCACAGCTTACAAGCCATGTTGGGGATAAGCAACCTCCTGGTTGTAAGAGTAGGTTTTCTCTGTGCCAGGTACAAGGGAGTGGCGACAGGATACAGGTATCTTGTTGTCTTGTGTGCTCCCTGAGGCATCTGGTGGGGCCACTGTGTGATACAGGAAGCTGAACTAGATGGGCCTTTGGCCTGATCCAGCAGGGCTCTTCTTATGTTCTTAAATATAATTTCATAAGTTGTTGATTCAGCATTATCACCCTGAAATATAAAACTTACATAACAAAACAAACAAACAAACTCAAGGTTTACAGCACAAGCCCATATATGTTTACTTAGAAGTAAGTCCCTCTATGTTCAGTGGGGCTTACTCTCAGGTAAGTGTGCATAGGATTACAGTCATATAATGTTACCGCCTTACTGATGATCTCAGCTTACTTAAAAATTGATGTACTAACTTTCGAGCTCTACCAATTATCCTGTTGTATCTTGTGCTGCTGTTGCACTATAGAGAGAAGTGGAGAGGAGGAGGGTTAGGAGATATTTTGCACTCACAGACCAAGGAAGGTGTGGTATGAGCCAACAGAGCTCATAACACAATAGAACTCACAACACATGGGATGGCAATTGCACTTGTGACCTGTATTGGGCAGCATTGTGAACCACACAACTGAATTATGTTATCAGCTCACATAACCCTCTTTTAAGGCCAAATGATGCTCTAGTCAAGACATCCTGTTCTATAACTGGAGTAAGCTGAAAGATTTCACCAATATCTAGTAATCTGCCAAACTCTTTCAGCATAACTTGTGTTTCTATTCTATATTACAATAAATATATCAGCAGGGAGATAGGGGCTTAGAGAGTTGAATTTCCCTTGATGCAACAAAGCACCTGCCACCAGTGTGCTTGACAACCTCATCTGAATTTTGAGCAACACAAGTGATTTTGAGGAAAGATTCTGAGAGATTGAAGTTCATAATACGCATTAAAGAACTAGAGTGCACAAATACTTCTCTTTCTTATTTACATCCTTTGCAATTTTGGGCCATCTCCCTCCTTTAAAGGGCTATTTGCAGATCTTTGTGGTTTTCTGAAGAGTGCTGAGAAAATGAAAAATGATATACAAAAACTAATCATATGCCTTGTTCTTGGACTTTTCTAGGGAGGCCAGACTGCCTTAATTCTGGGGGTGAGCCATGATAGGGAAGATATGATAAAAGCCTTGTTGTCATGTGGTGCTGATATAAACCTTCAAGATGACACTGGGTTGTCACCTCTAATGGTCGCTTGTCAGTATAGTAACACTGAGATTGTGAAACTTCTCTTGAGCCACCCAAGCTGTGATACCACATTAAATGACAAGGTGAGAGAAATTCATGCTTGTATCACGTACTGTACAGGAACAGTAATTTTTGCTCACATTCATAGGGCATCATGGGTTTCATAATTGTAGGCTCCATACCATACTAAACTGTACCCTTAAGAATATAGATCCCATGATGTAGTGCAACGGTAAGCAAAATAAACATGTATGAAAAAAGTGTATTTGTGTTGTGAGTATAGATTACAAAACCCATTATCCAGTGAGACTCTGAATGTATACCGGTATATGTTCATGTGTTCAGTTTGGGAAAACACATTTCAAGGTGAAATTTCCCTTTGCAGTTTCATATCTTCCTACTTAAAAACTAGGTAAAGTCAGTCCCTGGCTTAGTTTCATTTGAATTGGGGCAGAAGATAAATATCTCCACAATTTCCCTATTTTTGAATTAATAAAAGGAAGCATTTTCCAGGTTGTTCTGGTCGTTTTATTCAGTTAACAAGAGAACAAGGGGTTGTCCTAACGTTTCGCTCGTAAACCATGAGGAGCATTATCAAAGGTTCTTCTTAGCACAAGTTGTTAACAGTTGGAAGATTAACTGCTGCCTAACACGACCAGAACAACCTGGAAAATGCTTCCTTTTATTAATTCAAATACCAGTCGTGAAAACCTCAGAACATAAATTTCCCTATTGTTAGCATTTATTGAGCGCTTCTCTAAATTTATCAAAGTGCTTATAGACGGGACCTTTTCTTTGTCCTCACAATAGTGAGGTAAGCTCTCTACTCCAGTATATTAACAGTGGAGGCTTCTTTTTGGCAAGACAGCATCTCACAGATGCTGTGAGACACTGGCGTTGCTGCATGGGGGGGGGCAGAGCTCTAACTTCCGCCAAGGCTCCGACCCTCCGTTACACCGGAGCACGAAGCGGCCCTGCCCCCTCGCCTTTGGAACCATTCAAGGCGGTGAAAAACCTCCATAAACCTGAAAACCCAGAATTAATTGGCGATGTTGTCATTGCCTGTCACTTCCAGTGGTACGTAGCAGAAGAGTGGCACTGGAGGTGGTACTCGGCTGAGAAAGGGTTGAGAACCCCTGAGGCAGACTAAATGTGTAACAGTTTAGGATACTTCACAGGAAGGAAAATTTACTTGCTGGCAGAAACTAGAGAAAATGCTATAATTAGTTAGATCCAGATGAGTTCCATCAAGCTGTCTCATAATGAAAATGGTTGGTTTTGAAACAAAATTTTGAAGCCAAACAAGTCTGAGATAGCCAGGCCATGACTTGTAATGTGTCTTTAATTGCATTCACCCTGATGCAGCTGGAGACCATCAGCATCTCCTTCAACAAACAGTCCATGTTTATTCAACATGAAACTTAGTGTTTTGTTGTTGAGATAAAGAGTGTGCTCCATTAATGAGCAATCAGCTCTGCTGTACCTGCAGGAACTCCCCCCCCCCTTTTTAATTTTTGTAAAATGAGCCTTGTTCTATTGATTAATCTACAAACATGGGAAGTTAATAAAAATGCTACCAAATCTCATGAAAATGGGCTGAGAGTCTTCATGCCGTGTCCATGTTCTCTTTGAAGGGATATCGTGTTCCCGTTTGGTGCTAGCAGGTACTTCATTGTGATCATAAATATGGGGGTCTTTTCTACTTTACCAAAAGTAGCATGTAGAGCATTCGATACGAGTACACAGATTGTCTGGGAAAAGTAGTGGGACTAGGAGTGCTGGCACTATAATAATCTCCTTTTCTTTTTCTTCTTTTTCATGTAGGCTGGTAATTCTGCTTTGTCCATAGCTTTGAAATCTGCCCACATGGAAATTGCAGAGCTCCTCCGGACCCACATACAGCACAACCGGTCTCTGAATACATAAAGGGAAATAGAAAATTCTGTGTGCCGGGATGAGAAATGAACAACAAAAGACTCATTCTTTTAGCCAAGTCTGTAACCAATTTATATGCCAATGATCGTAGCTGATAACTGCTGATTTCTCCACTTATGGAAAGGGGGAACTATGTCAGCTATTGCATACATTCCTAATAGATGAGTCATTCTCTTAAGCCTGCTTTTATAGTCTTGCCCTATGCAAATAACCCCAATGATTAGATTATTGCTTTGCCTTTTATTAACAGTAAGCGTACTTTCAGAAGTCAAGTTCGCTCAATGCTTCTTAGGCTGGTAGTCGCTTTGAGCTTATTTATGTCATTTCAAAGCATTAACCTCTTGACAAGCACAGGGAAACTATGTGGTTAGCCCTGGGTGTTTTCAGATAGTGACAGCCAAGCACCTGTATACAGGTACCTGTATACAGTTTTGTACATTCAAGGACTTCAGACAGGATGTCACACCAAAGCTGTTCCAGGTTCATGAAGTTATAGGTAACATGAGGTAATTTTTGTGATATTTAGAGTATCCTGGCAGTCTGTTGCTATCAGTCTGCATCAATTACCAGGGCAAGATGTACCTGGCAAAGAAGGTAAAGCTAAATGGGACTACTGAATCTGGCACTCCACTGGTTCATTAAAGCCCATTGGTTGATGTGTAAGAAAATCAAAAGGTAAACACCCTTCTTACTCCAGCAAAACAGAACACATAACCATGTTGTGGTTTTTTTAAAAAGAAAAAGAACAGAGCACATTACCTTCTGTGGCATCACTACCAGTGCAAATAAATACTGTTGGCTGCTACTGGAGGGTCCTGATCCCAGTATTGCCGCAAGGGTATTAATTAGTACCAGCTGCACTTATGCCTAGTTAGAAGTTGCAAAAGACGTGGAGATGCTGCTCTTTACATCTCCTCTATTCTTGATGACACCTAACCTTGTGTGATGTATAACATGATCTCATCAGCTTTTCCCACCCTGCTCCTGACAGTCAGTGCTCTGAGGCCTGAATAGGAAAAAGCGTATGATGACAGCACATCACACGTTGTGTTAAATAAGATGTTAACCAGGAAGAGAGGAAACAAGACATGGAGCAGCAGGATCTCTATGTCACTTGTCACGTAATCTAATTAAACTAGATCAGAGCTTCTCAAATTGTGGGTCATGACCCACTTGGTGGGTTGCAGCCAGAAGCTTGGTGGGTCGTCAGTTGGGCCCACCCGCCCGCCCTTGAGTCCGTTAGGCTCCAAATTGGAGCCAAATGGAAGCATCCAGAAGCTACTTCTGACTCACCTTGGCCTGCAACTTCTGTGTTGTGCCAGGCCTCTGGGCCTCCTCAGGTCCCAAGAGGCCTTTGGAAGCAATCAGAAAGTGACTTCCAGCTTACTTCCGGGTTCGCGAAAATGTAACTTCTGGTTGCCTCAGGAGGCCTTCGGAGAACCATGTTCCACAGGAGAACGAGGTGGGTTGCGGCACCCTCAAAAGGGGGATAGGTGGGCCGCGGCAGGAGGAGGGTTTGAGAAGCACTGAACTAGATCATACATTAAACATACAATTGTCTCTCCCACGCTTATTTTTCCTTTATAAATAGCCAACATCACTGAGGTCCACTGAGGTCCTGATCCAGAGCAGCTATTTCTAAAGAAAAAAAAGTGTGGGAGAGATAATTATGTGTTTAGCATATTGTCTAGTTTGATGCTTAGCTAGACCTTGATATTAGTTGTTCTGGCATTACAGCACCATGTCATTGGACTAGCCATGAAAATGTTTAAATGGAAAGTTCACCATCGATCAAGTTCACCATCAAGTATCCAGTCTGGCTATAAGCACAGTAGTACAGCAATACTTCAATTCGGGTTTTTTTTGTAACTTATGGATAATAAGTGTCATTTGTAACCGTGTTTCAATTCACTTGTAAGTTGTACTGTTCTATTGATTACTATTGATTTCTGTAAGTAGCAGCTGTCAGCAATTACTTATCATACAGCAACAAATATGGATTGGACAGATTATGTAAAAGCATGCTACCTGAATTGCATTTAGGCACCTAGAAGGCTGCCTTACATTGAGTCAGGCCAATGGTCTGTCTAGCTCGGAATTGTTGATACTGGCTGGCTCTCCATGATTTCAGGGAGGAATTTTTCTCTACTCTGCCTGGAGATACTAGGGATTGAACCCAGGACTTTCGGCATCAAAGCAGATGCTCTTCCACTGAGCTATGGCCCCTCCCTTGAAGGGGCCTTTGGTTTAAATGGTTCTGCTGTAAGAATACAAAGCGAATTATGTAGGGAAATAGTTGAATGTATCAGATCCAAACATGAACACATTACTGTCTGTATATTGAGAAAGCACAAAGACTTTGTTTTGTGTCCCTTTGGAATTATCATATATATGACTCTTATGTTTGCTAATTGAATTTAAATTAATCAGCCAAGAGGAAGCCTTGAAGCATATTTCTCACTGAAAGTTTGGGCACAATTAAGATGTATTGTGCTTCCCCCCCCCCACTTTTTTTTTAACCAAGCTAAGCACCAAGAACAAAATTACTTCATCATAAACTTCCTCATGAGGATTATTATTGTTTGAGATATTTTCATAATTAGGTTCTGTAGAGCTATCTCTGATTATGGCTTCATATGGAAGGTGCCTTTTGGGCAAACATCTGTTCTCTGGTTTCATCAGCCTAAAATGTTGGAAATCCCTAACTTGGTCGATTGAAATCTGTTGTAGTAATTTAGCTGCCATATTGTTCCATTTACTGAGTAACCTCCACTCACAGGATAGCCAGGAGTTCTTCCATGGGCTCTGGCAACCTTCCAGAACTCACTACACTGCATACACGAGATAGACCTTCCTTGCATTCCCATTGTTCAAGCACAATGAATTGCAGATATACATTCCATAATTCGGAGAACTGTGCAACCAGCCCTTCATTTCTGATAGATCTTTCACCCTCTCCAGTTTTCAAATGTGAAAATTGTTTCACCTTTTCAAGGTGATCCTTTAAATTATGTCCATTTTAACTATTCATATGTTACATATGTTCCTTATACCCCAATCCTAACCCCTTCCCCCACTGGCATAACTAGCATTGTGCTGGTGGAAGCTGCTTTACTGCTGTTGTAAAGCAGCCTCTGCTGACAAGCGCAGTGGCCTCCCTCGTGCCGACGGACCCACGGAACCCACCAGAGCAGGTAAGCCAATGCAGGGTGTTGGAGGAAGGTAGAGAGGGTTGGGGTTGGAGAGGGGGTAGAATGGGGCAGTAGCGGGGTGGGGAGGAGGGCAGATCAGGCCCAAGTGGCAGCACATACCAAATCCTGAACCCCTTCCTGGGCCTAATCCACCTTCCCGGGGCAACACGGGCTTGCACCAACGATTAAGGTGGCACAGGTCCAGGTTGCCCCATAGCGGCTGCTGGGGCTTGCCCCGAGGCAATTGGACAAATGTCCCCTTACCCCAAGGAGACTTCCAGCAGCTAGAAATCCCTTGTGGGATGCAGCGGTAACCGCGCCAGCGCCACTACATTGTCGCACGGGGATTTAGGTAGGATTGGGCTGTTAGTGGCTGTCCCAAATTTCACCTGAAAATGTAATGCTTAAAACTAGTCAATCATGGGTACATGCATGTCTGTCAGATAACTCTTGCTTAACTTTTTGGATATATTCACAGTGAGCAATGTTTTGAAATGACCTATGTTTTGAGCAAATAAATTGAACAGAAACAGCAGTCTCCTATGTTGCATGGCAAGACACTTCTGAAAACCAGGTGTATTTTATAAACAGTATGGCATGAGGCATGGAATATTTCTATTAAAAGAAATGTCATATGCTCCTTTGGGACACACCTAAAGAAGGTATCCTGAACGATGTTAATGCCAGGTTGCTGAAGGCCCAGGGCAAAGGCTTACACTGGTGCCCATATGGCATGTTGGGTCCCCACACACCCCTCCAAGCTTACTGGTGGTGGGTGATGGGTGAAAGGCAGCAGTAACTCTTTTCGCCCTCCCCTAGAGCATCCCCCTTAGAGGCCCTGAAGAGACACAGGCTTCTGGTGGAGGCTCAAATTTGTAGATAAGGGTGTCAGCACAATGGCCAACTCATGCCACTGCTGCCATTACTGACAGATTCAAGGGTTGGCCTGGCTAGGTGGTTCCTCAGGTGGGTGTGAAACCTTGGCCAATGCCCATCCAGTGCCTCCTCAATGCAAGCATAGGCAGTGGCGTCGCTCCAGTAGGGACGGGGCCGTAAGTATCACTCTGTCGTAGACCCTTTACCGAGCGAGCAGGAGGCGGCCCCACCCCCTCACTGTCGGAGCCTTTCCCCTGCGGAGAAAGCAGCAGGCAGGGTCTCTTGCCTGCTGCTTTCTCCGCACGGGAATGGCTCCGACAGTGAGGGGGTGGGGCCGCCTCCTGCTCGCTCGGTAAAGGGTCTACGACGGAGTGATACTTACGGCCCCGCCCCTACCGGAGCGACGCCACTGAGCATGGGAAGCATCAGGATGCCTCTAATGTGATAAAGGCAGAGCTGAAGAGTTTATAGTAACAGAGTAATTCTTGTGACATAGAGGACTTCCCCAACTCCCACTGAAACCAGCATTTCTTATCAATGGTGGTTTCAAGACTAGGAAATAATAGACTAGTTTCCTAGACTTCACTAAGGACCAAATTAGATGTGATGTGGAAGATCTATGGGAAATTCAGGTCAGGGTTAAACAACACAGCCTGTGCTGCTTCACAGATCCAGTTGGCAGCTCCACCTGGCTGCTTTGAAGGAAGATAAAACGGCAAGAGATCCTGATTATTGCTCTTCCTCGTCATGTCTAATTTGGAACAAAGACCAATCCATTAAGAGCACTAAGTGTTTAATAGTTTTCTGTCAGAACCTGATATATATCTAGAGCAATTGTATTTTCTGAGCATTTCTGATGAATACTCTCACAGTATGGTTTTCCTCTTTCTTTTTTCTCCCAGCACAGGCTCTTTGCCTAACAGCTGCATGAGATGTAAATACATTTGACAAAGCTGCATTTGTTGAATTCCAGCCTGCCATGCAGCTGTTAAGGACAAAGAGTTTCTTTCCAGAAAGGTGGCGTTTTCCTCACAGTTGCTATCAAATGAAGAAGTGGGCTACTAAATTAAACACATCACATTTGGTCACATACAGACCAAAGGAAACTCCAGTCTATAGAAAGCCTCTTCACTCCTCAGTAATTTGAAATATAAAAGTGCACTCCTTCAGGCTTGCTATAGTACATTGAACTGACATTATTATTAATAGAGTAACCTTCCAAAAATAGTGGGGAAAGGTTTTTATGTGGGCTTTGTTGTAATTTTCTATTAAAGTTAGCCATGTAAGCAGGTTGACAGTCTCTCTATTCAAATTTTCAGAAGTATTTCAGTGATGGGAAACTTCATAAAATGTTTAAACACTGCCAGGATTGATAAAGGCAGCCACAGGCTTAGAGAAGTAATCAATGAAGAGTTCAGCTCTGTAAGGCTGAAAGAAGCACAAAAATCAATCTGAGAAACTAGCTGAGCTGTCGAAATAAGCGTATATGTTATTCACTTGGAGGTGAAATAATGGTGACCAAAGCAGTATGAAGGTATTCTTTAAAAATTTAAGATTATTATTGAGCTGTCCTTGTTAAAAATAAAACAATGGGCCTCCATTAGTCATGAAACTGCTACACTGACCTTGGAACAAAATAAAAATGGTCCTGACAACTGAACGGGTTTCCTTTGTCTGTTTGTTCCCTATCATGTTGTCGTCCTTCCTTCTCCTCTCTTCACCTCTTTCTTTGTTGGAACTGACCCCACACACCATACACTTATTTCAGTAGTGAATATGGAGTTATGATTTTAGTCAACTGTGTTGCTCAGGAGCAAAAGAAAAAGTAACTTCACTTCACATAAGGTATCAGTTACACAACTCCCATTTCAGGAACAGGTCTTCATGCTCTGCCCTTTTTCCAAGGGTATGAACTGAACATTCCTTTCATTATTGCCCTCCAAGACAGAAAACACCCTATTTCACCTCAGGACTCAAGAGAACAAAAAGAGTTTGGATTTGGAGTATGTTTTAAGCATTAAACAACAAATAGCCCAATCCTACCTAAATCCCTGTATACAGGGATTACAGATACATGAAATACAGTGGTGCTGGTGGGGCTTCTGCTACATCCCGGGGGGGGGGGGTCTCCTTGCTGGAGGTCTCCTTTGTCCCCTTGTCCCAGGGTAAGCTCCAGTAACCACTATGGGGCAACTCGAACTTGCTTGCTCTGGTAGGCCTCTGTTGCTCCACCGGCACGGGTGGGAAGACCCGATGCCTGTTTGCGCTGCTGCAAAACACTTTACGGATGCTTTGCAACATCCTGCACTAGCAGAATGTGTGTTCAAGCGGCACTACTCTTTGTTTGGATTGGGCCAAAAGTAATTCTATGTTCTATTTATTTCCAAATATTTAGGCTATTAGTGGTTTCTTACTATTCTCAACTTGTCACCCAATAATCTGAGTGCAGCCCACAAGCCTTGTATGGTATTCCATGCACCCAAACAAAGGGGTTAGGGTATTTCATGTTAATTTATGAGGGATCTGGGAGAGAGTCAAGAAATGAAGGGAAATGAAAAAATTTACAGTATCTTCTATATACATGGGAACCATAAGAAGGAGCAGCAAATTCCTATCAATTACACAAGATTCAAAATGTACTTTCTCTGTCACTGAGTAAAGTTTATTCCAATTCAAATATAAATAGGCTTGCCATCCATCCCGGAATTTCTGGGATCGTCCCGGAACCCGGGCCGGTACAAGCCTCTACCGCTGGCAGATTTAAACTGAATAAAACTTACCTTTTTTCCGGGCACCGCCATCTTGGATCTCGCGTCATGCCCTCACAAGATTTGGGCACCGACATCTTGGATCTTGCGAGATTTTGCGAGATCCAAGCTATTGGCGCCCAGGAAAAAAGGTAAGTTTTATTCAGTTTAAAGGCGGTGGCAGCGGCTGTGTGGCTGGGCGAGAGACACCGGTGACAACTCAACGGGCAACACGGGGGGCACGGCAGCACATGAGAGAACGGCGACACGACGGGCAACAGCGGGCAATGGCAGGGACGACGGGCGAACGGAGGCACGCCGGGCAACGGGCATGGCAGCGACGGCACAACGGGCAACAGCGGGCAATGGCAGCGACGATGGGCGAATGGAGGCACGGCAGCGACAACAGGTGATGGTGGCGGCAAATGGTGGCGGCAGAAGAAGAATGGCAAGTCAATTAATTAATTTTATAACTAAAGATAAATAAATAACCTTTTTAAATTTTTATTCAATTATTTAATTGTGGGGGTGGGTCCCGGTTTACTATCGGGAAAATCTGGTAAGCCTAAATATAAAGGATCCTTCAGTCCTATGTTACAATGGCTAAGCACACAGGGTCTCTCTCTCACATCATCAATATAATGTTCCACATGGTCAACATTCAAATAAATATGCTTCTGTTGTTGCACTGGCCTTATTGGGATGACCTGTATGGTCTTACATGGAATGTTGGTTTTCAGGAAAAACAAAGGAATCCCAATCCCCATCCTACGCACACCTTCAATGCTTTGAATTAGCAAATAGAACATTTCTCAAAAGTTGCAGTGGTCAATTTAACTCTGGACTTGGCCATTCTAGGGGTGTGGAATTTACAACAGATCTAGCCACCCACAGAGCGGCTGCCACTGGAGTTGTAGAATTGGGCAAAAGTTTATTTTTGTTTAGATCTATGCTGAACTGAGAAATCGCCCCTCCCCCCAAAAAAATCCGGTCTGACACATCAAGGCCAAAGCTGAGTTGTACATTTAGCCTGTTCCCCGCCCCTTCTATTATTTTCAAAAGTCCTTATTTTACCCACCAGCTTCCCATTCCAACCATCTTTCAACAACGTAAAAGTCAAGAGACTAAATATGTTTTCATTTGGCATAAACGTCCCATTCAAGCTACTGAGTACAATGGAAAAAAATCCCAATTCACCCTTCAATAATTCCATTTCAGGAATACATTTGCTTTTCTTATTGGTTTATTTATTTACTCACACTATGATTAGACCACCGTCCAACCCCAAATGTTCAGTGAACGGTGATTTGTGCCATAACCATGAATAAATCTTTCATATGCGGAACAATACCAACAAAAAGGTCAAGAGACTCCACTATGTTCCATATCTCTATGCATCTTGACAGCTCCATACTAGTTCAGTGTAAGTGCCAAAACATGTAGGTGCTAAATCCATGTTTTGAAAAAGGACCATTTTGGGTACCATTACTATTTACAAAGGTAGAAATAGTTGGAAGAGGAATAACTAAACGTTGCTGCAGCTATTCCTGTACAATACAAAGCACCAGCCATATGTCTGGCTGCTGTTTTATAACGCAGTTTTCAAGTACTAAGCAATGATATTGTGACAGTAAAAGAATACAAAATAATCGACCAACTATAAAATAAAGCTCTAGGAGAGGAATTTGGCATGTACTTGTGTCAGGGATCATACCAGAAGAAGGCAGGCTGACCAAGAAAAGTAGTGCCTAGTGGTTAGGGAGTATGCACCCCTTCCTGCTCCCCACTTTCCCATTTTTACTGGATCAGCAGCTGAATGGAAGAAAATCTGGTAGTTTCTATCTGTTGCCACCCCAGCCTACAGAGATCAGGCAGAAGGGAGCTGTCTGGGAAAACTCCTTTTTCGAGAACATTGAACCCCAGGGGCTCTTATTTCAAATCAAAACCACAGTAGCATCTGCGAGAGCAATCAGATGTGACAACTCACTGAATTACTCGTGAACGTGGATTAGGCAAGCAAAGAGTCAGAATGTAACTGTTTATTATATATCTAAAAGAGAGGGAATTAAACCAAATGGGGGAAAGGGGAGAGTAGGAAAAAGTACAAGCAGGCTGATGGAAAAGGCTTGAACACAGCTGGAATGGATACAAAGAAAAGCATTACCAATGTAGATACAGTAGCCAGTAACAACCAGCAGATGGAGGTGGGATACAATTCAAGAGCAAAACGCATGCATGCACATACATACACACACACACTCAAGCAGGCTTGGAGTGAAAAAAGAAAACAAAGCAAAACAAAATAATTGCTTGACAGGTCTGGCTAGGATTACAGTCCCTATCATTTAGGCTATTCACATTGTCCAAGAAATCCTGGTCCCTGCACTTACTGGAGAGTAAGCGGGTGCACCTACCACAAATCAACATTAATTTTCACAGCAAATCTGGCAGAAGAACACACAAGTGTCCCTGTGCTTGAACTTAAGTAACTGAGGTTTGATGATGTCATACCACTGCTTGAATGGAGGAGTGGAGCTCTCCCCCCCCCCCACAATGACTCCATCCCACTCCTTTACCTAGACAAACAGTTTTGGCTGCCCAATTAGTGAGGTTTAGCTACTGCAGGCAGGGACGAATGCTTTGAATCTACACATACAGATGGCTGGCTGATCATTGGCATTTCAAACAAGGTCTGCTGCAGGAGCAGGTCCCAACAGCTTTCGAGGCTCCTGAACTTGCACAGGAGCTTCTGGGAAAATATGCAAACAAATGGGGAGAGAGTTCATTCATTACAACATGTCAATAAAAAGGGGTACCTGGTTGATAGTTCATGTAATATGTCACATAGAGCACAATAGTACATCTTGAAAACAGGCACAGAGGATAGATGTAGGGGAATGCCAAGGAAATAGCAAGAAGCTGAACTTTTGAATGGTAGATGTTCCTTTTTTCTTATTAAAACCCATAAACTAAGGAGACAAAGGCATTACATCTTATGTTTTCACAGGTTTTATCTTGCATTTTTCTGCACCACTTATATCCAATATACTTATTTCTTAAAGAGAGCATCTTGTAGCACTTTCAAGACTAACCAATGAATTGTAACATAAGCTTTTGTATTAAATTTTATGTTGAAATAAACGTGCTACAAAACTCATTTGTTGTAGAGGACTAACATAGCAACTTGTTCTTTATGCTGTTTCTGTATTCTGTAAACATAATGGCTTGATCATCAAAATCATTGTACAAAGGCACTTTCTTTGGCTGGACAGAAGTTGCTCTTACCCTTATGTTTACATTTATACTTTGCAGAAATTATCGGGCTAGTGAAAGATGGTGATACCAATGGAACCGTGGGCTATTGAACTTCCTGTACTCCTAAACAGGTTTCTATCCTAGAAGCTTCCTTCAGATGTTTATGGTTGTTTAGAACCACCTTTCAGCTTCTTATGTACCTCACATACAAGCTTTTAGCTCAGATTCTACCATCTATAATACCTTGGAGTTCTTCAGGTTTGCTCAGTGTGTACATTCTTTTTCATTAAATGGATGCCGTATTGGGAGCTGTTATTTGTATATCAGGGATAGCATATAATCCTTTGTTTTGTTGACTGAGACAAGTGTTGACTCAGCACTTATCTTTGTGTACATGAGTACATGAACCAAGTGTGCCATGTCACTTAATCTCTGAACAAAGACTTCAGTAAGTGCTTTAACACATACACAATATGGCACGTTCAAAAACAGGATGTAGACTGCTAAATAAAATAAACAAGGCTGCTGCTTTTGTAATTCGGTGCTTTTTATTTTTTATTTTTAAATTTAGCACAGGAAGCCAGGATATGAATCATCATCATCATCATCATCATCATCATCTTATTATTATTATTATTATTATTGTTGTTGTTGTTGTTGTTGTTGTTGTTGTTGATATCATTATTATTGTTAACATAACAACAATAACAAACATTCTTGACCGATGATGATGATGAAGAAGAAGAAGAAGAAGAAACAATCATTGTCATCTACTATGGTGTATGTGAATACAAAATGTCTCAATAACCACCACCCTGAGGATTTTGCCCCAATGAGTGCTTTGAGCAACGCCTGAAAGAAAATAGTTTTTTAAAAAGGGCTTCCCCCAATTTTTCTGGAATTTTTTTGTGGAAATTAGACAGGTGAAACTATTTTTTAAAACAATTTTCAGAGTTCTAGGGTCACCCCGCTGACCCCCCCCCAGAAGAGCAAAGATCACTGTTTTTAGGGAAAATGAGGTGCAGGAATTGGTTGAAGGGTACTCCCTCCCCACTGAAATTAGAAATGAAACTTTGGCTTCTTTTTTTTTCATGGCCAGGGCCCTGGCTTTTGAATCCACTTTGTTTGGAGCACCTCAGGTTGTTGTAGGCATGGGACCCCTCCCCAAATATTTATATTTCATCAGCCACCTTCCCCTGAACCCCCCTCCTTTTTACCCCATCCAGATCCATCAAGGAATCACTGAGATACAGCCATTTAAAGTATACCGCATTTAAAATTTGGCTTCTTTTCCTGTTGCGCGCACTTTGACAGCTGGCGCGGGCCAGCCGAGGTCAAGAGTCCACAGGCACGCGCCTGCCGCAAGCCTTCCCGAGCCCTAAGAGAAGCAGCAGCCAGCAAAGTTCACCATGTACCTTTTTAATCCTTTACAGCCTTACTCTAATTCTTGGAAGTGGAGCTTCCCTGTAGAAATCACTGTGTTTTTGGGGTTCCCTCAAAAGTTATGTTGCCGGATCCTTACCAAGGATCATCGGGGACACCCCAGGGATGGGTCCCTATACAGAAGGGTCCCAATCCTCCCGCTCAGTGGACCTGCACTGAGCGGTGAAGCTCCTGGCGCAGTGCACATATTTTGCAGCTAGTAAAAAGCTGGGTTACCGTCCCAGCACCCTGCTTGGGGTCCCGGAGAGGCATGAGTGAGTGCGGGTACGGCCCGTTCACCACCCTCGGCCCGGACACAAGAGGTTGAACGAAGGCAAGGCACCGGGGGTGCGACAGGCACCGGGGGTGAGCCTCCTGCCAAGATTCTGCACCGCCGGGAGTAGGGGAACGTCCATTTTAAAACATAACTTGTGCCAGCAACAGCGGCCCCGCTCTGTGATGTTCCCACCTGGCTGCCTTCTACCTGGGTGCCAGCTGGGGGCAGGGGAAAAGAGGAATTCCGGAAGCACAGTGAGGACTCAGGACGGCTACCATTTCCTCGATTTCAAACCTGTCTCTTTGTGTGCCTTTTCCTCTCAAACCATACCATCTCCACCTGGAACCATTGTCTCTGCCTTGCTTTGTCACTGTCATTCAAATGTATCAAACCTGTCTCTTTGTGCATGTCTCCTCTCTATCTCAATCACCACTATCTCCTCTCCCACCATAGAACCATTGTTCCTGTCTTGCTTCGCTACATTTATTCAAATGTCTTTCACCTATCTACCTTAGGATGCATGGTGCCATGAGGCAGGCTCCTTTGTTTGGCACCCATGGGCTATCTAACTGGAAATCCTTGTCTTTTGTGGTAGCAGGCTACACAAAAGATCCCATTCATAAGACCCCGAAGATCTCACTTCACCTGAGGTGGGGACCTAATCCAATTACCTGACACACTACCTCCCCAACCCCATCACCCATTGGCTCCCAGTCCCATCACTCATTGGTTCCCAGTATCACAAAGCATCACCCTCTTCATTGGTCCTTTAATAAAGTTTATCCTTTATTGGTTCAAAGTTTCACAAACGCTGCTGCTATTCTCATTGGTGTAAAGTTTCAATCCAACTTCCTACTGGCTGTATCAACGTGTAACTTTTTGGATCTTTTCCTTTATTGGTTCTTCTTTATTATGTACTCTTTCAAACAATGTACTCCATGATTTCACCTGTAATAATGAAATGTATATAAGCTTTTGTATTGATTTTATATGTTACACTTTCTGCCTTGCTGATTGTGTCCTTTGCTAGCGAAGTAAAGATCTTTCTTTCCAGTACTGGCCTTTTGAGCTCCATTTTGGCGCCTCCACAAGCGCGGATCTTTTCTCTCTCCTTTTTTCTCTCTTTTATTTTTGGGTACCCACTCCACCTTTGGAGTCTGGTGTCTGCTTACCGAATCCAACGAGCTGAAATCACTTGTACTTTTTGGGTGCTTACAACAAGGTGCAGGTGATCAGCTGTACACAGCTGAAAGCAGGAGCAACACCAGGCGTTGCTCAAAGCCCTCATTGGGGTTATATGGGTAACAGAATAGACCTATGCAGCCATTTATTTTATTTTATTTTATTTATTTTTCACATTTTTATACCGCACTTCCTCCAAGGAGCTCAGAGTGGTGTACATATTTCCTCCCCTCCTTTTGTCCTCACAACAACCCTGTGAGGTAGGTGGGGCTGAGAGATAGTGACTGGCCCGAGGTCACCCAGGAAGCTTCATGGCTGAGCGGGGATTTGAACCTGGATCTTCCAGGTCTAAGTCTAACTCCCAAACCACTACACCATCCTGGCTTCATATTGCAATTTTCATCATATTGCATCATTTCTTATACGTTGTGAGTGGATTTCTGGCTTTTTTCTCATGGCCAGGGCCCTTGCTTTTGAATCCACTGTGTTTCCAACACCTCAGGTGCAGGTGATCAGTTTTACAGAGCTGTAAGAAGGAGAAACACAAGGCGTTGCACAAAAAACTCATTGGTCCTTAGAGGGTAATCTAATTCTATTCCTGCAAATTGGCTGTTTGTTTCTGGGTTTGTTTTTTTCTATTCCCCCCTTAGGCTGAGCCTAGGAGGGGGTGAAGGTTGGGTTACTAAGAATTCTGTCTCCAGCCTCAAACTGTTTACAGGGATGTGCCAGGTGACTGTGTTATACTGATTTTCAGCAGGATTTTTGCAGGCAGCTCCATGTAGATGTTTATTTCTAGGGGGGTTTTCTTCCTCACTCATCAGGCTGAGCCTATCACAACAGGGTTGAAGGCTGGGCTACTCAGAATTATGTCTCCAGCCTCAACTGAGTGATTGCAAGAACTTGGAAGGCAGCTGTCATTATATACTGATTTTTTTAGCTGGATTGTTGCAGGGAGCTCAGTTTAGCTGTTTATTTCTTGGGGTGGGGGTTTCTTCCCCCCCCCCCCAGGCTGAGCCCAGCCTGGTGACATGGTATTTTTCCAGTAACAAGTGCATACAAGGGTCAGAAACTAGCCTCCAGCTATGTGGGGGTGGGTGGAATAACAGCCTTTGTTATAAGGCTGGCTGTATAACAAAAGGCGTCTGAGCCGGGCATTTAATTTTTAAATATCCATCAAAAACTATCTTTGCAAGACATCTTGCAAAAACGAACTCTTAAGAGCTATAACAATAAACCTCTTGCAGGCATGGACTTGTAACTTCGTACAAACTGTGCTGAAACATGCCCCTAAAGAACCCTGAAGCACAGAAGTTGTGTGTACAACACAACTACGTGGTTTTTTAGCGTTTTTGTGCTGAACTCACAACTAAAGCTGCAGCATTTCAAGGATTTGAAGGGTCATAAAAAACCCCTGGCAAGTAGTGACTTGGGGTACACTGTGCTGGGACATCCCCGTACCCAATCCTAAAGCACAAGAAGCTGTGTGCACAACACAACTATGTGTATGTTTGAGATCTTGTGTTGTCAGGTCTATGCTTTACAGAGGAATGAATGGACAAATTTGGAATGCCTTAAACCCCAATGAGTGGTGTTTGCAACACCCATGCTACAGGTATATGGCACACCTGGGAATTTTTTTGCAGGTGGTTTTCTCTATTTGGGGGTACCTTAAACATGTGACAAAAACTGGCATTTGGAAGTTCTGGGGAAATATGGCCTCAGGTCGAAGAGAACATGTTTCAGACACACTGTTCAGAACTTCTGCTTATCTCTGTGTTGCTGGTACACCTGAAAGGAGTTGGGCAGAAGCACCAGACACACTGCTTAAAAAACAGACAAGGTTGTTGGGGCAGACTGAAATGGAAGAACTTTCCTCCTGCAAGCTGTCATGATATAAGTTTAAAGATATGTGAAGAATGCAAACATCCAGTCCACGGCTTAATGTGCGGTCTCCCTGAGTCAAAGACTCTGAGGAACAGGCAAGGATGGCGGGGCCTCTGACTCAGAAATAAACAACAGAAACTGGCCCCGCTCTTCCTAGCATATTTTAAAACATGAAGCAACATTCTTTCCTCTCAGGAAAAGATTGAAAGGGAGAAACAACTTCCTAATGGCACCTATGCCAAAGACAACATCCAGGCTGCAATGTTCATGGGGGCTATGTATGTAAAGTCCTGCGGATGTAGTGGGACTATGTACAGTCTAATATTTGTGTTAATTTTGTTCTTTTGTACGGTTGTGTTTTGACAACGACAGCCCTGGCATTTGAAAGTACAGGGACAGGTGATTGTGACTTAAGAAAAAAGAAAATCCCAGTTCAAATGACTAAAGGTTGGTTTTCCACAGATAGAATGTTCTGGGCACCTTGCCTCAAACAAAGTTTTTTTCAATGGACCAATTCCTACATACATCTGCAAGAAATCGAGTGCTGAGTAAGCACATGATGCAATATAATTAATCTCCATTATATTAAGTTATATTAATGCAGGCCATTATGTTAAGCCTGCACCTACCTGAAACAGCTCTCCAAAGCCTCAAGCAATCACTGCCGGGGTGTTTCTGTCAGACAACAGCCAGTGGCTGACCAAGGCGGGTAAGCACCTCATGGTTAGTGTACATGCACCCCTTCCTGCTCTTTGCTTCCCAGATTTACTGCGTCAGCAGCTGAACGGCAGAGGAGAACCAGTAACAGTAACCACTACCACCATCCCAGGCTAAGGAAAACAGGCAGAGTGAGGCTTCTTGGGAAAAATATCTCTCCCAGGGCAGCACAGGATTCTTGTTTAAAATCAAATTGCATCCAATGAGTGATTGGATGTGACAACCCACTGAATTGCCTGTGAACATGGACTAGTCAGGCAAGGAGTTGAAATGTAACCAGTTTATTAAAAAAAACACCCAGAGTAATTAAATGAAATGGGACAGGGTGTGTGTGTTAAAAAAAAAAGTACAACAAGCAGCCTTGTGAAAAATGCCTGCATGGCTGGATGGACACAAAAAGTAGCTTGATCAAACTGGATGCATTAACTAGTAATGCCAAGCAGAGGGAGCCAGGTAAGCACATAATAGCAAAGCATACAAGACCACAATGTGTCAATACATTGGTGAAGTTAGCAGGTTGGCTTGGAGTGAACAGAACAAACAAAACCAAATTAATTTCCTAAATGTGGTTAGCATTCAGTGGCGTTCCGAGGCTGGTGCGGAAGCATATATGTAGCAGGATGCCACTTTGCACGTGAAAGCACCCCTCCCCCTCGCCAGTTGGAGCCATTCCCAGCGGGTGACGGCTCCTGCACGGGCAGCCGCCGCCCGCTGGGAATGGCTCCGACCAGCGAGGGGGAGGGGCGCTTTCACATGTGAAGCGGCATCCTGCTACACGTACGCTTCCGCACCAGCCTCGGAACGCCACTGCTAGCATTTAATCCTAATTGCTAGCTACTTACATTGTCTCAGGAATCCTAGCTTTTGGCACTTACTGGGGAGTAAGTGGGTGTGCCGCCCACAAACTAGCAGCTGGTTTCAACAGCAGACCTGGAAAGACACACCCAAGCATCGTTGTACGTGAAACTTAGGTTTGATGATGTGGAGTTACCTGATTGGATGAGAGGAAACAGCATGGCCTTTCCATCCTAACTCTTTACCTTGATAGGCAGTTTGGCTGGCCAATCAGTGGGCACATGCCAATCTCAGTAGGGGGCTTGACTAGGAGTTATTGTCTCTTGACACAGAGAGTCAAGACATAGAATTACCAGACATAGAGAAGGCCTAATCCACATCCAGCCACACTGTTCGAGAATGCCATTTTCAAACAAAGGACAAAGGCTACTACAGGAAGATAGCCCAGCAGCTTTTGGGATGCTGACCCATCACAGAAGCTTCTGGGTGTCTAGAAGTGGCCAAAAATAAGGAAAAATCCCCCCCCCCGCCCAAAAAGGCAAGAATACTGGGCATTTACCACAATACCCTCTAAATGTAAATGCCCAGGGATTGAACCAGGATGAAAAGTGTGGTCTACATGCCATTATAGCCCCTTCCCATGTTCAGTGATGTACATGGATATTGAAACCACCCAGTACTGTTTTATAATATAAGCATGAACAACTCCTACCTTTAAGCCTGATCTGAATGTTTAAAATAAAGACCAATATCATATGATCACCCTTGGTGAGCTGGCAAAGCTAGAGATTTCAAGAGCTGGCAAAGATGGAGATTACATCTATTACTGCTTCACAACTATGTAACTCTCTGTATTCCTAAATAAGATAAAGGCACAGTGGGATGGAAAGGTAATTATTATAACTTTCTCCAGGGCCTATCATCATAATCCCACAAATAAGAAGTGACCATTTAACTTCTCTTGGCTTCCCCCATCTGCAGAAATCAATGCTTATTGGTTTACAGTGTAGAAATGCTTTTAGTCAGCACTATTAAAAAATAATAATTCTCCAACTCTGCAGCTGACAACAGCATCTAATTGATAAAAAGATTAACCTTTCTCATATGGGGAAGAGAATGGGGACACTTGAAAAGTGAGGATGGAGCATGCATGTTGACAGCACATCATATGTTCCCAAAGGTTGTTCATTTAATTTAGAAACTTAAGGTATAGTTATAATGATTGTAAGGGCCAGCGGGTGGCGCAGTGGGTTAAACCGCTGAACCATGAGCTGTCGATCGAAAGGTCAGCAGTTCGAATCCGTGACGGGGTGAGCTCTCGTTGCTTGGCCAGCTCCTGCCAACCTAGCAGTTCCAAAGCATGTTAATGTGAGTAGATAAATAGGTACCGCTTGCGGGAAGGTAAACAGCGCTCCGTGTTCCAGCCGCATGCTACGCGCTGCGGCAAGGAGAGTCATGCAGGGCACATGACCACGGAGGCGTCTTCGGACAACGCTGGCTGTTCGGCTTTGAAATGGGGATGAGCACCACACCCTAGAGTCGGACACGACTGGACTTAATTGTCAGGGGTCACCTTTACCTTTTTATAATGATTGTAGAAGTAGCCTGACTATATAGTGCAGTTATGAGTTGTTCATTCTGTCCAAGAATTAAATCCTTCTATGGAATGTAAGGAACCTGCTTCCTTCTATGGAATTTAAGGAAAATGTTTAAACATTTAAGGAATGTTTTTAATCAACACAGTCATCTGATGTTCTCTAGGAGGGAAATTTAGAAAACATTAAGTGAGACTGATATCATCAGGACCTAGAAACTCTTTTTAAACAATGTTTTTAATTGTATAATTACTAGAAATACATTGAATGAGATAAAGAAAAAAAACCATCTGAAACACATTCTCTAACACATCTCTAACATTCCCCCACAAATCAATCAATCTGTATAAATGTATGCAGTCTGTACAAGAGGAAGAAATAATCAGAACACCACCCAAAGAAAAAAAGAGGAACGCAGACACACAAAATTTTCATAAGAACTAATGAAACAATATTTTGTTTGCTTATATAACATTTTTCTCAACACCTTTTTTCTCCTTTTTTAAATATGTAAAGCTGTTTGAATTACATCTATGTAATGTTTGTTTTTCTTTTTTATTTCCTTTTCTTTTTTTCCCATATAAAATAATAAATAAAGCATTAAAAAAGAACTAATGAAACTGAAATAATTTCTTTAAAAGACACCAATCTGTAATGCTGGGTACATATTAACAGTCTTAAATGAACACTAAAGAGCTGGTTCAGATGATATTTTTTTAGCCCCGTATCAGTCCCACACAGTAGTGTACGGTCATGCGACTTTAAAAGGAGGTATAATAGTGCATGTAGAGGGGCAATTTGGATGAATTGCCCCGCACACTATTAAAAGGAACTAAGTATGAACCACAGAGAAGAGCTAGGACATTCATACTGGGAATTCAGCTGTATTCCTACACCACAGGGGTTGAGAGTGGCAGGCAGGCAGGCTCCTGCGGACACTAGCCATACCTTGCTGCTCCTTGGCCGCTCCAGCATGTGCTGTTGCAGTCCACTCACTGGGCTGACAGCCCACGCCCTGCCCTGCGGAGGCCTTTCTGGCCCATCCCGGCCTGTACCCAGCCCTGTGCCCACCAGGTAGGCTGCTCCCTGGTTCGGGTAAGTCTGGCACCAGACAGTGAATTTTTTGTTGAAAAGCAATATATGAATATTCTTGTTAACAATTGCAACGTGTTTTAAAGACACAAACAGACTCGGGCAAATGTTATTCTAACTGGTTTCACTTTAATGAATTCGTAAATGTCAAATATTTTGTTTAGCCATATCCAGATAATCAGCTGTCTGTATGGAAAGATCTTCCGGGATAACCTATTCTAAAAAGGATAGGAGAAACAGCTTATTCTGGATACTTAGTAAGTACAGTAGTTCTACATCTAGTATCTGATCAATGCCCACCCTTCAGTTACAGTATCTTTCTTTTAAATTATGATTTAAAGATGAACTTCTGATTTTATATAACTTTGTATAGTTTTATAGAGATATATGGTCTTAAGCTTTGTTTCATTGTAATGATACTTTTTTTGTCAACATTCAATAGAGAGAGCTACAAAAATTAAGCTCAGTAAAATATCCCTGAAAGAGAACATCCACTTTGCACAAAATGCCTCAGGTAGATGCATGGTTCGCAACTAAAAAGTTACTGACATTTATTGTCACTGGCAAAAGCTCTAGTAACCAAGTGCACATCTACAAGAGTTATGTTGTGAAGCTTGAATGTTCTCTTTCAGGGGCTTCTTCCTCAATTCCCGACTATGAATATAACAAGTGCCCATATGGGACTGCCCTGTGTCACATACAGTAGCCAGATGGAAGAGGTACTGGAGGGTTTTTATTCAACTAGCTAGTTTTGTGCAATGTACCGTGCAAGCAATGTATAATTTTCCCAGTTAGGCTATAGTAGAGACCCCCCCCCCCAGTTTGACTTTTTAATTCTCTAGGTAGAGAGATTAAGAACGCAAAAAACAAACAAAAAAACTTTGTTTTTTCCAAACCTGGAATGCATATGTAAAATGTTGTCAACTGCTCCACCTACTGAAATTTTAGGAGAATGAGGCACAGAGCTCAGAAGGTTATTTAGAGGATATACAGTCCAATTCTATACGTCATTTTTCTGTCCTGTGTTTCACACATAAACAATTTTTTTTTAGTTTGATCAGACATTTGCTATATCAGGAAATGAGTGAAGAAAACAGCAATCAACACTGGGCAAAATTATTTCTCTCTTTTAAGCTTTTAAGGGGCTCATTTTAAGGGACATTAGTGCTGGAATTTCAGTTGGCAATGCTGAATTCAAGAGAATTCTTTTCAGTTTATACATTTGGTTAAATTGCATGGAAAAACAAAATCTTATTTTTTCAAACATTATTCAAATTCAGAGAACAAAAGTATCCACAGTTATTTACTGAAACTAATGGCGCAATCCTAGCTAAGTTTGTGCCCTGTGATGCAGCGAAGCCGGTGCAGCCTGCACTGTATCCAAGACCCAAAAAGGCTGCCAGGGAGGTCACCTTGGGGGAAGGGAACATTTGTTCCTCCAGGTAAAGCCCCAGTCACCCTGATGGAACTACTTGGATGTGTACCAGCTATTTTGCTAGCGCAAGTCTGAGAGCCCCATGTAATGGCAGCCAGGCCCAAGAAGGATCATCTTCACTGATGATCCCTGGCCTGGCTGACCAATCCCTCCCCCGGAACACCCTGTTCTGCCCTGAACCTAACCTCCTTAGTGGATCAGGGGCAGGGAGACTGACGCCGTCCTCCTCCTTGCCAGGTGACGCAAACATGCCTTATGTGACTCTAAAATGTAGAGAAGATTGGGCTGTAAGTTCACTAATGGAGAAATTTTACACGCACACATGCACACACGCACACACACACCTCTATGTCTACAATGTAGATGTCGCCACCCTGAATTATGATTCATTTGAAGTTACTTCCACAGTTCTCAATCCAGCTTCTTTATTTAATATCAACTAATATAAAGGGTTATCACAGCAGGTGATAAAACATTAAAAATACAAGAAACACTACTTAAAAACTTACCACAGATACTCAAAAAAGGTAAACATGTACTCACAAGCAGATCCAATTGACAAACAGGAAAACTAGTAGAATAATGCCTCTCATAATGCAGGTGATCTATTTCAGAAACTCAAGCACTGTGTGAAACAGCACTAGAGGAGTTCAACAATGTCTATGAGGCAGGAAATTGGTGTTGATTGGTCCCACACCTCCGTCCCATTGGCTGGGATAGCTGTCAATCACTCCAGAACAAAGACTGCAGTAATGAATCAGCGCTAAAGGAGTTATTGGGAGGTACAGTGCAACCCCGGTATCCGCGGGGATTGGTTCCTGGCCCCATAAGGATACCGTAAACCGCAGATAAGGGGGAATGCTATCTCCATGCCTCCCCCCCCCCGTGCACCCATTACCTTCCTTTATCTTCTTAGAGCATGTTTTAAGATTAAATTAGTCATTTCTTATAGATTCTGAGGTGCTGAACATGAATATGACAATGAAAATGCAATATTGGCTACTGTTTGTAAGCGATTCACAATAGATAGTTCCATGGACATATACTGATAAATGCCTAACAGCACTTACAACACTTATGTATGCAATATGGACTACTTTTCCTAAACTAGAGCCAATTGACAGATTTTATTGTCATTTTCGTTTTCAGTACATCGAAATTAGTAAAGATTAGCTATTTTCATTTCAGAGGCAAATTGTGTGTTGTCCAGTGTTATTAGTTTGTTTCTGGGAACTGACTTTTAACGTTCTAATGATTTGGGACCATGTTACTTGCAGGACCATCTCCTTCTGTATGAGTGTGCCCATCACCTCCATTCATCATCTGAAATTCTGCTCTGTATTCCTCCACCAACAGAAATGTGGTTGGGTATGATGGACATTTTTATTTCACCAGGTGTTCCAGTTCCTTTGATTGTCTGCTGAATTTATTCCTCTCTCTGGCTGCTTCCATTGTTATTGTTATTGTTATAGATTTTAATAGATTTGTGGTTGCTATCTGCATTATTTTATTTTTTTGAGTTTTCATTCTTTGTTATGAGTTGCCCTGGGAGGGCCTTTTGGTCATCAAAAGGTGGGATATAAACCACTGAATAAGTAGATGATGATAATAATAATAATAATAATAATAATAATAATAAATCATCTGCTCTACTAAATAAATGTTATTTTTCACAATGGATACCTGACCATAGAGGACACTAGGCATACAAGGCCTACACCAATTAGTTATGCCTTTTTTTGCAGAATGTTAAAATAATCCTCCTTTCCTTCAATTAGCTTTGGTGGGATTACTCAGATGAATCTCTTCCCACACTCAAGGGAAACCCAAGGTCATTCTAGGCAAGTCTTGCTGCGCTTGAATATCATGTTAATAATCTTACAGTGTGTCTAGGCACACAGAACCAGAAACCTCAGGCAGCTTAATTATTAAGTGGTGGGCAGAATTCTGTTTCTGGCAGCAAGGGGTTAATTTTTCATTTTATTTTCCAATTAAGAAATATATCTTCCAAAGTCCATTTTGCTCTGCAATAATAATTTATTCAATTTTTTACCTGCTTCCCAAAATGAACAAAGATGATAGACCCCTGGGAGCGTTAATGGTTCATAACAGAAGAGTTATGGAGAGATTTCCTGCTTATCTGGCAGGAATGCCGAAGCAGAGAGCTATAAAGACAGATAAAATTGTCTCAGCTGAGCATGATCTGGCAACTCGATTTCAGAGAATAAAATTGCTTTAATATAAGAAGTTGAAGATAATAGAGAAAAAGCGCCACTGTACAGTTTCAGGGTGAGGGAGGTCAATGTGGAAAATATCTTTGAGGGCATATTTTAAAAACATGAATACAGCCTGAAGAGTCTATGATATGCCCATGAAAGGGTGAGGAGACTTGGGGTTTGCCTTTGTATGCTTCTGTGTCTGAGGAACAGCGTGGTGGTGGAAGTAATTTGCTTCTGAAATATTTTGTCTGTCTTCTTATTTGTTCTTGGTTCGGATTGTTCCTCCTTCCCTATCAGACTGCCTGTGTTGGCCACATCAGGAGGCAAGAAAAGAGGTGGGAAAAGCTGGTGTAACCACGACGTGGCCAAAGTGGGGTCACTTAGATATTTGCAGGACAGTTAAATGGAATGAGAGGATTTAGTAATGATGGCAGCGTGACCCCATTTTCAATTCCTGGCGCATCTACAGGAGCAGATGAGGACAATCATAAAAAGACAATATATGTACAGTTGAAATTTAGTATGTCTTTCTTTTCTTAAAACTCCAACATAATAGTGTTAAAAAAAAAACTGCTACAGATTCAGTGTCTAGGGATTTCCCCCCTAGGAGTGTCCCACAATCAGGGGTGTCACTAGGGTTGGTGACTCCCGGGGTGAGATCTATGGTGTCACCCCATGGACCTCCTCCCATATCAGACCACATGATATAAAGGCATCCTGTGAAATGCGATTTCCGTGCAAGTCGCGATGGGGATCAGGGGGAAATTAAAACCCGTTTTCGCACCACAGGTAACAAATAAAAAGTCAATTTGGTGACACCCCTCCTTGGGGTGACACCTGGGACAGTCCACCCCTGCCCCCCCCATGATGCCCCCGCCACAATTTTGATATTTCACAGCTCTCCTGTTTAGTTCAAATCCATTCAGGATGCTGAGAATGAATCTGCTGCTGATATCTCCTCTGCTCTTGCAGACTACAATCCCCTGAAATAATCATCAATTTGCAGGCTGTTTCTGAAGTTATCCTGAGGTGAGCCTTCTGCCTCAAGCCTTCTGAAGTTTCCAGAGAATTCCTTCAGAATAGATTTGTAGACAAAACAGTTACATATCCATAGGATTACCATCCGTCCCGGAATTTCTGGGACGGTCCCGGAACCCGGGCTTGGGTCCCGGCTCAGTCCCAGACCGTTACGGGCCCAGTGGAAGCCTTCGCCGCCGCCTTTTAAAAAATAAATAAACTTACCTTTTCTGGGCGCCGCCATCTTGGATCTCACGAAATCTCACGAGATTCAAAACGGCGTCGTCGTTTGGGCGTTGCCATCATTTTCACACAGGTTTTCACACCAGAACCAAACCATCAGAAATGGATTCTCATTTTTCAGTCGTCAGCTAAAACACACACACACACACACACACACACACACACACACACACACAAAAACACCTGACAACCCAAAATAGCAGTATTATTTATTTATTTATTTATTTTTTAAAAATGATATCCCGCCTTATCCTATGCCAAAGGCAAATGCCCAAGGAGGCTTACAACAAAAAATTTAAAATACCGTATTGGTCTGAGTATAAGACTCACTTTTTTCTCCTAATTTAAGTTTTTTTAACTAGGAATGTGTCTTATAATCAGGCTGTTGCAATTTGGGTTTGCAGCCGCCCCTCCCCCAGGCTCAGCAGAGAAAGGGCAGCAAAATACTCACTGGTGCTGCTCAGCTGTGCAGTGAGGGTCTTTGAATGGCATGGGACATTGCTGGAAGAAGCAGCGAGGCTAAGAGGAGATTTCGGAGCATATATACAGCAATGTTTGATAAATACGGGATTCAATGCCATGTAAAAAATAAAATTTTACTGATCTCTTACACCGTAGCGGGTTTCCAACAGGCAGCCGCACACAGAGAAAATACAATAAAATCCAAGGTAGAAAAATTAGCAGCCCAACGTTTCGCTCTAAATCCCTTAGAGCCTCTTCAAAGGAAACAATCAGAAACGATTGTAGATGGAGTTGTCCCAAGTTCACCTTCCGTTGAATAAATCACCAAAAGCGTGGGAAAGTCCGATTCCTAGAAAGCGGAAGTGACCTGACCCGGTAACCGCAACAGCTGTCAGTTAGGTAATCAGGCTGTCTCCACTCTCTGTTTTCTCCGCTGTCAGTTCTCTGTTTTCTCCGCTGTCAACTCGCATTTCCTTGTGCAGAATTGGCAGCCAAATCCAATCACATCACTGTTTACCAAAGTCCCAGTAGGCAAGGTAATGGAATTGATTGAGAGTCTCACAATACCTAGAGAGCTGATTCCATTATTCCAGCATTGCCTCACTTCCACTTATTTTCTGTGGGATGGAGACTTTAGAGAACAGAAAGAGGGGGTGGCCATGTGGAACCCCCTCAGTCCAGTGGTTGCCAACTTATATATGGAGGCATTTGAACAGCAAGCATTGGAGACCGCCAGCTTAAGACCTGATGTGTGGATCAGATACGTGGACGATGTATTTTGTGTATGGACTCATGGGGACAGTGAACTTGAGAAATTTATACAACACCTCAATGCCCAATGCAGGGAAATTCAGTTCACCGTTGAGAAAGAGAGTAATAATTCCTTAACCTTCTTGGATGTCCTTGTGACACGGAAAGAAGATTTGTCAATAGGACATCGAGTTTATAGAAAGCCCACACATACTGGGAGGTATCTAAATTTTTAATCTAACCATCATCCGTCCCAAAAGAATTCCTTAATTAATTCCTTGGTGTATAGGGCTATCAAGGTCTGCGACAGGGACTCACTGGAGGCAGAAAGAGTGGAATTGTTCAATTCACTCCAGGCTAATGGATATTCGAGGACACAGATTAATCGTTGTTGGAGACAACAAAATTATAAGATAAAAGCCACCAGAGAAGGGACAATAAATAAAGACAACGAAATCAACAAAAGCACAACAGAAGAGAGACCCTGGATTTGTTTACCCTTTATTAGAGGAACCACAGACAAGATAGCAAGGATTCTGCAACAAGGAAATGTTAGGACAATTTTTAAGCCAACTGTAAAGGTACAACAAGCGGTGGGCAACCCAAAGGATAAAAGAGCGGCACTTTCAAATGCGGGTGTTTATTGTATTAAATGTGAGTGTAATAAATGTTATATTGGCATGTCAGGGAGATCTATAAAAACAAGGATAACGGAACACGAGAGATCTCTGAGATTAAAACACCCCACACAGTCAGCTATTGCAGAACATGCCCTGAACGAAGGGCACACGATCCTATGGGATGAAACAAAGTGTCTGCAGAATGAAAGTAATCTGAAAGTGTTGCGCCATTTGGAAGCACTTGAAATAAGTAAACGTGCAGTTGGAGGGCTTCTGAATCGCCCCAGGATTTAAATTTTTCGAACCGGATTTGGCTGCCAATTCTGCACAAGGAAATGCGAGTTGACAGCGGAGAAAACAGAGAACTGACAGCGGAGAAAACAGAGAGCAGAGACAGCCTGATTACCTAACTGACAGCTGCTGCGATTACCGGGTCAGGTCACTTCCGCTTTCCAGGAATCGGACTTTCCCGCGCTTTTGGTGATTTATTCAACGGAAGGTGAACTTGGGACAACTCCATCTACAATCGTTTCTGATTGTTTCCTTTGAAGAGGCTCTAAGGGATTTAGAGCGAAACGTTGGGCTGCTAATTTTTCTACCTTGGATTTTATTGTATTTTCTCCGTGTGCGGCTGCCTGTTGGAAACCTGCTACGGTGTAAGAGATCAGTAAAATTTTATTTTTTACATGGCATTGAATCCCGTATTTATCAAACATTGCTGTATAATTGCGAGCCATGAAAACTACCGATCTAAACTTTTGGAGCATGTGTTTGTTTTTAGTGGAGATAATGGCAGAGATACAGTGGGCTCCTTCTCTGCCATGCAGGGCTTATGGTATGTCCTTTTTCTTTGTTAAAACAAGAACACACATACCTCTCCCCTTTCCAGGCTGTAATCAGTTGTTAATTTTCGTTCTCTGGTCTGCTGGGTTTTGTATCCTTTTGTAAAGCAAGATCACATACACTTTCATCCCCCCTCCCCAGGCAATTAATGGTTTAGGCTGCAATCCTGTGCACACTTTCCTGAGAGTAAGTTCCATTGAGAACAGTGGGACATGCTTCTGAGTAGACATGCACATGATTGCACTGTTCGTTAAATCACTGGTATAAATTTAATGCCAGTGATTTAATTAAATTTTTTTAATAGCACCAAACTTTAAGGGTGCGTCTTATACTCGGGACAATACGGGGTACAAAGTTTAAAATAATACAGAAAATAAGTTTAAACAATACATAACTAAATTTAAAAACACTAAAATCCACTGGGGGGGGCGACCGTATGAAGCACATATTTGCTCTTCATTTTTGTCTGTCTACCCCCATAGTTCCTCACGAATGAATGATAATTGTCACATTGTGGAACTTGCCTAGAGAGCTATGATTATGAAAACAATAATAACACCCCAAAGATTCTTAATGCATTCTGTACAACCATTTCCACATCACCATTGCTGGAGTCAGGACCCATGAGAGGGGGTAAAGGGGGTAAATTGTACCCGGGCCCAGGGTCAAAAAGAGGGCCCTGGGTCCAAAAGAGCCCCCCCTAAATTTCCTGGGATCTCAGCTGGCCTCATGGAGAGTGAAAGACGGTGGCTGGGCCAGGTCTACCGGGTGGGTAGACCTGGACGCCACATCAGGAAGCCTGGTAGACCTGGGCTCTGGAGACTTTTCCGGCTATTGCTGTCCTCCCCCCACCCTGTTTTGTTCTCTCTCCACTTTGAGAAGGGACCCGAAAGAAATTTGATAGGCCCTGATATAATTCCTCTCAGAGGCCCTGGCTGGAGCAAATCACACTGAAAGGAGCACAGATTGAAACTGGTTTGTAGACTCTACCCTTGACTTATTGCGATTATTCATAGATACTTTAGGTAGGGGAACCACAGTTTTGCTACTAGGAGTTATACTCTGCATTTGCTCAAATTCCCTTGCTTTCCACAGTGCATCTTTTCTCCTTCTGATAAGTAGCTTTGGAAATAACTACTCACAGGCATGATGATAACTTCCGTATGAAGAGAAAACTGCTCCTGTGTGGATTTGGCTGATTGCATATGGGCATTTTTATCTACTGCATCAAAAGCATGGAAAAGTAAATGTATCTGACAGCAAACCCCGAGCATCTTCAGCTGTCTTCAAGTCCAACTGTTTTCTTTCTAGGGCAGCACAGAAAAACTGGAAGTTTGTTTTCATCAGAAAGGGATTCAGACATCACAGAACTGACCAAGGATATGAGCAAATCATACTCATCATAACAGAGGAGAAGAAGAGCAATGATTAAGGCTGTTCTTAAATGAACAATAAATATAGCTAAATTATTGGCCAGAAGACATAATAGCGTGGAGAAAAACAACAGTATTACATATGAAAAAAACAGTGCCACTGTAAAAATCGTTTTGCACTTGTTTAATGTTAAATGCACTGATTTTCTCTTGCATGGAGATATGTGATCTGCATAACTGTATTACTTCAAAGGGCTCTATATGCCACACTTCCCTGGAGGTAATCATGATTTGATTAACTACAAGAAATTTAGCGGCTTTACAGTTTAAATGAAATTTGACACAACGGTCTTATTATTCCAGGTTAATGCCTAGATACCATTATTTAAATTGCCTAGCAGATAGTATTATTTAAATTAATCACCTCCTGATTATATGAATGCATCTTATTGTAATTTAGGCAGAAAACACAACTAGTGTGGTAGGTGTTTTCAATGATATTCCACTCTGCTTATGAAGCAAATAATTTCCTTTAAATCTTGAAAAAGACAAGTAGTGATGGGGTGGAAGCCAAAAGCAAGGGGACGTGCAGACACCGCATCCCTAGAGTCTAACAGCCTTCAATTCAGTTTGGATAAGACCCAGAACTCCCTGAAGTCTGGTGTAAGCCAAGAACCCGCTTTTGATGCACGTACTGTATTGGTCTGTGGGCACAGGACTGTTCAACCTGGTCATAGCTTGGTCAAACCTAGAAGCCTAAGACCAAGGAATTCTGGGAGGAAAAAGGAATCCTTGCCTCTAATGCAAATGTCTTGTTTTTCCCCAGGACGTGCTTCTCCACGTGTAACCCAGGCAAGCATAGGAGATCTTCTGAGTGCCGCACAGCCCAATGCTAACTAACTCCGCAATCTTGTGCACGTATCTGCCTGCAGAGCATGCTCTGCAGGCGCCGAGTGTCGTAAATGTGCCGTAAAGCACATTTATGAAACCCAGAGAGTAAGGGCCACCGATGTGGAGGCCGGCAGCCCTTATTCCCCCTTTTCCCGGACCCGGCACCCACTGGTGCAGGTAAGCTGCACCAGTCGGTGCAGGGGTGGGGCAGGGAGTGAGGGAGGGGGGCCATTGGGCGAGCTGGGTCAGGAGGAGGAGAGGATATTGGCGGCAAGCTCCAGTGATATCCCAGCACCTGTTCCCAGCCTGGGTCACCTTTACCCCACTGCCCCAGATGTACACCAGCTCCAGAACCAATGTACAGCCAAGGAGGCCCATTGGGGCTGGGCAGCCCTACACCCAGGGAAGGGGACGAACGTCTCCTCCCGAAGTGTTTCCAGGCTGTGCTGATATAGCCCAGGAAGGGTGCTGGATACTGCGGCCGGCCCTTTAGGCAGGCCGCGTAGAACAGGATCAGGCTGTAAAACACTCCCCCCCCCTCCGTGCTGATGCAGCTGCACCAAAGGAGCGCAAGTTGCATCCTGTGGGAGGGGGCAGTCACAGATTTTTGTTCCCTCACCTCAAGGTAGGCCTCCACTTCTCCGAAAGGTCTACTTGGACCTGTGCCAGCTCTTTGGCTGGTGCATCTCTGATTGGACCCTAGGAGATGGATCGAGGCTAGGAAGCGGGAAAAGGAGATTGTAGGAGCCACTGCCGCTGATAACTGCCCCCTTCCCACCCTTGACAAACCGCCTCTCTGCCCTGGTCCCAACCACATTCTTCCCCCTCCCAGCCCTGTTCCTCCCACCCCATCCCCTTCCCACCTCCCGTGCCAACTTACCAGTGCCGCGGGATCTGGGATCACTGCACAACATTTTGCTATGTTGGAAAGGCCACTGCACAGTTGGAACATGAGTTCTGACATTGCAGTGGCCTGTTAGAATTGGGCCCTCACTAAATTCAGTCATTGGTGTTTTTGCACCAGCTTTTGATGCCTGAGGACATCTTTATGTTGGAGAAGTGACAGCACGTGAGCTGAGACACCCTATGGTCTGCAAAGTGTGTAAATGTTGGCTTCCACCAGCAGGGGGAACTTGTTGCTTCTTTGAAGACTTGTGGGCTATTCTCTCCCTACATTTGATCAACCTTCTCATCGGCTTCTTTTTCCTTGTTTCTGCCTCTGTAACAACGGCTGCAGTTCTTTCTTTGTCTCAGTAAAGTTAACAAAAGTCAATTTGCTGTGTGTTTTCTGGATGGATATAACGGATCTACCAAACCTCCAGACGTAGCACTGATAAAGGGGTTTATATCCTGCCTTTCCATTAAACTATCCAGACCAGATTACATCATTAAAAACAAAGCAGTATAAAATCAGAAACCACAAAATTACAATATAGGATCCTGAGCTTGCAGATAAAATTGCTTCTCAGTAAATTAAAATGCCATCGACGGAGAGATTGATTCTAATGAACAGATAAATTCCTGTTTAAAAAGGAAGGTCTTCACCCACCAATGGTAGATCTTCAGAGGAGGGTCAAGGGCAGAGCTTCCTAGGCAAGGAGTGTCACAGTTGGACCTGGTTATCAAAAGAGCTTGCTCCAGCACCAACTAACCAACCAACCACAGGTCAGATGCAAAGGGCCTCTATTAAAGATCTTAATAAGCAGGCACATTCAAATGGGAGGCAGCAGCCCTAAATGTCCCACTCCCAAGCTGTACAGGGATTTAAGTGTCAAATTGAGTACTTTGAACTGGGCTCAGAAATGAATCAAGAGTCAATGTAGTTGTAGAAATAAGGGAGGCACATGCTCCCAGTAACTGTCTTCATTCAACAGTCTGGCTGCAGCATTTTGGACCAGCTGAAGTTTCTGGACAGTTTTCAAAGGCAGACTTACAAAGAGCATGTTGAAGTAATTCTAAGGTATAATAACTAAGGAATGTGTCACTGTGGTCAGATCTGTCCTCACCAAGACCTGACCTCCCGCCCCTAGTGATGTGCCGAACTGACCGACCTCCCGCCAGGGATGACGCGCCGGCTTGTAACGTCACTGCAGTGACTAAGCATGGTCGACTTACTCAGTGTCATGCAACAACCTTGCTGATTTTCATTTCGAAGATCTTGCTCCAGGATCAGATTATGCCCTAAAGCAGCAATTTTCAACCACCGTGCCACGGCACACTGGTGTGCTGCAAATGGTCTACAGGTGCACTGCGGACCATTATTAGGGCCATTGGGGGATGTGAGCACCCTGCTGGCAGTGTGGTGTGCTTTGTCAATTGTCAAAAAACTGATGATGTACCTTGACAATTTTAGCGCCTTGTCAGTGTGTCATGAGGTGAAAAAAGTTGAAAATCACTGTCCTAAAGGCAAATGTAACAGGTCTGTAGTTGTACCTGTTCTCTTCTGCAATAAAGTTTGGTTTATTTGCACAGTGCAGTATTAACTTCTCCATTCATCAGGTATACCACCATACTTATGCAAGTAAATTTTATTTAGAATCTTTGGAAGTCATAAAACATATTAATTACTGATATACATAAACATACAGTATGTTTCACTGCTATTTTCTCCTCACAGAAATCAGCAGCATTATTAAGCAAACCAGATGCCCGTAATGCCCAGAAAAGCATGAAGCAGGGACAATGAATTGGGGCACAACCTGCTAGAACGTTCTCCTGCACAGGATTTACTATGTCCACAAAGAGAGCCCATTCTTTTCACAGTGGGGCTTCACAGGACAACTTCCTACTGGACTGTATCCATCTTGCTCCTTTACATACAGCATTTATTTCCCCTACATAGTTACCGATTTATCTGTAGGTTACAATGCAGTTTTGGGCAGTACTTTTTTTGTTACACGTACGGAGAGTGCAAATTACAAGCAGCAGTTATATGGTCTCCCAATTTGAGCCACGAGAAGTGCAAAAAATCTCTCGGCACATAAGCTCTACATTCTTTATATCAGAGAAACGTGTGTGTAAAAGGACAGCTGATTGCATCTAATTTAAAAGAATGGTTACAACATTCAATTATTATGCATTTTTGGTCAAGACCAAACAGAGTAATAATTGGGTTTTGGTCACAATCCTCAAACAATTTTAAAACGGGTGGCATCTTCACGTTTCATATGGGTGTGCAGTGGAACCAGCATACTTTACAAACAGAGATGCCAGCAGGCTTAAGAGAGTTCTTCACAGCTTTCTGCATGGGCCATTTTCCTTGCTCATGATTCTGCACACTGAAGACTAGGTAGAAATCCTTTAAAATGCAAATCTCTTTCAGGCACTATTCATGGAATAGCCATAAATGTATTCCAATAGCTTAATGCACTTTGTGATTAGCTACATCCAAACATAGTACATAAAACAAATAAAGACAACATTCTTAAACAAGACAAACCACTTCTTTGATTACTGCTTTGTCAGATTTAACCAGTTCAACACAGAGACTTGCTTCTAAACAGTCAAGATGAATGTTATTGCATTCTAACTGAATCATACAGTACATAAACACGCATTCTACAGCAGTTGCAGGTTTTAGACAGAAATCCGTCACTTTGCTTTATTGATGAGAAATTGTTCTGCAGAACTGATTATGAGTTACTCGATTCATGAGGTTTTCATGACTGTCTTATTAAAAATGAGTAGCCCTATTCCAGATTAAGGTGCTTTGTGCAGCCTTCAAATGAGTTAACATTTATACTATACAAAACATCTTTATCAATTTCTAAGTCCCTTGACACACGCCTTTCGTGAGGTTCTTGTCGATTTCCGAGACAAATTTCTGCGAACCAGACAGCGTTAAACGTGACCCAGATGAACTGAAGACAGACTGACAATTGACTTGTCACAATTACCACTAACTTACATATATCTACTCAGAGAGATTTCATTAGGGAGGTTGGCATTATATCGTTCAAACCTTGTATACAATTAATTTCCCATAGGAGACACTGATATTTCATCATCAGAACAGCAATAATTGAATTACATTGTAACATTTTCTGGCACAGCTGAAAAGAGAACTAACATAAAACAAACCATGACTGAGATGAAAAGTCACTCAGCATTTATTTTTGTTCATCAGATGGGATCCAACGATGAGCTAAATTATCTCTTGTATATGTGCCAATTCTAATTTCAATTATCACATCTACCTAAGTGGTAGATGATAATTATGAGTAAAGCAGGAAACTGGGAACAGAAGAACCAGGAAACACGTTCAAGGAAATAGTTGGTGGAGGTGGAATATTTCACAATTAGTTTCAATGATAAGACAAAATGAACCTCTATAATAATGTAAACTGCACAGGCAACAGGATTAATATGTGCTAATCATAGCTGGAGTTTGGTTTTCATCTCACACAGGACTGTATACTGTCATATAGCAGCTCTAGCAATGCTGAGAAATAATTGCATCTAGCCCAGACTGCATTTGCAGCAAAGCTCAAGACAACACAGTTAGTGTAACAGTCCCTTTCTGATGCTTCAGAATTGCTACAGCTTGCTCATGAGTCACGCCTTCCAGAGACTCTCCATTAACAGCTAAAATCTGATCACCACGCTTTAATCTGCTGTCATCTGCAGCTGCTCCCTGCAAAACAAGAGAAACAGGACATCAGAGGCCAAGCAATTTTATGGGGCTTAATTAAAAAAGAGACATGCACATTACCGTGAACAGTGACATTCCCTTGCAATTATAAATGCGACCCGGAGTATATGTGGCAGGAATTACTCCAAAGGCTTCACTGAGGCTATAGCAGGAGGTGGGAAGAGGTTCTGCTGTTCTGCCCCTCCTGAATGGAACAAGTACTTCTGAAAGGTCTTGGCTGAATTACTTTGTGTTGCTAGTTAAGGCGGAGGCATTCTGAAATAAGGGGTACTATTAAGTCAAATGGTCGATGGCCTGATACCAGTGCTCGAGAAGCTGGGCTTACACATTTTCCTAAGCACATAATGTAGCCCAATATGTTGGCTCTTAAAAAAAATTAAATTATTCATTTTAAAAAATATATATTCCACCTTTCCCATGCCAAAGCACGTGCCCCAGGCAGCTCACAAAGCTCCATAAAACAAATTTATAAAACTGTCTGGTTCCAGACTTGCCCCACCGTCTCAGGGACTCCAGCTGCCCCAACACAACCCTGGTGGGGGATCAGCCACCAGCACCCGTACGGCCAATGTATAGATGTACCTCTGGTCCCTGTGCCTTCCTTATTTCTACAGGGGTGGCACTTGCAGGAGTGGCCACCTCAGATGACCCAAGAGGACAGGCCGGAATGTAGGAGTGAAGGCAGTCCCTTCAGATAACCTGGTCTCAAACCGTGAAGGGCTTTAAGGATCAATACCAACACCCTGAATTGGGTCTGGAAACAAATGGGCAGCTAATGTAGTCACCGAAGCAGCAGTCCAACAGAATCAAACCACCTAGCTCCAGTAACCACCTGAGCCGCCACATTCTGGACTAATTGCAGCTTCTTAACCATCTTCAAGGACAGCCCCACATAGGGCATCTTACAGTAATCCAGTCTTGCAAGTCACTAAGGCATGGACCACCATAGTCAGGTCCGATCGACTCAAGTACTGCTGCTGCTGGCACACCAGCTAAAGCTGGTCAAACGCACCCTTGGCCACAGCTGCCACATGGCTCTCCAGGGAGAGTTGCGAGTCCAGGTGCACTCCCAAACTGTGCACTCATCCCTGTAGGGAGAGTGCAACCCCATTCAAAATGGGCAGATGACTCAGTACCTGTATCAAGGGTTTTCTGACCAAGAGGACCTCTGTCTTTTCTGGATTTAATCTCAACCTATTGGCCCTCATTCAGTCCCCAACCACCTCCAGACAGTGCTCCAGAACTTCCACAGCCTCCCCAAAACAAGAAGGCATGGATAGAGCTGGGTGTCATCAGCATATTAATGACGTCCTACTCCAAATCCCTGGATGATCTCCTCAGATTTATTCAAGGCGGTTTACATAGGCAGGCTATCTTTAGACCTAATAAGGGTCTTACAATATTGTTCTATTCATATATAGAACCTTCCATGCTTGAGATATTTCTCTTCCGAGTGCAGCCCTCCTTCTGAGTTGTGCTCTGCACTTCCAAGCTTCACAGTTCACCGCAGTTCATCCTCGGATGGTTGTCCAAATGTTCTCTCTCTAGCTGACTCCTCCGCATTCCACCCTCTCACGGTGCCTTCTCAGTGTCTTTGCGAGGTTCGTCAGCAAATGCCATCTCCCATCCAAGTGAGAACCAAAGTTGACCCTGTTTAGCTTCTTTAGGCAGGGCACCGGCTCAAACCTGCAGGCCACACCTCCTGCAGTTCATCAATTGAACTCACAATTAGTTCCACCCATTTGGCCAGGCCAACCCATACAGATTGTATTAACCAAGTTGGGCAAGGGTCAAGAGGGCATGAAGACAGTCTCAAGCTCCAGAGAACCCTATCCACATCCTCAGGCTGTATAAGGTGAAAATAATCCATAATGATGGAACTGACAGATGCCGTAGGGACAACTTCTGGAACTGTTAATCAAGAGTCCAAGTTGTGGCGAATGTACACGGTTTTATCTGCAAAGTGCCTTGCAAACTCATCACAGCGGACAGTTGAAGACTCCAACTCACTTGGTAAAGGAGCCGAGTGGAGTAGATCACAAACAACTCGAAAAAGCTCCACTGGGTGGCTCCTTGTAGACAGAATGGTGGCAGAGAAAGATGTATATTTTGCTGCCAAACCCAAGAGTAGTTTTAGCACTAAAATCATTAGCTCACATAAAAAGGTACAAACCTGCCCGTAACCATATGCCCCACTCTTCCATCCTCTATCTTTACCTGCTTTTCTCCATTTTAACCCTTTTATTTAAAAAAAAAAACACGATTGTGAGTGCATGGTTGCCTATTCTCAAGTTCTCTATTTGCACATGCCTCACTATTTCTCATTTGAATTCAGAAAAATCTGTATTTTAAATTTTGCATATGCCAGCAAAGATTCCCCACTGGGGTGTAAGAGAGGGCAACCAAAATGATCAGAAGGCTGGAGCACCTCCCTTATGAGGAGAGGCTAGAACATCTGGGGCATTGTATTTTGGAAAACAAGGCAATAAAGGGGTGGGGGTTAAAAGACTGACACTTAAAATTATGCATTGTGAGGAGAGAATTAAGTTTTTCTCCCTCTATCACAACACTAGAATCAAGGGTCATTCAATGGAACTGATTGGCAAGAGATTTAGGATGGACAAAAGGAGGTGGTACAGCACAGAATTGGTCTGTGGAATCCATTGCCACAAGATGTGGTGATGGCCACTAGCTTGGATGACTTTAAAAGGAGACTGGACGAATTCATGGAGGACAGATCTGTCAGTGGCTACTAGTCATCATAACTATGTGCTACCCCCAGTTTCAGCAGCAATGTCTCTGAATACCTGTTCAATACCTTGCCTCTGTTGCAAGGAGACAATGGTGGGAAAGCGATATCCTTTTCTTCCCTACTTGTGGACTTCCCAGAAGCAATTGGTGGGCCACTGGGGGAAACGGGATGCTGGTTTGATGGGTTTGACCCAACCCAGCAGGGCTTTTCTTACATTTTTAAAGATGGAAACATAATTCAGAGATGCTCAACTGTCTGTGCCTAAAATTGACTAAAAAAAAAAGCTTGCCATGTAATGCAAAGAACAGCACAGTTGGAAGAAAGACATTTGGCAAATTGTAAGTGGTGACAGGATGGGGCAGAGTGTCAGAAGACATAAGAACATACGAAGAGCCCTGCTGGATCAGGCCAAAGGCCCATCTAGTCCAGCTTCCTGTATCTCACAGTGGCCCCACCAGATGCCTTGGGGAGCACACAACAAGATTCCTGTATCCTGTTGCCAATCCCTTGCATCTGGCATTAAGAGCCTATTAATAAGACCAGGAAGTTAAGGCTGATCTACACCGCACTTCTCCCAGCGCGTTCCGGGCGTGTGCGGAGCGGTGTGGCTGCCTTTTTAACCGATTGCAATGAAACACAGGAGAGCTGTGCTCTCCCGAGTTCCATTGCGATCGGCCGTGAACCATGCTCATGATTTAGAGAGGGCGGGATGCGGAACAAATTGTTTGACCAATGAGATGAGAGTGGGCTTTCAGCTAATCGGAGTGCACTTGTGTTTCAGCCAATCAAATAATTATTTTCAGCCAGACGTTCCAAACTCCCGTGCACCTGACCTGGGCAGCAGTCATTTGGAAAGAGCCCTCCCCCAATCATTCCACATTATCCATTCCTCTTTCTTTCCTTCCTTCTCCGAAAATGCAGTCTATTTGAGATTCCCGGTACAAATGCTTTGTTTCTCTCCTTTCTGCCCCCCCTTTCTCTCTCGAAACACCCAGCTTCCTACAAAGCTCCTCCCCCCGCAATCGACCTATCACAGGGAGGCAGCAAGCTTTCAGCCAATCAGAGCGCACTTGTGTTTCAGCCATCAGCATTGAGCTTTACTACAAGACGGGACAATTAGGAGGGACAAGCATGTAGAAGAAACTGGTGGAGCCCAGGGCAGCGTTTCGGGTGGGACGTCCTGTCCCCTAAGCTCGCACGCCTCCCAACGCAAGCACAACGCAACAGGAGTGGGTATAGATTAGCCTTTACTTATCTGCTTATGACGTGAAAGGGAAAATGGGTGTACACCATATCCTAACCCCCCCTTCAAACAACAGACACACTCCTGATGTCAGAAAAATGCTACACCAACAACAGAACTGGCATAGATAGGAGTAACCCAGTATTAAAGCCCCAGCCAAGGAGACTACATCTCAGATGATCAGGAACACAGAATGGGGCTTTTACCTCTCTGGTTTCTCAAAGAGGAACTTTGGTGATGGGAACCATGGTGAAAGACCACTTGGCACACAAAGGAAGCAGTTTGCACACATAGCCTCTTGTCCTCCACAACATGCATGGCAAGTTATTTTGTTAACACTTGTCTTCACAGAATTCTGATTGCAGGTATTTTGCTTGAGGAGGTCTCCGTAGACAGTGTGTGTAATGTCATTAAGACTCCCCATGGTTGGGGGGTGGTGCCAGTTGCTGTATAGCTCATTCCTAGTGGCTGGCAGGGGGGCTGTCTCCTCAGCATTGGTTATTCACTGGCTCTGCCCCTGCTCAATTCACCTTGGCTGTGCCTCTCTGGCCGCTAGTGTTGGAGCTGATTGGATGCAGTGATTGGCTCCTTGGACATCACACTGATGATACACAGCAATGACACACGGACATCAAGATACCACTGAGGCTGAGTCAGTGTTTCCATGGACACTGGGGGTGTTACCAGGAAGGGCTGTGCCAGCAATTACTTTGCCAGGGAAGGCTTAGCACTTGGCCCATGTTGTGTCAGCATTGGTAAGATGTCCATGTGGTGTTGCCAGGATGGGCTTAGGATAGTACAGATGTCGTGCTGGCATCCATGTGACATCAGCGCGGCATCCGGATAGGACTGGGCCTTAAGGTTTTCTTCTAAATAATATAGCATATCCCTAATAAAAGGGGCACCCTTGCACTTGAATTAAAGCACTTTTAATAACTTTCTTGCCTTTTTACACAGGAGAGAGCAGTATAGCGCCCCAGAATTCTCAACAACAATGCAACTTCAATCCAATTTCTTACTTTTCTTACAATTTCAAGACAATGCGTTCAAAGGGACAATGGCCCCTTGCTCCAAATCCAGGACGACAGCCTACTTTCATTTAAAAGGAATGAATGAATGAATTCTTTAAAAACAGAACAAAACAAAAAAACAGGCAAGAGCCTGCAAGGGCAGTTATTTCTGTTTTCTAGAGACCATAAGACATGGAGACTCAGAAGTGGTCCCCTTCCTCATCAAACAGTGGGTTTGATCAAATCAGAATGGATTTATGGAACACATGTCTTTTGAAGCAGTCATATGACACATGCTTAGATTTTCTTAAATTTACCTTTGCAAAAATGGTCTTGACATAAATGGGAAGGTCTCCATGGGGACTTCCGTAGCCTCCTACAATACTAAATCCCAATCCATCTGAGCCTTTCTCCAACACAATAAGCTTGGGCTGAGGTACTCTGAAAAACACAGCAAATGCCACTTAAGAGTGCTCACTTTGTAAGTGGAAACATAGTCTAATGGAAATTAACGTATACTGAGCCAGACAAAGGCTGCAATCCTATACACGCTTAACTGGGAGTCAGTGAACTCAGCGGGACTTACTTCTGAGTAGACATGCCTAGGATTGCACTGTAATCACCCTTTAGCCCAACAGTGGCTAAATGTCTCAGGCAAAGGTCTTTCCCAGCCCTGGCACCTGATATCCTTCTAATGGGCGATACCAGGGATTGAAATGTGGACATTGTACATGGAAAGCATGTGTGCTATCGGCCCTCTAAGCAGTTAGCTAACAACAATAATAATAAGGTTGCCAACTCTTTTTTTCTGCCAGGAGTTCTCTGCGTTTATCTACTGCATAAGCAGCAGAAATCAGCAAGAAACGTTCCCCATCAATGAATCTCCATACTGGAAAGAGTTTCACCTCTGATTTCTGCTTGTTTTACTGCTGTTAAGAGCCTGAGAGCCCTGCTAGAAAAACGTTGGCAAGTAACGTTGGCATAGGAGCACAACATTTAGCTCATCTTCCTTGACCATTTATTTTATGAACAATTTTGGTAGAAACCTCTAGCACTGAACATCTTGCTTGATTCTATTCACCATCTGGAAGTCATGGCCTCCTCTAGAGGGCTAGTTGTTGAGATGGATATTCAGAAGATACAGACTAGAAAAAGCGTTCTGTGGCCTTTCTAACCCTATGATTCAACATTTATTTTAAAAAGCAAAGGTCGCTAGCAATGTCACCCTAGATGCAACTGTATTGTTGTTGTCCAGTGGTTAACCCATGAACCATATCACGCCAGGCCTTCCTGTCCTCCACTGTCTCCCGACGTTTGCTCAAATACATGTTCATTGCATCAGTGATGCTATCTAACCATCTAATCCTCTGCCTTCCCCTTCTCCTTTTGCCTCCAATCTTTCCCAGCATCAGAGTCTTTTCCAATGAGTCCTCTCTCCGTATTAGGTGGCCAAAGTATTTGAGCTTCAGCCTCAGTATCTGAAATTCCAGGAAACAGGCAGGGTTGATTTCCTTTAGGAAACTGCATTACACCTAGGGTAATGACCGGTAGGGTTTCCCACTAGTCATATGAAGGAAGGAAGTCTCAATGCTTGTTTAACCAGGAATGTGGTGGGACAGGACACTGTGCCAAAAAATTCCAACAGATGTGCGGACAGCAACTCATCAAGATACCGGTTCTGAAACTTGGATCTGACTTACAGGAAAACCCACAGTGAGGCCTATCTCTTCAGGGAACACACAAAACATTCATTGCTGGGAACGCTTACAACCAATCAGGAAAACATTTTATAAGAAATAATCCAACACCAGGAAGAAACATATTGCTATTTTTCTGAAACAGATGCAGAGAGAAATGTGAAGGTTGGTGATTCCCCCCACACCTTTTTTTTACTGATGTGTAAGAGACTTTATGGAGCACATGTCTTGAAACGTTCTCAGAGAGATGCTGAAAGCCATTCCTCATTTAATTTCTCTAAGGGCAGATCATCTGGAACTGCAGTTATCATAATTCATCTCAAGTGAATATACAGTCAGACAGGAATAGAATCAACATGACAACTCATCAGCAGAGAAAACTCAAGAGGATGGGTTGTCACAAGTCAATCGAAGGAACAAAAACAAACCTCTTTCAGCAGCCTGGAAGATGCCTGCATGCATATTTGTTTTGTGCTATTAGCAGATCAGCAGTTGAAAGCAGAAACATTTACATTAGCTACCAGGGGAGAGGACAGAAAAGCATTTCAACAGGTGCTGGAAAAAGGGGGTGGGGGGGAGGTGGCAGAAAGAATGGGAATGACAAGAGCATGCTTGACCCATATCCAAAAGATAACAGACTGGGATGTATCTGTAAAGTCATCTAAGTCCACTCCTCACACACTGCAGGAAGTAGTTGAGGGAGAGTGGAGCTCCAGGACTACTTCTCTACGGCTGCAGTGCTGCCTTTGAAACTTTTTTTTCAAAGTACTGTAGTTGAGAAGAAGCATCAGGATCAGCAGGAGATGAACTGAGAAATTTGTCTAGGGGCATACAGTATGTTAATATCTAGGCCAGGCGTTCTCAACCAGTGGTACTAGTTCCACCAGTGGTCCTTCAGCCGACTGCTGGTGGTACTCAGACCGCCAGACCCCCGCTCCAACGTGGCACTTTCGGTGGTGTGTTTTTGCTCCCGAGAGGCTCCTGCCTTTGGCTGAGAAGGGCCCTCCTACCCGCCAGAGCCTCCTACCTGCGTTTTCTGGCTTCTGAAAACCTGAAAGTAACTGGTGATGATGTAATCTCCTGTCACTTCAGATGGTACACAGCAGGAGAGTGGCGCTGACGGTGGTACTCAGCCAGGAAGGGGTTGAGAACCCCTGACCTAGGCCATCAGTATTCCTAAGGTTATAACATCTACCCCGCCCCATTTCTACCCTGATCCCTGTGTGCACCAACCCAATGTTATTTACAGTTTTAAAAAACCCAAAACTTCAATTGAAAGTCAAGCAAAGCTTTTTTAAAATTGTGAATAGCATGTGGTGGGTGGGGGGCATGTGGGATAGAAACCATGGCAGGGGCTAAGTGCAAACCCTCCCAACATAATTTCACAGCATATGGAATAGTCCCTGATGCTATTTTAGAAAGAAAAAAATGATCAAACACATTCTTCATAGCATGTCACCTGTCCCTTTGTCACAAGGAGAGGCAAGTACTAAGGTAGAGCAGTGAAGGAAGATTGACTACTGGAACTCCTACTGATTCCTGTTACCCAGTGTCCTGTTAAAATGAGAACTGTTGCCAAGGGACTTTGAAAATGTTTGTTGCCATGAGGCTTTTTGAAATGGGTTGTGAGCAAGAATGGAACACGTGCCAAACTGGACTGTATTATGGTGCAACGCGAGGGTCATGCCGCTTGTGTTCCTGCGCCATGAGCCATGCTGTAAGGATTTCCACAAGGCCAGAAGTTGAACCATGAGTAGGCTTACCATAGTCCCGGTATTCACCGGGACATTCACGGTGGGGAGCCCAGATCCCGGGCACCCGGCCAGCCCCCTCTTAGTCCCGGCCGGCTGGGACTGCCCCCCTGCAGCGCTAATACGCTGCTGCTGCCACTTCTTCATCCGGACCAATTGTGGACTCTTTGCGCGCCTGCGCGAGGCTAGGAGTACTCCGGAAACGTCCAACTTCAATCGGATGTTTCCGAAGTGCTTCTACCTCGTCGCGCGCCTGCGCGAGGCTAGGAGCACTCCGGAAACGTCCGACTTCAATCGGACGTTTCCGAAGTGCTTCTACCTCGTCGCGCGCCTGCGCGAGGCTAGGAGCACTCCGGAAACGTCCGAGTGAAGTCGGACGTTTCCGGAGTGCTCCTAGCCTCGCGCAGGCGCGCAAAGAGTCCACGATTGGTCTGGGCGAAGAAGTGGCAGCAGCAGCGTATTAGCGCTGCAGGGGGGCAGTCCCAGCCGGCCGAGACGAAGAGGAGACGCGAGGAGATGGAGAAGACAGAGGCTGGAATGGAGAGGCAAGACAAGAGGAACAAAGGCAAGGAACATTAAGGGGAGGACATGGAGTGCAGGGCATTAGCAGGGAGCAGGTGCTTTTGCCCTACGTGACATAATTAATTAGATCCTCAGTGCATTCAAGATTTGGACTCACTGCTTGCCTGCGTGCCTAGATTCAATTCAAGGGCAGGGGAGCAGTAATTGCAAAGAAGGGAGCATTGCAAAAATGTCAGATCTCTGCCAGCTTGCTTTTCTTAGTTTTTACCCCCATTTTGGTAACAGGTGCAGTGGATAACTCTGCACATGCTCAGAGGCATGGGGGAAAAGGTAAAATAATTATTTAAATTGATTTTATTCTTTAGTTTTTCTTAGTTTTTACCCCCGTTTTGGTAACAGGTGCAGTGGATAACTCTGCACATGCTCAGAGGCATGGGGGGAAAAGGTAAAATAATTATTTAAATTGATTTTATTATTTATTTAATGTTGAGAATTAATTATTTAATGTTGAGCTGTCTGGACATGCTCCTGTGGACATGCCCACGGACACGCCCACTTCCGGCCGAAGTGACATCACGGTTCATTGACCCGCCTTCCATGATGTCACTTGCGTCCCCCTTGGGGTGCCAGAAAATCTGGTAAGGCTAACCATGAGGGAAAGAAGCCCTGAGCAGCAGTCACCATTTCTGCCATGTGTCTAGCTATCACAAACTCTACTCTGCATTCCCCCCCCCCTCACTGATATGCTAAATATGTTCCTGGGAGAAGACAACAGCCAGGCCACCTGAAATGACAAATCCCAGCCTCTGCTTTGTCTCCTTAACGACTGGACCATCAACCCATCACCCTCCTCCCACTTTCCTATTGGTTGTGTACCCAGAGGTGTGCAGGAAGTCCACTCTAGGAATCCTCCTTCCCTTTTGTCTATGTGCCTGGTCCACTCAAGGTATCCTACCCTTTCTTGGCCATGTGCTCTGTTCCCTATAAAAGGGGAAGACTGCCTGGCAGTCCCTCTCTCTCTCTCGCATTTTGCTGGACTCTGGTGAGCTCGCTGCTCCATCCTGCTTTCTCTGCTGCCCTTCCTCTTGCACCCCCCCCCCCTCTTGCTGCTTTGCTTCCTTGTGCCTCAGTTAGTCGCTCTGAAGGTTTCTGAACTTACTTTGTGCAGAGCCTCAGAGCCATTTTGGATCTCCCTCCTCTCCTTGTGCTCTGCTGGTTGGAGTCCAAACCACCATTACCCCCCTCCTTCTCCTCTCTCTCTCTCTCTCTCTCTCTCTCATCCAATATTGCTGTAAACAAGGACAACTCCTCTCCAGGAAAAGGTGACCATTACCCGCAACGTTTCAAAGGGCCTAATGCGAAAGTCTCTGTCTTTTCCAGCTGAATTCCTAGATCTGTATGATGTGTATGATTGTATTTGTGTATGATTCTTGCCTGAACTATTTAGTAAATATTAGAAAGTAACCACGTGTGTCCTCAATATTATTTAAACTGAATTTTGGAAGCCCAACTCTGGTATAGCTGGTCTAAAGATCCCTGCATATATCAAATTGCCATATTTAAGCTATTCCCCTAATAACAAAGGCAATTTGGCTAATTGCCAAATTAGCCAGATACGGGGGCCACGCTCCATGACACCCCCAGTGATGTCACAATCACTGCCCACCCATACGTGTACCTGTCAGGCAGGAGCATTACATTAAAGTAATCAGATTTTACTGGGCACTGCCCACACTAAACATGCACACAGACCCAGGGAGGATTGAGAAAGGCCCCTGTCTGAAAAGCCAAAGAGTTACAGCTGGTTAGTGCAGACAATACTGAACTAAACAGTCCAGTGATCTGATACAGTATGCTATGCTATCTATGGAGATTCCATGTTCAAAGAAATTCTCCATCATGTAGTGTCTATTCAAAACTGCCGAATAAATATAGTTCATAAACTACTCTGATCATCGCATGCCGCCTCAAGCCAGGAACAAAGTGCACTATGCCAGAGGCACATATACTAGCACAAAAAGAGTAACGCTCTTGAGTCTAACTAAATGGGTCATGCTATAGGTTACAGAGGAAACCACTACTATATTCTTACCCAGACGACCCGAGAGAAGAACTATCATCTGCACTAAATGTGGCAATCAATTAGTTCTATGCATGAAGACGAAACATTTTATCCCACCAAACTGAAAAAAATGTCACTACCAAATCATCATCACTGTATCATATACCACAAATTGCAAATATATAACTGAACATTATAGGTTTCAAAATTTCACAGATGGGGAAAAAAGGTAGAAACTCAAGCTGCTCAACAACATATGAGCCCATGACCTCTTCTCTAGAAAAAAAAGGGGTAACACACATAACGAGTGCTCATACTTCAAAGGGCAAGTGATTAAATATGACAGATTAAATAAATATCACAAATTCAATATCCATGCTGTTAAGCAAGTGCATTCTCAACTTCTTTGGAGTTCTTTGAAGAACGCTTGCCTCTTCTAGACCATCAATAGTACAGCACACTTACTCTGGGTCTTCAGGGTGGTGCTCAGTAGGAGGGCAAATGTTAGTGCCCGCAGTCATGCTCTCTAGCTGGCTGGCAATGGCACTGATATTGGTGTCAGCTACAACCTGCACATCAGTGTGTAAGGAAAAGAAAAAAAATATTAGCTAGGATACTGACAAACAGCAAATTGGGAATTCTTAAACTAATTTTCCTATTTAAAAAGTGGACTTCTCAGGTGATGATGCTGGAAGTTGCAACCTTCAACAAAGCTTCAACTAAGCAGATATAGTCCTTAGAGTGCCTGGATGGAAGCCACTGGGAGTCTCATGTAAGTGGCTTAGCTTTCTCATAGATCATTGGGTACAAGAAGCAACAAGCCAAACAGTTTTTGATGAGAAGTGTTGCGATCAAAGCAGAATGAACAGCAGCACACTCCTAAGCATGTTTACTGAGGAATAAATCCCACCGAGTTTGAGAAGACTTACTCCCAAGTATGTGTGCACAGGATTGCAGCCTAAATGCAATTTTGTCCTCTCTTTTCTAGGCTGGGATAGCAAGAAGAATGCAACAACCTCCTATAGTCTTTCTGCACTGCTTTCTTCAAAACTACTATAACAATGTATTATTAAATATTTGAACATGCAACTGTTGGTCACAAGGAATTTTTTTTAACAAATCAAGAAGTTTCTTCTGATAGGTCTGACCACCAAGGTGAATATATGGTATCCTGAAACCAAATATACGGAGGGCAAAACCATTCCTAAAATGTATGACAATACTACATTTAGATGTTTACCATATACATTAGTTTGATCTGAGCTGCCGATTCATGCCCTGCTATGATGAAATCAGCTTTATTTCTTCTCAAATTCAGTATTAAACAGTTCCTTTGTGCTGCATAAGATGGTTTGCACAAACATCTGACTAGCACTGGCAGACATTTAGTTCCGTACTAAATAGTGGCAGTTCCTTAAATAGGAAGGAAGCTGTGCTTTGATTTTAAACCCAAACTTTCTTCTGGACGTTTTTCTTGGCCCAATCTTTTATTAACAAAATCTGGTTTTATTGATGTTTTCCGCAGCACAACTTCAATAATTTTACCAGTGACCTGGTCTTCACAAACATCCTTCTGGGTGAATTTTTCCTACTTCATCTTTTACCTCTTTGTTCATGACATAAAACGTAAAGGTCTTTGGTTCTGCTTGCTTGATTTTTCTGCCAAAGTCAGCCAATGGAACCATAAGCCACTCTGTTAGAAATCAACATCTTTATCTAAAAATACAAGCTCTTATATCAATTGTATACACTCATGCGAAAATGTGCAGAGAAGAAAACAAGCAGAAGCATGGTTCTTTATAAGAAAGGCAGAAATTAAAATGCTAACATTATGGGAGATTTACAGTGCAATCCTATGCATAGAAATAGAAATGTCTTTTTAAGTTTAGTGAGACGCTCTCTCAAGTCAGTGAGCATAGGATTGTAGCCTAAAGGCTGGGACACACCGCATGCGGCATGGCGGTGTGTGTCGGGAAGCGGCTGGAAGCAGCACGGAGAGTGCAGTGTATCCTGCAGTGATGGGAACTCGAGTCAAATGACTCGACTTGCAAGTGTGACTTATCCACTTTTCCCCTGACTTGTACTCGTGACCCACTGACTCGCACTTGCGACCCACGGGACTCATACTTGACTTGCACTCGTGGGGGTAACGACTTGCCATTTCAGAGTCATTTTCCTTTAATGGCTGGCATCAACACAGGCAGGCAGGCAGGCGCAGTGGAGACCTCAGAGGAGGAGGGCAGCAGAGAGGGAGGGTTTCCAAGGGGGTGGGGAAAAAAGCCTGGCTCAGAGTTTTTCCCTTTTTTTGCCGTCTGTTCGCCATTGGCCACAACTCCGAGCGCGAGGGGTGGGGAGGAGTGAGGGAAGGTGAAGCTGCCGCAGCGGTTCCTCCTCCTTGGCCAAAACTCCAAGCCCAAGGGATGCTCAGCTCAGCAAGGGGAGGGGGCAGGGAGGGAATAATAAATGGTTTGAATGTAGACATGCTTGTTTTTCCCAAACCAGTTGGGTGGTGACAAGACTGAGAGGTGAGGGGAAGGGCATAGGGGAAGCCAAGTGGGTGCTTTAAAAGCCTCAGAGGCACACAGACACATACCCCACACAGACACCCACTCACCCCATTTTCAGGGGGGGAAAGCCATTTGCCCCAAAGTGACTTGACTTGTGACTCGTGGTTTTTGGCCTTACTTGCACTTGACTTGTACTCGGGGAAAAATGATGCGCACTTGACTCGTACTCATGCACAAAAAGATCCATACTTGACTCGTACTCGCCCAAATATTTGGCATTGACTCGTACTTGGACTCGTACTCGTGCAAAAATGATTGTACTCGCACTCACGACCTAGTTACCTAGATACATCCCTGGTATCCTGCACTCTCCTCCTTTGCGCGGCAACGCATAGGAGTTGGAAAAATTGAACTTCATTTTTTGAAGTGAACAGCATTCACTGTTGTGGGGTGGGACGTGAACAGCCAATCACAATTGAGTCTGAAAAGACTTGATTCTGATTGGCTAGCAGAGATGAGTGGCAGGGCAGGATGTCCTTTGCTTCGCTCTACGCTTCTCTCCCCAGTCAGCCTGTATAGAGAAGAAGTGGCGCAAAGCAAAGACCGGCTTCGTCTCTCTTTGCGCTGCACTGTGCCGTGGGCGGCGTGTCACGGGCTTTAGGCTGCAATCCTAGACACACTTTCCTGGGAGTAAGCCCCATTGAACACACTGAGACTTACTTCTGAGTAGACATATTTCACTGCTAGTTGCTCAAACCAAATCAAGGTTAAAGGGCTTCAGTTTAACTCATTCTTTAAATTTTCTTATTTTAATGGGCAATGCTTTTAGTATGATTTGCTACTCCTCATCTCTTTGCTTTGGGAGACAAAAGAAACCAATGTGTCTTCTCATTCAACAACAGATACAACTAGGTCAGCGGTTAAAGAAAACCTTACATATTCATTTTGGTGAATAGCTTATGCCAGGAACTGGCTCCAAAAGCCAATGCTTGGTTTCAGTTTTGATCCCATAGTCAAATCATAATTGGAACACCTCATAGATAGCAGCTTTTTAAAATAAATGATATATTTTAGATTTCAGGCCTAGAAATTGTGTATTGTATCAAACAACTGGTAATATTTGACGTTTCAACAGTAGTATTGCATATTACTTGCAATGCAAAAAAAGACTACAATGCAAATAATGATTTTCCAGTAGGACTGAACTACAGCAAAACTTCTCATGTTTCCCATTTCTTTTTTTAAGATGGCAGCAAGTCATATCTATATTCACAAATCTGTGGCTGGCAGTTAGAGCACATCTAAGTTCAACAACCTTGCAAAAAGCTGCTGCTTATCTCATTACTACACCTGCAGACAGAAGATTAAATTAAACAGAAACATCCAAAGAGCCAGGAGGAATAAAATGTTCCCTTAGGATCCTAATCTCCCATTTGCAAACATTAACGAACTCCTTTGCCATCCTTCCCAGGACATATCGACAATAAGCCTTTTCCACACCAGTGGATACAATTATCTGACCTTTCATAGCCAGTTACCAGGAGGTGCTTTAACTGATAACAGCATTACTTAATGATGTGTCACTCATGATTATCAGATTGATAGAACAAATCCACTTCTATTGTTTGAATGCAAAGCCATCTTTGGGGAAATAATAAAAACAGTTCCTTAAAATTAAATATAGTTGTTTCCTTTTATCATCTCCACAATTTTGCTGATACATTGAGGATACTGATACAGCAGTCTAAATATAAGATGTAAAGCGACACATGATCTAGATTTTGTACTGAAAATATATGTATTGCAACATTTGAAAATGAGATTAGAAAAAATTATAATGAGCAATTAAATTCTATGAGAAAAAAACAGCTTTTATTTTTGTAAGCCAATTATTGTTCAATAAGAACCACATTGCAAGAGGAGAGGTAGCCATTTTAGAACATGAATCTTCAGCAATCTGCTTTTCTGGAAGTGTTAACATAATGGAGAATATAATGAGCAAGTGTTTTTGCATCTTGGATACTAGCAAGTTTGGGGGTTCAGACATTCTAAAATATTACTGCCAGTTTTCTATTTAGGGAACAGTGTAGGTTTAAAAACAGTACCACTGACTGATAGCAATAATATGGTAACATCCCCAGATAATCTTGACATTATTTTCTCAACTTTTAAAGAAACCGACAATGACATTTGACTGAATGGTTTAACAACAGTGCCATGGGCTCCAACTCAGAAGCTCATCCCATGACCTTTCAACTTGCTCCCCCTTGGGTTTTTAGCCTGGGCAAGTTCACATAACGTGACCACCTCATGTGAAGCACTATATATATACTCCCTGCATCAACCTCTTTGTGTCTGATTTGCTACACAAATCAGATGATGTTCTTCATGTGGCGAATGTATCCTGAGCACAGGGCCCACATTAATTTGTCTAGGTGGGATTTCAGAAATCCTGCTCAGAACCTTTTATCCAAATGTCATTATGCAGACTAAATAGGTGTTCTGAAGTTATGAGCTGCTTGATCGTAAATTGGCGTGGATTGCAGCCTTAAACGTAGCTGGTGGAATACATTTTTCTCCTTCTCTACAAAAGGCTCTCCTCAGTAAAGAGAAATTAGTGACCCAATCTAATGCTTTGAACATATTCTCAGACAGCAGCATTCATTCAACTAGTAGTTCTACTTCACTGCAGTGGCAAGGGCATTTATGCATACAAGCTGGACTAGGTGCTGATTAGGCATGTTAATGAAATTTTGCCCATCTAATTTCTCCCTGGAATTTCTGGATCACCATGGAATCATAGCAATCAATTAGCAATCTGATCTGATTTTTTATTTTTGTGCTTTGCTCAGACTGTTGTGCATGAGAATTTGCAGCAGTTTGGATTCATGTATACAGTATATTTCTTTACAGTTTACCAATGTGTACAAGCACATGTGTGCATTAATTAAATCACAGCACGAAAAAGGAATCCCGATGCAACTTTGTGATTCCTTTTTGCAGTGTTTTAATCTATGAATAATACGCGCAAGTGCATTAGTTACCTGTATGGAAAAAAGACACAAATTGAAAACTGCATGTGTGCCAATTCCAAAATCAGTATTTGAATTTATCCAGGTTAAATCAGAAGGCGAAGTTGGATGGCGTAGATTAGAACATGAGGCATAGTCAAACCATGGAGGACTAACAAAATGGAACAGGAGACAGTCGCTAATCTTTAGGGCAGAATCACACAATAGATTTTAGGTGGAGGGATATGGGTTGAGAAAATGCAGGTCAATTTGTTCGCTCTTCTACATGCAGGTTCACACATTCATCTGGTTTCTGCTTCAAAAGCTTCAAAAACACTACCCTACCACAAAAACTTGGAAAGTAGGTTGAGCACTGTCATAATAAAAATGAACTACACATTGAAATATCAGGATCTGAATCTGAGACAAAACAATTGCATAACCACTTCAACACTTGACCAAAGGTAGAAAACAAAAATGCAAGCCATCTCCCTGCATTTGCCCAACCAAGACGCTGCCTTCTAAAAACTGGATCCCTAAAAGGCTCCCCCCCCAGCTGTTTGCTATCTATAGACTTCAACAGATGAGTCAAAAGGAGTTTAAGTGAATCCCAACTTCAAAAATATTAGGTATAATTCATTCTAAGATTAGTTTTATATCCCAGGGATTCCAATAGAGGAGTATTAAGCACATACAGTATCTACCTCTCTCCCTTGGAAACTAACAGGACTTAAATTTTATTTTATGATCATACCCAATTCATTTCAGGTACACTGTTGGCCTTATAACACTCTCCCAAGCCAGCAGCACAATATCTCTTGCGCCTTCCCCGTTTGAAGAACAAGGAGGTTTGCATGATGGACAATTCACTCAAAGCTATGTAGCAAAAGAAAATCCCACATTTTTTTTTTTTACATTTTAAATAGAAAGTGACAAAAAACCAACAGCATAAATGATTGCTCGTGGGTAGCAGCAAGCCATTTCCCTCCCTCTTGTTATGCTTTTATAGAATCATGTTCACAGTCTGTATGGACAGAAATAAAACACCTTTGAAAGCAATCATTTCTTGCTTTCATCTTGCATAATTCACAACAGCACGCACCCTGCTGTGCCGCGATGTCCTGCGCCAGCGATGCTCAGGCTTTGCTTAAGAAAAATCATTTATCTATCCTTGTGCAGCTGCATGTTCCATTTATCATCATACCTGCAGGATAATGCTCCCATAAGCATTCTTCAGGAGATTAACTGCATCAGCATGAGACAGCCCATCCAAAGACTGCCCATTAATACTGACAATCCGATCACCAACCTGAAAGAAAAATAAAAAACAAAAGCAACAGGAAAAATTAATGGCATTAAGAAAAACTGGACGAGTGCTTAACATTCTTTGCACGTTTGGCATTGCCAGGTTGTTGGTTATAGATCTGCTGCATTTCCAGTGATCACAGACTGTTCCTCATGTTGTTGTTGTTCAGTCGTTAAGTCGTGTCCGACCCTTCGTGATCCCATGAACCACATCCCGCCAGGCCTTCCTGTCCTCCACTATTTTCCTGAGTTCGCTCATTTTCATGTTCGTTGCATCGGTGATGCTGTCTAACCATCTCATCCTTTGCCTTCCCCTTCTTCTTTTGCCTTCAAGTGAGGGCTAAAAACACTCTTCTTAAACGTAGCAGGCGACCACTACTCATACTTTTTTGCCTTATTGCCAGAAACTAGTAATAGACATCAGAACTCACCTTTGGTGGAAAAGACCTACAGAGGTCTACAAGAATACAACTTATTGTGTGTGATAGATAGCCTGTGGTCTATGAAAGTGTATTCTTTCAATATGAAGTATTACTGAAAAAAATGCAATCACTGGAAAACATACAAGATCTTCGGGCTGTGTGGCCCCAGACATCAGTGGAGTACAATTAAGATTCAAAAACAGAATTAAAGACATGAGGTTGTATCCTAAGGTCTTCTTCTGCAAGGTTCTTCCTATCCTATGTCGTCTTCCTTTCAAGCGCAGATATTCTGGGGGCACAAGGAACTGCAGAGGAAAGAGGAGATTGGCAAAAATCTCCCCTTCCTCTTGTGCAAACTGTGCTTCTCTCACAGAGGAAGACCTTAGGATACAACCCACAGACTATTGTACAAATCATGTTCCTACATTTTTATACTCTATACTTATCAGATCCCTTTTGAAATGCTGTAGGCGAGACGCAAAAGCCAAACAGATCAATCACAGAATCAAATGCCCATTTGAGGGGCCAAGTAGCATGCAGTTGACACATAAGCATCCAACTGTCCTCATCTCCTCCAATCACATCACGGTAATGTGAAGAAGTTGGTCAACAAAAAAAGAACTTATAGTAGAACCAGAAGTTGTTCATAGTAAAAAGGCAACTTTCTTCATTCTTGTTCCCATACACTCATCAATAAATGCAACTGACTCGAATGACTGTGGTAGCTCCCAGAAGTGCTACAACCAGCATGGAAATGACTATAGAGGGAAGGTCCATACAGCTCGCTCACACTCGCACTCGTATTTTTCTCCCTGCAACATCTGTTTACAAGAATAGCAACACATGTAGAAGAAGTAGGATTTTGACTGGAGAGAGCGGCATAGTTTTGGGGTAGCAGTGGGAATGCCTTGCTGCAGCCACTACTGATACGGTTAACATCAGAGGGTACAAAAATATTCTACCTTTTTAAATGTTAGCTTTGCCATCAACCAAATGAACACCAAATTTAGGGGCCAGACTGCAATTTACAACACTAGAGATTACAAGAAAATAGGGTATAAATATTCTATTCCTTTGGTTTTAGACTACGGTTCTCTTTCTGATTATCTTTACAGAACACCCAAAACTTTTAGGCCCAAATGAGACAGTCAATATCATCCCTATACACTGAATGTCTCACGGGTGTCTCTGGAGATGTATTCACATGGAAAAGAACAACTTATGTCTTGGGCGCCTTGCAGAAATAACTTCAGGTACCTGGAAATAATTCCCAAGATTGCGAGGTTGAAAACGTGTGGGTAGGTTGTCAACTGCCACTATGAAAACTGCTGCACCCACGAATGGTCCCAAGTCACAATATTCATGGATAAAGTAGAGAAATTGTGGGGAGAACACTTTAATGTCTGAAGTGGCCCTTGAATTAACAAATATTTGGATGGATGGGAATCATGTTTCATATAATTATGCAGGCATGAGGGTATATGGAGGACACACGGTGAATCTAGATAGCAAGACTTAATTATCTGTGCAAGGCAACCCCATGTTGGGTTTTATTTACTTTCAAAAAGGTAGTTCATGATCTTCCAGACTCTTCTTTCTGCCAAAATGACAGATTACACGACATGGGCTCGTGTCCTTGATTCTAGGTGCAAGAGAATATTAAAGAGGCAGTTTCCCATGGTTACAGTTATGTGGTCAATCATGGGTAATAGACACAGGTATTGGCTAATTAGAGGTGAGAAAGGAAGGAGCCTTTACAGTTGGAGATGGAAGTGGACATGTCCATCAGGCTATAACCCTTGCAATAAAAGCAGCCCTCTCTGGAGAGCATAAAAGCAGCAGGAGGAAAATAAAATCAATACCGAAAGAGACAGCATTCTCCCTTTTCCTTACTTTGAGTTTGTGTGTGCGTGCTGCTACTCCACTTGCTTGAATCATGGCAATGAAGATCGGAATGTCTCCCAGTGGGCTTCCCTTGCCACCGGCTATACTGATACCAAGAGCATCATTTGGACCCTTAACAGAGAGATTGTTATAATGTTATAATTACTAGTGTTGACACAGTTCTAAATATGAAATATAACATGTAGATTTCATAACAACAACAAAAAAAACCAAGCATGCACTACTAGTTTTAATTTGCTGTGAGCCACCTCAGATGTTCCTTCAAGGACAGAAAAGTGGGATATAAATCCCCAAAATAAATGAATAAATTGAACATCCAACTCAGGTGGGCTGAGCGCTGATCAGTTTGAACATGAAATGGGGCCACCCAAGACAACATGGTTGTTTCTACAAACTGGGGTACAGGGTGTGGGATGACAACTCCCTAGGTATGCAGAAGTAGACAAACTTGGAAAACAGAATGAAAAAAGGGGGGGGGAGAACCCAAAACAAACCAGAGAGATTGAGCAAGCTCAGTAGCCCCCAAGAATTATGGAATACTCAGCTCACAGTTGGAAAGAAGCAACAGCAGAACATCGAGGGGTGGGTGGGTGGGATGAGCATGCCTATAACAATTAAAGATGGGTATAAAGAATTTGTTCTGCTGTGACCTTTGTGGCAGGTTACACTTGTTAATACTGTACTGATTTCACAACATGTGCATGCAGGGGAAGCACTGTATGTAGAAATACAGTTTGTAAAACAGCCAAATGTTTTGAAATGACGAGAAACACACAAACCACTGACCCTTGCTATCTCCACAGTCCTGGGGCCCATATCTGCTCCAACTAAGAAAGAAACAAAAATTAGTTTCTACGATTAAGAGACCATGCCATTACAAGATTGTGGCTTCTGAACCAGCAATATAGTTATCGCAGAGCAGAGGGAAGGGCTGTCCTGGTAACTTTGGGAGAAGGTTCTCTTGGGGGAAGCCAGAGCACTGTTAGTGTGCTCCACCAGGCCAATCTCCCTGTACCTGTGTGGAGGTGTGAGGAATAAGAGCAACTTGCAACGGTGGTAACAGGCTCTCCGCCAGTCTCCTGATGAGGCTGCATTGTACGGCATCATGAGGCATGGCTAAGAGTTCTCCATTCTGTGCTTAAGGAACAAGAGCCCTTTCTTCCCTCTGTCTATAAGCAGCTTGCCTTCCCTCCCAGGGTCCACTTGACATCAGGACACACATTATCAATGTATTTCCCTCCATCCCCCCTTCCCTCCAGTTCTTTCATGCCTGGTTTCCTCACCTACCCCTTTTCCTTCTTCATGCAATTTTATGTTCACCGGGAAGCAAAATTCTACTGTTCAATGCGGTTTACTTCTAAATAGGTTGCAAAGGATAGCAGCCTCAAATTTTTTTGTTTCTCTCCTTCTGTGCTGTTTTTGTTAACCCATTTTTCTCTCCCTTAATTTAACCCTTTCCACTGATTTCACCCTCATTTCTTTTTTCTGTCTTCTTAATGTCCTCTTTCCTATTGTCTCTACAACTCTTTCTTGTTGTAATAACAATTCATAAGATCTACCTGTAATTCAGAAGGCAAGTATTTTTGAGTTCAGTGAACCTTTAAGCATGCATAGAATTTCTGCTCCAATTTTATTCTTCTGTTCCATATCAAACCCCCCCTCTCATTTCTTTGCCTCCGCCTTTAATAAGGCTGCTCTCAGATGTCTACTGCCAGTGTACAGATTTCCTTCCCCATGGAATAAGCAAACAGCCTTAACATTTTTGAGATTTTTTTGGATTGTGGTTGCTAAATGTTGAGGAAAAGGAACTTTGCGCATACTTAGTAAACAATCACCCCCCACCACCAATCCCAAGAATAATGGAAATCTGGGACACCCGAACCTAACCCTATGAAAGATAATTAATATTACTTTTTAGTTTGGTTTTGTGTGAGTGGGGTGTGGCTATAGGTATGGGGCATTATGAAAACCTCTTGCACTTCAAATTTTTCCACTATACCACTGCCCTGGATCCTTTGAGAAAGTTAACATTGAGCAAAATGCTTGTTCATGCCAGATCAGGAAATGGATGTGACCAGTTTGGACATGCTCATGTGGAGCATAGGACGGATAAAAATGGAAGTAAAAGCACTTTGCACTAGTTCACTAGATTTAGTGAACAAGCTGAGCTGCATTTGTGCCCCTCCATTTAATGTTAGCTCATTATTTAAACCAAAACAAGGTGGCTTAGTGAATTGCTTGGGCTATGGCCGATACTGTACTGACCTCCCTTGTTAATTTGTACTTCACTAGGTTAATCATGACAAGCCCAAATTCCCCAAATACTCAGACTATATACACTGCAACGAAATGTTCATAACTAGAAGAGACCATTGATATGTTGGAAAATACCATACGGATGAAATTTACGTTCTTGTCATGAGAATTCACTAATGGAGAAGAAGATACAAGACCAACCTGCCTGTGGCATGTTAATTAAGCAGTTTATTGTGGCATGAAGCTTCGTGGGGAACAGCTAAATTTGTCTGTTACATGAAAGACTGAAAAAGGATTTGGGCCACTTCAAACAGAGTAGAAAATTAGAGATTGTAATTAACATATCAGATTCTCCCGATTACCCACTTCATCCTCCACAGTCAGTTACCTTAAGCTCATTGTTCTGCTAGTCACTTTAAACCTCAAAATCTCTGGTTAGCCCTACAATAGCTTGCTTGCTTGCAGCAAGTTGTCCTCTGCTGGATTTTACTGGAGATTTTCCCAACTGCAGACATTATTGCTGCATGTTCTCCCTTGACACACAGAAGTCTAGATGCATGTCTTTGAAGTCAACACACAAGAAGATAGCAGTGAATTTTCAGTATAATTCACAAGGCATTACGGAGTGCACGTTCTATCCTATACCTGAATTTCTGTGGGAGGAATCAGCAGATGACCTCTTAGTGCTGACAAAACTCTGTAAGGTGGAGATAACTGGAGCAAATGTAGGGTGAAAGTGACTGTGAACGCTGTGCTGGCTCATCTGAAAACGAGAGGCAAAACAGGTAAGGCTGAAGAAAGAAACCAAAAGCTTTTCTAACACTCTGCCTCAGAAATTCACACTGAGTTCCATTAAAATTAGTGCAGAAACAGACAATGAAGTGATGTTCTTATTAAAATTGAGGTCAAAAAATATATTTGCAGTCAGTGTGAGAAGTTGAAAGGCAAGTCATAGGGAATTTCTGTATTCTAGTCACACACAGACAATGGATTTTACTCCAAGTTCCTCTTCTGTGAACAAGGAGTGATTTTTGCCAATCTCCCCTTAACTCTGCAGCCTGCTACACTCAACGCAGGTCTGTTCTAAGGGGAATCTCCAACCTCTCCAGAGCAGTAGGCACAGAGGGCTGCTATGCTGAAAATGCAGCAGAAAAGTTCACTTACATTAACTTCCTCCTGTGCACGCTCCTTAGGACACAACCGAATTCCAGTGTCACTGATTGTTTTTGTTCCCCCTCCCAATATATTAGCAGTGCAATGAAATCGATTCAGTGAGACCCACTCTTTGTGCAGCCTGATTCCATTCATGATTTTTTGGAAGCAAGTCCCTCCAATTTCAGAGAGACTTACTCCCAAGTAGATGTGTTTAGTATTGCAGCATTAAATAACCACCCACAGTGCTGCATTCAATTAGATACAATGGACAAAATGCTGGGCAGCTGGGATTGAAATACTGTATGTTTATCAAAGCCCTAATTTCTATCCATATGGATAATATATTCTTTTCCCCTTCAACAAGTACCGTATTTTTTGCTCTATAAGACGCACCCCCCCCCAAAAAAATAGGGGGAAATGTTTGTGCGTCTTATGGAGTGAAGTGTAAAAAAATGACTTGCTTTTAACAGTTTTCCGGCCGCTTGGCTGTTTTCCGTTCCCGGACTTCGCGCATGTGCTGACCACGTCTGCAACCCTTCCGGAAACATCGCATTTGCTGCGATGTTTCTTCAGGGCTCCCTGGTCGCGTCCAGCACCTGGGAACTTGGCGGAGGCGCCAAACGCGACTGGGAGCTCTGTGCAAACATCGCAGTTGCTGCGATGTTTCCTCAGGGCTCCCTGGTCGCGTCCAGCGCCTGGGAACTTGGCGGAGGCGCCAAATGCGACTGGGAGCTCTGTGCAAACATTGCAGTTGCTGCGATGTTTCCTCAGGGCTCCCTGGTCGCGTCCAGCGCCTGGGAACTTGGCGGAGGAGCCAAACGCTACTGGCAGCTAAGGCACAGGAAGAGGAGCTGCAAAACAACAACCAGGTAAGTGGCCAAGCGGCCGGAAAAATGTTAAGAGCGAAAAATACGGTAACTCCCTTATCCATTAAACATCCATGGCTGCAACCTGCTCTGTTCTCAACATTACCGAAGAATCCTTCTAGAAACAGTGACAAATTGTGCTATTAATGTGAGCCTTCATTCTTAATAGCACAATTTGTTATGGCTTCTGGAACTATCATCCACTGATATGAAGAAGAGAGCAGGTTTCAGGTCTTATTTTGGAACTGTTTAGACACACTATCGATATATAGTACATAAGAGAATCATCTGTGGAATTGGAAGTTCTTTTCCCTCTCACACAACACTAGAACTAGGGAACATCCACTAAAATTGAGTGGGGGGAGTATTAAAACAGGCAAAAGAAAATATTTCTTTACCCAGCGTGTAATTCATGCCTACTAGGGGATTGGGCAGATTTATGGAGGAAACGTCCATCACAGGTTACAAGCCACGATGGGGATAAGCAACCTCCTGGTCTTAGTAATAGGCTCTTTCTTAATGCCAGATGCAAGGGAGTGGCAACAGGATACAGGTATCTTGTTGTCTTGTGTGCTCCCTGAGGCATCTGGTGGGGCCACTGTGAGATACAGGAAGCTGGACTAGATGGGACTTTGGCCTGATCCAGCAGGGCTCTTCTTATGTTTTTATGGGGGAAATCCTAGCTCTTTTGTGAGCCAAATACACTGTCTTAGAAAGCTAACACCACTCACAATAGATGCAAAATAATCTTGTGGGAACATTCTTCGGTTTCACACAAGACTGTCCAAATACCTTCATTTAAAACAGACAGATTGGGTGGAGAAATGCATGCATAGGCAGAGAACACAATTCTGTTTGGCCCATTGGACCCATGCAGGTGGGGGTTGATTTAACACACCTTCTTCACCCTTTATTCCTCAGCAAAAGCTTTAACAGAATAGAAAACCAATGTGCTCTGGATGGCGGAAACATTTTCCCTCAACATTTTATTCATCCATATCTGGAATCTAACTGGAAAGCTGCTGCCGGCTTCACCTGAAAAAAAACCCTCATCTGGCTAAACAGATTTTCAGGCCAGAGTGCTAATGAAATTTCTGAAGAATCTGGATTAGTGCTCCTCCTCAGGGTCCATGGAGAATTCATTAGCAGCAGCTCTCTAGTCTAGAAGACTCTTCAGACTAGCAGGGAATATGGCAAAGAAAAAAAAATATGCATGTAGACTGGGCAAGTTGCAGTTCAATAGTTCAGATGAAGCAAAATATCCAGCATTCATCAGAACTTGGCACCTGGATGTCTGTAGCAGAAGGGCACATGGAGTGGAGAATGACATTAGATGGAAATAAGAACCACTGATAAATGGTTTTGCTAACATCTCCATATCTTCCTGTGAAATCCTAGAGATTGCTGGGGTGCTTTCTAAAGTCAGAATATATTACGCCCTTTCCTTATTGTTGCCATATGTTGTTCTGGAATACTGATATATAATGACTTGTTTTAATTGCTTGCTGTGTATTTTATTGATGTGAAACTTGTTAACCACCTTGGTGGCTCCAAGGGGGCTGAAAGGCAAGATAAAAATGTAAAAATAAATTCCATTCTATCAGACTGTTAGTTCAATTTCTACTTTCAAGTTTTAAAAATAATAATTAAGTACATGGTGAACATAAAATGGTGAAAATCTATTTCTAAGACACATTTCCAAGCCCCTTTTTGTTCCATAATATGGGTGCATTATCCAATGGATAAAGGGACTTTGGTCACCAACAACCCTTAAATAACAAATTTGAGTTTGGGTGAGTTATCATTGTAACTAGATTCTAAAGCTTTATTCCAGCAATCACTTTTGACAAGACAAAATCACAAGCCGATTGTATCTCATCAATTTCACATGTCTTATTCATGCACTACCATCTGTGACTAACCTGGCTGTTTTGAGATGTTTTCCGTGATGACAGCCAAGACCCAGCTCTCAGCCGTCCAATTTCTAGCTGCACAAGCCCTTGAGCACACTAAGTATATGAAAGAAAGACAGCATGCAGTATTTATACCCTGCTGGAAAGTTTCCATTTTTCTAGATATTCACATTGACTTACAATAACATCTTCTAAATCAGCAACCAGTTCATAATATAAGCTTAATTAATTATATGAAAATTGAGATTTATAAAATGAAGTTAATCTCCTGGGCAAGATCAAGGTCCAAGAAAAAAAAAATCACCTTCAGCTCTTTAGAGAAGACCAGCTTATTTCTTCCAATGGTGAAAGTAATCTTTAAACATCACAATCAATTCAAAATACTGTAATTAAAGTGAGGAAGGGCAGCCCCTTCCCAGAATATAAAAGCCCATTTTCAACTTCAGAAAAAGCACCTGGTACACTTCACCAAGGACAGTTGCACTTCAGAAAGCGAGTGAGGAATGCAAGTGGCTGGTCCAAAACCTCCTGGCATCTGAGGTGGTGGACCAAACGCATCCCCCCCCCTCGGTGGGATGTCAGGCACCCCCTCTGTTACTCCTGTGCTTTGAATTAAAAAAAGAAGAGGAGAACAGAGTGAAAGAAGAAGTGTGGAGGAGAGGAGAGTTTCAGCAATACTCTAGTCCTCCACTCTCCTCTCCTCCATACTTGCTCTTCCACTCTGTTCCTCTCTTTCTTTTTGAATCCATGGAATGGGAGGAGCAGTGGTGGAGGTGAGAAGTCCCATTTATTTTAATTTGTCAGTGCACCCGTTAGAAGGAAGGATGGCCTAGATCAGTGGTTCTCAAAGTTCTCCCTGCGAGTTTGGGATAACTGTGAGTAGCTGCAGAGGCAGGGCAACGGCACGCCCAGGATCGCGTTTTTATAATCATCGCGTCAGCCCTCTGGAGGGTGCGGGGAGCCCCGATTAGCTCTCCGCAGTGATTGTGACCCATTTCTGGTTTTGGACAAAACCAGAAGTGGGTCACAATCAGCATGGGGAGGCCTGTAGAGATGGCGACATGCATCCCGGCACCCTCCAGAGGGCCGATGCGATGATTGTAAGGTAAAAATAGCCCCTTTTGCCAATGGCAGCGGTGCAATCCCCAGGAGCGTCGCCGCGATCCTGGGCACGCCACTGCTGCAGTCGCCATGCCCCTTAAGGGGCTGGCGGTTCTTCTGGTGGGCTGCGACGCACCAGTTTGAGAACCACTGGCCTAGATCAATTGCTCACTTGCTTCATATGAAATTTGAAGTTTCCCAGGACTACTGCAACATCTCGTGTCCTGAGGGAAGCAAGAAAGGCTCCCAAGGCCATAGAGCTCTTATCACCAGCTTCTGAGAAACCATCAAGGGCCTTAGACAACACTGCTTTTCAAATCCTCTGAAATATATGTTTGTTTCATATATAGTACACTGCCTTGAGTGCCTTTGCCAAGGCAACAAGGTGGCAAATAAATGCAATAAGTAAATAGTTGCTTTCTTGGATCATCTTGGCTTTTTGTAAAAAGCAATACAGTATAGTGCAACTGAGCACTAAGGGCAGGAGGTGTGGCATGGAGGTTGAGCCAGTGCCCTGCCTGAAGAAGCTAAGCAGGGTCAACCTCGTTTCTTGCTTGGATGGAAGATGGCAGCTGATGACAGACCTTGTGAAGACACTGAGAAGGCACCATGAGAGGGTGGAATGTGGAGGAGTCAGCTAGAGAGAGAACATCTTGACAACCGTCTGAGAGTAAACTGTGAAGTTTGGAAGTGCAGAGCACAAGCCAGAAGGAGGGCTGCACTCAGAAGGGAAACATGTAGAGCATGGAAGGTTCTATATGAATAGAACTATATTGTAAAGACCATTATCGGGTCTAGGATAGCCTGCCTGTGTAAACCGCCTTGAATAAATCTGATGAAAAATCTGATGATGAGAAAGGCGGTATATAAATACAGAAATAAATAAAAAATAAATAAATGAGGAACATACTGTTCACTCACCTTGAGAATGGTGGCAACCGCCTCTTGTGAAGCATGCCTTACATCCTCCCCATTGACTGACAAGATCTGGTCTCCTTGAATTAGTCTCCCATCAAGGTCTGCAGCTCCTCCTTTGACAATGTCAGAGATAAATACTCCACTTCCATTGCTAACAATGCAAGCAGCACATGTCTTATTACACAAGCAAAAATAACATTCTAAATGCAATTTGAAAACAAAATAGTAAAAGGACGTTATAATACCCTAGGAATACAGACGTTTAGACTTTTCCAAGCTAGGACAACCAACACATAGTAGGAGTGTTAATCTCGTTTATAAAATAGCACGGATTTGTCTGGAAAGTCGGAACATGCTCAAGTCCACTGAAAGAAATTCTGGGGACAACTCTAAGGAGAAAATGCTTACAAGGCTGGCCCAAGACCTCCTGACGCCTGAGGCAACATGCCATGTACTTCACCTCCCTTACCCGATGATGTGCCATCCTTCACTCCTCCCGCTCTCCAATGATCTAGCTCAGGGCACTCCTCCCTGCCACATTTCCTATTCCTCTCTATTCCCCTCTTCCTTTTCCAATCCAGGGGGTGGAAGAAGGAGGAACAGTGGAGGCAAGTAGGCAGAGATGGGCACTCCCACCAATCTGCTACCTAAAGCGACTGCTTCAGTTGGTCTCATGGGTGGGCCAGCTCTGATTGCTTAGCTATTGTGGCATCATTATGAACCAGGGACATGACATGGCATAAGAAGAATAATCTATATTTTATCAGAGCAATTCTTACAACAGTCCTCTATGGTAGGGTCAGCATTATCATCTCCATATGTTTTGGGGGCCCAAGGCTGACAGACTAACAGCTTCTCTAACAGCCTGGAGGGAATATATAGTTGAACTGAAATTTGTTCTGGGGACTTTGCATGGGACAGCTCACACTCTTGCTACTGAAACTACAGTACTATTAGGTCAGCTACTAGGGGTTGTCCTCCTGTGTGTGAAAGAGAAATCAGACCTAGAAATGGGGAGCGTAATTCAGTGTTCCACCAAGTTGATAAAAATGTGGCAAATTGGTAAAAAAAAATGTTCAATTGGTAACACTTGGTAAAAAATTACCAAATAGTAAAAATGGGGGGTTTGGGGCTTTTTGGTAATTTTGTGGTGAGTCCTAACAAACTTTGATGAATTGTTTGAAATAGAGCGTCGCTTACCTCTAACAAAAAAATGTCATGAGCCTATAGGCTTTGATAGCAGTATAAGCTCATGTTAAATTACTCAATGGTACAGTACAATTATCCAGTTGTATAGCATATCACAGGCCTGTCTGTTTTCAAGAGAACAATTTATTAATCATTTTAAGTCTCATTGAATGATAGAGTTCCTGGTTTACCTAAGCCTTGACTTGCGTAATTTCAAACGTATGCAAAGCATTCCATAAGCCATAACTATAACACACAGCCACCCGCCTTTTCTTCACACAGCTCTTTCTCCATCTTCCACGGAGCTTTGCAAGTGCAGAAAGAGATCTGACTTACATAAAAAAAGGACTTGTGTAAGGGTGGCTGGAACGGAACCCTTAGGTAAGTTGGGGAGTGCCTGTAGTATGTTAAAATGTCTGGAGATGCGACATCCCCTTTCTTAGCCTCTGCACATTGCTAAATAGACTCTAGGGCTTTTAGATTTCCAAATGAACTTTGAGAATAATCTTTGGTAATTCGATGGCATCTTCTTAGGGATTACCATTGGTATATTCTCTAATATGACTACTGTATTTCAGTATTACTATCATCTTAACGACAGTTATTCTCCCATACCAAGATAGATTCAACTTAGCCCATTTCTCAACATCCTTTTCTATATCATTCCATAGACTTTCATAATTGATTTTCAATAAATTGTCTTAAGTTTCTCACGGGTTTTTTTTTGGTCCATTTTAGTTCAAGCAGCTAATTTCTTCTTCTTCATCTCTTTTCTCTATAATCATACCTAACTTTTCTGTCTTTGCTTTTATTTCATATTTTAACACCTTTCCACATTCTTCTATTTCATCAGGCATTACAGCACTGCTGCTATAGAGATGTTGGATCTCTTACTGATAGCATAATATTCAGTTAATATATTTGGGCAGTACTACTTCCATTCCCTTCTGTCTGGAAAGAAGCCAAAACCAAAGCTCCAATAGCCATTACGATTTATGGCAGCTGCTCTAGGAAAGCATCTAACTTCTTCAGCGGTAGGCCATCATTCTTTGCCTTCTAGATGATAATATTGTAAACCCCTTCAGGTTTAAGAAGAGATAAAGTTCTGACAAATTCACTCAATACACCAAAAAGCATGAAAAACAGTAAGTTAAGCCTTCTTCCACACCACATAAGCGGTAAAGTCTTGCATATTGTGCTCCTTTACAACGTAGGACAAGTCATATCAGTTTGGTAAGGAATACCATGGCTCTATAATACTCTTTTTTGTTCTATTACAAGAATGAGGTCCTCTTCTAAACAAAGTTGTGATTAAGTAGAATTCTTACCGTTTTCCAACGATGCTGAGCCCTAATCCTCTCCCCATTTTCCTCTGAAGATCTACATGGAAGATCTCCAAATTCTCTTCATCTTTATAATGAGCTTCATCTCTATACACAGCCAGTTGCACTTTCTGAGGAGTCTGTCTCAAGGCTGTAATAGCTTCTTCATGACTAGCATTCCTCAAGTCAATGCCATTAACCTGGACAAACAAAATATTTGATACAGTAATGTTTGCTTATTGGGTTTTAATTAGTCTGGTAAGGCAACACTTCAAAACAAGTGACATGTTTATTGTTCTATAAAGTAAGCTCTCAGTTGAATAAAGCAAGCAATACAGCATTTCCTATTCCAAAATGCTGTAGCCAGGTGGTCTGCGAATTCCACTGCAAAACCCAACAAGAACAACGAGAACTCTCACTCTAACTACGATATGTCAGCCACTTCTTACATTTTCCAGATTAATATGACCTATAACGGGATTTCATCTGAGATTGCATTTTTAGAAAATCAAGGCTGGAGAAAACATGCCATTTTCCAGATACCCCACAATGAAGCAGGATTTGGGGGCCTGGGTTATGGCTCAATGGTAAAGCACATACTGTATTGTGCCTGCAGAAAGTCCCAGTTTCAGTCCCTGGCATCTTCAGTTAAAAGAATCAGGTAGAAGAGAAAGGATGAAGAGAAACACCTCTCTACCCGAGACTCTGGAGAGCTGCTGCTAGTTGGTGTAGACAACACTCTGATAGATGGACCAATGGACTGGTAGAGCAGCTTCATATATTCATTTGCAGTCTCCTTGAGAGACATACTGGAAAGTGGAAACCAACACTCATAGCCCCATGCAGCTAAGCAGTAGCGTCGCTCTAGGTGGGGCGGAATGCTAAGTTCCGCCCCGCTCTGACCCTCCGTTTACGGCACGAGGCACCCCGCCCCTTTGTCGTCAGAGCCATTCAGTGGAGCGAAGGCAACACGCAGGAGACTCCCTGCACGTTGCCTTCACTCCACTGAATGGCTCCGACAATGAGGGGACGGGGCACCTTGTGCCGGAGAGTAAACGGAGGGTCAGAGCGGGGAGGAACGTAGTGTTCCGGCCCACCTAGAGCGACGCCACTGCAGCTAAGCCAGTTCCTCTGGTCCAGGGGGGCCTGGGAAAATGCTCCTCACTCTGCAGTGTGAGAAGTGCATTCCACAGTGCTTCCTATCTACTGGATTGCAGCTCACCAGAATAAAACCTTTTTGGCAAAAAACATTATCTGCTCTCTTGCCTTCTCAAAAATTCTGAAGATCCATCACACACGAATTTTCTAAAAGTCTATCCTATTTAATCAAATAAACCAACTCACAGTCATTCAGCATGATTCAAGTCACAGTATTCTGCAACAGATAGGATCCATCTACACCAGGGGTGGCCAACCTTCCACCATTAGGGTCTCTGTGTTCTTAAGAGTTGTATGGAAGACAGAATCCTGGAAGCTGCAATTGCTGATGTTGCTGCTAAAGCAGCTGCACCTGATGAAATGCCCTCCCCTATACAACCGTTAAAGGTCCAGGAGCATTCATGTTGAAAGGTTGGCCACCCCTGATCTACAACATGTCAGACATGCCCAGAGAACAAAAAATCAGGTAGACAAGCTAGCTTGCTCCTTGATAGCATACAAGTGACAAAAGCACCAGGGATTCCAACTCACAGAAAATTATTTTCAGTCATCCATGGCTTCCCTTCAAGTTCCAAGAAAAACTCCTCTTAGCATTTTACAGCACAATCTAACACACTCAATATCAGTCCTGTAGATGAATATATACAGACCTAAAAATACCTATGATTTAAATTACTTAGAAAATCCATGCTTTGGAAAATCCATTTTAGTGTCTAAGACATGGAAACAAAGGAAGCTGCCTTATAACCGAGTCAGACCATCTGAACAGTCATCTACTCTGAGGAACAGCCACTCTGCGTTTTCAGATGGGTGTTTCCCTGCCCTACCTACCTGGGACCTTCTGCATGGTAAACATTAACAAATTGTGCTTAATTAGCCTTAATTTGTGACCCTTTAAGATTTAGACAATTTCTTCAATCTAAGCTGTAATTACAGAGAACCATTTTACTAGATTCCAATAGATGGCACACAAGACCATTCCTAGAGTTTTCCCATTAAATTGCTCTTAACACTATATATTAAAATAGTACTATTTCACAAATGGAGCCCGTGCTAACTACTCCTAACAACAACATAAAAAATCTATTTCTGTCACAAGAAAGAAACCTGAAACATATTTTATAATATAATTCTTGGAGGATTAAGGGCACATTGATCTCCTTCAAAACACTTTTCAAATGTAAGGGGCCACCATTTATTTAGGCTGAGAACAAGTGGAAAACGTTTCCAAAGAAATGCCCCTATAGAATCAGATGAAGCAATTTTGGAGAACATTGTCATGAAGATGGCTCACTTCTGATGTGTGTATTTTGCTAAATATTTGTGAACCACAGCCACAGGTGTCCCGTCCCCAAATAGGCTTCGCCCTTTGTTCCATTGCTGTTGCTCAACTGGAGAAACATTGTGTGCTGTGGGGCACATAAGCAAATGAATGTAGGCTTCCTCTAAACCTGTGGATGACATCAAGTCTGTACTTGATGGCTCCTGCTATTTGGGTCTGCAGATTTCAATCTGGAAACGTTTACCTGTGGTTTGGCAAATGAGGTTATCCAGGTTTATGCAGGTTATTCCTCTGTTGGAAGCCAGTTCTTCGATGCCTGTGATGCAACTGTTCCTCTTGGAAACAGTGAAAAATATGCAACAGACACCTGGTAGCACCTTTCACTGCTGAACCTTTTATGTGCTGTGTATTTTTATCAGTTAGTCAGTAGATTGTTGGGAGTGCAGTTTTGGTAGAAATCAGTCTTTGAGGCTACAGTTAAACTTTAGGGGGGTACCCCTTCCTCTTTGTTTTGAAGACCCACAAGTCAATGCCTAAGCCATTTTATTTTTAGCATAAGCCACTGGAGCATGCTGTCAGTTCAAACAAATTCTGAATATAAAAGGGGCTTATGGGAAAGGGGGAGGGAAACCTCCCCCATATATCATGGTAAAATCCTGTGGTCATACAGAATCTGATTTCTCTCATATTTGACCTGTAGATATCATAAGCCATTTTCTTTACAACTCTATCTCTCCCTCCCTCTCTCACCTGGATCTAACAAGAGGTTGTATTCAAACTGCTTTAATTTGCAGGAAAAAAAAGTTTGCACAAGGAGGTGGGAAGATGATCATCAATCAGCCCCCTAACCTCCCTCTGACTAGCTGTTCCTGAAGGTCCCTCAATCCTCAGGAACAGATATTTGGGGACTGCTGGGGAAAGGGGAAGATGGCACAAATCACGCCTACTCCCCTGCACAAGCAGAGCTTCTCCTGAAAGCAGAACAAGCACTTTAAGTTTAGGGTACAATCCAAGGTAATTTAATGAGGCTTAAATGAAGGCAGTATTGTACTCTGCCTTCCTTAATTCAAAACTAAAGGTAGTAAATTGCACAAGCACAAGGCAAAAAAACTACCCAAAACATTTTTCCTGCAAGGTCTCTGAAGAATTCACCAGCTGCTGTGGCCATCACATTATAAATTGCATTTTGTAAACATACACTCGTGTGTGTGTGTGTGTGTGTGTGTGTGTGTGTGTGTGTGTGTGTGTGTGTGTGTGTGTCTCTCTCTCTCTCTCTCTCTCTCTCTCTCTCTCTCTCTCTAGGTAAAGGTGACCCCTGACAATTAAGTCCAGTCGTGTCCGACTCTAGGGTGTGGTGTTCATCCCCATTTCAAAGCCGAAGAGCCAGCATTGTCCGAAGACGCCTCCGTGGTCATGTGGCCAGCATGACTCTCCTTGCCACAGCGCGTAGCAAGCAGCTGGAGCACGGCGCGCTGTTTACCTTCCCGCAAGCAGTACCTATTTATCTACTTGCATTAACATGCTTTGGAACTGCTAGGTTGGCAGGAGCTGGCCAAGCAACAAGAGCTCACCCCGTCGCGGATTCGAACTGCCGACCTTTCGATCAACAGCTCATGGTTCAGCGGTTAACCCACTGAGTGACCCGCTGGCCTATATCTATATCTATATATAAAATAAAGGATAGGAATACCAACTAAAAGAAACATTGTTTGTAAGAGAAATTCCCAAGTGGTTCTCAATGTTTTCCTAACCTTCTTACAAAGAGGCCATAACTGGTGTACTGGGATTGTGTGTTGACCTGACAGTGAGAAGTTTGCAGCTGCTTTGAGCCCACAGTGGTTTGACTCCTTTTAAAGCTGCTGCTATCAACACAGACCATTTTTTCCTTAACTCTCTCTCATTTAAAAGCTCTATGAAACAAATGCAAACCAAATAGTTGCTTGTACCAACCCTGCCTCAACGATATTGTGAAGGTACTTAGAGAATTCAGAGTCAGGCAAATTTATAGAAGATTTCCAAAGTTTGAGAGATAGTTCTTTAGTGCTCAAATCAAGAGATGTAAATAGAGTGTTCACAACAGAGGTTCCCAACCTGTGGTACATGTAGGCTGGTGGTTATGTGGGCTGCCAATGACCAAGATGGTGGCCACCATGACGGCCACGCGCCACCACATCGGAGCCCAAAAAGCAGCACTTGGAGCTCTGCTGAGTCGGCATACCTTGAGCGCTTGGGCTGCAAGCGCAGGGAATAGCCCTACGCCCTCCCCTGTGCCTTACCTTGCTCTTCTGTGCTCCAGCATGGCTGTGAACCTGGATGCAAGTGCCGATGACATCATCGGCACTTACGTCCGGTCGTACGCGGTGGCCCAGAAATGGTACGCGAAGCAAAACGGTTGGGAACCTCTGGTTTACAAGGCCACAGTGACAGAACTAGGTAAAATAAAGATTTAAATCCACATTTCCTATGAGATTATTTGTATATAATGGTAAGGTTTTTTATGGAATACAGAAATGTCAAAAGAGTTAAAAATGAACTCTACCTCAAGAATCTGGTCACCAGCCCAAAGTCGGCCATCTCTAGCAGCTGCACCTTCTTCATAAACTTCATGGATAACAATAGCATCCTAGTGAAGCAAAGCAATTCTATGTTAATGCTTATAAATTAAAAACAAATTCTAAGTTTGCAGTTCAGAATGCAGAACTGAAATATTAAATTATCATATCCCGTCATAAGAATTATAGTAATATATGCTATCCCACTATAGTATCTCAAACTCTTCTTTTACACTGAGCAGGTGAAGATAGAACAACAGTGATTTCAGACAGATTGCAGTATTATTCACTCTCCCTGCTCAGCCCCCGACTTTCCAGGGCACAAATTTTCCTCATCAACCATAACCATAGTTATGTTCTGCACTTGCACCAACATTAAACCTAGCCAACTCTATTAAGCTTCAAACCCTGGTATCAAATCCTTGTTAAAGAGGAAAGCATGGCTAACATTACTTTGAACATCATGGTTAATCTTGGTTAAGACAGGTGGAAGCAACTGACATTGGAGAAAGGAGGGAGCATGCAATTACATGGCTTCCTTGAAATCCCTTAACCATTAGGAGATTTATAGTGCAATTATCTTCCTCTGTTGCTACAATCTAGAGTCTGACTACCGGTACATACATTTCCCCACTATCTGAGAGTAACCCTATGCAATAATTCCTAATAGACTTTACCAGTTTTATACAGTGGGTTAGCTAGCTACATATGAACTGTAAGTCAGCTTGGATATTAATCCTGTTTAGCTTTTATAACTAGGGTGTTAGGAATAATGACTCTTTTAAAGCTTTCACAGAGATGTTCAGCATTAATCAGTAAACTGATGCCTTGCTGCAATTCAATCTACAAAGAAATGAAATCCAGAAATTTATTAGTTTTATGATTGAGGTTGGGAAACAGGAAGCAGCAGATGATGCTTTAGGGGAACTTTCAGTGATATTGTCAGGAATGGATGTCTCCGTCAGGAAGGGGAGAAAAGGGACTTCAAATCGCATATTTGTTATCATTTCACCAGCAATACCATTTGCTTTGAAACAGAATGCCAACTGCTCCCATAGAATACTTCCTAGTTGTTTGCTTTAATGACCATATAAAACTGAAAGAAATTGCAAACACTCTAGAGGACAGGCTAAAAAATCAAAACAATATTAATAAAGTGGAGAGCAATGTAGGCAGCAACAGAAATGAAATTCAGCAAAAAAAAAAAAGGCAAAGTGCTGCATGTAGGAAAACAGAATCACACACACACACACACACACACACACACACACACACACACACGAACGAGGCAGGGGAAGGCTGATATTTCATTGGTTATTCATGATAATCCTTACATAATTCCCTGAAACATTGCTGCCTACTCAGTCAACAACGTAAGGGTGCTCAGTCTTGAACCTGAGCACTTCATTGCTATAGGACAGGTGGTGCCCCTTTTCCTTTTCTTCCTTCTGAAAATTAATTAGTGCAGGGAGAGCTGTTTAGCTTCATCACAGTCTGCATCCACCTGACCTTAATTCCCTCTAGGATACTATAAGGAGCTCCATCAGGCCAATTCCGTGGTTACTATGATTGCAAATGCTGAAGAATTGCCACTGTTTACAATCATAAGGAGAAAACTGCCCTGCAGATAGCATATCCCAGTGCAGACCAATACTGCCCTTGAAGAGAGCGGAGCTATGGAAGGCAGCAGCAGGAGTGGAGTTTGCTGACATGCTACCAGACATGCTGGAGCTGTTGACAGTGTCCACAGTTACAGTGTGTCTGAGCAGAGTTTATGAGATCAATTGAACAATGTGGTGAGCAGCTTATGGAAGTCGTGGCACATCCTCCTTTAGATGCTTCTTTGAAAAGGATGGATAGCCCCATTCCCCTTAGGGCTGATGGAACAAGGGGTGTGTGTGTCAAAGCAACTATATTAACCTGAGTTATAAAGCAGAAGACCCTTTCTCCTGAAGCAATCCACCAACCTCCCCCCCCACTAGACTGCTACTGAGAATAAAATAGGAGCAGAGGCAAAAAAAAGGGGGGGGGGTTCAAATTAAAAAAAAACTTTACTCACAGTTCACAAGCATATACATCTTTGTTGGCTCTACAGGTCCTAAACTTTGGAACGGGGAATCCTTGAACTATTCCCTTTGCATGAGTATGTGAAACCTCATGGCATGGTGAACTCTATGTGGCTGGTCAGAACTCTTGGAAAAAGGTCAGTATGTTTGGAAGATGAAGAAACCAGATAGACACACACATCCCCACAGGTCAAAAAGGGACAAAGTAAAAGTCTGGGACAGGTGAATTTGCTACTATAGGTTGAGTAACCCTTATCCGGACTGCTTGGAATGAGAAGCTGTCTGGATTTCAGATTTGTCTGGATTTTGGAATATTTGCATAAAGAGCTACGGTATCTTGGGGATGGAACCCAAGTCTAATCACAAAATTCATTTATGTCTCATATACACCTAATACACATAGCCTGAAGGTAATTTTATACAATATTTTTAATAATTTTGTGCCCCAGCATGCCTCGCGCTATGCCAGCCAGGTGCTGGAAAAAAATATTTTAAAAAGTCATAGCCCCCCAAATGTCTTGATTTTGGATGTCTGGATAAGTGGTAATCAAACCTGTAATAGCAAAGATGTAGTAAAGGACACAAGAGTTATTATTTATTGAATTTCTATCCCGCCTTTCTCCCTCATAGAGAGTGAGTAATTGTGCAAAGCTCGTTGGCTGGCTGGAGAATAAAGAGGAGGCACAGATGCTGTCAGAGGATGGTGACAGACCCATCTTTTCTCCTGGACAGTTCTTATTACTGAGGAATCAAAGCTGACTTGCACAAAATAATTTCACCTCAAGAAGAAATCTCTCAGTATTTCAACAATAAAAAGTTGAACACTAGAAGGTCTTTTCCAAGGGAGAAACTTGCTAAATTCTCGGAACAAGTTTCACATCTTTGCTACATCTATCTGCATCTTTATAGTGATAATTACAACATTTTCAAATGGATACTGACTGCTAGGCCTTAAAAAGTAGAACTTTCTCTAAGTGCGGCATAACCTGGATAGCTGCCCCATGCCAACGCTGACGCTCTGTAGAAAAATAAAAACTCCTTATTGTGCTCCTTGCATAGTTTAATAAAACCTGGAATAACGAGACTTCCAGTTTTATTTAAAGGGACGGCACACACTGTCCCTGTAAATGAAGCCGGAAGTTCTGCACTTCTAACCTTAAAGAACAAGGGGGCCTTAAAGAACATGGGGAACAAGGTAGGTGGTGGATGATCCGCCTGGTGAGCGGGAAGTGGATCACTGCGGCTTATGCGAGTGGCCGGAGAGAGATGATGGTAGCAAACCTGGGGTGAAGCGCACCCCAAAACTGCCACGCCCCAGACCCCTCGCAACCCACTTTGCCTTGCCTCATGGCCAGCAGTGCTTTCCCCCCATTTGTGGTGGAATGTTTCTTTTGCCAAGCTACCATTTTTACTACTTTGCCCCTAGTTTTTCACTGTGTATTTTTTAAAAGGTCTGAAAACCATCTCAGCACACATGGATGGCACTCTGCAGATGCAAGTACTACCCATTGTTTTATTCATAAATAAAATCACAGAGAAGAAAACATCAAATAAGTAATCACAAACCAAACAAGCTAATTGTGTGTACAAGTCTATCAGGCCAAAATGTCATTTCACTGCACTTTGAGGTCCAAACTATAATGTAATGTCCAACTTAAAATAGCTTTCCTACTCTCCTGCGAACTGCTTTTACCAGTTCTTTATATACTTAATTCACTGTCCCAAAATGGAGACAACTTTGAGATTCATCCAAGTGTCTGACACTGGAAACATCCAAACAACTAAATTTGCTAGGAGCAAGTGCTATGGAAAAAATGTGGAGTACAGTATGCTACTGTTTTTCTTCTCGCCCCCTCATCTTGAGAATGCCAAACGTACAATATTATTTTAAAAAAAAACCCACCACCAAGCAACTTACAAGTGGTGTATCTTTCCCTCCTACAATACTGAGGCCGAGGCCTGACCGCCCCTTGGATATTTCTATAATCATTTCTTGCCCAGGAATTATTGAGCATGTTGCTGGATCCAGTGGCACCAAAGGAGGTGGAAAGCTACCTGTAAACAAAGAAAGAGAATGCAGTCAACGCACAGGAATAAGCCAAGTGTCAAAACGTGTGCACACCCACATCTAGTTAGCCTAATGGAGGAATAGGACTATTGAAGCACACACATCCCACCCACACACCCCTCAACAGGTTTATGGATCTTTGCATTAAAAGCAATTAAAGTGCAACATATGTGATCTTTATAAATACTTATTTTGATGTGTGCCCAACATAAGGTGACCTTGAAACATTACTTTCACCAGAAGCAAGAATAGCTTCCAAGTGAGTGGGTTTTCAAGGCATTTTAATTGCACTTCTTTGAAGTAAATGCACCCAACCAGAACTGCAGCAAGCACACTGTTTAAATGCAGGAACGCTGCCATGCAGTGGACATTTCTTAATTATTTTTCAGGATAATGCACTGCCAGCCCAACCACGAAGCTACCTGATGCAGCTTTTATCAGCAGCAGATCACAAGTGAGCCAGATTTGGGGTGCCCTTCACCACAAGTCTGTTGCCACTTCCCTTTAGCCCACAGGGGACATGAGCCTCCTCCCCCTTCACGACAGCCACAGAAACAGCCACTCTGTGAGACAGAGTATTATGGTTTGATCATCATTTGAATTTATTTGCCCTCTTTTAATGCTCCCATACACGCGCGCGCGCACACACAACAAGCTCATGAACATTAAGTTAATTAACTGTTGCTCATCTAAATGGTGCATTTTGAAGCTCTGTAAAAGTTGCCATGGCTGAGATTCCTAAGTCCTTAGCACAGTAGATAAAAGTAGTACTGTCAGTTGTGCAATGGTGACATTTTCTTGTAAGAGCAGTTGTGATTTAATTGATTGTCACCGATATACTGTATGTATAAATATAAAAACCATTCAGTATTAGGCTACAAACATCTTTCATCAGCTTACTGCAGAAAATAGCTGCTATGGAATGGGACAAATGAAAAAGAGACATTCAAGGAAACCTTAAATTTTTGGAATTGCAAAGTAGGAAAAAACACACATCTAGCTTGGCACATGTTAAAGCAATTTCTTGAAAAAGGAAACGATATCCAAAGAATTAGAAACTGATTCTAGATTAAAAAGCAACCAAAAATATTTGCTATAATGATCCTAACAAAGCTTTGTAATGCTTGCAAGGTGTTTTTCAGATGGCAATAGGTTCCTACTTCGGCTGGTGAAGTCAGTCTCTGGAGAATATGATGGTGCAGGTGCCAAAGAGATCTCGTGTAAATTGATAGGGATTACTGTAGAAGACTTTGACTGCTTTAATTGATTACGAAACTGGGAGGAGAAAAGCAAAAAGAAAGGAATGAAGTTAGTTGAAGTGTTAAGCCTTCTTAAAACTCAAGCAAGCAGTTTAAACTGTAGTACAAAGATCTTTACTTGGATCAGAAGGTGTGTGTGAGAGATAGCATTTTACAGCTTTAGAAGTAATGGCCTAAGCTTTGATGCTGTGATTTCAGAAATCCATTTAAAAGATAGCAGTGGAATTTTGTTAGCACAGGATTTAAAGAGCCTTATTAAATCCTTAGTCTGGTAGCACCTCAAAGGCATGTGTTTCAGCATAGACTTTTGTCAACTAGTCTGTGGTACCTCTCCAGAAGGAAAGATGCCATATTACTGGAACCTCTAGAACTCTGCCATCACTTGAGGTTACTCTCTTTTCCTCCCACCTCCCATGCTCTCAAGGTGGAAGTAATAATGGCTACACCATTAAGGCAACACATAAACTGTGAGAATATAACTAAATCAAGTGGATTATTTAAAAGAAAAAGTACCAATAAAAATTCAACTCCTAGCCTAATATATCCGGGATCATGCTGCCGCCAGGGGAAAAAGGTGGCTTTTCAGCCTACCTGGGGGTCTTGTTGGGCCTCTGGGGGGTGCGGGGAGCCTGTGGACCCCTCTCTGCAGGCCTCCCCGTACCTCCAAACGGTTTCCAATAGTGATCGTGGGTCATGATCGCAGTCTGGATGCGTTTTGAGGTGTGGGAAGGCCTATGGAGGGGTCCGCAGGCTCCCCGCACCCTCCGGAGGCCCGGCAAGATCCCCAGGTAGGCTGAAAAACCACTTTTTCAATGACGCGATCCAGGCAGTGCCGTCGCTGCCAAATTGCAAGGACATACAGCAACCTTTACCCAAAGGTAAATGTTGAAGATCACTGCCATATACTGTACAATCCACAAACAACAACAATATCAGCTATCGATACATTTCATCACACCATCCGCTTCATCGATGCAAAAAATCATCTTCATGAGACTGGTGGAGTGGACTGTCACCTATGATAGCTAATGATGAAAGAAACAGTCTTTAAGGTGCTACAAAAGACTTTGCTGTTTTTGCTGCAACAGACTAACATGACCACCTCTCTAGAAGCTGTTAAATCCTGACAGAATGAGGGTTTTTTTTTTTTTTTTAAAGTCATGCTCATACACTTTTCTATTATTATGTCTGGCTGTTCTATGAGTTTTACAAAAATGTCAGTAACCGAACACAAAAGGAAAACCAAGTTTGGCTTTCGTGCCAAAACAAGTTTAAAATGTTCTGAGCTGAAGGAGAACCAACAGGATGAGCTCTTTTAAAACAATTGTTTCAAGTTTAAGACAAATGAAATAAATACACACATTTTCTGGAGGTTGCTCTGCCTTAACTTGCTGATTGTCCATCACTTGTTTGTCATTCTTGTTACCGACATCCTAAAAACAGTTCCAGAATTAAAGGTTATTTTAAGGCACAGACCAGTGCGACTATATGAATGCAGAAATCCAACTGGTTTCACTGTGGCCTCTACTTTTACTTTCCCTTCAATTCACAATTTACAATTTAACCTAGATACAGACTATGGCAACGCTTCCCAAACTGTGGGTCATGGCCTGATATGCAGTAGGTCGCAAGGTGGGCCCACTTGCCCACCCTTGCGTCCAGTTGGCTCCAAATTATATAAGTAGCACAACTACACAAAATAAGCAAATTTATGCAATAGTTGCTTAATTTTGAAAACTAAATTTCAGTCAACTTGGCCCACTTGGGTTTGTTTGAAGCACAGTGTATACAGAAATCTGACTAGGACTATGGAGACTCAGTGTGGTGTTGGGGGCAGCAGCTGCTCCCCCTTCCCAAAATGAAGTCTCTGCCAGTGTATTTGCTAGCGGACAGAACCTGTTGCTAGCTGTAATTTGCCAAGTTGTTTGTCCTCATGACCAGGCAGACAGCAGTGTGAATTCCTCAGCCATTGGAATGGTTCCATACAAAGGAAAGGCAACCCACCGACTCTGGTCAAGTATATCAACAGACACAGGTAAAGGAGAATGCAGGGGGCTGGCTGGCGTGTGTCTGTTTGAATCAGCCAATTTGAATCCAAAGATCTGATTGGGCCAAAACCTTTATGTGGAGCTGTTTTGCTGAGAGGTGAATGACTGTGAGGAATCTACCTCAGCTACACTGTATCTAGGAATGTGAAGCTATGTGCGTCAGGTTTTATTATTTTTCTTTGTGGTTTTGTATTCTAGCCCAAGACCCTCCCCCCCGCGCCGTCATCTTTGTACAGTATTTTGATTTTGAATAAACTCCTTTTAAAAAATACTTTACCAATTGTCTGTCTGGTTGCTTATAATCAGGGCAGAGCCTTGCCAACATACCAGGAAGACCTCCAAGGCCAGTACACTACTGGAACTGTAGGGTGGGATTGGGAGCTCCCACTGGGGCCTCCCTTTGGCCCTTTTACAAAAAAAAATCCAAACCTGGTGGCAGCATACCTAAAATGGCCAATATTTGGTAAGTTCAGAGATGTTGTTGGAGAAATGAGGGAATTAGGCTTTCAAATTTCTTGGTAATTTTCTCCTTTCATGAAGCCCACTGGGTCACGTGGGGCCAGTTACCGTCTCTCAACCTAATTTACCTCACAGTGCTGTTGTGAGGATAAAATGTGCCGTGAGAAGAATAAATGTCCATTGTCCTGAATGCCTTGGAGGACAGGTGGGATGTAAATGTAATAACATGAAAAACGACATCTTTGACTAGGGATTTTTCAAAGAGATCATGTTGCTCATTACTTTAAAAGGTGGAATGAGGTAGAAGTGAACACTGCTATTTTGTAGCATATTTTGAGAAATATAGAGCTGAAATATGGAAAGGTGCCATGAGGAAAACGTCCTTCAAATATTTGTTTCCCATACACTGCCAGCTCTGTTCTGACATTATGTTGCATTATTATATTTTGGGAGGTTGCTGCAGGTTGCTGCAAAACATAAACCCCACTCTGTATGCTCAGCAATATTTCACTTGTCACAGAAATATTAGAAAATATGAATATGAAGTCCTTCTTCAAAGCCAGCAAACCAACAAGTTCAGCTATTGCTTGAAGGTAGGACTGATTCAAGGACATAACTCTTGTGAGCCAGAGTTGTTTTCAAGCTGAAAGAGCCACCTGCTAAACAAAAAAATTGATTATCCTCTATGTATGGTGCAGCAAAGCAAGAACACAGATCTTAAAAGCACAATGAACTGTCACTCAAGAAATTTAACTGTTGTCAGGTCAAAACTGAAGATTACTTGCTTGGTAAGGGGGTGAGGTGTGAAGGTAGGATTGGGAACCTTCCCATTTTTTTGTTAATGTAATGCATTAAAAGCCTGCTTTTCAAGATACACACGAAAACCTGTTTTCAGGTCACTTTTAATGTGCGTCTTTGTATCACATATCACATACTGTATGTTATGAAGATAAGCCACATTTGCATTGTTATTGTTTTTCAGTTGTACAGGGCCCTGGCCAGATACACATCTTGGCACTTCTGAAAGTGGTTTCTTGCAGAGAAAAATGTTTGTTTTTCAAACAAGCAACATGTTTGTTTTTCAGTTTTAATCTGCTCTGTACTCTCTTTTAATTGCAATTATATTTTAATATTTAATTTTAATTGGAGATGGTTTTAATGGGTTTTTAATTATGTATTAGTTGCTTTGCTATGTTTGTTGTACATCGCTTTGAATTTTAGAAAAGCGGTATAAAACTCTTTTAAAAATAAATAAATAAATAAATAAATAAATAAATAAATAAAGACACCCAAGGCCAGACAGCGGAGAGAAAAGATCAAGTTTCTATAAATGGTTGCCACTTGACCAGACAGAATTAGAACACTGAGTTCCCATTACCTGCTTGTGCAAGTGCCAAGCTGAACTAGCATGTGGGGAGCTCTCCCTTTTCAAGGCTAACAATGGGAAAACTCCAGCTGCACATACATTTTTGCTTCATGAAACTGTGATCACTGTCTAGGCAGCAGAAACATAATTAAAGCTCATCTTTGTGAGTCTCGATTCCAAGGCTTGATTCCAATGGAAAAATCTGTTCTCTTTTTATTCTTTAACAATAATCAATACATAAAGGAAGTGTTAACAGAGGAGTGAAATTACCACCAAATCATCTATTGCAGGTGCACATTTCAACAATTCAAGAATGTGAGCATCTACAAATGTCTCCACAATTTTGCCATTTTCTAAGTGACATACTTCCCCTGCCTGGATAAGTAGGAAGCCAATCTCCTCTCTGACATATTGCAGAGGAAATAAATGGAGCTGTCAAGCCCCGGATATAGGACCTCATGAGCAGGTGTATGTATTCCATGATCATGCTGCAGAATCACCCAGAACGAAGCACAGAATTCAATGTCATTCTGAATCTCAGCTTCCATTAAAAAAACAAACAAAAAAGAAATGCCCAGCTCTTACGGCTAAAGAGATCCCCTGAAAATGCCTATGCAAATCTAGATGGATGAAAACAAAAAGGAACTGAGCAAGTCAATGCCTTGCATAGTTCCTTCCCCCTCGCCACACTCTCAAAAACAAAAAAATACTGAATGGTGACGTGTCAATTTATGCAGGTTGCAGAATTCAACTTTTTTGCAGAATATTTACGGTAGATTATTTTGGAGCACATTCCCCCCCCCCCCACTTGCACACAGTCTCTAGTTGTGGCAAACTGCTGCTCAGTTTGTGAACGTGCATCAATATGGCGGGTGAGTTTTGGTTAGCTGCTCTATGGGAATCAGGAGAAACCATCACTGACCTGGATTGAAAACCCACTGATTGAAAACCTAGTGAAGAAAACTTCACATGTGGTGGAGAGACTCATCCATTGGTCATCTCCTTAACTTAATAATACAATTCCCCAAATTCCCAGAGAGTATCTATCTGGCCTCACTACGTACAGCCCTCTTCCATTACTCTTATTTGTCTTTTAGATTCATAATTTTAATATCATCTTGATGATGATATTAAATGGCATGTCTCCATGCCATTCATTTATAAAGGTTTTACTGCTTTTGTGACAGCTATCCTTCATTTATTACTTCCTCTCTTTTATTCCCACCAAATATATACTGTAGGTCTATCTTTTGGACAGTTTAATATTAAAAAATGTGACTTGGCTTGCCCCAACGTCTGGGCCCCAGGTTCATTGTTGTGTCATGTATAAGTCAATCAACAGAAGGCAAAATGGGACTGAAACCTACAGTGCAATCCTACTCAAAGACCTGTGATCCAGCAGCGCCATGGCAGGCTTCACTGTATCCAGCACAGGGCTGGAGGCCTCCTCGAGATAAGGGGATGTTCGTTCCCTTACCCTGTGTTGAGCCCCAGCAGCCTCTATGGGGCTACTCAAATCTGTGCCACCTAGATGGCCAGCGCAAATTCGAGCAGCTCCGTGTCAGGTTTTCCAAGAAGCTCCGTGTCAGGTTTTCAAGCCTGGGAAGGGGGATAGGATTCGGCAATGGCCTCCTCTGCTGAGCCCGTCCCCTCATGGGCCTGATCAGCCCTCCCCCCACCTTGGAGCGCCAACTTCCCTCCCCCGTTCTGCCCTCCCCCCTACCTCCCTGTCACCCAGTGTAGAGCTCACCTGCCCCAGCAGGCGCTGCTTCTGTGCTGGCGGAGGCCTGCCAGCGCTGGCCTCTCCGCTGGTGGGACTGGCCTCTACGCTGGCACAACGTGCTTTACGGCACGTCTGTGAGGGCGCAGAGCCTAGTACCGCCGGTGGAGCTTAGGATTGGGCTGCCCATCTTATTTCACTCCCGGAAATGGCAAACTGACAGTTTGTAGATAGTGTTGATTCCCTTAAAAGTACAGTATATACATATACTGGAGTTTGGAGATACTTTGGATTCATGCCCTTCTGTGGATGCGTAGAGAACAGCAGTGGCCAGGAGCATCTTTTACCAACTTCATCTGGTGTGCCAACTTTTCTGGAGAAGTTGGACTTGACCACAATAATTCCTATTCAGGTCACCTCCAGGTTAGAAGACTGTAACACACTCCACTTGGGGCTACCCTTGATGACAATCAGTTAGTTCAGAACACAGCAGCAGCCAGACTGATGTTGGGAACTAGCAGGATGGGCCATATTAAGCCAGTCTTGTGTCAGGTCCACTGGGTATCAATTTGTTTTGGGGCTCAATTCAAGTTGCTGGCTTAGGCCTTTCAAGTCCTAAACAACCTAGGACCACAATACCTTGGGAAGCATCTGCTGCTATATGAAGCTACTGGGTGACCTTGCTTTCAGCTTGTGATGCCATCCTTGTAGTCCCATCACCAGCACCGGCTGCTGTGTTCTGGACTAACTGAGTTGGTGGTGAACAAGACAAGGGACCTTTGTGATGTCCAGGCTATGGAATAGCCTTCCCAGATAGGTACATTTGACCACTGCCTGCTTTTAAAGGGGCAATTGTGTTTCAGCTGGCATTTTTTTAAGGTTGGTTGTTTTTACTGCTTCGTCTGCTTTATTGCTTGATGATCTGTGCTTCTATGGTATTTTATATTCCTTTGCTATATTGTTATTATTAACAGTATTTATATACCGCTTTTCAACAAAACAGTTCACAAAGCGGTTTACAGACAAAATCAAATTATTAAATAGCTCCCTGTCCCAAAAGGGCTCACAATCTAAAATCATGGACAGTCTTAATTTTTTCAAAGCCAGCTATCATTTGGGACTGATCTTGAGGTCCAAAAGTGATCCAAGGTCATTTCTTTGCCTTGGCTTCCTTTATCATTTCTTCTCTTTTCCCCAATACTGGGCTCTGTAAAGGAATTAACGCATTTCTCACATTGCTTACTAGTTTAGTGAACACATCATCCGTTGAGCTTTCCTTAAGAAATTCCAAATTGGTATCATCTTCACCACTTCCAGATTCGGTGGTACTGTGATCCTAGTAAAAGAGTTTTGTTTAAAAACTTAGAAATGAAGCCATAGTCTATTTCACTTAAATTTGAACAACAACACTAAAAAGGTAGATCCTTTTGGGAAAGACTCAACAGATGTTTTTTGTTTTCACACTCTGTGTCCAGTTGGTCATTCTGACTCTAATTCATAGAACCATGAATGTGTGGATTTCATATGTAGAAAGTTCTGGAAAGGCATATGTTCTGGAAAGGCAAATTCCAACCAGTCAGATCATACTTATTTCCTGGCATCTCCCTGTAATCCTAGCCTTCGCTAGGATTACTAAACGCAAATTTTAGCAAAGCTAAACGCAAATCCTAGCCTTCGCTAGGATTACTCTTCGACAGAAGAGTTCTGAGTACAGAGGTTAGAAACTAAGGCAGTATCAAGAGCTGTATAGGGCACAGAGATGCGGGCCCCTGAGCTCTGGATGCTCAGCATACGGCCTCTTTTTAGTCCACAACCTGCATATTTTCAGATATTGATCTACAAGCATGACAGCTAGAAACCTGTCTCTTTTTGTATTGAGAAAGCCAAGATTCTCTGGAAGTTTAATATATCCCAGATTCTGCCCTTTAGATGCATAAAATATAATGAAACACTCTGTGTGCACCTTAGAACCGCTAACATACGAGCTGTGGCTGTGCTTTTTTTTTTTGTCTGAAGTTTTACTGTGGTTGGCTTTAAACTTTTGCAAGTCACCTTGGGAACCAGTTTTTGGTTGAAGGAGGGCTATTAAATAAGTAAGTGAAAAATAAAATAAAACAGGCTTTCAGAATATGAAATATTGCATTTTAATTAACTGGAAAGTCTCTGTGGCTTTCAGTCTTTACTTCTGAAACTTATGAATTCTGCTCTGTTTGATTATTGGACATCCAAAAACAAAAAGGATAGATCAGCCACCAGATTTTAACATACTGGAAAGAGGCACCTTCTGTTTTATCTAAAAATCTTATTTGAACAACAATATGATTAATATACAACAGAATATAAAATTATATAAAAACACCAGTTCTAACTAAAATAACCCTATGGGTAAGTCACACAAAAAATTGGAAAGTGATGAGTAACCTTGAAAATAAAACAGAAAAACGCCACTTGAAATTTAATGTTAAAACTCCTCACCAGAACACCAAGATAGTCAAGAAAAAAGCACTAGAAAACAACAACAGTAAAGGGACTTGCACTCTATTCGGCAACCAATGATAATTCATTTTAAATGTTCTCTAAGGACAAGGGTATACACAACACGAGAATATGAAGGGGGAAAAGCCCTATACTTTGTTTTTATGATCTGATCATACATAAACACAGCGGTTCAACTTGCAAGCTAAACACAAAAGACAAAATCATGGAATTCTTATCACGCTTCAGAATTCCACACCATGACATTTAGGCATATGTACATCATATCTTTGTTCAGGTTTCCAGCAAGCTTGGCAGCAATCCCAGAGCTTCCCAGCTGTAGAAACCAGGTTTCTCAGTGAGTCAGATACTACTCTGTTCTCAGTGGATGCAGATAGGAATTGGCCACTGTCCAAGACAATGTTTTCCCAAAGGCAATGTTGTGAGGTTGAAATGTGCATCTGGCGTTCAACTATGTGTGTTTGCACCAACACACTGTCCTATCCAACATGGAAATGCAGCATGCAAAATAAATTGTATGTCTTGAATAAAAGGAGTCACAGGCGAGTTATATTTCCATCTACATAAGCGCATTGAATCTTGTTTTCTCCTCTTTGCATTCAAGACAGCCTTCTGAATGCTAGAGTAATCCCATTTTTAAATCAGCAATGTCTTGGATGTTAATGGAACATGGAGAGAATTGTCAACTAACCAGAAAAAAAAGTTTGGTCACTTTTGTTTCAGACCAGGTCACTTTTGTTTCAGACCACTAAACAACACAGATTAAAGCCATCCACTGCCCCCCCCCCCCCCAAATGTGCTGCTGGAAATAAAGACTGTTTGGAGGTGGCAGTAGTGCGGTCCGGTAGCAGCAAGAAGTTGCGGCTGTGTTGTTTAGTTGGCTCATCTATTGAGCAACAGCAAGAAGACAAGGCTGCAGTGCCTCAAGACCACAGCAGTGACCAACTGCTGCCAGCAAGTGGCAGAGATGCATCATTGTAGGAACAGCAGCTCAGGACAGTTTGACCACTAAGCTTCCTCTCTGCTTTGTTCAGTTCTCAGCCAAGTCAACCTGTTCCAACCTGCCGCTGCCTGCAACCAGCCAAACACCTGCCTGTCCACTCGGCCAGGAAGTTAAGAGGTTATGGGGGGGGGGGGAGTGCTGCTTAGTGAGCCAGCAATGAGAACAGAAGCAGCAACAGCCCCTCCAAGTAAGGACCAGTGTTCATTGTGTGAGCCAGAGAGGATGAGATATTGCTTGACTCTCTCAGTCTGCATGTGCACACATGTGTTTTCTACATGATTAATTCCAGAGGTGTTGCTGGAGGGGGGTGGTACTGTAAGTTCCGCACCGTTCTAATCCCTGTTTACTCCCCAGTATGAGGTGGCCCCGCCCCCTCGCTGTCGGAGCCATTCTGTGCGGCGAACACTCCCTGCCCGTTGCCTTTGCCGCACGGAATGGCGAGGGGGCGGGACCACGGAACTTATAGTACCCCCCCCTCCAGCAACACCTCAGATTAAGGAGAGGGAAACAGGAGAGTGGTGAGCTAGAGCAGGGGTTCTCAACCAGCGGTACTAGTACCACCAGTCGTACTTCAGCCGACTGGTGGTACTCGGACTGCCGGACCCCCGCTCTGACGCAGCACTTTCAGCAGCGTATTTTCACTCTCGAGAGGCTCCTGCCTTTGGCGCAGCAGCCGGGATGCTGGTGATGAGTTGCTGTGAATCTTTTTTTTTTTACACTATTACAGCACTAAGCAATGGGGAGCCAAGCAGGAGCCCAGGAGCAGGTGTGTAAACTTGGGTATATTCTTGCTTGGGGGAAGGAAACTAAAACAGGTAGGGAGAAGTGTGTGTGCAATTTGTAAGTTGGAGAGAAAAAAACAAAACCAGGACAGATGCTTACTGTAGGGTGATACTTGGAGATACATTAATTTAAAATGTTTAAAAACAGAACTAATAAAAAAACCAAACAAACATTTTATTTTTAAAAACACCCCGTGGAGTGACGTCACTTGGGCCCCGGGTGCACCACGATCCTTCGCGATGTCACTTCTGGTCATACCAGTCAGACACGCCCCCTGTGACATCACCTGCCCACATCCGTGGACACGCCCCCTGTGCCATCCTGCTTCCGGCAGTCACGCCCACTTCTGGCGGAAGTGACATCATGGTTCCTTGACCCGCTTCCCGTGATGTCACTTCCGCCCCCCTCGGGGTTCCGGAAAATTTGGTTTTCTAAATTTGACTCAAATTCAGCTGACTTGCTAATACAAACGTTCATTAAGGGTCTGCAATATTTTCCAACTTATTTAGCACCTCTCATGAAGCAAGGTGGTACCGACAACTTTGTACAGTGCCAGCAACCTTAATTATGAGGGGAAATTCATGTATGGTTGAATCTCTGCTCAACATTTTTCCCAGGGTTTAATGAGATGAACGTCTGGATTTATATTATCTTGCTAATTATGATTAATCTCTCTCATTTAAGAAACACTAATCGAAAAGCATCTTACCTCATTGGAAGACTGGGAGCTAGAGGGTAATGGGAAAGGAGCAACAGCCATCTGGTTGAAAGCATCATCATTGCTGAAAAACAAAAAAACAGGGAGTCACTATATTAGACAAGCTGCAAAATATCTACTCACCCTCCAATTTTTATTCCTTTGTCAGTTTTAGTTATTTATTATGCTTATTTTCTGTATTTCATCCATAAAGCCTACGGTGACATTATATAGGGTTCTCAAGCGGTCTCCCCGTTATGTACTGAGCAAGGTTGGTGCAGCGTGTGCCTTCAGCACAATTGAGTTGTGTCTATTTTTCCTAGAGCAGGAAATGGGCTGATGAAAATTAAACAGCCTCTAAAAGCTCCATAACCCCACATAATTTTTGTCTGGTGCCAATTTAGGCACTGCCACTTTTAAAATAAATAAAACAAATGACAATGCTTTAATCAGCATGAGTAGTAATTGAATCAGCATAAAATCTCTGTAGCTCTTGATACAGCTTGTAAAGAGTAAATGGGATAACTTAAAATATTTTATGACTATCCTAGATGCTATAAAACTCCAATAATCTGGCCCCTAGAACTGTGGCAATCCTAACAGTCCAGCATCAAAATGAACATGGAAGTGATAGAACTCCTGCAAAAAACAAGTCGCAAAGCAGCAGCACAAATAGCTGAACCCCATGAATCTGGTCAGGACCTGATCAGTTTTGTCACTGGCACTGTGAGACACTGTCAGCTAGTGCTTTTGTTTTCTCCAGTTGTTCCAATTCGATAACTAAATGTATACATTAAGGTTATGTATCTCCTGACAAGTCATATAGTTTGGCACCACCTATGTCCCAATGACACCAGATTATATGAATTTTACTGTACACTATATATATTTTTAAGCATCTGTGTTATTAGGGATAAAGAAATATCAAGGACTTTGCAGTGAGTGTACGAGCCCAATGAAAATGCAGCAACACTCCTCCCACCTTCAAAAATTCAAAGGAAGGGCATCCATTAAATTCAGCGATCATGAGGAAAAAGCAGCAGCCTTTGGTGCACATGCAGAAGAGCTTACACATGTTTGAATACAGAACTAGACACGCCAGCATCCCCCTGTCCTTGTATCACTTAGGCAGACTCACCCATGCTATTTCCCCGCCTCAGAAAGTAGCCAATGGTATAGAGCCATCTTGGCTGCCGGCAGCCTGCGTACCACCAGTCTGTGGTCGGTGTACTACAGGCTGGGAACCTCTGTCATATCGTAACACAACCCGGGGCTACTGTTTACAGCAGTGGTTCCCAATCAGCACCGGGATGGACCCCCTTTTGTAAAGTTACAATCTGTCAGGACCCCCAACTGGAAATCCCCCTCCCCATAAGTTCTAGCTGCTGCTATTCCCACCCGTTCCCCAAACTTATCCAGTAACACACTCGGGAGTAAGAAAGGCCTTGATTCTTAAAGCCAGTGAATTTATAACAATTTAATTTCAAGCATCTACTGGATGCTCCTTTTGATCAGGTCCATTTACAATGGTGACTGGGGGGCCAGGAAGGTATCTCTCGTGCCTATAAAAAACTAACCACTCTATAACGAGCGCCATTATATTTGTACTTAAATAAACCAGAAATGCAAACATGTTCTAGGGGCACAATAAAAATAATAATGCACAAATAATTCTGTCTTTTGCAGTTCAGGGTAAGAACCAATCCCTCAGAACCATGTACTGTACATGCATTTCTCTGCGGCTTTCACCAGACACATTTTCCACATGCAATTAAGTAATGGAGAATGAGTTGTTGTACATGACATTTAATTTTCAGTAGCTGGGTAAAGTAAGGAGAGGCTTGAGGCAAGATCATTAATCTCCTCTGGATGCCTTACACTGCCAAGGATAGCAACTAATTTATTTTAATAGCTTTGCTCTTCCACCATTGCCACGTGTGGTCTCTCCTACACTTAAAGATCCAGGCATAATTACTCAAAAATAGATTGCCTCTTATGGAATCTAGGGATATGGACTTAGTTACTGTTTATACTTCCTGGAGTTCAGGGTCAGTATCATCCTGTGGGTACCAAAAGTAGAAGCCAGACTGCAAAAGGATACCATCTGGAATGTAGTTGTTCATGAAAGACTGGACATTTATATATTGTAAAAAAAAATAAAAATTAGGGGGGTTAGAAAAGCCTGCCCATGTACATCGCCTTGGATTAAAGTCGGAGGAGAAATCCAAACTAAGAAAGGCGGTATATAAATACTGTATATTGTATATTCTGTAATATCATCTTTTCACTGTTTTCAATGAAGGGAGCTGAAACGGTCCCCATATTTGGCCCCTTTCCTCCACCTGCCTCAAGTTTCACTAAACCTCAATCAGGGGTGCAGAAGGTTAATTTTCCTTTTAAACTACCAGAATATATTAACCAAGCTCTGAAATTTAGGAAAAAAGTTCACAACTCTGGCTGCCAGCAAAAGGCACCTTGTAAAATATCGAGCGTGAATAAGAATCAGTACAGAGCTGCAGAACTAGCTGGTGCATGATGTTTTCCAGAAAACTGAAATGAGACTATAACATGCCTTTAACAAATAAGAGAAAATCATTAATTGCCTACACAATAGGTTATTGTCTCAGAGAGTCAAGTGTGGTTTAGTAATCAGCTTATAAGGGCCAGGAGACCTGGGATCAAAACCCTTCTTGCCATGTAGCTCAGTGGGTGACAGTGACACCAGTTCTCAGTCTAAGCTACCTCACAGGATACTTGTGTGAATAAAAACTTGCATATGCTGCCCCGAGCTCCTTGGAGGAAAGGCGAGATATAAATGAGAATAAGCAGCATTTATATTTTGCTTTAGGAGTACTTCACATACATGATCTCAGTAATACTTATAACCACCCTGTCAGGTTGGTCTGTGTTGTCCTGTATTACAAATGGAGCTATGGGTGAGGATTGCTAAGTTGTTTGGCAAATTAATGGTCAATTAACATTTGAATGGGAGCTTCTCTGCTCACTTTTAGATGCTCTAACACAGGGGTTCTCAACCTTTGAAGGCCCGTGTACCCCTAGGCAGGCCTCCGGTTGCCCCGCATACCCCCTAGAAGTTGGCCTCCCCACGTACCCCCACGAACCCATCCAAGTACCCCCTTTAAAATGTATTTTTACGGGGTTGCGGCGCAGGCAGGCAGGTCCTCTCACTCGCACCACAACCCAGAGGGAAATCTATGTAACTTGGTCTTTAACTTTGGGTGGATGATTACCCTAGTCCTGTAACAATTCCTCTCCTCTGCCCCCAAGTATAAATGGTTGGTATGTCCTGTAATATTTCACCCCAAGCTCTCTCACATTGACCATACTATCACGCTCCCAAGTACAGTCCAATTTCATTCTCTAGCGTCTTTCAAGATGTCAAACTTCATCATTTACAAAACTGTGTTTCAAGAAGTAGCTATATAATCAAGTAACCGTATTCTCCTTGGCCATCTACCTTCCTCCAGCAGCAGCTGGACTATTTGCATTCCACAATTATGTCATTCCATCTGTGATGGGAGCAATTTTGCTATCAGCTTTTGACAGACAAAAGCCCTCAACCTGTCTTCCTCTCAATGAGCAAAGGAGCCTGCCATCTATTCCTCCTATCATGACTAAGGCATTGGAAATGGCGGCTTAGGTCTTAAGAATGGCTAGCAGAATTCTACTCACGGAGTAAGGCTTTCCTTTTACTTCCTTCTGAAAGTCAAGGGAATCCCTGGAACAGCATTTGATGCAGCATGAAAGGTTGCAGTTGTAGGGTGTAAATCAGAACTGGTGTAAATGAGAGGCCTCTTTTCCAAAGGGGCAGGTGACCTAAGTCCAGAGATTGAGGTGGTCCCAGCCTGGGCTGCAAGCTCATTATCATGAGGGAAAAACTGAGGCTGAATTGTACATCCTGCTTGAGGATGTTGATGTGAACTTCTACATTCAAACCATTTATTATTCTCTCCCTGCCCCCTCCCCTTGCTGAGCTGAGCATCCCTCGCGCTCGGAGTTTTGGTCAATGAGGAGGAACTGCTGCGGCAGCTTCGCCTTCCCTCACTCCTCCCCACCCCTCGCGCTCAGAGTTGTGGCCAATGCCAAACGGACAGCAACAAAAGGGGGGGGGGACTCAGAGCCAGGCTTGCTTTCCCACCCCCTTGAAAACCCTTCCTCCCTGCTGCCCTCCTCCTCCGAGGTCTCCACTGCGCTTGCCTGCCTGCCTGCCTGCCTGCCTGCCTGCCTGCCTGCCTGCCTGCCTGTGAAGATGCCGGCCATTAAAGGAAAATGACATGGAAATGGCAAGTCGTTACCCCCACGAGTGCAAGTCAAGTACGAGTCCCGTGGGTCACGAGTGCGAGTATGAGTACAAGTCAGTGGGTCACGAGTACAAGTACGAGTCAGGGAAAAAGTGGCTAAGTCACACTTGCGAGTCGAGTCATTTGACTCGAGTCCCCATCACTGGTTGACAGTAGAAGAAAGGGACAAGCACCATAACAAACAGGTATGCCGAGATCTGCTGGACAAAAGGAGCCAAGATTGGTGATAGGATTTAGAGATTGCAGAACATAAGGGTATAAATTAGTTAGGCCTCTGGTCCCCAGAGTGCTTAGAAAACTGACACCACAGTCCAGGAACAGTGTCTAAAGGGGCATTCGGCACACTCCTGTGAACTTAAATACCACCTATCAATCCTCTGGGTTTTCAAAACAGATAAGGCCTTTTCTGGGAAGTGAGAAATAGAGGGGAGATGCACCAGGCTCAGAGAAATTATGCTTGGCTATTGGATCCAAGCCAGTAATGGTGGATCACATTTACTGAACAGGAACAGCTAAGCACTATACACTCAATACATAGCAATAAAACAATGGCGGTGCCCGCAGGGCTATAATTTAATAAAGCAGTTGGCTAAATACAAGCTGAGTGCCAAATGACAAGCACAAACTGAAGATAAATTGAGCAACTATATCTCAGGCAGGGCTTGGGGGTTAGGAATGAGCAACAAATGGAACAGTGAGTCAGCACAATAGTTGTGGCAGCAAAAATACCACCACATTTTCTGTGTCAGAAAACAGACTAATTCCAGTGCCCAGAGGGAAACTACTTTGCCAAAAAGAAATGTGGAGTTAGTGGAGGAGGAAGAGACGGAAATACACATTTGCCACAGGACAACAGAAAAGAGGCTGTCCTCTCATATGGCCTCTGCTCTCTCTCTCCTTGCGGCATGCCCTTTCCCTTGCTGCCTGAAAGGTTGGAAACGTATAACAATTAGACATGTGATGCTGTTGCAAGGCGATGACCTAACATGCACTCTCTCTGCTTCTGGGATATCCATCCAGAAGTACTGTATGGACACGAACACCCTGACCTAAAGTTGTATGCTTAGAGCAGCCAAGTCTCGTAATCAGTGATTTGGCAGGGCAGGCAACATGGGGTGGGAGAAAACTGTATCCAGCCAAGACCTTCCCTTTCCAAACAGCTGACTAGTAGAATTGTAATTTCTTCTGGAAAGGGCTCCATGCTCCGGGCTGGCTCATTCATGAAGCCACCTGAAGCGGACTGCCTAGGATGGTGAATTTTGGGGTGCCCTCCCACTTACTCACCAGCCCACCAGGTTGCTCCAGTGGTGCAAGTGCTGCCACTGTTGCTGAGAAGAAGAGAGGAGATGCTGTTTCCCCTCCTCCATTTCCTCCTGTTCCTCCCTCCCCCTTTGTTTTAAAAGTCAGGGGTTGAGGATGGGATGGCAGCATTTGGTGCTTTGCTTCTGGTGCCAAAATATATCGGGCTGTCATCTGGCCATCTGTGCAATTCTGTGCAATTCTGGCTGTTTGATTCAAAATGAGAACTGCATGCACGGAACATGTTTGTGGTAGACGTTTCCCTTCTAGCTGAGGATATGCACCTAGAAGCATGTTTCTGTGTGCATAGTGCCACAGCTCAATCAAGGAGACAGCTTATTTCATTAACTGATGGCCCAATCCTAAAGTGGCAAGTGCTGCCGGAACTAGCGATCTGGCACAGCTAGGCACTTTGCGGCAGCTGGAAAAACATGCCAACAGCTGACGGATGCCCACTGCCCCAGGTAAGATTGCGCAGGGGGTCAGAGGGAGGTGGGGGGGGTTCCAGTAGCAGCATCCACCGAATTCAAGTCCCCTTCCTGAGCTCGATCCGCAATCACAGGTCCACACGGACTTACGCCAACGATACTGCTGGTGCAAGGTCTGAGTAGACCCACATAGTCAGAAGGGGTTTATCCCGGGCAAGGAAACAAATGTTACCATGCTCTGAGGAGGCCTCCAGAGGCCAAAACTCGCCCATGGGATGTAGCATTGGTGCTGCTGCATCATCGCGCAGGGAGCTGCATTGAATTGGACTGTGAGTGATATGTAATAAAGTAGAATACCAAATACATTTATGATATAATAAATGCAACAGAGACAACACTCCTTCGATACTATCCCAAGGAGTCTAACCTAAACCCCACATGGATGTGGTTTAGGTTTAGAGACTTTTTTCATTCAGTTGGGTTGCGCTGGGGTATTGGTGCATATTCTCCAACCAAGGATTCTCTTCCTTCACACTGTCACAGCAAGATATGCACCAAGAGTCTTGATGTCAACTGATTATGCAAACTGAAGTCCTTCAGAAATGGAAATTTTAACTAAAATCCAATTTTAGCTGGATTCTTACGTCCAAAGTTAAGTTACTCTGTACTCTATCACACTGACCCTCCATGACCAGTAAAATGGCAGTTTAATGTTTCAGAGACTACTTTGCATTGGTATGGCCCAGTAGCAAATTGCAGAACACAAGGTTATACCATACTAGAAAGCAACCTGTGTGCAAAATATTTCAATGACTTGCCCTTGAATGAAAGCTTGAGCAGCCTTCAATTTTAATCAGAAAATTCAATATCTCTCTCTCTGTTGTGGCTCAGACCACTAGTTTTCGACCTGATGAACCCAAGTGTTAATGACTATATCATTCTTACCGTATAAATACCAGTTTGACCTTTGATGGGGCAGTCTTAATTATGGCAGAAGCATTCTGGTGACTTCTTCCATACAAGATCTGGTTATTTATCTGTTTTATAAAAGAGAACATTGAACACAATTACAAATTAAAACATTAACAAAAGGTTAAGAAATGCTTTGTAATTTTATTGCACCATCAATAATTCTGAAGGAAATTTCTCTCCCCCTTCACATTCTTGGTCAAGTTTCATTTTTAGCCAGCAAGCAAGGATAATATAAAGCAAAAAAGGTAGAAGGGTGGGAGGGAGAGGGTTTCTTTTTTAAATATTCCTTGAAAAACAGGATTTTGCTTGTTCGTATTCTGGCATTAACTACCCATGTGAATAATGTTGGCTATCAATTGGAATAATTATGCCACGGTAACAACTTTGGGAGTAAGATCGATTATATAAACAGTTTGTGCCATCTACCACTTCAAACAGAACTACAGAGTGAAAGAGATATAAATTACAAATAGCGTAGAATGGAGAAGATATAAATCCCATTTCCTGTGATCCTATTACAGTGTCAAAGCATATCAGCATTTTACCTCACGTTACCAAGAAGTACTGATCAGTATTCCACAACAGTCTTCCTTAAAAGCGCAACAGCATTTTAGTAAGATAGTGTTGTGCAAAAATGCATGAAGGGCAAAACACTCAACAGGAACCCTCTTTCAGGGCATCCTTCCACCACTCCACATAAAGCGAGGTTTAGCTGTGAGGTGTCCTTACAAAGTATATGCATGTAAACAAATTAAACTTTTTTTATAATTATATCAAGGGCAACTAGGAAACAATTCCAGTGGGACACCTGTGCTAAATCTGCTGCAGCAAACACGACAAAATCTTGTGGCATGAGAGGACTAAAAAATTTATTATAGCATACACTTTTGTGGGCCATTTTGTCAGATGCATAGGAAATGATAGTTATACATCTAAGAAAGAAAAATATTAATTTTCAATGGATAGCTCAGTTAGGAAATACCATTAAAAGAAGGAAACTTTATTGTAACAGCCAATTCAAATTATTGACCAATAGAGAAAACAAGAATCCTATGCAGGCAAAAATGGGATTGTGAATGTTAATGAAAGTAGCTAAAACAGCAAATATTTAAAGCTATAACTTATTTCTACCCCAAACAGCAGTGATATCACAGGATTGTATCCTAAATTAGAGCACAATCCTGAGCAAGTATTGAACAGCGAAGTGAGCACTCCGCCATTCAAAGCCATCGCAAACATGCCATAAAGCATGATTGCGATGTTGTTGTTGTTGTTGTTCAGTCGTTAAGTCGTGTCCGACCCTTCGTGATCCCATGAACCATATCCCGCCAGGCCTTCCTATCCTCCACTATCTTCCTGAGTTCGCTCATTTTCATGTTTGTAGCATTGGTGATGCTGTTTAACCATCTCATCCTTTGCCTTCCCCTTCTCCTTTTGCCTTCAATCTTTCCCAGCATCAGAGTCTTCTTCAGAGAGTCTTCTCTTCGCATTAGGTGGCCAAAATATTTGAGCTTCACCCTCAGTACCTGTCCTTCCAGGGAACAGTCAGGGTTGATTTCATTTAGGAGTAATGACCGCCAGCGCAGAGGATGGCAGCCCTTACTCCGCAACCGAATCATTGCTGCGGCCACCGGAGAAGGTAAGTGATCCCCAGCGGAGGCGGCCCGGGCAGTGAGGGAGGCTGGCCATTGGCCGAGCTGGCCTGGGAGGGGGCAGGGATCGTGGCTACCATATCCCTGTTCCCTTCCTGGGGCGGCATGGCCTTTACACGGCCTCCTTGGACTTGCACCAGCTAAATAGCTGGCGGAAATCCGGGGAAGCCCACACCGGGGAAAGGGGACGAATGTCCCCTTTCTCCGAGTAGACCGGTCTGGGCTGCCCACCGGATACTTAGGCAGGATTGCGCTGTTAGTCATTATTAAGCACTCTTGAAACCAATTAGGATCCAGCCCACACTAAAGAAAAAAGAAATCAGAATTTATCCAAATATCTGGTTATAAAATATAGGGTTGGACTTAAGCTGGACTTAATTGTCAGGGGTCACCTTTACCTTTACCTATCCAAAGAAAATTAAGATTGGTCAGTCTCAGATTTCAATGGCACTCAATCATTGCTAACTCTCCTATGATACAACCCATAACTAAAGTGAGTACTGTGGCTGCTTTCTATCATTTTCAGCACAGATCATTCCAAGAAGCTCGAATCCTACACATTTCAGCACATTGGACAGCATTCCAGCACTGAGCAAGGCACACATGAGGGAGATTTTTGTGATGTTGGAATTCCATACAGTTTACAGGTCAGATGCATCCCAAAACCTGAGATTTGAGGTGAGGCTTGGTAACGTCACAAGATGGCAAACCTTTGAAAATGGGGCACTACTATGGAGCCCAGTGACAAGAGACTAATCTTTAGCATAGTCTGGGGTGTGTGTGTGTGTGAACTTCTCAGTGACTTTCAACATTATTGACGATGATGTCTTCCTGGGTTGCATGGTTAATTTTTTTTTGGTGGGGGGCACTGTTTTACAGTGGCTCCAGTCCTTCCTAGTTGGTGGTAATGGGGACTCATGGTCTTTGCGGTGCTGCAGGTCTCTATTCCATCCCTCATACTATTCAACGTCTACATAAAACTCCTGGGAGAAGTCATGGGGGGGGGGGATGATGGTGGACTTGGGTGTCACCAATATGCAGATGACACCCAACTCTACTTCTCTATTCCATCAAATGCCAGGCAAGCTAAAGCCCTGAAACACTGCCTAGTATCAGAGGAGGACTGGATAAAGGCTAACAAGTTGAAATTAAATTCACACAGAACAGGGGTACTGTTGGTCTGGAGACCTGCAACTCTGGTGTTCCATTGTCAGCCTGTTCTGGATGGGGCTGTACTACTTATGCAGGAGTAGGATTGCAGTTTGAGGGTTTTCCTGGATTCTGCACTGCTCCTGAATTGCAAAGCGGTGGCTGTGGCCAGGGAGGGGGAGCCTTTGCCCAGCTTATGCTGGTGTGCCAATTGCATTCATACTTGACTCAGTCAGAACTGGTCATAGCAATCCATGCATTGGTGCCATTGAGATTGGATTACTGTAACATGCTCGATGTGGGTGTGGCTTTGAAGATCTTCTGGAAACTGCAATTGGTGCAAAACGCAGTGACGCATGTGGTTACTGGGGCTAAGACGTTTAAGTCATGTTGTTGCTCCTTCAGTTGCACTGGCTGCCAGTTTGTTTCCAGGTGCAATTCAAGGTGCTGGCACTGACCTTTAAAGCTCTGTACAGTTTCGTATCAGGATATTGGAGGGAATGTCTCCTTAATATGAGATGGCTCACCCCTTGAGATAATCCAGGGGTGGTCCTCTCGGTGCCATCACTGATTGATTGGCGACAAGGTGCAAGGTCTCTTTGTTTCGTTTGGGTTTCTTGTTGCTATTAATTATTATTACTATTATTATTATTGTAATTCTTGTATGTTTTAAGCTGCCTTGGGACACCTTTGTTTAAAAAAGAAGGGTGGGATATACAGGTGGGGTCCCGTATCCACAGATCTGCTATCCACGGTTTCAGTTATCCACGGATCATGGGGACCCCCCCAGGCTGTTACATTTTTCCCAGTAAGCTTCATTTCTTCCTTAAACAAACAGGAGAAGCAGCCTCTGGCTGCTTATTGCAGGCAAGTAGAACGAGACTAAGTCCTAGAGAGCCTCTCTAGGACTTAGTCTCGTTCTACTTGCCTGCAATGGAGGCTGCTTCTCTGTTTGTTTAAGGAAGAAACAAAGCTTGCTGAAAGAAAAATAAGAGCTGGGGGAGCGTGCACACCTGCCTGCAGAGGAGGCAGGGCGGGGGCCCCTCAGGAAATCATGGAGGGGGTGTACACTCCTATCCACGATTTCAAGTATCCACAGAGGGGCTTGGAACATATCCCCAGCAGATATGGGGGGAGTACTGTACATGTTTTGAATTAAATTAAATAATTACTGTAATGCTAAAACCAGTTCTGGGCTCTTTCTGAGAAACATACAAGTAAATTGGAGGGAAGTCCAGGAACAGCAGGAAAATCTCAAAGAAGATAAGTAAGTGGAACTGTCAGGGAGCTAAAGTTGCTAAATTATGAAGATTACAAAAAAAAATAGATTGAAAACCAAGGCAGTCTCAGTAAGCAATCGGTTTGGAATGGGGGTGACATCATAAATCTATCACAGAAGGCAGATGTAGTATCCAAGGGCCTGAAAACTAATAGGAGAAATTTAAGGAAGTGGAAATCAGGGCTATGTATCATTACATGGAGGATTAATAGTTTGGGGAAATGTCTCCAGCAGAAAATAAACCTTAAAAAGGAATTTTCTTAAAGAAAAATAATTACTTCTAGGCTCTGAAGTCAAGGTAAACTCTCAATTTCCGATTATTTTCTTGTCTTTATTTTTCAAGAATATAAGTCACAACTACGTTTTAAAGCTGTTCAAATTTCATTAATGCCGCTATTCTTTTCTCAACAAAATGTAAAGGAGTTAATATTTCTACCTGCTAAAACTAATCCTATCCAAACTCAACGAATAAGCTAAACATAATTAACTGGATTTAAAGCACAGTGTTTTAATTACTTAATTATAAAAAATGGAAAGGTGGCCAAAAGAATTCCCCCATGTGTTTTGATCATCCTGTGTAACCATTCTTCCGCACAAGAACAAATTCATTCTCTTTTCTCAAAAGCCAAGAGGTTCTTTTCAAAATGACCTATATTGCATTTGCATGTTCAGCAGCAGATATTTAAAACCATATCTGTGATAGCAGCAGATTTTTAAAACCAGCCAAAATAGAGTTGCATGACAGTAGCTAAATATCAGTAAAGTTCAGTGGTGAAAGTGAATTAGGTATGCTGCAACCCCACAATGCTTTGTAAATAAGGATGAACCCATCTGTCCTTGCTCACTTGCAGTACGAGGGACTTCACTTTTATAATGGTTCTAAGTAGAAGGTTCAAAGTGAACAAAAACAAAAGAAATGACAGAATGTTAAGTCCCTCCTTCATGGTGTAAGATAGCAGGGTAGACTTCTGAAATTATTCTGTCAACATAGGCTTACCATCCGTCCCGGAAAAACCAGGACTGCCCTGGGCCCGGAACCAAGGCAATCCCGGTTTTCTGGGTCCGCCGCTGCTGCTTCCAGGATTTTAAAAGTGTTAAAACTTTTCCTGTGCAGCGCCATCTTGCCATTAGGCAGTAGAGCTTCATGTGCCCTCATGGGATTTGGGTGCCGCCATCTTGGATCTCGCGAGATTTCGTGAAATCCAAGATGGCGCCGCATAGGAAACGTTTTAACACTTTTAAAATCCTGGAAGCAGCAGTGGCGGCGGCGGCGGGAGGGAGTAGTCGACCCCACGGGGGTGTCCTGGCCGGCCTGATGCAGCTGGCCAGCCAGGAATCGGGCTTGGGCGGTGACAGCAGCACGGAGGACTGGAGGCAAGCAAGAAAGGGGGCGAAAGGGAGCAAAAAACCCCGGTGCATCAGTCTAGAAAAAAGTGTGCATCAAAAACCCCGCAGTACACTCACCCTCCCCATCCTGGCGTGTCACCCCTGGAGCCGGCAGGCCGAGCCACATCTTCCTCAGCAGCTTGGCTTCTTCTGAATAGGTCAGGCAAGGCTTCGATCGGCGCATGCGCACAACGCCGCTCAAAGCCTTGCCCTCAGAAAGCCTTGCCCTCAGAAAGCCTTCTGAGGGCAAGGCTTCGAATGGCGTTGTGCACATGCGCCGCTCGAAGCCTTGCCTGACCTATTCAGAAGAGGCTGAGCCGCCGAGGAAGATGCGGCTCCGTGGGTGACATGGAAGTGGGGGGTGACGCGGCTTGGGGGTGACGCGGAGGGAGCGAGGTGGGGGTGACGTGGTGACCCCCCGCCGGTGGGTGATGCACACCCTAGTGACGTCACTGCTCTCCTTTCATTCTTATGACTGATTGGTTTGAAAAGACTAAGGGGATGCAAGTTAGTTAATGTACGTATTAAACCATGGGCAGGTCTAATTATGGAAGCATTAGCAAAAAGGAGCAACTGAGCACAACTCCAAACTAAGATTTATTGACAATGCTCCATATGGCCACCACCTTCCTGGCTCTGTGTGAAGACAAGGTAACACTTAAGATAGTGGGGGAAGTGGGAGGGCAGAACGGGGGCAGAATTGGTGACGCTGGCGTGCGCCATATCCTACCCCCTTCCAGGACCCGATCCTGCAGTGCAGGTCCATGAAGACCTGCAACAGCTATTTAGCTAGTGCAGGTCCTAGTAGATCCCCCCACCGGTGCCGTGGAGGCTTACCCCTGGATAAGGAAATGATTATTCCCTTACTTTGAGGAGATCCCCCACAACGTCCCTCCACCATAGGATGCAGCAGTCACCATTTTGGTGCCCTGCATCGGCGGATGGGTGGAAAGGATAGGATTGGGCTGCAAGAGACATAAGAAGAGCCCTGCTGGATCAGGCCAAAAGCCCATCTAGTCCAGCTTCCTGTATCACACAGTGGCCCCCACCAGATGCCTCAGGGAGCACAAGACAACAAGATAACCTGTTTCCCGTTGACACTCCCTTGCACCTGGCACAGAGAAAACCCACTTCTAAAACCAGGAGGTTGCTTATGGCTTGTAACCTGTGATGGTCTTTTCCTCCATGAATCTGTCCAAACCCCTTTTAAAGGCATCTAGACCAGGTGCCATCACCACATCCTGTGGCAAGGAGTTCCACAGATGAATTACACGCTGGGTAAAGAAATATTTTCTTTTGTCTGTTCTAACTCTCCCTCCACTCAATTTTAGTGCATGTCCCCTGGTTCTGGTGTTGTGCGAGAGGGAGAAGAATTTCCCTCTATCCACTCTCTCCATGCCATGCATAATTTTATATATGTCTCAATCATGTCCCCCCTCAACCGCCTTTTTTCTAGACTGAAAAGCCCCAAGCGCTGTACTCCAAGACATTCTTCTTAAACAGGAATAATATTCCTTCCCTGTCTTTCATACCTCACAAATATAATGGAGATTTATGGATATTATGGAGGTTTGTGGGGGTACATCTTAGTAACTCAGATGGTCTGGGGTGTGTCACAGGACCTGATCTAGTTCTTTGGGGTGGACAGAGGAGAGGATACCATCTTCTTCCATGATCACTCACAACTGTGCTTGCTGCTATGCACTCCTTTCTGGCAATTTCAGATTTTCATCAAACAGGTTCTCCCCCCCCCCTTTTCATTTCATCTAATGGTACACATACAAAAATGAAAATTTACCTCTAAAAGCTCATCTCCGGTGTGCATTCTTCCATCTTTTCCTGCAGGGCCATCCGGACTGATGCCCACGACAAAAATGCTCATTCGAGACCTGTCCTTGTTACCAGCAAGGCTGAGTCCAAGTCCATTCTTATCCTTCTCAAGCTCAATAATGTGCAACTCGCCTGGCAGATCTGCATATCTTTGTCTGATTTTCTCTAAAAAAACAAAGAGTGGTAGGCATGTTATATATATTATGTTTAGAGACGGTACTCAGGTAATACACACCAGTTTGCTTCATGTACTTATTGGTCTTCTAGTTTGGCACTTGATCCATGCAAAAAGATTCCTAACTGCCAGGGTTGGTTAAGAGGAGCATTTCACATTCTATCTTCCTAGTTCATGCTGATCTCAATCTGATCTGCAGGTGGTGGGATGAGATGTGGGGAACTGTAACAGGTTCTAGAGTGTTGTGACATCACTGGCAGGGATTGGATGCACAAAAGAGTGGATTCACATGAGTTTTTTTCCCCACCCAAAGTGCCATTTGCAGGCATCCTGTAGTAGTGATTCATATGGAATCTATGAATGCTTATTATGTTTTTGATTGCTCGTGGCATGCCTAGGCAGGATTACATGGAAAGTGTCCAGATGATCACTGAATTTTATTTACAAGGTGTGTAAATAACTATTTACAAAGTGTGTAAATTTATTTAGAGTGTGAATACAAGGATATCCACCCAGACTGCAAAGACTGTTTTCATAGTGGAAAAAAGTAATCATGTCAGTTGGATATTTAAGCTCTGACAACGTGGATGAAATAGGCAGATGTTAATTCATGCACATAGAAACAAACATGGGGGTGAAGCTGTGTCCTCTGTATCTTTGATGATGCACCCAAATATTTACAACGTAAAAGCAAGCAAGAAAAAAACCAGATTGAGTGTCATTACTCAACTGAAAGAATCAAGGCCGCATCACCCATACTTACAGGAATTCCTATGCCCCCATAAAACTGACAGTAAGAAAGAGAGACATATTGTCCAATAATAATATTGACAAATTTAAGATCCCTGAAAACTCTTCAAAATAGGCAAGTTTGAAGTTCAAAATATTCTGGGGAATCAAAGATGGAGAGCAAAGCAAACTGGGATTGCAAAGGCAAGCGGGATGAGGTTACACCATGGAAGCAAAGTCAAACACCTGGGGATTCTCAACACACTGCATAGAATGAAGTTATTACTCCAGGGCAAATGTTTTGCTCAGTGTAATTTTGGGTACGCACACAAGCAATTTAAGACGTTAAGAAACAAAATAAGCCCCTGAGCAGTTTTTAAAAAAGGACGACATATGTTATGATCTCCCACTCAACTTGATGCCAACTTCCACTGCCATTAGTTTGCACTGTATTATATCAACCAATCCCAACAGCCGATTCCATTCTGCTGATCTTTGCAGTTTGGCAGGAATGCTTGTTCAAGGAATCTGAACTACTTTCAAACTATTATTTGAAAGCAAACACCTGTGGGCAGTGCAAGGTGAAACAATCTATTCAAAAGAATGAAATGAGATCATAAATACACAACACACACTCTGCCAGCAATACTGTTAGAACTACCATTCCATTGGGACAGTGTGTTAGCAGTACAATATTAACTGTGAATAGTGAATGTTTCTATAGCAACAGTAGACTGAAGAGTAGTCAGAAAAAGGAGAAACTATCGAATTAAAGAAGAGATAATGCATATATACCACAACACAAGATGCTGGAGGTCTAAAACCACATCTGGCTTTACAACGTGAAATTACATACACCAGTCTGTTTTCTTCATGTCTAGACAAAGCAGCCTTGTATTTTATAGCACAATAAGTGCAGTTGTTTGTTATTTGCTCTGCAGAATCAAGACACGTTCCCACAGGTCAGCTCTTCTACTACACTTACAAAGCAGTTAAACTGAAAAAAGCAAATATTCCTCTGGCTAGTACATTTATAACACTTACATGTGAAAAGTGACTGTGCATCAATCATGGAGCCCTATTGGATTGTGCTTTTAATATCCCCGGCACTGAGTCACAACTTCCCCTCCATGCCTTTAACCATTCTTGAGATTTTACACACAATGTCCTTCAGCGACATTGTGCTTTCCTGGTGTGCTACCACAATGCTAAAACATTTGTCCAGTACCTTTTTGTGCATGTGCGTGCACATTCAAGTTACCGGTAAACATTCTCAACAGCAAATTTTATGCAGAAGCACCTACCCAGCCCCATTTCCCCAAATAATAAAAAGCTGCAGACGACAACATGGCTATCTGTCCTGCACCAAGGCTGGTCCCTTCCCATATCCACATGGCACATCAGTATTGGTGTTGGAGCAGGGCCATTATGAACACAGTTCAAGGTTTAACACAATCTGAGTCCCCCCCCCACACATTTGCATCTACATTTGGAACTACCTGTCCCATTGCGGTGATACATCTTGGGAGAGAATGCTTATCAAGTGCAAGACTCCAGAAGCAGTTTTTAAGTTTGCTACATGAGGGTTGATTGACAAAAGGCACATATTTACGTTATTTGATTACTCAACACTCAGTGTATCACCACTGGCCATATGGACTGCTCAATTACAATTCAGTAGGCCTATGCAGTTGCGTCAGAAGAGTCTCTGTGGTACTTGATTTGTGATGACCACACATACACCAGTTCACACTGCAATCACCTAATATGAACACAGGCACACACAAAATTTATCCTGTGCTAGTGAAATGTTTTCATTCAAACAACACCACACTAATGTAATGCAGGTTTCTCTAATCCAGGGATGGCCAACTTTCCACCATTAGGGCCTCTGTGTTCTTAAGAGTTGTGTAGAACAGGGGTTCTCCACCCCTTCCTGGCCAAATACCACCTCCGACGCCACTCTCCTGCTGCATACCACCAGAATTGACTGGCGATGACATCATCACCAGTTACTTCCTGGTTTTCAGAGGCCAGAAAACGCAGGTAGGAGACTCTGAGCAGGTGGGACAGCCCTTCTCGGTGTTCCCAAGAGGTTCAGCCAAAGGCAGGAGCCTCCCGGGAGCAACAACGTGTTGGCAAAAGCACCATGTCAGAGCAGAGTTCCAGTGGTCCGAGTACCACCAGCAGTTGGCCTAAGTACCACTGGTGGTACTTGTACCGCTGGTTGAGAACCCCTGGTGTAGAAGACTGAATCTTGGCAGCTGCAAGTGCTGATGGTACTGCTAAGGCAGCTGCACCTGCTGAAATGCCCTCACCTATACAACTATTACAAGGCCAAGAGAGTTCATGTTGAATGGTTGGCCACCCCTGCTCTACTCTATAACCACAAGAAAAGTCACGCATACAGAATGAGCAAGCATAAAGCTAGCAAAAGTTCTTGGATGGCACTCTGCTCACTGGGATTAGACCCAAGCAGGCTAAATGAGAACAGATCACAGTGTCTGTCCAGTTCCTCACCCAGGGCAAACCATTTTGTGTGAAATATGAGTGTGCATGTGGAAATGAAGTCCATTTATAAAATAACACTTATGGAAAAAAAAGTAAAATGTATTGCTGGTTGAGAACCCCTGGTGTAGAAGACAGAATCATTGAAGGACTGTACTCGTTAACTGAAAGTTACACAAGCTTTGAGAAGCAAATATGCATCTCTTAAGTTAATTCTCATCTTTATATTACATCAGTCATACTTATTGAGACAAGACTGAAGGAGAGTTTTGTTTCACCATCTTCTACTATATGATTAATGACCTGCAAATTCTTTGTCCTGTTTTAGTGCTCCACTTCCAGATCCAATATGCCAGATGTTTATACTTAAGTTACGTTTCTTCTCATTCATTATCAAAGCTTGTTTCTTTTCATATGTTGAATTTGTACCACTGCATCTATTCATCACAAGCACCTTGTTAATCCCATCTCATAATTATTTTTAATAGAAACGAAACTAACTACTTAACAGTCGTGACACAGGAATCTCCCTTGGGTTTAGGGACTATGAATGATTGCATATTTTCATCCTATTTAAGGATGCAGCTGCACAGTTCTGAAAAATGGAGTTCTGTTGATACTATTTCACTATGTGTACACACAGCCATATTTTAACAATTTTTTTAATGAATTGGTGGATTCTAGTCCATTGTTACCTAAATTCATCTCACAGTGGAAGTGAGAGGTACTATACTGGGTAGAGAAGATAGATGAGAACGTAGAATAATTCACCTTAGTAGGACTGTAGAAAATGTTACACGCACTCCACTTAACACCACAGTAAAACGTCAGAAAAAGGTTTTAGGAAGCCAACAGGAAATATCTGACACTTACTGATAAAGTGAAAGATCAAGGGCCTTTCAGCAAATGACCATATTTCAGCCTCATTTCCACAATTTACCAGTTGTAAGTGTCCTACGCAAGCCTTCAGAATGCAATTATTTCTGACATCCAGTAATGCATTTTAAGAAGCCTTCAATAAATGACCCGTTTTCTCATTTCCATGATTTACTGGTAAAATGTCAACATTTACCATTATAGGCTGGAAAATAGCTAAAACAGTTTTTTTCCAGACATTTAATTGCATATATTAGGATTTTAAGAGAATTCTCTTCCCAAAAAATGTTACCCCCCCAAAAAAAATGACAAAATTTGATCCTATGACTGGGATTTTTGCTCCTAAAACCCAAATGAATAGGCGGCCCGGGGGGGGGGGATGATGAATAGGGAGGGGGGATGATGATGTAACAGAACCAGTTGCTCCAGCCAAGTCTTCCCAAGTCTTCTTGTGTACATGCATCTATCACAATGTCTTCCCAAGGACAATGTTTAGCTAAGAGATTTATATGATTCAGTGAAGGCTTTGGGGGAAGGATATGGTGTCAACCTTCTAGCAAAGCAAATACTTTCAGGAAGCTGACAGGGATCTAGCTGCCCATATCTGCCTTTGGAGTCCAGGAGTCATCCAAAGCTGCATGCATAGTCCGAATATGGAGGTAAATCACAAGATGACTGAAAAACCAGATTTGTAGATTATCCCAGCATTGAATTATTCCATCCTCTGACAGCAGGAGAGCATCCATTACATATTGTTCAATTAAATCCAATTGACATGTACACATCCTAACAAGCTGCTTTTTTCCTTTTAATTCACACTCATTCCGGCAAGAACTAAATGTCACTAACTTAAGAGTAATGGGAGGTCCTGACTTCAACAAGCTCCACCTCTTCCTGGTGCTTAAGGCACTCTTCACAGGTCAGCTCTGTCCTCTAAATTGCAGACTGGAGTGTAAATGAATCCCAGGGCTGTCATGATGCTGGTTATTTAATATACATACAAAGGTTGTATGGGATTTCCTGCTGACTTTGTACAACACTTGGGTACTTTACTGAATTCACATTTTTATATGAATCTCAAATGATCATTTTATAGAAGTATTTACTGCCAAAACAAATGCATTTCAGACTTTTTTTTTAATCCCACCCCTCCGCTCCCCCCTCCAGCTGGTATAGTTTTTTTAGTATTCTGCATTAACAGGAAGCCAGTTAGCATCTGTTTTGGCAAAGAATTCTATTATCTACTTTCAGTACCAGATACTATTATTGGATTACAAAAATGATATTAAATTATTATTTTTTTGCTTACATGGAGTTGTAATTCTATATACAGTCAATAGTCGAGTTTACATAAAATGTCAATTGATGAATCATTCTAGAAGCATTTTGTCAAACAATGAAGCACCAAGTTTTAAAATAATAAGTACACACAAAGGAACAACATGAACAAAGGTGGGCTTTTTACATTAATACAGTACAAGCTGCAACATTCAGCACTTGATGATCCGGGAAGTTCTATTAATCAGCTCAGCGAGCTCACCAGCCCCAACTTCCTGCTTGTAGCCAATGCTGCTGACTATAGAAAATTAACCAAGTCTCAAGTGAAAGAGATAGCACTAACAGCATCCCAAGTGAAACTGACTGCTACAGCAACAGAGACGTTCTAATACCTGGGAAATTATGATATCTGGCACTGCTTTGGCCCCAGAGATGCTGCATATCGCAACTTTTACTGCATCTTGTTGTTTTAGGTGACCCCTGACAATTAAGTCCAGTTGTGTCCGACTCTAGGGTGTGGTGCTCATCCCCATTTCAAAGCCGAAGAGCCAGCGTTGTCCGAAGACGCCTCCGTGGTCATGTGGCCGGCATGACTCTCCTTGCCGCAGCGCGTAGCATGCAGCTGGAACACGGAGCACTGTTTACCTTCCCGCAAACGGTACCTATTTATCTACTCGCATTAACATGCTTTGGAACTGCTAGGTTGGCAGGAGCTGGTCAAGCAACGAGAGCTCACCCTGTCACGGATTCGAACTGCCGACCTTTCGATCGACAGCTCATGGTTCAGCGGTTTAACCCACTGCGCCACCCGCTGGTAAATAGGAAACAAGGCAGGTAAATGGAAAAGAAGAAACTTCGAAACAGAAGATACAGCAAAAGCAAAACAAAAAAGGTTACTGTGCTGACATATTATCTGCATCTATTTGAGAGGTTAGTCTACCTTACTTTCCTCATGGGGGCTACTCTGACCCAGAAATATCTGAAACGTTTATCATGATATACAGTACCTTAGAATCTCAGGAGCAGAAAACAAATGGATGTCAAAAATTATCTTTAAAGCCTCATGATTGTTAAACAGGTCCTGAGATTTTGAAAGTACTGTATAAGCATACCTGTTAATATCTGTTAAATTTGGCAGTGACACTGGGAAGACTCTTACAGCCTGATGAAAAGCATAAACCAGAATTCCCACCAAAAGCATACACTCAGAAATTGACCGAGGCTTACTCCCAAGTGTATAGGATGGCAGGGATGCAGACATCCAAGTGATAGGATCCCTCTGCCCACTGGCATTATAGATGTCTCAATCAGATTTAGAGTATCTGTACACTTTGTGATCATAAATAGGAGTTTGCAGATGTGGTCACCAAAAATAATCTGATATGACCAAGCACCAGCAAAAAATAAGAGCATTCCCCTCTTCTATATTACCTGTGTATTGTAGAACTGAGAGAGGGGCAAGTATACTGTAGTTTCTCACTTCATGTAGTGTGAAAGAAACAAGGGGGTCAGGCACGACACACCAGGCATTGGAGGTACTTACTTAGCAGTAGCAGAAAAGCATCAATACCAATGAAAAACAATGTCTAGCTACCAAGGCCAGCCAAAATGCAAGGGTCCTGAATTGAAACACAAGGTGGGCAAAGCTAAGATTGTAAGCAGAAACCCATGTGACATTTAGGTAGGCCCTAGGCTAGAGCTTTTGCTTTTTATTTTTTGAGCAGATACATAAATTTAATCCTACAGAAAGCCTCACATGTGGAGGAAAAATGTGAAATGGCTGGCTTTTTCAAAGTTCGAAATGTGCTGTTGAACACGTCTACTAGTGACAGAACACCACACTATCCCCTACTTATTTGCCTTTTAAATTGCCTGCATGTCAATATCAAAGCATTTGCCACTACATGGAAGTGACCTTCTCTGGGGAGTCTGAGCTACCAATCAGTTATTCATGTAGAGTAACAACTGCTGTGTTCAGAGAGCTTCTGCACCATCCAAGAATCCTGCAGTGCTATGTACTCAAATTGCAAAAGTGGAGTTGCAGGGAAGAGAGCTATCTGCAGCACATCTCTTTTTCACTGTCTTATTGCTGATATGGCACAAATGTTTGAGCTAGATTAGGTAGGAAATAGAGCGGGCTGATGGTTGATCAGGATCCTGACAGTTCTGATTAAATATAAGCAAAGAAATGATGAAGACATTTTTTTCCCTTAATAAAATCCTATATTACTATAACAAGCAGTTGCATTTACTGTTCCAGCAGGCAGAACTGAGCTTAGAGAGAAGAGGATCATTGGGAACTACGATTGAAGCAGGGCTCAAATATAACAAAGAATGCAAAAGTCTGCCAAAATATAAGGTCGGAATACACACGACTGCTACAATTCATCATCACTTTGACTCTACAACGAGAAGAAAGTTTATTGTACCTGGAAAATAGAAGGGGCAGAAATGGAAGCAGTAACAGATTTTACTTTTCTGGGCTCCAAGATCACTGCAGACGGAGACAGCAGCCTTGAAATTAAAAGACGCTTACTCCTTGGAAGGAAAGCTATGGCAAATTTAGATAGCATAATAAAAAGCAGAGATATCACCATGCCAACAAAAGTTCGCATAGTCAGGGCGATGGTGTTCCCAGCACTAGCAATGTATGGCTGCGAGAGTTGGACCATAAGGAAGGCTGAGCGCCGAAGAATAGATGCTTTCAAACTGTGGTGCTGGAGAAGACTCCTGAGAGTCCCTTGGACTGCTAGGAGATCAGATCAGTCAATCCTAAATGAAATCAACCCTGACTGTTCCCTGGAAGGACAGGTACTGAGGCTAAAGCTCAAATATTTTGGCCACCTAATGCGAAGAGAGGACTCTCTGAAGAAGACTCTGATGCTGGGAAAGATTGAAGGCAAAAGGAGAAGGGGAAGGCAAAGGATGAGATGGTTAAACAGCATCACCGATGCAATGAACATGAAAATGAGCGAAATCAGGAAGATAGTGGAGGACAGGAAGGCCTTGCGGGATATGGTTCATGGGATTATGAAGGGTCGGACACGACTTAACGACTGAACAACAACAAAGAGGTAATGCAAGCTTTTGACTGGCATGGGTATCTTCCTTAGATAAAATTGCATATCCAGACCAACAAGGGTTTTATGTCATTCATCCCATTTATTCTCTGTAACATGCTGGTCAACTAAAAATGGACTTACAGTGCAAGTCTATGCATACCTACTCAGCAGTAAGCCCCACTGAGATCAATGGGCCTTTACCCCCAGGTATATGTGCATAGGATTACAAGACAGTATCAGTTCTGTATCTGAGATCGTAGAAGCACCAACAGATTGTTCACCACTTGGTGTTATGGCAGGCACAACCAAGGAAATAGCTGTAGCATCCATTTCTGGCCTATAACAGGGTAAAACAGATCAATCTGCCAAGAAACAACTTCCAATGATCCATGCCTGTCAGTCTTGAGAAATTGACGTGCATTCTGGAGTATTATTTAAGATGCCATATGTAAGCCGAAGCAGCCTTAAATGCCAAGCTACCCTAATATCACCACAAGAATTATTCACCACAAATAAGAGGAGCAGTTATCCCATACTGCATATTCTGCAGTATTCCAAATGCTGGGGGGAAAAATTGCATGGATGAAAGTGTAGTATGGCAAAAAGAAAACCCCAGAGGATTAGCACAACAATATAAAATACAGGAAACGAGTGCTCTTCATAGCAAGCCCCACTTCATATCCCTCAGACAACAAAGGGCAATTAGTAAACACTCTGCAAAAAAGCCTCTTTGAAGTGGTCTAAGATAGCTCTTTACAAATCCCCAGCAATATTGCAGAACAAACAGTAAGCAATATGAACTGTCTGTCCTTAATTCTTCTTTCCCATAGGTCAGCAGCAAGCATGCACTGGAACAACAACAACTGCAACGTATCTGGATTCAAGAGAACAGCAATTTGCTTTCGGTGAGAAAGAATTACCAGAGTATACATTTACGACAAAACTAAATTAGGGAATACGGATGAGCTTGTAGAATACTGATAGCATTAATCATACATTAAAATGTATTTGTACAATTTCTTCCATGGAGTTGTCTGTCCAATATCATGCGAAAGAGGCAGAGCCTGAGCCAATTTCATGCAGGTATCATTCAGACATTTGTCAGCTGGATGTCCTATGGTGCGCTGGGGACCAAAAGGAAGGGATGGAGAGTGTTAATGCCGATAAAGGTTGAGTGTGTCCTCCAAACTGGAAGGGCTGTGGAACTGCATGTGTACTGCTCTCATGCTGTCAATTATGATTGCACTAGACAGAGCACCATGCAGGTGGTGCAGGTTGTCACCCACCAGAGCTCGGAGCTTGCTGGTTTGAACTCCTTACAATCTGGGGTCTATATGAAAAGAAAACATTGTGGTCAAGGAACGCATGTCCTGAGGCACAGATTAGACCAGGGGTTCTCAACCAGTGGTACTAGTACCACCAGTGGTACTTTGGCCGACTGCTGGTGGTACTCGGACAGCGGGACCACCAGAACCCCACTCTGATGCAGCGCTTTCAGCGGCACGTTTTCACTCCCAAGAGGCTCCTGCCTTTGGCTGAGCCTCTCGGGAATGCTAAGAAGGGCCCTCCCACCTGCCCAGAGCCTCCTATCTGCATTTTATAGCCTCCAAGAACCTGAAAACCCGGAAGTAACTGGTGATGATGTCATCGCCAGTCACTTCTGGTGGTACGCAGCAGGAGAGTGGCGCCGGAGGTGGTACTCAGCCGGGAAGGGGTTGAGAACCCCTGGATTAGACAAACACATGTAAGGTGTGTTTATTAACAGCTGTTAGCCATTAGCTAACTTGAACCTGTAAGTGTCAATGTGCCTCTGAATACTACCAATTACGAGGTGGGGAGGATGGGCAACCCACAGGGAGGTTGCTTTTGTTTCCTGCTTATGATCTTTCCAGAAATTCCTAGCTGGCTCCCATTGTAAAATGCTAGACTAGGTGAACCCCTGCTCTGATCCAAGAGGACTCTCCTTGTATTTAATAGCTATCAGGGTCAAGAGAGAGGCTGCCAGCAACCGTACGGTGATCCAGGGCAGTAGTGCCAAGTGGTTAGTACACACACACCCCCTTACTGTTCCCCTCGTTTCCATGTTTGGACATGCAGCTTACTTGGGAAAAGACTTGGTATAATGAGTCTGCTACCATTAGCCCAGGAGATCAAGCTAGCCAGAGGTGCTCCGTGGGCAGAACCCCCCTCCTAGAACAATACTGAACCTCAGGGGTCTCTATCAAAATCACTCTCATAGTAGTGTCTGCAGAGCATGGAGATGTGACAATCCACTATATTTCCCCAGAGCATGGAGATGTGACAATCCACTATATTTCCCAGAACCAGGAGTCAGGCAGACTCAGAGGAAAATGTAAAACGTTTTAAAGTCCAATAAAAGAGAAAGGGGATAACAACCCCAAATGAACAAGGAAAAAAGTAAGGACCATTGAATTTGGTAGGAAAAGGTTAGTCAACTGCAACCATACAAATGGCCAGAAGATGATGCTGAGACACTGCGGAATCTCACGCATGCGTCGTTTAACTCAGAGCTTTACCGCAAGGTTTTGAATGAGCTTGGCACAAAAGAGGTATGTAAAGTAGCTAAAGGGTTAACAACTCAAAAATAACACAAAAACCTGACGATGCTACATACATGGTCCTTATCCAATTGTACATGGATGATGGAACCACCAACCCTTGCCCTCGCCTTCTCTGCGAATGGCTGATGGGCTCCCATGCCTGGAGCTGGAGGAGGGAGAGAACAAGCTTCCAGCCAGTTGAGTGTTTTATCATTTGGCTGGAATGACATCATCCTTTCCCTCTGATTGGAAGAGTGTCACTGCCTGGTCACTCAGTCCAAACTCCTCAAGCGGTTTGGCTACTCCTGGCTGCTTTGAACCCAATTTGCATTTATCCCTCCTGTCCGGCAGCTTCAGAAGAAAACCTGAAAACCTGCAGGTTTAACAGAAAACCTGCAGAGGGAGGGGGTGACAATGCCCCCAAACCATTAAGATCACACAGAATTACACAAAAATACACATTAAATATATTGATTTTATGACAATAGGTAAGCGCATTTTACTTCTTGAATTCACTTATTGCTGGTTGAATTCAAATGCATTCGGATCACCGAATATTGGTCTTCATTTGACACAATCAGCATACGAATGAATAAAATATACTATTTCGCTTCGTCCCAGCACCCTTTTTACCATGCTGATATTGTTCTTAATGCAGCTGAAATTATCACATTTTTTTAAACATAATGTTGGATTTCATTCTAGTTATCAATTACAGAAGGTAGCACACTAGATACCTGTAACATCAAGACAATCCATATGACTGCTGTTTAAGTCTGACCAGTAGATTTCTCTCTCAAAGGCTAAGGCCAAGCTGTAATTGCTTTGAACTTTGGAAACTGTGGGCCTAATCCTATCCTAACTTTCTAGCACTGATGCAGCTGTGCTAATGGGGCATGCGCTGCATCCTGCGGTGAGGAGGCAGTCACGGAGGTCTCCTCAAGGTAAGGGAATATTTATTCCCTTGTTCCCAAGGTAAGGGAAAACTAATGCCAGTGTAGTTGCAAAATAATTTTTCTTTGAAGACAATAAGCCACAAAAGCTCTGTAAACCGTTGAGTGTGAAAATACTACAGGTCACCTATGTTCACTGACAAAGCATTTCACTTCATAGGGAAATACAAAAAACATACATATTTCTTGACAAACACTTTTCAAGCTTCCACGATTCGCAAGTATAATAGAATTTAAAATTCCCATATTCCAGGTTCTCAGATCGGTTTAATATTAAAACAATTCAAACCGTTAAAAAACCATTTAAAAGTTCGATCCTTTACGTTTCGCCAGCCTTGCTGCTGGCTTCTTCTATTTAAAGGGCACAAATGACAAAATAGGAAGATAGTTAAGAAAGTTTAACCTGGATACTATTTTTGCTCCTACTAAGAAAACTGGTGGAATATTAAGAAGCCCTAAGGATCAGCTGGACGCACTGGCATGCCCAGAGGTGCATGTGTGGTGGTTGTTATATTGGCACCACAAAAAGGTGGTGCCTTTAATTAACACGAGATTAAAAGAACATAAAAAAAAATACGTGAATTTTTGCAGGAAGGCTGGTGAAATGTAATGGATTGAACTTTTACAGAGGCGTCGCTCTCGTGAAGCGAGGAGAGCGGGTCGCCTCTAGGTGACACGAGCACAGAGGTCACGCATGCACACGCGTCACCTCCCCTGTGCGCGTCACCTCTGATTCCGAAGATGCCCCCGGAGCCGGCTCCCGGCCTCCCAAGGCTGGGAGCTGGCTCCGGAGACGTCTTCCTCGGCCGACGCGCCAGGGCCTTCTGAGGAAGGCTCTGCGTGACAACGGAATTTATACCAGTTTTTGCGCATGCGCAGACGGTTCCTGAGGTAAAAGGGCAGCCGTCTGCGCATGCGCAAAAACCGGTATAAATTCCGTTGTCACGCAGAGCCTTCCTCAGAAGGCCCTGGCGCGTCGGCTGGGGTGGTCGCTCCAAGGCTTTCTCCCGGCCTCGGAGCCTCCGAGGCCGGGAGAAGGCCTTGGAGCGGAGCCCAGCCGGCTGCAACGGGGGGGGCACAGCGTCAGGGGGGCACCCGGGGCAGTGTCCCGTCGGGTGGCCCCCTCTCAGAAAATCGCAGCGCGGCCTAATGGCCGCGCCAAATTAAATTAAACCTTAGGGGTGGGGGTGATTAGGGTGACGCACGTTGCCCCGCCTTGGGGCACCGCGTGTCATAGTGACGCTGCTGAACTTTTAAATGGTTTTTTAATGGTTTGAATTGTTTTAATATTAAACCAATCTGAGAACCTGGAATATGGGAATTTTAAATTCTATTAAACATCTTGTCTCATAAGTACTGGTCCCTCCTTATTGATGTGATTATTACAAAAGATAGATATTAAGGTTTCAGCTTTGGGAGAATTATAATTATGCTTAACATCAGTTGCGATCAACAAATTGGATGAGATGAGCACTATGCCAAATATTCTTTAGAACTCTGCATTCCTTCTGGCAAACAATGCAATATCAAGAGATTCATGCAAGGAGGAAAAGCTTTAAGAATAACAGCTACATAAAATGGACTTATTAATTTTGCCTCCAGGAGGGAACAGAAACTCATAGAGAGGGAGGCGCTTAAGAATCACAGCAAAAAGATTTAAGCACAATAAATCATATAATTTCTACTACAAATACTTTGAATTCAGTATTAATGTCCTGCTCATTGCCACTTTTTCTTTTATCCAAAATAAAGAAATTTAGCCCGGGAAAATGAAGCTACAGTGGTTAGGTACTGGCTCTAAACAGAGTTACTTCAGCTGAACATGGTAACCTGTACAGAATCACAGTGTACATTTGGGGCTTTGGGCTCTCTAAGTAGATTCAGACAGTTGCTAGGACAGGTTACAGCTAAGCCAAGTTAGAAGGAAGAGCAAGTTATATGAACATTGTTGTGCCTTTCAAGAAGCCTCCCTCCCCCCATTGTTGGCAATGAAAGGGTCTGAAAAAGTTCATGGGAAGCAAGGGAACACATACCTTGGCAAGAGGCCTGCACAGGGAATGCCACGATATACTGCAACAACGAAATTGCTCCTGGATGTCAAAATTGGGGGCATTAGATTGGACGCACAACGCATAATTCTCACACTGGTCCGGAACTTCAGAGGAAGGACAATGAACCTTTCCTTGCTCTCATTGCCATCACCACAAATCAGACTTGATCCATGGTACCATCACATTGACTATGAGATCCCAGCTAATTAGGGGTCTCATAATGAAACAGAAAGAAACAGCCTGGTTGAATTTTTAAAAAAATTAGTACCAAAGCAGCAGCAGCAGCAGCAGCAGCAGCAGCAGCAGCAGCACACTGGAAAAACAAGGGATGCAAATAGGCATGAAGAACAGGTGAAAAAAGTGGGAAAGGAGAAAGTTTTCTTTGGTTGATGCTTTTCAACCCCATTAAAGGTAAAAATTCAGCACTGCTCATGGAATGGCAAAAGCTCTTTTCTGATACTTCTCAGTAACTCTATGTTTTCTAGTGAATTCAGACAAATCCAAGTCATATGCTCCCATTACAGGCATACAACTGCATGAGAATCTCTCATTATAAAATATAGCATCCTTACTGGAACAAACTTGCCTATAGGCACTAACACTACACACTTGTCCTAAATACATACTTAAAAGAGAGATAAAAGGTAAAGGTGACCCCTGACAATTAAGTCCAGTCGTGTCCGACTCTAGGGTGTGGTGCTCATCCCCATTTCAAAGCCGAAGAGCCAGCGTTGTCCAAAGACGCCTCCGTGGTCATGTGGCCGGCATGACTCTCCTTGCCGCAGCGCGTAGCATGCGGCTGGAACACGGAGCGCTGTTTACCTTCCCGCAAGCGGTACCTATTTATCTACTCGCATTAACATGCTTTGGAACTGCTAGGTTGGCAGGAGCTGGCCAAGCAACGAGAGCTCACCCCGTCGCGGATTCGAACGGCCGACCTTTCGATCAACAGCTCATGGTTCAGCGGTTTAACCCACTGCGCCACCCGCTGGCCTTAAAAGAGCGATACTTAATGCCATTTACCAAATGGTAAACACAACACCATAGCATCCATCTCCATGGTGAGGATAATTTTACTGCCCTTTTATAGCCTTGGATTTCTGATAAATTACCCAACTATGAAGATGGGTGCTAAGTTACTATTTGGCAAGCGACAGTTCCTATTTCCTTATTATGTATGTCTTAACTGAGTTATAAATTGGCAAGGTAATCTCTTCTCAGGTTGGCTGCACTGCATGAGGCTGCATACATGTTCGGTTTAATATCTGCAGAGATTTATTAGCTTAGAGAGTATTAGACATCTATCCTCTGAAAAGTATTTTTGTATTGCCCAAGAAAGTGTATCTATCTAAGCAACGGATTTTCCAGATAAAAGCAGGGTTGAGATAGATGTTATACATGAAGTCAAAGTCAGCAGGGTACTGTAATAGTGAGTTTTATTTATGCATGAGATCAGTAGGTTCACAAGTACGCTGCAGCATCTCTTTCAAATGTTCCTATTGTCAGGGAGGTCCCCACAAGGAACCCCATGGCCTTGTAACACCATTGTTCTCCGGACGTTGCCTATAACCAGCAGCAGGTTGCTGGAGGCCCCAGGACAAAGCCCTTTACTGCCCCCCCCCCCAAGTTACTGGTGGTAACGGCAGCAGTTCGTCCTCCACACCAGTCAACAGGAACATCCCCTAGAGAGCCATTAAAGGACACACAGACTATTGGGGAAAGCTCCCATTTGCAAATGTGGCAGGCTCAGCAATGGAATGAGTCTGAGCCAATTCTGGCCCCTGGTAGTGGGGAGTCCAGGTGGTCAGAGACTAGCCAGATGGGCCCTCTGATTAGTGGGGGCCCTTGGTCAGTACTCAACCTGTCCGACTTCTGACACCATGCCTGTCTGTAACTACTGTATGTCTAATGGCTTGGGAACATATGAAGCTGCCTTATACAGAGTCTAGCTTAGTACTGTCAACACTGACTGGCAGTGGCTCTCCAGGGTTTCAGACAGGATTTTTCTGCTCTACCTGGAGATACCAGGGACTGAACCTGGGGCCTTCTGCATATAAAGCAGATGGTCCCTCCCCTCCTCGCCACTACGGCATCCACCAAATTTGGTCAGCGGAAGAATCTTTAGCTACTTACAATGATCCTATATTTTCTAAAATAATATTTAGGAAATCTCTCTCATTTCAAACATCACACTTCCATAGAAAAATCTCTCTAGCTCCGTAATACTTGGTCACACTTTTTTAACTTCCATGATTACAGATCTTCCAAAGACCACCTCTACTGTATTTTGTCGAAAGATCTCTATAATTTACTGCTGTGTTTCATTTTTATGAATGCTTTAATGCCCGTCATTTGCATTCTGTCCCTCACTGTAATATCTATAGATTGAAAAGATATGAGTGACAGAACTTCACCGCTTCTGCATTTATGCTTTACTATTTGCATTTTTTGAGAATTACCGCTGAACCATGAGCTGTCGATCGAAAGGTCAGCAGTTCAAATCCGCGACGGGGTGAGCTCTCGTTGCTTGGCCAGCTCCTGCCAACCTAGCAGTTCCAAAGCATGTTAATGCGAGTAGATAAATAGGTACCGCTTGCGGGAAGGTAAACAGCGCTCCGTGTTCCAGCCGCATGCTACGCGCTGCGGCAAGGAGAGTCATGCCGGCCACATGACCACGGAGGCGTCTTTGGACAACACTGGCTCTTCGGCTTTGAAATGGGGATGAGCACCACACTCTAGAGTCGGACACGACTGGACTTAATTGTCAGGGGTCACCTTTACCTTTTTATTTGCATTTTTTGAGAATTACCGTATATGTCAGCATCTACAAAGACCTAATTTTAGGGTTCAAGGGCTGCCACGCAACAAATATATCCTGAAAGCCCACCCATACCATCCTCCCAGTGGAAGGTGATGACTGCAGGACTCTCACTGACCCATCAATGTGGCTACTGATGAATGCTGTGGAGAAGCAGTCTTCACAGCCAGATTTCTACTGTAAGCACCAGAGCGTCCTGGGAACAGATGAAAACTTCTGTTGATGGTTCCAGTTACGTGCTACAGTCCTCGACTTCAAACACAGGCAGCTGCCACTCAGTCCCTCTGAACTCAACGGCAAAGGAACTGTTAGTGCTGCTTAAAATAGCATTCACTTTGATAGCTGGTTATTTCCAATCCTATAGATGTTACAATTCAAACATATTTTGATCAATATTTACCATCTGAAATGAAAATACTTTATGTGCTCCAGGGATAGACAGACATGATAGATAACTTTGTGCAATATAATATCTGAACTGTCAGATGAGACTACCAGTGTCTTTCCAAATACTGGGTGCCAAGGACAAGTTACAGGAAAAGATGGCCACCAGCATAAACCTTCAAGCATTCATTGTGCAAAAAATGATAGTAATAGTTTTGCGCTATCGTAAAGTACAAGAAAGAAGTATTCTACAGCTGTGCTTCTCAACCATTAGTATGGATACTACTGGCGATATTTCACAGGATGGAAAAAGATACTTGCAGATGGGTCTACATGACCATCTGTGCGACGTGCTACCGCTGTCATGTGCGCTGCATGGCCTGCCTCTACCCGAAATGGAGAGGCTGAAGCAGCAGTAAGGTGGTGGCACTAAGGTGCAGTGGTGAAGATCATGCCGTTGAAAAGAGATATGGATTAAGCAAGGAAAGGAAGGAAGGTGCAGAATGGAGTAAATGATACTTGCAAAAAACAGACAATTACACACCACAACTCAAATGGTTGAAAAGCCCCTAAGCACATGAAACTTCCTGGAAGAAGAAAAATGAAACAATCCCAAGCTTCTGGGAGAATTCCAACATCTGCTATGATTTGCAAATACATCTTAATAAACCAAGATAGTCACTTTCCAGTGAGAAAAGCTGCTTTGCATGGGGGACAGTTTGAAGCAGAGAAGTTGTGGGAGGTGCTTAAAAAACCCTTTTTCTACCTGCCTCTGTAATTTTGCTGTAATTCCCTCCCATGGAATTCTAGAGGCACACTTATCCACCCACCCCAACCCCCCACATCCCCCTAGAAGAGGAAAGCAAGCAGGATAGGACAGGGGAAGCTGCAACAATAACTCAGGTGGGCAAAAGGTTCAACACTTTTCCACTTCTTCTCCATAACATATCACTGGATAAAAGTGCAGTCTTGGTTTTGTTATTTGTGTCATATTAGGACCATAATAAAAGGTAGAACTGTGTTTAGTGAACAGTGGTCTAGTGCCACATGGCCACAGAAGGTAGAACTGCTACCAACCTACAGAGTTTTGCTATTGTAAAGTACAAGAAAGAAGTATTCTACAGCTGTGCTTCTCAACCATTAGTATGGCTACTACTGGTGATACTTCACAGGATGGAAGGAGAGGCATAAGAGGAAAGTTAACATTTTTTTTAATACTATAAGCATTTGTATAGCACTGTCTGAGTGTACAAAGTGCTTCATGTGTGTCCTCATGATGTCCTTAAAACAGTCCTATAAAGTTAAGTAGAATTACCCCCATATTGTAGCTGGGGAAGACTGAGGCCAAGGGGGAGTGGCTTGTCTAAGGCCATATAATGAGAATTCATGGCAGAGATGAAATTCAAAACAAGGAAGTCCTGATTTCCAGCTCAACCACTACAGAAGTTCCCCTACTTAAGAACACTTTTCCCGTCCCCTTTATTGGTGAATAGTGAAAATATTCAACTTAAGAACTTCCAAATTACAAACATTCTGGCCACATTAGCACCCATGCCCAGCATTCCGGAATAGTCCCCATCTTATTCCAGCCAGCCCCAGCAAGCCCTGTTAACCCACTTTCCAAGGTAAGACCACACAATCAAGTACCGGTACTATGTAAATACATTTGTTTATATTTCACATGTTTGCTACTGATAATAGCGATGTTGGACTTAAGAACAAAACAACTTACAGACAGGCCCCAGGATCTATTCTGTCCTTAAGTAGGGAAGCATCGGTCTACTATATACCAGCTCTATTTTTAAGGAACTTGGACTGTTCCTTGCATCACTTGTATAGGTTCGCTAATTTATCTGACGTATTTTCTGTTTCTGTTACACTTTTACAGCAAAAATGTAGTTATTACACAAAAAGAAGAAATCTGATGCAGTAGGTATATATGCACTAATGATTATCCAAGATATGATATTATTTTAGAAAAACACTCCAGAGAAGATATAAGGAACATACAGATAAAGTGCTAATTGCTGCACTTACAGAAAAATACTCTGTAACCAATAAAAGCATTTGCAAAACACAGTCAGTGTTAACAGGCATTTGAAGTTTTCCTTCCTAGAGCAGATTATTTACACTTCACGTTCCCAGGGGTCCCAGTTTTAAAAACAAGTACAGTTTGAAGATGCGTTTTAGACATGCAAAACTAATAAGCAAGCAGCATGTTCTGTTTTCTCATTAGAATTTTACAGCTGTGCTGGTTGGCTAGATCAGAGATGTTCGTTATTTGTTCCCTTTATAGTAGCATCATATTCTTTATAATGGATATTGCTGAAAAGATGCTGTTTCGAGCCACAGATTCAGTTTCTCTAACAGCCCCAGGCATGCATTAATGGAATATTATCATGTATCCTCAGTCTGGCCAATGCCTGTGCCCCCGCTCTCACAACCTGTTATGTCACAGCTCTAATTGCAAGTCACTGCAGTGATGCAAAGTGTTCCTCAGTGATAAAATACCAGCTTCACTAAGATAATTCTCTCTTTGCAGTTCTCCACAGCCACACAAAATTAAGCTTCACAAAATTCTATTTTCAATATATGACAAAAGCAGAAGAGAGGAAAGTGTCACATGCACTAAACCATTACTGTCATACCTTCCACAATAAAATATTTAGATATGTAACTTTTGTGCGTGTACATATATCATATTTCTCTCACATGCACACACACCCCAACCCCCCCCAAACAAACTAAATATCTGAATCCCACTCACTGCATGCATAGCTAGGAAGAGGCAATCGCATCTCACAGCAAGTGAGCAATATCACAATATCGCTTTTGTAGAAAACAGCTTGTTTGTTTACTCGCATTTTGTTGCTTCACACAATGGAAATGCAGAATACTGAGATTTCAACAGAGCTTTTTATTGCATTTCAAACAAACATTTACCTAAGAGTCGTCTTATGCAAAACATAAAAGAGCCATCTGTTTTCACATTTAGGTAACAGTTAAGTCAAGAATAAAGAAGTTAAAAATTGATCTAAACATTCACCATTGAATTCTGATGCTGTCAGTTTCACAGGCTGATTCAAATGGATTACATCAATGGTTTCAAACTTAGCCAATGCATTTTTTCAAGGCACCAGAATTCATGTCACCACCAAATCTTCCTACACATGAATAACTCAAAGAACAAATCAAAATCTGCTGATATTCTCATTTACCCTTTCCTCTTTATCAGTTAATGAAATGCTGAGAATGAGCTGCTGGAAATAATATACGTAGAGATACTAGAATACGTACCTGGGAAACCCCCTTGTACCATTGCTGTATCAGTATGCACTTCAAGGTATCTGCATTCCTGACAAACATTCAAATGCTGCGAGCAGCTCAAATCCTCATCACACACACATACACAGAGAGGCTCGGTGCTTGCCTTTCTTCTGACGACCTTGGGCCTGTCTCAGAGATTTCCCTCGCCTTAAGGGCAAGCTGGCAGCTCTCTTTCTGTGATGAGAAGTGATCAATTACACTTAATTTCAAGCCTGTCCACCAGCGAACAGTTACATCTGTCAGCAAAACTGCCGGCACAACTATGCAGGGAAAAGCAAATCCCTGGTTTCCCACATCTGACCCACTGACGCTCTACTGCTGTTGCTGCTTCTGCTGCTGTGTTGTTGCACTGCTGGAGAGCACTAATATTCGAAATGGTATATTCCCCTGTCCCGAAACACGAGTCAATTTAACAACCCCTTCCTTTCTCAATCAGCTACAAATAATACAGTTCTGAGTGGTCCACTCTTAATTGCAGAAAAATGGTTAGTGACATCTAGTCACGTTCATTTATAAATGCTTTTTCTGGTTCAGATCATCAATGAATGTCTATCAGCCCAGCAGACTTGCTCAAGTATTACCTTTCTGTTTTCTCATTAATTGAGATGCACCAGAAGATTATGCTTGTACTCAAGAAACAAAACTATCTTTTAACACCACGCAACTTATCTGAATTCTTGCCATTGCCTGCATTTTAGTGAAAGCTGCAATCCTATACACATTTACACCTGGGGAGTAAGCCTCAATGAGGCTTACTTCTGAGTAGACATGTATAGGATTGTACTGGAGGTATACTCAAATCTGCATGGACAACTGAAGCATTCAAAATCATTTTTTTTTAAAAGCCTAAATGATAATTTTTCTTTTCTTCTGAAGAGCTTCATCTATTATTTCTATTTGATGTACATGAATGTACACACATCCACGGAGAGACAATCTTCTTAGAGGTTTTTCCCGTTAGCGCACTAAGTCCTTAAGTGCTTTAAGTTTCAGCTCTAAGTAGTTCTTTGAAACAGCATTTCCAGTGTTGCAATTCTGTAGCAACCGCTGTAAAAATGGGTACACAGATGCTTTATATACATAAGCCCCCAGACACCCACCCCATACTATAAAAGCTTGTAAGCAATCTTCCATGGTCCTTTAAGAAGGGTATAAGGCGAGAAAGCTAAACATTTTTCCTAATTGAAAGAAAAAGTAAGATCAATAAAAAGATTAACTGCATAAACATATTAAACAGGAATTAATGTATAGTTTACAAATTAAAACTCAAACTCTTTGCCTATAATGCTGCTTTTCTGTATCATCTTCGAGGGTCTGAATACACCTTCCAGTACGTTAAGAAAACCTAATCACCATTATAATAATTTATGTCAGAGGTCCACATTTTCTAGAAAGGCTTCTACAGTTAATTTTCCTTGTCCACTTCTGGTTCAGCAACATTTGCTGGTGACTGCAGTGACATCTATTGGAGAAGCACTGTTTGACTGCTGCAGACTCCTCTTCACCTTTGGACAGCAGTATATGTTCCTTTTTTGGGTAACAATCAAATCATTACGTTTGAGCCCTATTAGTCCTAAGCAAAGCCCCTGGAGACATTCTCTCAGATAACTGCACAGGGCAGTCAATGCAAGTCAAGTGCCAATTAACACACTTGGCCTTCTGTCAAATACAAGATTTCACAGATTATTATAATGTTTTATTGCATCATACTCTGGATACCCTGGTGTTCTAGATTTCTTTAGCAACAGACAGCATGCTTATGATCAGCTTTTTGATTGAGAAACCCAAGGCAGCAACAACCTAAAGGGGTTTTTGTAATGCTTCCCCAGAAACGCATTTTCAGGATTTGAGCCCAGAGCGGCCCTGCAACCTGGATCTATAACATGAAACCTAATGATAGGTGGGAATGCAACCTGGGAACCACTACCTAGTTCTGGCTAAGAAAAAGGGAGGGGGGGGGACTACAGAGAAACTAGCCCAGCCAACATAGAAAGCCTCTTAACAGCAGCAAACCGGAATGAGAATCATATACCGTATTGGCCTGAGTATAAGACTCACTTTTTCCCACTAAGGCAAGTCTTTAAAGTAAGGGTGTGCGGCCTACAATCAAAGCATAGCATTTTCTGCCTAGGTTTTCTGCAAAGCTTTTCAAGCCTCTCCAAGTCTCTTTCAAAGGTAAAACAGGGCTTCTTTTTTCTTTTTCTTTTTTTAAACAAAGCGCTGTGTTTTCAAGCCTTTACAAGGTTGTTCCTTGCAGCTCTTAATCACTTGCTAAATGGCCGAATCTCTCTAGCAGCCTCTAGCCTCAGGAAGCATTTGAAAAAATTAACCCTTAAGTTCCAGCCCCAGAAACTAAGATATTTATTGATCCTGCAGTTTGAAAGTTGAGAGTGCAGTTTGAAAGTTGAGAGCAAGAGCTCCTGCATAGGCTTACCATATCCAAAGGGGGACAGAGTGCCAACCTTTAAGCTGCAATCCTATGCACACTTTCCTGGGAGTAAGCCCCATTGAATGCAATGGGACTTACTTCTGAGTAGACATGCATAGGGTTGTGCTGTTAACCATTGAAATTTGGGCAGGTGCAGCTCATCATCATGGAAGGGTGCAACAAGCTGCACCTGCCCAAATTCCAAAGGTTAAAAGGTAGGCACTCTGTCCCCCTTTGGATCTGGGAAGGCTACTTATACTAGGGTGCCCAGATTCAATAAGGGACAGGGTGCCTATGCCTTTAACTGTACTAAAGCTGTACTGTTTTACTGTTCTACTAATGTGTATATTTTCTTTAAGTTAAAAAAAAGTTAAAAATGTATTTTTAAAAAAATAGCACCAAACTTTAAGGGTGCGGCTTATAATCAGGAGCAGCCTATACTCGGGACAATACGGTAGTATTTCCTGAGCCCTCTAAAAGTATTCAGGACAGGGTTGTTCACTCGCTGATCTGAGCAACACAGAAGCCCTCTTCCGATGTTTGTAATGATAACACCCAGCAACGAGTCAGCAAACCTCGCTCCCACATTCCCCACCTTTGTCCCCTCCTCTCCCTGGGGGCCGCATTTGCCTGAAGAGGCAGATCTGTCCACATGGATAGAATCTCCATGTGGTATGGAACACCCGGTGCCAAATGAATGAAGAGGAAGAATATGCAACAGGGGAAGAATCAATAGTAGATGCAATACTATTTATGCCAAAAGAATCTAGACCTCAATGTAAAAATGGTACCGAAGTGCTTTTACATTTTGCAAGTATATTCTTTGTCATGATACAAATGGGAAAACCCAATAAATCAATGATGAAACTATAGCAAAGGTGGAGTATAAATGAGCTCTGCATTACGTTTAGAGAAGGATGCTAATCGCCCAAACTAAAAAACAACACCTGTGTTTTTCCATCAAAATTGAGAATCATATACACAAAATATAATTTTAGCCCCACAAGTATGAGCGCCATACACTGGACTATTCCTTAACAGTAGTGCCGCAGATTAAGAACAACCTCTCAACTCAGAAATGCTTTCATTCTAGACAAACATCACATAATTTACCCTCAGAATAAGTATCATCTCCCTCCTCCTCCTCCTCCTCCTCTGTCTCTTCAGTGCTGGATGTTCGAGGTCCTTTGTAAGGAGGTGGAAGTTTCATGGGTGGTGGCACTCCACTTTCCTTCTGAAAAGATAAAGGAACATTATCAATAGGACCCTTACAGTTAATTCCCCGTTAAAGGCCGTTTCCAAAGAAGTTTTAAGCATAGAAGAGTTCTAAAAAAAAAAAAGAACCAAAATAAGAAACTATGCACAAATCATTTTTGAACCAGCCCCAAAGACAGAAAACATAGAACATAGATTTTATATAAGGTTGCTGGGGAAAAAAGGTACTTCATAGCAAAAATATTATACAAAACGACACTGACAGCAAAGTTTTAATTGACAACATAAATTAACAGATCCCCATTTTTTGACAGGGACTTTAATCTTTTAATAAATCTATTGTTTTCCATGTACATTACAAACGAACACTTTCTGCATAAAAGCTCCAGAGGCATTACAGACTACCGTATATTATTTCACTTACTGAACTTAGCTCCAATTAAATAGGCTATATATATGTTAAAACTTGCAATAAAATCTCATTACCTCACAAAAATAAAGGCACTTTCGATAATGATGCAGGTAGTGGTGCATATCCCTAAAAAGGAAGGCTTAGGAGTACAGTCTGCAGCAGACACATCCAAGCATCTGTTTCTCTGGCTCAAAGGAACTGAATCATTCTTTAGCTGCACTGTTTTACCGAATTATGCTCAACTGCATCTCATGCAATCACAGCGCACTAATAGCAAGATGCACTTTAGTAAACAAAGGCTAAGTAGTGAGTGTCATGAGATCAACACAAATGGCCAGAAAATCCGTTTTTATACAATAGAGATTATTACTGAGAGCCCACATGTCCTTTTTACAATATTCCCCTCCCCGCTCCATTGCATATCGTAAAAGCAATACCTTGAAGTGCATTGCACCCAACAAAAAATTACACTACTACAATACACTATTCCAAGTGTATTGGAACAAGTCATGTTATTCTAAATCAACAGGAGCAGCCTGAGAAGAGATACCACCTGATGGGGGGGGGGGCAGAAGATGATGCACTCCTACTACTACCCAACAAAAAATATATATATATACATCTTGCATATGCCTCCTCACTCTGCTGGCTGCTTAGAGGAACAGCTGGTGGGCAAGGAGAGCAAGGCAGAACCTGCCCCCACTCCCTTACCTTCCACTCTGACACTGTCTCCTTGCTCTTACTCCAAATGGTCTTGTTTAAAACCAACAGGGTTTGGGACTCCCAGCATGCTCCGCTCAACCTGTTTATTTTAAACAGGCCCACACAGAGTAAGAGCAAAGAGGAAACACTGGAGGGGAAGGTAAGGTAAGAGGGTGGGGTGAGTCCAGATTGCCACACTCCGGCTCTCCATGCCAACCTGGTTTTGTACCAGCTGGGGCGGTAGCAGCAGCTTCCCCCCCCCCTCTCCTGAGGTGCTGGCGTATCAGGCAGGCTGCAGTTACCTCGATCCTCGTACCACTCACCCTCAGCAAGCTGGAAGAGGATCAGAGAGCTGACTGAAGCTGCTCAGTAGGGAGTAGGGTAGGGGTGTAGCAGGCAGACACAGGGTTGCAGAGCCCCCCTTATCAGTTTGGTGCCCCCCAACTTGCCTCTTAAAGCAAGCGATTCAGTTGGCCTCATCACTAGGCCAGCCCTGCTAATTAGCAATAAGAGCTGCTATCAAAGGCAACCAGTACTGTAAGAATAAATTTATATTACAATGGGAATATGATTGAGACTTATATAATTATGCATGGGGTTGATAGAGAGAAGCTTTTATCCCTCTCTCTCAGTTCTAGAACCAGGGGTCATTTAATGAGACTCCCTGGCAGGAGGTTTAGGATGTATAAAAGGAGGTACAGTACTTCTTGACACAGCACATAATTAGTCTGGAGTTTGTTGCCACAAGATGTGGTGATGGCCACTAGCTTGAATGGCTTTAAAAGAGGACTGGACAAATTCATGGAGGACAAGTCCATCGCGGGCTTACTAGTCATGACGACTGAGCGTCACCTCCAGGTTCAGGAGCGGCATGCCGCTTACTAGTTGCAGGGGAGCAGTATGCCTTTCTCCCCTGCTTGTGGGCTTCCCAGAGGCAGTTGGTGAGCCACTCTGGGAAACAGAATGCTGGACTTGATGGGCCTTGGACCTGATCCAGCAGTTCTTTTCTTAGGATTACTGTACATTCATGTATTAAAACTGAAAGCAATTGTTTCAAAAACTCAAGTTTTGACACAAGTTATTCTACCTAGCCTTTGGTACCTATCTCCTATTTTTCTAATTTAAATGTTCAATCATGCTTCTCTCAAATATTTGATCTTCATTTTGGTATCAAACAAAGATCATATTTTGTTGCTTCTTCCTGTAGCAAACCCATTATTTTTAGGTAAGGAGGCTGTCTCAAGACATACTACTGTTATGCTTTTCATAGGCCAAACCTTATTCAGGCTTCTCAAAGCATGTCTTCTGGAAAATGTACTCCTTTCTTCCACTGATTAATTTTTAGACCGTAAGAACCACCCTACTGGATCAAGCTAAGGATTAATCAAGTCCAGCATTCTGGTCATATAGTGGCCAAGCAGATACCCTTGGAAAGCCCACAAGCAGGGCTTGAAAGTAATAGCCTTTCCCCAGCCGTTTCCCCCCCAGAAACTGGTATTCAGAAGTGCACTGTATCTGAAACAAAGCAATTTCACATAGCCATCATGACTAATCAGTGCATAGCTTGACTAAGCCAAAATCCTAATCAGTATTAACAGGTCTCTGTGAGCACATAGAGACAACCTATTTATCACATTTTCTACCACACGTTTCTGCAACCAATGCACGGAAAAATACTCCTTACCAACTGGTAAAAAAATACACACACAGCGCAATCCTGCCTAAGGATCCGGCGGGTGGCCAGTGCTCCGCCGTGGCCAGGATGCCGCTCGGCCGGAGGTATACTCGGGGAAGGGGACACTTGCCCCCTTCCCCGAGTGTAAATGGCGCCTGGGCTGATAGGCCTCCTCGGATTTCCGCCAGCGAAATCGCTGGCGGAAGTCGGAGGAGGCTATGTAACCGCCCAGTCACTTGGCGGGGGACGGGATATGGCCAAAGCCATCCCCCGCCCCCTCCCCGACCGGCTGGACCTATGGGCACCCTCCCTCCCCCGATGATCTGCCCTCCCACCCACTGGATAGTGGCGGTGGCTGGGCTCCCCTGCTCCGCTCTGTCGGCGGAGCAGGGGAGGCCGGCTTTGTGCCGGCCTTCCCTGCTCTTGAGTCGGCGACGGCACGAACATGCTTTACGGCACGTTCGCGACGGCTTTGGGCGGTGGAACACTCGTTCTGCCACCTAACGTACTGCCAGGATTGCACTGACAGAAACAGAGTTGGAAGGGACCTACAAGATCAAGTTCAAACCCCTGCCAGTGGAGTCTGTCCATGCTACATCCCTGATAGATGGCTATCCAGCCTCTACCTAAATACCTCCAATGATGGAAAATAATTAGTAAAGAAAGTTCTTCCTAACATTTAATCAAAGTCTCCCTTGTAATTTAAACCCATTTAAATTAAATTAAAGCCCTGGTCCCACACTCTGGAGTAACCAAGAACAAATTCACTCCATCTTGTACATGACAGTCTCTCAGACATTTAAGGGGAGACACAGCTCTCTCTTTTTCAGGCTAAAACTTAATCGGCTCCTTCAATCGGTCTTCACAGGGCATGGTCTCCAGCCTCCTCAAGATCCTAGTCGCCCTCCTCTGGGTCACTCCATTTTTTCAATTTTCTCTTAAATTGTGATATCCAGAACTGGACACAAAATTCCAGGTGGGGGCTGACTAAAGCTGACCACAGAGGTAGCATTACTTCTCTCACTCTCAATACTATACTTCTGTTAATGCAGCCTAGAATTGCATTAGCCTTCTTCACCACCGCATCACATTGCCGGCTCATGTTTAGCTTATGGTCCACTAAAACACCTGGATCTTTTTCACACATATATGACTGCATGGCAGTCTCCATGGGCAATCTTTCTTTACTTGTGCCCATTTATGGGTTAACTCCAAAACTGTGTTTCATCCCTGGCATCCTTCCATTAAGGTTCTTTAACTATCATGTGTTAACAGGGATGAGCTCTCCAAATTCAGAAATGTTCAAGTTATTTTCAAAGGAATTACTGCACTGGCTACAGCTTTTACTCAATGGGAGAAATCCATCACACAGCTATGGAGATATCTATAGATCACAGGGTGACTGCATTTCTGATCCCCCTAATTTGGATCAAGTTTCACCCTTGCTTAAAGATACTACAGCTTCCTTCTTTTTACATACATTTCATTTATTCCCTGCCTGGGGTGAAAGCAGGCCCTTGCAACTGAAGCAACATTTGCCAAGTTCTAATCAATTGCTTCTTGAGACTTCTTATAACATTGTTTAAGATGAGCCCACAGAGTAACTACCGTTTTATTGGCGTATAAGACGCACTTTGTCTAAATTTGTGACCCAAAATAGTAGGATGCGTCTTATATGCCAATACTAAAAAAATCCCTCCCTCCCCCGCCCGTTTTAAAGCATTTTTGGGCTTACCGGGGGTTTTCCGGAGCAAGAGAGCTCCCTTGTGCTTTCTTCCCTGGCTAATCTATCCGATCTACAGCTCTTTGTCTGGTTTAATTTATGCACGAGCTTGAGTTGAGCTTCTCAGCAGCCAGCAGAGGGCGCTGTGCTCAGTTCAGTTCAGCTGAGCTGCAGAAGGCCTTTCCTCCGATGCTGAATCAGCTTTGGTAAGCTTCTGAACTGGGCCTAGTTGGGGAGGCTTTGGAAACTGTGCTTAGGTTAGGTTAGGTTAGGTGGGGTGGGGGAAAAGAGTTGGGGTGGGGGAGAAGAGTTGGGGTGGGGGAGAAGAGTTCAGCTGAGCTGCAGAGGGCGTGGTCTTCCCAGCTCTCCTCGGAAGGGTAAGCTTCTGAACTGGGCCTAGTTGGGAGGCTTTGGAAACTTTGCATAGGTGGGGTGGGGGTAAGGGTTGAGTCTGGGTTTTTTTTTGTACTTTTATGTTTTTTACTTTGGAAACTGTGCATGGATGGGGTGGGGTGGGGTGAAAGTTTAGTCTGGGGTTTTTTTGTACTTGGAGTAAATGTTTTTTACTTTGGAAACTGCATGGGTGGGTTGGGGGGAAAAAGAGTTGAGTCTGGGGTTTTTTTTGTACTTGTACATTTATGTTCTGGTGCATTTTGTTCATGTGTCTTATTGCTGTGTGTTTTAAAAGAGATCCTGGTATTTTTGTGCAATTTATGTAAATTAGCTAATTAAGCAGCCAAGCAGTAAGTGGCCAAGTGGCCCAAAAATGCTTTAAATCTTTTTTTCTTGAAACCCAGGGCCAAAAGGAAGGTGCGTCTTATACGCAGGTGCGTCTTATACGCCGATAAATACGGTAGTTATCAGATGGCTATCAGATGGTTACTCAGTTGGGATCAAATTAGATGTGAATCGGAAAAAATAAGTTGCTCTCCATTTTTTGTCTGTTAATAGCTGCCGGTGAGGGTGGGTGAAGAGGTAGCTTTCAATGGATTTTTTCCAATTAAAAACTTACCAGCAGCAGGAGACCACCAGAATCAGAAATGCAGCATAGGGAAAGTCCTAATGTCCCCCTATTTTCCACTGCATTTTCATCCCATTTCAGCCTTTTGGTGCTCTAATTCAACAACAAGAACAAAAAGGAGGCAACTTACATGTTCTGGGTCATGTCCAATTTGATCCTTAATCTTTATTAAGATTGGCAGCCCTAGTTTCTAATACTTTTTAAAACGCTCAATTTAAAACTTCGGTACACAATCTAGTGCCACGACTCCATGTGTCCCTGTGAGATTCTTAAAATTTCTCATTCCTAACTAGCAGCTCCAGGCATGACATGACAAACCACTTTTGAAAACTGAAGGAGTTTCAACAACAGTTTCCTGTGTAACATACAGAGGTTGAGCGAATGATCTGCTATGAAGACAAGTAACTGTTTTGTGCAACGGTAATCTGATAGCCAACCTCGAACATACCAAGGGACAGGCAGAATATAAATCCACTTAATAGATCCTGCTGGGCTTACATAAGCTTTTGTACACTGCTAAAGAATCTCTCAGGACTGTGACTACGAGTCTTTCGGAATATGTATCATATCCATCCTTGATTTCCATTTCAGTGCTCAGAACTCTGCACGCTGGGATTTTGTCAGTGAGATACTTCAATTGGTACCTAATCATAGGCCAGCTCCAAAACTCACATATCCCATTAGCCTTTGATCACATACTATGTACCCACATGGTCTATTAGTACTCTAAGTGATGAAGAGACACACTTATCGCTCATAATAAAAAAGAAACCATTAGCAGAACAACCACATTTTGTTCATGTTATGAATAGCTAGGCATACTGCATAATTTAACAGTACAACTTCTACCCGCAGGCTCATGCAAGATTTTAAACTTTATTTTGGGGGGGGAAATATTCTGCTTGAATAGTTGCTTCACAATGAAATAGTTTTCTAAACTGGTAACTAGAGAATACCTAAATGTTGGAAGGAAGTTTGTATTACTATATAGGCATGGCTTTGATGTACCCATGATAATAGAACAGGAACTGAGTTTTGGTAAATGGATTTTTTTAGCAGTCAAACAGTGAATAGCTCCTTCATGTAGCCCACCAAGGGCCAGTTTAAACATACATGTTCATCAGTGCCTTTATGTGAATCTGAATTCTCACAGCCCATGTTTTAAGGATTTTAATAAATGTTAACTTAAGCCCCAAGTCCCAGACGTTTGGGATTCCCTTCTTCCAGGAGCACTGAAAAAAATCAAAGTTTTTTTCTCACACAGCTTCACAATTAGTTTAATTTTAAATTGGCAACTGAAAAACCTGCTTTTGTTGGGATGCTTTTTCCATGATCCAGCGCACCCTAATGGCAGAAAGTGAAGAAGAACTAAAGAGCCTCTTGATGAGAGTGAAAGAGGAGAGTGCAAAAGTTGGCTTGAAACTCAACATTAATAAAACTAAGATCATGGCATCTGGTCCCATCAATTCCTGGCAAATAGAAGGGGCAGAAATGGAAGCAGTAACAGATTTTACTTTTTTGGGCTCCAAGATCACTGCAGACGGAGACAGCAGCCTTGAAATTAAAAGACGCTTACTCCTTGGAAGGAAAGCTATGGCAAATTTAGATAGCATAATAAAAAGCAGAGATACCACCATGCCAACAAAAGTTCGCATAGTCAGGGCGATGGTGTTCCCAGTAGCGATGTATGGTTGCGAGAGTTGGACCATAAGGAAGGCTGAGCGCCGAAGAATAGATGCTTTCGAACTGTGGTGCTGGAGAAGACTCCTGAGAGTCCCTTGGACTGCTAGGAGATCAAATCAGTCAATCCTAAAGGAAATCAACCCTGACTGTTCCCTGGAAGGACAGGTACTGAGGGTGAAGCTCAAATATTTTGGCCACCTAATACGAAGAGAGGACTCTCTGGAGAAGACTCTGATGCTGGGAAAGATTGAAGGCAAAAGGAGAAGGGGAAGGCAAAGGATGAGATGCTTAGACAGCATCACCGATGCAACGAACATGAAAATGAGCGAACTCAGGAGGATAGTGGAGGACAGGAAGGCCTGGCGGGATATGGTTCATGGGATCACGAAGGGTCGGACACGACTTAACGACTGAACAACAACAACAACAACAACATATTTGACCTCTCTGACATATTCCCTTTTACATTAATAGCATACATGCCTGGCACAGAAAAGCATAGAGGCTTAAATGCATTTTAGTATCACATACAAAAACACTCTGTGCCACATATCTCATTAAAGTGATGTAAAAGCCCTTTTCATTTGAACAATTTAAAAGTAGTATTTAACTTTGCATGTCTAGGAATGGTTTGAAAGAGCTGCTTTCCCGTGCAACAGGATCATGCATTTGGCGGGATGAAGGAAGCTGTGCATGCTCCCACTTCACCACCACACAATGAGGATGGGTCAATCACAGTATCACCCTAACTGGCTCATCATCCACTTAATAGGATGAATCCAGATTCACCAAGACAAAAATAAAGTACTTTTAAAGATTTAAAGCTTATTCTGGAATTCTCTTTTGACATACATTTTCTGAACTGCCTCGGGCCCATTCAGGCTTTGAGAACATAATGTACTAAAATGAAATTTAAGAACACCATGGTATGTATTTAAGGTATATTTTAGAATTTTAAATGTATGTAGATGAATTCAAGTCGCCAGTTGCAATGCTGAAGCCACTTTGAAGTAGTTCCTCCATGAACAAGAAAACTTCAAATAAAGGTTACCGTTACACCAGAGTGGCAGGCATTTGGATCTCAATCAAGTTAACATTCATTAAAATCCTTAAAACATGGGCTATGAGAATTCAGATTTAATAAAGCTAGATCTACACATTTGCCTTTTTGCAAATTTTTATGTGAAGAACGTCTCCATGCAGAGGTGGTGGTGCCCCTCAAGCCTACCCTGTCGTCCTACAAAACACCACAGAGACAGAAGATTAGAAGATAACACCATTAGAGACAGAAGATTCAGCACAGTACCCCTAACTTTGATATCTAGTATCTCCCCATGTCATCCATTTATTTAGTCACATTTGTCATTCTGCATGAAAGCTGGGTAGCTGAAATGGTATCAGCCCTATTGCTACAACTCATGCCCCACACATTCCATTCCATACCCCAGCCAAGAACTCCAATTTGAAAAACAAACACCTCCAGTTCAGTAGATTGCACTGAGTTAAAACAGAAGATTAAAACTGCAATGTAAACACCTAACAAGTCACAGGAGAATACAGGAATGATCAAGCCAACATACTCTTCTTGCTATGAGTAAATATTAAAAAGCTGTTTCTCACACCTGAATTACAGTATTCTTGAATTACCCTTTTACTGCAAAATAAAACATCTATGGGAAGACCGATGTACATAGCCTGGATGAGGAAGTGCAATTTGGATTCCTGTTTGAGGGGGGGAAACATTACAGTATAATCTGGCTGTATACCTTCACAGGATACAGTGATATGTGCCTTGTCATCTAATACACTATAATTGCCTCCATATCCCAGTTTTCATGCTACTTTCAGTTATCTAGCATATGAAGAAAATGTATTAAGTAGAATGAATCTGTGCTTACTGCCAGATGCCAATACGGTCAAATTGCTACTAGTGCCTAAGAATGTGAAAGTTTCCTAGTTCTGCCAAGGACTGGCTCCTGTAAAGGTAATGTTGGCTACTAGTAACTTCAAAATTTTCCCTTTTCACTTATTGGTATATGTTTAGGACCAGCTCTGTGTCTCGAGGGTACTTAAACTGCCCTCCATGGGCCCCCTCCTACCGGAATCTCACTCAGATTTGTGGTGGGACTTTTCTTGACAGATGAGATGGAAGGGAGAATGTGATGCCGGAGCAACTCTCTGAGCCCAGAGAGAGTCACTCAACTGTACAAAGACTATGAGCACAGAGGTGGTCTTGCGGATATGCTGTGGGTCCTTCCAAGCAGGGATGGCCCAACATGATCTGCCACCTGCCATGGTCAGCTCCGTGTGTGTGCGCACAACCCAACCCGGGTAGAAGATAATAATCCAGCCCCTTACCTCCTTCCCATGCAATCCTTTCCAATGAAACAGGAAGTGAAGGAGTTCCCAACAGGTCCTGCACTTCCTGTTTTATTTAAAAGGATTTGTGATGAAGGAATGAAGTGAGCAGATAGGGAAGTGGATTGCCACCTTCTGCAGTTTCTTCAGGTGCGGCAGTGATGATCTGCTTTCCTGCCCTCTTACCTTGCACTCCTTCCTTGCATGGTTCCTTTAAACAAACCAGGAAGTGCACTTTGGAAGTGTTGGAAGGAGTAGGGCGAGTGGATCGATGCTGCTCTTCTTTCCAGTGGTCTGGAGGGAAACAGCAGCAGACTCGGGTGAAGGGACACCCCGAGTCTCCTACTCCCCCACCACTCAAAGGAAGCCACATCATTCTCATCATGGGAGGACCAGCCCTGGTTTTGCTCCCAAGTCCAGTATCAATGAGTTGGTAGTGCTTTACCAACCAGTTTTATTCAGTTTTCAGCTTGTTGAGTAGAATGCAACAAATCATGGAGTCACCATTTTAAGGAGAACATTCCAGCTATAAACCCAGAGTGAACATACTCTGTGCAAGAGTTTTTTCCCTTAGCTTTTTTTTTTAGGCTGGATGCATTATTAGACCATGTATTAGGGAGTGGGCTGCTACACCCTCCCATTCATTCCACCAAATCAAGCACTTTGAGTATGTGAACATTATTGGCTCCTATGACTTCATAGGAGCTTCATTTACAAAAGAATATTCAAGTACATCATACAGTAAATTGATTTTCACATTTTAAAATGGCAAAGAGGGGAGGGAATCACCACTGCCAGAGTAATTCACGATAATAATCTCCCTGACTAAAACCTAACTTGCCCCATGGGCCCTCCTAGTTAAAGCCGAAGGCTTTGGCTATCTGATGTAGCTCTGATTTAGAAATCTCCAAAAAGAAACAAAAATTCATTGTTGGTATGTATGCACAGAATGTCTTAGAATGTTATGTTTTCTTTTATGTCTTGATAGCCTACATTAAAAGATGCACATGCTGACTGGAGCAGAGTTATTTTCCACTGTTTAAAGCAGCCATGAAAAAGCTACCTTACACAGCTTTTAGAAGGATTAGGAGCTTAGTCCTTGAACTGCAAAATGCAGAGATCTGGAACTCAGGAGGTTAAAAGGGTGTTAAAACTGTAAATGGATGTCTTTTCTTGGATGAAAAACTATAGTATATAGAGAATAAAAATGAGTGAGCAACTCTGTAACTGCTTATTTTGGGGGTTGCTGTTTTCAAAGGCCCAAATCTGAGCACTATAATCTGCACATTATGCAGATCAGATGCGTCAGATTTGCCATTTCTGCATGCCTAATTTGTGCAATTTCCATTAGGTGCTTCATCTCTGCTCCTGCCATGTTCTGGATGAGGTGGCGGCAAGGGACAAATAATGGTCTTAACTCGGCCATTATTTTCACAATCAGAGGAGAGAAGCTTGTGATCCTAGCCTTACATCTGCCCCAATTACCCAGAAATGCAGGTTGAGGATGCAGAAGACTTTATCTACTCACCACTCCTACTTTTCTATGAACTTCAACTATCCAAGCCTTCCTCTAGTTAAAATAAAATTAGGAATTCTGTGTATAGGATTAGTGAACTGTTCTTTTTGTACCAGTTATTGCTGGGTTTACAAAAACAGACTATAATATCTAACAAATAGAAGAGAACACAGTGTGAAATACCTCCTTATCTTATTCTAATTCTCCAGTTTAGTGATAATGGATAGGAGTGGAGTCATCAAGTGCCATCAGGGGAGGCTAGGAAAGAAGTAAGAAGCAGGGGACAAAGGAAAAGGAGATTAGAGGTGAAAGGGGCCGAGGAAAGAGGGACTGAATGACACAGGGCTAGAGCAGGAAGAAGCCCTGGCTATGGTAAAGATACTTATTTTTGAAAGCTTGCTGGGGTTCGCAGATACTGCTGCCTGGTGACAAGGTTTTATAAAGTCTGACTGCTGAGTTTCCCCCCAAAAGTTGTCATTTTTTAATACAGTAGTATTATGATTTTGTCAGTGGGTTTTATTGCGATGTGCTTTACAATGCCATGATTTTTTAATTGCAGAGTGTCTGGCACTGAAAGCTACTAACAAATATGACAAATACATACATATTTTCTTTTTTTTTCTGAATGGGATAGGGTTAGGGAAAGATGTGTATTCTTTCTTGGCTGCTTCCTCCATTCTCCTTTCCTTTCTTTCTTCAACTCCCTGACCTCCATCTGTCATTATCTCAGCCTACTGTCTCCCCCCCCCCCCCCAAACCCTCCTCATCCCATAAGTCCCACTCAGGTAGAGTTCTCTGTATGGCCAAATGTCCATGATTCCACGTGAATGATTATGACAATAAGGTGCAAATAATACGAGGGTATTAGTCTATTAGAAATTCAATCACAAGAACAAGTTTATTTGCTTTTTAAATGGCCTGATTAACCCCTCTCCTATTTTTCAACAAAATGTATTATTTCTGTTATACTCAAATATGAGCAAAACCCCTCACATTTCTTCTCCTTTAATTAAGCAGCTACTGAGTTATTGCTTTTATTACTATTCTGCTTTTATGCAGCTCACGTCATAAACAGCAAGTGCAACTGTACAATTTGCCTTTCCAATTTACTAGCATATCTACAGAAAAAAACTGTTGGATATTATCCACGTTCTTCCTTTTAACGGAATTCTTTCTGATGCTTTTAAGTGATAAAGTACTTTCTAGACCAGGGGTGGCCAACCTTCCACCATTAGGGCCTCTGCGTTGTGTAAGGGCCTCTGCATTGTGTAAAGTTGTGTAGAAGACAGAATCTTGGCAGCTACAAGTGCTGATGGTGCTGCTAAAGTAGCTGCACCTGCTGAACTGCCCTCACCTATACAACCATTAAAAGGCTAGGAGCATTCATGTTGAAAGGTTGGCCACCCCTGTTCTAGACTGTACACTGCTGCATAAACCTGCCTTGGGAAAAACAAGAGATAACATTTGGCAATACCTGTTCAGCTTCTCCTGTCGTGCCTTGAGCTTTGTGGTCTTTATTTTTCTTTGGATTTACTGTGGAAACAATCTGCAGAACACAAAAGGAATTTTAAAAATAAAGTTGATCTAAAATGTAATACATTATGTATATATCCCTTCTACGCTCCTAACTACATGGTCCCAATTAAGATGTGTTTCATGCATATTATTTAAAGTGCAAGTACAAACTCCTCATTAATTATATAAATCATATAGTAAATCATTACTATCATATTTTACTTTGTTACTAGAACTTTATAGTTTGACAGAGCCTCTCAGAATGGCGTTGCACAAAATGTGAAGTTTTATGATCAAATACTGTACATGGAAAAATGACAAATATGAAAACAATACAAAGCAGGTTTAATAAAAATAGTATCCTAGAGGTGCAGATAATATGTCAATTGCTGTGAATAGTTAAGGAGTGAGGATAAGCAGCGAGGTGACCAAATTTTCAGAGTACACCGAAGTATTTAGGATGATGAAAATCAACAGACTGTTCAGTCCAGCCTGGACAGTCACCACAGGTGAGCAGAAAATTGGGTGACTACTATTGGACATAGCACTCTGATTGGGTCTGGTGGGGTCATAATCTGAAGCCATAGCTCCATTTGTTGCCTCTCCCAATCTAATCCAGGACCTACAAGCTGCTTGCATGTAAAAAAAATTCCATCATGAATGAACCAGGCTGTCCTTGCATAAATTAATCCATAAAGGCCTGGTGGATTATATCTAAGTTAGTTGGCAAACTGGGGCCTCCGCAGACTGTATCTGCAAAAACACACCTATGTAAAGCATAAAACCAGACAGTCAATTGACCCGGTTTCTATCTACCTTCTGTTTACGTGCAGTCTTTCATTTGCTCACAGGCATCCTGTGGAGGAGGCCAAACAAATTAGTGTACTCAATGCCCTTATAAAAATCTATGGTGCTGCCACATCTAGAATACTGTGTACACTTCAGATCACCACATCTCAAAAAGGATATGGCAGAGCTAGAAAGGACACAAAAGACAGCAACCAAAACGACCAGAGGCTGGAGCACCTTCCTTATGGGAAAAGCTACAGTGTTTGAGGCTTTTCAGTTTGGGGGGGGGGGGGGAGGCAGCTGAGGGACGGGGATGGACATAATCGAGGCTTACAAATTTACGGACGGTGTTGAGAGAATCAATAGAAAGAATTTTAATTCCAATATTTTATTTTGATGTTGTTACTTGCCTTGAACCTTTTGGTTCCAGGGCCAGGAGAGCCAGAAGTGCACTAATATGTACCTTTTTCATTAAACAAACAACCACCCCAATATCAACAAAGGATGTATCAACTTTCTCTAAAAGTAGTGCGTTACCAAATGAGCAGCAGAAATACTGCTGAGAAATACAGAAATACTGTATTTCTTCGATTCTAAGACGCACATTTTTTCCAAATTTAGCAATTCAAAAAAGGGGGTGCGTCTTAGAATCGAAGGTGTGCAAATTGCACCCCCAAAACGCCACCTCCTTACTTACTGGGGCTTGTGGGGTCTTCGGGGAGGCATGCGCGACCCTCTGCAGGCCTCCCCGATCTTCAGTTCAGTGGAAAACAGCGGGTTTTGGCCATTTTCGGTTTTCATGAAAACCAGAAGTGCCCGAAAATAGCTGTTTTTCGCCGAACTGAAGACTGCAGAGGTCTGCAGAGGGTCGTGCAGGCCTCCCCGAAACCCCCACAAGCTCTGGTAATAAGCAAGAAAGGGTACCATTTGTAAGTTTGGGGGGTACAATTTGCACATAAATCCTGGGGGGAATTTTTTTTTCCCTGCTGGTAATATTGAAATTAAAGGTGCGCCTTAGAATTGATGGCGCCTTAGAATGGAAGAAATACGGTATGTAGCTGGATTTGGAAACCAAAGAGAGAACTCACCCTTGGAAGAGCAGACAAACTCTGAACAACAAACACAATGGGGTTTCCTGCATTTTTGATAGCTTCCACCGCTTCTTCATGAGTAGCATTTTGGATATCAGTCCCAGAAACCTAAACAACAAAGATCTTATTGTTTAAAAGGTATTCTGTACATCTTGCAATACAAGAAGTTTGCAACAGCTCTCGGATAGTGAAACTCAGTACACGAATAAGGTCACTAAGAAGTTTCCTATAACATATGCATGCAAGATGACTTGTGATTAGAAAAGTGTCCTCAGTAGTTACAACACAACATTCATTCTATAACACAAGAGATGCATTTGCATTTACAAATAATAGCTGTAGCAGATATATAGGAAAAAGAAATAAAATAGCAACTGGATAAATTCTTGGCTATGGCTCCCTTGCTTGAAGGTACCAGCTCTGAAGCTGCTTTGGTGTGGTACTTGCTTACAGCCCGTTTCTGCTAGGGACATAATGTGACGTTTAGTAAGGATTCTATGGGTAGTAAGGATTCTATCAGTGGATATGTGAGCAGTGGCGTTCCCAGCCCTCCCGGCGCCTGGGGGGGCGGGGTTGGAGCACCCCCCCAAGCAGCCGGACTCGGAGCTGAGCCCCCACTCGGCGCGTCCCCGGCCTTCGGAGGCTCTGCTCCGGAGGCCGGGGACAATCCCTCCTCAAAGCGACTGCCCAGTTCGGCGGTTGAGGGCTTTCTGAGAGGGCCGAACGCGTCGCGCCGGCTATTATACCCAAATTCTACCCAAATTTGCGCATTTGCACATGCGCAAACCCTATAAAAGCCGGCGCGACGCGTTCGGCCCTCTCAGAAAGCCCTCGACCGCCGAACTGGGCGGTCGCTCTGAGGAGGGCTTATCCTCGGGCCGGGGACGCGCCGAGTGGGCGCGCTGCTTCAGAGGGGCGCGCCAGCCGGGCTCAGGTGCCGCGCCGCTCTGCGCAGCCCCGAGCCCGTCTGCCACGCCCCCCGCCCACTCAGCGCCTGGGGTTGAGCACACCTGCTCCCCCCATATTAGAATGCCTCTGTATGTGAGTAGGTACATATAGGCATTTTGGAGAGACGTGCTTGGTGAAATGGATTGGACCCAACAATCCTCTGAGTAGTTTCAGGGGTTAATAGTGCGCACAAATAAGAAAGCATGAACACAAGGAGCATAAGCAAGTTCTATGTCCTATATCTTCACATAGGATTAACATCTCATGTTTCTCTCTCCCAGAAAAATACACATGCTGTCCTCACATAAGGAGTGCATATGCAGCTCCACAGGGGATATGCCACAAGTACACACTTTAAAACATCAACAGTACGTGTAAATACAGGATACACAGCTTACTTGCACATCTTGCATTCACCCCTATTAGCAATTGATGCCAGTTTCTCAAGGTTTTTTTGGGTTATTATTTATTCTAAAGTGGATTTGCTTTGCTAAGTATGAGCCATTTAAGGCATCCCATGCAGCTAAGCAGACAGCTATGTTCTCTTTAAAAATAAGAAAATTGGTCTAAACTTACCTCAAGTATTTTATCACCCGTTTTCAGAGCATTTGTTCTTCCTGCTGGGCTGTCTTTCAAGACTTGCTTGATAAAGATACCTTTAAGCTCTTCTCCATTCTTTAGGCGCTTTATAACTGTATGCCCACCTACAATACTGATGCCCAGAGGCACAAGAGGATCTCGAAAAATTTCAATGCTGCACAACACAAAACAATAAATACGCAAAGTGTCTGTTATATCATTTTCTTTAAACTCTGCGATGCCAATGCTAATCTAAACAGATTGCTCTTTGTAAGGTGCAACATAAGCCTTTTGAAACGTGAAGCGATTTGTATGTTACAGCCTAGCAGGAATTGCAATTTGCTAACACTTCTCTTACTTTTTATGCAAAGATGCAAAGCAGAAATTCACAGATCTAATGCTTCCCAAAGCCCACCATCTGATAGGACATGAGATGTCTTGAGGCTGTATGCCTCATCTGCATTAGAAAAGCCAGGTAATGACAACTGCATTCACCTACGTTTGTGTGTGTGTGTGTGTGTGTGTGTGTGTGTGTGTGTGTTTATTAACAGCATTTATATACTGCTTTTCAACAAAAAGTTCACAAAGAGGTTTACAGACAAAATCAAATGATTAAATGGCTCCCTGTCACAAAAGGGCTCACAATCTAAAAAAAGATGCAGAACACCACCAGCAACAGCCACCAGAAAAGACACTGTGCTTGGGGTGAACGGGGGGCAGTTACTCTCCCCCTGCTAAATATAAGAGGAGTACCAATTGAAAAAGAGCTTCTTGCCCAGTTAGCAGGGGTAGACATGCATAGGACTGCAAGTGTATTTTAACATAAGACACATCCATGTTTTGGTCCTATGGACACACTTGCCTGATCCTGAACATGTTTGTAGTAGACATCTTGGAGATAAGTGTGTTACCACCCACTCACTTCTATCTGCTGCTTCCTAAATTCCCATTTAAGTTCACCACTCTCCTCTCCTCCACAAGTCCTCTTCCACTCCATTCCCCTCTTCCATTTTGTATCTAGGGAACAGGGGGAGAGGTAGAGGCAATAGCTGGTGTGCGCTGAGAGCATGAATATGGCAGCATCTGGCACGCTGCATAGTCTTTGGCTGGCCTTTGAAATCTGCAGGAAATTGTATCTACCTGGTGAGCATATCCTACCTGTTTAATCACTTAACACATGTTAAGGTAAAGGTGACCCCTGACAATTACTTGTGTCCGACTCTAGGGTGTGGTGCTCATCCCCATTTCAAAGCCGAAGAGCCAGCGTTGTCCGAAGACGCCTCCGTGGTCATGTGGCCGGCATGACTCTCCTTGCCGCAGCACGTAGCATGCAGCTGGAACACGGAGCGCTGTTTACCTTCCCGCAAGCAGTACCTATTTATCTATTCGCATTAACATGCTTTGGAATTGCTAGGTTGGCAGGAGCTGGCCAAGCAACGAGTGCTCACCCCGTCGCGGATTCGAACTGCTGACCTTTCGATCGACAGCTCATGGTTCAGCGGTTTTACATGTTAGAGTACACCTAAAAAAATGTGTGAAGTTGCCCCAATTAGGATAACTAGTAAGATTAGGAGAACGTAGGGGGTACAAGCAGATAGCAGAAGCTGTACACAGAAATCCACAGATGAATCAAAATTCAACAGCACGTTTCAGCAGCAATGAAAAATTGGCAACTTTGTAAAAGCAACAAAAATCATATGCTAAACCTTTTTAGCAGGAGAGTCACTAAGCGTTAATTGGATCTGCAGTATTTAGCAACATCCAGGGATCACAATGATCTTAATGCTATTCTAGAATGATATTAAAGAAATGGTCAAGGAAACCAGCTTGGGCAAAAGATGAAAAAAATTAAGGCAAGTACACATTTCATGCCCAAGGGTCTCAAATAATTTAAGGCAGAAGAAATATGAAACATTTATTATCAACATACGTTTGGGGAGGGCCCCAGTGACTGAAAATTGGCGTTTCTTCTCCTTCTCCTTCTTCTCTCTCAGGCAATTCACTAAATAAATAAAACGGAGATAAATTTCAGCTGCCTACATAGGCAATACAACATTTATCTGCATAATGCAGTCCAGAATGCCAGTGTCAAATATTCCTGCATATTCCTGAGAACCTAACTTACATGCTTATTTGCCTAGAGGTAAACAAATGGTACTGAAATTAAAATGTCAGCAAAACAAAGAACGTCATTCTAATACTGGGGTTTCTGTTAATTGAGATATTACATTTATCTGTCTCGACAAATGTAAAAATATTGATTTTGCAAAGTCAAGCTGATGTTTTTACATTCAGCTTAACAATTGCACTGGTACAAGAAAGATAAAGTGTACATGATGGTTTCTTTTTTTTCTTGGCTATTTTCCAGGCACAAAAGGTAGCAGAAATTGGAAGCATACATATAACAAAGCTGCCCTGGAGTAACAGGTCATTTATACCATCTACCTTAGACTTTATTACACATCAGTTCTTGATGTACGTTGATAATCTTCCAGAACATTTAATACTGGCGACCAAGCTACCCTATGGCAAGAGAGCTTAAATTTGGGTAGCTGCAGGGTGAAATGCTGTCAGATTCTATTTTGAACTATTGCTTAGTGCTTGATGCACATGTAATGTTATGACATTCGTAACCAAAGTGCCATGATTGTTGTGAACTCTCATTTCTCTGTTAGTCGGTTTTAGGTAGAAGCAGTTTGTGGAAATGTAGCATTGCAAGATGCCTGTGTGTGCGGGTGAGGCTGTGCGCGTGTGAGGTTATGCCAGAAATACATTTCTAGACTACAGGGAGAGCTGAAGAAGAAGCAATAAGAGAAAACTGGCAGAGAGATCCTGAAAGACTGATGTTGCAAAACTCATTGGAAGCCCAGCAGAGACAAGGTCAGGAGATGGGAGGGGCAAGGAGCGGCTGAGAAAGGGGGACACACCACTTCTTCGCAATACCACTGAAGAAACCCAGTTTAGACCAGCCCAGTAGATCCCCTCTCCAGAGGACCAGTGAGACAAGGCCAGAGGAAAAGTCAATGAGAGACTGCTACAGAGAAAGGCATCATCCAAAAGTTTAAAAGACAAGGTCCTGAAGGAAGTTGGCAGAGATCCCAAGTAGCCATCTACTGCCCCGGGACAGCAATTCCATCACATGCTCAACAACTGGCTAGTCCTGGTAAATATAAGTGAGAAACAGTCTGTTATCCCACTCAACTTGCATGATCATCTAAGTGCTGCACCTGTAATTGTCTGGCCAGGGTAAGGAACATGTGTGACTGAGTGTGAGAATGAGATGAATTAGGGAATTTACAGTAGCTATCTCTTGCTGTAAAGAAATAAAATAGCTCTCTATCTGCTAGAACTGACTGGATTTTAATAAGGATCTAGGACATTTTTTCTTTCTGCTTCAATGAATACGCTATGAATTTCTTTGCTTACCATAGATCTGTATTCAATAAAGCCTATTTTGTTATTGGCATTTGTTGCCTCCATGCGATTCCTGCTCAATCTGGGGAAGGTTGTCTCAACTGGGTCAGAGTTAGTCTGTTAGCAATTGCTTCACCTTGGAGGAGTTTAGTTATGTTTACATAAGCCTTCCAAGAGGTAAGGAACTTTTTACCACATATCAGGTAATATGCAGGTTACATACTGCATTGTAACATAAGAACATAAGAAGAGCCCTGCTGGATCAGGCCAAAGGCCCATCTAACCCAGCTTCCTGTTACAGTGGCCCCACCAGGTGCCTCAGGGAGCACACAAGACAACAAGATAAGATACCTGTATCCTGTCGCCACTCCCTTGCATCTGGCATTAAGAGAGAGCCTACTATTAAAACCAGGAGGTTACATATACCCATCATGGCTAGGCCTATCATCGTCCAGGAATCTAGGCAGGCTTCAGCCTAGTCTGGGCCTGAGCAGCTCCCAAGGATGCACCTCGGCTGGCCAACGGGGTACCAGTTTCGGTTATGTCGTAGACCGGAAGTTCCGGAAGTCAGAAGCCCATCGGCCAGCCGAGGTGTATCCTTGGGAGCTGCTTGGGCCTGGACTAGGCCGAAGCCTGCCTAGATTCCGGGACGATGGTAAGCCTAATCATGGCTTATAACCTGTGATGGACTTTTCCTTCATAAATCCTCCAATCCCTTTTAAAGGCATCCAAGCCAGGTGCCATCACCACATCCTGTGGCAAGGAGTTCCACAGATTAATTACATGCTGGGTAAAGAAATATTTTTTTCCGTCTGTTCTAATTTTCCCACCACTCAATTTTAGTGAATGTCCCCTAGTTCTGGTGTTGTGCGAGAAGGAAAAGAACTCTCTATCCACCCTCTCCATCTCATGGTAAAGAGGCTATCAGTATGGACTTCCTATCGGAGGTAAACATGACATTCCTGATGGTACAAATGACATTCCTGATGGTACAAATGAACTGTACCAGCATCCACAAGATTACAGAACGGCGAAGTTAGCCATTTTAGGAAGATAGCGGCTTACCCAAAAGCCTTCAAGTGAGTTAAGGATGGATGTCAGATTTAAACTAGGGATTTCTTGGCCCACAGTTTACCCTTCACCACTATACTACATTGACACCTGCATACACATTCTCCACCCACCTTGGTCTCTGACGGACAACATAATGTCTACAAATCAATAAGGTTTTTTTTTTTTAATTCTTGGTGGTATGTGTGTTCTGGCTTTGCACAACAGGGTAAGATGCCTGATTGGGCTTTAATTGTTTTTTAATAAAAGCAAAAAACATCCAGGAAAATAGGCCACGTGGCAGAACTAACTCCGTTCAAGCAGAATAAACTTAGCATTTTCCAGCCAAGCATCTCTTCCATACCTGGAAAACCTTGCTTTAGGAAGGGCAGAATCCTGGCTGCTGGAAAGATCACAGTCTTCAGACTTCCGTTTGCTTCTTTCAAGAGCTTCAAGGTCATCATCAATGAAGAGAGGATCTTTATGGCCATTCTGTATCCCTGCACCTTTCAGTAAAAGTTTAGTTATTGTTTACATCTAAATTGCAGCGTCATGAAAGAAATACTTAGGAATAGGAAGTATCCGTGAAGCAGAGAATATAGATATCTGTGTGTGTGTGTCAAGTACAAGTTCATCGGGGGGGGGGGGGGGATACACACTTTAGAGATAGGGACTCGTATTGAACAATCATTTCTGAAAGCATAACATTGGTGCATCTGAGGTAATCCTGATGACACAAAGCTTCTAGACACAAAACGTATCTTCCATGGTGGTGCCAATCCTGGAAATGGAAATTTTATGTCATGTTCTTCTCTACCCTCCGTTTCATCTAGGGAGCTTAGACTATTCACTGCTACTCATGTTGTTACCCTGATCTAATACACTGTTGTTACCCAGCAGTAATCAATAATTTAGAACAAGGAAGGCAAAACATGATTTCACAACATGCATAAACATGACTACATGTTGAAGGTAGAGGGAGGGAGAACTTGCAACATGGTAGCTCCTGGCCCAATTTAATGCTTACGTCTGCCTGGAAACAAATAAAAGTGGCACTATTTTGGATCCATAATTACATTCTGAATGTCATTATCATCACTAAGTTTAATACTCTGTGATGCAGTGCATTAGCCCCAAAGTATCCAAAGACTACGTGACAATTTTGATTTTGTTTATTAATCAGCTGCAATTCTTGCAATGTGAGCTCCATGAAACGCAAGAGTTGTTGTTTTAAGGGAGCTCTTGCAAAAGGAAAAATCGTGAAACTGTATAAACAAAATCCCAGAAGACTACAGAAGACAAAAGTTGAAGTAGCTAACAAGAGTGGTTATACTTAAGTATTTTCCATATATTAACGAACAGAACCCAAGAGAGACATAAACCCAAATCCAGTTTGTTTTTTGTTTGTTAGTGACTTACTCATTTCATAACCATCCAGTATAGCATTTGCCTGGAAGTACTCTGTTGCGGTTCCAGGGAACGCTGAACTGTTTTCTTCAGCCTTCGGTAAAAATAAATAAATAAAATCAATTCAAAGTTGACAACCCACTAACTGTGTTGCAAGAGATGGCTGAGTTTACTGGAAACCTGACTTTAAACTAATTCAATATAACATTCTTACGAACAGAAAGAAGTTATCATTAATTGAACTCTGTTTTCCAAAAGTGATAATGATTGCAACTGACTTTATTTATGCTTTTATAGCACTACATTAGTGAAATCAGGCATACATTCCTGTATCTGAATGTAACTCAACGTTGTCCAGGCAAATGTCGATATTTGAGTTTGCACTGGAACTAACAGCAGCAACTCATGATATAAGTAGACATTTTCCTAACTGATACTTCACATTGAAAACACGTTTATCCTTTTATCTGTATTGACCATGCAACAGCATACCTCTTCAGGACTGATGCCCACTGCAGGACTCAGTTCTGGCATTTTAGTAGGTCCCAATTCTATTCCCCATCGCCTTGCAGCTTCCATGTCCATTTCAGTACATGACGAAAGTTCCTTCATACCTACAGGCACATAACTATAGCAATCTGGATTCACATCATACTCTTCATCCACTAGCATCTCCCGCTCTTCACCAAAATCCTTCACCATAGGCTTCAAAAATTCATGCATTTCCCAAGACTCTTTATCAATGTCTATTTCATTCCGGGAAAGTTGAAACTGTCTTCCCAAATTCAGAATCGGCTCATCAACAAGTTCTTCTTTGGAGAAAGAGTCATTTCTGAAGGCCTGCGTAAAACATCAAAGCAGAACTTTGCAACAGTCATAAAAAAAGGGGACTCCTACTTTAAGTTGTGTCCTGGAACTTCTTAGACTTTACAACTTCTCCCTGTAACTTTTTTCTACTTAATTTTTACAACACAATTTCACACTACTAAAACGTGAAAATACACAATTAAAATAACACACACACACACACACACACACCCCTCTGTGGATAGCAAGGATTCACAGATACTGGAGTCCACACTAAAAACCCTGTTAAAAGGATGGAAAAAAGCCCCCAAATTGCCGTTTTTACCTTTAAATAGCCAAATCGTTTTTACCTTTAAATAGCCAAAATGTCCATTAAAAAAGGCACATCGTTTATAGAGGAAGAGGATCTCTTTCAAGCCCTGTTTTCAGGTATGTCTTGACTGATCCAGTGAGTACATCAACCCTTCACATCGTATCAGTGAAAAACAGAGTGCAACCATCTTCACAATAAGAATTTACATGTTACAAAGACAGGAAATCTACACATTTCAACTGTAGCCCCTTTTCATGTTTCTTCTGCAATATGCACCCAGAAAACTGCACATCTTTCTCAGACCTGCAGAAAGGTGCAGAAGTTCTGGATGCCCAACACCAGTAGCATAGCCAGGCTGGGGCAGTGCAGTGCCCCCGGGTGACAGCAGCAGTCTTCTCATGAGGAGGAGCTGCAGCGGCAGTTTTTTGCTCCATGGCTGCATTTGAAGCCGCAGAGCATTTTCACACCATTTTCGGCGTTTTTTGGGGGGGCCCTCCCACTTGCCCCAAGTCCTAGAAGGCTTCAAATGAAGCCTTCTGGGAGTGCAAGGGGCGGGGTGATTACGCAAAACGCATCATCACCCCCCCTCCTCTGGGCAGGCTAGCAACTGCACTCTCTTTTGTACAGTATATAAAAAACACAAAATCAGAGTCACTTGCTAGCTTTCTTCCACCACCTGTTAGGGTGGTTGTGCAATCAGTGCTGAAAGAAGCTTCACGTTCATAAGTTTCAGGGAGCCTGCCTCTTTTTTCATTGGAAGGCAGCCATGATTGCAACCTGAGGCAAATCTGCCTGGACTGAGGTCAAGTCTGCCTGCTGTCCCCCCAGCAATTGCTGATGCAAGCACTCTGCCTTTTTTTCACTGGACGTCAGCCACGATTGCAGCCAACCGACTGAGGCAGCTATGTTAGGGGCCTCCCTGTGTATTGCAGTGTGTGTGTGTGTGTACGTACACACACACACACACACACACACACACACACACACACACACACACACACACACACAGCGCCAGCTTAACTCACGGACTATGCTGGAGCAGAAAGGAGCAGTGTGGAAAGGCAAGGTACTTTTTTTACTTGTATATGTGAAGTGAGAAGGAAGCATGCAAGTATAAAGGTTTGACCATGATGTATGAATAGGACTATAGTAATAAAAACAGCTAAGTCATCAAATGCTGCAACGCGTTAGGAAACCTCTCTTCTGCAAGTCACACTACAAGTGTTAATACTGCCAGTAGCCAAAATACACATGCTCGCTTGTATTCACATACACTTTCTTCCTATTTGTCACATGTATACAACCATCCACATATACATTGTTCTCCATCAACAAAACATTGAGAGAAACTTAAGGAATAGAATGGAGTAGAAGAGCAAGGGCTTGTTTCCCCTGCTGTTTCTACCTGCCTTCTCATCTTTTCCGCTTCTCCAGGAACTCTATTTTCAGTCTATATAGATCAAGTAGGTGACTAGACAAAAAGGAAGATGGCTTTCCAATTAATATGTATACTATAGGGGTAACAAGAGGTCATATGGAAATCAAAGGTGAGGCAATTCAATCTAACTCATAGGTCTGATGTTCTCCAACCCTATCACAGATATTCACAAGAAGATAATGAAGAGAACTGGATAGGCAAGGCTTTATCATTCTGAAGAGACGCATTACTTGGAGCAGAAAAATGTGCACACCAGAAACAGTAGCATTGATCTGAGTGGATTATTTCAGGGTAAGTGCAACTGAACATAAAAAAAAGATTCCAATTGTCCTGACTAAAGCAAAAACTCCCCCCAAAACCTCTATTCACCGCTGATTTAAGTGTAATGACAGTAAAAAAATCAATACCTACCGTTGGAGCTTCAAGGAATATTGGTGACTCAATATTATTGATTTGTGCTTGAGAGGCCAAACTTCGGGTAATACTCTTGGGCTCCACAGAAGTTCCATGCTGCTTATTTTCTCCCTTAAGAAAGACAAACCAATAATCAGAACACACCAAAACCCAACTTTCTGAACAGAAGAGAATCTGCAAGAAATAAATTTGTGGTGGACAAAGCTGGAAACGAAACTAGAATAAATGGAGAAGGTAAGCTAGGAACGTATGAGTCAAATAATGAGATTGCGTTTATCGTTCGACCTGATAGGGGGTCTTCCTTTGTTGGCTGCTCTCAAAATCACCTATTTGATATTGCAGGCAGCGGCCCTTAAATCATGCTCATCTTAACATTTTGGTCGTTCATGGCCCTTGAACTCAGCCCCAGTTATCCTTGCATTTTGCTTACCCCTTCAGTGTGCAGAGCCTTTACTTTGGCAAGGTTTAATGCCTTCCCTTCCAATGTCATGCGCGCCAGATTTAGGGGAACAGCGGAATGCACTCGGGCCTGTTCATGCGACTTGCATACTACCGAGTCTTTGTCCCACATGATTCTTTATTGTCCCTATATAACGATCTGCGTCAACATTTTCTGCAGCCAATTCTAACATCTTCTTCTAGATCGGATGTGGATATTATCTGTTTTTTTATTGGATGGGGAAAATGAGAGTCGTACACTGAGGGTAGCCAAATTTCTTTACTAAATCTTGATTAGGCGTACCTCTTATTGTAATTCTGACCTCCTACAAGAGAATGACTAGGGTTATAGTTTTGTTCTGTTTTAACTATTATTTAACTATTATTGATTCTTTTTATTTCATGTTATTATAATCTGTTGTCTTAACTTATCTTATGTAACTGTTCTTGCATTTGTATTTTAGGTTGGCAGGGGTTTTACTCTCACCCTTGTATGGTTTTTTTTATGCCATTAAAGGTTGATTGATTGATTGATTGATCGTAATGAGATTATAGAAAATATCAATATAGTGAAACAATGGCAAAACATAAAATTAAAAAAATCAGTCAAACACATGAACAAGATAAAAATTACACTCAAAATTTCCTCTACTTTGACTTACCTTCCATAAAGCTCCCAAATAAATAAAATTAGGGCCCAATCCTATCCAACTTTCCAGCTCCGATGTAGCCACAAGGTAAGGGAACAAATGTTCCTTTACCTTGATGAGGCGGCCTCCATAACTGCTCCCATCACCGCAGGATGCAGCACATGCCCCATTGGCACAGCTGCATCAGCACTGGAAAGTTGGATAGGATTGGGCCCTTAGCAAAAACATTTTTCAAGCTCATTGTCATTTATGCTCTCCACTGGCCTAAGTGAATGCTTCAGCATAGCCTTAAACATTTTTTATTAAGTGTTTTACAATTTTGGGGTCTAATAAGTAGCGCACAAGCACCGGATGCTGAAGGATTGCTGAAGCCAAGTGGATGTGAACTTTCCCTTTGTATCCATGAAATAATATTTTTACAATAAAAAATTTAACAGCATTTGTTAAGTATTAATAGTTCCCCATTATCTGACTCATTCATCGAATATGGTAAATTATAACATGTTAAATGAGCATTACATCTTCTAGAAGCAAGAATACAGATGAACAAAAGCTACTCAAACCCATAAAGTTGGAAGATACCGTATTTTACACTCCATAGGACACATTGGTCCATAGGACGCATGCATCCTATGGAGCATAAAATAGAGAAAAAACGTTTTTACTTACCTGGGCTAGGGGAGGCCTGTGGGGGCTTCGGGGAGGCCTGCGCAAGCCTCTGCAGGCCTCCCCATGTTCATTTCGGCCGAAAACAGCGATTTTCGGCCATTTCCGGAAATGGCCGAAAATCGCTGTTTTCTCCCAAACTGAACATCGGGGAGGCCTGCAGAGGCTCGTGCAGGCCTCCCCGAAGCTCCCACAGGCCTCCCCGAAGCGCTTTTTTTAGGCTTTGCACCATAGGAAGCACACTTTTTCCCCCCTATGTTTTTTTGGGGGGGAAGTGCGTCTTATAGTGCGAAAAATACGGTAACTGAAAAAAACAAACAACAACACCCAGTCCAGTTACCCAACATAACGTAGTATTTTCTGTGCAGAAATGCACTTTCTCCCCAAATATTAACCTCTTCATGCCATTTAAGTTTGTGCCATCTTCCATCTCCCATCAAGGCAATCTCAGATATGCAGAAGAAGGGGAGGGGCTATAACTGAGCGGTACAGCAAATGCTTTACATGCATAAGGTAACAGGTTCAATCCCTGGCATCTCCAGGCAGGGCAGAGAAAGATTCCCGTCTGAAACCCTGGAGAGTCACCGCTGGAGAGTCACCGATAGTTTCGACAGTACTGAGCTAGATGGTTTGACTCCGTATGAGGCAGTCAAGCCATCCCCATCCCAAGGTGGGGATGAACAAAGAATTTAGGGAGAAAACGTTTTCTGTCTCCCGTCAGAGCTGAATCAGGTTATGCAAGTGACATAGCATAAAACGAAAAGTCCATACCCCTAAAGGTTTGCAGATCCCAAGGTGAACATTCCCTGCTGGCACAGATTTCAGCACTTCCACAGCTTTTGCTAGAGTGGTGTTGAGCAAATATATTTCATTTACAGAGACCAACCGGTCACCGGGAAAGAGTTCACCTCCACGCTCAGCCACTCCATTTGGCACCAGGGAGCTGACCACAAATGCTGCCTGTGTTGGATCTAAGGGATCCTGGAAAATGAGCAAAATAAAGTATTTTACTCCTCCGAGGAAAAAGTTCAACTACTACATAGGAGGCAGTTTCATAAGGCTTATATTACTGCATGACCTATTCATGCCATAGACTGGGAAATGTCTACAAGCAAACACAGCATTGCAAGAAGGTTAACCAAGCCAAATGTATAAGGATAGAGGAGGGAGAGAGGCAAAGGAGAAAAGGTGCAAGGCCAACATCACAGGACATGAAGTACAACAAAAAACATGGGCATGACCCGAAATGGTACAAGAGAAAAATATTTATTTATCATTGTACATTGCAAAAATCATTTTACACACACACACACACACACACACACACACACACACACACACACACACAGCATTTCAAGAAAATGTACACACACTTTATACTGTCAAACCAGCAGCGCAGCGAGAACGCGAGGCCCCAGAACGGAAAAGGGATTCAAATCCCCTTTGAATTCCTCTTTTGGAGGGGATTTGAATCCCTTTTCCGTTCTGGGGCCTCGCGTTCTCGCTGCGCCGCTGGTTAAACTGACACAAAAGTTAAGTTGGATTGCGCTGTTAGTCACATTGAAATAAATCTCCTGAAACTCAAGAATGTTGTCTTTATTATTTTGGTGAATCATGCTGTCCATCGCTGGTTTGTAGCTTAAACCTCCTAGATGTTCCTCTCAGAGAAGCAACAGAGACTGGGAATGACAAATGGGATAGATGCATGGAAGGAGCAGACTCAGCCAGCCAGTATCTCCTCCTTCCATACCCCGTCCCCTTTTTTATCTGTCACTCAGAAGCAGAAGCCTATGGGCCAGGTGGCCCTCATTCTCCAGCCACCATTGCAGAGTAAAAGGGGAAGGGAGGGAGAAGAGCAGATTGGCTCTCCCTTGCTCATTCTCATGGAACCTCCATAACCTGCTTGCTTGCACCCACTCCCTCTCAATGTTTGTTGGCTTAGTATGTATTTGTTCGGGAATTTCACTTTGCCACTCAAAAACAAATCACAATAAAAACCAGTCAAAATTTAAATTAATTATGCAGATCCAATATGTGGGCTCATCACTACTGCTTTGTTGACCCCAATCATTACAGAGTTGTCATCGATCTCACAAACCAGAAGTTTCTCTGTTTGAGCATTCCATGAAACACATTCATTAATCAAAACCTATAAATGAAGTTATAGGAAGTTCCTTGTGACTGAAAAAACATAAGAAATTACTATTTGATCAGGGCTAAGCACCTATAGCTGAAGAACTATATACCCTTACAAAGACAGAAGTTCAGGCACAGATTCCATATAAATGGTTAAGTACAGAGCTTCATGGTCCTTGCTCCTTACATGAACCGATTGTATCGAGGACAGAAAATTTGGCCTTTTTAAAGTGGATCAAGGCATCATACATTTTTGATATATTTTCTTTCACATGTTTTTCCGCAGAGCTCCAGTTGAATGAAGGCTGCCCTTCAAAAGTTATTATTCCAGGTTAGAGGGACAATCGAGGTATTCAGAAGCCAAATTCTATTCGAGCCGAGATCAATCAGCTATTACAACATGTTTATATCACTTTGACTACAACCTAATTAGGCAAAAAAAAGTAGCATACAAATATGCAATGTGTAAAAAGAAAAGATTCATTTGGTATAGGTTATAACTACACTACTATTTTCAAGCAGAGGGAGCTCTTGTACAGGAAGAGAAGAGAAACTTCATAATGGGAAATCCGTTGAAAATGTTCAGACTTCTACGGAGGGAAACTAGGTTGTTCACCAACTTCTAAATGGCAAAATAATTGCCGGGGGGACGGACGGGACGGGATGGACAAACATACACGCCAATTCATTTTATAATCATGCAATGAAATATTCAGTATTGTTGAAAGACTTTGGAATCCCCCAGCTTTTCCTTTGCAGAATATACTTAAGTATCATCTTTCTGAAAGGAGCCAATGACAAAGACATATTTCCAAAAGTGCCAGATCGGCTTTCTTTAAAATATAAACTTTAAAAAAGTTGAAATGGGTTGGATCCAAAAGGCGCATGAGTGGAATAAATTCAAAATTAAGTCATTTGATCTGAAATACAGAGGAGTGTAAACAGAAGGTGCATGCCTGTGGTGTTGTTCTGTGAACTGTTGCACAAGCACTAGCTTGCCCATTGCAAACCAAGCCCCAATAACTACTGAAGTGCAAACAGCACTTCAGCAATTAGACTTTCTAATGCATATTTTTGGTCCCCTGGTCATTCGGTTTTGTGTCACAATTGGGAACCATTTGTGCTCCAGCCACTAATGCTTGCTTTTCACAAACTTCAAGGCATTTAAATTGACAAGGATACGGAACCAGAAAAACACAGAGCACAATGTTGTACGAATGAAAGAAAATATCTGGGTTTCACGTTGCTTTACTCATGCACCGCTCACAAAAGGCCACCTCTGGATCCGAGCCAATATTTATTATCCTGCGTTTCTAGTATGTCTCCAAAAATGTCTAAACCAGGGGTGGCCAACCTTTCAGCATGAATGCTCCTGGCCCTTTAATGGCTGTCTAGGTGAGGGCATTTCAGCAGGTGCAGCTGCGTTAGCAGCACCATCAGTAATTGCAGCTGCCAAGATTCTGTCTTCTGCACAACTCTTAAGAACGCAGAGACCCTAATGGTGGAAGGTTGGCCACCCCTGGTCTAAGGCATCTATCATCGCAATAGCAAACCAGAACAGCAAATAAAGTTCTGTTTAAAGACAGGCTGAGGATAACAAATCAGGCAGGCTATAGACCTAGCACAACAAAACAATTTTTGCCCAGTGTCACAACACCATGGGGACTAGTGGAAGCTAGTCTAGTGTCCTGGGCAGGAGGTTCTATAGCCTGGGTGCTATAAAGGAACACTAGGTGCTATGAAGGAACACTCCCATGCCCCAACAATCCATTGCTTTCAAGAGAGTAGGAGGTTGAAAAAGCTTCTCCCAAATTCTTTAATGAACAGATGCGATCATACCAAAATAAATCGTTATCTGGTGTTCTGGTCCCAAGTAGTTTAGATCTTCAAAAGGTAATCATCCACTGTTTGAACTGAACCCATAAATGGACCAAATTCCGGTGCAACTGATGAAAGTCGAGTCACATGCTTCAAAAATCCAACTCTCATCAAAAAATTTAACTGCTGCATTTTTCACCAGATGAAGTTGCTTTTCACTGGATATACTCCTGTCCTTCACGCTTTCTCTTCCCCCTGCTCTCCGGATTCCAAAAGGAAGTGGGAAATGGAGAGGAAGAGGAGTGGCAGAGGCAACAGTTGGCAACCTACCAAGTAAGAATCAATGGTAGCGGCATTGAGCAAACCACCTCAAGTGCTGGGAGGCCTTGGCCTTCCCTGTCTCCAGATGCCCTCACCTTCTGGAGGCAAGGCAGCCAGTGACAGGGTCTTCACTTGGTGACACTCCATAAGGGAATGTTTCTGTAGAGACGATCACCTGGTCCCCACTTTGTTTATTTTCAGGTTAACACTCAACTCTTTCCACCTGTGCTTTTAGTGAACTGTGAAAAGTATCTTAAGGCTATTGAAATCACATATTGCTCTTTTCACTTTGTTTTATGTTGCTCCGTCCTTGCTGCTTAACACTTCTGTTGTGGTTTCACAGTTTTATGATTTTGTATTTTACGATGTTTTAATATCTGTGAAGCACCTTGCAATTTATTTATTTTTGGGTACATTGGAAGTCAGCATCTTAAATACAGACACATTTTAAATACGGAGGATTTGCATTTGGATCATAATCTCGATCTTTTCTTAGAGATATTACTTGGGCCCTTCATGTCTATATTTTGCTAACTATTTCAAATATTTTCTAGAACAAAAGACGATGATGGGCATGTAGTGGCATACATTCTAGTAACCAGTGCTTAAGATATGCCAGATTTCATTTGCCATTTGAATTTTCTCACAATATGAATCTTATGTAGTGCCAGTATCAATCACATGCCAGAGAACTATAATAATACATGATGGATTTATTAGCACCAAGTGTGTGATTTCAGTATTTGCCAAAAGAGGGTGCTGACAGACAGCAACATCTATTGCTAAATGCTTTCAGTATTGGTAGCCACAGATACTATATTTTATCCAATCATCCTATTAAGATTTTTTTTTTTTTTGCAAATGATATGGAATAGTTCTCTGCATCATCTTATTCTGCAGCTACAGCCTCTCTATGAACAGGTACCACACCACATTTCACCTTAAGAAGCATGTGGAAGAAAATGCTGCAGATTATTCAGTTCTTGTTATTTGCTTTCCAAGTATATTAGCTTTGGCACTACTTAAGTTCTTAGTTCGGACAAATCAATTTCCTGAAGAAAGTTGGCACACTTAAGTCAGAAAATACCCACCACCAGAAAAATAGCCAAATGTAAATACATCCAAAGTAACACTGAACAGAACAGCTAACAGACCCCAAAACAAATACATTTCAGAGTAACTTGCCTGTGCTATTTGAAGTTCCCATCAGAACACTTTTGCTAGTCTCAGTTTGTTTATGCCACATTTTGTACCGCAGAGCCAAGAGAAACACACAGAAAAGCTCAGAGGCAAAATTCATTATGTTTTGTATGGGATCTTTTACAGAACGAAAGTACAGGTTAGTTTTTTCAATTCTCTTTTATATCTTCATGCACAACTACGATCCTTTAGAAGGTTTTCATTCTATATAAGGTTAAAAGGTACAGGATAAGCACTGATAAAGGGCTGTTACACATACCTGTTCTGAACTGAGAAGTCACCAAGAGGCAACTCATTTTTGACTCAACTTGACTCTTTTTTTTTTAAATACTTAATCTTATAAAACATCTCCATATTGGCAGCTTATAGTGACCACATACTGAACACTGCTAGAAAACTCATACCTTCTAGGGTGGTCAATGTGTCAGTCCTGTGGTTTGGATGCCGCAGTCCTCCCTACAGAGTAGCTCTATAGCAGTAATTGGAATTACTACAAGCAAGGGCCGTTTTTCACGGCCACTTCTGGCACAGTAGACACTATGCACAGCAGCTTCCAGCTGCTATTGCATATGGAGGTAGTTGCATGAAGACAGGCTGATTTTTAGATGGCTGCAGATTTATTTAGACTAGACTTAAATTTCTAGATTTATTACATTTAATAATTATTACATTAATCCTCAAGGACAAGCGATTCCGTACTTTCAAAGTGGAATCAAAACTATCTTTAGGCAGCATGGAAGACACGTTCTCAAAATAGGTCAGGCAACAAATTATCTCCTGTGCATCTTTGAAGTCTATTCCCCATTCATTTCGAAAGTCACTGTGCACAAACGTCAGTATGCTTTACCACCACAAAACTAGGACTGTCCGACAACAGTATGAACTCTCATACTTGTTAGATATCCAAAAGAATATTAAAGAAAGGAAATAACTGCTTGAATGCTAAAAACTGATGTGTACAGGTGGGCCCCCATATCCACTGATTCGCTATCCATGGTTTCAGTTATCCACGGATCATGGGGGGATCCCCCCAGGCTTTTACTTTTTTCCCAGTAAGCTTCGTTTCTTCTTTTAAAGAAACAGGAGAAGCAGCCTCTGGCTGCTTATTACAGGCAAGTAGAACGAAACTAAGTACTAGAGAAGCTTTGCAAGGTTAACAGAAACATTGCAGAGCCTCTCTAGGACTTAGTCTCATTCTACTTGCCTGCAATGGAGGCTGCTTCTCTGTTTGTTTTAAGGAAGAAACAAAGCTTGCTGAAAGAAAAATAAGAGCTGGGGGGGCAAGCATGCCTGCCTGCAGGGGAGGCAGGGTGGGGGGCCCTCAGGAAACGATGGAGGGGGTGTTCGCTCTTATCCACGGTTTCAGGTATCCACGGAGGGGCCTGGAACATATCCCCAGCGGATATGGGGGCCCACCTGTAATTAGAACTGCACAATTCAATTGTGTTTAAAGTTGAGATGTGCCCCAGGATCTCTTGTAGTACTGCAGAGAATGCAGAGGCACAATCCTTAAAATTGTGCACAACTGCACGTGGTCTGAACGAGTTGTACTCCACATCCTCTGAAATGTTGCAGGGATCCTGCTGGCATGTACTTCTCCGACGGCACACTGCTTCAGTGTTCAACAAAAAATATTGCCAAGCCAGACAATTTGGGTTGCCTCTGTAATGGTGCTGGCCTCGCTAACCTCAAAGAGTATAATATAAAAAGAACCCGGATAGGGTCACCCTAAAGCAGTGGTTCCAAAACTGGGAGACACAACTCCCAGGAGAGCCGTGGAAACCAGCCAGGGGAGCCACGGAATCCTCTCTGAAAACATTGGCAATGCCAATGCCAGTTTTCAACATAATGTAATGGGAAGCCACGGCAAATGGTCAGGGGAGCCACAGGTCGAAAAAGTTTGAGAAACACAGTCCTATAGGAATGTCTCTCTTGGCCATACCCACCTGCCTACTGAGGATTTCACTTCATGCATCTGATGAAGTGGACTGGAGTCCATGAAAGTTTGCCCTACAATAAATGTGTTGGCCTTTAAAAGATCTACAAGATTCTTTGTTGTTTTTGCTACTACAGACTAACATGGTTATCCCTCTGAAAGCTGTTTACAGGAACAGTGTCAAGCTGACATAGTACTACAAAAGTGACTTCTACAGTGTGTGCGCATTGTCAATCACTGGAAAACATATTGAAGACAACTAGATTGGAAGAACTGAACTCTTCTTGCTTATGTCAAGTCTGGAGTAACAAGACGCGTGCAAAGATTCAGAATGAGTCCCCTACTGCCTGAAAAAGTTAACCCAAACCCTCTTGATAAGAATATAAAACTGCTGATTTACCACTGTGACTTTAATATAGCCCTAAAATGCATAAATGTATTCAAGTTGTTAACGGAAGGGTGTTTTTGTAGCAGTGGAAGGCAGACTTCAGAGAATAAAACATGGGTATTTATTGATCTGCAGTGGAGAGTACAGCAATGAATTTCATAAGTTCTGCTATACATCTGGCATTAATCAAGACTTCTATTGCAGAAAATGTCAGTAAAAGATCTGGATAAACTACACAAAGAAGAATGAAAAATAACTGGAGGGTGAATGGGCAAAATGGGTGCCTCCCCCCCCCCCTTTGCTGGCCTGAGAATCCAGTTTCACTCTCTCGAAGTGAAATCATTTACCAATTTTTCCTTATTACCCACTCTCAACCCAAAGAAACCTATATCCCGGAAGTATCCATGCTCTGAAGAAAAAAAAGGATACCCAGGGAGACAGAGTGTTGGGTGTTCTTTAAAGCACCTCCTCAGGGACATAAACCTAATCCTTGCCAAGGCTGGCAATCTCACTTGGCCCAGCTACAGGTGCTCTCGGACGTTACCGTATATTTAACTATGACAAAGCAGCAACAATGCAACTATCAGCCTTTTTTCCCCTATGGTGGCTGTTCAGATGCTGAACAGCTAAAGGGCTTTCACATGGAAGAGGGAAAAGATCTCCGCTGGCCCAGGGGCTTCAGCTTCACAAAGGGATATTTCGGTCTGATATCAAGAAGATATCAAGAGAAAGACATCTGTAATGGAAAGAGCAGTTTTGACAATGGAACCAATTACCAAGGGAAGTGATGGGTTCTCCCTTGCTGGAGGTCTTCAAGCCAGCGACTTGATAGGCACCTTTTGAAGATGCTCTACAGAAGAATTTCCAGCATGTAGCAAGGGGTTGGAGTGGACTAGATGGCCGGGAAGGACCCTTCCAATTCAGATTCTATGCTATTTCAATCAAGTAAAAACTTGTACTGGTTTGCCTTCAAGGAACGATCCATGTCAGTTCTTAAATGAAATACTAACATTTATTAAATCGGAAAGGTCTACACATTCAAATGGTATTAAAGCCAGTTCTCCGTGAACACTTGGGCAAATCAGAAATGTATGGTTTGTGCTGCTGTGCAGGGTGGCTTCTGTCAGGCCCTTCTTCCCTCTGCAGCCCCGTGCCCTTCCCCCAAAATGTGTCCCCAAGGATCAGGGGACCCCGAGATCAGATTTTCAGGGGGTGCAAGGAGCAGCAGAGGAAAGGGGAGACTGACAAAGATCACCTCCCTGCATGAACAGAACTTCTTCTGTTCAGCAAAGTACCAACTGGGATCCAACCCAGAGCGTTATTTCTCCAGTGCCCCAATAAAGATTTTCATCCGTGAAATGCATTGGGTGGAAGACACCTTGTGCACCTTAGCGGTTTTTCTCTCTCCGTTTCTGTATCGGTGCTTTACCCTTCCCTTTTCTCCTCTTATTGGAACGTGTAAGTTATTTCTGAAAGGTAAGTAGAAGCATTCAGTGAACATTTGTTGGGGTAAGTATGATTGAAGATAGGACATGAGATTCCTTGAAGTGGGTTTGATCAAACATCTACTGGTCACCATGATCTAAAGCCAACTACTCAAGCTGAATGAAGACTATTTATTTATTTATAAATACACCTCTCAAGAAGAAAATAGCTTTCTGCTCTTCTGTTTGGAGTCAGTTCCTGAATGTCTTCCAGCCATCACTTCAAATAGGCTTTTCTGACCACCTGCTCCTTTCCTCTATCCAAGCTGCATACTCCCCTCAGGCCACCTCTTCCTTTGGTGATATTCCATGTCCGCTGCTGGGTCTTTTTCAGCCAAGCTGAAAGTCTCTGCTTGCCTCAGGCCAGCTGTCCTCAGTTTTACAAAATAAAATAGCAGTTGGATGAGGGTTTTTTTTAAAGTTTCAAGCCTACAGCCAGCAGGGGACATGACAAAACCTAGAAGGTTAATAAGGGAAGTAAGATCATTACCACACCTGAGTTTAGGCTGTAACAGGAGGTGGAACAGGAAAGAAACTGTAAGTAGCCAAACCCAAACCTTAATTCTGGGTTTCAAGTACAGATTGGGACCCCAAGACGAACACATTCTTACGGCGCAATCCTGTGTATCCCGTTCCCGGGGCAGCCCAGAAGCACCTCGGGAGAAGGGGACATTTGTCCCCTTCCCCAAGTGCCAGCTGGCTGGGGCCCTATGAGCCTCCTTGGATGTATGCCAGCTATGAAGCCAGGGAGCCACGGGAGTAAGGCTGGCGTGGGCTGAGAGAGGGCTTGGGATATCGGCAGAGCATGCCGCCGATGCAGGACTTACCAGCAGTGGCGGGCGCAGAGACGGTCCCCCGGCAGAGTGAGGGCTGCCAGCCTTTGCACCAGGGGCCCTTACTCACTGGGAGTCGCAAATGCGCTTTATGGTGCGTTTGCAACAGCTTACAGCGGCAGCGAGAGTGCTCCACCGCTCTAGCTTTACACTGGATTGGGCTGTTAATGTTCACCTAGTAGCTCTGGGAGCAGCTAGCACAAATAAGGTAGAGAAAATTTCCTTCAATGACCTTTCCCAGTAAGTAAATGGCAAATAGGGAGAGGGGGAGAGACACTGGAAGAAGCAAAGCGTAACATGGAAAAGGGTACAGAATTTCCATGACTGTAAAATGCTTATGTCCCATGTACTAGTAATTATTTAAGGGCAAACTCTATAGGGAATTGTGGTTAATAACTTAAAGACAAGCAAAAATACTCTACTAAGAATCATTAAGAAAAAATTACGAAACCTGGTCTATTATAATTTTCAGCCTCTAGAATTAGAAAAATGAATCACACAACGTATGTGGACCAAATCAGGAGTCTCTTAAGCCAGAGCATATTGCAGATATTTTGTTCCAACTAATCTTGATCTTTAAAGCCCTTTACATCCTAGGACCAAAACAACCTTAAGGACTTCCAACATGTCAGTCCAATTTTCTTTAACTGACCTCTCCAACACACTACTTTTAAAATTTATTTTATTTATTTTTCACATTTTTATACCGCCCTTCCTCCAAGGAGCTCAGAGTGGTGTACATATTTCCTCCCCTCCTTTTTGTCCTCACAACAACCCTGTGAGGTAGGTGGGGCTGAGAGATAGTGACTGGCCCAAGGTCACCCAGGAAGCTTTGTGGCTGAATCTTTTTGTGTGTTTTCCAAGACCATCTTCCTTTAAATTATACTGTCATGTATCTATGCTTTTAGCTGCTGGTTTGCGATTTTACGGCTTGCTCTCTTCTATTTGTATTTTATGATTTTTAAAAAAAGTTTTACCTGCAAGCTGCTTTGAGTTGGATTCATTAACCGAATTCATTAACCGAAACATAATATTAAGTGGGCATTCAAGCAATGTTCCAAGTATTACTGATTGGTGTTCATATTTTTGCATGCTCCAATACAGTACATAGCTTTACTAGTAAGCCTACAGTTAAAAAGTATTTTCTATACAGCTAAGTTTTCCATACTTTAAGGACAGTGCTTTTAAGTATTTGAGTGAATACAAATTGAATGACATTGTGAAAGCGGGTAAAATTGTAGACTAATGAAAACGTATCATTAGACTTAAGGAGAAAACTGATTGAAAACTTGGCATTGTAAATGGAATAAGCATCTGCCAGCTTATACTACAAACTGCATTCATGAAGTTGGATTGTCTTTTATATAAAAGCACCCCCAAGCTCATTTATCTTTCCACTTCTATCACTTTATTCTTGACAGGAGTTTGGAATTTAAGTCTGGATCATATTTGACTTCTCCAAATTTCAGCTCTTTGATTTTTTTTTTAAATGCTTGCCCTTTGAATTCTCTTTTATATACTCCATTTTGGGAAGTACATGCAAGCATGCTAGCCAATTGATTTTTACAGAATTTCCAAACAAACAAAATATTTGCATATTGTTGGCAAAGAACAGAGATTTCGACAGTATCTTTGTCCAAAGCCCTTTATGGACTTTATGTGAAGAGTAACTACATCTACGGATCAAGTGAAATGAAATATATGAATTGCCAACAACACTACATAAAAATTAGTTAAGAGGTGTACAACTCATCCAAATCGAATAGCAGGTGGGGAAAAATAAATACATTAGACTATATTACTCAGTCTAGAACTTGACAGCATATTATATTTAATACCACCTTGCTTTTAATTACAGCAGTGGTTTCCAAACATTTTAGCACCGGGACCCACTTTTTAAAATGACACTATCAGGACCCACCTAGCTTTACAAGACTTTAAAAAATGGATATCTAGAAAGAAATACTACTTTATTTACAAGTAATATTTGCAAAAACCTCAATCCATTTCTCATAATGAGGCAACCCTAATAAATAGTCTCAAGACTTGAGTGGTTTAGTTATGGGACCCAGCCTTCACCTGCTTCTACTACCCGTGATTGACGGACTTAGGGAAAAAAACACCAGTGAAGAGACACTCAAACATTTATCCCCCTATATTTATACAAGTTTGCAAACTGCAGGAGCTCAGCTCTTTGCTCGGCAATTAGCTATCTGATTTTTGAATAGGGCTTGAGACAATTACTGTAGTTACCTAATCTTTCCATCACCCGTGTCCACAGTTTGAGAAATGTAGAATTACAGAACATGGGAAAACCAGGAGATGGAGGCATGTTTGGAATCTCACAAACACCACATTTCCAGTTGTCAAATGACACACTGGTTCAGTACAGATATAGAAAGAGACCACTGACAAGTGGTCAAGCGCGGGACTTTGCAATCCTCTGAATCACAGCCGAAAAATGACATTCTAAACTAAAATGAACGTCAAAAATCTGTGCAGGATGCACACACTGGTAGATGCTTTTTGACATCGCTATAAAACTAATGCTTACAAGCAACCTATTCCCAAACCTCCTGTTTTGGTATTCCCTTAACAATCGAAAAGCATCTGGTACTGCTCATCATTAGAAACAGAATACTGGAACAGATAGACGTGAGGAACGGTTAAGAATTCCAGAAATACAGAGAGCCTCAGATATGGCCTTTGTTCTCCCAGCAATAAACCTCTGTCCTGCTTTGCAAAAGTGAGTTTTACTGCATGTGATTTATTATGTAATTACAGCAAAGAGATATTAGAGCTCATTAATTATCTCACACAGTATAAAACATTTAAATTAAGTTATCGGCCATACAAATGTCACAATGGATACCATTTACTTACTTTAATACAGAATGATATATTGCAAATGCTGCTGGAAAGAGAGGCTATTTTTTCCAGTAAGTTTTAGAAGCAAGAACATGTGGTCCACCCCTTGCAGTTGGGTGGATTCTCTGTAGACATCTTCACTTCATCTAAATTGGCCTGATACTAAAGGCAGGTACACACAGCCCTTTCCCCTCTCCCCAGCATGCAAGTAGGACCAAAGTTGGCCCAGACTGAATGCATACCTGCAATGATGTTTGAAAAAAATCACTGTGAGCCAGGCTACATTTGTATCTACGTTTCAGCTTATTTATTTACTTAAAAAATTTATATCCCGCCTTATCCTATGCCGAAGGCAAATGCCCAAGGCGGCTTACAACAAAAATTAAAATACATAGTTTAAAATAATACAGAAGATAACTAAATTTAAGAACAATACAATCCACTGGTGGGCGACAGTATGGAACAGAGATGCAGCATGGCGGAGCATCTTGAGATACAGGAGGCAGACCACAACCCATCACCCAAATGCTAGACGAAACAAAAATGTTTTGAGCCCTCGCCGAAAAGTCATGAGGGAGGGGGTGGTTCTCAGATCCCCTGGCAGGGAGTTGCACAGTTGTGGCACCACGGCAGAGAAGGCTCGCCCACGTGTTGCCACTCCCCTAACATGGGATAGAGGTGGTACTTGCAGGAGAGCCCCCTCAGATGACCTAAAAGAGCAGGCCAGAATGTATGGGAGAAGGCGGTCCCTCAGATATCCTGGACGCAAACCGTGAAGGGCTTTAAAAGGTCATTACCAGCACCTTGAATTGGGCTCGGAAACGAATGGGCAGCCAGAGCAGCCGCTGAAGCAGCGGTTCAGAGTCAAACCGCCTAGCTCCAGTGACCACATGGGCCGCCGCATCCTGCACTAATTGCAGCTTCTGAACCGTCTTCAAGGGCAGCCCCACGTAGAGCGCGTTACAGTAATCCAGTCTTAAAGTCACTAAGGCATGGACCACCGTGGTCAGGTCCGATCGACTCAAGTACGGCCGCAGTTGGCGCACCAGCCGAAGCTGGGCAAATGCACCCCTGGCCACAGCCGCCACCTGGCTTCCCAGGGAGAGCTGTGAATCCAGAAATTGCGCACCCATTCCTGCAGGGGAAGTGCAACCCCATTCAGAATGGGCAGGTGACTCAGTACCTGCATCGAAGCTTACCTGACCAGTAGGACCTCTGTCTTTTCTGGATTCAATCTCAACCTATCAGCCCTCATCCAGCCCCCAACCGCCTCCAGACAGCACTCCAGGACTTCCACAGCCTCCCTGGAGCGAGATGGCAAGGAGAGGTAGAGTTGGGTGTCATCAGCATATTGGTGACACCCAACACCAAATCCCTGGATGGTCTCTCCCAACCGTTTCATGTAGATGTTGAAAAGCATGGGAGACAGAATAGAACCCTGTGGCACCCCACACTGTAAAGGGCAGGGCGCCGAACAGGCGTCTCCCAGCATCACCATCTGGGACCTGTCAGCCAAGTAGGAACGGAAAAAACTGCAACGCAGTGCCCCCTAGTCCCAACTCGGCCAGCCGGCCCAGAAGGATACCATGGTGGATGGTATCGAAAGCCGCCGAGAGGTCCAAAAGGACCAGCAGGGATGCACTCCCCCTGTCCAGTCCTCTGCGAAGATCATCCAGCAGGGCGACCAAGGCTGTCTCCGTCCCAAAGCCCCGCCTGAAGCCAGACTGAAAAGGGTCCAGATACTTTGTTTCATCTAGTATCCCCTGGATCTGAGACGCCACCACCCGCTCAATCACCTTACCCAAAAAAGGCAAATTGGAAACTGGCTGATAGTTATTTAAATTGGAGGAATCCAAAGATGTTTTTTTCAGGAGGGGATGCACAATTGCGGTCTTCAAGATGCTAGGCATCACTCCCTCTCGCAAAGATGAATTCACAATAGGTTCTACCCAATCGGCCAGCCCAACCCACGCAGTTATTTAAATTGGAGGAATCCAAAGATGGTTTTTTCAGGAGGGGATGCACAATTGCGGTCTTCAAGATGCTAGGCATCACTCCCTCTCACAAAGATGAATTCACAATAGGTTCCACCCAATCGGCCAGCCCAACCCACGCAGATCATATTAGCCAAGCTGGGCAAGGGTCAAGCGGGCAGGAAGACAGTCTCAAACTACAGAGGACCCTATCCACAACCTCAGGCTGTATATAAGGTGAAAAGATTTTGCAAAGAGACACAGTTTATGGGTTTTCTAGCCATGTGCATTTTCAAATTGAAGAATTAAAAATAGAAATTGAAGATTTCTCAAACTTGCCTGAAGAAATTCCTTACTTTACCGCAAGCGCTGTCAAAGGATTAACAGGGCGTCCGTTTTCTAAGGATTATCCAAAAGCAGGCAAGCACTGTCTTTAAAACATCTTGTAGGTCTTCCACTTACGTTTCATCCCACCCTAGGGACTTTTTCAAAGCAAAAAGAGAGACAAACAACCTGGCCACTAGCCAGTACTGACTTTGAAGACAACCGCTCTGTTTTTATAACAAAGAGAAGCCAAAGGGGGCGGGAAGCACTAAATTAGCTTAAATTTAAAGGGGAAGCGGCTAATTCCGCATTGACTGTCAGTGTTTGTTTCGCTAGTGAGAGTTCTTGAGACTATAGAAATGATCTATTTAATAGCCGAAACCATATCTTGTTTACAAAGGACATCTCTTGCTGACAGTTTAAAAGGCTTTGCGATCTCCTTTGTGAAATAGAGATTGCCTCCAAATTTAACCTTTGTCTGTTTTTAACTTCAGTGAAAAGAGAGTGGGTATTTTGAAAGGCAATTTCGTGACCAGTCTCTACAACATGAGAAGCAATGGCTGATTTCTCCTCTTGTAATGCTTTAGTGGCTCTGATGTGCTCTTGCAATCTTACACCCTTGGATTCCATAACGATGGAATTGACAGATGCCGTAGGGACAACTTCTGGAACTGTTAAGCCAGAGTCCAAGTCGTGGCGAATCTGAGCGATTTTATCTGCGAAGTGCCGTGCGATATCATTGCAATGGTCCGTCGAACACTCCAGCTCACTCGCTACAGGAGCCGAGTGGAGCAGATCCCGGACAACTCGAAAGAGCTCTGCTGGACGGCTACTCGCAGACGCAATGGTGGCAGAGAAAAACGCCTTCTTCGCTGCCATCACCGCCATGGAGTAGGCCCTGAAATGGGCTCTAGCCCGTGTTCGGTCGGATTCATCACAAGTTTTCCTCCACCGTCGCTCTAGGCGTCGGCCCAGTCGTTTCATTGCCCACAGCTCCTCAGTGAACCAAGGAGCCGCCTTGGCTCGACGACAAGGCCGTGGCCGTTCGGGAGCCATCTGATCCAAGACTCTAGCTGCCTCCCCATACCACAGGGCAGCCAGAGCATCAGATGAATCACTGACCCGGGAAGCTGGGAATTCCCCCAGAGCCCTCAGGAAACCATCTGGATCCATCAGTCTCCAGGGGCGGACCATACAATTTGGTCTCCCAGCTCTGCAGGGGTGATTAAATGTTGCCAGTCTAAAGCTCACTAGATAGTGATCCGTCCAAGACAGAGGAGTGATCTTAATCTTCTCCATGGGCAGATCCCCATACCCACCAGTGAACACCAAGTCCAATGTGTGCCCCGCACCATGCGTTGGGGCCGTGATCCATTAAGACAGGCCCATGGTCGCCATGGCGGCCATGAAGTCCTGAGCCGCCGCTGTCTCAGGGGCCTCGACATGAACATTTAAGTCCCCCAGCACTAACAGGCGTGGGGACTCCAGTGCCACCGCCGAGATCACCCTGGTCAGCTCAGGTAGGGAAGCCGATGGGCAACCAGGTGGATGGTACACCAACAGCAATCCCATCCTGTAGCACGATGCGGAGACACTCAAACCCGGTACACTGTGGGACAGGGTATCCGGTGAGGGAGATGTAATCCCGATAGACCACAGCAACACCACCCCCTCGCCCCTGTAGCCGCGGCTGCTGCATTACCCGACACAGCTGGGAAAGGTTCACACCACCAGCCGCATCCAACCAGGTCTCCGTGATACAAGCCAGGTCAGCACCCTCCTCCAGGATTAAATCCCGAATTAGGGAGATCTTGTTGTTAACCGATCTGGCATTTAATAGCAGCAGTTTAAGGCCACAGGGGTTTCTCCCAGGCACTCCCCAGGCTCCGGGGTTGGGGGAAGGCCTAGAAAGAGGGATGGTCTGCCTATGACCATCCCTCCTTCTCCTGGAACAGCCAGGCCAGCCCCCACCGCCATATCGCCCTCGGCCCATTACACTTTTTATGGTGGCGCCACTACTCCCTCGAACATCCCAACACATCTTCCTGGAAAGGGCTCACACAAGACACAAATACACACTTAGACAAATACAACCCCAACACTAACGCTGCCTCCAGTGTCTCTATAGCAGTTTAAGGGGTAGGGAAAAACAACAAGGAATTCAACCAGACAGGAGGCGCTCTCACCAACCACCAAGTCCAGAAGGAGTCCTGTTGGCCACTATACCTCACACTATACCTCACCCCCCTCTCACCAGGGTTACAGAAACTGAGAAGAACAGGGCCCTCCCCTTGTCGCTCAGAAGGATAATCCCCTCTGGTGCTGCAGATGTTAAAAACCCCAGTATAATAACCTCCAAACCCAGAACATCCAATTACCATGTTCTTATTACGGTAATTACTGTGTTTCCCCAAAAATAAACCCTACCCTGAAAATAAGCCCTAGTTAAGATCGTCAGCAGGACTCATTTAGTACATCTGTTGCGGAGGCATAGCTGGGGGGGAGGTGCACTAAAGAAGGCACAGGCCTCTCTAGCACATAGTCTCTATGGTGGAGGAGTCGAGTGCAGGCCTTGCAGAGCCTTGCACCCTCGGAAAAGAATGAAGGTTTAAATCGGTCAAAGTAAGTGTCGGGGGGTTGTGCCACAGGTTGGGAACATCCCCTGAAAATAAGACATCCCCTGAAAATAAGCCCTACTGCAGGGTAGGGTTTTTTTTTTTTGAGCAAAAATTAATACAAGACCCGGTTTTATTTTTGGAGGAACACGATAGAAGTCTCCACAGTGGTTAACAACTGTTAAACAATATACAAATGCCCCAGCACATAAACCTTAAAACATTTAAAAACACAGCCATTGCAATACCAAACAGAACAAAAATTCAGGAGTCAAACATAGCAGCAAAGAAGAATATCTCAGTCTCTTTCAGATCCAAAAGGCCCAACTAAACAACATCTCAACTCATTTTGTAAACAATGCAACAAAGCCAGGTCAAAGGACAGATAGTTTGTGACAACAACTGAAAAAATTCCTTGCTTTGAGCAGATGCCAACCTGACCTCCAAAAGGCAGAGAGATTCAGACCAGGCAATCAGAGAGCCTAAGACAGGGGTGGCCAACCTTTCAACATGAATGCTCCTGACCCTTTAATGGGTGTATAGGTGAGGACGTTTCAGCAGGTGCAGCTACGTTAGCAGCACCATCAGCAATTGCAGCTGCCAAAATTCTGTCTTCTACACAACTCTCAAGAACGCAGAGACCCTAATGGTGGAAGGTTGACCACCCCTGGCCTAAGAGGTTTGCTCATGTGGGAGGGAGCACTCCCTGAAATAATCATGTTGGTCCAGGCTATTCCAAACTTTTAACACTACCGTCTTGAATTGAACCTGGAAACCGACTAATCAGATGAGTTCCTTCAAAACTAGCATTATATTCTTCTAGCAGCTAACACCAGTCCACAGCTATGCAGCTGCATTCCAGACCACTTCGAATTTCCCAACTGTTTTCAATTGCAGTCCCCACATGGAGCACATTATGGTAATCTAATTTGGAGGTTACCCTGGCATGTATGCCAGTGGCTAAGATGAAGCTGTATAGATATAGGCAGAAGCCGTTTCCCATAATTGCAGCAGATTTTTTTGCCAGCCATGTAATCTTGAGAATCACTGCGGCGGTGATTCACGAAGAGCTTACCTTCCAACTATCCCATTTCAGCCAGGGCAGCCACACATTTTCAGAGCCATATCCAAGGGGAAACCCCACTCTCCACGTTCAGAAACAACAACATTCTCCCCTTTTGTTTGCATGATATGTGCCTATGCAGAACACCACCAGCAACAGCCACCAGAAAGACACTGTGCTGAGGTGAGGGGGGGGGGAGTTACTCCCCCCCCCCACTAAATATAAGAGGAACACCAATTGAAAAAGTGCCTCTTGCCCAGTTAGCAGAAGATCTCGTGAAAAAGAGGAGAGGAAGTAAACACAAACTATTGCCTGATGAGAAAGCATATAAGTGCCCGCAGAAACAGGGTGAATCCACAGGAGATTCATATACATCACCTAACATGCCTGCTGGGTGTACTGGATAGGTTTGCGTTTTGATTGTTGTAGTGGTGGAGCAAATACCAATGGTTAGTAAAGTATAGGGATTTGGGACTAGGGGGATAACTGAGTTTTCTTTGGGTCATTTACTTCTCATACTCCCTGCGTGGGAGGAAGAGCGCCGTCGGCCAAGCGTGAGAAGCGAAGGCCAGTGAGAGGCCAGACTGCAAAGGAAACCATCTAGATCAGGGGTTCCCAACCTGTGGTACACTAGTACCACCAGTGTTACTTCAGCTGACAGCTGGTGGTACTTGGACCGCTGGACCACTGGAACCCCACTCTGACGTAGCGCTTTTGGTGGCATGTTTTTGCTCCTGCCTTTGGCCGAACATCTCAGGAATGCTGTGAAGGGCCCTCCTCCCTGCTTTTTCTGGCCTCTGAAAACCCAGAAGTAACTGGTGATGTTGTAATCGCCAGTCACTTCCGGTGGTACTCAGGAGAGTGGCACCCGAGGTGGTACATGGCTGGGAAAGGGTTGGGAACCCCTGACCTAGAATGAAGTTCATGCAAGATTGAACATTTACTGTATATACAATTGTAAAAATCCCCATTAGAGTGTTTGGGAAAGCCTGCCCATGTAAACCGCCTTGAAATCTACTGACTAAGAAAGGCGGTATATAAATACTGTATATTATGATTATACCAGGGCCAATTCTGGTCAGATATATTCATTTGTTGTCTTTTCAAATGACCCGTCAAAAATGTTACTATGACTGAATAAACCTCATTAATATCTACGTGCCATAAAAACATCCACAGATCAGCAAGGCTGCACAGCACTTTAGAAACCAATCTCTTTAAAATGATGGAAAATCTAAAATTAAATAGCTTACAGCCCATTCCAAACACTTTAAATTTAGCTACATCCCAACCTTGCTAATGCATTTGCATGTGAAAGTAAATAGAAACTGTTAAGGCCTCCATTAATTCTGGCCATATACGAATATAAAAAGCAAATCTGCATATTATTGCTCTTAGCAAAGATTATTATTGGGTACTGTAGTGTACCATCTGAGATTCCCAGCATAAAATGTCAGTGGAAAAGTGACTAAGAGGATCTATTCTGAGTCATCTCAAAGACACACAAGCATACTCCAAGTATTTTTCTTTAATCTGTCCCCAATTCATGTCATTTTATGTAAAAGTACAATTGATTTTTATATCATTTGACATGTACATGCACCAATAGAACACATTTTATTGTTTTGCTAAACCGCAGTGTTTAGGCAGTACTCAGATGTGTGTGTCTTTAACATACAGCTATCCAGATTCTTTTGTTGAGGCCTTACAAGTACAGTATCATGTTGCCTGACAATACAAAGAACACATCTTGCTATTTTATGTTCCCAATATACCTACGCACGCTATTGACAAGAAAAGACTTTTGAAACATTTACATTAACAGAATTTGGTCTTTAGGGAGAATTATGTAGCTGCCTAATATAATTAGTCTCTCAGTATTGTAGATTGTTCACTATTAGACATTTCTAAGATGGGATTGTTTTGCAACAGAGGATCCTACAGCACATGATGTTCAAACGTGACATGGCCATAAGTCCTGAAATTCTGTTCCCTTCAATATTTTCTCCTAATTAGTATAATGTTTTGCTCTGACATTTTGATCTCGCAATGAAAGTTTAGCACAAGCTGTGATCCATGAACCAATTAAGTGGTAGTAACCAACTTTATGCCAACACAGTCCACTCAAAACATCTGAGTTGTCCATGCAACTATCTCAGAGGTCCCGAAATTGGGGGGTCGCAATGCCCCAGCCAGGAACAATGGGTCACTACTCCCTTAAGGGAAGTGGCAAACTGCAGTGATGGTGACGGCACTTCCAGGATCACGCTGCGCCAAGGGAAAAAAAGTGGGTTTTTTGTCCTACCTGGGGGTCTTGCTGGCCCTCCAGGAGGTGCAGGGAGCCTGCAGACCTCTCAGCAGGCCTCCCCGCACCTCAGAATGGCTCTAGATCGCGATCACGACCCACTTCTGGTTTCAGCCGAAAAACGGAAGTGGGTCGCGATCGCGATCTGGAGCCGTTTTGAGGCGCGGGGAGGTCAGCGGAGGGGTCCGCAGGCTTCCCGCACCCCCTAGAGGGCCAGCAAGACCCTCAGGTTGGGTGAAAAACAACTTATAGTGGCGCAAGCTCTACACAGGAGTTTGGGAAATGCTGATCTAATTCTAGTAGTAGCAACAGCAACAGCACTAACGATGAGAGATCAATGTCATAGTCTGAAACTACAATAGGAAGCTGCCTTCAAGAGAGTCAGACCACTGGTTCATCCAGGCCAGTTTTGAGCAGCAACCTTTATCCAGAGTCTGGAGGTGGCTGATTGCGATGTCAGCTTACAAGGGCCAACATAAGGTGATGCAAATGCCCTATAAAGGTCGCTTGCCTAACAATAGCTATACTGGGGGGGGGGGGAGAACCAATTCTGCTTTGGGGACATTGAATATGCAGTGCTGGAAGCAGAGAAGAACAGAGCTCATCTCCAAGCCCAGCTCACTGACAGGTAATGATAATGTCCTCTTTAGCTTGCTGTCAACAATACAGAAGATGCAATACAAAACTACAGTAAAGCAGCAATCTCAAACCCAGCCTGAATTAAAAATATCTCAAACCCAGACCATTCTCAAACAGAATCTTGCAAACAGAGAATTCCTTATAGCCCTTTTTGAACAGTGAATAAGTGGACAGGGATCATGCTTGCTTTCTCCACTCCCAGCCCTCCATATGTTCATTGGCCATGTGTACAGGGAGCATATCCTTGTACAAGTTGTACATTTGTAGGTTCTTTCTGCATTACTAGAGACCTTCCAGTACTAGATCATGCACACAGAGTGAATGGGCTCTGTATACATAGAGCAAATGAACACAAGGAAGATAGGAGTAGAAATAGTGGCAGCAATCCCCCTTCTCTCCCTCCACATGCATAATCACTGCACACCCTTTTTCAAAAAGGTCTAATGATTTACTACATGCAGTGGCATCACTACGGCGAGGCGGGAGGCAGGGCGCCGGGGTTGACACGCCCAACATTGCGTGCCACATCACCCCCCCGGCCTGTACGAACCGCTCGCCATCAACCCCGCTGTCACCGCGTCACCCCTTGCTGCTGCCCAGTACGAGCCGGGAGAGGGTGATGACGCGTCTTCTTTGGCCAGCAGCTCAGTCGCTTCTGACTAGGCCAAAAGCGGCGTTCTTCACACATGCACACAACGCCGCTGAGGACAAAAGACTCAGCAACCCCTGCTAACTGGGCAAGAGGCACTTTTTCAATTGGTGCTCCTCATATATAGCAGGGGGAGAGTAACTGCCCCCCTTTCACCCTAGCACAGTGTCTTTTCTGGTGGCTGTTGCGGGTGGTGTTCTGCATCTTTTTTAGATTGTGAACCCATTTAGGACAGGGAGCCATTTAATCATTTGATTTTGCCTGTAAACCGCTTTGTGAACTTTTTGTTGAAAAGTAGTATATAAATATCGAATAATAATAAGTGTTCCACAGGTGCAGGCTGCCGTGAAAGCGCTGTAAAGCACTTTGCAGAAGCTCAGGGAGCTGGTGAACTAGCGGGATGTCCGGAGCCTTCCCGTGTGCGCCAGTAGAGAGAAAGAGGCCCACAGGAGCAGGTAAGTCCAACACAGGAGTTGGAACAGGGTGTGGAGGATGGCAGATTGGGCCTGGGTGGGGGCAGGATTGGTGGCAGCAGCGTACAGACCAGCGCACAAACTTTGCGGCTGCTGGGGCATACCCTGGGGCAAGAGGACAAATGTCCCCTTACCCCGAGGAGGCCTCCAACAGAAAAAAATCCCCCATGGGATGCAACATAGCTCATGCCAGCACCACTGCATCGCATGTGGGGATTTACGTTGGATTAGGATCCCCGAGGGACTGTGCAAGGAATGAGTGAGGTAAGTGGAAAGGGAAGCAAATTGCCAGCGCCTGCAAGCGAAACACACACACACACACACACACACACACACACACACACACACCTTCCCTGCAGTCCTTTAAATAAAAAAAGGAAGTACAGGACATGCTGGAATCCCCAGCATGACCAGAACTTTTTGTTTTGTAGAAAAGGTTTGCATAAAAACAAGCAAGACAAGCAGCTGCATTTTTCTTTCTTTCTGTGTGTGTTTTTGGGAGGGGGGGGGACATGTGGCAGTGATAAGGGCCTCAGGGGTGGCATCAGGCAGCACGTCTGGTGGGCCTTCACTGAGCAGAAAGACTGATTGCACTAGTATTTCTTCTTGAATTCTCTCTAGGGAAGACAGTTTTAAATGCTTGTATCATGAAGTTCTAAAGTAGTAAAAAGAAACTCCCCCCCCCCCTTTACGGTTATAATATTGGCAGCAAACTATGATTTGCTATTACACTTGGTGCTCCTTTCTCAAATTTTACTGCAAGATCCTAGAACTGTGCTTGATTTGCTATAGCTTGCTTTTGTGCACTCCACAAAAACATTTATCTGCAAATATCAGGCTCTGAACTTTGAGATTTCACTGCATAGTTTCATAATTTCTAAGATTAAAATGGATTTAAGAAAATAATTTTAGAGAAATCCACCCGTCTACACATAGAAAGTCAAATTATTTTTTAATACAGAAGATAAAAGCTGCAAGAGAACTTTTGACACACACACACACACACACACACACACACACACCCCGTCTTCAGTGCAGGGGTCAGGTTGCTGGGGGGCTCAGGGGCAAAGCCCTGCACTAGGCCCCTCCTGGTAGCACATTGGAGGCAATGACTAACTGGTACTGTGGGTTCAGAGGTCAACCCTAAAGCAGTAGCCAATCCGATTTACTCCTGATACCACCCCAAGCCAGTCTCGATCTTGTTTGCTGTGTGTTAATAAACAAAAGATCATTTCAACAAAATGTAAGTAGTATCGATGCAAGATGCAAATAGAGTTGGGATCAAATGCACTTGATTGTATGTATGGCATACCTGATAGTCTAAAATGCTGAATCCTAAGCCTGTATTTGGGTCTTTCACAAGAACAACAACATTGACTTCAGAAGACCACAACGCCAGATCCACATCTTCTTCTTCTTTCTCCTCTTCCTTTTCCAGGCCAACGTCTTTGGGTTCTACCTAGAGAGTAAGATATCATGCTTTTTCAACCAATGTATATTCATCCAGAGAGGTCACATATGCTGGAATTTAAGTTATGACTGCATAACATAAAGGATTGGTCTTATTTCATCATCGAGCTCTGGAGTGCCATGAAGGAAACTGCACAGGGCTTGGATTTCTAGCTGTGCGGCCGCACAGCTTAGAGGGAACAGTGGTCACCTGGCCTTCTGTATCAGCTTTTAGGGGGCAGGGTTCCATGGGCCTACAGCAGGAAGTAAGAAGTGGAAAAACCCCTTCAGTGCATGGAACTCTGCTCATATTTTTAGAATCCAAGTCTTCTAGATTACGGTAATCAATAGTGGTTTATTATGAGCTCTCCCCCTTCATTTGATTTTTGGGGATCAGCTCATAATATAAGGAGAGGCACAATTGTCTGAGCCAAGTATAACATTTGCCTGTGTTTTATTCATAGTAGGGAGAGCTGGCAACATTTCTTACATCACGGATTCAGAGTTGCTATTCAAACTGTATTACAGAGACACACAAATGAATGCATACAATGTACTCATTGTAAAAATGTCACCCAAAAAATCATTAAATAAAAAAAATAGTTATAAGTGACTATTAATGATCACCCTGGAATATCTTTGCACCCCACTCTCAGTTAAACTGTGGATATTTTCTTAAGGGCAAGGTAGTTTGAACACGGGAACCAGCTATCGATATATTATTATGGAGCAAGGAATTCCAGGAGCAAATGTTTACTTTATTATGGAAATGCTAAAGGCTGAGATCTGAGACCTTTAGAAATTTTAATAGCTAAAACTGTAATCTTCCAGTTTGCATCAAATTCTTTGTTCACAATATGGAAGCAATCAGCTAATGGGGAAGCTGAGACTAGGCATAATTCAAAGCCTTTGCTCCCTTATTAAACTGAAGAATGATGAATGGGATGTACACCGTCAGCATGTCGGCCCATTGATTTACATACCTTGTATCATTAGTACAATGATGTTTCTAGCTACCTGCCTAGATAAGCCACCAAGAGTTTCCAATTACAGTAAAAGTAGTAAAAACACAAACATGAAATATCTCTCAGCGAAGATGCATTTTCTAAAGTACTGTTGCAGCTTTGGTCCAAAGCACTCACTTGGCTCCATTAAATCCAAGACAGCAAGGCCAGAACTCAAAATTTTCCAATTTTTAAGGGAACGTTGTTCTTTTAAAAGTGAGCAGAGGTTCCTATGGTCATTTTTGCACTGTACACAGTAGACAACTCAAATGTCAAGACTGCCCTGATGGAATGCTAGGAATGTTAGGGTGGGATTCATGAGAGCCCTGTGCACGTCTGCAAAATACTTCTGGGCTTATCCAGCTGATTGCCAGTTTCTCCTCTTTAGCAATGGCTTCCTACACCTGTGGAAATGGTGTTTTGGAGGGTCCTCTGACTTTGGTGGGGAGTGCAAAGGGAGAATGACAGGGGGAAAACGGAAGAGCTGAGAACAGTGTAAAACAGTAGCATAAGATGACAATTCTCAAACCCCTTTATTCTGGAGTAGTGTCCTTCAGTGAAATGACTTTGAAATAAAGTGAGTTGTGGGATTCAAGACTACACCACTTTATTCTCTTGAGGCATAAACTGCTTTTAATTCCCTTCGATGAACTACTTCAATCCCATCTTGCCTGCACTTCTATTCTCTCCCACTTCCACTATTCATTTATCAGTTCCCAATTTTGCACCTGTTCTAACAGTCTGAAGCAAGCTAGAGTCTATGTTTTTGGAAACACCCACTGCAGAACTGCTAAGTAATAGCTGACCTTCTAGAAGAGCACAGTCTTTCATTGCAATTAACCCAATTGCTTCAGTTGTCACCACTTCGGCAAGTTCCAAGCAAGCACATTTACAGGGATTATAACTCTCAGACTTCTACATGTACATTCAGCTCTGTCTACTGGATCACACATACATATGCACATCACATCCATTTTTCATACATGATTGCTAGTTGCTTCCTGTGTGTATACATATGAAAACGTACTCTACGCCACAAGGAAAGGGCACATTTGCTGTCATCAGGGTGTTTTTGTTTTTAAAAAGAACCCTGAAATCACAGGCTGTTCAAATTCAAATCCAAAAAACGGTCTAGCAGTAGGCACTATTGTTCATAATGAAAATAAACTGCAAAGTAACCAATACAAAAATAAAATGCAAGATCAAATAAAATCTTTCAAAAATCAAAGCTGGAAGCCCTGTTCAATTAGTATGGCATTTTCATTTGGGTTTTTAATTGTTTTACCTGTGGTTCTGGTGAGCAAGTAGCAATGGCTATGGGTTCATCTACAAAGGACTCTGAGCCATCATCAAACAGGCGTCGACAACAAACCAGAGTAAATGGAGGTGGCACTTCCTTGAGAAAAGAAACTGCTTCACGGCGGGTTTTTCCATAGAGCTGAACACCATTTACCTACACCGAGAAAAGGGACCATAAAAGCACATTCAGATACTTACACAAAATCAACAACCTTTACCATAAACACATTTTTATGTTTACCGTACTTTGGACTAATCCAATGGTAAGTGTCACCTTCAAAATGTGCATACATTAAAGTCAGCATGCTCGCTAGCGGTTAGAATGTCTGGCTCGGACTGGGGATACCTGACCTCTGATGGGCTTGGGCCCTTGGCTAGTGCCCTACTTGTATGACCTCTGACACCACCCTGATGGAATTACAATGCACTTTTTCTATATGCCTGTTATCCTGCATCATCTTTTCATGGTTAATTTGCATTTACTTTCCGGCTTACTACTACTGACCAATTTCCAGGCGAAATGGTCATCTAGAAAAGGACTATGTCAAGAAGGATCAGCAGGACTAGACTAACTACTATATTTATTCATTGAATGCTCATTGCAGAAATTGTTCAACACGTAATCTTGTTATATACTTCAAACACTTTCTCTTGCATTCCTTATTAATCCCAACTGTTTTTAATTATTATATCAGTGCCTTGGCAGTGTTATTTTCTTTGCATGTTTGTTACATGTTTTCCATTGCAAGACTTATTTAATTGGGTGCATAACCCGGCTGATCAAAAAGACTATGTATTGTTTTAACCAAGACACACATTTTTGTTTTAAAAATGAAAGCAGACAGGGGGAGATAAAAGCAATAATTCACAAGCTCTGGACATAGTTGTAGGTTTGTGTAAACCAGCAACACACACAATCCAAACTCATATAATAATTGGCTAACAATTAGATCATAGTAAGGCCTGATTACTTCCATACTACTTTTTTTGGTAAATGCCAAAATGTGAAATCTTTGATATTTCTTTCAACTTTTTACATCTAAGCACAACTGTTGTGAACAGAAGTTCAATATATAAGGAACTAAAGAACGAAAATGACAGCCCAATCCTGCCTAACATGCGGTGGCCAGCCTAAAGGTCCGGCCGCTGCATCCTAGGGCCTAGACCCATTGCGGCCTGCACTGGCGCAGCCCGGGCTCACCTCAGGGGAAGGGGATGTTCGTCCTCTCCCCCTGGTTTAAGCGGCACAGGCCATAATGGGCCTCCTCGGATGTGCACCAGGTCTTTAGCCGTGTAAGGCCGGCCTGGGCTGCGATGGGGCTCGGGATATCGGTGCAACTCAGCGCCAATATCCCCGCCCCTCCCAGCCTGGGCCAGCCAATGACCCCCTGCCCGCCCTCCCTCCCCCCACCCCTGCACTGATCGGCGCAAGACTCGCTTGTGGCGGCCGGCGCAGGTCCAGGACACCGGCCGTGTGAGCGGTGCCAGCCTCTGCGCTGGCACCGCTTACACATGAGGAGCCACAAATGTGCTTTCCGGCACAACTGCGATTCCTTAGGCTGGCGGAGTGCTCACTCCACCAGCCTACAGATACACAGGATTACTCTGTGAAGTGATCACATTCCTATAGTGACTCCAGAGCGGAGGCACCAGATCGTACTGTTACCAGTTCTGCTCCTAAAGCTTTGATTTCTGCTATTCCCTACCATATCAATAAGTAAAAAGGTACTCTGATGCATCTCAAACATATGGATATTAATAAAACATTGAAGTGTTATAAAAGAAGCATCTTTTACATACAACATATTGTCACTGACTTGTACCATACCTCCAAAAGTTCATCCTCCAACTGCAGTAAACCCTGTTTCGCAATCGGGCCATCTGTAGCAATCGAAGATATATAATGATGTCCTTCAAATGTATCCAGTTCAACCCCTAACCTCAATGTGTGAATAGGTAGCAGCTGTTAAAAACAAAATCAATTTTAAGTTGTCAAATACTAAGTTTTAAAGCGTAATTTTCTTCGGACTTTGCACCATAAGAATGCTTACACTTAAAACAGCTTTGCTCAATTGGAAACTAAACATTAAACTCCTAATAATGGTGCTGCATTTAGCAATCGTTTTCATTCAATAAGAACAGGAAAACAGTAACAAATACAAAAGGGGCTTGAAATAAAATACTTTTTTACAAGACACAAGTTTTATGGGTGAAGTAGCCATGTAATTAAAATATATTAGATTACGACCGGCTCATTGAACAAAATACTGTGGTTAGTTGTCATTGAATGTTCCCCGAGGGCTGAAACGTCCTTATGTCGTAGACGAACCGCGCGTTCATGTTCCGAGATCCTTGTTTTGATCATTCTTTTTGTAGTTCCAATATATTTTCTCCCACAATCACAAGGTATACTGTAAGTTCCAGAATTGGACAGCAATGGTCTAGCGTCCTTTGGATTGCGGAGCAGTCCTTCTACCTGGTAATGTTTTGCAGCCTCATACCCTGTTGCAAAATTGTATAGAGAAACAGCATGGTGATTCGTTTCTTTGCAGGATTAGTGACAGACGGTCGTAATCTAATCAGCCGGCCTTGACACTTCGGGCTCTCTGTGCGCGTTTTTTGAAGCGGAACTAGTCTATTTAAGGCAGCGTTCTTTAGTGGTTGTTCATACCATCTTTGCAGATTTGCTGTTTACACCCTGAAAATGACTTCAGATTAGAAGTTGAAACATTGGTTCCTGTAAATATCGGACTTCTCCGCTCTCACTGTTTTAAATTTCTTAACGTCTGCTTGTTATGAGTGGCTCTTTTTGAAGATTTTATACGTGTGTGCCTGGAGTTCTCTGTATTTTATATTTTAATTACATGGCTATTTCACCCATAAAACTTGTGTCTTGTAATCTAGTAGCTGGCCATGAAAGCTTTCGTTCCAAGATAAAAGATAATGGTATTCCTTTTGAGACTGTAGACATACTTTGTGCAGTTTCTTATAAAGATTTCTATGCTTCTAGTCCAGGGTTTTTCAACCCCTTCTTGGCCAAGTACCACCTCAGGCTCCACTCTCCTGCTGCATACTACCAGAAGTGACTGGCAATGACATCATTGCCAGTTACTTCAGGGTTTTCAGGTTTTTGGAGACCAAAAAATGCAGGTAGGAGGCTCTGGGAGGGTCGTTCTCAGCATTCCCAAGAGGCTTGGCCAAAGGCAGGAGCCTCTCGAGAGCAAAAACACACCACCAAAAGCACCGCGTCAGAGTGGGGTTCTGTTGGTCCGAGTACCACCAGCAGTCGGCCGAAGTACCACTGGTGGTGCTAGTAACACTGGTTGAGAACCCCTGTTCTAGTCCACGTTAAATGTTGCCAATGGGGTAGGAGGTGAGGGACAATTATGGTCGTATGTTATTTGTGTATTAGAAAATTTCCAATAAACTTTACTTTTTTAAAAACTTTTTTTTACTACTTTTTTACACCAAGACATCGGCACATAACATTGTAAGCAGCAAAAGTAACTGCACACTTGACATCTAATCAACATAGGCTGCAATTGTGTGCACACTTACATGGGAGTAAGTTCCACTAACACAGTGGGACTTTACTTTTGAGTATGTGTGCCTACAGTTGTTCACAGACTACACTAGTAGAAAACTAAGGACAATGAAGTAAATCCTTGGATTAATTCAAGCCCATTCTGTAAAAAGGGTGAAGAAATAGAAAAGTAGCAACATTCTTTGAAGAATCGACAACAGCATCAAATCCAGCACTTCCCCAAAGTTACAGGCACATTTGCAGCCAAATTCATACCCATTTCCAATTACACTGCTAACGTGTGCCAGAATGGGAGAAAGAAAAATAAGGTCAGATACCTTTGAATATTTCTGTAGCTCAGTGTCATCTGTAATTGGCATGTCCACGGTGACAACCTAAACAGTGTATACCAGAAAAACTTCCATGAGTGCTTGAGGCGCCAGTTTTATTACACAGTCAACAGACTAAAATGTTATGTGTATAGAAGATTTAAATCTAAAACTTTGTAACAGTGCCCATTTGGGGGAGAGAAGTGGTCCTCTCACACTCCCTGATCGCATTCCTATACAGTATTCTTGGACGTAGTGGTAGGATGAAGTCACAGGGAAGCGCCAATCACACTGCTTCTGTAACAGAACCAGAGATGCGGCTGTGCTCCCACGTGGGAGGGGCTGCTGACGCTACGCCCCCATGTGACCACAGGCGTGACGTCACGCGGCCCCAACCACGCCCTCTCCGTGCCGATTTCCAGGCCATTTGGCGCCAGGGCAGGCGGGAGGGCCCAACCTCCGTGCAGCAAAACCGGCGGAGACCCTAATAGAAGAACGGCAGGCAAGTCCTACGCCCTGGGGCCCACCGCACCAACCCCCGCGACGCTTCTGAACAGAACAATGTGGTTCCATTGGGTGTTTGACAAGTCACCATCTTTCAGCCTCAACTAACTCAGAAGGTTCTTGTAAGGGCAATTGGAGATAATCAAGTCCTTTGTACTAGCTTATAGCAAAGTACAGCCAAAATAACGAGATAAATAAGCCCTACATAAACTATCCGACACAACAAGGTTTCTAGCTCCTACTGGGTAGTCTTGGTTTTGACTAAGGTGGCTTATTTTAATATTACCAAGCATTACCTGAACTTCAACTACATAATATCAAAACTATTACTAAAATGAAGAAACACTCGGTGAATGAAGTAAGGGAAATGTCCTATTCCCCCACCCCATTTTTTCTACATGCAAGTGGCCCGTTATGAATACAGAAATATAGTGATATTTTTGGTGGGGTCACTGTGAAGAAACTTAACCGGATGAATAAGATCAAAAAGTTTTGTTATTAAAACAATCCCATCCTTCAACTTGAGATGTTCAGGGAAACCTAATATTCTTCACAGCGGTTGATAATTAAAAAACCCAAGATATTAAACTGTTCTCTAAAAAGTATACAATATTAAATTCAGAATGTTGCAGTTTAAAGAAACAATATACACAAAGCATATTGATAACATACCATAATTTCAAAATCAGGTCCCAGCAGTTTTTCCCACTTGGATTTCAATTTATTTTCCAACGACTCTAAGGTTTTGCCTAAATAAAGCAGTGAATATTTAAAACCAACTCTTGTGTAAGTAGACTTATTTCAATACACATCAATAAAATATAGACATGAAAAATAAAGGCACCTGAACAGGAAGAGGGGACCAGGGTGTGTTACCTTGGGTCTCTTGTGTAGCACAGAGCAGAACAGAAGTTTTGCAACAGAACAAAACTATCAGCTAAAATGAGATATATTCTGTTTGAAAAGTATGAAAGGCAATGGCTGCACTGATAAGAGTGCATTCTGAGCAGCGCAATCCTATCCGGTGCTGGTGCAGCGGGGCCGCACAGCCCACGCCAAATCCAGCACTAGGATTGAGCAGGCTGGAAGTCTTGGGGTAAGAGGACATTTGTCGTCTTACCCCGTGTCAAACCCCAGCCTGCTCAGTGGGGCTACTCGGATCTGTACCAGCTAAATGGTTGGCGCAGGCCTGAGAAGCCCCATTTAGGGCTTCCAGGTCTGGGAGGAAGGAGGCGCAGGATGGAGTGGAGGCTTCCACTCCAATACAGTGGAGGCTTCCTCTGCCAATCCTGCCCTCTCCCAGGCCCGAGAAGCCCCCCGTTCCGCCCTACCCCATGCACAAACACCCCCTCCCTCACCTCCTTCTGACCATCCTGCCACCCTGCCCCTGCACCGCTCAGTGCTGGACTCGCCTCCAATGGTGGTCAGGGGACAGCGGCGGCAGACCAGGACAGGACTCTCCGCCAGCATTCCCTGCTCCAGAGTCATTGCAAACATGCTCTATGGTACTTTTGCAACTCTCTAGGCCAGCGCACAGGCTGCTGCGCCGGCATCAGGGAAGGGTTAGGATTGCGCTTTTAATTGTATAAAATCAGTCATCCCTAGCTACAAAGTACGTTTCCATCGACATCTTTTTGTTATAAAATTCACTCCCTGAGAATGGTACAGTTCCCCACTTATGCTATCATGTCTCAAGAGGTGAGCACCTGACATGACAAAAGCTGTTATCCAGGGCACATGCAGCCAGAAGCGTTATTTACACATTTAGCGGGTACAAAATCTTGCCTGGCTTAATTAGGCCAATGAGTAACATGAACTTTAGCATAAACTCTAGTTTAAAAATCAGCCTTCTGTGGGAACTTGGCTATCTTAACGTTTATATCTTTTCAGCTTTCTTACTTGTGCAACCAGAGCAGTATTACAGCCTGGTAAGACAATTTGACATGGCTAGACATTATAAAAATGACTGCCTGCCCTGCATTTGACCCCAGTAAGAAACTCAAGAGTGCTTATAAAAAATTCCTCCCCTAAGTAATATTTAACTTGCAGAAATCAAAGGCTCCCACATGCAGACAACAACAACAACAACAACAACAAAAGGAACAGTGGCAGCAACTAGAGGATAAGTTTACCACAAGCTATTTTGTTTTATTGCCTATTTTGTTACAACTTTGGACAAGTCACAGGACATTTCATTATGAACAGCAGTCTATGCCAATACAACTTAAATGCACATTGCAGTTCTTAGCAGGAGCAGCCCATCCATTAGGCAAGGTGACACAGGTTGCATCAGTGGCAGATTGTTTGGGGGGGGGGGTTGGCAAAAGGGCCCTTCACACCAAGTCTACCACCACCTCCCTGCAGCTTGCTGCGGATGCAACCCGCACCGATCCGCTTTGTGGATCACCTGCCTCCTTACCTTGCTCCAGGCATGGTTCCTTCAAATATAGAAATGCAGGACTTCCAGTTTGATTTACAGGGACAATGCTTCTTTATTTGCACAGCCCCTCTAAATCAAACCTGTGCTTCGGTAACTGAAGAAACCACACGAGGAACATGGTAAGCAGCAGTTTTGTGATTGTGCAAAGGTAGCAGACGCAAGGCGGCACTGGGGAGCGATTCAGTTCATGGCGCGGCTAGTTACATAAGAACATAAGAACATAAGAAGAGCCCTGCTGGATCAGGCCAAAAGCCCATCTAGTCCAGCTTCCTGTGTCACACAGTGGCCCCACCAGATGCCTCAGGGAGCACACGAGACAACAAGATACCTGTGTCCAGTCGCCACTCCCTTGCACCTGGCACAGAGAAAACCCACTTCTAAAAACCAGGAGGTTGCTTATGGCTTGTAACCTGTGATGGTCTTTTCCTCCATGAATTTGTCCAAACCACTTTTAAAGGCATCTAGGCCAGGTGCCATCACCACATCCTGTGGCAAGGAGTTCCACAGATGAATCACACGCTGGTTAAAGAAATATTTTCTTTTGTCTGTTCTAACTCTCCCTCCACTCAATTTTAGTGTGTGTCCCCTGGTTCTGGTGTTGTGCGAGAGGGAAAAGAATTTCCCTCTATCCACTCTCTCCATCCCATGCATAATTTTATAAGTCTCAATCATGTCCCCCCTCAGGCGCCTTTTTTCTAGGCTGAAAAGCCCCAGACGCTGTAGCCTTTCCTCGTAAGGGAGGTGCTCCAGCCCACGAATCATTCTGGTCGCTCTTTTCTGCACCTTTTCCAATTCAATTATATCCTTTTTGAGGTATGGTGACCAGAACTGGACACAATACTCCAGATGTGGCCTTACCATCGATTTGTACAAAGGCAGAATATTGGCCGTTTTATTCTCAATCCCCTTTTTAATGATCCCGAGCATGGAATTGGCCTTCTTCACAGCCGCCGCACACTGGGTCGACACTTTCATCGACCTGTCCACCAGGACCCCAAGATCTCTCTCTTGATCCGTCACAGACAACTCAGAACCCATCAGCGTATATGTGAAATTTTGGTTTCTTGCCCCAATGTGCATCACTTTGCACTTACTTACATTGAAGCGCATCTGCCATTTTGCTGCCCATTCTCCCAGTTTGGAGAGATCCTTCTGGAGCTCTTCACAATCCCTGCTGGTCTTCACCACCCGGAAAAGTTTAGTGTCATCCGCAAACTTGGCCACCTCACTGCCTATCCCCGACTCCAGGTCATTTATGAATAAGTTGAAAAGCACCGGTCCCAAGACCGATCCTTGGGGCACACCGCTTTTCACCTCTCGCCATTGTGAAAATTGCCCATTGACTCCCACTCGCTGTTTCCTGGTTTTCAACCAGTTCCTAATCCACAAGAGGACCTGCCCTCTTATTCTCTGACTGTGGAGTTTTCGCAGGAGCCTTTCATGAGGGACCGTGTCAAACGCCTTCTGAAAATCCAGATATATAATATCCACGGGTTCGCTCGCATCCACATGCCTGTTGACCTTTTCAAAAAATTCTAACAGGTTTGTGAGGCAAGACTTCCCCTTGCAGAAGCCATGCTGACTCTCCCTCAGCAGAGCTTGTTCTTCTATGTATTTTAAGATTTTATCCTTAATGAGACTTTCCACCATCTTCCCTGGAACAGATGTTAGGCTGACCGGCCTGTAGTTTCCCGGGTCCCCCCTCCTTCCTTTTTTAAAGATTGGTGTGACATAGTTAGTTCATCTAAAAAGCACTTGCTCTATGTCAGCGGCCCACCAGTATGTCACGACCCACCACTAGAACTAGATGCTGTCCCCTGCCACCTTAAGGGGCAGGGACAGCACGGCAGTGGCGATCCCTGGGATCTTTACACTCACCGGAGGTCCAGACGGCTTTTGGAGGGTGCGGGGAGGCCTGCGGACCCCTCCACAGGCCTCCCTGAGCTTCAGATCGCCTCTCCACAGCAATTTACGGCCACGTCCGGTTTAAAAATGAGTGAAAAGATGACACTTCCTCCCCCCCCCACCGGCAGCACGATCCCCAGGATCACTGCCGCCGCTGTCCCCACCCCTGTAAAGAGAAATAATGCTCTATATTAATATTGTTAGAGGCTTATACTGTAGTGTAAGCAAAAAAAGTGTCACTTTAAACTACTGCAAGTACTTCTCTAAATCAGAAGGCTTTGCAACAAAGAATAAGGAGATACCCTTAAGGGTCACTTTGAAGAAAAGGCAGCACACCTTGTTGTACTGAGCTTTTAAATAACGTGAAAGTTACACAAATTTAGACAACTCCCATTTCAATCAGAACAACAGAACCACCATCAAACATGGTAACACAGTTGAAGCACAACATCTGAGAGATCAAATGAGCAGACATACCTGCCTATTTAGAAATGAGTCCTATTAAACACACAGCGCAATCCTATCCAACTTACACCACTGGTGTAAACAGCGGTGCAGCGAGAACAAGAGGCCCCAGAATGGGAAGGAGATTCAAATCCCCTTTGAATCCCCCCTTTGGAGGGGATTTGAATCCCCTTTCCGTTCTGGGGCATCCCGTTCTCACTGCACCGCTGGGTTACACCGGTGGTGTAAGTTGGATAAGATCGTGCCGACAGTGATATTTATTTCTGGGACAACACACATAGGATTGGGCTGTATGTTTCTCATGTTCATTGATACTGCTTCCAACACTTGAGCCGTGTGTCACTTTGGACTGCTCCCAATCAGTTTCTTCCAGACCAGGTAGCTCAGTTGCCTGGCCAGAATTATTCACTTCAGAACCGAGATTCCAGGACTCTGTCGTGCCTTTTGTATGACCTTGGTTGTCCAAGATAAACACACAGACACAAGAAGATCACAGCAACACAAAGATAATTATTTCTTTAACCCAACTGTATCAAGAACCTTGCACTGGATTCATTTTTATTAAAACCAGTTCCTTTGAAGATGGTATCTTTCCTTTGCAGCCTTATGTAAATGCTGAGAACATCTGAAGTTTCATTAAAAGAACTTTAAGCTATTTGCTACTCAAGCTATGTATACACTATTGTTTTGATACAAGATCTTCAGTTAGGTGTTCCCATATAACAAATGTGATCAGCATTGTCAGCATCAGAAGGAAGGAAAATCTAGATTTGCAAAATCTCCCTAGATAAGCACCATTAGTTTTCAGTCTGGGAAATAGAAAATGCAGGAGAAGATTGATGTGAGAACCCACAATTATGCAGTCCTTATGAGATATACACTTCACCTTCATGCTTGATGTGTTCCCAGCAAGAAACATTAGAGTAAACTTTGCAAACACACCTGCTGCCATAATGTGTGAACTGACTGAGTGAGGAACCAATCCTCAGTTCCCCTTTACAGTTAAACCCAACCCTTTTTTAGCAAGAGGCATCTCTAGGGTTTGCGTCACCCGGTGCAAGAGCTCATCGCATCACCCCAGCAGTGTCACTAAGGTTGATGTCACCTGGTGTGGTAACTCATGGTGTCACTCCCATTAACTTTATTTTAATATATAACAGTACAGGTCACCCAAGAAATCAGTAACCAACAACAACAACAAAAAAAACAGTGGCCAACTTGATGACACACACAACTGAATAAGACTTCTAGTATTAGCTCTGATACAAAGAAATGAGAGTTAACTCATACTAACACCTTATTGGTTTCATGCTGTGTCGTCAAAACACCTCACTGGTTGTACAGAAATAGGATGTATGGGATTATCTGCCATGTAATTTTTTTGTTGAAGAAATAAAGTTTTAAAACTTGTACAACACTTGTACAACACTTGCATCCGTTTCTGATTAACCAATTAACCCTTTCCCGCGCTTTTCTCAACGGTTCTCCTTGATAAGTCTGTAAGGTATTTTGCGCAGGTATAGGACCATCTGCCGGTTGGTGCCAGGTTTATGCTTTGAAAAAATCCCAAGCGAGGGAAGAAACGTAAGCAGAGGACTAAAGTCTTTTTTCTTGTCTGATCTGGATAATCCTTGGACACTGCTACCATTGGCTTTTGTTGAAGGTGTTGTTTGTTAATAAGGAATTTCTCCAGACAAGTGTTGTACAAGTTTTAAAACTTTATTTCTTCAACGAAAAAAATTACATGGCTGATAATCCCATACATCCTATTTCTGTACAAATTGTAACATGCCATGAGAATCTCCATACCCCACTGGTTCTTAGAACAATCAGTCTTATTGGTCAGTTTTGAAAATCCACTTGTTACTTAAGGCAGCTGTGTTTTCTTTTTCCGGTTATTTGGTCATAACGTTCGATAGAATAAAGATAATTCAAAACAGTTTGTTTCACTACATTCTGCATTAAATTACCTTTCCAATGACATATAATGAAATGGTATTATTCATAAATACAAGGTTTCCACAATTTTGGCCACTAGTGGTGTCATCCCCCCTGAGGGTGTCACCCAGTGAGGTCCGCACCCCCCCCACACACACACACAACACCTCCCTAATGATGCCTTTATCCACTGCATCACACCAGGATTCAGGTCTCCCTAGATTACTAGGATGGGCAGCACAATCCTACCCAACTATACTGCCCTAAGCTGCTGCAAATGTGTCATAAGGCACGTTCACAATGACTCTAGAGTAAGGGTCGCCAGCGCTAGGCAGACAGCCCTTACTCTGCCGCCGGATCTCCATGCAGTCGCCGGAGGAAGGTAAGGGATCCCCCGCTGGCCGCATTGGCGGTACAGGAAGTGAAGGAGGGGGCCATTGGCTGTGCCGGCCCGGGAGGGGGCAGGGGTGACATCCACCATATCCCCGTCCCTGGTCGGCCGGCGTGGCCATTTCACGGCCTCCTCCGACTACCGCCAGGTCCCCGATTTACACCGGAGGAAGGGGACGAATGTTCCAAGTAGATGTCCGGGCAGAGCGGCCCGAAAAGGGGATAGGATCCAGCGGGTGGCCCTGGCCGCCCGCCAGATATTTGGGTACGATTGCGCCATCAATTACGGTCCCCATGCACACTCTGTGTCCATCAACTACATTTCATTGATGGTAGCACTACTTAATGTGGTTGCAGCTGCTAGCACATATCACAGTTCCAAATTTCTTTAAGAAACAGGAGTTTTAATGAAAATTTAGCTCAATTAGTGCTAAAGAGAAGCTACATATTTTATAAAAAATGCTTTTTACATTAAGTTTGAAAGGTGTTTCTAGACTTTGGACAGGGCATTCAATTAGTAGTGTTTTATTTTAGTGCTATTATAATTAAGTGCCTGTCAGCATTTCCAATATTGGTATCTATTTTTGGAATTTAATTCGGCCATTAAATTTCGTTCCAGGGTGAACTTTTACAGGCAGTGTTTTAGTATCAACTACGTTTGAAATGAAATGACTGCTTTTAGCTCTCAAGCAAGAATGGTAGATGAATATATTTACCAGTGTGAAAACACGTATGTTACTGTATTCTAAAAGCTCTTTTTATCCTTTCTGTAACAAAACTGAATCTTACCAAATGACAAAACTACGGATATAGAATTGGCATGCTACAGATGACTTATTTTGCTTTTAAATCATTCCCATTCAGTCTATGAGTGCCCGCATATGGTGAAAACCAACATTACTCAATGTCATCACACCTTGTCAGCTGCAGCTTGAAACAGGAACGTCAGCGTTGCTAAAGCTGCAGTATAGTGCATCTAATGAACTAAAAGGTTAGAGATACAACTTGGCAAAGAAATATATAATGAAAAGTACAGATTGGCATCCTCTGCCATGTAGTAGTTACAGGCACTGGCGTCACTACAGGGGGGGGCAGAGCTGTAAGTTCTTCCGTGATCGGAGCCTCCGTTACACGGAAGAACGAAGCGCCCCACCCCCGCGCCTTCCGACCCATTCAAAGTGGTGAAAACAACGCGCATTCACCGCTTTGACTGGGTCGGAAGGCGCGGGGGGCGGGGCGCTTCGTTCTTCCGTGTAACGGAGGCTCCGATCACAGAAGAACTTACAGCTCTGCCCCCCCCCGTAGTGACGCCAGTGGTTACAGACAAGACTATACCCCAGTTGCAGACAATCAGCATTGACATATATTCTCTGTTCTGACCTCTCTCACCAGCTTATGGAAAAGAGACACTCAGCAGCTAGACATAAGCATATAATCAACAGAGCTCTGACACCATCCCACCCCGGGCACTGGGCACCACCATCCTTGTTCCAGGCATTAAGCAATGGCTGTGGAGCATCTGCAGGTAGAAGGCATTCAGTTCGTGGCTTTCTCCCCATGCCACACCTCTAAAGATCCAGCACCTGTTCTCAAAAGCAGGTTTGGAGCTTCTGATCCAAGATCCGAGTAGTGCAGCTCCAAAAATGCATCCATACAACAGATTCCACAACAACGTGGTCTTAACAAAAGCTTGTGGTGTCAACTGACAGACATAGGTAAGGAACCAGTGTGGAAAAGAGGCATAAGTACATGCAGACTACGAGGAATGACTGTGCATCAAACACCACTCAGGAGGTTTTAACCAAAGACAAAAAAACATGACCCTTAATGCCTATGCAAACCAAGACACCACCAACCATGACAAAGCAAACCATTTGCTTGTCTAAATAGTCCTAAGTGCAACTTCTGCCTATTAGACTGAACATGAAATCCTGTCACGGTTGCCACCTGTTTTGTTTCTGGACTGATGAATGAATCAAGCATCAGTGAACTAAAATCCTGGATTTCTACATTGTATTCTATGGGCAGCTATCGCTTCCAACCTTGGGGAAAGCAAAAAAGGCTTCAGAGTCAGAAAGTCCCTTCTCCAGACAATGAGTTATCTCTATGGTCATACATGCAAGAGGTAAGCAGCCAGACAGCCACTGCTTCTCTTACATGTCAATCCTAGCTGCGACTTTTGTTCTCACTGAATGATGAGGGAGAATACTGCCTGCTCCCTCCCCCCTTCTGCCTCTGAATTTACATGGGCTAGAGACTCATTTAAAATAAATAAATTAGGAATTCATGACCGAAATGGACACCAGGTGGTATGTCCATAAACCCAGCATAAACTAAAAAAGTGGGCCATGTGGCAACCCCTACATGCTCAACTCTCCTCTAATACTGATGAGATGCACGCTATTCAAGAGAGACTCTACCAGAATTTTGTTCATCTAATGCAGAGGTTCCCTAACTCCTGGGAAGGCCTTACGCTGCTCTAAGTAGCAGCGGGGCCTTCCCAGGAGTGGCGATGACACGCCTGGGATCGCGCCACCGCTGCGCCCGGGATCGCCGTTGTTACCGTCATTGGTGGGCAGTGGGTGTCCCTCGGGGGTTGCGGGGAGCCTGCGGACCCCTCTGCAGGCCTCCCCAAGCGTCGGAGCAGCGCTCCGACGCGATCGCAACTGACTTCCGGTTTCGCGTAAAACCGGAAGTCAGTTGCGATCGCGTCGGAGCACAGCTCCGACGCTTGGGGAGGCCTGCAGAGGGGTCCGCAGGCTCCCCGCAACCCCCGAGGGACACCCACTGCCCACCAATGACGGTAACAACGGCGATCCCGGGCGCAGCGGTGGCGGCGGCGGCGCGATCCCAGGCGCGCCGTTGTCGTCACCGCGGGTTGCCATGCCCCTTAAGGGCATAGCAACCCTTTCTTCCTGGCTGGGGCGTCGCGACGCCCCAGTTAGGGTACCACTGATCTAATGGTTTAGAAATCCTCTGTTCAAATGCATGACTTACCAACTGTATGTAGATTTTGCTTTCTTTCATTCTCAGAGTTGTCTTTCTGCTCTTGGTCCTTTCCATTCGCATTATCCAAGTTAATTTCAGTCCCCACAGTGCCAGTTGGGGATAAAGTTTGCACATTTGGCTGCACTGCAAGTGTTCCAAAAGCTTCCGGTCAGCTATGCAATCAAAATATATTCTAGAATGCAATGTCAGAGCCCTTGCTTCCATTTAGATATCAAGGTTTCTAAAACATACTGCCCAGGAAATACAACTGAAGGAATAATACTGAAGCATGCTGCACGATATCGTATAGTAATATAGTCTGAGTTCATACTGCACTAGAGCAGAAAGCTCTAGCGCAGGGATTCTCAACCAGTGGTACTAAGTACCACTAGTGGTACTTCGGCCGACTGCTGGTAGTACTTGGACAGCCGGACCACCGGAACCCCGCTCCAACGCGGCGCTTTCGCAGCACGTTTTTCCTCCTGAGAGGCTCCTGCCTTTCACCTAGCATCTCGGGAATGCTGAGAAGGGCGCTCCCATCCACCCAGAGCCTCCTACCTGTGTTTTCTAGCCTCCGAAAACCTAGAAGTAACTGGCAATGATGTCATTGTCAGTCACTTCCGGTGGTACACAGCAGGAAAGTGGAGCCGGAACTCGGCCGGGAAGGGGTTGAGAACCCCTGCTCTAGCACACTGGTGTAGTATGGTCTGAGTGGCCATGTAACTAGGATGCCACAGTCTGCACAAATTGCAGTGTCCCCAAGAGCAGCTCCATAGAGCATTTTAGCACATACTCAAGAGAGTGGAGGAACACAGCTATCCTTTCAGCTTACTTTTCTTATTTAAACTTACTTTTCTTAGAATTTAGCTATTAATCCTCCAAAGCATTCTCTAAGCATGCTTGCAATTTTCAAAACAGAACCAGGACTAACTGGTTCTGCAAGATTAACCAATCCAGATCACTATGAAAGTGATCTTGTAAATAAGTGAAACTGCATAGCGACCTCAAGTACAAATTAGCTATGTGCTTATTAAAACCAGCCTCAAGGTGGTTGCCTTGGCTAGTCAGAAATGCATATACAGTTAAGAAGAGCTTTACCTCTATCCAAGCCTCTTTCCGAAGAGAAAGCAGCATACAATGGTTTCTTTCGCAGCAACGCCAGGCGTACAACCGGTCCTGTATTCCGTAGTGCTTCCACTACTTCTTGGTTGGTATAATTCTGAATGTTAATCCCATCAACCTAATGCATATTAAATCATATAACTGTTTAGACTGCATGGGCAAGAACACCAGCATGGAGGGTATGCAATTCTAGATACCTAAAGATATATCCACAAACCCTTGGAAGCCCAGTTAAAACATGATTTCCTTATTATTCAACAATAATCCATTTTAGCAGTGCTTTTCATAACCTCACTATCAAAAAGGTAATCAATCTAGCTAGGTATTTTTAGCTGGGACTAAAACTGCAGGGGAAAGGAGGATCCTTGCAACCCGGAGTTCAGGATTCTGAACAAAAATTATCGAAAGAGCCAATATCAGATCCTTCTCACGTCATTACTTTCAACAGGGAGGAGCCGAGGTAACAAGTGCCCCTCATTTGCAGGGCTGCAGCCATCCGAGAACTGTTCTTCTATGATACATGGAATCACATATGAACAATATAACCATATGGGTGGAAAGATTGCATGGGTTTTGAAATCAGTGTCGTGCTGAAAGGAAGGGTTTATAAATATACTAAGTCCCCCATGTACACACACGTAGGGTTCCAGGGATCTATATGCAAGTTGAAATGTATATACTGTAGCTTAAAATATTCAGCTCTTTCCAGCCCAGCATACTGCACTTGTGCAAAAGCACCACCAAAGGGCGTACTGCTTCTGTGCAAAAGTTCCGATGCAGCAGTCCATAATGTGGAGAGCCAGTGTAGCTTCCATGTGACTAAGTGGAGGGAAGGGGAAATTCTTTCAGTCCTGAACATTTTAAAGCTATAGTAGTGATGTTGTGCAATGCAAAATGTCAGAGACTCCAACCGAGATTCACTTACAGCAATAATTTTGTCATCAACTTTTATTTGACCACTGTGTTCAGCAGCACTTCCAGGTATTATATTTTTGACAAAGATTCCTGAAGATTCCACTTTAAGAAAAAGAAAGACCACCACTTAATTTATTACATTTTAGAACACTCTTATTTTGCATTGCTTCCAGAACGAGTAGCTATTTCAGTCTTTCTATGGCACCTCTTTGCTGCACCTGATGTAGTAGATTCTAGTCCATTAAGGTTTATGCCACAATAAACGGTTAGACCATAAACTGAGACAACAGCATAGGCAGGAAAGAAGCATATTAATATTTTTGGAATATTTCTTCTTTTTTCTGAGAAGATCCTGTTACAACACTTGTCTTATTTTATCTAGGCTCAATTAATTAAACAACACCCTTTTGTTGATGATCCTTTAACCAATATAAAATCACTGGTGTGGTATCTATTCTTTACTCAGCTACTCATCTCATCTTTATTGCCAGTGAATTCAGCTATGTTCTCCTTTTTCTCTTTGCATTAATTATTTCTTACTTCTAAAAGCTTGCATTATGTTGCTCCCACTTAGCTTTCCTCTCTCTCTACATACTCGTTCTAGAGCACGGGTGTCAAATTTGTTTCAAACGGCAGGCCAATAGCATTTATGGTGCCAGTAGCGTAGCTACACCCATCACATGTGATGTCACAAGCCCCGCCCCAGGGGCGTGACATCACAAGCCCTGTCCCACACCGGATTTGGTGGCGCTGCCAAAAAAGCACCCCGGAGGTTTTTCAGGCGTTTTTAGGCCATTTGCAGCGCGGGCGGGCGAATTCTGTCACCGCAAACAGCCTAAGAGCAGCTGAAAAACCTCCGGGAAGTGCTTTTTTCGGTGGCACCAAATTGCCGCCAAATCCAGCAGCAATTGCAGCCCTGCCCATGTTGCCCCCCCGCCCCCTCTGCATGGTGCCTCCTGAGGGCCGGAAGTGACACCATTAAGCAGGAAGTGACATTGTTAAGCAGATAATGACCAGAAATAAGTACTTTCTTCTCAAGTAGGAACTCGTTAGCTGCAAATGTCTGGAGAGAAAATATGCAAATCTTTATCATATTTTCAAGATATGGGAGAGCCCAATTATCACGCAGGCTAGGCTTTCAGCAGCACTACTTCTGCCAAGGTGTCACTTCACAGATCAGCAGTGGAGAGCTGCTCTGTGAAGTGATGTCTTGGCAGAAGTAGTGCTGCTGAAAGCCTGGCCCACGTGATAATTGGGCTCTTCCAGCAGCAGCATCTCCCTCTCACCCCCCCTCTTGGTCTGCCCCTTCCCCCATAGAGTTCCTTGCGTTCCGAGGCCTCCTTCGGTCTCACCTTATCAGAGTTTCGGCAGAAGCGGTGCAGCTGAAAGGTGGCGCTAGGAGAGCCCAAATATCACATGGACCAAATAAAGAGCTTCCACTGGCCGTATCCGGCCAGCGGGACTTATGTTTGACACCCCTGTTCTAGAGCCTTGTGTTCATCTGGTACCAAGCTCTATGCTGAACCAAAGATTACATCAGTTGTCTCATACATCTGTCTGTTTTCTTTAGTGGCACCTTATTCTTTGGAAGTCACTGCCTCCAGATAGGTATCTGATCCAATCCCTTTCAATTTGTGTCTTTTCTAACCAACTGAAGATTCATAGTGCTTCCTTGCCCTGTTTCTGTTTATTTAGATTATAAGAATGCGGGCAGGGCTTTGGTTGTTTATATTAATCAACATTTAATGTTGCATGATGCATTTTTCTTTAAGATGCATAATATTTCTTATTAAGTAAAGTGCTTTTACAATTTTAGGAGGGTTAAAAAATGGTGTGTCCATTCTGCCAAATATTTAGCTGCAATAAAAAGCTTTCAGTACCTCAACTACACACACACACACACACACACACACACACACACACACACGCCTACAATATGGCCATCCACAATTATGGCCTTAAACCTTTTAAAATGCCACAGAACTCTGGGTTGTATCCTCAGTGCTTCTTCCATTTGCAAAAGAAGCTCTAAAACGTGCCATCCCTAACTTGCATGATCTCCCCTTCCCTCTGCAGACCCCAAATACCTGATCCTGTGCATTTCCCAAACCACAGGAACAAATTTTCAGGGGACACAGGGGGCTGCAGAAGGAAGAAAAGATCAGCTGGGGGGGGAGGGATCACCCTCCCCTCCTTGCGCAAATGGAACTTCTTCCATGAATGAAACAAACACAATACGATGCTTACGGTTTCATTTTGTGCAGTGCTCATAAATAGTTATTTACATATAGTTAAAACTCTATGGATTCTCAGCTTCTTCCATCATATGTTTCATTTCCATGAGTTTGATTTTAAAAAGATGTCTGTGTGTAGGAAGGACGAGCCAGGAAAACTTTATGTCAAAACTGAAAATCCCTCACACAAGGTTGAAAGTCACAGAATTCTTTTTATTACTGCACCAAAGATCTGGGGCAAAACCTGAAATTCTGTTTTTAAAAAAAGCAAGTAGCATGTCACAGTTTGGTATAGTCAAAGCTCAGATAATTGCATAGATGGACAAAACAGAGAAAAGGTAATCTTGTTTAAAGAGAAAGTCAGGAAGGTTAGTTGGATTGCCCATACATACAACTTTTGGCACAGAGAGAAGTGTTTTTCAAAAACAATTTATTCTACCTTAAAACATGTTATGTGTCAAATTATCCAACATTCCCCCTTTTTCCATTGATCAGTCAGTGTATAGCTCACCTCCATCAGAAACTCCAGAATAGCCAACAATTGTTATACCCAGGCTTTGTCCATCCTTTTTTATCAGCGGAACCTCACGAATTTCATTTTCCTAGGGAAAAAAGCAACACAGTTTATCTAAAGCTTATTGTGTATAATTTTAAATATTTGCATTAAACAAAATTGTTCCGCTTCTGCCAACAACTCCCATGGGCTCTTCACCCAATGGGCAGTATGCTTAAGTCCAAAATCCAATAAGATATTTTTTTTCAACATGTTTGCCATGTTCATATGGTCAGGGTTAAGTTTTGGAACAATCCATACCGGTGCTGTCATCTATTGGTGGGTACAGCAGGTTGCCAAGGAAAAGAAGGGCTTATTCCAAGTCTACGCAGTGATCAAGTGAACTGATATTACCCAAGGTCTGAATTACATCACAGCCTTCGATCCAAGAGAAAACGTTCTGAGGGTGTGGTTTTGTTTTGTTTTTTAAAATAGGGGGTCACACTGTTTCCCCACAAGAAACTGAGGAAGTAACGACATGTATACCTTATTGCCTCAATCCATACACAAATTGTCCCATAGTAAGGTACAAGGCAAAATTAAACTAAACACATTGCTGTATAACGTATATAAGGGATAACATGAACAAGCTTGAGCACTAGACAACAATGGGATATGCATAGAACAAAATAGAAGATGAAAAAATATCAATTTTTCAATGACAGGTTGCACATGCTACCATTTGACAGTCTCGACTACAATGATACTATAATTTGAAAAGTTAACATTTATCTTCTACAACACTGTGGACTAGAAGCGGTTAATCAAGCATTAGGAAACATGCAACATGATGGAAAAGACTGTCTCAAGGCTATTTCTCTGCAGAGTTAAAGTGACTTACAGCCCAATCCTAACCAACTTTCTAGCACCAATGTAGCCACAATGCAGCCCTTACCTTACAAAGTAAGGGAACAAATGACCCCTTACCTTGGCGAGGCCTCCATGACTGCCCCCCCAATGCAGGATGCAGCACATGTCCCATTGGCATGGCTGCATCAGCGCTGGAAAGTTAGTTAGGATTGGGCTGTAAGTCACCAGGGGCCATGGAGTTAACCTTACAGCCCAATCCTATGCTAGCCTTACAATGGTGGATCTTGCAATTTGCCAGCATAAAGCCCTGCACTGCAGCTGCTCCATCATTCTCTGGTTCACTACTGACCGTGGAAGAGTCAGTAAGCTCTGCACTGGCAGGCCACAGAACCTCCACTGGAGCGGTTAGGCTGGCGGCAGGGGTGGCTTGATGGAGGAGCGGGCTGGAGAAGCAGGCCAGGCCAGGGGCAGTGTGAGGATGGGAGGGAGAGAATCTTGGCAGCAGCTGTGTATGCTATGATCCTATCCCCCCCTTCTCAGCCCATACCCACCCTCAGGAATCTCCTTGGACTTATACTAGCAAAAGAGTTGGCATAGGTCCAAGGAGACCCATTGCAGACCAGATGGCTTATGGAGACTAGAGGCAAGTAAAAATATTTTTTACTTCTCTCTCTGGGGCTGTCTGGTTTGCATCGTCTCCTCCCTGACCAAAGTATGCAGCTTGTGATTCACTGGCAGCGCTACATGGTCTGGTCTGGCGGGGGATAGGTTGAACTCTTAAGTCTCCAAAAGATAGCATTTGTCCTAGCCAAACTTGGAACGCTCATTTCAGAGACCCAAGTGCAAACCTTTTCCTGTACTTCAAGAGGAAAAGAAGGAAAAAGCAGATGAACAACATTACAACATAAGAGGTAGAAATCTCTGAAAATGTTCCATACCACAGTCTAAAAAGCACAGTAGCAACAGATGGAGTACAAGCACAGCTTTGCTTACATCTCAAGACCTCCTGCATACTCTGAGTAGCATTTGTTGATTTTAATTACTCAAAACTGAGAAAGCTTTTGTTTAAACAAAGACACTTTAATACGACCACAACGAAATACATTAGAACAAGAGATTTTTAAGATTTATTTTTAGCAGCAAATGTATTAGTGTAGACTACAAAGACATTAGAACATCAATTTACCTGCCTCGAAACTTTAAACGGAAAAATATATCAGTGTCAAGTTGTAAACCAACTGATGGATGTGTTAGAGATAAATAAATAAAAAATTATAAATAAAAAATGTTAAACAAGCACTGTAGGAGACTTTCATTAGGACTATCTTTGGTGATTAGTAATAAGCAACTCTGTAAGGGGGATTTCAATTGTAGTTAGATTTATTTCATTTTAATTGGTCAAGGGTGTTTTTTAAATAAATACTGTACACACACACACCAGTATCTGGTTTTTTTTTACCTATTTTTTGTTACCTAATCCAAACCTTTGAGATAGACTGCAAATCTAAATATTTAAAAATAAAGAGATTCAATTATCAAAGCAGGATTTTTTTCTTAAGAGAGAGGTGATGAATATCCTGCACTGGTCAAGTAAAACCAACTATTCCAACCAAACCGCACAGTCAAAAAGGTCTAGTATAGGGGGTTCTCAACCGGTGGTATGCATACCACCGGTAGTTTGTGAGGTGGGTGCCGGTGGTACACACAAATACCCACCTCGCGTCAGGGGAGGTCTCAGGGTAAGCCTGCAAAGGCCGGTAGGAGGTTCAGCTCAGCGGCCAGAGCTCCAGTGCGTAGGTTTCACACACTGGGAAAAGCTCTCCCGCCTGCCTGGAGCCTCTTACCAGCCTTTGCAGGCTCTTGCTGAAGCTTGCAACCGGGAAGTAGCTGGCGATGACATCATCGCCAGTTCCTTCCAGCGGTACGCAGGGACCTTCCTGGCCCAGTAAGTGTGATGCCAGGTAGGGGTGTGTGTGTGTGTGTGTGTGTGTGTGTGTGACTGACTTCTGGAGAGAAGAACGAATCTGACTTCTGGAGAGTATATTTTGGACTAGAATGTTTACAGTATTGTAATCCATCTTCACACACACACACACACACACACACACACACACACACACACACACCACAAATAAATTTTACCATGTCTATGAATTCCTCAAGGGTCTTACTTGCTTTGAGATGCAATTAATGAGAGAATTGTAAAGTGTAAGATACTCACTGTACTAAATGTTCTGTCTTCAAAAGGAGACAACATGCTAACAGGTTGGGCAGCAGGGGTTGGTGGTGTCACAGTTATTTCACACCTTGGATCTCTTGCAACAACCATCCTGACACGGTTCCCACAGTTTCTCAACACTTGAGCAACCTGTTCTGAACTCATTCCTTGTACATTAGTCCCGCCAATTTCCAAGATGTGATCACCAGTTCTGAGTCTCCCGTCCTTCAAACATCAAATATAGTTTTACAAAGTTAATGTACAACTCAAACAGAATTCTATAGCGCCGAACTATGCAAAATGTCATGAATTAAATAATGCAGCACCGAGAGTTATTCTGAAAGATATTCAATATGAAGCATAAGTTTCTTTTACTGTGCTAAAAAATCTACTGCACAATCCATCAGTCAACACTCCAACATTGTTTTTATTAGGAAACTACAGCTGCAAACACCTGTAGTTTAGCAACTTCCTATAAAAATTGTGCTATCACACAGAACAGCCATTGGGTGGATTTTGATTTAGTGCTACTGGGAAAATAACTTTTAACACTCACCTACTATATTGCAAGACTATTGCCTTTTAAAGTACCGGTAATTCTGCATACTTTCAAAAAACTACAATTACAAGCAAAACCATTCTTGCAAATAGTATTTAACGGTTACAATAGTAAGTCTTAAACTATCATTCTTGTGTAAGAGCATCATTTTATATATATATATATATACACACACATGAAAACAATCCCCCCAACAAGCACCCCAATAAGCAACAAATATCACTGACATTGAGGATTTGATGAAACATGTTTTTCCCTCACAAGTTAACAGCCTTACTACTTTAGGATCATAATTGAGACCTGATACAGATATGAGAACAGGTAATCCCCCGGAAGATAACTGTCTATTCACAGTAACAGCATAACACTGGAACAGTCATTCACACAAGATTTCAGCAGCTACATTTGTGAGATACTAGATGTGCACAACAAGCAGAACAATGTATGACTGAAGTAGCTGCTGTGATCTTCCATGAGTGCTCCTCTGATGTGTACTGCTCATGCAAATAGACCATTTGTGCAAGCAACTACGTGTTTGGGTAAGTCACCCAACATATGGTGCATATAGTCACTCTCATATTTTTCTTTCCAAATTTAACATCATTACTCTCCTTTTTGTACTGTACCTCCAATCTTAGTCACTCAAGACTGTTGTAAATTAAGACAGTGAGACATAGGATATTGGATGCCAAAACATTTTGTTCCTTAAAGCAAAACAGGTGTTTCAATTCATTATATCAGACAGTTTTGTAGAGGAGACAGTAACAGCCAACTTTCTCAATTTTATTTCTTTTTGACTCTCGTTTTCATTTATATTCTGAATTGGAACACATCCGATAATCTGTCTCTTCTCTGTACATTATTAATAAAATGAAACTGAGCCCTCTTTGTATATACAAGGTTAGTGGCAGCAGTTTTCTTTAACATGCTTTTCTCAAACTTGCACTGAAATGCCAATCATGAAAGTTGTAGCTCCCTCCTTTAGTGCCAATTAGCAGATAGAGAAGCGAAGACGTTCATAATTTTTCATGAGAAGACTTTTCTCAAAGACTCAGGGTAAAGTCATAATTTTCAACAAGACAAATGTTCTTATGTTTTCAATGGACAGCAGTGATAACGTCAATACATTTATTCATAGAAGATGGTTAAGGAAAATAAGTCTATGCCCCTAATCATACATAATTTAATTTAGCAACCTGTGTCCGTTTTGACTCTCCAGGACATTACTGAATATTAATTCCAAATGGTGCACGTACTTTTAATACTTAGCTTGCGGCTAAGAACCAAGGTATACTTGAGAAGTAATTAATCGAACATATACAGTGCTGACAGCTTCGCCTTACCTTTCGTCTACTTGTATACCTAGTGATTTGATCATTAATATATACACAGGACAACTTCATGCTTCTGCCAAGTCATCGCTCAAAGCTTCCTACATCTGCATGTGCTCAGAGAGCCCACCCCAGGGAGAAGGGTACACCAGAGACACTTGTGAGAACTGGTACAGCATTGTGGCAAAGAGACTGAGCTGCAAATCAAAACTTCTCTGGTTTGAAGCTCATTTTTTGCCAAATACTCACTAGGTGGCCTTATATAAGCCAGCCCCTCTCTCTCAGCTCCCCAGCTGCAATATGGAGATAATTATATTTACTCGCTTTATAGAGTTGATGTAAGGACAACATCAAGATAATTTCTGCGAAGCATTCAAAAAAGGCTATGAGCAAATGCTAATGCCTTGTACAAATGCATTGGCAGTGCATAATAGGTTCTCCCACTGTTGATCTTTCTTTGATCCAGGTGCTTCCTCCACCACTGGGCTTGCAAGCATAACAAGCCAAGAATGGGGGAGTGGGGTGTAGCCATGCCATTTGGTCACTTCATGACAATGGAAATGGTACGCAGAAAGGAAAACTGCGATGAAAACCTTTCACCGCAACTTGTCACAATGGAGTGATCAGCACTGCTGGGATTGGACCTAGCCATTCACCTGCTAACACAGCAGGGATGAAAGACGACAGAGAGGAAAGATGTGAGTGTAATTCATCTCTTCACTTCCTTCCCAACTTCCCCACTGTTATCAAACAAATCAATGAAAGGCAGAACCAGACCTGGAGAACCAGCCCATGGACCTCTAGAAATGCTCATTTGCCCTCCATTGTTTTTAGGAGACAGTACTTTAGCCTACTGTAGAATTTCCAAAAGATATTCATGGATTTACGAAAAAAAATCACATAGTATAACAAATTACCTTATCAGCGAGTCCTCCAGGAACAATAGTCCTTACCACAACACCAATTGATTTTCCTCCTACAATTCCAAAACCTAACCCCGAGCCATCATTAATAAGCTCAACGTCTTCAATATGGCCCCAATTGATCTGAAAAAGGTAAAAGATGAATGTTCATTCACCATGATACTTCTGTAAGTACTAAGAACCCTGAAGAGGCACTTTCCTTAAAACACATGCCTTTTTCGAGGTATCAGCCACCACTGCTCAGATCATTCACAACAAATGAAAAGCAAGGATAAAAACTGTGTGTCTTACTAATTTACAGCTAATCACAAGTAACGCAATCTTGAAAGAGACCTGGATTCATCTCATTTGCTCATGCTTCCATTATTGTTATCTCCTTTAGTACGCTGCTGTGAACAGTACAATGTTACTAGATTGTATTGAAAACTGATTGAAATGTCTCTAAAATACTACTTAGTTTTGAAGTCTGGGAGTTCTGCAAAGCAACATGAAAGTAAACAAAGCTGAAGGGACAACTAAATTCAGCTAATCAGTGTGGTACATTAATTTTCACCATTGGGGAAAAAAATCACTGAAACCAAGGACACAAGTTCACACCTTTAGTGACTAGAAGACATATAAGCACACAAAGTACTCCTGACAATGAGGTCAGCTGCTCATAAACTAAGTTTTAAGACTCTCTGTAGTGTAGAGGAATCTGTGTGTGCATTTTTTTTTATATAGTATTTTTTATTTTAAAAAACAACAAATAACAAATAACAAATAACAAATAACAATTAACATCAAAAACCCTACAAAATTGATACAATCAGGTACATCACAACCAGGATAAACTAACAAGATACAATAGGAATACTAACACCCGGACAACATTCTCCAATAATATAACTATTCAACGAATCTCTTACATAAAATAAATTTCACTATATCTTAATCTATCTCGCCCATCCTGCACATCCATATAATCATATAATCAATAACAATTTTTTTTTATGATTATCTTTTCATCCAATCGTAAAATGGTTGCCACCACTCTATTTTCTTTTTTACATCTCCATCTCTCAATCTTTCAGTTAAGACGTCTAATTCTATCAAATCATAAATCTTAATTATTAACTCTTCCATCTCTGGTATAGTCTGAGCTTTCCACTGCTGAGCATACAGCAACCTAGCAGCAGTAACTATATGTATAATAATATATTTATCTTTTTGGAATGTTATTGCTGACATCATATTCAATAAAAATAACTCTGGTACAAACGGCAACTTGCAACATAATATCTCTTCCAAAACCTGATGGACCATCTTCCAAAATGTTTTTGCCTTGGCACATGTCCACCACATATGAAAAAAGGAGCCTTCCAAAATGTTGCATTTCCAACAAATACTTGAAACATTCTTATACATCTTACATAACTTCTTCGGTGTTAAATACCATCTGTAAAACATTTTATATAAATTCTCTTTATATGCAACAGCTTTAACCATTCCAACACCTGAATTCCAAACCTGTTCCCACTCATGTAAATGGATCTCTCGTCTTAAATTTTGTGCCCACAATATCGTAACATCTTTAACTGTTTCGTCTACCATCTCAAAGTCCAGTAAAAAATTATACATCTTGGTTACATATTTGTCCTCAGTATTTAAAAATACCTTATCAAATTCAGTTTCACTCAGGTAAAAACCTATTTTTTGATCTTCCCGTATCCTACTTCTAATCTGGTTTTGAAACCAAGTATCCATAATAATACCTTCCATCCTTAATCGGTTCTCATCTCTTAACTCTCCTTGGGAATCAAGCAAGTCTTTATATGGTCTGTTTTGCGAATCTTTTATCCAATCTGGTCTATTAGCTATTTCTAATGGTTTTACCCATCCAGGTATTTTGTCATAGATCTTATATCTGATCTGCTCCCAAACCCAAAGCAAGGATTTCCTTAAGCCATGTCTTTTAAAAAATGCATAATATTTAGCTTTATCATACATCAAAAATGCAGGCCAGCCCACTTGTAATCCTTCTGCTTCTAAGATAACATAGTTCTCTTTACTCTTAAGCACCCAGTCACGAATCCATTGCAAGGCTGCAGCTTGATAATAACATAACCAATTGGGTATAGCCAACCCTGCTCTTTTCTTCTGATCTTGCAATAGTTTCAGACGAACTCGTGGTTTCTTGCCACTCCAAATAAATCTCGATGTCATCTTGTCCAGTTCAAGAAAAAAAGTTTTTTTCATAATTATTGGTATTGTTTGAAACAAAAATAACAATTTGGGTAATACATTCATTTTAATAACTGATACCTTCCCACTTATTGACAATTGCAGATTTTTCCACCTCTCCAAATCTTGTTGAATTGCTTCCAAAACCTTGATATAATTGTCTTCCATCAAAGAACTGACTTTTTTAGATAAATTAACACCCAAATATTTAATCTTCTCCGCAACCTGAAATCCCAGTTCGTTAATCTCAGCAGCTTCTTTTTGTTTCACATTTTTTAACAAGATTTTTGTCTTCTCGTAGTTCACCACCATACCAGCCACAGCACCAAATTCCGACAAGTCCTCTTTAAGTACCGGTAAAGACTCTTTTGGATCCTCAAATACAAAAACCAAGTCATCTGCATATGCCTGTAACTTAATATGATGATTTTTAATCTTAAGTCCCCTTACTCTATCATCATTTCTAATTAAAATGTTCAAAATCTCTATCGTTAATACAAACAAGAGAGGTGAAAGGGGGCAACCTTGTCTTGTACCTTGTTCAATCCGTATTTTCTCAGTAAGACTACCATTCACTTTAACCATAGCTTCTTGTTGTGTATAAATAGCCTTGATGATTTTGATAAATTTTGGTCCCAATTTCATTACTTCCATCACTTTAAACATAAAAGCCCAATTCACATTATCAAAGGCCTTTTGAGCATCCAGAAACATCAAACCAACTTTCCTTTCTGGGTGATTTTCATAATACTCTAAGACATCAATTATAGTTCTTACATTCTTTTTCAATTGTCTCTTAGGTAGAAAGCCCGACTGATCTTCATGAATATAATTCATCAATACCTTTTTCAATCTCCAAGCTAGAATTGATACATAAATCTTATAATCCGTATTCAATAAAGATATAGGTCTATAATTCTTGATATCAGATTTATCCAAATCTGATTTATGAATTAAGGAGATCATTGCCTGTTTCCATGTCGCCGGTACCTCTCCCCTATGAACTATCTCCTGAGCCAATGTCTGTAGTGGCACCTGTACCACATCCACCAACATTTTATAAAGTTCCGCAGGTAAACCATCTGGACCTGGAGATTTGCTACTTTTTTGTCTTAAAATTGCTTCTTTAACTTCATCTAATGTAATATCCTCTTGCAAGAAGTCAGAGTCTTGTTTACTAATTTCCGGTATTTGGACTTTCCTCAAAAATTGATCCTGTAAATCCTCAGTAATGTTTTTACCTTTATATAATTCAGAATAAAAATCTACTACAATCTTTTTCAGCCCTTCGTTAGAATTTATTTCTTTCCCTTTTTTATCTTTCAAACTCAATATCATTGATTTTTGAGCCTCTTTCTTCAATTTATAGGCCAGCCATCTCCCAGGTTTATTAGCATTTTCAAAAAAATTCTGCCTGGCCCATTTTATTTTCTTCTCCATCTCTTCAGTTTGGATAACTCTAATTTGATGTTGTAGATCTCGTATTTTTTTCAATATATCTTTCACCGAGCCCTTTGATCTTTGAGATCGTTCCTCTTCCTTTTGCAATTTCTTAACCAGTTCATTCATTATCTTTTCCTTTTCCTTTCTTTTTCTTACTGTGAATTCTATTATAATTCCTCGAATCACCGCTTTAAAGGCATCCCAAACCGTTGTCATCTTCATTCCATCTTGTACATTAGTTTGAAAATAAGCCATAGCCTCTTTTAAACATTTTTCTTTGAAGCTTTTATCTCTCAAAATGGATGTGTTCATCCTCCAAAACATCTTTTTATACCTCTTATTCACAGAAATCAATAATGGACTATGATCAGAAATCGTCATCGGTAAAATTTGACAATCAAAATCTAAATGAGTTATACTCGTCTTCCAACACATATCTATGCGTGACCAAGCATTATGTCTATGAGAATAAAATGTAAATTTCTTCTTTTCCGAATTCTGTGTTCTCCAGCAATCAATCAATTGATATTCTTCCACCATCTCCAAAAAAACTTTTGGCAGGAGACCTGTCTTTCTCATTTTTGTTTTGGAAGATTTCCTGTCCAACTCATGATTAGTTACTGCATTAAAATCTCCCACAATCCATAAATCATCAAATTCTTTCTGCTTAATTTCTTGTGATAATTTAGTATAAAATTCTTCCTGTTTATCATTTGGTGCATACAAATTCACTAATAACATCATTTTCCCACTATATCGTATCTTCACCATCAAAATCCTTCCATCTTCAGATTTCCATTCTAATTCTGATTCAAATTTCAAATTAACATATGTGACCACTCCATTTTTTTTTTAGATTGATTTGCGGCACAATACATTTTACCCAATTTTTTCTTTTCCAAATATTTAACATGATCACTCTTGATATGTGTCTCTTGTAAACAGATAACATCTACTTTCAATTTCAGCAGTTGATGATAAACATTGTTTCTTTTCGAAGGGCCATTCAATCCATTCACATTATTGCAAAAAATCTTCATATTTGTAAAAGCCATCACTTCTTGATTTTAGGTCTAACACTCTTGTCTTGTGTGTGCATTTTTGTTAGTCTGTTCAGAACAGGTTCTTTTCAGAACAGGTTCTTTAACAAAAAGGCAGTTAAAAAAATTAATTCTTTAAACTTCTCAGAGCAATAACCAATATTGATTATCCACTTCAAGTTTCACCGAGTTTAAACGTACTCATAAAAAGAAATAAAGTAATTTAAGACTCCTATTGAGAGCATTCCTTCAAAATTATCCACATAAATTAACTTGATCATTACAGATATGATAATCAGGACCAATGAAGGCACTTGATTCAATGACTTACAGCCCGATCCTGCCTAAGATGCGGCATCCTAGGCAAGATGCAGTCCGCACCAGCACGGCCGGGGCTCACCTTGGGGGAAAGGGACATTCGTCCCCTTCCCTCAGTATAAGCCCCAGAGGTCCCAATGGGCCTCCTTGGATGCGTACCAGCTCTTTAGCTGGCGTCTGGGAAGACCATGTAAGGCCAGCCCAGCCCGGGAAGGGGACGGGGATATCGGCGCAGCCTGGCACAGATACCCATGGCCTCCTCCCAGGCCAGGCCACCCAATGGCCCCCTCCCCCACCACCCCGGCCCACCCTCTGCCCAGCGGCGTAGATTCCAGAGGACGGACTTGCTGGGTGCCGTGCAAGTGCTTTACGGCAGGGGTCCCCAACCACCGGGCCGTGGCCTGTTCGGGACCGGGCCGCGTCGTCGGGGTTGGGGCAGTGGGCCTAGGGCGGGGGCCAGACGTGGCGGCGAAGCAGCTTACTTGCCTGTGCAATGTGTCGCCTCCGCTTTGCCGTTTTGCCCGCCCACCCTGGAGCACGAACGGCTCCGAAATAGCCACTAAACTGGCGGTGTGTGTGTGAGATTGGAGCCACGCTGGGCGCGCGCAGCTGACATCACGCCCGGGTCACGTGGGGGCATGGCAGCGGCGGCGGCCCCCCCCGTCCGTGAAACAAAAAACCTTTGTGATGCCGGTCCTCGACACCACAAAGGTAGGGGGCTGCTACCAATGCCTGCGAAGACAGAGCTCCGCCAACACAACGTTAGGTAGGATTGCGCCCTTAGAAGCCTCCAAAAATGTTTTCAGCATGCATACAAAGTGAATCAACATATAACACTGAGCAGGAAAACACTAAATACACAGTTCAGGTAATAGTTGTTTTAAAATAATATACATTATCTGCTTCTTTGAGCACTGTTTTGTTAACTGCATAGAGTTCAGATGTCCAGATAACAGTTGTTGATGCTAAGAAGATGCAAGGGTGCTGCAAAATAAAGTTCACCATTGCCCAGATATCCCCTGGCCCTTACTGCTACTTGGTTTTTGCCTGTGGGGTGGCGCAGCGGGTTAAACCGCTGAACCATAAGCTGTCGATCGAAAGGTCGGCGACGGGGTGAGCGCTCGTTGCTTGGCCAGCTCCTGCCAACCTAGCAGTTCCAAAGTATGAAATGGAGATGAGCACCACACCCTAGAGTCGGACACAACTGGACTTAATTGTCAGGGGCTACCTTTACCTTTTTATGTCAGGGCAGCTAACAACATCCAAAGATATATGGGAGGAGTCATGCTCAGAAGATGAGCAAGCACCATAGGAAAAAGAAAGGGGGAAATGTTTTCAAAAAGCAAATTGATGAAAGGTCAATAGTTAGCTTGTGAGGAAAATGAGCCAAGGCTTAGTGAATGCGAGATGCACAGGTTAATTCATCTTACATAAAAAATTTGAAAGCTCCTGTACAGAATATGCTCAGATCTGGCCACACAGCCTCTCTCACAGAGTTTTTAAAACTAAAATTGCTGAACCAATCATTAGAAACCAGTTGCCTACAAACTGTGAAGCAGAGTTCTCAACGAGGACATGGACAGACTATGGAAAGTTTTATGTTCTTCTCCAAAATATCTCCCTCAGAGAACGCATTGGCTGTGGCACAATATATAGTGCCAACCTGTCCTGCCCCTTTTTTTCTCATTTGTTGCCATTGTTGCTTCTCAAATATATTCTCCTTTGATCCAATCCTACATCCACCCAGGATAAGAATCAATATATTTGAGAATCAATATATTTGGCAGGTTTGCTATGATTATCAATGAATTCAGGCAAAAAAGAATGAACAGATTAAGGCTTGAAACAGTATTTGAATTCAAACAGTTTCTAGCATATTTATTTATAAATACATTGCGTAACACTACAGATGACTCAAGTGCAGGAAAGTGATAAACCTGCTAACTAAGATTACAGGTTTACATATGATCAGTTGCTCCATAAACCCTAAACAGCTCTCATAATCAAAATGGGTAAGGCCGTTTCATATACGTTGCAATCAATGCATCTGGGAATATGCCTTCATTGAATGTTCAGCTTGATCTATATATTATCTGACATTAGGATGCTAATGATACTATGATGGCGGAAAACATGACACTAATTACCGTATTGTCCCGAGTATAAGACGCACCTGATTATAAGACGCACCCTTAAAGTTTGGTGCTATTAAAAATAATTAATTAAATCACTGGCATTAAATTGCAACAGCCTGATTATAAGACGCACCCCTAGTTTAAAAACTTAAATTAGGAGAAAAAAGTGAGTCTTATACTCAGACCAATACAGTATTTAGGGTGAAATAATACAGCGCCAATGTGTCAGACACGCTACAATGTCTTAAACTCTTAAAATTCAGAATTTGATTCTGACAACATTACAACTTACCACTTCAGGTGAACTAACATCACTAAAAGTAGATGAGGTCATGCTGCTTCTTTGGGTTGGCTCCCTGGCCACAACCAAACGTAAGAAACCAGTGGCCTGTTGGAGCAATACAATTGCCTGCTGATGGGAAATGTTCTGATCCAACAGGGTGTGATTAATGGCCAGTATTTGGTCATTTTCCTTTAATCTTTGGTCCCTTAGATAAAATACAAAAGATATTTTAAGAAGTGCTACACAATCTCATAACCAGTTTTCAAAGAATGAAACAGATCAAGTGTGGGAGGTTGCCTTCTCTTGTAACATGTGGTGTTGGTTGTTGCAGCGTAGTGAATAAAAATATGAGCAGATATCGCTGGTTCACATCTCACGGCCATAAACTCACTAAGGTGGCCTTAGGGCAGGCGTGGGGAACCTCCGGCCCGCGGGTCTGATCCGGCCCGCGGGACGATCTGGCCCAGCCCGCGCGGGACCGGACCAATCCGGCCCGCGCGGGACCGGACCGGAGGCGCCGCCGCTGCTTTCGCGCGCTTCCTGGGTTTAAAAGCGGCCTTTGCACAGCGCCGCTGAAGCTGAGATTGCCCTCAAGGCAATCTCAGCTTCAGCAGCGCTGTGCAAAGGCCGCTTTTAAACCCAGGAAGCGCGCGAAAGCGGCGGCGGCAGCGGCCCCGTCCCGGAGCCGAGGTAAGGAGAGTGAGTGAGTGAGTGCGTACGAACGAGCGAGCGAGCGGTGGGAGGGAGGGAGAGCGGTGGGTGGGAGGGAGGGGGAGAGAGAGAGCGTTGGGTGGGAGGGAGGGGGGGAGAGAGAGAGAGAGAGAGCGGTGGGTGGGAGGGAGGGGGGAGAGAGAGAGAAAGAAAGAGAGAGTGGTGGGTGGGTGGTAAATTCGCGGGGGGGGGGGGGGGAAACGGCCGGCCTTATGGCCGGCCCGCAGCAAATTTTCCCTATGGGAAAATGGCCCCCCACTGCAAATAGGTTCCCCACCCCTGCCTTAGGGTAACACACAGCGCAATCCGACTTAACTTTTGTGCCGGTTTAACCAGCGGCACAGCGAGAACGGGAGGCCCGGATTCAAATCCCCTCCAAAAGAGGAATTCAAAGGGGATTTGAATCCCCTTTCCATTCTGGGGCCTCCCGTTCTCGCTGTGCCTCTGGTTAAACCGGCACAAAGGTTAAGTCAGATTGCGCTGTTACTCACTTGAAACATGGGACTAATAATGGTAACCTACCTGACAGTATTGTGGTATTATGAGATCTGAGTGTTACAGCACAGTGCAAGTATTACGTTTGTTATAATCTCTCAAACAGTTATTCATAATACTCTAGACCACTATGGCATGTCGACTGCATCAACAGATCAGTGGTAGGCTGGTGGATGTATGGTCCTGCCTTACAACAAAGAAACTGGACAAGGCAGCCTTGTAAATTCGTGGTCCTAGAATTTGACAATTCCAACTGCATTATACAATCTCATATCCCTTGTTCAATGGATGGTGAGCCTTTCATGAGCCTTGGCAATATAAAAGAGAAATCTTACCTTGCTGCTATACTTCCGGGCTGAACTTCCTTCACGAAGATACCAGCTTCACCAACACTTTGGTTTTTAAGGGCAACCACACTAAATCCAAGACCTCTATTCAATGGCTTCTCTATATCTATATATTCTATTTGCCTATCCTAATAGGGAACAAAAATATGAATATTACACGTCAGCTCTTTCTGTTCTCTTGAAATGTTGCAAAATGTTGGTTCCCTTCCTCCACCCCATAAAAACAAAACAGAACTTGTACTTAATACAATAAAAGCAACGGTTCTCAAATCTCATGAAACTTAAAAGCTACTCGTACATGCGAGTTTACATTAAGACCACATTACAAGATGGAGATTTAAAGAATGTGTTCCAATTTGGATCAGGTGATTTGCTACCACATTCTTATTAGTAGCATGTGACATTGTGCATATGACTACGCACATGGTACCCAGAACTCAGCTACTTAACGTCACGGTTTTTCTTTCCTCTCTCATCTATCAAGATCTATACTGTATTACATTATGCTTGTGGCTGGGATGCCTCCAGCACCAACTGGTGATGGCATGAAATACCACAGCTACTCAAGGAACAAAGCCATTGGCAACAGGAAGTTTACAATCCGACCTCTGCGACTATAGATAGTGGTCAGCTTTTCCTTCATGCAGACACTACAGAAGGATCTGTGTGCAGCATACTAAGGATGGAAAAGCTGAGGAAGCCCCAGAAGGTTGGGAACATAAGGTGCAGAGATGGCGGGGGAAGAGGCAGAACAAGTAGTAGTATAATAAACAAATCTGAGGGAATGACACAAAGTGTAGGCTTTAGAATCAGTGGGCCCTACGATTTCCCTGAGAAGGTTCCTCTGCCTTTAAAAGTTGCATAGAAAAGCAGAATTCCACCAGCTGTTGCTTCTACCATCACTACAGCATTGTGTCCTAGCAATCTTAAGGGGACAGAAAAGGTAAAAAAAAATGGGAGTGGAGATTAAATTTCACATATAAATTAGAACCAGCTGGTCAATTTATTGGCTACAGGTTTAATTCAAGCTTGCTTTGACATAGTCACAGAACAGTATCATAGCATACAATAAAGGTAACGAACTGTCTACACACTTCCAGGGTTTTGCAAAAAGCATGTTGTACCTGGCAAGAGTGCCAGAGGATGAAATAAATCCAAGGTTTGGCAAAAACCACCCAACTTAGATACTTAAGAATACAGGTATTCCATAACTTAACACGTTACAGCTCAATAGCAATGAACATATATTCCCAAACTTTGCTACAGAAATGTAAAATTAGCAGCCAGAAGTTTGACATTAAGGGGAAGGGTGTTGTGCCTGTACCTTTGCCATCCTTTGGATTACAGAGTGAAACTCATCCATTCCTAAATCTGGAATCAGGGGAGGAATCTGCCTGCTACCATCATGAGCCATGTAAAGGTTCCCATTAGCAGGAGAATGGTGGTCAGCATCAAACACCAAAAAACCTCTCCTTGTAAAGTCAAAATCCACTGAACGACCTGGAGGCATGTAAATGAGCTGTGGACAGCAAGGCAAGATAGTTACATAGTACCTGTTAATATACAACACACACACAAAATCGATAGGCATGAATGTTTCAGCAAGCAATGAAAAAATGGTAGCCCATGCTATACATTGAAAGTTGCCATTACTTTCTGGAATACCCTTGTAAATCAGTTGGCAGCAGCACAAGCCTATTATTTACCTCATAAGTAGCCAAATATGGAAATGTCAAACTAGAGAAATACTAGGCAGTTAAAATCAAGGTGCAAAAATAATCTTATTCTTCACTAAAAATCTATGTACTGTATGCTACTTTTTAAAAAATATATGCTCCCTTCTATATTTTCCCCTATATATCTCCAATTCTGTTTCATACTCTTTGTTTTCTTACACCAAATGAGTTTTACACACAAACCCACAACTTGGGAAAAACTTGTGAAGTAAACCGGAAGTCACTTTCCAGGTACTTCTGGAGGCCTGCGGAGGCCATTCGAGGCCCGGTGTGACGCAGAGTGGCAGGACAAGGCAAGTCATGGCTTCCAGCTTCCAAATGGAGGTGGGGGGGGGGACAACGAGCAACCCACCTCAGCATCGGGCCGCAAACCACAGTTTAAGAAGCGCTAAAGCATTCCATTGATCTCAATTTACAGAAATGTCAAAAGTTGGCTTTTGCGTAAACCTAATGCACGATTATCTTATAAACTTTATGGCAATAATTCATGATAGTTGATAATGTGATAACTAAAGTTACCAAGTGGGTAACTTGGTACAAGGGTCAAAGTAACTTGGTACAAGGTATCAACTTGGTACAAGGGTCAAAGTAATTACAAAAGATGGGAACTCATCAAAGATGACATAGTGTGCAAAGCAACAGCACCAATAATAAATGCTTCAGTAACACCGCAAATAAAGTACAACTGAAAAAAAATTGTTGTGTAACTTACTTGTTCCTTCAGCTGCTTGATTGAATGCTGAAGAGTCAGCATCTGATTGAATAAGGGATTCTTGAGTGTATTGTATAAAAATGCCAAGTTATCACTCTGTGAAGTGTCTCCTCTCTCATGTAGTTTCATTTGTAGACGCTCTAGAATCCGCAGCACCTGCTGCTTATCTGTTGGACCCCCAAAACATTGCACATTAAAAGAAAAATCTGTGCAATATTTAATTAATTGACTAAACGAATCTTTTTGAAAATACCAACCTGCTGCGGGATTTTCCGGCATGTTGGCTTATCTGTGTTGCATCAATCAAAATAGACTGCATTATAAAATAAAAAGTGCAGGTTTAGTTTATTTCACTCTGAAGAACAGAACCAAAAAATGCACACTAGGTCAATATCCATTTTTCTAAATCTACCATTGATACATAAAACCTCACAGTGCATATTCAAATAACTAAAATATTTGAGGCAGGTGTAGGGGAAGATTATTGTTGAAAGACTGGTTGCAATACATGTCTGCAGGAGAAAGATGTATACAGCTTTCCTTGGAGCACGCAAAGGAAGATTCTCCCTCTTCTTCTCCATCACAATAATCCTCCTCAAAGATCTAGTTAGGTTGAAGTGAACAATGTTGCATTAACAATACTTCAGTCTTGTTTGGATTGACCTTTAAGGCGGATTCAGACCGCTTGCGGAAGCGGACGAAGACGAGCCAGTGCGAGAGGCTGGCCACCGACCTGCCTGTCTGCAGGAGTGTCTCCCTGCAAATAGTCCCTCCTTTTGTCCCGCCTTCTTGGAAGAAACCTCCACGGTGATTGGCTAACACTCCTCCCCCTCTCTTCTGATTGGTGGCTCCAGTAGCGTCGCTGTGCGTCCCCCTGAAAACATGGCCCAGGGGATGTTCAAGCGTGCCAGCAATCGGGAGACCACTCGCTTCCGCTGTGTTAACCAGACACCCAAGCACGCCTCGGCTAAGATCCGCTAAGATCCGGGACGAGCCGAGATTCGTGCGGTCTGAAGCACCCTTTAGTTGTCTCATCCTCATCCAGCCCATTAGTGACTCCAGTCACCAGTTTACAATATCCACCACCATCTCTGAATTAGATGGGACGACAGAACTATGAAACACTCAGCACCAAAGCATCATGGGGCAAAGAGAGTATTCCCCAATAATGTCTACCCACCAGGAATAAGTGGAACTACCAGTTTGCAGTGTCCCTAATTCCCATGCCCTAGTTCACTGCTAAAAGATTTAAAATCTCGCACACAAAAAATTGTGGACAGAAAGTAGTGTAGGGGGCAGCAATTAGGGGGCACCTAATTGTTTTAATAGACAAAAAAAGCTGTTGAATTTGAATCTGTTGAAGTTTCCTTGCAAAAGAAATGTGTGCAAAACTCATGATGGGTACAGATTCAAAATCAACTTTGAAAGGTCATTCATGCTTGCCACTCCAGGAAGACCTCTCATTCAAGTACAAATTGGATTTATGCTTCAGTAGTAGTTCTGAAGTTAAGAACATAAAAAGTGCCCTGCTGGATCAGGCCAAAGGCCCATCTAGTCCAGCTTCCTGTATCTCACAGTGGCCCCACCAGATGCCTCAGGGAGCACACAGACAACAAAATACCAGTTTCCTGTTGTCACTCCCTTGCACCCGGCACAGAGAAACCCTACTTCTAAAGCCAGGAGGTTGCTTATGGCTTGTAACCTGTGATGGTCTTTTCCTCCATGAATCTATCCAAACCCCTTTTAAAGGCATCTAAGCCAGGTGCCATCACCACATCTTGTGGCAAGGAGTTCCACAGATGAATTTCACACTTCACACTGGGTGAAGAAATATTTTCTTTTGTCTGTTCTAACTCTCCCTCCACTCAATTTTAGTGTGTGTCCCCTGGTTCTGGTGTTGTGTGAGAAGAATTTCCCTCTCTCCACTCTCTCCAACCCCTGCATAATTTTATACGTCTCAATCATGTCCCCCCCTCAGGTGCCTTTTTTCTAGACTGAAAATCCCCAAATGCTGTAGCCTTTCCTCATAAGGGAGGTGCTCGCTCCAGCCCATGAATCATTTTGGTCGCTCTTTTCTGCACCTTTTCCAATTCAACTACTGTATATCCTTTTTGAGGTGTGGTGACCAGAATGACGCAATACTCCAGATGTGGCCTTACATTTGTACCACCTTCTTAAACTGATAGAAGCCTTCGAGATTCTTCTGATTCAAAGATAGGCCATGTGTTTGAAACAAGCGATTACTACAGAATATCTGAAGAATCCACAGCATTAGACTTCCACACTTGATGCAGGCATGAAAAGGGAAGATCATTCAGTGCATTTGCTTTGCCTCACAGATGGTTCATATGAAACAAAGCCATGTGTAAGGCACTCCCTTGTAAAAAATATAACCATGCTACATTTGTCAGGGGGGCCAACTCAGTTCAACACTCCAGTTCAAGGCCTGCTTCACAACTCATTTTTTCCCTGGGAAAACCACCGGGTTCAGTCCTCCCCAGTAAGCTGCCAGACTTCTCTCACTCACCTGTACTCTCCCTCTGGGTGGCCCCATGGACCCAATCCTGTCCACTCTGCAAGCCCAGAAGGAGTGAGTGGGAATGCCTCACTTGGTGTGTGGCAGGCAGGCCCCAGTTCTCTTCATGAACCAGGGGAATGAGAGAAGACAGCAGCAACTCCAGGAAGAAGCAGAAGCCTCCTCCTCGTGTTGCCATGCTCACTCACTCCTTCTCACCAAGGGGTTAGGCAAGGCCCAAGTACTCCCAGCTTGCTACTGAGAGAAGGATGAGCCGCCGCCGCCGCCGCCACCACCACCACCACCACCTCTGCTTGCTTGTCTACAGTCTCCCTTGTCTACAGTCTCCCCCGCGACAGAGGGCAGGTGAACAAGCATGGAGAGGCCTCCTCCTCTTCCTGGCTTCTTTCTTTTCCTCTGGCCAGCCCTGCTGGGCCTAATCCTTCCTACTGCAGTACCCAGAGAAACAAGGAAAGCAAACAGAGGCAGGAGCAGCAGCTCCCTCCTCTCACTCGCCTTCACTCTCCCCTTGGGACTGGAATCAGAAGCAAGAAGCAGTTACCCTCACCATCGCTACTACTTGATGGCTTGAGTAAGCAAGTGAGAACATCTGCACCCTCCTAGATTCTCCAAGTCTAGGAGGGAGGGGGTAGTGGAGAAGATGCTGATGGTGCCATTACCATCAACGTGCACAGAGGAGGAGGGATCTCTACCCAAAAGTGAGTGGTGGCCCTCTTGCACCTCAGCAGCAACTGCTGAGGGTTGGCACCAGCTGGATCCTGCAAGAAGCAACGGTGTCCCTGCTGAGACACTGGAGCAACACCACCACTGCCTACTACACCAACTCTGGCCCCGTAGACCAAGTTGAAAATATTGCCTCTACGTCACATCACACCCTCTCAGACTTTACACTATTTACTCTGGACATAAAAAAAGAGGACATCCCCCCCCCCCACACCCGCCAATAAACCATGTTAGAACTAACAGCTAGTTAGTAGTATGATCAGAAGCGGGCCAGAGCTATAACGAAGCCCAGTAGACAAGGAAACGTGGAGTTAAAAATCAAACTTCCCGGCTCTAAACAGCCCTAACTTTGGCTACCGAAAAGAAAAGTACGAACCGGGAGCAAGCAAGCTCCAGAAAGGCTGAACCCCGCAGCGTCGGGTTTTGGAAGCAAGCCCAGTCCGAAGCACTACAAGTTTCCCTAAGTGTTTTCGAGTCAACTTCCAACATTCAGGAAGTAAGCGGCGGGCGTCTTGCAAACGTCCCGCTGGCGACTTTTGCACCGGCCACCCACTGATTCTCTCTCTCCCCCTACAGGGGGACTGCAAATTGGCGAGGAGAAGAAGGTCGCCTCCTCCTCGGGACGCTCTCTTACCTGGTCTGCGAGCGAGGAGCGGGCAGAGCTGCCTTTTCGGAGTCTCGCTTGCTCTTACCTGGGCGGAAGCGAGAGTCTGGATTTTGACCGCACCTCACCTGCAACACAGGAAGCCGGCAGCGAGGGGGAGCCGCTCGGCGCTAAAGGAAACAAGTCCAGGGGGGAGACAGGAGGAGTGGCAGGCAAAAGAGGCCAGTGAGCACGACGCGAGCGAGGGGTTGCCCCACTTAACTTCCGAGTGGTGCAGCTCTGTTTGGAATTTGTTTTCTTTAACTCGTCTCGAAGGCCTGGATGCGCTCGCTTTTCACTTGCCTTTCGGACGGGGGGAGGGGGACTTGAAAAGAAGGGACTGTGGACTGTAGGTGGTGCAGGCCAACGAAGAAGACAGTCGCAAGAATCAAAGCACTGCGACAAAAACCCTGGGAGATAACACAGATTCATCTCAATCAAGGGAAGGAAAGGAGGGGATTAGTCAAGAGAGAGACGCAAATGGTCCATTCAGTCTGACAAGTGTAAATGCATTCCCGAGAGGGGTGGAGAATCTGGTTGACGCAGTAGCTTAGTTTATGAAACCAGCATGCCAAGCCTGAAACATTCAGAAATCATGAGTCATTTTTGTGTATTTTAAAAAAAGTATAGTTTTGAAAAACAAAGACAAATAAAATTTGGTTTTTAGTTAGTTTTAGTCTAATAAAAAGTTAATCTGTTGTCTTGGGATATCCAGTTTTTAAAACTTTCCCAAGATAGTCATGAAATGTAGATTCCCCCCCCCCCCAACAAAGTAAACAAGAATAGCAGCCCAGATTCTATGGACCAGGAAACCATAACACATTATGAAACTAGTTCACACAGTTTTCAGAATGGTCGGCTGCAATCCTATAACACTTTGCTGGGAGTAAATCCCACTGAATTCAATGAGACTTCTTAGTAGACATGCATACGATTGTGTTGTTAGTTAACTATTCCCATACTAGAGTTCCAGATGGGTAACGGTGTTAATCTATTGCAGCAAAACCAACAAAGAATCTTGTGGTACCTCAAAGACCAAGGTTGCAATCCTATGCACACTTTCCTGGGAGTAATCCCCATTGAACACAATGGAATTTACTTCTGAGTAGGCATGCATAGAATTGCAGCATAACACATTTATTCTGACAACAGCACAATCCTACACAAGCCTAAAGCTGCAGTCCTATATACACCTCGGAGCAAGTCCAATTGAACTCAGTGGGGCCTACCTAAAGGCTGATTCACACTAGCCTTTTCCGGCACGCATGCCCTGCTCTAGCGTCTGTACGTGCGTCTAGCAGTTCTCTGAACGTTCGCCCGCCTTCTTGAAGAAAGCGCAGCTGTGATTTGGTAAAGAGAAATGCGCTTCTCTGATTGGTGGGCTGCCTAGCACCGCAAGCATAAACGCTAGCTTAAACGCGAGCGCATCAAAAAGATAAACCGAAACCATCTCTCCTGGCTGCGTCGTAAGCTCATGCTGTGTCAGACGCAAGCATGAAAAACGCACGAAAAGACCGAACGTTAAGCCAAAACGCGCACGGAAAGGGTGCCCTTTCCGTGCGCGTTTTGGCTTAACGTTTGGTCTTTTCTTAAGAGTAGACATGCATAGGTTTGCACTGCAAGTCATATTTTGCTTCTTTAAGCAAGCAGCTCATGCCCCAATCCTATTCCCCACCAGCCTACACGATGCAGCAGTGCCAACGGAGCATGCACTGCATCCTGGGGGGGGGGGGGCATGACCAGACAGCCTGGGAGAGGTAAATAAAAATATTGCCTTCCCGTAAGCTGCCTGGTTGGCAATGGGTCTCCTCAGACCTACGCCAGATATTTAACTGGCATAAGTCTGAGAGGCCTCAGGGCCCGGGGCATGTAGGGCTGGAAAAAGAAGATCCTGGTGAGGAGGACTGCTGCTGAGATCCACCTCCTCCCATCCTTGAACCACCCCCTGCCCACCCCAATCCTGCCTTGATCTTTCCATGAACCGCCACCGCTGCCACCTTACCTGCTCCGGTGTGGCCGTCGCTACATGTATGGAGCCTCCAGCTGTTTGCACCAGCAGTCCCACCGCGCACAACAGCGATGCACCTTTTGCAACGCTGCACCAAGACTTAGGGTGGCGGATTGTGAGATCCACCGCTGTAACCTCAAGATTGGATTGGGCTGCTGCTTGTATGTGTACTGAAATGGTCTCAAAGGCTGATTCAAGTCTATAGGAAAACCTAATCTTTGTCTTTAGGTTTTAAAAATTGCAGTGTTGGGGCTTCTACAACATGCTCCCCTTCCCCCCCTCCTTTTGCTTACCATTTGCCAGATGAAGAGTTCTGTTCTGTAGAACTTTCAAGTTTGCTGTTTTTTACTTTGCTACTTTTGGTTGATCCTAAATAAAGCATTACCTGACTTTGGATTGTGAATACTGAACATATTAGTTACCTCACACTACTCGATTTCACTGCAGAATTAGGAAAATGAACCAATCATTTCCAATCCTTTTACTGCATGCATATCATATTCAAGTAATGATTTCACTTACAACTGTCTGTCCAATTTCGTGTGGGGCGAGTCCTGTGCCTAACCTATGCATGCGAGCAAACAGATATTTAATACCAGAAGCTTTTCCTCCTCACGCAGAAGCAAATGCTGAAAAAATCAGCACCCTGCGAGATGGTTGCTATAGATATCATATGGTGATGATGATACACCATGTTCAACATTTATCACGAGAGTTTTGCTAGGGGAAAAAAATAAAATATTTTGGCTAATCCGAATTCGTGTCCACACTAGTCTAGAGGTTGCGACTATAAATGGAACTGGGGGTACTACTAGTGATCAGGATTAATGAACGAGATCAGGATTAACACCACGATGGACCTCGTGCATTTGATCTTCTTCTTCATACTTTTTCTCGTGCCTCCTTCCTCATTCAATTTATTTTACTGAACTGTCAATATTTGTCTCTTTTCCGTGTACAGAGACTGGTGAGAGAGCATGATAAAATACAAGTTTCTCCGCCCCCTCCCCAAGGGGGCCCATCTTAGGTAAGGGCAGTGCAGCTTCCTCTCGTCGCCTTCCCTCTTTTCTAAAGGCGTCAGCTTCCCACTTCGCTCTCTCTTCAGAAGCATTGGCCGTAAAGCGGGCGCGCTCTGACTTCAGTCGCATTGAAATAATGGGACAAGGTAGCCATTTTTCATACGGGCAGACCGCCTCTGAACTCCATGCCTGCAGCTGACCCTTCAAGAGAAGCGTCAATGGTACAGGATAGGACGAGGACGTCAGCTGACAAGCAGGTTTGTTTTTCAACATGGCCGCCTCGCAGGAGAAGCCGTTGTTAGGGCGCAAGAGGAAGAAAGGGATCGCAACAACTGTCTGGGTCTTGTGGCTCGCTTGTCTCACGGCGCGGGGTGTGGCGGGCGGTGGCGACGACCCTCCGCTGAAGTGCGAAGACCTTCGAGTCGGTCAATATCCTGAATCTGCGAAGGCGCAAAGGACCTCGTTACTATGGTGATGAGCTTTGCAATGGGGTATGGAAGGCGGTACGGGTGGCCCATCTCCTTTTACAAGGAGTCCTCCTGTGACTTACAAGCGGCAGGCAGAAATTCAACCAGTGAAGCCTCCCTGGCATCCGTGCTGGAGATGGAAAGTTATACTGGTTGAATCTGCCTGCTGGAAAGCTGTAAAAGGCACAGCAGCCCTGCCTGAAAAAAGATGATAGCTGTAAAAAAGAAAGGACAGAACGCTAATGGTATTTTCAAACTCTGTGGTATCAAGCAAGAGTATATCAAATCAGACAGTGGCCTAGATTGTGAAAAATCTCCAAACTAAACTGGGGATGAAGGAAGAATGGTGATTCCTCATCACTTCCCTGCATTGCTGGTGAAACATTGTAGTACTGCCTTGTCTGTGAAGATGCATATTATAATAAGGTAAAGGTGACCCCTGACAATTAAGTCCAGTTGTGTCCGACTCTAGGGTGTGGTGCTCATCCCCATTTTAAAGCTGAAGAGCCAGCGTTGTTCAAAGATGCCTCCGTGGTCATGTGGCCGGCATGACTCTCCTTGCCGCAGTGCGTAGCATGCAGCTGGAACACGGAGCGCTGTTTACCTTCCCACAAGCGTACCTATTTATCTACTCGCATTAACATGCTTTGGAACTGCTAGGTTGGCAGGAGCTGGCCAAGCAACGAGAGCTCACCTCGTCGCGGATTCGAACTGCCAACCTTTCGATTGACAGCTCATGGTTCAGCGGTTTAACCCACTGCGCCACCCGCTGCCCCTATCCTATTCTTTGGGGCTATGATGTTCTGGAATAAAGGAACACTTGTAAAATAATTACTAGCATTAAATAAAAGACAAATCAGCCACTTAGGCTTCTGAGCCTTGTTTTGTTGCGCACAAACATAGTTAGCTGTAGAACAAACAAACTTGGTTGAGGACTTTCCCACCTCTAGACTGGTCTGTTGCCCTATGTCATTTGCTTTTATGTCTTACAAAGTTGCATATAAATGTATGAAGTTAACCATTATCAAATCAACTCTTATGTGAGTTCAGTAGTTGGAAGTTACAAAACCTCTTTTTATTTGTAGAGAAGATTGTAAGGTACCATTGATAAAGGAAATTATAAAGAACATGCAACTTTTTTATGAATGCCCTTTAAGATCATATTAATCATGATTCATAAAACAACATGAAAGGTACTAGTAGAAAGTCTTTTGAAAGCCTTGAATTATAGAGGGACAAGTAAAGGGACAACCCCTGCTAACTGGGCAAGAGGCACATTTTCAATTGGTGCTCCTCTTATATTTAGGAGGGGGAGAGTAACTGCTCCCCTTTCACCCCAGCACAGTGTCTTTTCTGGTGGCTGTTTGCTGGTGGTCTTCTGCATCTTTTTTAGATTGTGAGCCCTTTGGGGGCAGGGAGCCACTTAATCATTTGATTTTGTCTGTAAACCGCTTTGCGAACTTTTTGTTGAAAAGCGGTATATAAATACTGTTAATAATAATAATAATAAAGGAAGTGGTTAAAACGAATATGTATTTCAGTACAGAGCTGGTGTAATGACTAGGGTCCAATCCTATCCAACATTCCAGTGCTGATGCAGCTGTGCCAATGGGGCGTGCACTGCATCCTGCAGCGGAGGGGCAGTTACGGAGGCCTCAAGATAAGGGAACATTTGTTCCCTTACCTCAGGGCTGCACTGCGGCTGCATCAGCCCTGGAAAGTTGGATAGGATTGGGCCCTAAGAGACTGAGATATGGATCAGGCCTTCCCAGGTTCGAATCTCACCTCTGCTATAATTCTTTCTACATGGCCTTAGGCAAGCTGCTCCCTCTTGGCCTCGGCTCCTTAGCCACAATATGGGTTGTGTGGTCGCCACAATAATACTTGCTGACTTTAAAGGCAGTGGCTGGAGATGGATGAATGGGGTGGGGGTGGGGTGAGGACTCCCCCCCCCCGTCAGCACGGGGAGGGTCCACAAGCCGCCGGGGGGGCACAAGCAGCAGAAGAAAGGCGCGTTTTTTGGCGTGTCGAGGGGAAAAGGAGTCCCTTCACCCTCCCGGGTGCCTAGTGGCCGTTTTCTGGAGAAAAAGTGCCGGAGGGGGGGGCATTTTTTGCCGGAAACCCATCAGAGGGGTGGGGTTTGTGATGTAGTGAGCGAGGGGTGGGGCTTGTGATGTAACGGGGTGTCACGTGGGTGCCCCCTGCGAGGCTAGTTATGCGACTGTTTAAAGGGGTGTTGTAAGGTGAATGTATGTGAATGTGCTTTGCATGTGCTAATGCATGTGAAGTTTTTTGCACACTCAGAAAGCGCTATATGAATAAGTAGCATTATTAAGTATTCATTCTTAAGGCCTCAGTCCTATACACACTTTCCTGGAAGTAAGCCTCATTGAACGCTATGGAACTGACTTCTGAGTAGGATTGTGCTGTAAGAGAGTTAAGGGTTAACTAGAACTTATGCGAGAGGTGCTGTCACTCCATGTCTCCTTCTGTCTACCCCATAACGTCTAGAATGGATGAACACAAAACCACTATGCTGTGGTTATTGCCCATGATGTGACAGAACACATGGCAGAACAGTGCTCAGCATGTTTCCATGTTGCAGTGTGGAAGAGGGGAATGAAATGTTGAGCAGGACCAGGTTCATGTTCCTTCTAGCATCTAGTTAAGATGTACAGTACTTTTTCTTCAGCTGATGTGGCTAGCTGCACATCTGATGTGTTTCTGTACGCTTGTTTTCAGTGAGTACTGTAATGTGATAAACGAAAAAAGTGACCACTGGTGACTGTAAAATCTTTGGTAGGCAAAGAATTAATTTTGATTCTGTTGTTGAACATGTATACAGGAGTTCAGTTTATATTTGTTTCCCTTAATCAATCAAACATATATTTGTGAAGATCCTGAAATAGACAGTGACACACAAGAACCTGTGAACTGTACGAATCGCACTGCATATGGTAAGGACTATGACTATCTAATGTAATGCTTTTGAACTTTCTAAGGATGCATATTATATTATCAAACCCTAATGATAAGGGTCATCTAGCCAGATCTCTCCCCCCCCCCCCAATTGGTTGTGTATATTCTTTTAATCAGAAACACTGGACATGGAGACTCTCTCCCTATGGGAGTTAGTACTAGATTCTAACCCCATTTGTGAATTCTAACCCCATTTGTAAGTGGCTGCATATGGTGCTTTTTATGTAGTCGTGGGCAAGCACCCTTGGACTGAACTTTCTCCTGGGCACCTCTGTAGTAATGACATGTTGTAATGCCTGGTCGCTCACATTCTTGCAACAGGATTAAACATCACTGGTGCAAAGGATTTTTTAAAACTATTTTACCATACCTGCAGGTACTTTTACATGTTAGTTTGTAAAACATCATAGTAGTTCAAATATATTACCACATTTTCAATAAAGTCTGTAAATATAATCCATGCTAGTGTAATTATAAGTCATATTCTTCTATATGCTATTCTAGATGTCCTGATAGCAATATTCATGTATTTGTATTTGAGGCCTTTCAGTAGAGTTGAACATGGAATGTTGTTATTGTTTAACCTACATGTTTTTGTTCTCAGTTGCCTGTCTTCCAGCACCAAATATTACTTGTAAGGATTTCAATGGGACCGAAACTCAATTTACTGGAAAGGAACCTGGATTTTACAAGCCTATAGAGTGTCGAAACGTGTAAGTGAATAATTGTGTTCCATACACAATGCCTCTATTTGCAGAACGTTGCCTAGTATAATAGTGGTTATAAAATTGGTCACCTTACTTTTATTTATGTTTCAGTCCTCTTCTCAGTTCTATCTAGATGAGAATAGAGAATGAGCTGATAATCTAATTTAATTAATTTTGATAAAATTGCTTCATGTTGACAGATTAATTCCAATATTAATGGTCGGGAAGGACTCTTTTCCCCCATGCCCTATGTGCTTTGTCTCTGGATGTTTTGGCCTTTGCTTCTAGCATGTGGCTTAGCTAATTCGCCTAACATCTGTGTGCTGTGCAGAGAAAAGCATGCCAAAGTCCATGGATTTCAATGGGCTTAAAGATGCCTAACTCTGCATAGGATTGGGCTGCATGTTGTCCACTGCTATTTGCTCTGTGATCACCTTGGTATTTGTTCTTGTATCTGTATTATGTGAGTTAGGATGCAATCCTTTCCAGCTGCTAGGCTGGCATAGGACCTCTGCACTGGCCCAGGACCGTCTCAAACTGCCGTAAAGTAGTTGCGCCGGTGCTGGGACCTGCGCTGGCCCCTGCAGGCCATATACAGATGGTGTGTGGCCCAGGTAAGCTGCGGCTGGGCCAGGCGGCATAGGGGTATAACGGGGTTGTTCCAGGGCAGGGGGTGGGCAGATGGGGGGCAGGATCAGCGACAGCAGCGTACGCTATATCCTATCCCTCTCCCAGGCCCGTTTCTCCCAACACAGGCCTCCTTGATTTGCCCCGCCAAAATGGCAGGTGCAGATCCAAGGAGACCTGTTGCGGGGACTGGGGCTTTACCCAGAGTAAGGGAACAAAAGTTCCCTTACCTTGAGGAGACCTTCAACCCTACCTACTCTGCTCAGGATCCCACATTACCAGCGCCGGCATAGCTGGATCGCTGAGCAGAGCGGAGGATAGGATTGGGCTGTTAGTCTGTGCAGGGAGGCTGCTGTTTGGAGAGCTGTCTCGGGACAGGGAGTTAGACAATGGCCTTTTGGTCTTTTATAGCCCATTGGTAGTTTGCGATTCCTACTTTAAGCATGTACAAAAGTTATAATAGCTCACCTACATTTGCATTTAGAACCTCACACCAATCTTCTTGGTTAAAGTAGTTGAGCAGCTGAGGCCAGGCAGCTCCAGATATTTCTGAATGAAAAAGATTATCTTGACCCATTCCAGTCTGGCTTCAGGCCAGAGTTCGGTACTGAAACTACAGGTCGTCCTGTAAATGACATGCATCCAGAGAGAGATCAGAGAATGTGACCATGTTGATTCCCTTTAAGCTTTCAGCAACCTTTAACACCATGTCCCATGGTATTCTTCTGAAACAACTGGCAGTATTGTACTCCAATGGGAGGTTCTGGAAGGCAATGCTGGAATACTGTTCCTCTTTTTTGGAGTTAACTTGTGAGACCACTCAGGGACCCATACGGTCTCTCATATTTTAATACCTGTATAAAATTGCCAGATGAGATAATTCAGATATTTGGACTGGGCTACCATCGGTGTGCAGATAACACTCAACTCTATTTCTCTTTTCCGTTTGAATAAGCTGATGCAGTGTCTTTACTGGGCACCTGTTTGGGGTCTGTAATGGATTGGATGAGAGTTAATAAATAGAAACTTAGTCCAGGTGGGATAGACTTGCTCATGATGGGCAGCCCTTAATTCCAGTGGAGTGATGGAAATGCTTATTTTTGATGGAGTAACACTCAAAATATCAGGTTCTTAGCTTTCATGTTCCTGAATGGCTAATTTAAGCCTGTGACCAAGAGAACATTTGACTGATTTACCAGCTATAACTTTTCATGGAGACTTGGTAGCTTTTCAACTTGAGTACTCTAATTCAGGGGTGACCAACCTTCCACCGTTAGAGCGTCTGCGTTCTTAAGGGTTGTGTAGAAGACAGAATCTTGACAGCTGCAAGTGTTGATGGTGCTGCTAAAGCAGCTGCACCTGCTGAAATGCCCTCACTTATACAACTGTTAAAGGGCCAGGAGCATTCATGTTGAAAGGTTGGCCATCCCTGCTCTAATTTTTCCTACATGGGGTTATCCTTGAAGGCTGTTCAGAAACTTCAGTTGGTTCAGAACACAGCAGCCAGATTAATATCTAGCATTAGCCATAGACAGCACATATCAGTTCTATGAGCTCTACTATTTGCTGATTTGTTTCCAGGCTAAATTCGAGGTGTTGATGCTTCCCTTTTAAATCCCGCAGTAGACGGCCCAGAATACTTGAGAGAGCATCTTCTTCTGAAACAAAGTTTTTGTGGCATCAGCATTGTTTTGGATGACAGCTTTTGCAAGTACAAAAACTAAATGGCATCCTATAAAACTTGTGCCCGGGTTGCCAGATATCTACCCAAGATGTTACCCTTCCTTCAGGCGTGCCCTAAGACGATCTGAAGAGAGAACCCGTCCACCTCAAAATTACTATGGGACTTATGGTCAGGGACCAGACTACATATGTTCCTTCGTTCTCTTTGAGAGCTGGGGATGAAAGCTTCTTTGCAGACCCACCATTTATCAGTCTCATGGTCACTGCCAAACTGTGTTGTTCAGTGGTGGCTTCCAGGCTTTGGAATCATTTACCAAGTTCTGTGTGACAGATCTGGGAGGCTAGTCCTTTTAAGCAAACTGTTAATGCCTCTCTCCTCAGGCAAGCCTTTTCTGACAAGATGTTTTACTGTTGGTTCTGTGTTTTAAATCTATCCCTCTTATGATGTTTTATCATTATAGCTATGGCTTTATTGGTAGGCTTACCGTAGTCCCCGAATCGAAGTGTGCTTCGGCCTAGAGAGGATCCGAGCCGCTCCCAAGAGTGCACTGCGGCTGCCCAACGCAGTCACAAAGCCACGGCCCACATTGGGCAGCCGCAGTGCACTCTTGGGAGCGGCTCGGGTCCTCTCTAGGCCAAAGCACGCCTCGATTCCAGGACTATGGTAAGCCTATTTATTGGTATTTTATTTTAATTGTAACCCAATTTGAGGGGACAATTGTTGCAAAGCAGACTATAAACTGCCAAATAAATAAAAGCAACTCCTCTTTTGGTTGTGTCTCTGGAATCATTCAGCATGTTGCTGTGCTACTGTGAATTTTGAAAGAACTTTTTAAAAGTACCGTAGATAGAACCAGGATATATATTCCAATATAGTTGTGCTGAATTATTCTTACAGCACAATCCTATGCATGTCTACTCAGAAGTAAGTCCCATTGCGTTCACTGGGTCTTACTCCCAGGAAAGTGTGCATAGGATTGCAGCCGCAATGTTGTTGTGGCATGTTAAAATCAGTCAAAAATGTTGTTTACCATTCTGTAAAAATAGTCAGGCAAAGCATGTCTCACTTACCCAATATCCGAATCAGACAAATAGCCAATCCTCAAATGTTGTTGAGATGTTTGTCCATGCTGCATCTAAATTATTTCTAATATGGTAGTACTGTAGATCTTGATTCTGAAAGCATGTGCTTCTGTGTTTATTTCTGGCCATATTTTGGTGTTTAAGCACAGCTGAAGTTTCCTTTAATCAAGCTTTCAAGTGGTTAGGTTTTGATGCTAAATTTCTTGTTAAATAGATAGCTGAATACTTTCAAATTCATTTAACAAATTGTTTTGTTCATATTTTAGAAATGGCTACTCCTACAAAGTAGCAGTTGCACTGTCTTTATTTCTTGGATGGTTGGGAGCAGATAGGTTTTATCTAGGATATCCTGCATTAGGTGAGTATTTTTAAGTATTAGTCTACAATCCATTTTAATGGGTAACTCTGTATGCATCAAACTAGATTATTACCTGTCCACAGGTTGCTAGTGTCATCCACAGAGCAAGCAAGGAGAGGGCTCCAAAGATTATTATAATTGTCAAAAAATAATCATAATAGCAATCATGAGTTAAATTCATGCTGTGAGTATGATGGTGTGTTACCTATTCTAATCACTATGAGGCTGGTCAACCCATCTAAATTATATTTTAAAAAATCTTGTATATGAGCATACCAATTCTGATCATACTGTGAAGCTTGCCCATAAGATGCCATTGCTTAAAGGCCTTATCTCCTTCCTAGGGAGCTGTATTTCAACGTGCATCAGAATAAGAACATAATTAATAATGTTGGCTTCTCCATCTTAGCATGATGGAAGGAATTAACAGCTCAATCCTATTCTGCGCTGATGCAGCAGCCCCAAAATAGCCAGCACTGCATTCTGCCGGGGGGGGGGGGGGGTTGCATTGGTCTCCTGGATAAGGGAACAAGTGTTAGAACGTGTATTTCACCCAACATAGTTCTCACACAGGAATTTCCTGTTCTCATGTTCTGCCAAAAGTTCTGCCCCCCCACCCACCCATATACCTGATAGGTATATATTTGATCTTAAGTAGCTTCTCCTCTCTCTCTCTCTCCCCCCTCCCTTACCTTGTGAGTTTAAATAAGTTTTTACTTCCTGATATTCATTTTGGCTGCCTTTTATGAGTGCAGGGTTGATGTAAGGTTGCACTGAGTTCTGGGCCCAAGCTTAGTACTGGGCCCGTAATGGCACACTGGGAGCCCTTCCCTGGCTTACCAAGCAGTAAGTGGGGAGGTGGTAGCAGCCCCTCTTTGTCCTCCTATCCTTGGAGAGTAAGAAGAAGAAAAGTCATCACTGCCAAGTTCTTTGGTAGCAACTCCTTCATGCACACTGACCAATGCCCCAACATCAGTGCAGAGGTCTCTGCAAGAAAATCTATAAGGAAGGAAGGAGCATTTGCATGAATCTCCCACATTACTGCAAAACGTTCCACCAGATTCATTTATTGAATCTGTAGTCTACGCATTTATCCAAGTAAATAGGATTTACTTCTAAGACGGTGCAGATAAGGTTGGGCTGCAAGACGCCAAGCTTGGCTGACACCACCCTCTCATATAAACTGGCTTATTAACAGATAAAAAGAAAGGGGCCCTGTGCATGTTAAAGGGTCTCTCAGGGGCTAAGAAGAACTCATGGTCAGCGAGTTTATATGCATCTCTGTAACTGAACTTTGGACCTAAGCAATTTATAAAACAGAATTGTTTGTCATATACATCACTATTCTTGTCATGAAGTTAGTCTTGAATTCACATAAAGTAGTCGTGAGCTAAAGTTTCTATTGGTTTTCAATTTTGTGTCCAACATCTGCTTAGGAAATAATTGGCGCAGCTACAAATCTTGAAAGAGCTTTCTCCAGAACAGTTTCATTGATGTTGCTGCTCCATTATGTACAGTATCTACTGTCTCAAACCTGAACATAACTATTGAAGGTGACATAAAAAAACCCAACGCTAGCTGTGGCAGTCGAGTGAGATATGTTTTGTAGTTCAGTACATTTTGAATAGATTCCTGCACACTCCTAAATAAGAGGTGTCTTGATTGTAAGGAACTTCTTAAAGATCACCTCTGTGCATATTGGAAGTCATATCAGCTATGTTCAAACTGAGCTTGTTAAAGGTTCTTGTCTAATTATTCTTTTGGGGGATTGGAAATATGAAATGCTTTATGTTCAAATATGTTTTGCATCTCTGTTGCACTGTTTTTAGAGATGTAATATCTAGAGCTTTATTGTAATCTAATTTATTACAATAGGTAAATTATTTGACTAATTTGATTTACAAGAGAAATTTTGGGAAGACATATGGGTGAATTGATCTGTTCATTATTTTTTTTAATGCTGGTTGGACATAAATGGATTTGGGCTGTTTAACTGAATTAAAATCCCAATTATAGAATTATAGGCTGAATTATAGGACCTTGAGACCCTCTAGTCTAACCCTCTCCACTAAATTGAAACAAAATGTGCAGGAGTAAGAAACCCACCAGTTGCTTTGAATGATGGGACTAAATGAGAATCCCAGCTTTGCCCTTAAGGCATGCAAAAGTGTTTGCGCCCGTTTTTGTACTGAAAATCCTTTACGTGATCGTTCATGGGAACACGCTTAAATTTTATAGACCGCATTTGTGCACGCAGCAGATGCCTGTTACAGAGTTTTGCAGATGGCAGCTCATGAAGAAGTTCCCTCTTTCCCGTCACTGCCCCAATTGAAACTTCCCATAGGTTAAAGAGTGGCAGGTCCCATGTCAAACCAGTCAGAAAGCTGCTTCCAGTCGTGCATGGATCTGTTTTCAGCAGCTCTTCCTCCAAGCTATTCTTTAAACTTAAGCCTGATTCACACTAGAGGAATCCATGCGCGTCACGGATCTGTGGAGCGTAGCGCGGAGCTCTTTTGGATGCTTGCGGAGCAGCTGCGAGCTCTGCAACGCAGAGGCTGGAAAAATGGCTTCCCGTCATCTTTTGAGGGGGTTGCCTTCGCGGAGCTGGGAGGGTTCACGGAGCTACTGCAGCCTACCAATCAGGGAGAGTGGCTGCATGCCAATCAGAACTACCTCCAATCACCTTCACAAGAAGGCGGGACAGCAGGAGGACTTCTGGCAAGCTCTGTGCGCTGGGGCAGGGGCATCCACGCCTGGAAAACTCTAGTGTGAATCAGCCCTTAGAGAAGTTCAAAAATTCATTTCAAGAATTTTATGTGTACATGTGTGGATAACGAGAAGGATAATCTGGAGCGGCTGAGAGCAAACATCTCAAACAATAATTCATGTGCTATATTTCTTCAGTTTAATAACCAAAGGCTTTTAGGGAATGAAAGATTTTTCAAAAAATTTGTTAAAAACATTTTAACTGTGTAAACCTATGCATACTTACTCAGAAGTAAATCCCATAGAGTTCACTGGAGTTTACTCACAAGTAAGTGTGCATAGGATTGCATCCTTAAACATTTTTGCACAACAAGTTAATAGTATTATTTGTCATTTTTTTCACAGGTTTGTTAAAGTTCTGCACAGTAGGGTTTTGTGGAATTGGTAGCTTGATTGACTTCATTCTGATTTCAATGCAGGTACGTTCAGCATTTTAGAATCCTGGTCAGCATTAAAAAAGCTGCTGAGGTTCACACAAGAGACTTGCGCTAGCCCAGTAGAATTTTGATGGGTTGATGTAAGAATCCCTCTCACGAACACAGCTCTCCTTCTGTGAGTAGAAGGAGCTTCAGGCTGCAGATCACATGGCATCTGCTAGCACTTAAAGAGGACCTGATGTGTCATTGAAACTAATTCCACAGCATTGGGGAAAAATACTGGCCGTAGTTATAGAAGATGTGATCATAATGCTGAGTTTTGTAAAAAGCTACAATGTGTTTTAAATTTCAATTTGCAGTTCTATAAGGTTTCAGGGATGAACACCTGTCAAGTCATGGATCATAAAAATGTTTTAAATCTAATTAACCTTTTCTGTATAAGTTGTACTGTAGAAATCGGTTGTTTAGTTTGGGCATCTTTATGTGACAGGAAAGTGTTTCCGGATGATCTTATTACTTTGTGTTTATTGCTAATTGCCCTTCAGTCATTGGTGAAACTGCTGCTTTGTAAAAATACTTGACATTTTACTTATTTAACTGCTGGTTCACACATCACCACTACCACTTAATTTTCTACACATCGTGTCCTTGGAATCATACCCACATGGAAGAACTAGAGTGTGAGCTTGATGTACCCAAGTGCCTGATTTTACCTAACTGTTACTGTTTCTATCACTACCACCTTGTATAGTAGCTCCAGAAAGGGCTAACAAGACAGCAGAAATTTCATGTAACTGTAACATATATACTTTTAGTTTACACAGTAATACACCATCACCGTGCAAAAGTAGGCAAATGCAATCCTAAGCATGCTCGATTGTAGGAAATGTAGTGGCACCACTAACTTAGCACTAGGACATTCAAAGTATAACATCGTTGCTTGCCTATAAATCATTTCACAAACAAAATAGAATTTCAAATATAAATTTTAGTTTTGGAATAGTCTGCTTTTGTAGCTTTATAGGTTGCATTGGGGGGGGGGTATTCATGCCACGTGTTGCTCAGACTGGATGATGTATGGCTATATTGTCATGTTTTATCTTCTAGATCGTAGGACCATCAGATGGATCTAGCTATATCATAGATTATTATGGAGCAAGGCTTACCAGATTGAGTATTACTAATGAAACATTCAGAAAACCACAGATATATCCTTAAACTTGCTAGTAAGTGCCTTGATCTTATATGGCAGATTTTGTTATTGACTGATAACCATACTTAATTGTATGAAAGAGTATTGGCACAATCCTATTGTGCCTCTGCGCCAGCAGAGTGCGCGCTCCACCAGCACAGACAGTCGCAAACATGCTTTAAAACACATTTTGACAGTGCACCAGGAAGCAGCGCCGGCAAGAAGGCCTGCGCCTTCCCGGCAGAGCCAGTGCAAGGAGTGATACATGCCAACCCGGGTAAGCTGGTGTGGGAGGGTGTGTGGGGAGGGGGCAGGGGTGGGCAGCGATGGGGGAGGGGTGAGTGGATCGGGCCCAGGAGGGGCAGAATTGTCAGCACCTGTTGTGTCCTATCCCCCTTTCAAGGCCTGATCTGCTGACAGAGGTGCACACAGACTTGTGCCAGCCATATGGCTGGTGCGAGTCCCAGTAGACCTATTGCACGGGCTGGAGCTTTCCCCAGGGCAAGGGGACAAATGTCCCCTTACCTCAATGAGACCTCCCGCCTTCTAAATTGCCCCGCAGGATGCAGCGTAGCCTGCGCTGGCGCCATTGTATCGGCGCTGGGGAACTTAAGTAGGATTGGGCTGTATGTTTGTCAAAGTGGTGGAATCAACTAAGCAGTGCTTCCTCCATTTCAATGGGAGTTGCCAAAATAATCTTGTTAAACAAAACTGATTATGAACCAGCAAGTCTTTTATAGGCTTGCATGCATTCAGTGAGTTTTTCACCTTTATCAGTATAAACAGCCTATTTCCCTCCCCTACTACATGACATGATGCTTGTTAAACTTGAGTGAGTTTAAAAAGGACTTTACAGTTCTGTGTGTGCACGTGAGAGTGAAAAAAAATTAAAAAGCTGTTCTGCATGCATATACCGGTAAGTGCAGTTTGTAGAATCAAGTTCTAAATAACATAAAGATGCCTTTGGGAATATTTGTGCATACTGGTTTTTCACATGGCTTCTGTATTATACTATTGCAAGACAAGTCTCAAACTGATCCAGTGAGTAGCATGTGCAGCCTGAACCTGTTACCCTCTTTAGGTAGCAACGAAGCATGGGTACAAGCTGTTTTGTGATCAACAACAAGAAAGCCCTGAGGTCAAAGTTCTCGCTCCCTGGACCTTACCCAATGGCCTTTTGCATTACTGCAACTTGTCCACTTTCTTTAGGAGTTCAGCCTTCTTCTACATTTAATAGTCTTTCTGTTTGGCCTCTGTGCATCTTCTATTGCATACAGAGATGACAAAGTTAAGGTTAGGGACTTCATTCAGTCAAAATTCCAAAGGTAAACTTACTGGTTATTTTGCCTGGATAAGACAGCTAAGCGTGTCTGTTTCTGTGCATAACATCCTATGTATATTGAATGTTTAAAATACATGTTCTATTAAATATAAGAGCATGTGATAAACGCTTTTAATGAAGGACAGAATCTGCACCTAAGTGAAACTTATGGGAGAACCAAAAGATATCAAATGCTTCAGTTGGCAGAGGAAGTATTTTGACTTGCTTAAGTGTGCTTTCGTGGGGTGTTGCCTCAAGTTGTCCTGATGTAGAGGTCTCTTATTCCTAAAAGCCAAACTCTGACAGAATGTTATCTTTTGCTAGCCAGATTCAGCTCTTTTCTTGGTAATATTTTCAACACAATCTAGTTTGGCCCAGCCAAGACAACACAGTCTGGGTCTGATTTCAGAACATATGATAGGGTGTTAATATCCACTCCGTAGGGCCAGCTTCCTGACATTGCAAAAGTAAACCAAAATGGCACACAATCCAAGTGCAGCTTGGATTACAGCAGGTCGTGTATCGTAATTTTGTATTTGTGGTAACTAAACTCCTACAAATCTTTGTCAGGGATTTATTCTATGAAGAAGACAACATGCTCTCAGGAGTCCCAAAGGTAGATGGTCACCCACAGAACCACTTGCCAGGGCAACTGCCCTTTCCCTCTTGCAAGCAGGATGTCCAGCAGCACACAGATTCTCTGCCTGGAGCTCTAATTTGTGCTGTAGTTTGGAGAACGTAAGAAACAGCAGGTTTCTCTCCTGCTGTTCAGAAGTGACACCTGCTGTTTCTTACTTTCTCCTGAATACACAAGCCAACCTTTGTTGTCCCCTGGTTGGAAGAACTGCAAGGTATAGCTGTTGGCAAAGGCAGTGTTTGGTCCGTTTCCCCCCCCCCCTTTGCCTTCTGTTTCCTGTAGGTGGAGCCAAACCCCAGAGCAGAATACCTTGTGCCAGCTGAACCTGGTGTACTGCAAGGCTCAGCATCCAAGCTGTCTTTCTTACACCAATTAATGAGACCGTGAACTGCCTGAGCTAGATTCTCCTTCAGCTTCCAGCTTTAACAGTAGGAAGGAATCTTAACGCTGTTTAACCCACTAGTGCATTCTGAATTCTTCTGCTTTTTATTATTAAAATGTTGTTATTAAAATCCTAGAGATTGTATCACTCTTTAGAATCTCTTGGCTACTTCTGGCATTTCCCCTTATTAGTCCTTATGCCTGATGGGACCTTACGTAGGCCCATGTCCTTAGTTTAACAGTTAGTTGCAGATATTAGAACAACATGTGACAAGAGAGCTGTCAGACTGCAAGGAAAACATTTAGTAGCCTCTGCAGATGTGTATGGTACATCAAGTTTCCAGAGTGTTTGAGAATTTTAAAGATCAGTTTTCATTAGTGTAATTCGATACAAATTTTCATTTGAAGATTACAACAGCTACTTTAATTCTGTTTTAGAGATTAATTTGATGTGCCACAGGATCAAATTAGAATTACTGTTCAGTATATGTCTTCTCCAATGGCAAAAATTATTCTCCCCTGACCGGGGGGGGGGGGGGGGGAGAGCATGCATGGGAAAGGGCTATACTCTGAATCTGATTTACTTTTAGTTTGAAAATGAATCTGCCATGTGAGAGAGCTGGTCCTCTTCAAACCTTTTTATATTACACATGCGACACTCAATGTATGTTTGAAACTGCCTTATACTGACCCAGATAATTGGTCCATCTGCCTTGTTATTGTCTGTCTTGCTGGCAGCAATTCTCAAGGATGGTATTGCACAGAGATCTTTCTCAACCCTGTTTGTTCTGATTCTTTAATTTGGTGATGCCAAGAATAGAAAACTGGGATCTTATGCAAGCGCTCTATCAGTAAACTACAGGCCCAACTACTTGTATATACTTACGGTTTCCTCCAGAAGAAGTATATGAAACACCTAGAATTTCTATAGTTTACTTCAGTTATCTGAATAACAAGGCATATATCATGTGAAACATGGAGAAGACTTGAAAATGCACTTCTGACAACTGCAACACACAGTCAGCTATTTGTATCAATAGGAGCCATGTGACTTCTGCATACAGCTTCCAGCTGCCAACAAGAATTTTTTGCTAGGGTCACATCATGTCACAATGGTGGTTCTATATGACAAATTGCAACAGACAAGCTAATGTAACTTCAAGCAGTTTTTGCTTGGTGGTCTTCTAGAATGAAGAAAGCGTGATTTGTAAGCTTACGGCTACAAGAAATAGGCCTAGCATTTCTAGGTACTGTTTTCCATTGTACCTGTTAGGGAAAAGGGAGAGAAGTGTCCAGGAGAAGGCAGGCTGACCAGGGGGAGTAGCACCTACTGGTTAATGCATATGCCCACTTCCTGCTTCCCCTTTACTGGATCAGCAGTTGAATGGGAGAAAAACATTGGTAGTTTGTATCCACTGCCACCATCCCACGATACAGAGACCAGGCAGAGGGGGGGCTGTCTGTGGAGAAAAAACCCTCCCAGGAGAGCACTGAACCCTAGGGGTTCATATAAAAAATCAAACCCGCTGTAGCGGCTGCAGGATGGAAAGACATGACAGTCCACTGAATTACTCATGGACTAGGCAAACAAAAAAGGTGAAAGTGTAACTAGTGTATTGAAAGTCTAAATGAAAATAAGGAATATGAGGAAACAACAGGGAAGTAGTAAAAGTACAAATGGCCTGATGGAAAATGCCTGAGCTTGGCTGGGAAGCACAATGAAAAGTTTTAACCAAATGGATGCAGTAACCAATAATACCCAGCAGATGGAGCTGGGATGCTACTCAAAAAAACTCAGCACACAGCCCTCCCCCCTTTACCTTGCTACTTCAAATCCAAATTGGCTAGAATAACTTGGCAAACCAGGAAAATAACAATTCCTTAATACAATACAAGTTAGATGGTCTATAGCTTAAGCTGCTTTCAATGCTCAAGAAGGCCCCAGTCCTTGCACTTGCAAATGGGTGCGCCTGTCTGAGCTCCCAAGGTATGGGTCAGTCAGTAACTGGCAGAGAACCAACAACTTCCTGGACATTGGGGAATATATTACCTTGCTTGGATGAGATCAAGTTACCTGATTGGAGGGGTAGAACCCACCTGGCTTCTTCATCCCACCCCTTGGACCTAGACAGACAGCTTTGCTACCTAGTGGGCAAAGTAGCTCTGTTGCTAAGCAGAATAGCTGCCCCAGACAGGGAGATGGACCCTGAATCCACATCCAACATATGGTTGGGGAATAATGGAGTTTCTAAACAAAGAACAAGAATGCTACAGGAGGATTTTCCATCAACTCTAACAGTGCAATCCTAACCAACTTTCCAGCACTGGTGCAGCCACAATGCAGCCCCAAGGTAAAAGAACAAATGTTCTCTCACCTTGAAGAGGCTTCAATGACTGCCCCTTCATTGCAAAATGCAGTGGGCACCCTGTTCAGCACGGCTACACCTTCACTGGAAAGTTGGTTAGGATTGCACTGTAAGACTGCTGAACCTGCACAGGAGCTCCTGAGGAGTTAAAGATGTCAAAAAATAAGGGGGGAAGGGGTCATTAATCACAGTTTAAAACTAGTTTTGTTACTACTGCACTTGCCTGCTGGTTTAAAAGCAGGTAGGATTGGGAGTGTTACAATATCTAATATGTTATCAATATCTAATATTACAATATCTCACATTCATGACTGGATAGAGACTGAACAATACTTTGATTTATTTCAGATTTCAGCTGCACTCAATGTTTAGTGTGAGGAAGACTCCTGAGTAATAAATGATGGAAGGTGCTGCCTTCAGTGGACCTGATTTGATGGAACCATCTGTGTCATCCACTCTATACAAGCCCAAAGTAGCAGACCACTTCATCATATACGCTTCTGGTTACATGAAATGAGTCGGGGCATATGTGTCATGGTTGTAATGACCACACTATCCCTAACGAAAAGAGGACAATGACTTGCCTTTTAATTTATTTTGTTGAATAAGAATAAATAATGGACATAACTTATGGTAATATACCATGAAGTATTGTACAGTGGACATAATACAGGTTGTCTTGAAACTGTGAAAAGTGTGTCTTGTGTATGAACCTAAAAGGAGAGTCGGGAAGAAATGACTTGACATTTCACCATTGCTTTTCCTGCTACTCTTTAAAAGCAAGAAGAAAAAAGTTGTTTTACAGATCTACCAAGTTCCAGCTCATTTGCCTCTCTCTCCCTTGCATCAAGTACATCCTGTACTTTTGGCAACAAGTTGACTGGATATTTAAAAGCTGCAAACTGCTCTGAAAGTTTCACATAGTGGGTTATGGGCCATGTGTGTTTGATCAAAATTCAATTACTGCACTGTGCCAGGCTTGGAAACCTATCATTGCAAGTTATGAAGTATGACGAAATAAGCTACCCTAATTGGTTCAGTATGGGGAGCAGTCTCAACCAAGCTTGTTATGATAAATCGCTTCCTGTGTTAAAGGTTCTCTGGAGCTTAAGTGTCTTGGCTCACCTCCTTCAACAGAATAAGAATATTGTTCCCTAGGAACACTTACATCACTGTCCCTCTTTTCCATTCAGAGTTAAACATTTGTAACATTTTCATCTTGGTGTTCTTGAGGAATATAAACAATAGCTATTGCTGTCACTTCCCTTCTGTGCTTTTCTGTCACTTCTCCATCCAATCATAAAGCCATCTTGCACTCCCTCTATGCACAGGTATAAAGAGCATTTTAATATATCAACTCAACTACTGTTACTAGCAATTTCACTTTCTCGGCTATGTTGCCACGTGGAAATTCTTTGCTATTGTTGAAAGTCAAATCCATTTTGCAAGACCTAAAATGAGAGGGAGTGCACTGTGGTTCTAAGCCTAGATCAGTAGTTGCTAAATGTGTTGCTGAGAAAACAAGTTCAGTTCCATGGGTAAGAATACTGGCTCCATAGTTTTAGCTGGTTCATCTTTTGGAAGTAACATCTGTTCTGTTATCCTTTTGTCATAATAATAGCTAGCAGCGAAGGATAGAGCATAGAACAATTTGGCTCCTGTATGTGAATGGTGAACAACAAGATTTCTTTGGGAGTAAGGATGACTGCTTCATGTTCTCGGTCAGTATAGGCATGTGTGGCTGCCATTTTTGTTTAGGATGTAGAGAAAATATACATTTGATAATGCCCTTTTCCTTATATCTTCCTTCGTATGATAATCGAACAGACACCAGCAGTGCTGTTATCCAGTTATCATTTGTTTTCTGAGCTTCGATCTTATCATAGCTTGCCATTATATTTAAATGTCCTGTTTAACCTTCTGCTAAGAGATGTGCGTAATGCTGAAGTCGGCATTTCCAGCTTGTACTGGATCTACTGCAAAAAAACCCTCTCCATTTTAAAAAGCAATTGCCTTAGTCATCACTTAATCAAACAATGACTAAGTGCAGCAATACAAAATTAGGGGGAGGAAAACTCGGCACAATAAATGTGAGTATCCACGTCTGAGTAAAATGAGAAATAAACTCTGCCACTGTTTGTAAGTCAGATGTGATCAAGTACTTCAAGCCGGGGGTGGGGGCAGCCTGTAAAATGTCTTTAGCCTGAATATTCCACTGGGTTGGTTTGTTTATCTCCCCCCCCCCCAGTAGGTAGATGATAGTAATCATGTTATGGCTTTTAATAAAGTTCCCACAAGAAGTAACTTTACCTTTAAAAATAGAATGTGACTGCAGGCACTTATGCTAATCTTCCTTTTGGCAAATCAGCTTTTTTTTGTATTGAATCTCGCTTGATTGAATAGCACTGGAGCTGCCAGAGTAAATGCTATTATCAATGTACAGTAATTAAGGAAATAGTCCTTGTCACTCGAACAGCGTCCAGGCTGTGCCTGCTGTAATAAAGTTAAATGATAAAGAAATCTCTTTAAATAAAGTGCAGCTACTGGAGTGTGGTTACTTCTGAAATGCAGTGGAACAATGCAGTGGAGAATTATTGGTGATAGGAAAATATGCCCACTGAACTCAACTCTAAAACAGGTAATTAGATAGCATTAAACAATTAATCTTCTGATTTAAAGCCAGAGAAGCATGTTCTAATCCTCTATCCCTAAAAAGTGACAAGCTCAGAGCTCTTGTCTTCCCTGTGCTTATTAATCTTCAAAGTACAGTAGATGTTCTTTAACATTTTGAAGTCTGTTCTGAAGGTGTACAACTTGGGCTCTGTCAAACTGGCTCATGGGGTGATGTCTGATAATGCCGCCCTGTTCCCCAGAGGCCTCCTGTTTAATTCTTAAAGGTATCAACTTGAACGTTTCAAACTGCTATCAATTGTGATTGAAAACTCTGCCCTTTTCTTCTAGGGTAGTTTCTGCATAGCTGGCACAATGGAGTACTGTACCATACCACCAAGCATTGCAGTGGTGGATTTAATATCCACATTATGTCCTTGAAAATGACAGCTATGGTACAGGATGTATTCTTTCCATTTTTTAATATTGCTTTTAGAAAAGATGTTGGATGACAAGAAGATGACAAGATGAGGAGGGAAGAGAATATAACTGATCCATTTAATAAGCATCCCTAGTAGGGAGTTCTGTGAACATTGAGTATTTGGTGCAACGAAGACAGGAAGTTGGAAGAAGTCTTTGGTCTACCAGGGTACATCTTAATGACTAAATGTTACTTTTGCCTCTGTGATGATAACTGAATGCACTGTACAGTACATGTTTGGAATACAAACCAGCCACAAACACTACCCCAAAATCCTGTTCCTGTGACTAGTATCTTCATGAAGACAACATTCTTGGGATGGCAGCCTTGAAGTTAAAACCAGTAGTGCATGATGCTCAGAAATGATGATGTGGCATCAATCATTCTCAAGAAACCACAGGTGAGTACATCGACCTCATCTGAACTGGCTGGAAGAGTTATTTGGCTATACCTGTTCAAAACTCATATAGTTATTTGAGGTGACAATAGTATAAAACTGAGGTCTGAGTGCTGAGGTCTGCATCTAGGAGGCATGGTGGGCAAGCTGATGATATGCATTATGGAAGTGGATGTCTCAGCTGGTTAAGGAATGTAGCCAGGGTTTATGGTGATGAAACGAACTGTGCTGTGGAATATTGTATTCCACATGATAAAGGTAAAGGTATCCCCTGACAATTAAGTCCAGTCGTGTCCGACTCTAGGGTGTGGTGCTCATCTCCATTTCAAAGCTGAAGAGCCAGCGTTGTCCGAAGATGCCTCCGTGGTCATGTGGCCGGCATGACTCTCCTTGCCGCAGCGCGTAGCATGCAGCTGGAACACGGAGCGCTGTTTACCTTCCCGCAAGCGGTACCTATTTATCTACTCGCATTGACATGCTTTGGAACTGCTAGGTTGGCAGGAGCTGGCCAAGCAACGAGCGCTCACCCCGTCGCGGGAATCGAACTGCCGACCTTTCGATCGACAGCTTATGGTTCAGTATAGAAAAAGTAGCTTTTTTTCTGAAATGCTTCTTGATACGAAAAAGTAGCATATAATACAAAAGGACCCTGGCACAAATACACACTAGTTTGCCAAACCAGTATTAGAGAACAATATATCCCCCCCCCAAACCAGGACTTGTAAATGTTTTGTCTTTTTGTTTCATGACACGTGAAGTGCTTGGTGTGCGATCCCTTTGAAAGTTATGCAAATTGGCATCTTCCTGGAATCTGGACATCATAGCTATCCTGTTGTAATGAAGACCTAACAAATGTCTTCTCAACCTAAGAATAAATCTCCTTGGATTGTGTGCTTCTCAGATGTTCTACATGGGAGAAATGTGTTTACCTTCAATGAAAACACTAGTGCATGTGAAGCAGAACTCTGTGTCTTAAAGCAGATTGCTGTGGATTATTCTACTCTAGGGAAACTACTGAGTTTATGATGCTACTGTAGTTTGCTTTTTTCCCCATAGCCACTGCTGTGTACAGTACTGTACACAGTACACTGCTGTGTACAGGCAGACTGTATTATTTTGTGTGTCTATTGCCTGGCACAAGTTGCAGCGGTTACTCCACCATCGCCCATCCCTTTCTAAACTGATTTAGTAGGCGGGGCATCAAAAGCCACTTCCATTACACATTAGTGGCTATACGTGAGTGGTTCACCCCACGCTAGCAGCTGTGGGTAGTCAATATGGCAGGGTTTCCCCCTCCACTCCCCATGCAGTGAATATGGTCGTGAGAACATGCCCTTAACCTTTGCTGCATTGACTTCATGGCACACATTGAAGCAATTCTCCTCCTATTATGCAAAGGGCAAGCTGCACATGGCTATAGCAGCACTTTTGGTCCTTAAAGCACTCCCATCATTCAAAGGTTTTTCTTTTCTCATTCCAGTACTGCCGCCCCACTCAATGTCTTTGCTTTTTGCAGCATATCCTGATGTTCACAAATAGTTGCAGTGCATCTTTGCAAACTTCTGCACTAACGTCTGAAAACACAGCAGAAGTGTTGTGCACATTTCAACTGTGGCTGTTGTGCCAAATCTTTGTTTTAGAGAGCTTCCATAGTGACCTTCAGTTCCGTACATTGCAATTGATCCAAATTGGAAAAAAAACACCCAACAACGTATAGCAGAAGCAGCGGGTTTTAACGTTTAAGACATGCCAAAGCCGAAAGCAGATGCTTTCCATGTTACAGATACAAGATGCACATATTTCTTTGCCGCTTCAAGGACAAAGGAAACACTCATCCAATTAGAGGAGACATGAGGTTGTGGCATGAAGCCTCATTCCGTCAATAAAGAAAATTCTAGAGAAAGCATGTTGACCTAAAGTCACAATGCGTGCTGTTAAAATAATGACTGTGTGTGTGTGTGTGTGTGAGAGAGAGAGAGAGAGAGAGATGCACTGTTTTTTCCTTAGGGTCCCCATGCCCAAAGCTAACGCCATGGGCTGTATGTAAGACACACAAAAAAGTAAGCTGCACTCCAGAGTTGTTTTTAAATGTTATCAAACATGCATCGCTCACTGGCGCAGGTCTGAGTTGACCCATGATGGCTGCTGGGGGTTACCCTGGGGCAAGGGAACTAATGTTTCCTTACCCTGGGAAGGCCTCCTATGGCCTTAAACCCCCTGTAGGATACAGCCGAGGCTGCGCCGGTACTGCTGCATTGCCACGTGGGGATTTACTGGTAGTTAGGATTGGGCTGCCCAGTTTTCTCATTATTCCCTGGAGAAAATTCTCTCACTAATTAAAGTCTGCAAAGCATAAGTAGTTTAATTTAAAAACTATTTTTATTCTGGGGAAAAATGGAATTGTACAGATGGGTGCAAAACGTTATTTGATTATCATTTAAAAATATAAGCAGCAAAATATTTTACAGCAAACATTATTATCTAGAATTTCTTAGTCGTCATGATTCCAGTTTGATATACTGTAGTTGATACTCTGGACACTTATGCCTTGATTGGTACAAGTCACCATGGCCGGCCCAGCGACGAAGTGACCTGATATGGCTTGCATCAGTGGCAGATGGTGGGGGGGCAGTGGATTTGGGATGCCCTTCACCCCGAGTCTGCCACTGCCTCTGTCCAGGCTGCTCTGGACACAAGCAGCATTGATCTGCTTTCATTTGCTAAAATCATCCGCTTCCTTCCATGCTCCATCGTGCGGTCTTCCCAAACCCGGAAGTGCAGGATTCCAGCTTTATTTACAGGGACGACATTAAGGTGCTCCTTTGTTTGCACAGTCCCTTTAAATAAAGCAGGAAGTCCTGCACTTCAGCTTTGGGAGGTAGTGCGTCATGTCAGAGGCAGCAGCAGCATCAGCAACCCTGGAGGTGGTGTCAGGCAGCGGACCAGGTTGCAACCCCCTTGCAAGGCACTGTGTGCTTGTTACAGAATTGCAGAAATGCAATGCACGGCACGATCCTGGGGAAGTCTAGAGTGGCGGAGTGTGTGCTCCGCCACTTTAGAGTGTTGCAAAAGCACCGTAAAGTGCATTTGCGACTACTTTGGAGTAAGGGCTGCCGGTCCAAAGGCTGGCAGCCCTCACTCCACTGGGGGACCATCTCTGTGCCCGCCAGATAAGGTAAGCCCTGCACTGGCCAGTGCAGGAACGAAGGGAGGACGGCCATTGGCTGATCTGGGTAGGGAGAGGGCGGGGATATTGGTGGCGAGCTGCACTGATATCCCAGGCTATCTCCCCCCATCCCCGGTTCAGCCTACATCCCCCGGCTTGAATGTACGTCTGCTTTGGAGCTGGCGTACATTCAAGTAGGCTCATAGGGCCTCAGCCGGCTTGCACACCAGTTTGCACCCATCCTCCTGGGCTGCCCCGGGGCAGCCCAAGATAGGCAAAGGATACCATGGCTGGCCTTTTAGGCCAGCCAGGTATCCTTACATAAGATTGGGCTGTCCAAAATGATTCTTTGTCTTTGTCATTTAGAACCCAACTCTGACTAAATATTTGTTGCTGAAATAGATGTAATATTCTGCAATGATTTGCAATTCACCCCCAATCTATGGTGATTCTCCTTTTTACAGATTAACTATGTCCTATATTAAACCAGCTTATGGTAAATGATGAGAACATTGCTTTTATGGTACAGAAGAAGTTGGTGTTTGCCCAGTTCCAGTTATCTATTAAAATTAACTGAGTTTGTACTAGACCTGACCTACCACTTCTTCTTAAGGAAGGAAAGATGTGAAGTCTTGCATTCATGGTACATAGTGGGAAAGTAATATATAGGGTATGTGAAATAAATGACAAAGAATACTGTTATTTGTACAAGATAAGGAAATTATGGGACTCTAATCCCATCATCCAGGTCTAAGCTTAAGAAAGCTTCATTTTATTTTATTTTTGCATGAGTTATGAATTTCACTCTCAGTACAATCTCATTGAGCCAGACTGGAGCCTGTTTGGGAAGAGCTGTTCATTGAATGTGGGTGCCATGTTTGATCCCAGAACCCCAGTGGATTAAAAACAACAACAGTGTTATAGGAAAACGGGGGTGGGGGTGGGGAGCGGTGCCATATTACCTTTTTTTCAGCATCTTCGGCACTTCCCTCCTTCAGAGTTTGTTTAAACTGACTGAAAAAAAGAAAAACGCTACCGGAAGCAAACTGTAGATGGTGCTAGAGACTCCCGGTTTTGCATTTCCCCCCCCCTTTTTTCAGCAGTGGCTGGCAGGTCCCCAACAGTGGCTGGCAGGTCCCCAACTGATTCCCGGTTGTGTTTTTTTCCAACAGTTTGAAGGCGGGAGGTGGGAAGCGGCTGGCAGGCCCCCAACAACGTTGAAAAAAGAGGTAATGTGGCACATTTGGACTCCTTCTTCCACAGTTTTGCCACCCGTATTGAGTCAAATCTGTGGATGGAAAAACCATAGATAAAAAGATCTGATTGTACTGTAAATGCTTTAGAATTTTAGCAAACATATGTTGAGACAAGTAGAAAGTATTAACTCTTATATCTTCTTTATCAGTTACTATGGTGCAGGTGGATCTGAACACATGCATGAAAAGCAGTTCCTAGCCTGTCATATAGCTGCTTCAGTCTTGGATGCATATCCCATGCAACAGCCCCTTTGGTTCATGAAGTTAAAAGTTATTAACTGAAAATCAATTGAAATATAAAAAAAGAGAAGCCCATTTGCCGCAGTACACAATTCATTCCCCATAGACAGCTTCTTCCCTGCACTGCAGGAAAATAACGCTGCAACATTTGGGGAGTACTAAAAATAAGGCAAACAGGACTTGGGTCCTGAAAGTTATCAGAAATGTTTGGAGAGTGACCATTCAGATAACAGAACGTGCTAGTTACAAAGAGTTAAAAATGGTCAGAGAAACACTAAAGGGCATTACATGAAGTGGGATAAGCAGGTTTAGCTAATGAAGGTTGAGAGAATGAGGGGGGGGGGGTTAATAGAAAAATTCACCATGCCAGTGCTATGACCAGGTCTAATTAAAACCACAAAAATTTGAAAGTTAGAATGAACTGGAGTGACACAGTGACAAAACGATTGACAGCCCAATCCTAACTAACATTCTGCTCAGGGATGCAGGCTGAGGCAATGCTGCATCCTGTGCAGAAATTGGGAGGTGGGAGGTCTCCTCAAGGTAAGGGAACTTTTGTTCCCTTACCCCAGGTAAAGCCCCATCCCCCCACAATGGGTCTCCTCTGATCTGTGCCTGCTATTTGCCTGGCGCAAGTCCGGGAGGCCTGTGTAAAAGTACCCGTATTGCCCCGAGTATAGGACGCTCCTGATTATAAGCCGCACCCTTAAAGTTTGGTGCTATTTTTTAAAAAATACATTTTTAACTTTTTTTAACTTAAAGAAAATATACACATTAGTAGAATAGTAGAACAGTACAGCTTTAGTACAGTTAAAGTCATAAGCACCCTGTCCCTTACTGAATCTGGGCACCCTAGTATAAGTAGTCTTCCCAGATCCAAAGGGGGACAGAGTGCCTACCTTTAACCTTTGGAATTTGGGCAGGTGCAGCTTGTTGCACCCTTCCATGAGGATGAGCTGCACCTGCCCAAATTTCAATGGTTAACAGCACAATCCTATGCATGTCTACTCAGAAGTAAGTCCTATTGCATTCAATGAGGCTTACTCCCAGGAAGGTGTGCATAGGATTGCAGCCTAAAGGTTGGCACTCTGTCCCCCTTTGGATATGATAAGCAGAGCTCTTGCTCTCAACTTTCAAACTGGAGGATCAATAAATATCTTAGTTTCTGGGGCTGGAACTTAAGGGTTAATTTTTTCAAATGCCTCTAAGGCTAGAGGTTGCTAGAGAGATCCTGGCCATTTAGCAAGTGATTAAGAGCTGAAAACACAGCCTTTGCAGTTTAAAAAAAGAAAAAGCGTTTTACCTTTGAAAGAGACTTGGAGAGGCTTGAAAAAGGGACGCTTTGCAGAAAACTCTAGGCAGAAAAGCTAGACTTTGATTGTAGGCCGCACCCCTACTTGAAAGACTTGCCTTAGGGGACAAAAGTGAGTCTTATACTCAGGTCAATACGGTAAATGGCCTGGGAAGGGGGATAGGATACACCCTTCCCCCAACGGTGCCCCGTTAACCCCCTCCCCTCCTCCCCCTGCCCCGTTCCAGCCCCCGTGCTGGCTTGCCTGCACTGGATCATGTCCCATGGCGCGCAGCACTGCTGGGCCAGTGCAGGCCTTTGGTGCACTGTCACAAAGTGCTTTATGACACTTTGCGACAGCTAACACCGGCGCATCGCACACTCTGCCAGCGCAAGGGCTCAATAGTATTGAACTAACAGGTTGTGAACGCTTCTGGCATTCCTGACCAGGTTAGCTACCCCTCCCCCTATCCCCATTGATCCCATAGGATCAATGATTCGATATCTGCACATTCGGTATCCACTGGGTTTTCCAGGAACCAAACCCCCACGGATACCGAGAATTGACTGTATATGTTTGAGCATCCTCCTCTTCCAGCAAACTGAAGTGGGAGATAAACTTTCCAAGTAAATCCACACTATGAGATTGTAGCAAATATACTTAAAACAAAGGTCCCAGTCCATGCTCCCTATTTTTTCAATGTACAAAACAAAAGAAAATAAGAAGCAAATCAGGTGGTTTTTCTTTCCCTCCAGACAAAATCTCTGAGAGGTGTTTAAGAAACATGCTCTAACTGCATTAAATGATGCATCCTTGGGGGAAGAATTCCACTCTACTTTCCAGATATCGCTCCCCTGCTTCACCCCACTCCACAATATCACCCAGATGATGCCACAGAATACTGCACGCTGTGCAAGCAATAAATACGTATATCCAGTCCACTGGGAAGTAAGGAAAACTGCTTGTAAGATTACTAGTGGGCCACTAGATGGCAGCAGATTAACTCTTCAGATGCCAGAGTATGTTGGATTTATTGAAAAGTTCCTAAATAGCAGAGGGATGAAGAAGGTCCTCTCTATCACACACATTTTCATTTACCTGAAAGTATCATCTCTCCATTTTACTTTTTCATGGGCTGCTAGCAAGTTGAGTGATACCTTGCCAGAGTAAATTAGTCCCATGTGGTCAGGCAGAGTTGAGGAATCTTGACAGGTCCCAGGTTCAATCCCCTGGGATTTCTGGGTAGGGTTGGGAGACATCCCTGTCTGAAACCTTGAAGAACCACTGCTATTCAGGGTAGACAATATTGAGTTAGATGGACTGATCATCTGACTTGGTAGACGGCATCTTCATATGTCATGAGGCATTCTTGGTGGCTCTACTTTCCATATTCGAATTCCATTTTGCTGGCAATTCACTTGAACCTAGAGCGGAGCATTTTCTGAAGACACTCTTGGCTTAACATCTTGTTGAATGAGATAGGATCTTTTGATGAAAATCCCTGATTTCCTCCTTTTTTTTTTTTTACCTGTTGTGACCTCCAGATCCCCTAGGCAGGCTCCTGTAATGGGTCAGCACCCTAAAAGGTCATTTGGAAGCAGCAGGTTTCTGCTTTGTTGAAGTTTACCTTCCCCTTCATCCCCAGCTGACTGGTCAACAAAGACATTGGCTTCCAGAGGCATGGATGGGCTGTGGCGGGCTACCAGGGAGTGACGTGCGCCAGAGGGGCCAGAGGGGTGACACGCGTCACCCCCGCTGCCACCGCGTCATCCTCTTCGGCCTCTGGTTTGTTGTGCGCATGTGTGGATTTTTCGCGCATGCGCACAACGTCACTGAGGGCAACCGGGCAGCCTCACACCCTCAGTGGCATTCTGCGCATGCGCAAAAATGGCGGACCCGCCGCTAAGGCCAAAAGGGCAGCCTTTTGCCTCAGCGGTGTTGTGCACATGCGCCAAAATGCGCACATGCGCACAATGAATCGAGGGGAAGGCCGAAGTCGCCCGGACTCGAAGGTAGGTGACGCGTGGGGGCGGGGGGTGACGTGTGTCATAGTGACGCTACTGCTTTGAGCTGACCCATTGGACCACAAAGCTCACCAGATCCCCCAGAGCAGGAAATTCAACGGGTGCAAGTGGCCCCAAGTAACCAATCCAACAGATAACCATTGGTAAAGCCCAGAAGCTAAACAATGTGAAGTAATAAAACTCTATCATACATTTGCTCTGGACTCTCATCTGGAGCACTGGATACAGAGGTGAGGGTTGCCCCCCCCCCCAGCCTAGTGTGGGTGTAGGAACCGATCTCCTGGGCTGGAGTACGTGGGTAGAAAAAGTGCCCCAATCATAATTTATTTTCAGTTTGCCTTTTTGAGACTGTGAAATAAAAGTTTATTAAAAGAATAAAAACAAGCCAAAAGATGGGGTGGAACTAAAAGGCAAGACAATTGTAGGAATCAAGCAATGATGATGGAATCGAGCAAATATTGGCATGGAGGCTAAAAGGCAAACTGAAAACAAATTTTAAATCTGACACCTCTTTTTGGGCACTTATTCTACCCACATACTCCAGCCCAGGAGATTGGTTCCTATACCCACACTAGGCTGGGGGGTGGGAGGAGCAGTGGTTCAACCCTCACCTATGTATCCAGTGCGCTCTCTCTCTCTCTCATTGCGAGTGGGGGGGATTGCCTTGTTGTTCCAGACTATCCACCTTCCACTATCATCAGATTTTTAAAGGGAACCCTGGGATTTGGGGGCATCTGGATCTCCTCTAATTTGTGGTGGTGGCAGCAGCATTAACTACTGTCTCAGTTTAACCCTGGTCAAAGGGCCAAACAAGGGTAGGAGGAGGGGTTGCCATTTGCTAGGACCCGAACTCTGCACCCCATCCCCTTTACAGGTCTATTGAAATTTACTATTTGGCTTGCATATCTTTTCCTATATTATACATGTTCTTTCAGCTCCCACCTGTGCTGAAACAGTACTAGCTGTCCTGAGCCTCCAGGACAGGATGAACAATCGTCGTAATTTGATATATATATAATGCCATCTGTATCTTGGCTGTCTAAACCTGCAACAAAGGTTCCCTAGGTAATTCCCATCTCTAAAATTATCTTAAAATATTAACAAATGAAGGTCTAGGACACATCCTCTCTCAGGATCCAGAAGCCGTTTGCATGCAACCTGTCTTACTCTGAAGGAGATACAATTTGTAACCCTGAGCTCCTTAGAGGAAGGGTGGTATAAAAATGTGAAAAATAAAAAAATAAAATAACTCTTCACAGTGTACATTTTAAGATTTCAGAGCTGAACGTAATTCAGGAAAATTTTCATGTCCCCACTACCGCTGTCACCCACTGATAGGACGTTGTCATATTTATTTGACTTATACTCAGTCTTTCAGCCAAGACTGGTTCCCAAAGCAGCTGAAATTAAAATCCATACAATTAGGAATGCATGCATATGTATGTGTGTGTGTGTGGGGGGGTGCAGCCTCTTCTGGCCCCTGGCAATTGATAGCAGAGTCCCAGTTTCAGGCTGTTCCCTCCAGATGGAAGAAGGAGCTGCAGATGGACGAACTGATGGTTAAGATGGTGAACATCAGATCTCTGTTGACACTTTGCCATCACTACCCACAAAAACATTAAGATGTGTGGTATGGGCTGGTCCCTATTTTTGATGCTATGAGTAATTCTTCATGTCCGGGTCCGGGCCTCTCTGACGGACCCGGACTTCTCCTGCGGTCACCGGACGTAGCCAGCGGGGTCCTGAAACCAGCACCAGCTCCCGAGGAAGCCCCCAATATCCCACCCGACAGCTCTTACCTGGGAGTAGGCCAGTCCTTGGCAGGATGTGGCCCCACTTACCTTGGAGTAGACCAGTCCTTGGCAGGATCCGGCCCCATCCATCCTGAGGCAGAGGCAGCTCGACCGGCTACAGCTGAGCCAAGTAGGGAAGGAAGGGATTGGTGGGGTTGGTTGAAGGATTGGGGGCGGGGACAGCAGGGTGTGCCTCTCACAAGGGAGGGAGAACACAATAAAGAGCAGACCACAGCCAATGAGGAGGAGGGCAGTACTGGAGAGGTGGACTGGAGAACCGGAGCGACAGTCAGAACCAAACCCTCCAAGCCCAGCCTGGGAGAGGGATAAGGGTGCCTTAGTCAACCCCCCTCCCCAGGGCTATTCTGAGGCAACGGTCCTGCAGAGACCTTATCTGTGGTCCGGAAGGACCCCTTCTACACTTCAGGGCAGGAGCCCACACTTAAAGCCTACGAGACCGCCTTGGCTACACCCCTCCCGGGGTCCCCCAAGAGGCATCCCTTACACTTCATAAGACAGTAAACCCTATGGGGTAGCAATAAATTTCACATCAGTCACAAATCACAGATGATGTAGTTGCCACTACATCCTTCTCAACTGAAGATTGAGTTAATCAATCCTCTATCGATGTAGTGTAACCTACATTGTTGTCAACCCACATATCGCTTCAATGCAATGTTGCCAGATAAGGACATTTCCCTCCATATTTAACCATTAGAATCAAGTGACTAGATGATTATGCTGTGGTCGCAATAAGACCCTTAATGCCCTATTTATTTTGCTCCATTGATGCCGTAAATGGTTGAACTGCTCATAATTTGCCATTAAAAGACCTGCAGGGATGCCCAGTACATCTATAATGAATCCAACGCCATTGTTTAAAAAAAAATAGGCACAATTACTGACCTTTCTGTAACCCATATCAGTCCTATATATTATGAAACTGTTTTTTATCCAAATTTTAATTGTGTGCATGTTTTGAATGCCCCCAAGGCATTTGGATAAATGTAGAGTGTGTTCACAGATGTGATTGGTGGGTTATGGTATAAAACCTGACCACCTTCAATGAGTAAGTGTAAGTGGTGGGTTGGAAATAGTATACCTAACTTGACAAGTTCATTAAAACTGTTCCTTTTTCTGAGAAAATAGCTTAAAAGATGCAGTGTTCCCATTTCACAGAAAATCCACTACAAAATGCAAATGCAGAATTCAAAGAAACCTGCTGGTGAGGAATAACTATGTTTTTGAATAATTCATACAACTACCCTACCAGGCTCGACTAAAGTGGTCATGACTATTCCCATTTTACAGATGGTGAACAGAGAGTCAGTGAGCACAAATCTGAGTAAGGCTGCAATCCTAGGCACACTTATCAGGGAGGAAGTCCTATTGAAATCAGTGAGGCTTACTTCTGAATTGACTGACATGCCTAGGATTAAGCTGTAAATTGCATCTACTTAAGTCTCATTGAAATAAATATAAACTTTGTACATGATTAAACTTTTTAAAATGCCATTGCTTTCAATAGGATTTAAGCATTCCACCTTTTTTTCGATTATTTCAATGACATGCCTAAGACCATACATACAGTCTATAGCAGAGGTAAAATTTTAACTCGGGGCCATCAAGGTTCAACATCAGAAGATGCTGGCACTATTGGAGTACAGTAATAGTAGGGAGGCTGCAAAAGTCCAGCTGCGGTCCCTCAGATATCCTGGACCCAAACCATGAAGAGCTTTAAAGGTCATTACCAGCACCTTGAGTTGATCTCGGAAACGAATGGGCAGCCAGTGCAGCCGCTGAAGCAACGGTTCAACAGAGTCAAACCGCCTAGCTCCAATGACCACCCAGGCCGCCGCATTCTGCACTAATTGCAGCTTCCGAACCATCTTCAAGGGCAGCCCCACGTAGAGCGTATTACAGTAATCCAGTCTTGAAGTCACTAAGGCGTGGACCACTGTGGTCAGGTCTGATCGACTCAAGTACGGCTGCAGCTGCCGCACCAGCCGAAGCTGGGCAAATGCACCCCTGGCCACAGCTGCCACCTGGCTTTCCAGGGAGAGCTGTGAATCCAGAAGTACTCCCAAGCTGCGCACCTGTTCCTGCAGGGGGAGTGCAACCCCATTCAGAATTGGGGAGGTGACTCAGTACCTGCATCGAAGCTTTCCTGACCAGTAGGACCTCTGTCTTTTCTGGACCTTTATGATATCAATATTTGATATCTCAAAAACCTGATGTGATAGACAAAACCTGATGCCAGATTTGGAATCAGCACCCTGAAATTAGTCTAAAACAGCTGCAAAAGTCCAGGCCAGAAAAAAAATGTTGTTTTTTGTGTGTGTGTAGTGTTTTGAGATCTTGGCAAAACTGCTATCATGCCATAAAATTCATGATTCACATTTACCATTTAGTAAACCATGGATTGTAACCAATGAATATGAATTTAATTAATTTGCAAGTCATATACAGGAAGATTGCAATTAGAGTTTATATTTTCTGTTTAAACAACCGTAGGCATGATCCTATGAGCTGCTGAGCTGGCAAATAAGTGTTTAGGACGAAGGGTAGCAGCTGGCATCCTGTCCCCGTGTTTCTATCTTGATGTTGCTTTACTATTACCAGCCAGTGCAAGGTCATCTTGGTTGCATTGTAGCATGAGTTGGCCCTACTGTACTGTCCACATTCACCAGTGTTGGATATCATGAAGCACTGCACGTCACACCAAGCTGCTGTGCACCACAGAAAGGGGCTGTGGGAAAATCAAGATAGGGTAGTAGTAGAGACATGTTACTCAACATCCTCCAGGCATTTTTGGCCATGAAAAATGCATCACTTCCATTGCAGTGATAGAACAAAGCTAGCCATGATCATGATCTTTATATCCTAGCCATGAGGACCAGAATGGGGCAATCATGGTCGTATGGCGAGAAAAGATCTCTTTTGGAATGTATAGTTGAACAGTGGATTCTAAGACAACCACTTGACAAGGATCTGCTCTGAAGGAACATTCCTCCTTGGAAACAGGAGGCTCTTGCAAAGTTTAAAATGATTTGAACTTGGGTATATAGGGCTTGGCGGAGGTTGCTGACGGATCTTTGGCATCCAGGCCTGTGCCCCTTCTCTCAGGCATTTGTCACAATTCAATAACTGAAACACATTTGCCAGCAAGAAGTCATAAAACTGCCAGTCTCACCTTACTGTGTGTAGCCATTGAGTAAACACAGGTCCTTTTCTGCACTAAAGAAGGGGAGAAGTGGTTTGAGAGGATATTCCCTGCCAACTGGCATTCTATAGCTCTATTTTCCCTCCAGTTTGCAAAATATCCTGGCCAGAGGATTAAAAAATGCAGTGGGGCAGGAAGAAAATGTCAGAGCTGATGACTGTAGGTCATGGTAGGTGTGGATAATTTTAGCATAGTAGCAGGATAGTATATAGCAAGTATGGCACTATATAACATTGGGGAAGATGTACAAGGAATTCACGTTTTTGCAATCCAAACACATATATATTGTACCGAGGGGCAAAAGTGAATGATGCTTACTTGCTGTGGTGTCGTCGTCGTCCCCCCATCCTTCTAGCATTGGCTGTGAATACAGGGAAGATAATGTCCTACTGTACTGGAGTATTTGTGGGCAAAAGGAGATCATTATTCAGAAGTGATAAGTCATATGGAGTGAAAGGCAGAACTCCTAATACTTCTGCTGCTGACTATAAATCTGTTCTCAAGTACAGGATGATGTATGTCTCCTGAGATGGAAAAAGTCACTCCATCCTATCGATCATCACATCATTGCAGGAACTGGTATGTAAATGTAATCATAATGCTTAGCATTTGTATAGCACTTTCTGAGTGTGCAAAGTGCTTCACATGTAACCCTTACAAGGTAAGTCATCTCCATATTGCATCTCTATAATATCTGCATAGTATCTCCATATTGCAACTGGGGAGCTGAAAATGGGAGAGTGGCTTCCCTCAGGACACCTATTGCAGGGCCAGCCTTAGCCTAAAGAGGGCGAAATGCTCGCATCGGGTGGCAAATTCAGGGGAACAGTGATGGGAGTGCTCCCCGCTGCTGCTCACCAAGCTGTAACCACTGCCACTGGCTTCTCCTCCTTGCTTACCCCTCACAGCTTAGGAAAGCAACCAGGGGAGGGTGAGGTGTGAGAGGACCTGTTTAATTTAATGTGGAAGAAATGGCATGGAGGCAGCAAGCCGGAGCTCTAGGTAAGGGGCAAGATCATCATCACACCTCCCTTCCCTCACTGTTTTCCTAAACAGCAAAGGGTGGGTGAGGAGGCAGGGGTGGGGTATCTATGTGAAAATGCACACGTGCAATTTTGGGGGAAGAGGCATGGAATGTGCATGCTGCTGCAAGGGCTTAGACTGGGCCTGGCCTAGTGAGTTCATGGCAGATGTGAGATTTGAACCAGGGAAATTCTGACTTGTAGGTTCGTGACTTCGTCTCTCAGCCACGATGTGCGGTGGCAGTCTAAGCTGCTCTGACACCCCATAGCCCTATCCACATCAGTGCGCTCCAGTCCTTACCATTTTCATCCGCCCTCCTGTTCCCACTCCACCATCACGTTTTGCACATTCATTTGGCCAGGAGGATCCTGGGAGTGGAACCTCTCTGCCCCCAGCATTCTCTCTGCCCACCACTCTGCAAGGCGTGGCAATGAAACAGGAACAGGAGGAGGTAAGCCCTCCCCATTCTCCTCTTGCATGCTTTTCAAACACACAAGAAGAGGCTGGGGCAGTTGGGAGCCAGGGTTAGGCAGGCGGTGGGAGCATGCAGGTGGGCTAGGAGTCATTCCCTGCCAACTTGCCACTTTCTCCAGCCCACTGCCAGAGGGGAGGGTTTCAGCCAGCCTCATGCTGTTGTTTCCCCCCCCCTCCCCCATGCAATGGAGTGCTGCACATGAACAGAAGAATTGTATACTTGACACCATCAGAATACAGCCAGGCAAGGTGAGCACTAGAAAGCTTCCACTTCTAATACTCATCATAGTGAAATGTGGTTAGTGTTTCTATTCTGAGACATAACAAGCTTGGAAGTCAGCAGAAGCAGAATGGGGTACCTGGATGGCCATTGTGGGAGAGAGGATCCTTTGGTATGACCCAAAAGAGTTTCTCTCCTTATGTTCTTCTGATCACTGCCATCATGTTTGGTCCCATAATTGTGTGACAACATGTTGCGAGTCTTGACCTTTTCTTACTGTGGTGATGATACTATCCTCATCTGCAGAGTCTCCATGTCTAAAGTGGGAATGTTGATTACTCTTTTACATTTACCTAGATCCCAATAGAAGACGCAATGTTTCCTGGCCTTTCCTTCTGCCAAAGTACAAGGGAACCATTTGCAAAGCAACCATTGCTTTTTTTCCGTATTAAATACTTTGTTCCCTACAGGATTGATTAAAAGCCCGTGCAGAGTGCTTAGTACAAGAAAATCTCTTCCTTTTCTAGACTCATTGTTGTGTACCAATGAAGAAACAAACATTCTGCACCCAGCACAACATATGGTTATTGTTTGCTATAAGGATGTGGAAACACATTACTCCATAGCGTAGCAAAAGAAGATGTAATATCAGAACAGTGCTTCGTTTAATATTTTTTAAAAAAAGTTTTGCTGTACTTTGCAAAATTATCCTTTCTCCTCCCTCCTTCTTTCCAAGCCCAATGTGTGGTTTCAGTGGCTTCTGCTGTAATAGCTTGAAATGGTTTGCATGTGATATTCGTTTAGTTTGGGAATCTGGTTTCAATTTCAATCACTTTGGGTTGTATTTTTTGCAATGACTCGTTAGTCACAAAACACTGACACGGAGTTGTAAGGATGCCATCTTTTCCATTGTTTATATGCAAGTGCCGAGACTACAATGATTTATTTATGTTTTAATTAAAATTTGGTGAATAGAGCAGTGATTTTTTTTTGGGGGGGGGAAATGCTTTTTTCCCGCATGCCATTTCTAATTTGTGGCCTCAAGGAGAAAAAAAAATCAATAACCTTATACCATTTATATTTTTATAGTTGCCTCAGGCATTTGTAATGCAGAGCTGCCATTCACCTGCATTCTAACGTGGAGAATAGCTCTCCGCTCAGTATAAATCTTAAAAAAGGGAAAGAGGCTCTATATTTCTGAATCACTTCCACTCGGTTTGAGTCAAAGAGGAGATCCATGTAACACGTTCCCTCCTCCTGTCAAAGTGCATGCCTGACATTAATATAGCAAATAAATGGATATCCTGTAAGTTTTACAACACCTGACTGAATCCTTAACAGTTGCTGAGAATTTTAATAATGTAAGCCCATTGATTTCTCTCCCCCCCCCCCGCCTTCCTTTGATGGATGGTATGCTGATCCGAAACTATACCCCACAGGTTTTTTCAAAGTAACGTGCAAAATACTAAGCTTTATGGAGCCAGGAAATGTTTCTTTCAGTACAGGATCCTAAGTTATGGGAAAAAGTGGGTGGTGTCAATGTATCTAATTATATACAAAGTTAAGTCATCGCTTCATAAAGGGCCCCATAAAACAAGAGGCAAGATGAGGCAGCAGGGAAATGGAGTGTTCAGACATTCCCAATGGCAAATGGTGGCCAGAGCAGGAATGTCTTGAAAATGTGCCTTGTGATTTAGAGCTGAAAAAAAAAAACATGCTGCTTGAAGAAACGTTGGCTGAACTAGAGGGAGGTGAACGTTTGCTGGATGTTTGAATGAAACGCCCCTTTCTGCTACCTATTCGTGACCATGGGGTTTTCTGTGCTGTTTCTCAATTAAAGCATGCCAAATTATCATCTGGCATTTTCCCTCCAGGATTTAAAGCAGACCCATGCTTAGTATATAAACTGGGCCCACTAGAGCATAGTTCCAGAACCTGGGTTAGGGGCCAAAACTTAGGGCTGGTCCAAGATTTCCTGGCACCTGAGGTGGTGGGTCAAATGCCGCCACCACCCCTTACATGGCCACATAACAGCTGCTGCTGTTGCTCTTCCTGCTGCCTTGATTTGAAAAGAAGAGAATGGAGCAGAAGATGTTGTGTGAAGGAGAGAGGAGTGGCAGGCTAGAGCATCCAAGATGTTCTAACCCAGGGGTTCCCAATCAAGTACCACCTCCGGTGCCACTCTTTTTTCTGAGTACCACCGGAAGTGACTGATGATGACATCATCGCCAGTTACTTCCGGGTTTTCAGAGGCCATAAAAACGCAGCGAGGAGGCCCTGGGCAGGTGGGAGGGCCCTTCTCAGCGTTCCTGAGAGGATTGGCCAAAGGCAGGAGCTTCTTGGGAGCAAACACACAACACCAAAAGCGCCGCGTCGGAGTGGGGTTCCAGTGATCCAGCGGTCCGAGTACCACCAGCATTCGGCCGAAGTACCACTGGTGGTACTAGTACCACAGGTTAGGAACCCCTGTTCTCACCCCACCTCCTCTTCTGCACTCTCCTTTTTCATTCTGGGACCTTTGTTTTAAGTATATTTGCTACAATCTCATAATGTGGATTTACTTGGAAAGTTTATCTCCCACTTCAGTTTGCTGGAAGAGGAGGATGCTCAAACATATACAGTCAATTCTCGGTATCCGTGGGGGTTTGGTTCCTGGAAAACCCAGTGGATACCGAATGTGCAGATATCGAATCATTGATCCTATGGGATCAATGGGGATAGGGGGAGGGGTAGCTAACCTGGTCAGGAATGCCAGAAGCGTTCACAACCTGTTAGTTCAATACTATTGAGCCCTTGCGCTGGCAGAGTGTGCGATGCGCCGGTGTTAGCTGTCGCAAAGTGTCATAAAGCACTTTGTGACAGTGCACCAAAGGCCTGCACTGGCCCAGCAGTGCTGCGCGCCATGGGACATGATCCAGTGCAGGCAAGCCAGCACGGGGGCTGGAACGGGGCAGGGGGAGGAGGGGAGGGGGTTAACGGGGCACCGTTGGGGGAAGGGTATATCCTATCCCCCTTCCCAGGCCATTTACGGTATTGACCTGAGTATAAGACTCACTTTTGTCCCCTAAGGCAAGTCTTTCAAGTAGGGGTGCGGCCTACAATCAAAGTCTAGCTTTTCTGCCTAGAGTTTTCTGCAAAGCGTCCCTTTTTCAAGCCTCTCCAAGTCTCTTTCAAAGGTAAAACGCCTTTTCTTTTTTTAAACTGCAAAGGCTGTGTTTTCAGCTCTTAATCACTTGCTAAATGGCCAGGATCTCTCTAGCAACCTCTAGCCTTAGAGGCATTTGAAAAAATTAACCCTTAAGTTCCAGCCCCAGAAACTAAGATATTTATTGATCCTCCAGTTTGAAAGTTGAGAGCAAGAGCTCTGCTTATCATATCCAAAGGGGGACAGAGTGTCAAAACCTCTAAAAAATTAACCCTTAAGTTCCAGACCCAGAAACTAAGATATTTATTGATCCTCCAGTTTGAAAGTTGAGAGCAAGAGCTCTGCTTATCATATCCAAAGGGGGACAGAGTGCCAACCTTTAGGCTGCAATCCTATGCACACCTTCCTGGGAGTAAGCCTCATTGAATGCAATAGGACTTACTTCTGAGTAGACGTGCATAGGATTGTGCTGTTAACCATTGAAATTTGAGCAGGTGCAGCTCATCGTCATGGAAGGGTGCAACAAGCTGCACCTGCCCAAATTCCAAAGGTTAAAGGTAGGCACTCTATCCCCCTTTGGATATGAGAAGAGAGGTTTTGACAATGTGTCCTCTTCCTATCTGGGCTTCTCCCCGCCTTGTCTTGGGTGGTGGCAGCAAGTGCTATCATTTTTTCAGTAATTCCCAGGCTCTGACCAGTGGGAAGAGTGGGGAGGGCAAGGGAGAGAGGGCTAATGTTACCTGCTAGACTCTGCACCTGCTTCCCCCCTCCCGCTCTTCTCTCACAACATCCTCTTTTTGAATTCAGGGAATGGGAGGAGGAGGAGCAGTAGAGGTGGGCAGATGGAGATGAACTCCTCCACACCAATCTACCACCGGACCCTACAAATTTACATTGGTTTTATACCACTTCAGTTTCTCCACCCCTACAAGAGAATTGTAGTTCGGTGAGGTGCTGGCTGTTTGAGCTCTCTCGTTCTTCCCCCACAAATTACAATTCCCAGAGTTACAGAGCAGTTTAACAGCCCAATCCTAATGGGCTGCCCTGCCGGCGGAACGTGTGTTGCACTGGCACTGCAGCTGTAAAGCGCGCTCCAGCAGTGCGCACTGCCGGAGCACCAGCGGGAAGGCTGGAGTCTTTCCCCATGCACCGACGAATCAATGGAGACATGCTGGAGCAGGTAAGCCTGTGCAGGGAGTGGAACAGGGTGGGGGGAGGGCAGGGGAATGGGGGAGGGGGTCGACGAAACGCTGGAGGGGTGGGCGGAACGGGGCAGGAATGGGGTGGGAGGAGGGCGGATCAGGCTGGGAGGGGAGTGGGATTGGTAGTGGTGGCACACGTCAAATCTTAACCTCTGCCCTGGGTCAACGTGGACTGGTGTAGGTCGGAGTTGACCCATAGCAACTGCTGGGGCTTACTCTGAGGCAAGGGGATATACCGTATGTCTCCTTACACAGAGGAGACCTTCAGAAGCCAAAACGACCTCATGGGGTGTAGTGGAAGCTGTGTCAGCACCACTGCATCACATTGCGGGGAGTTAGAAAGGATTGGGCCAGAAGTCAAATATGCAGGCTACATAAGGAATTCTAAGAAAACTTGAATAATAAGGAAATCCACATAACACAGGTGCAAATAATTGTGATTCTACTGATCTTACTCGACAAATAGAATTCTCATGACCTTTAAGAGCTAAAGCTTCAACCCTAAAGTAGCTCTTCTCGCTCCTTAAGCCTCTTGTAGTTGTTTATTTTCCACATGTGCACAAGATATGCAAGCAGGAGATGCTTGTCTCATGCATCTCAAACTGTCATTTGTATGGCAAAAATTTCTTCAGTTGATTTATAACTCTGTCATAATCATGATCCTACAGAAGGGGGAGGCAAGCATTCCATTTGCACAGAGGAAAGCCTTAAGACAGAACTCATTGATAAACACTTCGTCTTCTCTAAAATATAACAGCTGGAGTAAGTCTTTACTTAAAATGATTCAGTATGAAGCAGAAGTGGAGTCACATATTTTTAGATGTATTCAACCATCCCGAACCCCTCCCCACCTTCTCCTTTCAAATCACAGGGCTCCAGATTTGAAAGGGCCAGAGCTCTAAGCAAAGTGTCCTATGGTGGGCTCCCGTATGTTGGTGGGGTTGTGGTGGTGGTGGGGGGGGGGAGGACTGCCTTGGTGACAGTGGCAACAGTGCTCCTCAGTATTTTTTTTTCCTCACAATGCCCCAACACAGATTCACTTCAGACCATTGTGGGGAAAAATGGCAGCCCACACTATTCTTTTATTGTTTTTAATTATTTTTAACTTTTTATGGAATATATGGCTTTTAAACCCGTTGAGATGCTTCCTGTATCATTGCTGGCCATGAAAACTTCAGATCTTGTGTATTATTTTATTTATTTATTTTCTGTACTTATATACCGCCTTTCTCAACATCAGATTTATTCAAAGCGGTTTATATAGGCAGGCTATCCTAGACCCAATAAGGGTCTTTACAATATTGTTCTATTCATATATAGAACCTTCCATACTTGAGATGTTTCTCTTCCGAGTATAGTTCTCCTTCTGGCTTGTGCTCTGCACTTCCAAGCTTCACAGTTCACCACACTTTGCCCTCGGACGTTTGTCAAGATGTTATCTCTCTAGTTGACTCCTCCGCATTCCACCCTCTCACAGTGCCATCTCAGTGTCTTCACGAGGTATGTCAGCAGCTGCTATCTCCCATCTAAGCAAGAACCAAGGTTGACCCTGCTTAGCTTTGTCAGGCAGGGCACTGGCTCAACCTCCAGGCCACACCTCCTGCTAGCAGTTGCCATTTTGTCCCTCAATGCCCCAGATAAGATCTGAGGGGGGGAAATGCTGACTGTGGGGAGAAATGCTGACTGCCAGCAGCTAGGCCTAATCCTTACTGGGGGACCCAAGGACTGATATGTCAGCTGTTGGCTTTACCAGGGCTTTGGTAGCTGCCAGAGGGTACTGCCCAGCAGGGGTGTCAATAGGGCTGGTGACACCTGGGGTGAGATCTCATGGTGTTGCCCCCCACTGACCTCCTCCCAAACCAGACCACACAGTGATCCCCACGCGTGTCACAACAGGGATTGGAAAAAATAAACCTATTTTCTATACCAGTGGTGCATTTTCGCATCACCGGTAACAAACAGAATAGAAAGTCATTTTATTTATTTTTATTTTATTTATTTTTCGCATTTTTATACCACCCTTCCTCCAAGGAGTTCAGAGTAGTGTACATATTTCCTCCCCTCCTTTTTGTCCTCACAACAACCCTGTGAGGTAGGTGGGGCTGAGAGATAGTGACTGGCCCAAGGTCACCCAGGAAGCTTCGTGGCTGAGCAGGGATTTGAACCTGGATCTTCCAGGTCTAAGTCCGACTCCCAAACCACTACACCATCCTGGTGTCATCCCTCCCTGCTGCCCAGTGATGCCAAGCCTGTCGAATCAGATATTCTCACTTTACTGTGTAACTGACCTAGGCACTGAGATATTTCCCCTGACAAATCCTCATCCATTTATTCTCTTTTCTTGCTTGGTTTTCTCTCTATTTCTCTACAGGTGCAACTATCTTCCACCTTCCGAAAGGAAAGTGGCAAATTTCAACCCACCCCATATAATCCACAAGCCTGGCATGATTAAAGAAAATTGGTTTCTAGGTTATCAACAGTGCAGTGTATCTAGTCTGCCACCCTGTGCTGAGCTGCAGAGCCAGGATGCGTTATAAGAAATATGAAGAAAGGAATTCTGGAGCCAACAACAGCATGGCCTGTTGCCTCAAACTCTGCCTCAGTTCCACCATGCAGAGCAGCCTCCTGGCTGCAGCTATAGGACAGAAGTCAAGACTGCTTGGACACATCTACATTTACAGGCACGATGCATCTGAACAAGGTGGCACATTTTCCAGTCACCCCATTTATGAGAATGGCTGTTAGGAAGGAGTGCAAGCAACCACTGCTTCCCACCTCACTGTGTTCTTGGGACTGCTCTGTGCTGAGGAATTTCAGGCATTGAATTGAAAACGCTGTAGAAAACTAGTCTGTAAAATATTATAAAGAAAGAACTTCACGGGGAGGGGGCCACAAGCAGACACCTTTTCTTCTGGTGTGTTCTGTCCAGAAACACAGTGGGGTCTCCACGTACAAAGAAACGAAGCAATAGCCATAGAGCGCACAGTTCCCTTTACTTTAACAATTACAAAAGAACACCAGAAAGTGAGAAGCGATTGATGATGGAGGCCAAGTTGGCAATGCTTTCGGAACATCATCCTCTCTCGTACAGTCCATAAACATATAATTCCCTTCATTTCCTGAAGCATGAGAACACACCGGCTGATGAATACGGAGATAGTCATGCTGTTAGTAACGTAATTGGTGCCTTGAGTCTCTGACAAGCACTTTTAATAAATTAAAACAAATAACCGAACATCAAGTCGTGCTGTGTATGTCAATGCGCGCGAGATGCTGTGCTCCACATTTTTTTTCCAAGTGCGTCATGGCTCAGAGAGAAACTCCCAATATCTTATGTAAATGTGTATTAATTAAAGCACTTTAGTAATGTAGAATATTGACCTAATAGGCTATAATGGCTCTGTTGGAGTAATTACTATCTATCACGAAGATATACATTTAGAGAGTTATTTTTCTGCAATGTGCATTATTGGCCTGATGGAGCTTAACAGTTTCTGCAGAGCCGCTCCGGCCGATTGTGCAGATGCTTCTTCTTTCCCAGCTCACTGACATAACTGATTGAAATAACTGAGATCTGATGTGGCCATTTTCTTTCCTCAAGGACAAATGTTCAGTTCTGCCCTCTGGCTGATCTGTTTACTTGATATACTTTGCTCCACCCAGGCGTTTTTGGCGATAGAGTTAATACAACCACTGTTACAGTAATTAATTAATACACATATCAGCATGAGCATTACCTTGGGCCAAGGTAATAGACCCCACGAGTGGAATTGGTTGGTCCTCATACAAAACATGTTGAGAATGCCATTGAAAGTAAGGTCACTGGAAGTAGTTTCTGCAGGGCAAATTAGCATAACTTAATTGTCTTCAACAGAGAGATATCAGTTACATTCCATGAAGATGCAAGGATGGTACAACGGGCAGGCGGTAAGTTCTGATGTGGGAGCCTTGGCCATAAAGCCTACTGAGGCTTGTCTAAATCATGACCTGAGCGTTATCTACTCCATAGATTTGTATGTCTTCGATTTGTAAAGCATTTTGTGCGCATGGAAAAGTGCTACAGGCAGGTTTCTCATATGTGATCCTGCAGTCCGTGGTTTGGAATGATTCAATATGGATGGTTACTATGGGTCACAAATGTATATTCAATGTGGTGGGGTTTTTTTTGTTTTTTTAAAATAACATTTGGCACATTTGGACTGATATGACAGAGACCAATCAAGTACATTGGTTGATGCTGCCTTGCTCTTGCTAGAATTAGTTACTGCTATGTAAGTAATAAATATAATCTCCGCTCTTCATTGTTCAAAAACAGTGACTCTGAATGTTAACATGTTCTTGCTTATGTTCTTACTTTTAGTTGTAATAGTGGTCTCTTTTATCATTTTTTAGATGTTTTTATTAGTTTTAGTTAACTGTTTTTATTTTTTATTTTTTAAAAAAGTGATTGTTTTTTGTATTTGTATTTTCTGTTGTAAGCCGCCTTGGGTCCCTTTGGGGAGAAAGACGTGGTAAAAATATTGTTAAATAAATAAATAAACATGTGGGACAAACATAATCAGAAATAACAAGTTGCCGAATCACTGGAGAATGTACTTCTTTCTGCCAGTGGCAGTACCAGAAAATATACTGGGGTGGGTGGGTAAGTTTTGTTGTCAAGCATGTTATACATCTGAAAAATTAAATAATGCATATTTCCCGTTAACAGTATTACTCCATCTTAAACGTGTCTTCTCTGAAAAGTCCTATGGATTTCATTGGAGTTAATGTTCAAGTACTGTATGCATGCTTAGGAATCTAGTCTTATGTTTAATGTCTAGTTTGTGATTCAGCAAGGGTTCCAGCAATGGCGGAGGGGCAGAGATAAGCTACCTGTCAAGGGGATATTTGCCCTTCCCCTGGTCTCCCCTGAGGTACCACCTATGCTTTTTCCCTTCTTGTGAGACTAAGATGGTGGACTGCCGATTTACACCCCCCCAAAAAAAAAAATACAGTTGACATTGCTCAACAGTGTTTTGGAAATCCTCCACAAAAGACCATCATACTCGATCCTTGCGCCTGTTCTTGCCATCCAGCCCTCTCCCTTCATAAGAACATAAGAAGAGCCCTGCTGGATCAGGCCAAAAGCCCATCTAGTCCAGCTTCCTGTATCACACAGTGGCCCCACCAGATGCCTCAGGGAGCACACAAGACAACAAGATAACCTGTTTCCCTTTGACACTCCCTTGCACCTGGCACAGAGAAAACCCACTTCTAAAACCAGGAGGTTGCTTATGGCTTGTAACCTGTGATGGTCTTTTCCTCCATGAATCTGTCCAAACCCCTTTTAAAGGCATCCAGGCCAGGTGCCATCACCACATCCTGTGGCAAGGAGTTCCACAGATGAATTACACGCTGGGTAAAGAAATATTTTCTTTTATCTGTTCTAACTCTCCCTCCACTCAATTTTAGTGCATGTCCCCTGGTTCTGGTGTTGTGCGAGAGGGAGAAGAATTCCCTGCATCTTATTTCCTAGCAGCTTCCCCATCACCCGAAGGGGCACGGCAGCCAGTTGAGAGCCTTCCCATATGTTCTTCCAACTTGAGGGGTCAAACCGTACCTCTCCTCTCTTTTCTGTGGTCCATTCAGAGGCAGGCCTATTACTGGTAAGTGGCATATTTGGGGATAGGTGTTACAAAGGAAGCATAATATTGGGAGGAGAGTTTCAAAACTGAGGAGATAATATTGCTGCTACTTCTGGGGATAGACTGGAAAAAAATGGAGGTCCAGCTGGTCCAAAATAATAAGCTAATGTATGTGGTTTTTGAAGATCCCAGGTGAGGACAACTTTTGAAGCCGACAGTTCAGTGAATGGCTAATATATGTTACATGATGAAGGAAAGCTACAGAAACATCTATAGATGAAGTCGACACACAACTGGAGTTAAACCGGTTGACTCCCAGTTATTTCCACAAGATTAAATTGACTGAACAGCTTTATGGATTTGGTGCTGTTTAATGAGAATCTGAAGTAACAACGTTCAAAAAGATAATGAATATGATTCAGGTTTTCACTGAAGCAGATGAATGCCCTTGATTCAGTTAATGAATTTCAAATGGGCAAGTCATCTTAGTACTTTATACCAAACCATTTTTATTTTTTCTTTCTATAACCCTAATACTACTTATGTACCAGCGATGTGTCTAGTTCTCTTGGTTTTAGTTTTTGAATTTATTCTGGCTCTGATCCAGCTCAGCACTTAAGCAAGTGATTAAATTTAAGCACATGAACAGCCCCAGTGGTTTCAATGGGATATTCACAGCCTTTAAAAGTTAATCAAGTGTGTAGGAATCTGGTCAAACCAGAGCCTCAAAGACTGCCTCAAGGCCTAGGCAAAGTGAACGTGTGCAAGCGTGTGTGTGTGTGCAAGCGCGTGTGTGTATATGTGTGTGCGCTTATGCAATAGATATAGCTTTTCTTCCGTTTAAGTTATAGACAGAGCTTCTTGGGTACATAAATTTACTTAGTGTGGCTATTTTAGAACTCTGTAGTTCAGGTGATTTAAATGGAACTCTTTCCACTGTAGTGAAAGAACATGTGTATTGCTGTGTATTTCGGGACACTGATTATATGTAAGAGTCGACCACTTAAGGTAATATTATATCATAAGCTCAGTCCCATTCATATACCAGAGGGGCTCATATTTCAACAAGAAACATTGCTATTATCTTAAACCTGAGTGTAGTATTAGTGGTCTTGGGCTTGGCAAATTAAACCAAATCTTTTACACAGTCAAAGGGGTCTGTCAGCTGGACCTTGTCATTCACCCAATGTGCCCTCGAATACTTTTCAGGAATTATGAATATGGTTGCCAAGTTTCCTTATCAGTGAGGAATAGAACTATGAAGTGTGTGGGAAGGAAATAAGAGATATTGCACCAAATATTTAAACCCTATGGGTAACATGTACAAATACACTCATTGACTTTCAGTCACCTGAAAACTGGCAGGCCATGTTCTACATGGTAGCTCTGCACGGATGGTGGAATATCTGAACAGTTCAATGTTCATGTGCTGGCCTCTATGCGTGCAGATTTTGCACACCAGCGTTCTATATCCCAGGAAGTATCTTTACTAAAAAGCCTGGGACATATTTACATCTAATGGTCAAGATATGTAATTCAAGGCCTCCCTAATAATAGCCTCCATCTTTGCAACTTTTATTTGGGCTGCTTCTTTTTTTTGTAAAAGCACAAAGGTTCAGCAAAACTGAGGATAGAGGGAGGGCTTTAATACTGTGCCGGTTCTGATTGGGTTCATCATGGTTCTGATTGGGGTCGTGCCCTGGCCAGGAGTGCTGAAGCAGAATTTTGGCAAGTTTTTCCTCTTTCCAGAGATAGTGTGCATGCAAGAAGGGGAAGCCTTGAGCCTGATAACCAATGGCCCAACTCTATCCCCCACCAGTGCAGCATCCACTGCATCCTGCACGTTGGCAGGGGACCAGGCCAGCCAGGAGAGATAAGTCACGGAAAACTTATCTCCCTGGCTGCTGCCTGGTCCCCAGATCTTTTGCTGGCATAGATTTGGGGAGCATGCTGGAGGGCATGTCAGGTCCAGGACAGGGGTTTGGATACAGCAGATGCTAGTGCCTCCACGGTTTGCCCTGTCCCATGCTGATCTGCCCCCATCCCAGCCTCTTTTTAGCATCTCTGTCAGTAGCACCCCCACCAGTGGCCAATCTGCGCTGAGCTGCCGGATGCAGCATTGCTACTTGTCGTTTGCAGCAGGGGCCTGGCAGCATTTGTTGTTCAGTCGTTAAGTCGTGTCCGACCCTTCGTGATCCCATGAACCATATCCCGCCAGGCCTTCCTATCCTCCACTATCTTCCTGAGTTCGCTCATTTTCATGTTCGTTGCATCGGTGATGCTGTCTAACCATCTCATCCTTGGCCTTCCCCTTCTCCTTTTGCCTTCAGTCTTTCCCAGCATCAGAGTCTTCTCCAGAGAGTCCTCTCTTCGCATTAGGTGGCCAAAATATTTGAGTTTCAGCCTTAGTACCTGTCCTTCCAGGGAACAGTCAGGGTTGATTTCATTTAGGATTGACTGATTTGATCTCCTAGCAGTCCAAGGGACTCTCAGGAGTCTTCTCCAGCACCACAGTTCAAAAGCATCTATTCTTCGGCGCTCAGCCTTCCTTATGGTCCAGCTCTCGCAACCATACATTGCTACTGGGAACACCATCGCCCTGACTATACGAACCTTTGTTGGTATGGTGATATCTCTGCTTTTTATTATGCTATCTAAATTTGCCATAGCTTTCCTTCCAAGGAGTAAGCGTCTTTTAATTTCATGGCTGCTGTCTCCGTCTGCAGTGATCTTGGAACCCAAAAAAGTAAAATCTGTTACTGCTTCCATTTCTGCCCCTTCTATTTGCCAGGAATTGATGGGACCAGATGCCATGATCTTAGTTTTATTAATGTTGAGTTTCAAGCCAACTTTTGCACTCTCCTCTTTCACTCTCATCAAGAGGCTCTTTAGTTCTTCTTCACTTTCTGCCATTAGAGTGGTATCGTCTGCATATCTGAGGTTGTTGATGTTTCTCCCGGCAATCTTGATTCCGGCTTGCGATTCATTCAGCCCTGCATTTCTCATAATGTACTCTGCATATAAGTTAAATAGGCAGGGTGACAATATACAGCCTTGCCGTACTCCCTTCCCAATTTTGAACCAATCAGTTGATCCATGGCCGGTTCGAACTGTTGCTTCTTGACCCGCATACAGGTTTCTCAGGAGACAGGTAAGGTGGTCTGGTATCCCCATCTCTTTAAGAACTTGCCACAGCTTGTTGTGATCCACACAATCAAAGGCTTTTGCGTAGTCAATGAAGCAGAAGTAGGCGTTTTTTTGGAACTCTCGTGCTTTCTCCATGATCCAGCGCATGTTGGCAATTTGATCTCTAGTTCCTCTGCCTCTTCGAAACCCAGCTTGTACATCCGGTAGTTCTCGGTCCACGTACTGCTGAAGCCTAGCTTGTAGAATTTTGAGCATAACCTTGCTAGCATGTGAAATGAGTGCAATTGTGCGATAGTTTGAACACTCTTTGGCACTGCCCTTCTTTGGAATTGGAACGTAAACTGACCTTTTCCAATCCTTTGGCCACTGCTGAGTTTTCCAAATTTGTTGGCATATTGAGTGCAGCACTTTCACAGCATCATCATTTAGGATTTTAAGTAGCTCAGCTGGGATATTATCATCTCCGCTAGCTTTGTTGTTAGTAATGCTATCTAAGGCCCACTTGACTTCGCTCTCTAGGATGTCTGGCTCTGGGTCAGTGACCACACCAGCGTGGTCATCAGGAACATTAAGCTCTTTCTTGTATAGTTCTTCTGTGTATTCTTGCCATCTCTTCTTAATCTCTTCTGCTTCTGTCAGGTCTCTGCCTTTTTTATCCTTTATCATGCCCATCTTTGCACAAAATGTTCCCTTGATATCTCCAATTTTCTTGAAGAGATCTCTAGTCCTCCCCATTCTGTTGTTTTCCTCGATTTCCTTGCATTGTTCATTTAAGAAGGCCTTCTTATCTCTCCTTGCTATTCTCTGGAAATCTGCATTCAGTTGTTTATATCTTTCCCTTTCACATTTGCTTTTCGCATTCCTTCTTTCCACAGCTATTTGTAAAGCCTCATCTGACAGCCACTTTGCTTTCTTGCATTTCTTTTTCTTTGGGATGGTTTTAGTTGCTGCCTCCTGTACAATGTTACGAACTTCCGTCCATAGTTCTTCAGGCACTCTGTCTACCAGGTCTAGTGCCCTAAACCTATTCTTCACCTCCACTGTATACTCATAAGGGATATGGTTTAGGTCATATCTGACTGGTCTAGTGGTGTTCCCTACATTCTTCAATTTAAGCCTGAATTTTGCAATAAGAAGCTCATGATCTGAGCCACAGTCAGCTCCAGGTCTTGTTTTTACTGATTGTATAGAGCTTCTCCATCTTTGGCTGCAAAGCACATAATCTATCTGGTTTCGGTATTGACCATCTGGTGATGTCCAGGTGTAGAGTCGCCTCTTGTGTTGTTGGAAAAGAGTGTTTGCTATGACCAGCGTGTTCTCTTGACAGAACTCCGTTAGCCTTCGCCCTGCTTCATTTTGCGCTCCAAGGCCAAACTTGCCTGTTGTTCCGTTTATTTCTTGATTTCCTACTTTAGCATTCCAGTCTCCTATGATGTAAAGGACATCTTTTTTGGGTGCTAGTTCTAGAAGGTGTTGTAGGTCTTCATAGAACCGGTCAACTTCATCTTCTTCGGCATCAGTGGTTGGGGCATACACTTGGATTACTGTAATGTTGAATGGTTTGCCTTGGATTCGAACTGAAATCATTCTGTCGTTTTTGAGGTTGCACCCCAGTACTGCCTTTCCCACTCTTTTATTGACTATGAGGGCTACTCCATTTCTTCTAAGGGATTCATGCCCACAGTAGTAGATATGATGGTCACCTGAATTAAATTCGCCCATGCCCGTCCATTTTAGTTCGCTGATTCCCAAGATGTCAATGTTCAATCTTATCATCTCATCTTTGACCACATCCAGCTTGCCTTGATTCATAGACCTCACATTCCATGTTCCTAAGCAATATTGCTCCTTGCAGCATTGGATTTTCCTTTCAACCTCAGACACATCCACAGCTGGACGTCCTATTGGCTTTGGCCCAGCCGCTTCACTCTTTCTGGGTCTACTTGGAATAGTCCTCCGCTCTTCCTCAGTAGCATATTGGACACCTTCCGACCTGAGGGGCTCATCTTCCGGCGTCATATCTTGTAGCCTTTTGGAACTGTTCATGGGATTTTCTTGGCAAGGTTACTGGAGTGGGTTGCCATTTCCTTCTCCAGTGGCAGCATGCAACAGCATATTGTGTTTCGTGACATCATAAAGCATGGTGCACTGCTGGAACACAAGTTCCAGCAGTGCACACAGCCCATAAGTTTGGGCTGTTTATGTCAAAATATAAATGACTGTAGATTCAAAGCCAAGGATTCTGCGAAATGCATATAGGTAGACGGAGAAGAAGGTGAAGCATTCTCATCAGCACAGGGTTTTAGAAGAGAAGGTACAGACTTTAGCCAGCTACAGAGAAAGTAAGGACAGGAAACAAAGACTATAGGATCCCTCGCGAGACATGAAAGCCTGTCAGACTAGAAGAAGAATATGACAGAGGAGTTGATGTGGCTTGGCTATTATTCATGATCAATGAATCATGGGATAACAATCGCAACTACAACCTGAAAAAGTCAAGGGCATGTAACTTACTTATGTCCCAGGGCTGCTATAACTCGTCCACCCCATTTCAATTATTACTGCTGAATGTGTGTTATTTATGCATTCTTCCAGGCCTGCACTTTTTCATTATACTTTACCGCCTTTGTGGCATACACCTGCTTTGTATGCATTCTCAAATATGCACTAGGCAACAGAATGCCAGACTCAAAAAACTGACCCAAAGTATGCCCATATTTTACCAAATTCCTAGCAATAAATCAGCAGGGAAAAGGTGAAATTACCACCTTGACCACAATGGCTTTGAAAACTAAAATTAAAAGGGATGACACAGCCAAAAGTTGAAGCACTTCTTAGTCCCATTTATTTCCATAGGAGAACGTTTTGTACATACTTAACTTTCCCATTGCAATCTATGAGGGTTAAAAAGTCTTAACTGTGATTGGATAATTCCTGAAGTTACTAAGACTTGACACCGCTTTGCTTCCATTGCGCAATATATTCACTCCTTAGATCCTGTACGGGAATTTGAATACCAGCATAAGAAAACACAAAGGAACAGCCAAAGTCAGGCCAATGGTCTGTCTGGTGTCTTTTGTACTTTCTTTTGTCCATCCTGAATCTACTGCCACTCGCTTTGATGGGTGACCTCGAGATCTAGTATTGCAAGAGAGGAAGAAAAAAAAATTATCTCGCCACACCATGAAGAATATTATCACCCTTACTTTTGTGTACGTGTGTTCCATTATGCTGGAGTCATGCTATGTAAGTGCGGTCCTGTGCACTAGATGCAGAACTAGCATCTTAACAATCTGAGCTTTTCGAAATATGATGTATTGTTTTTATGTTTTAATATTATACTAATAAAATAAAAATATATAAAAAACAATCCAAGCTTTATTAAAAAAAAAAATACCGGTAGCAACTTTCTAGTCCTTTAGGTGGTTAAAAAAGGTCAAGTGACTTTGACCCCTGGAAATCCAGCTCAACGTGCCTTCTGGGTTCTAAGATTTCATCAAGTTTCAATGTCCTACATACCTCCAGAGGCGTCATAACGGTGGGAGCGGGGGGGGGGGGGCGCAAGCCTCGGTGGGGCACAAGCCTCTGGGGGGGCGCAAGGTATCCAGGGCTTTTAATTTTTTTCCAGATTTTTAACCTTTTTTCCACACTTTTTGCCCCCCGCTCCCGGCCCCAGCAGCGCCCCCCCGGGCAGCAGCTGCTTCGTGCATTACCCCCAGGCCTGGGCGGGGCATTATTGGCCGGGTGCGGGGGCGAAAACAAACATTAAATGTACTTAATGGTTTTCTGAGGCTCCGAGCCATGAGGGCGACTGGGCGAGCAGGAAGAGAGGAAGTGCCTCTCTAAAGGCGCACGTGCACCTAGCGAGACTCACTAGCGAGAGGCACTGCGCCCTAGAGAGGCACTTCCTGCTCGCCCAGTCGCCCCCATGGCTCGGAACCTCGGAAAAACATTACGTGCATTTAATGTTTGTTTTCGCCCCCACACCCAGCCAATAATGCCCCCCCCTGGGCACGGGGCTCTTTTTGTGTTTGTTTTCGCCCCCACGTCACCACGAAGGCGCACGAAGCAGCTGCTGCCTGGGGGGCGCTGCTGGGGGGGGGAAGGGCAAAAAAGCCCCCTAAAAGCAAAAAAAAAAACTTTAAAAAACACCGAATTTTGGCAAAAAAAAACCCCAAAATTTTCAACGCCGCCTTTGGCAGTGCCAGGGAGAAAAATGACAAAAAGGAGCCCCCCGAAAAATGGCTAACTATGTCACTGCATACCTCTTTGCCCATCTTGACAATTAAACAGGTATCGAAACATTATGCCATAGAAGCAAATATATGTAAATTGCCATTAACAGGTTGCAGAATTGAGAAATCAGGCTTCTCCTGCTGCCATTCATTTTAGAGCAAAGTACGGTACACACAGCCATGATGATACTCCACACTGGCATCAGAATGGTATTACTCATGTTCCAAAGAGCACTGACACCTTGCAAAGAAAGCCTTTGTCCCTTGTGAATTACTCTACCACATTTAATTTGCCCCTTAAATCAAGCAGTGTATTAATCCTCAATAGAAAACATGTTTCAGTTGCACAAACAATATTTAAATGCTATGATAGAGACATCTTTTATAAATACTTGTAACCAGTTCTGCAGAAACTAATGTGTGAGCCTATAATTAATAGAAATGCCAAGTGCCAGCTAAAGCAGAAAAACTCAAACATCATAAATCTGTCCCCAGCCCTCTCGCACATACTGATGGATGGTTACTCTACACTTAAATATTTCACAATCAATAATTCAAATACAGATCCTACCCTATTAAATTTGTCATGTTTATAAATAAATGCAATATTCAGCTGACTTTCACATAAAACTCTCATATACTTCATTCAGTAACCAAAATATGCCATTTTTGAAGGAGAATTCCCCCCCTAAAACAAGGCAAACCATGCTTAGCATTCTGGAGGTGGGTGGGTCACACAAATCAAGGCTTCCTATTGAAAATACTTCATATCATTTCCCCCCCCCCTTCATAAAGCTGACATGCAAATCTACCCCAAACCAATCTCTTTTAATGTACAGTAAGCACACTTAAGGCTAGAGTTTGTCAAACTCAGATTGGCAGTTGGACTGATGAAATCGAACACAATATTGAATGAAACTGTGAATTATTTACAGAGTTCTGTAGCTCTCTGTGCCACTCAGCAAGATCACGTCTCTTGTTGTTATTCAAGCTCCTTTCTCCCCCCTCATAAGAAAAGAGGTGCAGCACATGGAAGCTACCTCTCACTTTTTGTTTTCTCACCGTAGTGCATTATGAATATGAATACCTGTACCTGTTTTTTACTCTTTTTACTCCTGCTTTTTAATTTTGTTATATTTTGTGCTGTTTTTAGATTTTATTAATGTTTTAGGAGTTTTATATTATATATGTATTTTATTGTTATAAGCCGCTTTGTCCTCCCCATGGAGGGAGAAAGCAGGATAGAAATCTAAATAATAATAATAATAATAATAATAATAATACTTTAAAAATTCATTTATTACTGTTGCTATTATTTTGTTATTGTAACCTGTTATAAGCCATTTTGAGGCTCATATGATCAAATGGAAACGCATACATCTTCCAAATAAATAAATGCATATTAGAATTGAAGATCTCTCTCTCTCTCTCTCTCTCACACACACACACACACACACACACACACAGGGCAGCTGTGATATTGATGCCCCATCTCCAGGTTTCTGAGTCTGATTTAGCTCTTGCCTTCATAATTATTTAACATACTAAAGTGTAAAAAGCTGGACAGAGCTGTCCATTTACCCAAAGCACCCCAAGCAGATTTGACCAATGGAGAAGTTGGGGTTTCCTACTGAACTGATACATTCAATAGAACTAACTACCAAAACCAGAACTAATTACGAGTAGATCATTGTTGTGATCCGTTACCCATTCCTAATTTAGTATTTGCTCTTTACAAATACTGTTACTGTCCCCCTGTTACTGGGGGACAATTGGGAAAAAAACAGGCTTACCTGTGTTAAACATTTATAATTGCAATGTATGCCATGTCATAATCATGGTGCTGTATGAATGAGAGGCTGAGTGGATTTTTGCTTCAATTGTATTTAGCTTCACAGGGTAAGGGCAGTGACGTGCGGTGAGATCCAAGGCTGGGGAGGCATCGCACACACAAAACAGAGACTGTGTAGTAGAGAAACCTACCTTGCAAAATCTTCTTCACTTGTGTGTGCATTCTGGTACTCCCAGCGCTTGCTCACTCCAGTTCAGAACCAGAAATAAATTCAAAAACAGCTTCCTGCTGTTTTCAGGACTTTCATTGAGGCAAATCTGCCTGCTGCCTCCCCAGTGCTTGTTGATGCAGACAGCATGCCTTTTTTTAATTGGACGCCAGCTGCCCAGCCTTTTTTTCATTGGAAGCCAGTCAAGATTGCAGCCAAGGGACTGAGGCAGCTCTGCTAGCCTTGTGTGTATTGTAATTTGTGTGTGCTGCTTAACTGACTGTGCTGGAGCAGGAAGGAGCGGCTCAGGAAAGGTAAGGGCCTTAAAAAAACATGTTGGGTCAGGTCGGTGAGGCTGTGCCTTACCTGACTGTTTGTCCTTGGATAAGGCCAAAAAGAGAGAAGTAAGGGAAGTGACAACTGTTGAGGAGTGAACCAAAGTCTTGCAAAAAGAAAAATTGTACTGGACGTTTGCTGTATTGAACATGACCTGAAAGAGCAATGTTTAAACAGACCAGCTGTATATTTGGGGCTGTGCATTTATGATTTGGGGTCCAAGCAGGCAGGATAATAAACAGCCACAGCACATGGGGGGGGGGGGATTGGCAAGGTGCCACTGACCCAGATGGGACTTTCCAAAGTCCTGCCCCCTGTTTATCAGATTTGGGGGGGGGGCCTGGTAGAGTGGACAGGGAGGGTTGTTAATGCCTCTCTGATAGAGGAGGTGTTGCCAGTGGCATTAAAACAGACTGATATACTCCCCCTTCTGAAGAAACCCTCCCTGGATCTCACCATGTTGGGGGAATTATAGGCCAGTCTCCACCTTTCTGTTTCTGGGCAAAGTGATTGAGCAGGTGGTGGCTTCTCCATTCCAGAGGGTTCTGGATGAAATGGATTACCTGAATCTAGAGGTGGTGTTTTAGGGTTCTATTTTTTTTCCAGATGATGGTGTTTAACCAAAATGAAATGGAATAAAAACACATAATACCGCTTTCTGCTATTTCCCCCATTTTAACTGCTTTAAAAGTGTACTAGGTAGGTAGTATAGGTTGTACAGTGTCCGCAGATGAAGAATGATGCAAAATTACATGGTTTTATTTTGTTTTTTGCAGATTTTGTTTGCAAAAAGCGGTCTTCTGTATTTTTATGCATATGTATGCGGTAAGGTTATCAACAACAACACCCCCCCCCTCTACCTGAGTCCTTTTCACTCTGGCTTCAGGATGGACTTTGGGCCTGAAACTGCTCTGGTTGCCTCAGGGGATGATCTTTGCCAGGGTCTTGAGAGGGAGAGTGCATCCCCATTGGTCCTGATCATGGTGTCCTTCTGAGATGATTTGGCGGGGGGGGGGCACTGTTTTTCAGTGGTCCATTGTTTCCTGGCCAACAGGTCTCAGAAGGTGTTACTGGGGGACCTTCTGTTTGGCACCCTGGCCTTTGGTGTACAGACTGCAGTAGAGTTCCACCTTGTTCATATCTATATGAAACTATTGAGGGAGGTCATCTGAGGTTGCTGGAGGCCCTGGCGCAAAGCCCTGCATTGGGTTCCTCTGGCTTACCGGTGCTAGTGGCAGGCAGCACCTCCTTCTCTCCTTCAAAAATTGAGAGCATCCCCTAGGAGTCCTATATGATGATGCAGGAGTATCTGGAGAATGCTCTCTATTATAGCTGGGGGTGGCTGGGGGTGGCAGATACAGCAGTAGCATAAATCTCCTGGCTAACATGCCACCACTCTCACCAGGACTGGGAAGGTGCAGGGGATTGACCTGGCAGGGTTGGGCCCTCTGATGGATATATGGGTCTTCAACTAGTGGCCAATCTGGCCAGACCCTGCTGCTTCCCTGCCCCTGCTGGGAGGGGCTAAGGCTGCAAATAGTGGCATGTCTTAAACTAGCCATTGAGTTTGGATGAGCTGAGGTATGGCATCACAGTTCAGGTATAAGGAAGGGATGGGCTGAGTTATTGCGCCCCATCAGGTTGCTGTAATGTATGGTGAGACTGCATCCCATGCAGGTGGGTGCTGAGACCTTATTAAACAGAGACCTGAGCTGCTGTGCCTTGGCTGCTATCTTGTATGTCACATTTGACATGTACTTCTGCAACAAGTGAGAAAGTGTTCTTTGAACTGAGCCATAGGGCCACTGAGCATAGGGCTACTGAAAGAGTATCCATCTTTCCAACAGAGCACAATAATGCAATATATGGGCAGGTGCTGTAATATGAATCACATTTATAGGACTACTTTTCCAATTTCATCACCACCTAAGGCTGTTCCCTGCCATTCATTTCTTTCCAGAGATGACTTGATCTTCAGAAAAAAAAGGTTGATTAAGAGAACTTATTCATGAGGGCCTTTAAAGGTTTTATCATGCTAGCATGATTTCCATGCAAGGTGCTGCAGAGAAACAAGTTCCTTCCCTGTGTGTGTGTGTGTGTGTGTGTGTGTGTGTGTGTGTGAGAGAGAGAGAGAGAGAGAGAGAGAGAGAGAGAGAGAGAGAGAGAGATGCACCAAATTCTTACCCCACACCATTTGTCATGATCACAGTAGTTGGGGCCTGCCTCAGCTGTGAGTAAACAGATGTTTAAATTCAAGGGCTGAAGCATATGCACAGATGTTTACAGTATAATCCATGGATGTACAACAGTCTTTATAGAGCCTGCAGAAACACTGTCTAGTGTATAAACTGGTACTCAGGCTTCCTTGTGGGATACTCCATATTACATTATATTCTGCCTTTCTCCTGCCATGGAACTCCTGGTCACATACATGGGGGTTCCCAGGTGATTTGCCAAAAGTGCCCTGGTGTCTCTTACTGTTTTCCTTTTTTCTTAGGCATCAGATGTCAAAGGTTAACAGACCTTTTACCCTTTTACTGCTGGGCTCTGCCCTGCCCCCAGACTTTACCCTATTTTTCAAGGCTTGGCAACTGTGACACCACTAGGCTCCCCCTCAGAAATCTCAGTTTTTTTGGTGCATCCGACCTAGTAACTCTACCAGTTCATCACCCACCCAGGCACTGTCTAGGCACACACCTGTTCAGTTTCAGCAAGGTGACTGCATTATGGGCCCTCAAACCATGCCCTGGAACATGGCAGACTGGTGACAAGTGTCTTAAGTCTGTGTCCATGACAGATGTGTTTCACACAATCTTCAGCTGTGTTTACATGAAACGGAGGCATAGTTTACAGCCTGTTCTATGAACAGTTGTTGTAATTCACTTTCTGGTTTTCATGAATGGTTTTCATGCACGTGCAACCCAATCCTGCCTAAGTTGTGGCGACTAGCCTAAAGAGCAGGCCACTGCATCCTAGGCCAAATGACGTTCGTCCCCTTCCCCTGGTGTAAGTGGCGCTGGCCCCAATGGAGCTGGCACATGTCCGGGGAGGCCGTGTAAGGCTGGCGCAGCCTGGGAGGGGCATAGGATATCGGCACAAGCCAGCGGCGACAATCCCTGTCCCCTCCCAGCCTGGGCCAGCCAATGGCCCCCTCCCTAGCCCTCCCTGCCTGCCCTCCCCACACCCCTGCGCTGACCTTGCTGGGCCTTACCTGTGTCGGCCGGCGCAGGTCCAGGTAGGTGGCAAAGTAAGCGGTGCTGGCCTTTACGGCACATTTGCAACTCCTTAGGCTGGAGGAGCGCTCGCTCTGCCGGCCTAGTTTTAGGCAGGATGGCATTGTAACTGCCTGATCCTTACCAAATGGTGCACGCTGTTGCAAAAGTGCTCTAAAGCGCTTTGCGACAGCGTGATAGCCAGGTGTGCTGGTGGGAAGGCGGGTGTGCGCTGTATCTAAATCCCATTCCTGAACCTGATCCACCTGCACAGATCAACAAGGACTTGCGTCAGTGATATCGCTGGTGCAGGTCCAAGTTGACCGTTGCAGCTGCTAAGGCTTACCCCGGGGCAAGATGAGGAGACCTCCAGCAGCCCAAAATCCCCTATAGCGCAGCCCAGACCTGCGCTGCTGCATCACTGCACAGGGATTTACACTGGATTGGGCTGTAAATCATGCATCTCACTAAGGAGATGTATTTTGTGCAATTGGTACATACGGAATGTCTGTAGACGCCGATGGGCACAGCAGCAGGTGGCCCTTACCCCGGCCCCTACCCGGCCCTGTGCCCACTGGAGCAGGTAAGTCCTACACTGGCCGGGGCAGGGGTGGGGGGAGGGCGGACCGGGCAGTGAGGAGGGGCGGCCATTGACCGCTCCGGGCCTGGAGAGGGCGGGGATATCGGCAGCAAGATACGTCGATATCCAAAGCTCTCTCCAGGCCCAGCGCAGCCTTACATGGAGGGCTCGAATGTACGCCAGCACCAGAGCTGGTGTACATTCGAGTAGGGCCATTAGGCCTCAAGCCGCTTACACCCGGGGAAGGGGACAATCAAGCTGCCATATCTTACATAGGATTGGGCTGTAAGTGATACAGCAGTAGTGGCAGGAACAGGCCATCGTTCTACTAAAATCTGAAATGAGAGTCCTGATTGCAGCTTACAGGACACATTTTTACAGGACACAAACAATGACAACTTGTTTTCAAATACACACATTCCCTGCAAATGTAACAGCAAAGACACACTGAACCTGGAATGGGAATGCAGGCCCCCTATTTTTTGCAGTAACACATGAAGCATACCCAAGGTGGCAGGAAGGGGGAAAGGAGAGATCAAGGGCTCGGTCCCACTTCTGGCTTACTCCTGGGCAGCGAGTCTGTTGCACGGTCTTTAAAGAAGCAGAAACACATCTGTTTGTGGGACATATAATCCCTATTACTTTGCACCTCATTAAGGAACCAAATTAACACCTGGCACCTTAGACCCTTGTTATTGTAATATCTTCTACACTTGGGCACCAAAATGTACTTCATAGGTTCTTGTTCACTTATTTCTTACCTTTATATCCTGCCCAACCTCAGAGTAGCTTACTGTCATTTCTCAGGCAGCCTCCTATTGAAGCAGTCGCTAGGCAGAGATGGAACGACATCAAGCATCTTTGGCCCATTCTCTGGCTGCTCCTGTATCACTGGAGAGGGAAAGGGGCTATTTGGCTGCCTTGCTCATTCCTATCCGTTTTTTATGTTCTCTGCAGGACAATGCAATACGTCTAGAAATGCAAACCGTTACCTTTTGGTTTAGAAAGAGGAATGCACAGTCCCTGTCCCTGCAATTGCCCATGTGAAAGTACGGTTCAGTTTGGTAGCAAACCCAAGAAGGGGAAAGGGAATGGTGAGCGCTTAGGGATATAAGCCTAGTCAGTGTGAACAAATCCTTAAAAATATGGCTTTTGTTCTGAGTAAGTCAGAAGGAAGCGTTCATTGTAGTTATCACATAGCCTCATCTGAGGATGCCTACCGAGCAGAATTTGAGTTACGATTACATAAATCTCCATTTCAAATTTATTGCCATAATTTATCAGCTCATGTTGCTGAATGGCCAAGTAGTTAATTTTAAAATGAAGTGGTGCTATTTTCATTAATACCCTTGTGCTAACTACCTATCAAAACACTCAGAGGCAATTAATACCATGTTGCCAAAGTACTGAACCAATAAATATCTCCAGTACTGGCTTGTCTTTGGCAGATAAAAGACATTAGACTAACCCACTCCCTTAATAATGCTTTCCCATTCCCCTTTTCCCCCATATCTCCAGGAACATTTACACTTTAAGGAAGATATTAAATAGCTCAATAAGCTCATAACATGAATTTAAAATGCTGGTTTCCCCCCCCCCCCACACACACACATACACAACATCCAAGTGACCCTTTTAGGATATCACTGTAATATCAATAAGCTTGAAAAATGATGCAAATTTCTGGAGATTATATATCATTAACACAAAAGAAGTTTTGCTTAGGCAAGAGACCCTACATTGTCTTAAATAGTACTGTAGACAATGTTCATCCATTAATGTACTAAGAGGTCCAATACACTGGAGGAGGGATTTTGTTAAAAAAACACACTAAATACTGTAAGTTAATCTTCTTGGTACATTTTGGACAACTGAAATAGAGGCTTTGATCAGCAGCAAGGAACAAAGACCACTGTCAATGCTTTTCTTCATGATGTTGCACCAGTAGAGGAAGGAAGGCTAAGATCTTTGAATCCTAAAAATGAGAGGCCATGCTGAAACAATAAAATTGGGGAAACTGCAGATGCTATAAATGCCTTGAAATGGCGCCAGGAAACAAATCTGAGATGTTTCCAAGAGAGATGCAACCCACCACCATGCAACGGAAAAAGGTTGCTGCTGTACCAGTGCTAGAAATGTTTCTAAACACATCCTAAAGAAGGCACTGAGAAAACAGGTGAGTCTGGAGTCCCGCTGGGACTACCTGATCTTTATTACCGGTATGTAGTGGAATTGCAAGGATTTGTACAGACTGCTCCTACTCTTGGGCTGAAATGCTCCTCCATCCTGTCCCCATTTGATGTTCATAACAAAAGACCAAAAGCCTGGAAAGAGAGGCTTTTATACCCGATAACAGGAATGGCATGAAGTTGAAGGCAGGCAGGCCAAAGGATGTTCAGAAAAATTGCTGGCGCAGGTCCAAAGAGAGAAAAGGGTTGGGGAGGTTTCAAAAAGAGGGGATAAGATCTGCTGCACACCGCCAAGATTCACCCTCCCTTCCCCTCTCCACCCCTGCCCTCCCACTTATCCTCTCCCAAACCCTCTCCCTGTCCATGACATGCCTGTCGCCAACTTACCGGCACTGATGGAGGCCTCTGGAGCCCACGCTGTGAGTGTCACGCCGGCCTCGGCCCATTTGTGGCAGTGGCCCAGAAGTGCACAACTGTGGCCTGGCTTTCGCACCGCCATAAAGGACCTTGCACTGCTGGAACACTAGTTCCAGCAGTGCAAAGCACCAATAGGATTGGGGCCCTAAATACTGAAGAAGTTCCTGGTTGGGGCATAGCAGTGTGAACTCTTGGTTGCCTGTAGTTGAGGATGCCTTTTTTTTTTTTTTTACTGTAGACAGAAATAAATAGAACCAACCTCTTTCCATGTATTTATAAATACAAGTGTGTAGAAGTATCTGTGCATGTGTTTAAACCACCTTTTCAACCTTATTTGTAGATTACTGAAAATGTCAGCATTCCCTGTGTCGGAAGAGTTCTCATATATATCAGTGGCATTTGTACATGTTATCCAGTGACTGCCATTACCTCATATACAGAGGTCTCCAACTTGTCAAGAGCTGGCACCCACCTCTAACCCCAACCTGCAACATAGCATCCACCTTCAGTGGTTAGTGAGATGGTTAGGTTAGTGAATGGCCTTGGCTCCTCTTCTTTTCCCACCTTCTAGTGACCAATAAGAATGTACTTCTATTGTGTTGTTCAGCCCTGTCCTTCACTTTTGGACCAACCTAAAGGAGATGAGGTGCAGGATGTCTCATGACCACAACATACACTCTTATTTGGAAAGACAGAGGGAAACCAAGAGGCAGCAAGGCACAGAGCAGAGGGAATGCCATAGCATGGGAGAGCAGTCGGATGGGAGACTGAGGGGGCCCAGTGAAGATTGGGGGACTTGGCCAAAGAAGGAAGGAGAGGAGGCTCATCTCTTTTCCATTCATTTGTGGGAAAGGATGAGGTAGATTGTAGTCTCAGGCTCAGACCCAGCTTGCTTGACACCTCCAAGGCCAAAGTCTCCAAGGCCAAAGGATTTTACCTCTTCTAGGAGGCTACTGTTCAAATTGTGTAGACGTGAGCCTCAAAACAAAATGGCAGAGGAAGTACTGTGTTGCCACAAGCCACCTGAGGTTGAGTTGTGACCCCCTTCTGGATCTTGACCCACCTGTTGAAGACGTCTGACCTTATGTATAAGAATTCGTTAATACATTTTTTTTAATAAATGAAAATCCAAGCAAATGGCAGAATCAGGAGGAATGGTAATGATACACAGTTGATGATTAAGATAACCAGTTAATGAAAGCCTCATCACTCTGCTCCTCCTTGTGCGCGCACTGTAAGCCCCATATATCCAAATTCTGTGTAGTTTATGCAAATTGATCAGGTTTTTATGATTTATGCAATTTATTCCAAGTGCAATATTTGTGTTCTAGTGAAGGTCAGAAAGTGGAAGGAAAAGAGTGATTGCAAAACACATGTTTGTGTTAGAGTAGAAGATACCACCTCTAGCGATTTCATTCTTCAGTAAAATAAAGAGAAAACGGTCTATTTATTCTTACTCTCCAGAAATCTTTTATGCTGTTAGAAGAGAGAGCACAAAATATGTATCTTATTAAAAACTGGAAACACCTGTTTCCTGATCAGGGGTTTTTTGTGGGTACAGGTGTTTCAGTGTGTACAAAAATTGCTCCTGGTCACAACAGTTCCCCATTCATTCCTATGGAAGAATTTGTACACATTGCACCTTGCTCACACAGATCTGTTCCGTCCATGAGAGTGGGTGAATGTGGCAGCAGGTGCATTTAAGTGATCATCTTCATTTAAGCATGAATCTCTGGATCAAGGCAAAATAACAATGTCAAGAATATGGGAAACTGGGACTCTATGCAAAATGGTATTTTTAAAATGCCATAGAAGGTAACTGCGCCACTGTATTTGGTTTAGACTCTGTCCTTGTACATATTTCTTTGTAAGCTTCATGCAGTAGTCATAGCTGTTTACTAAAATGTGCCTAGTCAGGGTATAGTAAGATTAAGGGAGCATGTAAATATATGAAAGCTGATGCTGCAGCTGCACTGAAGTAAAATACATTCAAGATTATGGTCCCATAGCAGAGAAGCACAGCAAAACAGTCTATGCTTGCAGTGCGGCTTTTGTCCATTTCCCCCAAACAGCAGCACTCAGTCTACAGCACACACCACAAGTGCCTTTTAAATCTCCTCCAAATTTAAAAGCCACCTGCAATGCAAAGTTGAAGAACTTCTCTCCAGAAAAAGCAAAATTAAGCATGTGCAATCCCTGCAAGAGAGATTTGGCAGACGGAAGACCTGTAATTGTACAAATGGATTGTCCACAAATTTGCAGGATGTGAATTAACAGAGAGAACAGAATGCTAGCCTATAAAAGGTCACAGGAAATACACAGAACTTTGTTGCAAATCCATAAGACATATTCATTAGGGTAGTAGCTACTTTTCAGAGATCTTCCACCTTCCAAATCCAGCTTGGAGTTTCCAGAACCAGAGAATCCTTAAAGGCTTTGGGACACTGACATCATAGTGCCTCCTGCCCAGTGGTGTAGTTGGCGTTTTTCCAAGGGGGCTGTGGATGGGATGACGCATCTTCGTGTGTCTCTTCCCCCCCCCCCCCCGCCGCCAGAATGGAACAGAACCTTTTGGCCACTGCTCCTGCCCACTGCTCGAACAGTCCATTTACCTGCCAGGGGCAGAGGAGAGGATGTGAGCCATATTGGTTGCATTTTGTTTAACTGCTCTTAATGCAGTAGGTCGGATTTTGGGGCCTTGACCACCTGGCAACTCTAGTCTAGATTGGGGAATGGCAGCCTCAAGGATGGGATAGAAATCCTTTTAACAAATATATATAGACTGAGGCTGAATACCTTGAAAATGTACATTGTGTTACCTTGATACAAAATATGTGTGTCATTGTATCTGCTAGTGTTTCCACCAGAATAAAGACTCGTGTGATGTCTTCCTTCATCACAGCCCATTCTAAACACTGTGCTCCTGTAACAGCAAGTTTTCAGGATCAGGATGTTAAGATCTCAGCTGCAGGCCACAGTTCCATAAATACACAAAGGTACTTACTTGTAGACACATTGTTAAAGAACAACAAAACTTGTTAGCATTAGCAATTTTTTATTTTCCTTTTTTGTTGCATAGGAAATGCAGTACTTGCTTCCAGTAATCGTATTGTAATGTGAGAGGGTGGTAGCACTAATGGTTGAATACAAGAGTTAAACTAATCCACACCAGCTCAAAAAACCTGCAGAGATTTAGTTGAAAAAGAATGGATGCCCACAGTGATTCTCAACCAATTGCAAATTTTCACAGAACACAGTAAAACTAAAATGGTATCTATGAGAGTCAATACAAGGATACTAGAGGCACAAGGGGCCCGATTCATAAAAAGAGTGGAGACACAGGGGTATTAACACAGGGGTGAAGTGATTTTTTTTTTTGCAGCAGATTGTTCACATGTCCATTGGAAGTGCTTTGTTACCCTAAATTGAAAATTAAAATCAAAGTATCTGACTGGTAGAACTGAGCAAGTGAGCTGGTGAATGCCTAATTGTGCAAAGAAGCCAACAGCAGGTATATTGTGGGTATTCTCATTAGCCGAATGTTCCCACTAGCACATTTTGTAACTGTGGAACTACAGTTTCCTGCCTTCTTACAGCAGCAACAAAAGTGAAGGTACAGGTGAGAGACCGTCCACCCAGTCACATTGCTCCAATTCAGTGTTTGTGCTCTCCGATACTATGTTATGATGGAATGCCTCCTCTACACCGAATTGCTAAACTCCTTTTTTCATGCTTTTTTCATGCATGCTATTCTCTTTCTCTGGACTATGCTTATCCCAGTTTTCTTCCTTTCTGTCTTGGAAAAAACTCCACTGATATGAGGTATGGCTGTACATGAGGACACAGGGTGGTGTGAATGAAATGGCTACTAGAAGAAACATGAACTGCAAATGCTTGCTCTCATACTATTTTGCACTAGGAACGATGATGAAAGACAGTGCAAGCCTTGAAACAAAATCTAGCAGATACATTCTTAGATTTTCACGACGTGTCCAGATTTTAGACTTCAAAACAAACATTTTTGTATAATATAAAATTTTATTTTTATAATCAGATGGGTAAAAAACTTTACATTTCGCCTCTAACATAGGAGGCATCATGATGATGCCTCCTATGTTGGAGGCAAAACAAAGTTTTTTAACCATCTGATTATAATAATAAAATTTTATATTATACGACCGAGTTTCCCGGTAAAAATGTTTGTTTTGAACTTAATCTAGCAGATTTTGCTATGGCCAAGAAAGCTGCATTTTGCTCAGCATCACAGGAAATGTCTCAGAGCTGTGCAGAGTGCAAAATAATCAGGATGCCCTGGTATTCTTTCCTTTTGTTCATGTCAAGTGATGTGTATACTGTATTGTAGGCTTGCCTCTGCCTCTTTTGTAGTCCTTTGGTGGACATGAAATCAGGTGAATTCTTGATCACAATAACATGGTGAAGTTTATGGTTGTCTCAGAAAGAAAAAAAAACTTTCAAATTTGGATAGAAATGCACACCAAATTCCTATGTTAATGCCTAGTAACCATTCATGAATCGGGCCCAAAGTTTATACAGAGTTGTCTTTTGAAGGAAAAAAAATGCAACGGTGCATGAAACTAAATAGCCACATGAGGTTGGGTTTTTAAAGGTTCTTAAAAGTTTGTTTTAATATGAGGAGGTCTGGTGTGAAGAAGGGCAAAGCATGGGTACCTGGTTTAAAACACTGTCCATTAAGAAACCACTTTTCAGTGTCAGTTCCAAGTTTCAGAATTGTCCCGTACATTGAAACTTTGTCTTATTGTTCTTCTGAGCTAAGCTCTTTTGAGTTCTTATGGATGCTTTTAAGCAAAAAAATACCACCAGGCATGGATTTCAAGCCCCATGCCGGCCCTCAAGAATAAAGAATGCCCCCCATAAGTAATACTGAACTTTAAGTCAATGTATATCTCCAAAATACTGAAAACACCCAAAATCAAGAAAAAAAAACAGAATTTGTGTTCTCAGTGAAATATCTTTAAACCTATCTGACAAGAACCAAGTCAGGAAAAAAAAGACTAACATAACTTTGAGTAATATTCATACAGCTCACTAAGCATTATGGAATAGCATGCATTAATATTGTACGGTTATTTTTACATCACCTATATCAGAAGGTTCTGACAGACAGCGAAGGCTACTGGTGTAGAAAAATCTTACTTCAGAAGAGCAATATAATACAGATTTCACAGGCACTACATTTTTTTTAATATATCAGGTATTATGCTGGTTTTCTTATATTTCTTTCTGTCCTAAAGCTGGCATTTATAATAATGACCCCAAAAGGCAAGGATTGAAGTAAACGGAAACTAGATACCAAAGTTGATATATTTCTTTTTCTTTTTTCAGATTTATATTAGTGCATAGTTCTCATGCAGATAAACACTGCTATGCATTTACATTGTTGGAAAGCAGAGTGAATTGAGCCCAAGTTGTCACATTTTTGTAAATCATTTTGCCAGCCTGTAATAGCACCATGTAATGGATTTGCATTAAACATTAAATTGATTTCAGAATTGGTGACACAGTATTCACTACAGTTAAGTGCTATGGAATAGCTTCAATGTTACCTGCTATATATCAAAGCAATTTTCATCCCACTGCTTTTTTATTGGAAAAAATAAAAGGAAAATGTACTCGATACTAATTAGACTATTGCACAGCCTTGGACTTGATGGTGGCATAGCTGGGTTTTACTGTCAAACAGTAATACATGCATTGACTTCAAGACAAAATTGGCTTTGTAAGCTTGATTTAATGGAAACCTTGCCTGGTAGGCAGAGTTCACTTCATGAGACCTCCCCCCCAATAGATCTCAGGAAAGATGAGGATTTTTAGGTGCCATTGAAGCTCTCCTTACATTTTCATGCTGGTTATGGTTTGCAATGTTTGTTCTATGGAGGCCTTCTACCAAAGTAAAATAACAACAACAAAAAAGATATTTCCAGAGACACAATGCAAAGTATAATATTGACATTCTTTAAAAAAAAATATCAGGACAAGGAAAAAACCATTATATGCCATGTTTCGGGGGGTTTGCCTTTTGTTTGTGTGTGTGTACAGTAAATGTTAACACTGTTACTACAAAGCTGCAAAATATGTGCAACACAAAGGAAATAGTAAAAGAAAACTAGGTAGAGGGATTTTGCATATTCCTGTGGGCTGACTGAATACTGTGGAGCTGAAAAAAAAGGTTCTATTCCTTTACTCTTCAACTTTTAAGAGAAGGGGGAGAGGGTCACAATACAGACAAGGTATACCCACGGCTGACATTAGCCAACCATTTTAAAATATATATATATATAAAATAAGATGAATAAATACAGTGTTGCAGGGGTGTGCAGAATGACAACAAGCTAACATCCTACTTTGAAAAGGGGTCGAGATTGTAGAAATTTACCAGTGGTGTCAATTCATGAGTACTATGTTTTTTTGTTTCAGGATGAAGAGGAAGAAGGGGGCAAAAGTCGGTGTTTGTGCGTCTGGCGGTTTGCGAAGAAAGGGATGGAAAGAAAAGGTGTTTGCACAAAGAATAAAAAGCAATTTTGAAATGGGTGATGCACATGTGAATCTGATTCTGAAGTGTGACCCAGGCTTATTTCTCCATTGTAGACTGCACACCCCATGCAGCTGTCTCCCCTCAGATCTCCATTCTCTGCTCTACTTTGAGGAATAAAACGCTGTTTGTTCTCCACACCTGAACAGATCTGAACTGCTGTGTTTCTGCATGATAATAAGATTGAACCCAAATTTAATTTAGTGTCTTTAATACTTTACAACCCCTGTTGGTAAACACCCTTGACCGCCTACCTAACATTTAAAGCCTTTAAAACAATTTGTTTTATGCAATTCCGATCAGAATTCACTAACTTTACCATCTTCAAACTTAATACGATAAAACACCTTCAAAAATACAGCATATCTGTAATGTCCATTTACAATGGTTCTTCAGTAGCCTATACTTCTCAAGCATAGGAATATGCTATACTATTGACAGAAGGAAAAAAAATAACTGTATTTAAATACATACAAAAAGGAAACAGGAAAGTTTTTAACTTAAATCCAGTTCCCAAAGGGAAAAACAAAAAAAAGCAATTCTATGAATGCTGCCTTTATAACAAACAATCAGAAATTCCACTAAGCTAATTTGACAGAAATTTTTCCTCATTTAAACAACATTACAAAAGTCCTGCATTATAAAATAGGGTAGGGTAGAATAAATCAGTGTAATCAATAAAACTATACAACATACAAATTACATCGCTTCTGAGTGGGCAGCTTTGATTCTCTCTCTTTGCGGCCATGACTATGACATGCTCACTAAAAACAACTAACTGCCCAAACTATTGCTTAGTTTGCTTTTTCTTTTTTAAAAAAGGGTGCAATTTTGTTGTATATACAACCAATTTACTGGTAATACCTTGGCTTATAGCAAGGTTCTGACAAAATGTTTGTCTAGGCTTTTTTTCCCTTCACTGTGAAGCACTGAAAGCTGCTAATTTTTTTATTTTTTATTTTTAGTGCACATATGTCTTAATAAAGTAATGCCCTGCTAAGTGCTATAGGGAAGGCAAAGGATGCTGGCTAGTGGATGTGATACCATAATACTAACAATCACACAATACAACAGAGCAAATGACTACTCAACCACTTATTTGACATATATGAAAATCCAAAACATTTTTTCCTTAAATAGAGAATAACCAGTAAACAATTTTCAGAACTTGGAAGTTTAAAAACGTGCATATAAAAATGGGCATTATATACTTTTTATTGAATGTGGATTGATTGCAATCTGCTAATAAAAATGGGTGTGGGATTTGAAGAAAAAGGGAGGTGTTTTTTTTTAAGGCTTGCTTGTGAAAGGAACAGTTGTAAAACAAAAATTGCTTGAAGCAGGGTTCAGCTTAGTGCTTCACAGTTTGACTGCTTCTCTAAGAAGAGCCCTTCCTGCGTGTGCATTCAAAAATCACACACCAAAAAAAGGTACAAAGACAAACACCTAAAACACACTGCGTCAAGTGCAGCACCAACTTTGGTCAAATAAAAAAAAGTCAAAGAAAAATTAAGAATTGCTAAGCTTTTCTTCTACATGATATAAGCAGGTATTGCATATTTTCATATATCTGGGAAAACAAACAAACAAAAGGAAGACTCCAAATAAAATGTAAAATGCAGCAACATCCAAAAATACTGATAATCTAGCATCTACAGATCTTCGAATAGCACTGCCACTGACCGTACAGGACAAGAAAACACTACTGCTATCTGTGGAACGACTAACATTCTACTGAATTCTAAGATGCTGAAACTGACAATGGCTGACATAAAAGTCACATTTACAAAAAAGTGTCTCCAAATGCTTGACTAGGGAAAAAAACCCTTTCAATATAGGAACATGTGCAACAATTCCACAAATAATCGCTATCCAGGGCAAGGCACATTGATATGGAATTTTTTTTTTTTGTTTCGTGCAAATCAAGAAAACAAAACAAAAAAAATTAGTTTCAGGGAAAAGATGAGGAGCAAAGTGTCTTCCCAAGAAATTCAGTTTACTTGATTGTATAGGACAGTAGTAGAAACCCTTCTGAAGGGCCGAACAAACATAGTTTAAAGGCAAGTGCCTGGATTAGGGATTACAATATTGTGTCTTAATGCACTCTACTTTATCCTACATTAACTATATAAAAATTAGTTACTAACACTAGAACATGCAGAGACTTTCTCTGATTAGCTGGACTTGCCAACCAGAACGTATATATATGTATAATATAGGAAACCTTCTTAAAGTTGCATTGGGAAGCAAAGGGGGTGCTCCGCTGTCTGATAGAAAAAAAATTACTTGCATTTTTTCCTATTTTTTTTCTTTTTTGTACATAAGATACAGGACATTTGGGGTCTAAACTTTTGTTTTTAGCAAGTGCCCTTGCTTTGAACTGGCAGAAGATGTACAATCAGAGTTTTGCTTCTCTATAGTTGTCTTTGCAGTCCAGAAAAAAAAGCCAGTTCAGGGACACAAAGGCATTTCATTTTCTGGACAGCTCTCTATTATCACCTCACAGGCCATAATCCAAGTCAGGGTTAGGTGTGCTAAAAACCCACTTACTTCGGGGGGGGGGGTTTAAACAAACCTCCCTCCCTCATTGGGTTGTGGTCGTGGTACTTTGACAAGTGATATACCCTATATTGTCGGAAACACATAAAATTTGTCAGAGTTGGCATAATCTATTATAGTGACTTTTAGCTTATAAAATTAAAAGATTATGATTTAATTTTAATTATGTGCTTTGATAACAGAAAATGATTAATTAGCATTTAATGTAGATAACATATTGTGGTAAAAGCACCATTAAATTTTGTATTTTTTAAAATTTCCTTCAGTTTTTAAAAGGGATACAAGTTTAACAATAAAAAGCAAAAATAGCTCCCCTTTTTATTTCTTGCAAGGCTGTTTTTACCCCAATAATTTAGAGTCCTGGGGTGGTAGGACTTGGAAAACAAAAATAGAATTTTCAACAATCTCTATCTTACAAAGATATTTAACTATCCAATGAAATTGCACTTTTCTCAATTCAAAATTCGATTGTTTTGATTGATTCCTGTCAGTTTCTATCAAAACAGACCAACTTCCCCATTTCCATGTGGATTTTATGTCATTGTTGAAAATTGTCAAAAATGTTTTATGTAAGTGCAGCATTTAAACCTTTTTTTGTCTTTCTTTGTGTGTGTGAACAGCAGTAGATTGATGCTTTTGCATTTCTCTGCAACGTGAGTGGAAATCAACCTGTTGATAATGCTCTTATGATTCATGTCACATATCTAACTGCTGACTGTAAAAAGTTTTTAAAAAAACCTTGATATGTTACAGAAAAACATGCCCCATGTCTGTCCTGTAAGTTCTATATTGCAGAATTCAGCTACTACAAAAGTTATCATTTATGTGTGTTCCTCATGATCTCTCAAGAAGTCTCACACCAGTATGGGAAATAAATCAGTGAAAATACTGTAAAACAGTTAGGCGCTGTATGGAAAGTGTTATAACAGCAAGTCAGTAAGCAGCCAGTAGGCTATCTCTACTACCCAGGTGTCCCTAATGCTTACACTACCAGTTGAAACACTTCAAAAATTATGAAGCCTAAACATTTCCAGCACCATATGAGAAATTACATCAGTCACTAAGGTGTTCTTTTTTTAAAAAAAAAATCCCTTCCTCCCCCCCCCCCTCCAACTATGTTACGGACTTTGTCAATCAACCATAACGTTTGCCATTTCTGAGAATGAGCAGTTGTTTACTGTCGGTATCTGTTCATCTCCCCTTCCATGGATGTGAAGTCACTGCGCTGTGTTGCTGCTGCTGCTTCCATGTTACAGAGTTGGGAAGGGGTCAGGTGGTCTGTCTGGTGGATGGTGGGAAGCTGTGAGTTTTATCCCAGGTACCAGGACTGTAAGAAGGAAATAAAACAGAAGGAAAGAATTTCTGAGTTAGAAATTAGCATGTTGCCGGGCAAACTCCTTCGTTTAAAAGATTTATTAGTTATAACAAGATGTTTTAGCAAGCTTTACATTTCGCCACACACATTTGTGGCATCAAGGAAAGAAATTTTAGGATGTGTGGCAATTGTTGCAGAACGCCTCACATAGGTATATACCGGTACTATTTACATAAACACATACAATACCTGGAATTCATCCCATATAGAAAGTATACTGAAAGAGATCCACACATGAATTGTAACAATTTGATTGTTTCTTGTGCCATTGTAGCAGGCAAAACCAGTTATTTGGCATGCTGCCCCCACCCTCTTTTACCTTTGGTGTTTTCTGACAACTAAATGGGAAATAAGCGCGACAAATGTGAACTTCTGTAAGTATAAATACCCCCACAAGTGGTTGTGAAAATTGCATTGTCCATGAACTGTACTTAACTAAAATCATGTTCAGCTCACACTGGGCCTAGACTCACTGAGCAATTTAAGAAAATGGTGAAAGGGCAAAGTAGCAGTATGGGATTTCTGCCACCTGACGATTTCAGTAGCTACTCATAACATTGGACATGTTGGCAAATCCTGCAATGAGTATTGTAAGTGACACACTCCATGAAACCACGAAGTCCACCTCACATGACTTCATTGAAGATTGTGGCTTAACATGTTTACCTATGACATTTCCCACAACCAAACCACACCCCAGGAACTAATGAGCATGTCTTGAACTTGAGAGCTCTGCCAAGGCTTGGAAAGGAATGTTCTCCTTTTGCTTTATTCTACCTTGCTTTGGTCTTCCCACGGAAAAACACATGCCAAATTATAGTGTCCTATGTACTTTGTTAAATTATAGTAACTTCAGATTAGGAAGCACAGATTGCTAAAATGGCAAAAGGCTAAGCGCTGGTATAAAAAAATGTTAAAATCATCACATCAAGGCTGCCTAAAACAACCTCTGTGTAGTGGCTTTTCTACACTGTGGTTATATATATATAATGACTCACTACAAGATAACTAATCCTCACCATGTTTAAAGTTTCCACATCATTGTCTATTGCTTTCAGGAATATAATAGAGTCACCCTTCTACATTGGGTGAACTGCTGGGGAAAAAAATTACTTGTTTCATTTTCTATAGGATTCTGAATAAATTCTACTAGATTCTTTGGGGCTGTTGGTTAATCTCAGACACTGCAACTGTAAAGTCATTGAATGTATATGGATGTTTGAATAGAATCAAGACCCATTAAAAATGAGTCGTGACACAATTTTGAATCCTGAGAGTATAAAACGACTCCAGCGAATAACTAGATAAGACCTTGCTGCTTTCAAATGAAGGAGAAGCTATAATGCAAAATACTATCATGAGATCGTTATACATGAACAGAAACATTGCTTCCTGTTTACAAACAGGTAACTCCTTTCACCTTTCAAAAATATTAACCTTTCATGGTGAAGGCTGCCAAAATTATTTTTGTACACGGAAGCACATTTGTACTGAGCTTTTACCATGGAAGAAGCTATTGTGTAGAACTTTGTCCAGTGGTATGTACAGTGGAGGCTGGAACAGGTGTGGAGATGTCAGGGATGTGGATCAATTCTCTGACTCCAAGTCTTGAGTCAAGTCTCAAGTCAAGTCCCAAGTCTTTGCCCCCAAGTCTTTGGTTGCGAGTCCCTATCTATTTAATAGGGAAAGTGGGTTTAAAAAATGAATAAAATTGGACTTGTCGTAAAAGGCTCCAAGTCTCGAGTTGAGTCTTTCGAGTCTTTTACAATCGCCAAATCAAGTCCGAGTCAAGTCATTGACGCAACTTGAGTCTGACTCAAGTCCGAGTCAATAGACTTAAGTCTACATCACTAGGAGATGTTTTATGGTGGTTGGGTTGGCCAATGCAGTGAGTACTACATCATCTATAAAATGCCTCACTTTGTGAACGCAGAAGCATTTTTCATATCTTCCACATTGGGGATGGGCATAATATCATCACATATGATGCAGTTCCAGGTGACTTACAAGACATCTTCCCATTTTAAAACACCGTTGGGAGAGAAGTTAAGTTGTGATTAGTCCAAGATCACCCAATCCAACACACTATCCACAACACTATAGAGCAGTGTTTCCCAAACATTTTCAACCTGTGGTTCCCTTGACTATTGGCAACCATTGGCCATGGCTTCCCATTACATTATATTGCCTGCCAATTGGCATTGCACTGTTTTCCAAGAGGATTCTGTGGCACTCTGTGGCTCCCCTGGCAGTTTCCACGGCTTCCCTGAGAGCCGTGCCTCCTAGTTTGGGAACCACTGCTATAGAGCATCTCCACTTATATAGTTCTGACAGTTTTCACAAGTCCTGAAGGTCTTTTCCCTTTCTGAACAATGACACATCAACAGTGACAAAATGTACTGCACTGATAGCTTTGTGTTTATGAACTATGGCAGCATATGCTTACCAAAACAGACAATCACAGCCTGTGGATGGCAGTGATGAAAACTGGTGCTTTTACTATTCTCATCATTTCATAGACAAAATGAGCTTGCGCCACTGCACCTAGTATTATTATTTAAACTGCACAGTACAATTAACAAGCAAAAATCCTGCTGGTTTCAAGATTAGTTTTGGCAGTACAGTATGTCATAAGAATAGTTAAATAAATACTGCTCCATTTTTAAAAAGTTGGCAACAAAAAACTATCGTTTCACTTGTCTGTTTTCACCTTACTGGCTAATTCTTTGGTCTTTCACAAATGTAACACTATTATATATCTTTGTCATCTTCTCTCTGCAGGTTCTATGAAGCCAGATTCAGATTGGCTGTAATTAAGTGAAATAGTTTTCATACGTAAATTTGTCTTGGAAAATTCATCTGAAGATTAGGTGCTAATCTGGGGAAACAGCACCTGTGCTATTATTTTAGCACAGGTGCTGTTTCCCCAGATTAGAATGAATTGACTTTGATAGGATTACACCAGTGAATGAGTACATCATAAACAGTGTATATTTGGTCTGCACCACTATGAGTGTACTCTTGCCATGAACACTGGAAAGTGCTTGCGAATAATGAAGTCATCTGAACACTTCAATCCTAAATACTTTTACTACGTTCTATTCACTTCACTGAAATCTACGTTCAAGTCAATGTGCTGATGGGAACAGCATAAGACTAGCTAGCAAATGTTTGGATCATGCGGACCACTTCCCATGACATTGCCAAATGCACCTTAGTGATGCAGCATGCATGCAAACACAAACATGCAAAATCAAGGTGCTAAGAGCTGCTAGCAGGAAGCCAAGTGCTTAAACTCTGAGATGTATTTTTTTATTCCGTTCATTAGAAAAACCATAATAAGGACCTACCTCATCACTTGCTAAGCATTGCCAATGAATCCTTATTAGGCATCTAATATGACTATTATTTTAAAACGCTGAAAAGTAGAATTCCTGCTACTGTTAACGATATGATTACTGAAGAACTAAAGAAAGCCTCATTTAAAGTAGGCAGCTCATGATGACAAATCTGCACTGTTACATTACGCTCATTTTCAAAGGGACGATTAGATGGTCTCTCCGAGTCTTTCAAACATCCAGCACTATTTTATTTATTTATTTTTAGTGCTTGCCCCAAAATTGCAGGATCTGATTCAGGCTGCCTGGACCTATGTGACCTGTGTACTAAAAGCTCTGAAACTCTATGCATTCTTTCAGAATGCAGTTTGTGTACAGTATTTATTTTTTAATAATACTCAGTACATATTTTGGACAGCAGGGGGTGCACTTTTCCATGCCACTTTTTTTCCTGTGCGACTCACTGCATAAGTTAAAAAAAAAAAATCTGCAGTGTTTCTGCACTCCTCGCAAAAAGAGAGAAAGAGAGAGAAAGTTTCTGCACCCGTCTTACTATTCAGTGTGTGCCTTGCAGACAAGGTTACCCCAGAGCAGTTCTGTAATCCTTCACTGAAATAGGCTTTATTGATTGCTCTGGTCTATTGTTCCCTTTTCAAGTCCCCCAAGTTCAAGTTCATCCTGGTGTTACATCATGTCTGGTTGCTAAGAGCAACCAGACAGACCCAGACGTGACTATCATTAGCAAGAAACACTCTGCTCTCCTCCCACCAACCTTCCAGTGGCTCTGACGTAGCAGGCCCACTGCAAACACATTGAAGTATTTATTCAGCCTAATTTATGACCTACCCAGCAAGCGAGACCCCCTCTCCAAAACCCAATGCTGTTGTATATTTAATTAATCAGCCTCTCTCTGGCACTTGGGAAAGTTAGACAAAGGGCTAATTATTGTGTTGCACTCCCCACACTTTTCTTTCTGGGGGGAAGGGGGTTGAAGATTTGCATGGGAAAGAAAACTTACGAGGCTCACGCCAGTCACACCCTCTCCCCCCAAAAAAACCTCTCTCCCACTCTCCTACCCTACTGACATTTCATGAAATACTTTAGCTGCTTAAGGGAATTAAAAAAAAACCCTGATGTGAATGTAACTCCTTCCGAGTTGGTATTCGGTAACACAAATCAACTCATGACATGTTTAAATTTAAATGCTAACCACACACTCTGAGAGTTACTTTAAAGGTTAGTTTTTAATCAATAGAAGTTGCTGACTCTGGTGTTTTGAGCTGCGCACTGCAGCTCTTGTGCCTTTGTCTAAGCCTTAAAGGCTTTCAAACTTTTCCTTTTTTAAAAAGATGATTTTAGCAATGATTTCCAGACAGAGTGCTATTGTGTTTTTGACGAGCAACATGTCAATAAAGGAGTAGAGTTACTCTGTACTGGGGTGTCAATATGAGTCCTGCAGACACCACTCATGCCTGACACAAGGGAAAACTGAATTAACCCCTTCCTCATCAAACTGGGCATTTTCAAACTAGTTTGCAGCAATGTTTGATCATCTCCAGTCAAATGGTCACCAGAGATGTTCTTAGGAATGCAACATCCCAAGAATTACAGTGCAGTACAGTACATTACAGGACAGATTAAAAAAAATGGATGCACAACTATATGACAGTATTATGTTTGCATTTCAGATGGAACAAGGTGTATGTGCTTAGTGGAATTAGGCAATATTGTCTCTAAGTCCACAATGTCTTAGAGAGGGGGAAAATATACATTTGCAATGACTGTACTATGATATTATTATAAGCATCCTTTTAAAAAACATTGCCAAGTGTTTGAGATTATATTTGAAGGTGGTCAAACTGTGTTTGTTTGTTTTTTTGAACGTGCAAAATTACAATTACAAGATTACAATGACAAGCACTTATGCTGGTGGACACTTTTTGACATATTAGATACTTCTTGTGAGCACATTTTAAAAATGATTTGTATCCTGCTCTTTCACGGAGCTCCTAGTGGTTTTCCATTCAAGGAACTGATAAGGTACGCACTTGCCTAGCCTCAGCTTTCAGAGGGGTAGCTGTGCTAGTCTTTTGCTGCAAAAATAACAAGCGTTGTTGCACCATGATAATTAACACATTTATTGCAGCATACGTTTGTGGGGACTCGAGTTCACTTTGTCCGATGTACGGTGTAATTCTCAGTTTGACTAATTTGACATACAGGCATTCTGCAGTATCAGATGCTCCCAGACTTTGGCTGGGTCTGCAACCAGAATGTTTACTGGACAGTTTGTCTACCCTTGACCATTTTATCCTTCTGTCATGTTCTATAATCTAAACTCTGCAGCCAGCTAGACAGCCTAAGTATTTCTACTTTCAATTTTTAATCCTCTTTCTAAAATGTCATATGCTATTACAATATAAGACAGGTCTGGTACAATAGGACATTTTACTAGAGCAACAAAACACGTAGCTTTGATTTCTATCTTTGAAAACCTATTGCAGTAGGGTTAGTGAGATATGAATTCATGGGACCACATGGTACCAGCTAAGTAAAATGACGGCTATATAGTCACCAGGGCTATTACAATTCTGTATTGTCCTCAAATGGATTTCACTGCCCTTTCTCTAGCGCTCAAGGTGAAACATCAAAAAGAATTCTGCAGTCCAGTACAAGATCTTTGCTTTCCGTTCTCCAGTCAAATGAAGAAGTAATCTCATCAGGTTGAAAAGTGCTGACTAAGGATTTAATAAAGTGCCTGCAGATGTGTGTCATCTCTAAGGTATTCAACTCATGTAATGCAAAACAGTTCCACACTGAATGTGCTTATAAAATTCCATTTAACCATTGCAGAGCTCTGTTTTAATGTTCTCAGAGGAGTATTATCACACTTCCCCCTCCCTAATTTACAGCACAATGAAAGTTGAGGCTCTGTACCACCAGTATCCTAAAATCCTCACAGTAGTAAGGTTTTATGAACCATAAACAATATCTACTTGACTGAATCCTAAACAGGAAGTCTGAAATGGCAATTATATTGCTTTGAGAATGTCAGTCTATATCTAATGTGAGCTGGGGAAGACGAAGCTTTAACAAAACAAAGCAAACTTCTCGCAATTCTGCCTTTGGTTCTCAAAGAACATCTAAAAAAATAACCACCAGTCCTGGAGTTCAGAATATCTCAAAGAATACAGCTATTCATTCTTTAGCATTACTGCAACTGGGGTAGCAGTGTAGAAATAGGCCAAAGGTTTTTTAAAGGTTTTTAACAACATCTTTAAAATGTCTTTCTTTTTATATTTGGCTCTGAAACTGTATTTCTAAGCCCAACCCAAGCCAGTTCAAAACACTTATACCAGCCCATCCTCCTAAATAATGACATTTTAGACAAGACAAACAAAAAGAGTAACTGTAGGATATAAAGAATATGATTTTTTCAAATAAACAAAAGACCTCAAGGACAAAGTTTAATACTGTGGAAGGAGTATGTTAATGTGGAATCCAGAACTGGGTGTGACAGTTGGCTTGCTTCTCAAAATGGGTTATTTAAGGACATTAATCCTTTTTTTTTTTTAAGTCATCTGACAAACTCTATAGGCGAGATTTTATTTTCCCCAATACATTTATGACTAAGACCTTGTGTTCCTTTATTAAATCATTCTGTCTGTCCTCTAAGGAACTAGATGCTTACCAGAAGCGTCGTAAGGGGTGGTGCCTTGGTGCCCAGGGCACCAGGTGGTGGCCAGAGCCCCCAGGTGCGGACCCCTGAAGGGGCGGAATCGTAGGCTGAGGAGGGCGAAAACGTATCGGCCCTCCCGCCTGCCCTTGCTTCAGTACGTGCAAAGTGCCAGGGAGTGGCGACAGGATACAAGTATCTTGTTGTCTTGTGCTCCCTGAGGCATCTGGTGGGGCCACTGTGTGATACAGGAAGCTGGACTAGATGGGCCTTTGGCCTGATCCAGCAGGGCTCTTATGTTCTTATGTACGTCGCTAAAATGAAGTAAAAATGGCGCGGGGGTGTTTGGAGGTGGGGCATGACGTCACGCGTCCGCATCACGTGGGGGCAGTGTCACATCAGCGGCCCCCCATGTGGGGGCAGAGCAACACCACTGATGCTTACACCCTGTTTTACGCTCATAGCAACCTTTGTGGTGCAGGTTAGACTGAGGCATAGAGAACAGTCCAAGGACATCCCGTATGCTTCGTGGCTGAAGCTGGGTCTTCTGATCACTAGTGACAAGAAAAAAATTTACCCGAAAAAGGTAAGTTTTACATTTACGAAGTGGCGGCATCAGCATCAGGGGGAGTTCTGGCCGGCCTGGATGTGGCTGGCTAGGCTCCAGAAGAAAGACTTGCGGCGGCGGCAGGAGGCATGGGGTGGCGGCAGCAGCAGCACCAGCTGCATTGCATGGTGGTGCCAGGGGGCATTGGAGTCCTGGCCGGCCGCTCCAGAAGAAAGGCGGCAGCACCAGCGGCGGCGGGGGTAGGATGAAATTGCCTTGGGCAGAAGAATGGCGGCGAAGTGGCAGCAGGAAGGAAACAGCAGCAGTGGCGGTGGAGGAGCGGCGGGGACAGCAAGGTAAGTGGCAATGGCGGCAAAAATGGCCATTTTCGTGGCCACAATTAATAAATTAAAACAGGAAAATAATTAGTTAATTATTCCAGGGGGAGTCCCGGTTTGGGTCCGGGAAAATATGGTAAGCCTAAGCATGATCATTACATACCTGAGGCACCTCTTTATACAGACTACTGGGCCAAACAAGACAGCCTACAATATTTGCTCAAGTGGACATGACATTTTTCCATCCCCAGCTGAAGGAAGATTATAGTGGACAAACATTTCATTCCTTCTATCCCCAGTCAAGATGGCACAAATGTATGGTACTCCTTAGTCTAATTAATGTTGATTAGCTTGGAAAATGATTGCAGTTATAGAATGAAAGGTTTGTAGGTAGAAAATTTAAATCTTCAGCATCAGGGTCTGGCTGCAACTGCACTTGCCACCTGGATAGCTCTTTCATAAGAAAGCAAAGGTGCCAAATTAACATTTTAAAAGAACACTAATGGTGCAATCCTATGGTCTAGGTGTGCCAACGCTGGACCTCAGCTGTAAAGCACATTTGTGACTACTTGAGAGGAGGCGGTGCGAGCGCCAAGGCCTGCGCTGCCTCCCTGCTGAGTGGCAGAAGACCCTGTGCCATGGAATGGGTAAGTGCTGCTCTGAGCGGCGCAGGGCCTGGGGGAGGGTGGGGAGGAGCCATAATGGGGAGGGGGCGTATCGGGTCTGAGAGGGGGTGGGACTGTGTTGGATGTCGTATCCTATCCTCCCTCCAAGGCCATGAGTCCTGACATGGGGATGCTTGATTTTCCGCCAGCTAAGGAGCAGGCGGAGAAAGGAGCAGCCCCATTGTGGCGACTGTAGGTCTACCCGGGGTAAGTGGGCAAATGACGTGACTGGCATCACTGACCAGGAGCTTATGCAAGTTGGTCAAATTGATACATCCCACGTACAGAACCATCCTTAATAAGCTGGTTCTGGTAAGAAAGTGGTAATAACTTCAATGTTGATCTTGTGGCTTCCTTTTAGGGTGGGGGAGACACATGCATTTATATCATTTTGTTTGGCTTTAATTCTTTTCATGCTACTTGTGGCCCAATCCTATGGTGGCCTTACATTGATGGATCTCGTGATCTGTCAACATAAGGCCTTGGCCGCCACTGCATGAGGTGCTCCAATAGTAGGTGGCCGGCTAACAACAGCACAGGAGCAGGGAAGCCCCATGCCAGCAGTGGCGGGCCTCCAAACCCATGCCAAAGCAGGTAGGTCGGTGGCAGTTTGGGGGTGGGGACTAGGCCAGGCCAGCGGTGGGAGGATCTCAGCAGCAGTGGCACACACTGAGATTCTATCCCCCTTTTCCCAGCCCAAGATGCCCTCTGACTCTCCTCGGACTTACGCTAATAGCTAAATAGCTGACGCGAGTCTAAGGAGTCCCATTGGAAGCCAGGCAGCCTATGGGGAGGTATGTAAAACTTTTTTACCTACCTGTCCCAGGCGGTTTGGTTGACCAGACTGTTTCCCAGCCCCCAGCATAGAATGGAGTGTGCACGCGCACTGTTAGCAGCCACTGCATGCTATGGGCTTGGGGTGGGTGGGTAGGATCGGGCTGTTGAATGTATTATAATTTTAAATACTGGGGTTTTTTTTTATTATTTTGTCAGCTGCCTCGAGAACCTCAATTGCCTGGGAAGGTATTCTTAAATAAATAAAAACATAAATACAGACGTACTCAGTACTTTTCCTGAAAAAAAAGAAAAGAAAAACAAGGACCTTTAGCTGTTATTGAAGAAAAAAAAAAAGTATGAAATTTTTAATAGCCAAGATAACCAGCTGTATTCAGGCGCAGGGGATTCTATATTTAAAAGACCAAACAAACAAAAAACAAAAAGCCAAAATTCTGTATTTAAAATAAATTGTGCAATATTTGCTGGACTTGTATAATAATTCTATATTTTGCGAACTGGTTTTTCTTTTTTCTGGAGTTTTTTTTGGGGCTAGTTCTTTTGTCACCAACCAGAAGGACAGCTGAGATTCCTAGAATATTGGAAGCAACAGGTGCACGTAGGCTGAAGATCAGGAGCTAAGAAAATCTTGATGCATGTAGAGATGCTATACTTTTAGTATTACAAGTACTACACTGAAAATCCCTATAGTTTTAAATGTCAAGCAGAAGGACCCTGCATGATTTCAGCCATGTCTATATATACATAAAAGCCAGAAGCTTGCTCTTCCTATTAAATGATTTTCAAGACATATAGAAGCGACCAAACTACCGGTATGCAGCAGATGACATATTCCATGATCTTATGGGCCATCATCTGCTGCATAGTTTGGCATCATCTTGGCATCATCATAGCCACAAAGAGATTACAGTGTCCCCGTGGGTCTCCACTCTGAACGTTTCCTACTTAAACTACATTGAAATGAAGATGTACCAGGTGTACATCAGGTGAAAATGTACCAGGTACTACGGTAGATGTACTAACTAGCACAAATCTTGTTCATTGCAATACAGCTTACACAGCAGATGTACCAAGATTGTGCTTCTTACCTACAAACAGTAAATAAAGCATAATAATGGTAGTTCAAGGTCATAAACCAAGATCCAGCATTTAATATACCGTATTTTCATAATTGCTTATTTAAAAAGCAGCTTGATAAAATCTTATGGAAATGACATAACCCCTCTCTTCAGTTAGGAGTTCAAAGTTTCTGTCTTGCCTTTTTATTGTTATGCTTTTCACAAATGGAACCTTTACTTTATTGCTGAGAAGCTATTGGACAGTGTTTATAATTGGCTCAAATAAGTCTTGTTTACTCCGGGTATCAGCAAATGGAATATCAGTGGAATTATTTTTTTCTATACACTGATCATTGGAGCAAGCCCACCAACCACTCCCTAAATGAAACTCCATTTGTCTGGGGAAAAGTATGTCCTTGGTCAACATTAGTCAAAAGTGATTAACTCCATAATTAATACATTTTTAAAGAAAGGTATATGCTGAATGGTCTAAAAACTCCAAAGGACAGGGGCACCATTTTAGGTTTCAGTGGGAGGAAGGACTGGGGAGAGATTTACAGAAAGATTCAAAGGCCTGCACTTTGCTTTATGCCAGGCTAAATTGCAGAAAGTGGTTTGAAAGATAGCATTTGTTATAGATCTTTCCTATATTTCATAATAATCAGGGTTGTAGGTGCTTTCTCAGAATAATCACCTATATGGTCTGTACAGAGAAAGGGAGGACAACTGCCCCCACTCTCCTTTGATAGTACCCTTGGCATATACGTTTTTCACCAAAAACGTTCATGAAGCTATTTACATGGCAAAGTAAAATAAATAAATGGTTCCCTGTCCCAAAAGGGTTCATATGTCTACTTTGGAAGTAAACTTCATTGAATTAAATGAGACTTACTCCCAGGTGAGTGGGTATAGGATTGTAGTCTTATGGCACAATCCTATGGTCTGGCTGGGCTGGCGTAGTGCTGTAAAACATGCCGTAAAGCACGTTTGCGGCACCCTGGGAGTAGGGCCTGCTGGCGTAGCAGCCTGCGCTGCCACTCCAGCGCCAAGCACAGAGGCCTGCACCACCAGACAGGTAAGCCCTGCGCCAAGCGGTGCAATGGGGCTGGGGAAAGGCTGGGAGGGGGCGTAACGGAGTGGTGGGCGGATCAGGCATGGGAGGGGCAGAACCGGCTGAGAAATCCTCCTACATGGGCCTTCTCGGGCCTGAGCCAGCGATTTAGGTGACGCACTTCCAAGTAGCACCATTGAGCAAGCAACTGTCCTCTTACTCTGAGGAGACCTCCAGCCTGCTCCAGACCTCCAGCCTGGATAGAGTGTGGGCCATGTAGCCCTGCTGCGCCAGCTCTGGATAGGGTTAGGGTTATTAATATAGTACATGCATCCTTAGCCTAATATTGAGTTGTCATGCAACTCTTCTCCTTGGACTAACAAACTTGTTTCAATTACAGCCAGTTTGGGTTGAGACCGGTCCAGCTTTATGATGAGGCTGATTGAGTGGCAAGTTGGGGGGAGTGCTAAACTGACCAGGGGTGCCCTGCCTCCTGCATCTGTCTGCCATCCCCCCTCTGGCCCACCACCCACAGAGCAGCTTCAGTTGGCTCTCTGAGAGCACGTGGGGAAAAGATCAGGGCAGTGGAAGCCCATCTCCAGAGGGGGAAAAAAAGTTGTCGCTGCTATCTCCTCGCCCTCCTCCTTGCCCACCTGTTTGCTTAGGAGAGCAGCTGGAGGGCAAGGTATAGCACAGCGATCTGGAGCCCACCCTATCCTCTTATTCTCTGTACCAGTGCTGCCTCCTTCTTCCCTACAGTAATGTTTGAAATAGTTGGCTGAGCAGAGCATGCTGAGAGCACAGGCTGAGCAGAGCATGCTGAGAGCACTCCAAACATGCTCTGCTCATCATGTTTATTTCAGACAGGATGGCACAGAGGAAGGAGACAGCACAAGAGCTTAAGGTAAGGGGGTGAGGGCAGGCTCCAGACTGCTGCGCTCTGCCTCGCTTTACCCACCCGGCTGCTTTCCTAATCAGCCAGGTGTGCAAGAAGGAAGCAGTCATGGCAGTAAGCAACAGTGATGGAGGAGAGTGCATGTGCCAATGTATCTATGTGGTTGGGGGTGGTGGTCCAGTGGTGGCAGCAATTCAGGCAGCAGATCCACTCAAGTTACTCTTGAGTTGAAACTTCAGAGTCGGGGGGGGGGGATTCTCTTTAACTTTTTCTTGTCGTCTTCTAAGCTCAATGAAAGGTCTCCCAAGCCGTCTGCAAAGCTTCTTGCAGCTGGTTCCAGCCTGTTGAACAGTAAGCAAATCTACATACTAGTCCTGGAAGTTTCCCAAGTACAAAGTGCAATTCCAAACTGAGGATTTCCTATATTTGAAACCTGAAGAATTGAATGAAAAGTGGGTTGATTTGTAACGTTTAGTATGAATATAATTCAATGGCCTGAAATGTAATCCAAGCAAGCACACAAGACAGATTGCCACTTTGAATATGATGTATAAATTATGTATAGGAACTTAAGCTCTAAATTAGATCTACGGGAAGAAACTTTCACCTTCCTCTAACTACAAAAGACAATAATATAACATTAGGGTTTTAAAAAAGGAGATCTATTGTCATTCTTATTTTTGTTATGTGTTTGAGGGGGGGAAAACACCTGGTTGTGAAGATGATTCTTAGTTTTATGTATTACCAAGTTTACTTTCAATAAATATCCTTAACTTTCACGTGACGCAAAGTCGGCCACTAACAGTAAACTTAAGATTTTTCTAATGAAAAAAAGGGGGGGGGAGAAAAGAAAAAGTAGTCAAGCAAACAAGAGAAAGAAACAATCCCATTCGGGTTTTGTTGTAGGACGGCATACTACACAGATCAGAGGCTTTAAAAAAATACAAAACCCCACTGTACACAAAGCACAGGAAAATGTGAGGAAAAAAGGAAAAAACTAAAAGCAGCTTAGGATGTGTTAACTCTGCCATTCTGTCAGCTTAAAGAGCATTTTATGCTTGATCAACAGCTCCCTTTTATTATGCTTTTCTTTCATTCATTCAAGACATCAAAGAAGTGAACCACCAGTGTACCTGATCTACTCGAAGAACTAGTAAGGGTGTTATAAAGAAAGGGGGATATTGGGAGCCAGACACCCCTGCGGACAAGCTAGTTCAAAGGGAATATTTCAACAATGATTACATTTTGTAGATCTTTTTTTTCCCTCCGAAAGACAGCTTATTTCCTGCTTTTTCATGAAAAATAAAGTGTACCCATTAAAGTGAGCCCGCAGTATGAAAGTTACTTGAGAACTGAAGTACAGCAAGGAGATTAAGTGGAAGCCAAGATCTTTCCGAGACTTCCGAAGTCTTGTTTGCCATTTGTTGCTAGCCATAAGGTTTTCTTACTAGAACACAAACACTTTGCCTCTGCTATTTTGTAGGCTCCTGTAAAACACATATAAAAAGGGGTGGGTTTCTTTTCATGGTACAGTATTCTAAACATTACACACTAATGTACTATAAATCTATCTCATATCTGTAATTTAAATGATAGAATGCCAGGGTGTCTTTTCAAAGTCTGTGCAGGTCTCTTAATTGGCAACCTATACAGATGTACTGTACAAACTTTGTATAGAGATTTGGGGCTGATCCATGGCAACTGCACAGGCTTGCCTGAAGACTGAGAAGGGGAAAGATGTCCTGCCTTATTGTCAGTGTTGGGCAGTTTTGTTGATTTTGTTGATCCATTAGGCTGAAACTTTAAAGAAAAACCTTTGTTTTATGAAGAGCAGGACATGCAGAATAAGTTAAGAAAAAGCAGAAGAGGTCTAGAAGTTTGAATGAAATTGAAGCCTGATTCAGCACCTCCCATATACATATCATATACCAGGGGTGGCCAAACTTGCTTAATGTAAGAGCCATATACGATAAACTTCAGTTGTTTGAGAGTCACAATATTTAAGAAGCATTTAAATTCTTAAATATATTTTACTCATCATGAACATTAAACTTATGTTTTAATCCAGTGGACTCTCAGTTTCAACCTGGTAAATAATTATAAAGCTTGAAAATGTGTTATTTACCTTCTATATTAATTGTGATGCAAAGAGGAGCTCAGCCAACATATTTCCGAGAGCCGCACATTATACAGCAAAGAACTGCATGAGGCTCAGGAGTCGCAGTTTGGCCACCCCTGCCATATACTGAGCACAGACAGTCGTTATGTAGCTCACAATGTGTACAAGACAGTGGTAGCACATGCCTGTACACAGAAGGGGACTAGATCATCCCCTAAGCTTACACTTAAAACCACTGTCCTGAACTGTTCCTAGTGTCAGTCACGTGCACGTAAGCCTGCAGTTGCACTCATTTTTAACAGTATGTATTTAGTGGTAGCAACCAGGTTTTGATGTGAACGGAACACAAGCACTGCATGCTAGAATCTGTACAGTACATGACACATTCCTTCATACCTAGGGTTGATTCATGCTTTATGTGGCAGTTGCATTTTGCCATCGATACATGCGTACAAGTGGAAAAGGGAAATGCTACATCATGAAACAGACAATGGTTACCGGGAACTGTAGCCAAACAGGGAGGTACAGTCTGGAGGCAGCGGGTGAGGCAGAACCACCACGGAAAAAAGCTGTAGTCTAACTCTGAGATTGCGTGCAAGCGGATGGCGCATACGTGCAATCACAGGGTTAGGTTGTGGCTTTTTCCCGTGGATGATGACGGGGCGGTCCTGCCTCACCTGCTGCCCCCACACAACACATCCCTGTAGCCAAACACACCTTTCTGGCATGTGTCTATCACCTGTCCCCAATGTGCATCTCCCCTTCACACTGCATGTGTTTTATAACAGTCTGGGATATAAAACGACATCTCTCTGCTCTATTAACATCGGTTTTGTAACTGGACTGTACTCAGAGCAACATGGTTTCCCGCTGTACCCAGCAATGCTTTCTGTCCAGCTCCATTGGAATGCATTTAAAAGTTCAAGTTCAGCTTTAAACTAAATAAAATGCTCCTTGGGAGTCTAGAGCCAGTCTTCATTTACATGTGATCTCTCTGAACTTCTCTTGTGCGAGCTTGCTCTGTTTCCAGGGCCCACCAAAGGAATGTACTGCAGTTACAGCCTGCAGTGCTTTCTCAGGCATTTGAGACCCAGAGACACAAGTTTCAAGCTGCAGTATTAAAAGTTTCCACATAACTAAAGCAGAAAGAAAAGGAGGGAATGAGGTAGAACAATGTCTTCTTAATTATTTGCATATAGCATTACAATTAAAGTATTACTTCTTTAAAGGGACATAAATTATTCTCACAGAACAGTGTTATAAACAGCAGGCATGTACTTTCATCATGATGGGCTAATTCTTTTTGCTCTTCGTTGCACTTTCAACTTTTGTTGCTTTTGCAAAATCTTTTGTTAGCAAGCTCTCAAGACTGTACTCGCAGTTTTATTCAGTTTGAACCAGAGGCTGGGGCTCCTGAGGCAAGTTAACGACAACAGACCTTTTTACTATACATCCTAACAGGCTACATACGAAGTGCCTAAAAATTATGTAAAATACAAATATTAGTTTCTAAATCTTTGCTGAATACACATCGTGTTGACTATTATCATCCAGACACATCAGTAAGTTGTCTTTTTCACCCTTAATTTCCTGTCCGCACACGGGGAAAACAAAACCCAACAGTTCACTTCTTAGACCTAAGGGAGATTTGAAAGCATTTGGGAAAACAGACATCACAAAATACACATTGCTGCAAAAATCCAGTATTTTGTTGGGATCAGCAGTTTTGGTATAGTTTGCAGAATAAGGGTTATCACCTTCAGTGAAGAAAAGGGACAGTATTATTCCCAAGACAATACTGATGTGGAGTAATGTAGATTTAATTGGAAGTGATAGGAATACACACACACACACACACACACACACACACACACACACACACACACACACACACACACACACACACACACACACACACACACACACTGCCCCCAAGCACAGTAGTCGAAATACTATAGTATACAGTGACCACTCTTTCTGGGATGGGCAGCCCGATCCTGCGTAACTTCTAGAGCGGCAGAGCGCGCACTCCGGCCCTCTTGCGATGACGCTGGCGTAAGGGCCGCCGGCACAGAGGTGGGATCCTGCTTTGGGATCCTGCTCTCAAAAACAGAGGAGAGCCACCCATGCCCATCTCCATCATCAGGTGGTCCAGGAGGACACCATGGTTGTGGTCTTCAACATCACATGTGAGATAACTTTTGACAGCTCTTGCAGAAAGGTGGTTGGGCAGCCAGGTAGACAGTACAACAACAGAATCCCTATCCTATTCTGAACTCCCGCCTGCAGGTACAGGCACCCAAACCTGGAAAATGTCTGGACAGAGCAGTTGGTAAGAGAGACCTAATCAGGACAGACTATCACTTCACCTGAATTAATAGTGATCATAATGTTAGAAATAGCAATCAATCATACAATAGCAGCGTCTGGCCCTCACAACTATTGGACTGTGTCTGATGAGCAACAAACATCGATCCTCTCCAACATTTATTAATCTTTGAATGTTATTATTTTGAAACTCAACTCATGATTTCATTGGTTCAAATCTGAACATTTGTGGTATCAGGGTTATTAGTCTCTCCAGCTGGTTGAAAGATTCAGCTGGCAAGTAAAACTCAGTGCCCAATCTCAGTGGAATGGGGATGACCACAATAATAAATCAGCGTATTGTTTTCTGAGTGTGGAAAGCACTTCACATGCATTAATATCTTCTTGAGGCAATCCATGTGAGATAAGTAAGTTTTATTATCTCCATATTGCAGCAGGGGAGCTGAGGCAGAGAGTGGCTTTCCTAAGGTCACCTGATGACTTCATAAGGTAAAGGTGACCCCTGACAATTAAGTCCAGTCGTGTCCGACTCTAGGGTGTGGGGCTCATCCCCATTTCAAAGCCGAAGAGCCAGCGTTGTCCGAAGACGCCTCCGTGGTCATGTGGCCGGCATGACTCTCCTTGCCGCAGTGCGTAGCATGCAGCTGGAACACGGAGCGCTGTTTACCTTCCCGCAAGCGGTACCTATTTATCTACTCACATTAACATGCTTTGGAACTGCTAGGTTGGCAGAAGCTGGCCAAGCAACGAGAACTCACCCCGTCACGGATTCGAACTGCCGACCTTTCAATCGACAGCTCATGGTTCAGCAGTTTAACCCACTGCGCCACCCGCTGATGACTTCATAGCAGAGGCAATATTTGAACTGGCAAAGTCCTGATCCACAGCTTATTATCTTAGCCACTGTGACTACACTACAGGTCTTGAGCACAGTTCCATAAACTGTTTGTAATTCAGCACATCATCAAGTCCTAGTTAAAGGGACTTAAGCACAAGACAAGTGAATGAGCGCAGTATTGTAGGTCTTGGACACCAACCAGATAAATTTAAGTCCTGTTGAAATAATGCACCTAAGCACTTAGCTGTGCGCTTTTAGTTCTGTTGATTTCAATGGTATTTAGGCATGCCCAATTTCCTCTGGATTGTGCCCACAAAGTTCATTTGGGCAAACAGAAACATGGCAATCAGCTGGCTCACTATATTTTTCCAGAGTTGTTTTTGGTCTTAAAATAGTTGTCTGAGTTGGGGGGGGGGGAACCCTACATGTTACTTATTCACTGAGCAAAAGTGCTCTGGAATCCTTGAAAAATAATAAATATGGTTTGCCACAATACTATTTTTACAAGGATGGTTTTTAGACTATAGCTGTACTTGCAGTTATAGCCTGCCAGGAAAATGGGTATTTTGACCTTTGTCCTCACTTCACAGTGAAAGATGAAAGTTATTCAGTTGCCTTTGCACATTTATTTTTAAGCAGAGTATAAGCATTGATTTTTTTTAAAGAGGAAGAATTCATTGCAAAAATGAAACAAACTGTACTTATGGAAATTAATAGTAAAACATTCACTGCCTTCACAGTGGAAACTCATTTTTGATAGCAATGTTCATCTCCTAAATCCATCAGATAGCTTTATAAATCTATAATACTGAGATTAGTATGTTTTTAGAAATTAGTCAGAAGTCAGTTCGAAAGCAAGAAATTGCAAGTAGATTAATAGGTACTACGCCAGCGGGACGGTAACAGCGTTCCATGCGCCTCGGTGTTGAGTCATGCCGGCCACATGACCATGGAAACGTCTTCGGACAGCGCTGGCTCTTCGGCTTTGAAACGGAGATGAGCACCGCTCCCTAGAGTCGGACACGACTGGACTTAATTGTCAAGGGATACCTTTACCTTTACCTTAAAATAAAATACAGTGTATAAACTGTATATTTATAATGATGAAGGCCCCACACCTTGCGTTGCTGGAACTTAAGTTCTGGCAGCAAAATGACCCTTTATGGTGGCATGAAAGCTGGGCCACCATTGTGTGTTTCCGAGCCACTGCCACAAAGGGCAATGGTGCAGTGCACATAGCACTGATTCAAGAAGCCTCGACACTGGTAAGTTGGCAGCGGAGGTGTGTTGTGGGCAGGGAGGGGGAGGGTAGGGAGAATTTCAGGGTGGATCAGGGAAGGGCAGGGGCGGGGAGGGAGTGGATCTCAGTGGCACTGGTGTGTGTCAGATAGTAGCCCTTCTTTCCTAGGCCACCCGATCTCTTTTCTCTCATTGGACGTATGCCAGCAAAATGGTGGGTGTAGGTCTGAGGAGACCCATAGGTGATAAGGCAGCCTACCAGGGGGGGTCTGCTGGCTGTCTGATTGCCCCCCCCCACTGGATACAGTGCGTGCTCTGCCAGTGCAGCTGCTTTGGCACCAATGGTGGGGGATAGGATTAAGCAGTAATTCACGTAGCTAAATTACTTTGCAAATAGTTTTTTTTTAAAAATAATTAACAGTTTTGTTCCATGTTTCTGACAGAAACTGATATCTGACGGAGGTTTGTCCAACAGCACCCAGGCTGTACCAATTGTTCAGATGTACAGTAGTTTGCAGTGGGTGATCTTCATATTGGTCCATGTCCAGCCATTACATGGAACCATGGTTTTATTGTGTTCTGTGTGATCTTCCCAGACACTGGGCTTGCATGCTTCCCTATGCAACCCTAGTTTGAGACCCTGGCTTGTTGCTAAACTATGGTGAGAACAAGCTAGGATTTGCCAGGTATTGTTCTAAACCAGGGGTTCTCAACCGGTGGCACACGTACCACTAGTGGTTCGCGGACTGCAAGATTGTGATACACGGGCTTCCTGGCTGCCAAGATGGCAGCCGCCAGGGAGCCCTCCCCACTCTGGAGCCCTGGAACCAGCACCTCGAGCTCTGCAGATCTCAAGCATGCGGGTTTCCAGGCTCAGGAAAGGCCCTCCCTCCTGTCCACCCATGCCCCTTAGCTTACCTTTACAGGGGTCGGGCGTGGCAAAAACCCGGAAGTAAGTGCCAATGACGTCAGCAGCACTTACTTCCAGTGATACGTGGCGGGAGAGTGGCACTGGATCTAGTACACAAAAGGTAAGAGGTTGGGAACCCCTGTTCTAAACCAAGATCAGAGGTTTCAACCTTCCTTCTCTTTTTTTGTGAAGGGGTGGGGGACCATGTGAGTTGGAAATGTTGCACCAAACTAGGATTAAACTATGGTTCTGTGTGATATGTAAACATGATCATTATGAAAGCTAGTTTTTGCTTAGAACACCTCCCTCTTCCCAGGGCGCATGCAGCATCCACTAGCATATTTTAGACTATGCAACTGAGAAAAACTAAAATAGATTACAAGAATGACATCTGAACTTTCTTGAAAGTACTTTTTACTCATATATATATATATAATGGCCTCCAATTTGACATCATTCACTCACAGTAGTGCCATTTCTATCAATTTTACTAATCATACTGGAACAGCTGTATCTCTTAATAACATGCTATGTGTACCCTCAATATATGCATTTTTAAACTCTCAATTTCACTCTTTGTACATCTAGTCATTTACTAAAGTTCAAATCTTAAGCTTGTTTTGAGCTATTTTGGGAAAAGCAAGATGTGTGACAACTGTTTTTATTACAGTTTTAAAATGATTCAAGCTGCAATTTTGTGCTCACTTTCTTGAGTCTACTAGCCCAATCCTACTCAGGCCTTGCACTACTGGAACACTCATTCTGGCAGTGTAAGGCCCTTTATGGCTGTTGCAAAAGGCGACAAGCCATATGGCACACCCTGGCCACTGCCACAAGTGGTAAGTGGTCAGGTCAGCGGACTGGGGAAGCCAGCTGCAACTGGTAAGTTAGTGCAAGGGGTTGGATGGAGGCAGGGAGGGGGCAGAATGGGGCGGGGTGGGGAGAAGATAGCGGTGGGGAGGAAGGCAGATCATGGCCGGGAAGGGGGCGATATCAGCGACAGTGGTGCATGCCAATATCCTAACCACCTTACCGGCCTCAGTTCCCTAATCCAGGTCCATGCAGACTTGTACCAGCTATATTGCTGGTGTAGGTCCAAGTAGAACCAGTGGGTCGGTGTGGGCTTTCGCCGGAGCAAGGGAACAAATGTTTTCTTACCCTGAGGAGGCCTCCAGAGGTCAAAACTACCCCATAGAATTCAGTGGGAGCCACATTAGCGCAGCTGCATCCCACGCTTTTCAACATCTACATGAAATTGCTGGGGGAGGTAATGCAGGGATTTGAGGCTGGGTGCCACCAACATGCAGACAATAAGGAGGCTGTGGAGGTCCTGAATTGGTGCCTGGAGTCAGTAATGGACTGGATGAAAGTTAACAAAACTGAAATTAAATCCGGACAAGACAGGGGTGCTATAAATGAAGACATCCATGACCCAGGAATTGAATTATCAGTTTCCACCCAAAATCCTTTGGTGGCCTGCGGGCCATATGTTGTGCAGGTCTGGATTAGGTGGATGTGCCTATGGTTATCTTTTATCTATGCACTGGTAACGTCTAGATTGGACTATTGTAACACACTCTACGTGGCGCTGCATTTGAAGATTGTTTAGAAACCACAATTGGTAAAGAATGTGGCCATTAGGTTGCTTACTGGAGCCAGAGGTCATGACTATATCACACCTGTCAACCTACACTGGTTACCTATATGTTTCTGAGCTCAATTCGAAGTGCTAAGGATGACCAGGGCCAATCAGAGGAATTTTATTAGGGGGTACAAAGTTTATTTGGGGCCCCTTCCCTTCATGCAAATTTGGCTCCTGGGCGCCCCTTTGTGACCTATTTTTGGCCATAGGCCCGGGTACGATTGTACCCCCTTAATCCCCCTCTCTGAGGCCCTGGGGATGACCTATAAAACTCTTAATAGTTTGGGACCAAGATACTTGAAAGACTGCCTGCCAATATGAGTCTGCCCATCTTGTGAGTTCATCTTGGTTAGCCCTGTTTGCAGGCACCATCACCATTAGACATATAACTGGTGGTGACGAGTGACATGGTTTTTCTGTTGTGGTGCAGAGTCTATGGAATTCTCTTCCAAGGAGATCAGAACTGCCCCCTCTCTGCTGCCCTTCCAAAGGGGAGTTGAAACTTCTTTGTTTTGCCAAGCTTTTGATTAACTGATTCTGTTTTTGGATCTGGCTGTTTTTTTGGAATTATTTCTGATTTGGTTGTGCTTCTACTTTACTGTTTGTTTTTTGTTTTTTCATTTTATCCGTTGTTTTCACTTACTGTTGTGAGGTGCTTTTGAGATGTCTGTGAAGGTTGGAAAGGCAGGATATAAATGTTTTTCAATAAATAAAATAAAACAGACAGCACAGATGAACCTGTCCCACTTGTTAAGTACTTGTTGCCACTATGCTGATCTATTAGATGCTCCAGACTTATAGGACTCAGGTACCCAATATTATGAAGTTCTATTTTGGGGGTTCATCATTTTCTCCACCTCCAAGATTGATTATATGGACACTCCACTGTCATTCAAGGAACTGTGATTTAATAATGCCCTCACACAGCCATAAAAGGAGGGCATGACCAAAAACACTATGCGCAAATCCACCCCAGCGGGAGAGATCAATTCTTTCAATAATATGCTTGTCATCATGTAGCACCCTAACTGTCGCAATTAATAATGTAGAAGAGGCTGATTAGCTTAAGTGAAGTGCTCTCTGCTGTGTAAATGCATTAAGATCTATAGAACAGGGGGGGGGGAGAGAGAAAGGTAAAGAAAGAACAAAACATCATTTTTATTTTTTATGTGGGCACGTTCTTGCTTTCCATTCTACTCTTGTAACAATTACTGTACTAGCCTCTCTGACAGAGTCAATAAATCGATCGGGATCTGATGCAGCGGCAGGGCAGGCTAATCCAATGCACCATTATCTGCAGCGGAGGTTGGCAAGGGGAGGTGAAAGTGGAGAGCAGGAAATCAGAAAAGAGAAATAAAGGTAGCAAAGGATACATAACTACAGTTCGGGCTCAGTCTTGTATGTTTAGAACACATAGGGAAGAGAATCTGTTAAAAGACTTGCAGCTATATAAGAAAGATTTTAAATAGAAGACATATTGGATATTCAAAATTCTGTAGTACCTTTGCTGGTTACTGTCTCAATCTACAGTTCAGGGTGGATCACTATCCCCATTAACCACGTAGCCTGCATGACTAACTGAACAAAAACGTGCGTAAAAAGCATGCTATGAAATTTAGCTCTTTCTTTGATATACAGCACTATTTTTTTTAAATCTAATTCTCTGTTCAGCAGATTTGTTTGTTATTGTTTAATTTCTACCAACTTTAAAATAAGGCAATACTTTTAACAAATCAAGGGTATAATCCAATCTTCCCATTATTCTCCCATTGAAATGAATGAGGTTTGCACTGGAAAACTGCCCAAGAATTGGGGCACCTGACATCATATTTCTCTAAAGCAAACTGTTCTGAGATTATTCTTTTCCTTCTTGCCAGATGTTGCTTAGAAAGGACTTCATTACAATATTTATGGAGAACGCAAAGACCCAGTGTACTAGATTGTAAAGATCAGAGATTTCAGATAAAAACAATCATTGGAGTTGATCTGTTCTAGTTCGGCCATAGTAAGTAGTACATATGAAGACAGACCGGTGAGGAATATGAAGAATGAAACTGAGCGTACATGTGAAAAAGTAAGATCTAACTTCATATTTACCTCCATTTCATTCTTCGTACCCCTTACCTCTAGGCTTCTATGCATATCTATGGTTCTTATGAATCAAAGAAAAGTTCAGCAATGGAACATGATGGACTACAATCTGAGTCACTTGAGTTGCTGTAGAAGGGGGATCAGTGGCGTTCCCAGCCCTCCCGGCGCCTGGGGGGGCGGGGTTGGTGCGCCCCCCCAAGCAGCCGTTCTCGGGGCTGAGCGCCCACTCGGCGCTTCCCTGGCCTCTGGAGGCTACGCTCCAGAGACCGGGGAGAAGCCCTCCTCAAAGCGACCGCCTTGTTCGGCAGTCGAGGGCTTTCTAAGAGGTCCGAATGCGTAGCGTTCGGCCATTATAGGGTTTGCGCATGTCGCTTTGAGGAGGGCTTCTCCCCGGTCTCCGGAGCGTAGCCTCCGGAGGCCAGGGAAGTGCCGAGTGAACGCGCTGCTTTAGAGGGGCGTGTCAGCCGGGCTCCGGTGCCGCGCCGCTCTGCGCAGCCCCGAGCCCGGCTGCCGCGCCCCCGCGCCCACTCAGCGCCTGGGGTGGAGCACACCTGCTCCCCCCATATTAGAACGCCTCTGAGGGGGATTAGAAATTGACAAACGTTTGGGAGTTACGGTATTGGCTCCAAAGACTCAGTTTTGTATATAGATTCTCTGCATGCAATTCACTTTTACAGGCATGAAGAACTGCTTCCACATACAATTCAATCAAAGTCTTAAGTAATAATGGTCTTTGCATAAGATGAGCACTGGCAAATATTTTTCATGAAAACTTGAGTGAGAAAATGCAGAGCTGCTGTTTTGTAAAACAACTATTTAGTGAAAGGAAACCTATAGCTAAGCCATCAAAAGAAGTACTGTCCTCAAGGAAACTTTCCTCCTTTTTCTAAGCAGATAAAAATGAAAGATTTAGTGCAACTGGATTCAGAAAGCCATCTATGTCTGTTGTAAATAATTATCTTTCACTCTGACGAGATCTGAAAGTGGTGTGGACTGGGTACACACCAGTGGATTCTACAATGAATCAAATTCCCAGTGTGGCATGTGGGGAGGAGATTGAAGCGTCTCCCTCCCTGGGCGTTACCCACGCATTTCAGGATTGCCTGGCTGACAGCCACTGTGAAGATAAGGCCACATTATGGTAATAGCAACTTTCCTATGAATCTTGATCCTTGTTATAGTGGACATGGTTTCTCTACAGGAAGCATGCTGTTCTAGGTTTCTAGTTAAGGATTCATCACGGCAAGCAAATTCCAATCCCCACTTCCGTGGGAAGCCAGTTTGAAAAAGAGAAAGCTAGTAAGAAGAAAAAAAAAAACACCACCTGAATTTAATTGCATAGTGGGTGAAGGGAGAACGGGATCTACCTTCAAAAGCAAGTGACCTACCCTAACATACGACTTTATATTTTTTACATGCACCCCACCAATCAAGCAGAGTAGGTGGCTTGATAATAAAGAAAGGACAACTGAACTGATATCTCTAAGAGCGCAATCCACACTAATTTTAGAACGGCGGAGCACGTGCTCCGCCATTTTAAAGTGTCGCAAACATGCTGTAAAGCACATTTGCGATAGCTTTAGAGTAAGGGTGGCTGGTGCGGAGGCCGGTAGCCCTTACTCTGCTGCTGGATTGTCCCTGCAGCCGCCAGGGAAGGTACGTTTCCCACCAGTGGGTGCGGGGGGTGGTCCGGGTGGCAAGGGAGGCCAGGTGTTGGCTGAGCCGGCCCGGGGGGGATTAGTCAGGATTGCACTGTAAACTGTATCAGTGGGGACGCTAGTCCCAATCTATCTGAAATGAAGCAAAAAGAAAAATTAAGAAGTGTTGCTCTGAAAGAAGTAAAGGACATCCTTCCATAAATTAGGTTCAAGTTATACGTACTTTCAAAGACATTTGGGGCAAATATTTCCCCTGTGTCTAGCCATATGAAAATTGCTCACATATCCTTGTACTGACCATTGCAGGAGCACTAACCTTGCTTTCATTTCTGAAGAGAGGACTGAAATGGGTTTTGAAACTTTGCTTTAGCCACTACCTCACATTGAGAAAAACAGTGACCTAGCATTTTTAGATCAAACCAAACAGAGGTGTTGGTTACATGCATGCTTGTTCTTGTTCTGGATAAAAACAGTCTTGCTGGAACAGACCTAAAAGGCCTATTTAGCCCAACATCCTGTTACCCTCAGTGGATAACCAGATTTTCACGGGAAGCTCACAAGCAGAAGCTAAAGGCACAACCTCTCCTGCTGTTGCTTCCCTAAAACTGGTTTTCACCTGGAAATAGCATGGAGCCATCATGACTAGTAGCCATTGATACCACATCTCGTGGTAGTAAATTCCATAGGTCGATTATGTAATGTGTGAAGAACTCGTTTTTGCTTGTCTTGTATCTCCTGCCAATCAGTTTCATTGGATAACCCTGGTTCTAGTCTTGTGATATAGACAAGGCAGCTTTTGGATGTAGGAGCAGAACCACATGGCTCTCCATAAGCTCTAAAGCTCACAAGATGAAAACCAAGATAGCAAAACGCAAGGGGAGGGGGAAAGGAAATTTTCTCAATGGGACCCAGCCCATGCAGCTGCTCCAGTTGGATTGACAGCAAAGAGGTATGTGAGTCGGCACTCGATATACAAGTTAGCCTGGGGAAGAAGTCAAGGCAGAGCTTTTGCCCTAGGAACACCATGGCTCAATCGTTTAGGGAACTAGTAACCTGAGAATCTGCCATTTCCCTCTGAGCTGCCATAAAGGAGTTACTGCAACACAGCCAATGTCACTTGGGTCACATGTGGTACACTCCTTGGTATTGGGTATCAGGGGAAAGAGGACTGAATATTTTCAGTGGATGACTATATACATGGGATATTATTTCCCTGACTGATAAGAAAGAACTCATATCTGCTAACAAACAGGATACCGTCCAATGCTCTTCATCTCTCTCTTTATAGACTGTTGCTTGAGGAGTCTGGCACTCTTTTTTTTTTAAATCATCAATAATTTGGAAGAAAGAACATTTCAATTGAATGAATGAATGAATGAAACCATTATTGGCATAAAATCAGTATTGAATTACATGATAAAATTTTGTAAATATTCAAATTGATCAAACAGCTTATATTTCTATTTCAAATGTTTTAGAAGATTGGACAAAAAAAGAAAATATTCTGTATGAAAATTAAATTCTTGCAGGTTTTAATTTTTTTTCTTTAACAGAAATGTCAGCATTTCAATATCTTTGTTCAAGTGAAAACAAGGTTAAGTTCAGACCTTGAAAGAAAAAAACCCTTGCACACATGTACAATTGCACTGTTATTCTAAAGAATACAAGAAAAGGACACCCATTATTTTAAAAATTATACCTTTCTGTGGGGCATAAAGAGGAGGTGGGTGGCGTTGACAGTCAGTAGCACTGGGGAGGCTCTGAGGTGGTGATGGGAAATGGGGGGTGGTGTAACCCCCCTTCTGGACTCTGGCACCAGGGAGTCCTGTTCCCTGCTTGGTTTCAGAGTTTGGCTTCAGAGCTTCCCTGTTTGGCTTCCTTCGTGGGGAGGGGGTCAAAACTGCACTCTCTTCCTCCTCCACGTGGTGGGCTTGGCTCACCCACCTGGGCTGGCTGGCTGACTGATTCTTGGGATATAATGTGCTGGTCCTCAGCTTCTGCCTTGAGCTGCCTGCCTCCTCATCGTAAGCCGGCGGCAAAGCTTTTAAGCTCTGCTGCCTTAAGCAGTTGCCTCCCTGTTCGGCCCCACCCTTGAAGTACCCGGCTGCAGTGTCTCCACTGCTGAGGCAACCAGGATGCCTGTCGGGGTTGATGCAGGCCATGCATCTGGCTCTGGTGTGGCTTTCATTTGCCTAGTCAGAGGTAGAGCTGGACGCCACGGCCACATCGCTCCACTCTGCAGCGGAGGTAGGTGAGCTCCTCCCCTTGGGCGTGCTCATCCCCTGACATCTCTTTAAATCATTATATAATTGCCATCAAATAATAACATACCTATTAATTTAACTTATATCCTGCCTTTCATACAGGCAGCTAACAAAAATCATATAACAGCAAGAAAAGCAACAAAACAGTTAAAACAGTAACAAAAGACGAAAGATTAAAAAAAATAATGCGCTGGTCAATAAACAGACAAACGTCAATGGACTGTATTCTAAGATCACACAAAATGCAGTTCTATCTTGGACGCTTCTTTCAGTTTGGAAGGAGAAGGACCTCTTGAATGAGTGCAATGCTCCTTTTGCACTCTGGGCAACCTTAGAATACAACCCGTTTGGTTAAAAAGGAGGAAGTAATTATATCATAAGACAGTCCTTCATATACCTTAGTCCTGGGCTGTTTAGGGCTTTAAAAGCTGGAAGAAGCATCATAAACAGAGCTCAAAAATAAACTTGCAGACAGTAGAACTCTTTTAACCCTGGCATGATGTGTTCCTAGTAGTCAGTTCCAGTTAACAATCTGACCACCACATTTGTACCAGTTGTAGTTTCTGGATGCTTTTCAAAGGCAGTCTCACGTACAGCACATTACTAGTAATCCGTTACCAAGACATGGATAACTGCAAATTAAAACATCACCCCAATTGCCTTCTTTTTAGAAGGTCTTGAATGAATTATACCAAGGCCATTTAGTCAATACAAATGTGCATTATTGATATAACAATGATATCATTTTCATCTTCTTGCTATGGTTAAGGAACGGACAGGATATTCTTTATTGCTTTTGATATAGGCATACAACTCATCGTAAATTTCTTCACATGAAGAAAACAGCTATATTTCAACCAGTAACTTACTGGTAAATTTTGAAGTGCAGAAACACATCATGACGACATGTGTCCCTACAGCCTCAACCAAATAAGACTACACACACATACGGGCGTGCACACACCACGCACACACACACACATGTACAAATCAACTTTAAATGTCTTCATTACATTGTTTTCTTCTCCTGCCACCTGGAAGTGCCGTCGCTGCAGAGTCACGAAGATTTACAGTGACCTTTACCTTTGGGTAAAGCTTGAAGATCACTGGCCTAGACATTCATATATGTCCCTAGGGAAATTTCTCAGTTTGCCACCTGCTAAACCTGATACTTCCTCTTGGCTAAAATTCTCTGAAAAAAGGTTTCAAATCCTGAAAGCTCCTGCTGATGATATCACTGCTCCTGCTGTAGAAAAAGTCTGGGAGCTCTGCTTCCGCGCAACTATACCCTTGATCTGAACACTAATGGCTGCAATTCCAAGTAAACTTACCTGAGTAAAAGCCCAGAGCCCAATCCTATTCCCCCACCCGTGACCACTGCATCCTATGGTGGGGGCAGTTTGGGAGGTCTCCTCTGAGGAAGGGAACAATTGTTCCCTTACCCTGGGGTAAGCCTCCATGGAACGGGAGGACCTCCGTTAGCTAAATAGCTGGTGCAGGTCTGCAAGGAATCATGCTGTGGGATTGGCCAGTGCCGTCGATCCTCCCCCTCCCATCCTCTGCCATCTTACCTGCTCTGGCAAGTGGGAGAGCCGATAACGATGTGGGCGGAAAGGCACAGGCCTTCCCACCAGCACTCCTGCCAGCATGCTGTGTAGCGTGCTGTTGGAGCGCCTTTTGCAGGACGACGTTCAACATTGCAAGGTAAGGACAGGATTGGGCCCTAAAATCCCAGTAAAATCAGTAAGACACTCTTCAGAGAGCAAATATACTTTGGATGTGACTGAACTGAGTTCAGTGGAACGTACTTATATAAGTAAATGCACATAGAATTGCTGCCTTTGTTCTGGCGAAGTATTGTTGCTTAGGCACAGGACTGTAGCATTAAACAATTTACTTTAACATACGTTTCTATATGAATATAATTTCCAAGGTTACAAAAGGACTTTGATAGGTTACACCAAAAAGCATGTCTTTAAAGGGGGGTACTTCAAGGGAGGCTTAACTGTGTAAAGCAGAAATGCAAGTTGCTTTCTGCTGCTTATCCAACCAAAACAGACTCTGAAGAGTTAAAATATCTCTGAGTTGCTGGTGTACTTTCTGTGACCTTGTTCAATGCAGAGAAGGCTTGAAATCCAACACAGTTTAACCAGTTCTATCTGTGCAGCTATAAAGCAAAGCCCTTACTGAAGAATGCAAAAGGAGAAGTCAGCAAGAAAGCACAGAGTGCTCTCAGAGTCCTAGAAAATATTGATTTCATTACTAACGGTAAGTTCACACGATTTGTGAATGTGCTGCAACTTTCAGTTTTTTTGCGTGATAAACTGCACCTACCATACAACTGCTTGCTTGTGAGAAGCTGTATCTCAAACTAGCTATTTCTCACACTGACCATTTTTTCCTACTGCAACAGTTCATCACAACCTGGGGTCACAATATCAAAAAACTACCCCATAGCAGCAGATCTGTGAAAATACTTTCGTACAAAGAAGCCATCACTGAATGGGTGCAGAATGTAACACAGAAAACTGTAGGCTCATAGTCATGTTCGCTGATTTGGGACCTTATTGTAAAGTTCACCATTTGTACCAATTATGATAAGCAAACATGCAGCTGTGTGCATGTTGCTGTAAGGCCCTGTCGGTCTTGAACAGGAGACCCTGCAAGCAGAGCACAGGCACCTTATTTCCTGCACCAACAGGGCATCTCCCAGACTGACGGAGCTACTGGCATGATTTCTGCTGCACTGTAGCATCCTCCTCCCACCACCAATAATGGCTGGAGCTGGTTCTACTCCTATTCTGCCCATGTGACCCAGAGAGCCAGGAGGGATCTGGTTATGTCTCTGTAACACTGGCTCCAGGTCCAGGTTCCTCCATCTGAGTATCCCCACTCTCTGGATTAGCGACACAGACTGCCTTGCCTCCTTTAGTATTCGACCCCAGCTTGGCCCTGACGGCGCTTTCTGCCTCTGGTCCTTCTGATAGTTGTCTAAAACAGGGGTTCTCAACCTGTGGTGCGGGTACCCCTAGGGGTACGCCAAGCCCTGCCCCTTATCTGCCCCATCAGCAGCTAATTAAGTGTTAATTAACATGGATTTTAAATTGTAATTATTTTCAGAGCCTTTCTGTCTTTCTGATTTTGGTTTGGGGCTTATTTTTGTACTTTGGAAAATGTACTTCGGTGGGGTGGGGGAGGGAGGAGCTGATTTTGGGAAGTGTGAGAGATCCTTGCATATGTCTCTCTCTCTCTCTCTCTCTCTCTCTCTCTCTCTCTCTCTCTCTCTCTCTCACACACACACACACACACACAGTTAAATAAGACATTATTTCACATTTAAAACTGTTTTAGTACTTTTTTATTTACCGATTAATTACCTAATTAATTAATTGATTAATCCAATTAATTAGCAGTTAATTAGCAGGGGGTACTTAAGAAAATTGGACCGTGATAGGGGGTACCCGGGCCTCCAAAGGTTGAGAACCCCTGGTCTAAAATTATCTGGCACTTTGCCCCAGCCTTCCTGGACTCCTTTTGCCCCTTTAACCTACTCTGCAGTTGCCCGTCCTTCCCGCATCCAGCTGCACCCTGGCTCAAACCCAAGGCCTGACTGTTGCTCCATGTCAACAATTTGTTCATTTGAAGCAGCTTGTTTTATAAGCTTTGGAGATGATCCCCCACACCGCCGCAAACTGCCTCCCCCAAAGGTGTGGGGGGAATATTTTGCAGTGGTATGGTGGTGATAATCTTCAGAACTGTATGGCGAGCTGCTTGATATGAATGACTTTCCATGCTGAGCTGAACCACAGTTTATATGACCATCATGATACATTCACTGAATCAAAGTATAGACAGCTTCTCTTCTGGATGTGTACAAATGGAAACATAATGAGAATGCTGTTTACATGCATAGCCTTGAAGTTCAGCATGTGACTTCTACGTGCTGTTTGGTCCATATTCCAATTTTATGGAAGAGGGGCACAATTATAATTCTGTCCTTGGTCTTTATGCTAAATTATTGTTCGTGAAATCATCACTGCCAAGTGAAACCAAATGCTAATGTTTCTTGTTCCTGACCTTTAAAATACTGTACTATAACCATGAAAACATTTAAATAAAAGCTATAGTTATCCTAAACACAAGTTTCTCTTGTTAATTCTTCCCTTCCTTATGATTATGGGATATTAAGTACAGCCTTAATATTTTACAACATCTGGCTCAAATTAGCTGCTAACAAAACTGCCAACAACTATTTTCTTAATTGACATTTGGGAATTTGAAATGGCCCGGAAAAAGCATACTCAAAAAGTGTCCTTGTCTAAGAGGAATTAAAAAAAATTTTTGGTCAAGCTTATGATACAACTATAACAAATGTCTGAACAGGCTAGGGTTATCCCAACATCACTTGGGTCAAATTAGTGTTGGCTGAATTCAGCTCTTGGTGGTTTTTCACTTTTATGTTTCATTTGACAATGGAAACCAAATCTTGAAAGGCACTTCCTTAACCTTTTCAGTTTCTTTGAGGCAACTTTGTGTTCTTTAGCCAAGGGTTATCCCATGAATTTCTTTTCTCCCACATGTAGAAATAAGTTGTATTCTAAAATGCCTCCCCTCATTTTCTTAGGGCCAAACTATACATCGCATTAATAACATCAGAGCAAGCACGTCAAGTCTATTTTCCTTTCTATATTTATAAAGCACATATGTGGGGACCCAATCTGGAACAGAACCATCAAAGGGGGTGGGTGGGTAGGGGGCTGTAACACTGTGTCCCTTTTGTGGTCCTCATTCAGATAGTAGTGTAGTCAGGCGGGGGGGGGGGGGTGCTGGGCCCTGGATGACAGCCATGGTCTCCTTACAAGGAGGAGTCATGGTGGCAGCTTTCTGCTTTTTTAACGTCTGCCGTGGACGGTTTTCGTGCTGTTTTCAGCACTCTGGATGGGCCCGCCCGCCGCCGTCTTACAAGCCTTCAAATGAAGCCTTCTGGGAGTGCGGGGGTGGGGGCGATGACACAAAATGCATCATCGCCCCGCCCCCTGGGGCACACTAGCAACGCCACTGCATTCAATGCATTATGCGGTCTATTTTCTTCATATTTCCCAGTCATACCAACGTTTAAGACAGAACAAAGAATAATATGAATGAGAAAGATGCAGAAAATAGACCACATAATGCTCCAAAGATACATGTTACAGTATATGGCTGCAGTATATGGCTTTGCCCTGAGAACTGTTTAGATGGCAGTACATATGGCTGGATGGGAGCCATATGTACTACACACCCAGCTGTTTCATAGGACTACACTTGAGGCTTTGGCGAAATTGTGTATTCCCTATATGTCAGGGGTGGCCAAACTTGCTTAATGTAAGAGCCACATACGATAAACTTCAGATGTTTGAGCGCCGCAATATTTCTTAAACATATTTACTCACCATGAACATTAAACTTATGTCTTAATCCAGTGGACTCTCAGTTTATATAAATGCATTTTCCCCTTTCCTTTCCTTTTTACTTAGGGGGCCAAGCCTCATTTGCCCCTATGGAGGAGCCTCCAATGGTGAGTCGGTTCTTTTTCAATGAGAGCCCTCTTATTCCATACAGTGGCCCAAAGTGACTCTTGTATAGTCAAAATCAGAAAATACAAGAAATGACTCTTCAAGAAGATGTGTTGTATAAGAAGCTGTTTGTGGTATTTTTATTGCTGTACAAGTATAACAGCAGCTGCAACACAGATGGTTGGTCTGATAATTTATGGCATCTCTCATGAATCTCAGAACAAGCATTATAAAATGAAAACATAGCTTCCATCTCACACTGGATCCCTTCCTCTATTTTACTCGCTTGTAAATGAATTCTTGATCCACTGGGTTAGGACTGTCAAATATAACATCACCTTTATGTGGTGAAGTAAAAAAAAAAGTTATGTATCACCTGTCCTAATTGACTGTCAGCCCAATCCTAAATGCACCACCTCATGGTGGTATGCCTCCTGCGCTGGTGCAGACTGCTATAAAGCAGTCTGTGCCAGTCGCAAAAGCCTCCCCAACAGCATGCTGATCAGCATGCTGCTGGGGACGCCGGCAGGAAGGCCTCCTTCCTAGCCCTGCTGGAAGACGTCCGAATGCGAGCCGGGAAAGATAAGCTTGTGGGAAAGCGGGGGGAGGGTGGAATGGGGCGGAGAGGGAGTGGAACGGGGGGTGGAGAGGCTGCGGGAGGGGGAGGATCCACTGTGGAAGGCCCGTGCCGGATCCTATTCCCTTTCCCTGCAGCCTCCCCGTCACTTTTCTCTCCTCGGATTTACCCTAGCAAAATTGCTAGCATAGTTCCGAGGAGACCCACTGCAGGCCATGAGGCTTATGCAAAAATAAGAGGATTAAACATCCCCTTTCCCTGTGGAAGCCTCCCGGTCCTGTTTCCCCCCCCCCCCCGCCCGCAGCACAGGATGCAGCAGCTAACCTGCTAGATCTCATTTCACCTGGGAGCAAGTTGGTTGCCCCATCTTCCTAGACCACAAGCCTTTGTTAGAGCCTGGCTTTTAAGGGGACTACCCCAGTTATTTTGGGGCTATCCAGTCTTCTGGGAGGGAGGTTTCCCCAAGGTACTCTTCTTCTGTCTGGTTTTCCCTGGCCTTGGGAAGTGGCAGCAATCTACAATCCTAGTTAAACCCAGTTTTGGAACAAGATGCTATTTTGAAGCTATGGATTTTCAACTACCAGTTTACCAAACAGAAAAACGGCATCTGGGCTCTTTTCCTGAGGGTCTCTCTTGTACGAGAAAACAGTGGGCATAAAGCCCTGGGCCCAGGATGCCAATGTACAATAATAGGATATTAAGCCCCCCAAAAACAATTTTACTCCCCCCCTTATGACCATTTTTTTGACTTGCAAAAAAGGACTCTGAAAGTCCCGTCTTGGGGGGAATAATTGCGTGTGATGGAAAAAACAGCATTACATATTGTGAGATACATTTATTTATGTTATGGAAAAGAAAACATTGTTGCCAGAAGAGCACCCCAAAAAACAAAACAGACAAACACATATTGGAGCCGACAATGCACTGTTGTTACTCAGACCACAAGAATGAAATAACTGGTGAGGAGACACAAGTCACTGGCCGAAACTACAATAAAGTACACCAAAGAGTTAACAAGCAGCGCCACATACAGAACAGAAGTTGAAAGCTTCCCACCTGTGTCTGTTGAGGGATATTTACAAAGCTTGGATCCCGTGGTCCAACACTGACGAATCGGTTTGCAGGGGAGGTGCTGGGTGTCGAGTAGGCTGTGAAGGGAAGGGACACATGCGTTCAGGAAGCAGCACTAGATCACGCACAAACAACACCAAAAACAACACCAGTCTCATAACCACCTAAACAGATGTTGAACATAAAAATGAGCTCATGTTGTAGAGGTCATTTGAATGATAGAGATACAAATATGAGCATAATTAGTCGATAGGAAATAGTCTCTCTTTTCAACACAGAATGAGATGATGTAATATATCTGGTGTAAGACATACGACATACTCAGTTCATTGACACTACTTTTGTCTTTGAGACAGGTCAATTGGTACAAAGATGTACATGCAATAAGTCCTGGGTCTGAGATCATGCATCTAATTCATTCTCAAGAAGAAAGATACTATCTTCACAAGTGTCTTTCATGTGCTCAGAAGTATTCACATGCATTTTAGCACAATCAGCAATTAATTCCACATCAGGATTCAAGCTCCATGTCACAGGACTGAACAAACATTGAATCATTTACATGATGGGTTCAAGATGATAAAATGGTCAATAAACAGAATGTAAGGAAATGCAGGTGTGTTTCACAGATGAACATTTATATAAATCGTTGTCATTTATATAAAGCTCTTGGTCACGTTGAAGTTGCAAGTATGGCTGATGACTGGGGAGGAGAAAACACACGTGCTCCATGAACTCCATTTGTCAGAGTGAAAAGGTATGATCATCAAGTGTTATACGATAAAAGAACCTGGGTCCCTTCTAAATCTGAAGCACTGCATTTTAATACCTATTTTATTTTTGTAGTGTGCCCCCCAAGCTCTGCTTCTTCCCATGGGAGTAGGTCCACTTTGCAGGGTTGGGGGAAGGACATGGTGACCTCGGCAACAGGGATCCCAGGGAGAAAATGACAGTCTTAATGTGATGTGGTGCTGCTCAAGAAGGATTGATTTGTGGATTTGGCTTATATTGTATCTGAGGAAGGGCTCCTGAATACCTTTTCGGATGCCCCCCTCTTTCTCTCAGTCACTGGTTGGCTTCATAGGGCTTCCTCTTCATAGCCCTTGAGAGGGAATTCTGCCATTACCCTGGATAGGGGCCTGGCCTTTGGACCTTCAGCCTTTGGCCCCGTGTGTGTGTGTGTGTGTGTGTGTGTGTGTGTGTGTGTGTGTGTGTGTGTTGTGGGGCTCACTCTCTTGGGCTGCCAAGGTTTGCAGGCACGTGGATGCTCCTGGTGGCAGGGCTACACCACGGCTCTGTACCCCGACCCAGGGACCAGTTGTAGCCCAGGAGTAGGGGCTTCCCCTTAGACATCTCTTGTCTTGCCCCTGCCTCCCTTCGCACCTTCTGCCCTCTCACATCTCCACCTTCTTCTTTCTCTTCTCTCTTCCTCACCCCTTTGTCTTCCTCCATTTGCCTTCCCTTCCAACACCCATCACTTTCCTCTCTCCCCTACCTCCAGATTCTCTTGCCTACTTGCCTCTGGTTTTGCCCTTTCCCACCGTCCTGCTCTCTCCTTGACTTGCTCTAGTTCGTCCTGCCCCCTCTCCTCTCCTACGTTGTCCAGCTCCTTTTCTCTCTACCCTTCTCACTTTGTTCTGACTTGGTCCTTCCACTTTTGCCCTTCCCCTCTTTACCTTAAATTCCCCTGCCTTTCTCAGTCCTGCCCCCTCTCATTATGGGAGCCAGCTGGGGCCTCCTGGCATCATCGGTCCTCGCCAGTGCTCAGTGATGATGTCATCTCACTGAGCAGCTGGAGCAGGAAGATGCACTGCTTTCCCATGCGGCAGGCTGCAACAGATCACCATGGTGGGGCTCTACAATTTTTCATAAACACATTGTTGTTGCTGGTTTTTCAGCAGCTTGCATCTGTCCAATTTAATGTTCATTATTTTTTAATTTCTTTAGTGAAGATTTTTTAAGTTTACAAAACAAGCACTAAGTAATGCTCCTTTACATTACAGGTTATAGATGCTATCAGAAAGTCCAAGATTACCCAACATTTAAATTCAAGAGCCCAAACCCCCAAATTATTTCCTCTTGCATTACTAAACAAAGATTAAACTAAGATGTAAAGGTTGCTTTTGCTGAGCCCACATATTTAATAAATAGAAACCATTTCTCCAAGAAGACATCCCAAAAAGATGGGTTGCATGCACCTTTGAGTTGAGATGCTGTCCATGACTAAGACTTTCCGTGTTTTATCAAGCCAATCTGTAGTAGGTTGTGGGTGTTTGCTTTTCCAACTGGCAGCTTGCTATCATTTAGCAGCTGTCATGAGCAAGTTCAATCCCCTTTAATTTCTGTTACCGCCTTGACATCTAAGCACCCTAAGACTACTGTAGGCTTCAGGGTGATGATGACATAGCAGGTGACTGATATCACCCAGTATCTTTTGATCTTTGGGCATGACCACCAGAGACCATCTCAAACATTTTCCAGTTCATCACAATCAGTTCATCATGAGTGGAGCATCAACTCAGAAGTTTATGAGTGATATTGTAACATGATATACACAAGAAATTCATTTCTTTGCTAACCAGACAAAGAGGCACTTTTTAAAGTGGTGCTCCTCTTATATTTACCATCTTATGGCACAGTCCTGTGTATCTTTAGAGTGGTGGAGTGTGCGCTCTGCTGCTCTAAGGTGTTGCAAATGTGCCGTAAAGCAGAGGCGTGGAAAGAGTGGAGCGAGCGGAGCAGTGCCTCCGGGTGGCTCCACGGCTCGGGCGGCATCGGCCCCCTTCCTCTGGAGCGCGCACCCGCCCGGTGACGCGGGCGGGCGCTCCGAGGCCTTCTCCCAGCCTCGGAGCCGGGGAAAGCCCCGGAGTGTCCGCCATGACCGGCGGCCCAGGGACTTCTGAGAAGACCAACTGAATAGCATCGCCACGCTATTTATTCTTTTCTCGCGCAGGCGCAGAACGTTTCTGAAATGTTTTGCGCATGTGCGAAAAAAGGATAAATAGCATGGCGATGCAGTGGGCCTTCTCAGAAGGCCCTGGGCCGCCGGTCGTGGCGGACACTCCGGGGCTTTCTCCGGCTCCGAGGCCGGGAGAAGGCCTCGGAGCGCCCACCCACGTCACTAGGCGGGCGTGTGCCCCTCCGGAGGGTGACGTGCACAGGTAAGCCGGGTCGCCCCCCCGAGCGGCGGCGGAGCTCCGGGCGGTGGGACCTCTAGCTACGCCGCTGCCGTAAAGCACGTTTGCGACAACTCGGGAGTAAGGGCCACCGACGCGGAAGCTGGCAGCCCTCACTCTGCCGCCCTCCAGACCCTGCGGTTGCCGACAACGGTAAATCCAGTGCCGGTGTGCGCAGGAGAGGGTGGGCAGGGGCAGCCAGAGGGGTGGCCATTGTCTGGACTGGGCAGGGAGAGGGCGGGGATATCGGTGGCGCACTCTGTTGATATGCTAGGCCAGGGGTTCCCGCATACCCCTAGATGGGCCTCCAAATGTTCCGTATACCCCTTGAGTGGTTACCCCCGTACCCCCTCTGGGTTGCGGCGCAAGCGGGAGGACCCGCCCGCCTGTGCCGCAACCCGGAAAATAAGTCTACAGCCCTGCTGATTCAGCAAAACTGTAGCCTTTTCCTCCGGGTTGCTGCGTGAGCGGGCGGGTCCTCCCGCTTGTACTGCAACCCGAAAAAGAAAGCTACAGGCCTTCCTCAGTCCCCTTAGCATTTCCTACCTATTCTTCTGGTCACTGCCATCTTGGATCTCGCGAAATTTCACAAGATCCAAGATGGCAGTGACCAGAAGAACAGGTAAGAAATGCTAAGGGGACTAAGGCAGGCTGCCCCTTATCAGCTGCTGATTTTAGCAGCTGATAATGGGCAGAGTCTTGCATACCCCTGGCCTGCGGTCCACATACCCCTAGGGGTACGTGTACCACAGGTTGGGAATGCCTGTGCTAGGCCCTTTCCTAGCCCGGGCCAGCTTTACTCCGCCATCTCGGATGTAGTCTATTTTTATTTTACTTTTTTTTTTAACTTTTTAACAACTCTTACAGCACAATCCTGTGCATGTAGGCCCCAAGATGTCCTCGGTAGCTCCTCCTACCTCTTTTTTGGGGTGCTGCCATCTTGGATCTCACGAAAACTCGTGAGATCCAAGATGGCGGCGCTAAATTCTCACGAGAATTGGTAGGAGGAGCTACTGGGGACACCTCGGGGCCTTTTTTCCAGCTTGCGGCACGGGCGGGTCCTCCCGCTCACGCTGCAACCCAGAGGGAAAGAGTACGTGGGGGTCAAAAGGTCCGGGGGTACGCAGGGCAGCTGGAGGCCCACGTAGGGGGTATGCGGGCTTCTGAAGATTGGGAACCCCTGGTGTATAGGATTGTAGCCTTATTCATGTCCTTCATCTATTTCCTAATGTGGTCAGCAGCCATATTGCATATATCTCCTACTGCACTAGACTCTTCATCAAGAAAAGGTAAATGGTGAGCAAGAAGTGCTAGGTCACCTGTTCCTAATACAGTATCTTGTTCAGCAGCTCTTTGGTGTATGGGAACTAAACCTTCTGAACCAAACATACATTTAGAATTGCACTTGGGGATTGAAGTCACAAACTTTCTTCACATTCACTTTCAGATTCATGATGCAAAAGGCCGACTACCTCGTGATTGATAGAACAATAACAATGAAAACATAACAAAGACAAGACTGTTCTATTCCACCAAGCAAGCTTTGACTACAGAAACTCATGGTACATACCTATTGCCACAGAGACTCCTTAGGAAATGGATAAGTCAGGCCTACAATTACTTGCTTAAGAGTAATCCCAATGAAGCCAACAAGGTTGATCTGAAGTGTTTTTTTTTAAATACTAAAAGCTATGTATAGAGACCATGCAGAAGAAGGTATAATTTTCACTAAAATACATCTATAGCAGGATACTGCTTATTGCACTAATATAGTATCTTAAATATTTTCCTATAAAGCTATGTGAGATGCTCAACAGAGACAAAGAGTGCCACTGTGATTAATTTTTTGTTTATGTAAGATCTACTACACAACCTAACTTTCCTGCTATGCACTATAGGGACACCATACCTCAATGATACAGAAAGCTGCTTTTCTACTCAGTGAGGCTATTAGTCCATCTAGACGAGTACATATTCTCTACATTGATCTGCAAGGACTTCAACATTTCTGAGGACAGTCTTACCCAGTCCTAACCGAAGATGCTGGGGACTGAAGCTGAGACCTTCTTCATGCAAAGTATGGGCAACCCAATCCTGCCTAATTACCCGGCGGGTGACCCAGGCCGCCCGCCGGATCCTATCCCCATTTCCCAGGGTCTACTCGGGTTACTCGAGGGAAGGGGAAGTTTGTAATGTGAGGAGGCCCCAATGGGCCTTCTTGGATTTCCACCAGCTATTTAGCTGGCGCAAGTCCGAGGAGGCCGTATAATGGCTGATCCGGCCTGGGAAGGGGACGGGGATATGGCGGCCACCATCCCCCCGCAGGCTGGATCCGCCAACACCTGGCCTCCTTCACCATCCGGACCACCCCCTCTGGGCGATCGCTTACCTTCTCCGGCGGCTGCATGGGCGATCCGGCAGCGGAGTCAGGGCGGTCAGCCTCCGTGCCGGCTGCCCTTACTCTCTGGTCATCGTGAACATGCTTTATGTCACATTCGTGATGGCTTTGGGTGGCTGAGCGCTCGCTCCACCGCCCGATTGTTGCACAGGATTGCGCTCTAAATCTACTATTGAGCTGCTACAGCCCCATCCCTACTGGTATAGCACCTATTTTACATGTATAATATTTTAAATGCAATTGGTGGCATCTCAAATTAAATGATCTCAGGTAGCAGAGCTAGAGAGGATCTGGCCTCCTACATGTGCTGACAATACTGAACTAGAAGGTAGCTCAGTATATGGAACTAGCGAAGGCACAAACCATAAGCAACTTCTTTGATATGAATTATTTTCACTTTTCTGTGACATGAAGTGTAGCCTTAAAATTCCTAAACTTTCCTGAAAGAATTATAACTTTCAAAGAGTTGCAGAGTCAACAAGGATGACTGCTCGCAAAGCAGAATTCCAGGCAGCAGTAATCTAATACAGCACGTAGTTTCTTTTTCACAAGAAGAAAGATACGTGCAAGGGCATGATACGAACAGTTATCAATATTACGCTATTTTGATAATAACTGGTGCAAACACGTAATCCCCTTCAAACACCTCTACTAAGATGCAAACAACAGAACCCGATGGAACAAATCTCAGAGACAATCACTGGCGTCGACAGGGGGAAGCGGGGGGGCGGGCCGCCGGGGGGCGTCGCGCCTATAGGGGTGATGCGCGATCCTCCCCACTTACAGTTTTCTGTTGGAGGCGGGCCCTCCCTCCCTCCCCGGTGTCCGTTCGGCTCCAAAATGAGCCGAAAACGGAGCGGGGAGGGCGCTCCGCTCCTGCATGTGACGTCACGCGCGGGGGCGGAGCCTCTCCCTTAAGGGCGACGCGCGCCCCCGGTCTGGAGTGTCGCGCGTCGTCACGACGCTACTGGAGACAATAATGTCGCACTGGACCAACACCTTTCACAGTACAGCACGCTGCAAACATTAGAAAATGGACTTCTGCCAACAAAGTGCTTTAAGAACCAATGCCTACATGAAGGAAATGAAAGATCAGCACCATTCTACAGATGTGGAGGGAAACCATCTGGTTCTTCCAACAGTAAGCAGCAGGTCTGTGGTCAAAACCATGGTCTCTGAATCTGCCACGAAAGAGAGCAGATCTATCTCCACGCCTGGTTTTGATTTTCTGTTTCTCCATGAAACCTACTAACTCACTTTGTCAAAGTTTAATTACTACCAGTTGTAATTATGGATTGTTCCCATCTGCAAGTTCCAGGAAGCAAGCTGTTAGGAGATAAACGTGTGTTTGTACCCTTGGCTTTTGATTGCACAGCTACCCAAGTATAGTTTGTTACCAGATGCATATTTACTATTTTGGGAATCTCAGATTATTTTAAAAATTCAAGTTTTTAGTCCATAAGGATTGTGAAGACAGACTTGGACATTTACTTGGTGAAATATAAGGAGCAAAAAGGGAAGCTAATGAGGACAAGCTGTTACAAGACTGGATTTTAGGGTTCTGCCTTGCTTCTTGCCTTGCTTGTCAAAAGCAGCACAAACCAATGATACACAATATACACCTATGCCTAATTTATACAGGTCACAGAATTTACTTTTTCTTGACGCATAATATAGAGAATATAAAATGCGTTTCTGGAGGCATGCAAAAGAGTTTGATTTTGCAAGCAGAAGTTGCTTCACACAAATGGGGCAGGCACATTTAAAGCACTCAGGGTTCACCCATGTTGGCCAGGATATCAAAATCATTCAGCTACATAAACTTTTAGTAACAAACCTAGAATAATGTGACTACTAGCTTCTTGGCTGCCAAAGCAGGTGCTTATCTTAATTTAAACAGTGCTTTATAAACATTCCTATCGTTAATATGCGCTTTACACCCACTCCTAGAGAGGAAGGAAAACAAAAATAAAGAACAAATGTGAGAGACTTTTATTCACATGCTTGGCTCTAAGCACTATTGAGAGTCAGTGTGGCACAGTGTGAACATTGGGCTTCAAATGAAGGGACTGCAGTTCATATCTTGCTGTATAGACTCAGCTATAAACTACTACTGGCCTTGGGCAACTCAATGGCCTGGCTCAGATGAGCATCTAAACTTTAGCTCAGACTACAGGTGCAATGAGGTGTAGTGAGACTCAGGGCCCAGTCCTATCCAACTTTGAGTGCTGATGTAGCTGCAATGCAGCCCCAAGGTAAGGGACCAAATGTTCCCTTACCTTGAGGAGGCCTCCATGACTGCCCCTCTACCGTAGGATGCAGTGCATGCCCTGATGGCAAAGCAACATCAGCGCTGGAAAGTTGGACAGGATTGGACCCTCAGACTCATGCACTTCTCAATCCTCTGCTTCTTGTCCACCTGACTCAACGTGACCATGTGGCCCTGCTGCTGCACTAGTGTGTGTTTTTTCATAGTATAAATTCACTATGTCACTTTATTCATAGTCACTTTATTCTCCTGGATTTCGTCTCTCTCTCTCCTTGCAGAATGATAAAGTATTCTGTCATATGCTTACATTAGGGGCAGCCAGAGCACCCCATTGTATTCTCCCAGCTGGGGAAACGTAGTGGCATAGTGGCTGCTGCTTATGGGAGAGACAGAATCACAACCTGGCTCTGCATCTTGTTTGGATGGTTTGGTCTCACCCCAGCATTGTTTACTCGGAGCCAGCCCTGTTTAGGGGCGACAGGGTCCATCTCTCCTCGGCTGGTGCCGATTTTTTCCTTGTTGAGCCTTTTGGCTGGTGGTGGGGCGGTTGGGGTCAAGCACTAGGCTAACCCCACCATGTGGCAGGTTGCGTGCGGGAGGGTAGGTAGGTTTGCTAATGGTGTACATTCTGAGGTAGCAAGGTCAGGGTGGGGTAAGCCAGGACCACTCAGACGACACTTGTCTGGGTCGGTGAGGCTGGCTGGCAAGCCCCCCTTTGGCTGGATAAGCATAGACATTGTATGGCTTGCCAGGAGGAGTCTACGTTGTCCAGCTGCCTCAACCCCGCCGGGGGTTGGCAGTGATCAGTTTGCCCACCCCATGAATGGGTGTAACTTTTGAGCCAGAATGTCATGCCCGAGGGTAGTAATCCAAGCCTCTGCCTATCGTGTTTATTTGGGGATTCGCAGGTAATAGCAGATGTGGGCAGACAGGAACGGCAGCAGGTAACTAAAGTAAGCAGGAGGCCATCATACTGCCAGATGGCTACATGATCAGATTACTTTTCATATCTCATGAGACAGACTCAAAAACTTTTGGGATCATGGGGTCAATGTGTATTGCTGAACCCTGATTTTTCAGGTAAGATGCATTTGTGCTGGCTTGAATTCCAATGAATAGTTGTCATACTTAGATCACAAATACAAAATAGCAACCCTAAAGTTCCTCAGTCGAATGTTTGTCCACAAGGAATCAATCTTGGGTTTTTTGGTACCCTTAAGGCTATGGTTCCCAAACTGGGCACTGTACAAACTCACAGGGGCACCATGGGATATTTTAAATTTCTAAGGGAAACAGCGACGGAACTGTAGGGGTGCCATGAAAAAATTACTAAGACACTAAGGGCGCTGTGAACAGAGACAGTTTGGGAACCTCTGCCTTAAGGGGTTTACAGCTATAAAGAATGAATTGGGTGAACTTATTGCCATCTGTTGACCTCTGTGTGTCAATTTTAGACTGAAATCTTTGGGACAGGGATCGGTCTTCTTTGAAAAGTTCCAAGCGCATAGGTGGTGCAATATAAATACCGTATTGGTCTGAGTATAAGACTCACTTTTTTCTCCTAATTTAAGTTTTTTAACTAGGGGTGCGTCTTATAATCAGGCTGCTGCAATTTAATGCCAGTGATTTAATTAATTTTTTTTAATAGCACCAAACTTTAAGGGTGCGTCTTATCATCAGGTGCGTCTTATACTCGGGACAATACGGTAAATAAACTAACAACAACTAAGGAAAGTTCTTATTGTATTTGTGTTTCACTACACAGAATGATGAACAAATGGTTGATAAAGCTGCAAATAAGCCTGATCAACCTTTTGCTTCCTTTGTAGCTGTACTTACTTGGTGAAGTGGGAGAGGCGGCACCTCCTTCTGTTGACGTGGTTGGAGGCTTTGTGTCTGGCACTGGCAGAGGCACAGGCCTAGCCATTGGTGGCGGAGGTGGTGGTGGCAACATTGGGGTAGGAAGGAATGGATTGTGCACCTTGCCTTGGCTGCTACCATTGGGCTGTCAAAAAACACAAGAAAAAACAACTGTTAGTTGACTCTGCTAACAAGAAAGTTATCTAAAATCTTTTTGAACAACCCTGTGATTGCTCAGTGATAAAAAAACAAGCAAACAGACTAGTTGAAATAGACAAGAATCCTTTATATCTGAAATCAGAACCTTTATTGGCATCCTTTATACATATAAACTGATGACATAAAGTATCCTATTGAATTCGTGGAAGTTTGCATCATGTGTGCAAGGGCTGTGCCTCAAAGTAACTGTAATAAAATATAATTTATTACATGAGAAATACATGTAAGGCTCTGTGATCCAAACTATGTTTCCAAAGTTCACAGAACCATGTGATTCTAAAAACCCTGTGATTCAGCTAAGAAACTCTCAAATTCTACCTTTGCTTTTCCAAACTGCAAGAATTTATAACAAAAATCTGGGCAGAGTGTAGACGTAAAGCATCTTTGCCCAAATGGTGCTTTTTGTTGCTATTGGTCTATAGTTCTCTGGACCACGGACCGACTATGAGAACTGAAGCAGTCACTGCACAGAGTTTCAAGGGATCTCTCGGTGGTATGTGCCACCTAGCTCTAAATCAGTAGGTCACAATCTTCAACACTCAATGGCTGAGTTAAGGCACAACACAAAACCATGTTTTTTTTGGCCAAACCAAGATTTGTTTTAATGTCTGAACCTGAACCTGCCCACATACCATGGTTAATTTAGAGCAAGGAACTAAAATCATGGTTTGAAACAGGCTTGCAAACCATAGGTTATGCTAACTGTGGTTTGCTATTACACAGGCCACTGACAGGCCACAGTTAGGGCTCTTGCTTTGCCTGAAGACGGTTGCTGCACCGTGGAGATGGGAATGAATGTATGAGTGTATGAAGCCGAGTCCTGAGCAGAGACCAGCAGATGTCTAAACAATTTAAACCATGGTTTGCCTGCTATACATCTGGAAGTTTAAACCATGATGTGAATTCTTAACTATGGTTCAAATAAACCATGGTTTCACACTACATCAGAATCCAGTCACTGAGATCAAGATTGGGTTAAAGCAACAGTTCTCAAACTTACCGTGGTAACAGCACCATTCTTCTGCGGTGCCCTGTTGGGATGTTCCCGGTGGACTGTTCTTCCTGGCTGTCCCAGGCACCGCCATCTTGGATCACACAATCCAAGATGGCGGTGCCTGGGACAGCCAGGAAGAAAAGGCCACCGAGGACATCCCACAGCACCCCTGTGAGTTCCCTGTGGTGCCCTCAGGTGCCAAAGCGCAAATTTTGGGAACCACAGGGTTAAAGGATATATTCTTATATACTGTTTGATAGTAAAAAAGAGAATAATTTGAATGGTTTAAAAACTCTGAAGTACTTGATCTTTTTTTAAAGGCAGATTTAAAAAAAAACTCCTGTTGTAGATTATCGTAAGAGTTGCAGAGATCAGACTTCCAGTGTTTTTAGAAATCTACTGAGAAACTGCAACATGTTTTATTTGCAATATTTTCATAAGCCTGCCATAAATACAATGGTTTAAATATTTAGGTGAATGGGATGTTCACCACTTGCACCATGACACAACTAAACATGGTACAAATTGTGTGTGAGCGCTCTGATTTTGTGGCAAATGTTTCCAATATTATGTATATTGTTTTGGAATGGGATGAATAATAAACGTAAAAAGAAAAAAAGGTTTATTTTTAAGTGCAGAGAATGCATGTGGGGAAAAATACTGTATTTAAAGTGCCTGCAAATTCAGTCTGCAGAATGTAATTTTCACAAGGGCCCGATATTGAAAACATTTAATATACCGGTACATCCATTTTATTAACAAGAACTCTTGTTGACTGCGTTGCTCATAGGGGTATATCTGCAAGATTATGCTACTTCTTACACGTAACTATAAGTAAAAAAAATCAGCATGATTCATTTTTTTTATCTACCAGTATGGACTACAGCAGTGATGGCGAACCATTTGGGCTTGGTGTGTCAAAATTTTTGAAAATGCCTAACTTGACTCTGCTGGTGTGTCACCCCCTCCCCTCCATAACTTTTAATAGTACTTTGACTGTTGCTACTTTTAATAGTAATTTTGAATTGAACTGGAAAACAACTATAGAACACACTGCATTTTATTTAACATCAATTAGTGACTTTTTTGTTGCTGAGTTTTACTAGATAATAATTTGAAAGAGGTCTACCAAAATCCCTGCTCTAAATGTTCAAGACAAGCCTGTAAAACCTGCGAAAATGTAAGGTGCATCGGGGCCCTGGGGGAAATGCTGGCATGTCACCGAAAATGACCTCGCGTGTCACCTGTGACACGCGTGTCATAGGTTCGCCATCACAGGACTACAGGAATACCAGCTTCCATGGTGCTGGATGCTTGAAGAAGTGATATAGCCACCATTGCACCACACCACTTTTGACGGGAATGATGGGATATTCGATGGAATGAAAGCCACCGTTTAACACTGGGTAGACTGAAAGCAGCCACCTGGTGTGAAAGCAAACTCACCTCTTAAGAGATGCAGCACCACTCCTGCTTATAAACTTTATATTTCTTTTATATCTTGGAATTTACAGGTATAAATGATGTGTGAACTTGTTCCTTCAACAGAACTTCTGCTATTTGAAAGATCTGTTTGTGCAATCTTTCGAATATATATCTTCCGACAACTAGGCCTTTTTTTTTTTTTTGAGCAAAGCTCTGCTTTATGCATACTGGGTTTATGCTTACCGATTTATGACAGTGCACACAATTTGGGATAAGCTAAGCAAATTAATATTCAAGAATAATGATCCTACTTTTACCATTAAATAGAAATATATTTGTTAACATAGCACAGGTGTTGCTCAACATTTGTTTTGGCTGGGATATGCAGAATCAGTAATAGGAAAGAATGTTTTACACCTTGCAGTAGGGTGTTTGTGACAACGGGGGAACTAACGGTACAATCCTGTCTGGGACAGGACTGATGGAACTATTGTGCAGCCAGTTCTGGGTGTTGCAAACGTAAGGCACATTTTTGACACCTGGAGAGTAAGTGGCACCGGCTCCGAGGCCAGTGTCCCTCACTCTCCGTGGGATGGAGGCCCCCATTGGCAGACACAGGTAAGGCCTGCGCTGGGCGGGGGGACATAGGGAGGGTGGATTGGGTGGCCAGGTCCGAGAAGGGGGAGAGATCATCAGCGTCGCACTCCGCCAAATCTTATCCACCTTCCTGAGCCTGGCTGGCGATACATAGGCATTCCAGATTTGCGCTGGCCATTTTGCCGGCGCACATTCTAGGAGACCCATTGGAGCGGCTGGGTCATTACTCGGGGTAAAGGGATCCAGGTTAGGATCTGGTACAGCGTGCTTTTGCACATTGCACCAGTCCTAGTCTGGACTGGGCTGCCCATGTAACTCTTGCACAAGCAGATGCATGAGAATTTCTATAGAACCAAGCTAGTATAGCATTGTGTGAAAAGTGGCAGTGGAACAGAGCCGTTTTCCTTCTACTCTTGGGTCTTTGTATCCATCCCTATAGACAGGATCCAAAGCACTGACACCAGTGTGGTTTTCATCAGACACAGGTAATAAACTGGGTTCCAAAAGCAACCCTATATACTTTCAATATTATGTAAAGAGTAAGAACAACCCAGGCAATCCTCATTCTGCAGTTAAGTGACTTCCTGTTCATTAAAAAAATCCAAGTAGTATATTAGATAACACTGTTGTACACAGAGTTAATCATTTCTGCATACAAATGGAATGTTATTCCAATAACCTGAAGATAATTTTTAAGTTTGAGGAAAAACAACAACCTGAAATTGCTCAACTAAAATCTTGGAACACTATTTAATTTTTCAGAGCGATAAGGGGAAGAGATAGCAGCTCACAGGAATAACAAACTATAAGAACCTGTACTTTTATCTTCTTGAGTTCAAGTACTGGTCAACTTAATCTAAAGTGCTATAAGAAAGTCATTTTTTTAATAAAGTGAATGTGGCTGATCTGAAACAGCTGTTTTTTACTCTCCTGTCTAAAAGAAATAATTAATAAAAATTATAAGGTCCCTGTATTTTGTTAACCTTGGAAGTGCTGGAGTCAGAAAGCATGAGCCAGAATAATTTGCTACGGGACCTTGGCAGGTGATATTCTTCAGCATGAATTAGAAGTTAACAGAGGTTCACAGACAATGCTGCTGTGTAGGATGTTGGGGTTTAGGATGCCAAGCAACTAACCAGTCAAATTTACCCATCAAGCGACTGCTATTAAATATTCTGTGAAATCAAGAACGCCTGTATGTGACAGTTATTACATCTGACAGAAATGTCATTAGTGAGAGTCCCTTGCTCTGTAAAACTAAGGCCACATACACAACCAGCGTGTAATTCATCTGTGGAACTCCTTGCCACAGGATGTGGTGATGGCACCTGGCCTAGATGCCTTTAAAAGGGGTTTGGACAGATTCATGGTGGAAAAGACCATCACAGGTTACAAGCCATAAGCAACCTCCTGGTTTTAGAAGTAGGTTTTTTCTGTGCCAGGTGCAGGGGAGTGGCAGCAGCAGGAAACAGGTTATCTTGTTGGCTGTGTGCTCCCTGAGGCATCTGGTGGGGCCACTGTGTGATACAGGAAGCTGGACTAGATGGGCTTTTGGCCTGATCCAGCAGGGCTCTTCTTATGTTCTTATGTACATGCCCCTCGTTTAGGAAGGCAACTTTTGCCCTGCAATTCCAGAGAGGTTCTGCCCTCTCTGTGTATCATCATTCAATTCATAATGTGTAATTTTTCCTACTAGACATGTGCAACCAGGAATGAGAACACAATGGAAACCCTGAAATGAGCAGCCATCACAGTGAATCACATCATGTGTGTTTAGGAGTCAGTCATGACATGTATCCATGTGTCCACCATACTTGCTATGGGGAGGATATACTTCCATGTGATCTGGCATGATGATCTGTAAAGCTTTTGGGAGGAAATAAAGTCTGGTGTATTCTAGACTGCAGATAGTTGTTTTTGTAAATAGCATAACTGTGCCATTAGGCTTTTAATGCTTTATATATATTTGACCTATATCTGGCTAATAACCCTGAGACACATAGCGTCTCGGGGAGCTTACCCTGCTCCCCCGGCCCGCTCTGGCAGAGGCATAGGAGCCGTGACCGACGTGGAGCCGGCCATTTGACGGGCGGGGCTGAGGGGAAGTCTCGCGAGACTTCCAGCATCCCCTCAGTTTCCGCCCAGAGAGCGATCCCCTTCTGCCCTCCCTGTATAGTCTGGGATTAGCCGGTCGCCAGGTAGGAATTTTTGGCTGCCAACTGATTGGCCGTGTTGGTGGTTTTTTTGCCTACCTCAGACTGTTGCAGAGGAGGGTGGTCTTTGTTTTCCAGCAGCCAGTAAGTCACCTGGCAGGGGGCATACGGGCTTTGGGTAGATATGATAAAGGGGGGTCGGCGTGCATTCTGAGTTCAGCAAGGTCAGGAGGTGAGCCAGTACCGCTCAGATGACACTTGACCGGGTTGTTGAGGCTGGCTGGCAAGCCCCCTGGCTGGAATACGCGAAGACTACTGCATGGCTTGGCCTGTGGGAATCTAAGCGCTTCCGCTGGCTCAACCCTTAGGGGTTGGCGGTGATAGGCTCCCCTGGTCGTGACTGAGGGAGCCTGGAGTTGGGATGTTTACGCCAATAACTGGGCGGGGGAAGCAGACGGCTAGTGCCATTTCCCCCAATAGGCCCGCATGCCTGGGGTGGTTTTTTCAGTACGCCCTAGTTAGTCCTTCTGCAGGTTATTTTTGTTATAAAATAAAGTGACATTTATCCAACATGCCTTTGCCTGGAGTGCTTTCTTTGGGTGTGTGTGTGTAAGGGTAATAGTTGATCCAATATTTGACTCTAATCCAATATTTGCAATCAATCAAGTTTTCTTTCTTAATGTCAAATGTACAGTAGTTCAGTGTACACAGGATGGGGCACTGCATCAAGGCTTGGATTGACAAACCTTTCCCCACAACACATAGAACCACTTGTGTGAATCATAGTCTACACACAATTAGGCTCTGCTCACATGATTCAGTCATGCTTTGTGAACAAATAACATGAGAGGGGCTGTTTGTACAGGAATATATGCTCACAAGGTACAGTTCACTTAAAAGATTCTGTGCACACAGCGGTGGAGAGTTGGAGAGTGTAAATGCCTAACATGTGTACCCATACTCTACTGCACGTATTTCTTTCACCCTGTGAGAATGCATGAACTGACCCAGAGTTATCAATTCATGAGGAATGGGCACCTTGATCCTACATATGTGTGGCTGTGACAGTACACAGGCAGCCAAATTCTAGGCTGGCTGCCGTATCCTATCCAGGTCCCGAACTGCCCTGGGGCAGCTCTGGTGCACCTCGAGGGAAGAGGACAATCATCCCCTTCCCCGGGTGTAAGCGTCCTGAGGCCAATGGGCCACCTCTGGAGCTGGCATACATTCGAGCCCTCCGTGCAAGGCCACACCAGGCCGGGAGAGGGCTTTGGATCTCGGTGGATCTCGGTGGGTGGTGCAAGGGAGTGACAACAGGAAACAGGTTATATTGTTACCTGTGGGTGGGTGCGGGGACGGTCCGCCGGGGGAGAGAGGGCCGCCGGCCTCTGCACTGGCGGCCCTCACTCTTCAGGTGCCACGAAAGTGCTTTACAGCACTTTCACGGCACCCAGTGCCGGGGAGTGCGCACTCCCCTGGAGCTAATCTACACAGGATTGCATCATAAGTGGCTTCATGCACCCATGGTGACTTACTAAACCTGGCAAGTAGGTCAAATGGATCATGTTATTTTGCCTATCAGCTACAATTACATTATAAAATGCTACTTCCAAATGTTAAGCACACCTTTCCACTACCTGAGGACGTTTTGTTGGTAGTTTGCCCCCAGTTTTGCTTCCATTCTCATTTATGTTCCTCTGTACACAACTCTAGACTGAAACAGCCTGGAACACAATTAACATGTGGCATTGGTGGCTATTGTCAGCACAGCAGCATCTACCCAGGCTGATATCTCATTATCAGGTACCATAGGTTGGCTGACAACATTATAAGATGCAATATTGTGCCTGCACAGCTATTTTTACACTAAGGACTAATATGGCAATGGAGCCACTAATTAACTGGGTTAAGCAGCAATTATATTTAACATAATGTCAAAAGAATAAATTATGGGCACAATTCAGCCAAATTTAAACTCTTTTAAATCCTATTATTAATTTCACTTTCTCCAGTCATAATCAGTGAGACTTCAAAATGCTTAATTTTGGCTGGATCATGCCCTAAAGCCAGTTTGATTCTTTTGCAGTGAATAAGTGAAGCCTTTCTTTATATATGTAAAAAAAAATTAATAACACAATTTCATGATTATCTGATACAGGAACAAAGAAATAAAAATGACTTCCTTACATTTAGGAACCCCACCTGTCCAGCCTGCTGACCAGCGTCGGGGCAGACAAGTTGGACAAACTCTTTCAGAGTCTCCTGAGGATGATAGCGGATTGCTGGGTGTGAGAAGTATGGCCCAGGCTGCTGAATAATGGGTGATGTTGGAAAATGAAGAGTCGATGGTGTTGCATGTGGACTTGCTATAGGAAAGAAAACAAAAGACATTATAACTAACAGTTCTCGAACCTGGATAAACACAGTTCAAATAGACTGCACCTCTATTTTTTTAAACTGTATCGCTATTTATTATTATTATTATTATTATTATTATTATTATTATAACAACAGTATTTATTACAAAAAGTTCACAAAGCGGTTTACAGACAAAGTCAAATGATTAAATGGTTCCCTGTCCCAAAAGGGCTCACAATCTAAAAAAGATGCTGAAGAACACCAGCAAATAGCCACCAGAAAAGACACTGTGTGCTGGGGTGAAAGGGGGTCAGTTACTCTTCCCCCTGCTAAATATAAGAGGAGCACCAATTGAAAAAGTGTCTCTTGCCTAGTTAGCAGCTGATGTTCTGTGTAGCTGATCTTAACAATACATCAGGTTATACTGAATTCTATAGCCACTTCAAGTATAAATGCTTAAATGCAGCCAGATTTTAAAATGTCTTTTCTGCATTTTTAGCGGTCATCATTTATAAAGGAGCCAGCAGTCCTTGGTAAAAGTGACGACTATTCATTACCTTAAGAGCCTTTCTAATGAATCCAGCAATAAAAAATGTATTTGGGAGATTACGGTTGATTTAATTGACATTCTGCATAATTCTGGTTTGCACAGAGGGACCAGTTTTATTTTGAGCTATAAATGGGCAATAACATAATGATGATGCTCTTATAACCCTTGTTTATATCTCTTTTTTGGCTCAGTGGAAGAATATTATTTTTAAGTAATATGCTTTCACATCAACCAATGTTTACATATTGCCTTTTATAAGTGAGAAATGAAAATTCAAACAAGCCCTCAGGCCAATTTTAGAAGCACTTCAATGAGTTTTTAAGACAGAGAATTCACACGTAAAGAAGTCACAAGCAAAGACTGAAACAGAAAACAGCAATGTGGGTTTATTATCTTTGGTATTAGGTTTATTCCAAAGCAATGGAAACAGCAAAGCACTTTGATGTGTATCAGTAATGTTATCCATTCATTTGGAGCAAATATTCAACCATCTTTTAAATCCAAAGTAATGCAACGTGACAATTTAAGCTAAGACTATATCTGCCCCTCAAGGAACACCTAAATAATAATAATACTTGCAGCCCAATCCTTTCCTTCTCCCCCACTGGTGCAGGGGGAGGGCAGAACGGGAGGCTTTGGAAGGGAAAGGGGACCCCTTTCCCTTCCAAAGCCTCCAGTTCTGCCCTCCCCACTGACTGTTATTGTTTGCATTGTGCATTGTTTGTTATTGTTTGCATTGCATTGCATTATTGGGCTGTTATTGTTTACATTGTGCTTTTCCAAAGAGCCCAGTGTGCTTCACATTCTTTATTTAAGAACCACCCTACATGCTATTTTCACCATGTTAAAGAAGCTAGAAATGCTATCTGTATAACTTTGCCATTACTTTATGCTCTCTTCTGATGTAGAGAGTTTCACAAGATATACCTATTCCTGCTGTCAGCTGGTGTAGAAATGCTCCGCGTGTGGAAGAATCATGTGACACAGTATAGTGGCAGCGTAGAGAAGCCATCATGTGGAGGTTAATTTTGGCTTTCTCCATATAATGTATAAACCAGCCTTTGCTAATCCATACAGCAGCACTATAAGACAGGTCAGTGCTATGTATCTCCCTATTAAGGAGAGAAACAGGTTTAATAGATAGATTCCATACAATAATATCCCTGTATGCACCTCATATTCTTTCAAATGCTAAAACAGCACCCCATTGGGGCATATTTAGCCACTCTTCCATAATCAATAGGAGGTACTGAAAACACATGGACATATGATGAGAGTAGTGGTTATTGTAGAACAGAGGTAAATGTGGTAAAGACATTTATGTGGTAAAGACATTTTTCTGCAGTACCAAGAAGTAATGTAGTACTATGTTACCGATAAATTGTTTTTGCCAGTCTCACTAAATAGATGCATACTTTCCTTCCTTCTTGGGCATTGTTGAAAAGTTTTGTCAAGGAATCATGCATATTTGAAACAACACTCCACATCCTAATGACCCTACTGGCTGGAAAAAAAAATGCATTTTTCCAGAAAAAAATGAAAGAAATAATTTGCATGCTGGGAAAATGCAACATTTTGAAAATGTCTCAAAATGTAAGCAATTCTGTGACAATGTTGACTGAAATCCACACAACAAATGCACATTTGCTGGGCAATAAGCTGATATGTCTGGAAAGTCTCTGAATTTTGCTGATTTCTTTCACTTTAGCACACTACATCACAGAAGTCTATTGGATTTGTAGGATATAGCTCCTTTCATGTTCAGATTTATTTCTGACCAAAGTATATAGTCATCTTCTCTCAGCCAGCTCTATTAAACTTTTATGGCTATCTATGCCCGTGCACTGCACTTGTAAACCACAAAAGAACTGCTTCGATAAAAGTTATGAAAGTCACTATGTGTGCGCAGAGGAATATATTGCATTAGTCTTGAAGTATGCTTAATATACTGGAGAAACTAAAAGTATAGACAACTTGGCAATGCACAACTTGGCATTACACAGCAAATGTTGGAGAAAGATTAAGCCAAAATCAAATAAAGAAGTAAAAATAGGCATTTGTGATTCACTGACGTTATAGGGTGAGCTTAATGGAACAGAAGCAAAGGTTCATGTACGTGTAGTTTTTCATTAACAAAACTTTAATTTTCTTTACAATGTAGGAAGAATTTAGTAGCTTGGTAAAAAGAACAGCTACAACATAGCGAGCAGAAATAGAAATCCAACTAAATCATTAAAGGGGTGTCAAACGTGTTTCATATAGCAGGCCGAATAGCATCCATGGCGCCATGGCTGGAAGTGACATCATTAAGCAAGAAGTGAGGCCATTAAACAGATGGTGGTCAGAAATAAGCACTTTGTTGTCACGTAGGAACTCATTAGCTGCAAATGACAGAAGAGAAAATATGCAAATCTTGATCATATTTTCAAGATATGGGAGAGCCCAATTATCACGCGGGCTGCCCTTTCAGCAGCACTGCTTCTGCTGAAGTGTCAATTCGCAGCTCAGCAGCTGACAGGTGAGCCCCCATATCCGCTGGGGATATGTTCCAGGCCCCTCTGTGGGTACTTGAAACCGTGGATAAGAGCGAACACCCCCTCCATGGTTTCCTGAGGGCCCTCCACCCTGCCTCCCCTGCAGGCAGGCATGCTTGCCCCCCCCCAGCTCTTATTTTTCTTTCAGCAAGCTTTGTTTCTTCCTTAAAACAAACAGAGAAGCAGCCTCCATTGCAGGCAAGTAGAATGAGACTAAGTCCTAGAGAGGCTCTGCAAGGTTAACCTTCTTGACTGCTTCTCCTGTTTGTTTAAGGAAGAAATGAAGGTTACTGGGGAAAAAAGTTTGACACCCCTGGCCTAGGCTATCATACAAGTAGGCTGATAACAAGATCTGAAAAGTCTTTTATCTTCTAAGGCTAGACTGCTTAAAAGGCTTGAAGAGTTCAGATGTAGAGCTAGTTTAGTACAGAAGTATCCAGGGGCTGAATTTGAGCCCTGCCCAACATATCCAAACTTTGTAAGTAGGCATTCTATTCATAAGAGGGCCCTGTGCCTCCTATCTATGACATCACTTCTGATCGGCTCAGTCCATACATTTCTAACAAACACAACATCTTGCTGGTTGGCTCCTCAGACATATTCCCTAGGACCCTAGTTGATATTTTGCCTTATTCTTGCTGTGTATATGCTGCCTTTCACAAAGCACCTCAAGGCAGGATGCAACATACTTAAAAACAAAACTACAATAAAAATAAATGAAACAATTAAAACATAATAATTATAAATGAGGCACTAAAACTAGAGCTTAAGAGAGCTTCAGATTCATCCCATTCCAAAAGCTCAGCAGAATATCCACACTTAGGCCAGACACAGAAAAACACAAAGGACCCAGAGAGTAAGGGGCGCCGGCAGAGAGGCTTGTGCCGCTCCTCCGTCGCCGCAGAATGGAGCAGCGCTGTGGCAAAATGGTAAGGCCCCACCACGGAGTGGAAGGGTGGGGGAAGGCAGAACGGGGGTGTTCCAGGAGGGGGGGATTGGAAGGTTGGGTCCAGGAACGGATCAGCGGAGGCCTTCACCATATTCTATCCCCCTTCCTGGACCTGTTGGGCCTTACACAAGCCTCTTAAATATACACCAGGAAAACTGCTGGCGTGCATTCAAGGAGGCCAACCGGGGCAGCTGGCGCGTTACCCGGGGTAAAAGGGCAAACGTCTCTTTACCTCATGGAGGCTGCAACCTGTGGGCGTCTTATGTGTGCTGCTGCGTCCTGTTAAGACAGGATTGAGCTGTTGGTGTATTTGGTTTACTTACAAATAAACTGATTGAGCATTAGGTGGAGGTGAACAGTACTGCACTCCTACAAATCACAACAGGTTACACCAGAGGGACAGCCGTCCCCCCAAGGGGACTTCCATTCGCTTGCAGCTCAGTTCCCATTTCAGTTTCTCTCTATCTCTCGAAAGCTTCCAGAAAACACTTATTTTGTTCTTTCTTACACTCTCACATCATTCTGCTAGATGATACTGAATGATGAGTCATCTCTGATCACTTTCCCTGCTCAGAGAATTCTCTGCAAGACTCCAAATCATTAACCTCCAACCTTAAGGGACTTCCTAGCCTCCTGGTCTGTCAGCCAGTGTTCTGCATAGCAAAAAAGGTGGCTGACTGACATTCATTATCTGAATGGCATCAGTGCTGCAAGATGGTGGACAAGTTCTATATTTTGATGGTGCAATCTTACACTGTAGGTCTTGCTTTATTGAGACCTAACCTTTGCTCGGCCAGCGGGTGGTGCAGTGGGTTAAACCGCTGAACCATGAGCTATCGATCGAAAGGTCGGCAGTTCGAATCCGCGACGGGGTGAGCTCTCGTTGCTTGGCCAGCTCCTGCCAACCTAGCAGTTCCAAAGCATGTTAATGCGAGTAGATAAATAGGTACTGCTTGCGGGAAGGTAAACAGCGCTCTGTGTTCCAGCTGCATGCTACGCGCTGCGGCAAGGAGAGTCATGCCGGCCACATGACCTCGGAGGCGTCTTCGGACAACGCTGGCTCTTCGGCTTTGAAATGGGGATGAGCACCACACCCTGGAGTCGGACACGACTGGACTTAATTGTCAGGGGTCACCTTTACCTTTACCTAACCTTTGCTCAGTCATTTACAATCTAATCCAGAACTCAGTACTATTGTGTTCAATGGGACTTACCCCCAGGTAAGTGTGCTTAGGATGACAGCCCTAGAAACCTTTCACTACACAGGCTTGGAAGGAGATGAAGTAGGCTCTCTCTCATACTCACTTTTAGCCTATACTGTATAATCTTCACATCGACTACTATAAGAACAAAACAGCACAGCTTAGTCTATATTTTGCAAAATATCACAATATGTCAGAAATGATCCAGCTGCAACAGCTGGAATTCCCAACTGCTATATTTGTGTTACTAACATAAAGTGACATTCGTTTGTCCACAGCAACTTGTTAAACGGCACATGAAGCGAACAGCTGCATGTGAACTCTCAGGAAGTGACATTTACAAGGAAGGCTATTACCAGTTCAAACATTTATGAAATCTCCCCACCTGCTCTAGGCATCATTACTGACTAGATGCTGAAGCACTGACTAGATGCTAGATGCTGAAGCACTGGAAAAACATCCCAGAGACCATAATTCTAGTTGTACCTGTAACAATGTTCCTACCCTACCACTAAGGTCAATGTCTTTAAACATGTTCACTGAGGGTGCCAAGCTAACATGTTCACTGCGGGTGCCAAGCAAAGGAGATCTTAAACATTTTAATATTCCACATTTCTGTGTTTCCTTTGGTAAATAGTGGAGCATAACACTGACCTGCAATTGAGGCATTTGTGCATCTTCAGAGCCAAATATTGCAAAAATGTTTTCATTCAGTAATATTGCATCATACAAACCAGGGGTGTTAAGCTCAACAGATTGGAGGGTCAAACTCCCAGCTGTTGCTAATGACCTCACTTTCCAAAATGTGCACAGTCTCTCCTAACTCCTAACTCTGGCTTCTTAGCTAACATTCCTAAGAATCAGCCAGGACTTTTGCCCTGGAGCAGGTGAGGTAAGAATCTCTCTAAGCAAGGTCGTGCGAATAAAGGGTCTTTGATTAGAACAGAAACCTGTAGCACTTCGGGGCATCTGTGATTATCACCTTCCTCTAAGGTCTTGCAAATTCGAGCTCTCCACCTTGACATAATCTCGCTTTCAAGCACAAGTCTTCCTGAATAATTAGCGGCATAATCCTATGGGCCTTCTATGACAGTAGAACTTCAGTTCTGCTGTTGTAAAAGGCCAAGAGATGGCACAAACATTGTGGTTCTGCCAGGCCATTCGGGCCTCCACATTTGGAGGAATTACTTTCCCTGCTCACCAAGGGGCATCTTTTTGACTGTATTTTTCCTTTCCCCCCAGAATCTGAAGCTTCGCCAAAAGATGGAATACCCCAGTTTACCCAGCAGGTTTAGGATAGGTAATTTCTCTTCGCCTCTCTCCCTCTAACCCAGTGGTTCCAAAACTTTTTAGCACCGGGACCCCCTTTTGTAGACTGACAATCTGTCGGGACCCCCCTAAGACCTAGGGCCGGAAGTGATGTTATTATCCAGGAAATGATGAACTAAGCAGGGCCGGAAGTTGTGTCATTAAATAGGAAGTGATATCATTGTCTTAATAAATCACACTTTTTAATCAGTCACACTTTAAAAATAAATCACATTTTTGAAGTTGTACTCATAAGTTTTCAACAAATCACACTTTATTGTGAAGGAGGTGGGGGGAGGAACAAGGATTGGGGAGAAAAGCTTTGCAAAATTGCAATCCCCACCAAGCCTAGCCCCAACCCCTGATTGGTCATGTGGCAGAAACTGGCTGGCAGCTGCTGCCTCTTGAAGCCGAGTGGCAGGAGCAGCAGAAATGCTTAAGGCTCCAGCCAGCACAAGGCAGGACCAGCTCCAGACACACACGGAGAGGGTGGAGCCCAGCCAGGCACTCCAAGCGGAGCCTCTGCTTACCTTTCACTGAGCGTGGTTTGTTTCCTTCTGGACATTTCCTCCCCCCCCGTCCCCCCCTCTCTCCTACTCTTCCATACTCTTCCTACTCTCGCATACCAAAAAAGGCGAGATGGCCCTGCTCCTCCTGCCTTCACTACTGTGCCGTCGCCGTCCCGCCGCTGCCGTTCCTTCCTGTCTTTTTTAATTTTCTCATTTAACCCTTACCAGCCTCCCTCTCTTCTTATTGTCCTGGCTCTTCCTCCTCCCGATCTTGCTGCTGGGGCTGCAGGGCTGCAGTGCAGACACACGTAATAAAGCCAGGCTTGTTGGCTAGAAATGTAGTTGAGTCCTCCAAGCAGAAGGATTTGAGGAGTGGAGTCTCGGCAGGGGAGCATTCTAATCCCATAGGAAGCCCCGCACAGCCCGAGCTGATCAGACAAAGAGAGCCGCCATCTTGGGGTGTGTAGCTGTCCATCAGACATCCCGCGACCCCCCTGAAACCGCTCTGTGACCCCCCCTGGGGATCGGCGACCCCCAGGTTGGGAATCAGTGCTCTAACCCATAACAATTCATCTTCCCTTCTAAAATCCTCCATTCCCCATTGCTTGTTTTAAACCTCCTGGTAATTTTCTTCTTTTCCTGTTGGGTCCTCTCTGGTGGTGGAAACTCAGCCTAGCTGGCAGCCTGACTCTCACTCTTTCCCTCCTTTACTTAACCCGTGTCTATCCAAACAGAGCTATTCTTTTACCCGCAACCACTTAAATCTCTGCACAACTGATCTTACAAATAAACACTGCCTTTTTATTTTTCTAAATATTTTTTAAAAGTCCACATTCTCTTGGAAAACTGTCTCGTGGTTACTGGTAGCCTAATTGGAGGTACTTTGAGGTTATTCACTCTTCTAGCCAGTTAATTATCCGAAAACTGTCATGCACTGCATTTCAACCTCTTGCTTCATTATCCCCCAATATACCGTAGTTTATTTCTGAGTCAGAAAGACCCGGGCTCAAGATGGTGTGTGTGTGTGTGTGTGTGTGTGTGTGTGTGTGTGTGTGTGTGTGTGTGTGTGTGTGTACACACACGTGCATTGGTAGACATGTGAGTGAGGGCAGCATTGGCAACATAGCAGATGTCCATAGGGGTCAAACCCATGATGGTTCGCCAAATATTATTATTATTATTATTATTATTATTATTATTATTATTATTATTAACAGTATTTATATACCGCTTTTCAACAAAAAGTTCACAAAGCGGTTTACAGACAAAAATCAAATGATTAAATGGCTCCCTGTCCCCAAAGGGCTCACAATCTAAAAAAGATGCAGAAGACCACCAGCAAACAGCCACCAGAAAAGACACTGTGCTCGGGTGAAAGGGGGGCAGTTACTCTCCCCCTGCTAAATATAAGAGGAGCACCAATTGAAAAAGTGCTTCTTGCCCAGTTAGCAGGAGTTAGCATTATCACTAGCTTTGATTGAGGATGAGAAATATCACTAGCTTTGATTAAGGAGAAGAATTGATTCTAACTGTAGAATCATTTGTTTCTTTAAAAATCCCTCATCATCCAGCCCTGGCGATGAGTCATGCTTCCATTTAGCACATGTCCAACTCTTTTCATCAGCACATAACCATCCCAATAATCTGTTCTCCTTCTTCCTGAGGTCTTCCTGAGGACTTTTCTTCTTCCTGGAGCTCCAAAAACCTTGCCAACAAAGTCCCTTTACCTAGGCTTACCATATCGCCAACCGGGACGTTCCGTTTTGCCCTTAAGGGGTGGGGGGAGGGGAGGGAGTCAGATCGCGCGCATATTCTGATATGGTAGGCCTACCTTTACCTACATGCCACTGCTTGCCCTCCAAAACCCTCTCGCATACCAAAACAACCGCTGCTCCCCCAACTGTGCCAGTTCATACAGTCCTTCAATGCAAGTCCGTTTTCTACTGGCCGTAGGTGACATCCAGCTAGAGCATCATGGGATGGGATGGTGCCAAGTGAGCAAGGATTCTCAGGGATGCTTCTTACATTAGAGGACATCCCGATGGTTTTAAAGATGCAACCTACTACTATGCAGAGAAGTATCTACGTTTACAAACAAACTCATTAAACAAGCATGCATCTTCCTAGAAATAGTAACAGTTTAGTCACAAGGAATTAAGAGATTGTTCTATCAGCTCTGGGTTGTTGGTTTTTTTTAAAAAGACCTAATTGGCTTCATTACAATTGAGAAACTATTTGTTAAGGTGCATTTATGTGGAAATACTATTGTAGTTCACTCCCTTAGATGCTTCCTTTTCAGTCATTCTGAAATGCCTTAACTCTCTATGATCTGCATCCTCTCTCATAACATTAAAGTGATGCAAGTGCCAGCTCAAATTATGCAAGATGTAGCCCAAAAGTATTTGTTTTCAAAAATGACAATATTAGAGTACTAAGTGGCTAAGCCACCATACTGGCTGATGTGAAATGCTTTCAAACGCGATGCAACAGCTGTTGCATCAGAAATACAAGTGACGTTTTAATAAAGAAAGCTGGATAAAGGCCAGGATTGTCGAAGGAAACTTGAACTTCTACATATAATGCAATTCAAGAGATAGAGAACAGAAGTCTGAACAAACAGCTTTAAAAAAATTGAGATTTTGGGTTCAATCCAGTTCCATAAAAATAGACTGTTGTTTTTTTTTGTTTGCCATTGATGCAATGGGCAGTGGATCACAATTTGTATGATGAAAGCAGTGTCCTTGCTCTTGGCTATATTGTACCAACCTACCATAAATCTAAACCAACAACCAAATCAAAAAAAGAAAAACTAAAATTGGACTTAAGGTTGTCCTAAGTAGTTTAATTTTATTCAAATGTTTCTAAATACATTTTTCATATCGAAGGCTTTCAAGAGTTTCAAAACTGCAGTTTTTTACATTCATTTTGGGCCCAATCCTACCCAAACTTCCAGCACTGATGCAGCCATGCCAATGGGGTGTGTGCTGCATCCTGTGATGGGGAAGGCACTCACGGAGGCCTCCTCAAAGCAAGAGAACATTTGTTCTGTTACCTCTGGCCTGCATTGCAGCTGCATCGGCACTGGAAAGTTGGATAGGATTGGACCTAGCAGTTCCAAAGCATGTTAATGCGAGTAGATAAATAGGTACCGCTTGCGGGAAGGTAAACAGCGCTCCGTGTTCCAGCTGCATGCTACGCGCTGCGGCAAGGAGAGTCATGCCGGTCACATGACCACGGAGGCGTCTTCGGACAATGCTGGCTCTTCGGCTTTGAAATGGGGATGAGCACCACACCCTCGAGTCGGACACGACTGGACTTAATTGTCAAGGGTCACCTTTACCTTTACCTAACGGATTTAGGACACACTACTGTTTTTTTATCTATGCAGAAATCTGTTTAAGTAAAGACTGTACATGGTGTTAGAGGGACTGAATTACAGGTAAAAGGCATCGTATGTGCTACTTAAGTTGTGGCTGTGATTCAGCTTAAGCTTGCACAACTGAAATAAATGCATGTTCTTCCCCAATTTACCCCTTCCTTCCTTTCATCTTGTCTCCAGCATGGAACTGAATTTTAGCCTGCAAACTCTTTGGGGCAAGGGACATATCCTCTTATACTTTACCAAGATACCATCCACATTGATGCCATATAAAGAAATAAATCACCATCATCATATTTGTTCCTGCTGGACTATTATGGACTATTTAGCATTGTTCCTTCCTATTTAATTTACCGTATTGGTCCGAGTATAAGACTCACTTTTTTCTCCTAATTTAAGTTTTTAAACTAGGGGTGCGTCTTATAATCAGGCTGTTGCAATTTAATGCCAGTGATTTAATTAATTTTTTTAATAGCACCAAACTTTAAGGGTGCATCTTATAATCAGGTGCGTCTTATACTTGGGACAATACGGTATTTAACCGGCAGCCCAATCCTACCTACCCCTCCCCCCTGCGCCATGCAGCTGCACCAATGGGGCACATGCTGCATCCTGTGAGGTTTCAGGTCTCAGAGGTCTCCTACTGTTAAGGGAACAAATGGAAAGTTATTTTGTGACAGTGAATTGTGTTCCAATGTTGTAAACCCCTTTGCGCGCTGGTCCAATCTTAAATAGGATTGAGCCATAAATTAGGTAGGAAACACTCTATTCTGATATTTACAGTGCAGTCTCGTACATATAAGCTCCATTGATTTCAATGGGGCTTACTCACAAGTAAGTGTGTATGTAAGATCGCAGCCTTAAAGGTCACTCTTGGCACTGACGTCACTGCAGGTGGGGCGGAGCTCTAAGTTCCGAAGCGGCCCCCGCCCCCTCGCCTTCGGAGCCATTCAAGTCGGTGAAAGCAACGTGCAGAAGACTCCCTGCGTGTTGCTTTCACCGACTTGAATGGCTCCGAAGGCAAGGGGGTGGGACCGTTTTGTGCACCCGTGTAACGGAGGGTCGGACCGCGGCGGAACTTAGAGCTCTGCCCCCCCCTGCAGCGATGCCAGTGACTCTTGGCAAACCCTGGAGCCAAAACTAGAACCTTTAAAACTGTCATGATGGAAGGCCTTCTATTGCTGAAATTATTTAAGCTGCCTCATGGGAAAGTCACACTCTTTCTACTTATAACTTTAAATATAGTTTACATAGGATTGTGCTGTTAGGCTGAAATCCTTTTCACACTTTCCTGGGCCTAAGTCCAACTGAACACAATGGGCCTTATTCTCAGTAGACATGCATAGGATTGTGGTGTAACATTTTAGACTGACCAGGCTATACTTTTTAGGCAATTTCAATCAAACTGACCAAAAAGAATTAATTCATGATTAAATGCAAATTATATACAGTGGGTCCTCAGAATGCATTGCTGGGAGAGCCTGGGAAAGGGATGGGGAGTTGCGCGATCCAGAAAAGGCTTCTGGAGTGCTATTTCCTCTTCTAAAGGCCTGAAAATGAAGTGGTTTGCCAGCGAAAAGGTAAGGACAGCTCTTTTTAACCTCCCCCCCCTTTAAAAGTGTTTTACATTGGCCCTCGTATCTGTGAGCATCCGCGTTGAGTCAAATCCACAGATGCTCAAATCGCGGATATGGAGGGCCCACTGTATATGTAATGTAAATATGCATACTATTTCTCTTTTTTTAACAATACTCTATCCTTCATGTGTGCAATGATATAATTGTGTTTTGTTACTAAAAAAAGAGCTTGTTAATGGAAGCAATGAGACTGGAGTGATATATTGCTGTTAAGTTATTAGGACTCTCCGTTCCCATTTCTAATATCAGTGTTTCTCCTCGCTTCCACTCTGTAGATAGTAAACTGATACTACATAAACATTGTTAAAGCTATAGTTCCATGGTACAGTAATTCACTTAACTTTAATTTGATTTATGGTTCTGTCAATACGAGAGGTCGGAAATCCTGAGTTCTGATGCTAAAACATGGGTTCTGGATGTAAAAATAATAATGTACTTTGGTGTGTGTGTGTGTGTGTGTGTGTGTGTGTGTGTGTGTGTGTGTGTGTGTGTGTGAGTGAGTGAGTGAGTGAGTGAGAGAGAGGAGACTAGAACATTTAGCATAAAAGGAAATTTAATACAAAATGCTATAGTTCAATACCCTATCCAAAGCTCAACATTTAATGACACAGACACATCAAAGGAAAGCAATGAAACTGAATATGTAATCAGCAAGACAGCAAGCTAAATATCATGGTCTAAGAATATTCAATTTTTATGTTATTCTTTTAGATATGCATGAAATCCTGTTAGTATGTTCAAAAATTCCTCTCTCGCTCTTACTGTCCCTTATTTTTATATCGGCTGAATCAAGCCTCTTTTGTCAGGGTAACTTTAAATCTAGGTCCATGTTGTTAATCACCCCATTCTTCTCTCTGGCACTTTCCCCTTAGGGCATTTTTGCCTCTTTAAGAGATTAAGGGACCAAGTCATCATGTTGCTCTAACATGTCCTCGATGGAACAACATATTAACACAATTCCTCACTAAAAAGACCCTCTCTAGAAGTTGGCTGCGGGGATGACAAATTAACCCAGCATGGTGTCCTACACATCTATCTCTGTGCAAATTATTAGTGTAATAGAGCTTTTAGTTATGCATTTATCTAGCAGTTATTGAATGGTTGCACATAACGAAGCTGAGCAATGAGGATCCTTTATGAGCAATCTCAGTGGGTGGCCTTATAGTTAATTTAGGGTAGTAGTCCTCTAAGCCATTCACTCACATACAAATTAGCTGCTCCTTTAAATATTTCCTATGTCACAGGGCAACTCTTTAAAATCCAATAAAGGTAGAGTTTTAATTACATGGTTCCTGACTTTTGTTTAGTCCTAGTTTTAACCATTTCCAAGCTTCTTCAAGAGAGAGATATGGTAGGTTTGAACAGCAAACAGACCAAAGATCTAATCAAACCCTATGCTGGAGCATCTTCTCCAATAGCTTCCATATTCCCCAGGAGACTTCCAGGAGTCTTCAACCTACTTAGACCTGGGACCATATTTAACTCTCTTTATAGCATGGGATTTATTTTTATTTTTATTTTAAATCTTACCGTGGTGATATTCCTTTCACCACTGCAATCATTACTTCTATGCTTTGCCTGATCAACCTGGCAATTCTCTACCTATCCCCATTCATGTGACCTGACTTCTCAGCTCCTTTGTTTTAGTCCGTACTGGATACGTCCTTCATGCCACCCTCCAGACAGGCTGACACCACAAATTCAACACACAGCCTGAATACAAATATTGGTGGTCACATTTCCACATGGTTCAAATCCTGATTTGACCTCACAACACCTCAAAATCTTTGGCAGCTTTTTTAACATCAATGTCACACCAATGTGTGAGATACCGGTAGGTGCTAGTTTTTTGTATCAATATGTAGGCATACGACAATGCAAGACTACAGTCCTAAGCAATGAAACCCATCCCAAAACACTGCATTTCTTTTGGCAGAGGGAAATTTGATGGGGCCTCATGAAATCTGACCAGGCAAGTCAGAAATTGAAGTGTACAAAGGTGGCATACATACTTCCTTGGGTCAAAATGGCTGCTGAAAATCACAAGAATGTTTCAGCTTGTCCCTCTTGAGTATTAACATATGCTTTGTCTTGCCGTCACTTGCTGAATTAAATCCTTCTAACAGAGGCAACAAAGAAAGACGCCCAAATCAAATGACAGAATAAACAGGTGATAGCCTTTACTAATAGAATTTTGGGGTGCGAAGACAAGAAATGCAATTATTTTTCTCCAATAAAGGTTTAAAGTGAGGCTGGTCAATGCAACCATCTTTTGGCATACAGAACGTTATAGGGCAATACTCTATAAAAGCTGCAGCAAAGTTTCCATATTTATGTGTCAATATTTTACATGAAAATATCTTAATAAGGAGTTTTGTGAGCGGCAGGAAGTGGAACAAGTAATCCTGATGTTCAACATTGAGTTTTTGCAACATATAAAACACAGGAACTTCTGAATAAATATTTACCTTAAAACCTTGGAGTTGTTTGTAGGAGCAAATGAGAGGGCTTAGAGTGCCAGTATCACTTAAATGAAATAAATGAAACAAAAAGAACTAACAGAATTGCTACTGAACAGGGTATTAATCAAGCATGCCTCCGCATGCATCAGAAAGACAGAATGTTGAAAACAGCCCAGCGCCACACTTTGCTGCAGAGGCTCAGGGAGGAACCAGAGCACAAGTACCAGTCCTTGGGGACTTCAGTGCTGGAAACCTCTCCCTCAGCAGCAAACCTCCCGCAATCAGGGAGAGGAAGGGTGGGGCTTCTGAGAGTTTTAAGAAAGTATGAAAACAGGCCCTACTAAATCAGATCCTGGGGGAAGACGTCTAACCCCACAGCACTGAAATGCTTGCAAACACCACTTCAAGGAGTGTTTGAAGGATTCGTAAAGAGACCAGTGTTACTCAGCTGGACAGCCCTCACTCTGCTTGGCTGGCATAAGGTGCCACCAGTTCTACAGGACAGTCCTCTCTGGAGGAGCAGCAGCAACCAATGTCTAAGACAGGACCAGGCTGCTCCTGGGATTCAAGGGATGACCTCAGAGTCAGCTGATGTACAGCTGAATATGCTGCTAATGGAACTCTGATACCGCGAATACCTTGCTATTATCACCAATTATCAAGGCTGTTTCTAAAATGTGTGTGTGCCTCCTAGCAACTGGTTACATGATTAGCAGCAAATAATGTCATCCTCTTCCCCCGCCTTACTGAATAATTCGTGTGATTTCATTTTGAAAGCTATGCAGGACCACTCAACAAACTTTCACAGTGGTGACACTTTATACATCACTGCTGTTCGTTGGCTTCAGGTTTATATTGGTATAATTGACAGTATACTTAGACTTTAAGCGAAATAAAATATGAGCATCTTCTTTTAGCCAAATATGAATTTACAGCAAGTCTTCTCTGTTTAACCAATTAACATGCCCAATAAATCAAAGTGCTACAGGAAGAAACATAATTCTGTCACAACTATCCATTTTATTTTGTTTAGGTTTTTTTTCTCAGAGAAAGTTTTTAAAGTGTGAAACATTTCTTGTGCGACAGAGGAAGGATAAAGGAATATTTACAATTTCTAGGTGCAAAATCTAAACGTTTAGATGCCTGAGAAACAAAGTGGGTGTGATTTTTCTAGGTTTGTTACTAGGCAAACATATCATCCTTGCAAGCATGTGCTTTAGAAATGAATCACATTGCATTTTTGCTTTTATTACATTTGGAGATCTCTTTCTAACCAAGTACACAGCCCATGGAAACAGAAAGGTCACCCGCTTTATTTTTAAGTCTCCCATAAAAATGTTTAAGTCATCTATACCTTCTAAAGAGGATACAGGAATGACACAGTGAATCTTATACACTAAATGAAAAAAAAGCATGCAATGCAAAAGCAAGATTGCTGAAAGATTAAAGTGATGTAGCAATAGAATGAAGGTCTCCTTCCTGAATCAGGATCAATGGGTTGTATCCGAAGTACATTTGGTGCAAACAAAAGGCACTTCTGTTCCTACAACAGGGGGGATTTGTATCTCCCTCTCCTCTCCCTTGGCAGTCCCCCATACCATATTCCAGCCTGTTCCAGGGGGACCCTTTGTCCATCAGGAATGGATTTTTTCGAGGGGGGGGCATGGACTGCTATAGCCTTAGGGAGTTGGAAACATGAAATTTCCTAGTGGGAACTTCCTTCTGTATGTAATATAGAATACAACCCAATGAATCTCTAAATTAACAAAATATCATCCACTCTGACCTCAAATGGAGCTACATTCCTTCCTCTGTAACGTAGGCATTCAAAACCATCTTTAAATACTCAGACTATGGTAGCTAACCTTCACCTTCTCTCTGCCCCCAATCCTAAAGCATTTGAGGCAGCAACTTTCTCTTGTACCACAACTTGATGGCTAGGGATGCCATGGTTGAAGTTCAAGCCCACTAATGCACTTCGGTAAGGCCTCACCTCTGGGTCCTGTAATGACAGGTCGATGATGCTGTGTGAATGCCGTTCCAAGGGAGGAGGTCTGCGAAGGCGAGGGACTGCTGAAACCAGACTTCTCTGACTTCTTTAATGTAGTTGGCGATGACATTCCTGGCAAGAATGATTGATAAGTGCAATTTAATAATGCTAGGTCATGGAACAACAGCCTATGCATTGTGAAAGTGGGTGAGAAAGCGGATAAACTTAAAGGACAAATTAAATTGCATACAACAGCAAGCTTGAAGGCTCACTTTTATTTATGATTGTCTTTGGGTCAAAAGGTGGACATAGTTGGTTTAAAGAAATATATATTTGAATGAAGCCATATTTTTCTTTTAAAATCTCTGACTATAACTTGTTGGCACGATGTTATTATTCTATTTCTCGTATTTTTTATTATTATTATTATTAGTATTAGTATTATTATTATTATTATTATAGCAACAACAAGAATAAGTCCTATCTTTTACATTGCATTAACCTATGATTGATGTGGCATTTAGATTTGCATATGTTGAAATATAGTTCTGCCTACACTCTCTCCAGGTTATGAAAAAGCATTAAATATGTCTCATAGACATATGTTCAGGGTTCTGGAGCCCAGAGGCTGGACAACAAGAATGTCCCCTGACTCTCCTTCTAGGTTGTTGCTTCTGTCAGTGAGACTGAGAAGCAGCAGAGAAAACTTCAGATGGGAGGGGTAGCAGAATTCTGAGAATATGCAGAAAGCTGAACATGTGTTACAGCAGTGGTTCCCAAACATTTTAGCACCAGGATCCACTTTTTAAAACGACACTCTATCGGGAACCACCTAGCTTTATGAGACTTAACATTTCTTTTAGAAAGAAACAATATTTTTATTTATTTACAAGTAATATTATTTTTATTCATTTATTTACAAAAAACTTTTCTCGTAATGAGGCAGCCATAATGAATAGCCTCAAGGCTTGAGGGGCCTAGTTATGTGACCCAGGGCACAATCCTGACGATCGTACTGGCGATGGAACGAGTGTTCCGTCGCCAGGAGCAGTCGCAAACATGCCGGAAAGCACGTTTGCGACTACTCTGGAGCAAGGGAGGCCAGCGCAGAGGCCTGGGTAGACCTCTGTCCCAGTGGCAGAACAGCCGCCGGGGCTCAGGATCCGGTGGGTGGCTGTGGGCCGCTGGCCGGATCCTTGCGCTGGATTGTGTTGCTCGACTTCACCTGCCCCCACTACCCGTTATTGACGGTCTTGAAAAAAAATGCACCAGAAGATGCTCAAATAAAATATTTATATCCCTATATTTACAGAAGCTTGCAAACTGCAGGAGCCCAGTTCCTTGCATGGCAGTTAGCAGCTATCTGATTTTTGAATAGCCTCAGGGCTTGAGGCAATTCGTTATCTGATCTTTCCATCAGAGGTTTTCATTGGAGGCTCTGCTCGGTACCCAACAGTGAGTCCTGAACCACAGTTTGGGAAACTCTGTTACAGGAACCAGGGAGTGGAATGAAGTGGACACATGTCTTGAAGCATTCCAGATGCTTCAGCAGCATTTAATATTTTGAGTTAACCTCTGTTTCTGAAGTTCTACAGTGTAGAACGTCAGTGGGAAAAAGTTAGGTTTTTTAAAAAAGGTTTTCTCTAATGTAACACAAACCTGAATGGTATTTTAGATATATAGTATTTTTTTTTAAAAAAAAAACCATCATAGTTTTCCACTAGAAAACAGATCTACTACAGAAATGAAACCCTTTTGAAGACATTGATTAACTGAACCTTTAGACTGGGTGCTAATATAGTGATGAGACATTTTATGTTCGTTTTCTTATCAAGCCTGTGGCCAATTATATTCTATACACAAAGCTCATCCAAAATAAGGATCAGTTCATTTAACGTATTTTAAATAAATAGAGGTTTCAGACAGTTCATTCTGGGTTGTATCCTAAACCTCTCTGACAGCCCTCTGCACCCTGTCTCTGGAGGACATGGGGCAACAGCTAAATTCTGAGGGCCATGGAGGCTTTCAGAGTTCTGAGGAGATTCATTAGTGCTACCCCCTTTATGTTAACAGAAGTGCCTTCTATTCATGGAACAAAAGTTTAGGATATAACTAATAGTCTTATTTTTGGTGTATCTATGCACAAATACATAGATATATAAAAAGAGAAATGTTGCATTATCAAAACTACCAGGAATTTCTGAGGTCATTCAAAAAAAAAAAATACTCCCCAGCAGTGAAAATTCTCTTGCATATTTTATCCTATTACATTATTCTTCATAGTATAAAGAAAAAAAGTACAAGCTTTTGTAGCTTTCCTTTCAAAGTGTTTATATTATCCAGCCCTTCTACAACATTAATGAATGCATTTGTTTTGTGATTTAAAATGACTAAAAGAAAAATACAAGTAATTTATTAATCTTTTACTATTATAGTTTAGATCGGGGGTGTCAAACATAAGGCCAACAAGCTGGACATGGCACATGGAAGCTCTTTATCCGGTCCACCTGATAACTGGGGTCTCCCAGCACCGCCTTTTCAGCAGCGCCACTTCTGCTGAAGCTCTGAGAGGAAGTGAAGGAAGGAGGCTTCAGAAGTCAAGGAATGCTACGGAGGAAGAGGCAGACCAAGAGGGGTAACACAGGGAGATACTGCCGAGGTGCTGGAAGAGCCCAATTATCCATGGGCCGTCCTTTCAGCATCACCACTTCTGCCGGGGTGTCACTTCTCAGAGCATCTCTCAGCTGCTGAGCTGCAAAGTAATGCCTTGGCAAAAGTGGCGCTGCTGAAAGGGCGGCCCATGTTATATTTGGGCTCTCCCATATCTTGAAAATATGATCAAGATTTGCATATTTTCTGTCATTTACAGCTAATAAGTTCCTACAAGATTTCAAAGTGCTTATTTCTGGTTCAAATCTCACCACAATTTAGCAAGTGGCATATTTTAGAGCCCAGTGAATAGTAGAGCATCTAATGCTGTAGTCTTGCTGAAACTAAGGAGATGGTAGACCTCATCAATCCTTTAGATGCGACTCAAGACAACTGGGAATCCCAAGTGTGTGTGGCATAATAAAGAAATAATAACAACAACACATACTTTGTCCTTTAAGAAGGGAAAGGTATGATAGACAAGTTAGGTGGTGCAAAGCAAACAGCATAATTTTATGGTGGATTAGCATGGTGTTCTCTAAGCAGCAAAACTGAAACATTCTCCAACTGGGTTAATAAAAGTAGTAGAGGCTGCATGCAGAATAAATGTTCTAAGAACAAGCCAAAATAAATTTACTTCTTCTAAAATGACCACATCATGAGACATCATCCTTAAGACTGCAAGGAATGTCCACTTTTGCAATTTTTTTAAAAGAACTCCATTCAGCACCACATGTTTTGTTAATGTTCCCAACAGATCCTGCACATTTTTTAGAATATCATTTATTTTGGTATCATTTATTTATACAGTATACATATACTGATATACAGTAGCATCCAGAGTAACGCTTCTGTAAATGGAAGCACACTCTGTGAACAAAAGCTCCCTTCAAGAATGGAAGAAGCATCACACTCGCGCAAAGTGGTCCCATTGCATGAGCAGAAGCCTCTGCTCCTTCCCATTATGGAAGCATAACTCTGAATGCCAGCCAATGGGAATCTGGAACTGTAATTGATTTGCTATCCTAGTCTACATCAGATTAGTCTGCCTAGGGAGGTGCGACGGCCAGAAATAGGGCCTTCTCAGTAGTGGCACCAACGTTATGGAACTCCCTCCCTTTTGATTTACGAACTGCTTCCTCCTTGAACACTTTCCGGCAAGGCCTAAAAACCTTCCTGTTCAAGGAAGCCTTCTGAGCCCTGCCTTTTTTAACATCCTGCTGGTACAGCTGGGACACTGCTGCTTTTTATGCTCTTTTTATGCTCTTGTTTTAATTGTAATGATGATCTTTTTAAATTAATTTTTAGATGTTGTTTTATTAATTTCGTTAACTGTTTTTTACTGTTTTAAAATGTGACTTGCATATTGGATTTGTTGTATTTCCTTTTTGTTGTAAGCCGCCTTGGGTCCCTTTGGGGGAGAAAGGCGGGGTAAAAATAATTTAAATAAATAAATAAAGCAGCCATCAGTGTTCAGAACAAATACTGCCATGGCAACTATTGAAAACAGAACACATTTTGAGTACTCGGCCTGTCTACAAATCGGCTATTTGACAGTCTGGCACCTTCAAAGTGCTGCCACAGTGCAAATCCCATTGAAATGAATAACATTTGCGCTGGTAGGATGTTTGAAGGATCAAATATAATGACTTACAAACTTATTCTATGCTCTAATTAGGCACTAGGCTTTAGCACTGAGGAAAGGAACTACTTTCTGGCTCTGGCCGAAAGGTAGGAATGAAGCACATGGTCCTTAATGCTGTATCCTAAGAGTCAAGGGATTGCCTCTATCCCTCTAATACTAGCTCCAGTTTGCATTGGCATCTTTTGCTGCCGGGGATGTTTTCAAATCAAATTGTGGAGAACTACAGTGCCCAATTTGTGTTGCACTGGATGCTGTTTTAGCAGAAGCAGCGTCAGACTGGCTGCGTGGAGGAAGATGGTGGGGAATAGGATTGGGCTGCTAGTATTGTATCTGCCCTAGTGTGAGTGTTCCCTAGGGGAGTGCCAGGGCTTTCATATTTCCATCTTCTGTCCATTTTTAGTCATAGAAGTAATGGGAAAAACACTAAGCCAAATGCAGAAAAGGAAATTACAAGTTTTAATAAAGCAAAAATGACTGGTGGAAATCTGGGTGTTATATTCATTCTTGAAACACACAACAAATAAGATTCTTGTCTGCTCTTGCTAAACTAAACCAGAATTGTTTCCCAGACTTTGTGGGAGCAGGAGCAGGTTCCTAATAGTGCTACACAGAACAAAACATGTTTATTTTTTTAAAGTATATTTCTCACTCTTTTCAGTTAATAAGAGTTTAAAGGCAGGATATAATAAACAGAAAACTTAGAGAACAGTAATCTTTCAAAGTACACAAATAGGATTTTTCTTATTATAAGTTTGTGTACCTTTTCCAAATTAGATTGCTGAATTTTCATTCATGTGGCATTTTCTTATATAATAAAGCTATTTTGTCCATTCCAAATCATGCATCACATCCATCTGCCAATACACAAATGCAAGCATAAATGGAGTCATTGGGTGCAGTCGTGGTATGGATAATGATGTTTCACAGGAAGGCCTTCCAAAAGTCAGCAGTTCGCAAACCTCCAACCCAAGTTAATCAATGAATGCGCAGGAACATTTCATCTTCTTGTATGGACCAAAGAAGCAGTGCAATGGGTTGAAATCCTGGCCCTCTTATCTTTGTTAGTCAAGAAATATTGATGCTTGCTATAGCAGAGCCAAAGACCCTTCACATTGAAGTTTGACAAATAAATAAGAGAAACTGTGTACAAATTCTTTTCACAATATTGGTCTACCCATCTGGATATTTCACCTATTTTCATAAAGTGAAGGCCCATTTAAGTGTAAAGCATCCAGCACTATATTGAAGTCGATGGTGATAAGTTCAGGATTTCTGCGCTCTTCCTGACTGCAACTATAGCATAGACGAGCATAAACGTCATTGAGTTTCACTTTGGTGAATTTCTAAGTAGCTAGTACTCTAGAGGCACACCCGCATTTTTATATATTTCCAATCACAATGATATAACACAGATCCGTGTTTGCCATATGAATAAAAGCTAGTGACTATTCACGTCAACATAAATACAAACCATGTTGATAGGTATGTCTTTTAGAGGAAGGAATATACTCACTGAGGAATGTAGCCTAGACTATCAATTATGTGGACTCTCTCTTAAATAATTCATAGCAAACATATTTGTACTGGAAAAACGACGTATGGTAAAAAAAGGCAAGTTGACTTTGTAATGCAAAGTGAAACATGGTGAGCCAGAGAACACGGTCAGAATACTACAGAGGACCTGATCATATAATTTACTAAGAAAGACCTGAGATTCCCAGTGGTCAGGAATTTTCATTTGCCAAGGTAACTCTGTTTTGCTAAGACCTGCCAATCACCAGGTGGACCGTAATGCCCTCTGTAGGTATAGCGCAGCCACACTTCTTCCTAACCTGCATGTAATACAAACTTGGGCTGAAAGGTTGTTTAGCTGTATAAACCTTTTTCTTTGGTTTCAATCTTTGACTTCTAAATTATCATTATCAGCATTATCCATCATATGAGTATCGAAAATGTCCATTTCGTAATGACAATGAAAGATACAGATACTAGAGCCTATTAAGCCATTTGTTGATTTATTTAACGTACACATCAACTACAGGTGGTATCAACAGGTGGTATCAACAATTTCGGGGGGGGGGGAGAGAAACTTTCTCAAAGTTGCACCTATCTGTCCAGGCTTTCACACAGAAAACAACTAACATAACACAAAATCACCTCCAATATGAAAGAAGGCACAGCAAGAAACGCTTAATAATTCTTCTAAGAAACAATAATTTGAATAGTCTGAACACTTAAATGGTATATAAATTATGAATACCTGATGCATCAAGAGGAATAAAATCTGAGGGTGCAGAATAGTGTAGTTTAAAAGAAGTCGCTATGAGCAGCTATATTTGGCAACCACAGAAATGCCTTTGCAAAAACGGAGCATTGGGTCCCCTCCCTGCCACTCCTCCACTCCAGTTCCCAATCATAAGGTATGAAATATCTTTCATCCACTGAGGGCCCCTGATTCTGCATTTAAAACAATACTGCTTCCTTCTTATTAAAGAGAGACTACTCAACTCAGGCTGAACATCAGTTTTCTATTATTCCCCGTGTATCACACGCCTCTAACTCTACGCCATTAATAATGTTCCTTTTCTTCATGTAACTTATTTCCTTATGCCTTATTACCCTGAGTTGTCATACTCAGTGCTCCTTTTATTCAGATGCCTTATTGTTGAGTTTCTGAGTGTCCCCCAAAGCAATTTTTGCAACTGAGATTGTACTGTATTGAGTAGATTGAATATAGAAATAGGAAGAAACCATGGGTATTCAGAATATAGTTTTCTGAATGGATGCTCTACAGATGGGGAAAAAAACCATAGGCAAAAGAGACAATAATAAATTCAAATTGCATTTACAAAGCTCTGTATAAAGACTTTGCATATTATTATAGCCAAGGTATGAAATGTTTTCAAGTCATTGATCAAAGATAGATTTATGCTTCAGTTGTACCCTCACAAGGTGCATATGGATGAACTGCAAGTGAATGAAGGGATTTTGAATATGACTCTGCTCTCTATTATTTCAGACATATTCAGAGATCTAAGAATATCAGCTGCATTTTCTAATACACACAGACAGACTTCACTATCCATGCGGGATCCATTCCGCACACACACCCTCACGGATAGCGAAGATCAGCGGATACCGGAGTCCATATTAAAAACCCTATAGAAAAAAGAGCCCCAAAATCGCTGCGTTTTGAAGCCTCCATGAGGCTGCTTGAAGCTTCATGACCCGGAAGTGGGTTGAAATGCCAAGGTAAAAAGGATGCCATCATTTTTAACAACAAATGGAATGCGCTCGTCCCACAGGTGCAGCAAAGGGGTGGGCCCACCCATTGCACTGTTTAAAAGAAGTGAACAGGGACCAGTGCATCCACAGCAAAGCATTCCATAGTACTACTACCTTCCTGCTCAGGAAATTCTCTCCCAAACCCTTGGCATACCTGGGTGGTGGGGTGACAGCAGGGTCCAGCATTCTTCTTGGCAATCAGCACAACTACCACAAAATGATCTGGACTGCTACCATACTGCACCATGTACCAACAAGGGAGGCGGCTTAGCACTTCATTGTGGAGCCAAGAATAAGGCTGTGCCCCAGGATCCCCTGCAACCTGACACTAATGTGTCTTATGTACAGCAAATAGCATTTTTATTCAGCTGCAATGATTTGCTTATTTTGTCTAAAAAGCCATTCCAGAATAACAGCAAGGCTAGGAAGTTTCTCAGTCGTATGTCTCAAGCCCCTTCGTGGGCCCTGATTTACTTTCGTGGGTCAGTGTGGACTTGCAGCAGCTATAGGGGAGTTGACCCATGGCAGCTGCTGGGGTAAGGGAACAAATGTTCCCTTGTGGGATACAGAGGGTGTTGTGTTGACGCCACTGCATTGCTGAGCAGGGAGTTAGTTAGGATTGGGCTGTTGGTTAACTACCGTGTTTTCCCAAAAATAAGACAGTGTCTTATATTAATTTTGGCTCCAAAAATGCAGTAGGTCTTATTTTCAGGGAGGTCTTATTTTCCCAACCTGTGGTGTGACACACACACCCGGCACCCCCTGGCACTTACTTTGACCGATTAAAGCTTTATTCTTCCCCGAGGGTGCAAGGCTCTGCAAGGCCTGGAAGGCCTGCACTTGAGTCCTCCACCATGGAGATGACGTGCTAGAGAGGCTAGCAAGGTCTGCAAGGAGGCTGCAACCTTGCAGAGTTTCTCTAGTATGTTGCCTCTATGCTAGAGAGACTCTGCAAGGTTGCAGCCTCCTTGCAGGCTTCCCTAGCACGTCGTCTCTATGGTGGAGGACTCGTGCAGGCCTTCCAGGCCTTGCAGAGCCTTGCACCCTCGGGAAAGAATGAAACTTAAATTGGTCAAAGTAAGTGCTGGGGGGGGGGTTTGCGTCCATCTGGCTGATGATCCTAGCTAGGTCTTATTTTCAGGGGAGGTCTTATATTTACAAGTGCCAGCAAAAATCAAGCAAAAAAAATGACAGTAGGTCTTACTTTTGGGGGAGGTGTTATTTTCAGGGAAACAGGGTATGTCAGCTGTGTATAGACACCAACGGGGAACATTTCGAGCACTTGGTCTAATTTAACTAATTATATTAATAAATTAACTGGGTCAAGCAACTACTTCTGTGTATAGCATATATGTGCAATATATGTGTGGATTACAGCATAATAAATTTGACACTATAAAGTGTGTACATTTTCTTGAGATGCCCTGTATTTATACTCTATCAAGTGCCTTGTAATACCATGGAGGCAAGTTTTGAACGCTCACTACATTGCAAAATTTTGTTGAAATGCATTCTGTGGCACCGATTAAGGGAAGAGTCATCAAAAAATTCAATAAAAGTGTTCTTCATATTATATGAATGGCACTTCTTTATCTGGGGTTAGACTTTATCCAGTGTTCTAGCATCTAACTTCACTCTCTTGTATACTAGCGGTATATTTTTTACAAAAGCTTAAAAGTGCAGCTAATGTAATTGTGGATCTCAGTAACTTTATTAAAGCAAAAATTAGAAGGTGATCAAAACGTTTTATAGAGGAGAACAAGAATATAATGCTACGCCTCTTAAAATTGCCTGAACTGTGAAATCAAGTAATGAACAGTAGAAAAGGTTATGTCAGCTGGAATCAAAGTTTAGGCCAGTCAGCATTTTCCCCTTAAACCCTTATTACAGGAAGGTGTTTGACGTTTCATCTCTGCACTCCTTTCTGCCCAACAAATAAACCGACTTGACCTCTACTGGTTACTTTGTGAAGTCTGCCTATCACCTTTTCATTCTATTCTTTCCCATGAAACCTCTCAGAGTCACTGATAAGGTGGGAAGATACAATTGTCCAGCAATCCAAATGGATTTGGGTTCGCATTCTGTTCACAGACTTCACAGCACAAATTGCAGGCAAAAGGATAATTATGCAGTGAAATTACAGAATAGTGCAACAATCGTCATCATTTTACCATTGGTATGTAAGTCCTTCAAAGATGCTCTATTTTATTATGAACTTATTAAAAGCCTATGCACTGGTGTCACTGCAGGGGAGGTGGAGCTCCAAGTTCCGCCGGGCTCTGACCCTCCGTTACACGACGAGAGAAGGCGGCCCGGCCCCCTCGCCTTTGGAGCCATTCCGGCCAATGAAAGCACTTGCCTTCTCCCGTCGTGTAACGGAGAGTCAGAGCCTGGCGGAACTTGGAGCTCCGCCCCCCCCTGCAGTGACGCCAGTGAGCCTATGTTAGTGCTAGAAGTAATTTGCATGTTTTCAGAGAGTACTGTACACTGAACAGTATGATCCTCTAATATGTAGTAAAATTATAAATATGGAGAGAACCCCATAGTTGAAATCAGTCCATTTTTAAACCACTCAGTGCAATCCTATGCACATTTACTCAGAAGTAAGTCCCATTGTGTTCAATAGGACTTGCTCTCTGGTGAGTTGAGATTGCTGCCTAAGATATTGGTCACGTAATAAAGCAAGAATATTTCTTAAAACCACATTCTTTTTGCATATCAAATGGTAAGGAGCTTCCATCATACTAACCCATAAAACCATAGCTGTCATTCCTTTAAATATGGCATCTTGACAAAAGAAGTGGAAGAAGCTTTTTAACACAAAGGCATATCAGGAAGAGCACTTTTCTGTAAAGTTGGGCTTTTCCAACTGATTAATGCTGCATTCAACAAAAGAGACAGTGTCTGCCTAATTACGTTAAATACTTATCTTCAGGGGATTAGCAGGGTGTTTCTGCTCAATGTCACTCTTTCTGACAACCTAATGATAGATCTGTTTACTTAGGAGAGCAATTAGTAAATTTTTTTACTGTTTTCTTAACTGCCTTCATATCATGAAAATATTTGATTAACATACTCTAGCTTATCTTACACTGGGAACAACATATTCCACATACTTTTTGCTCTTTCTTCAAAGGAGCGCGATTGCAGCTTGCAGTTATCTTCCAACACCCTCGCATTCCATTTTCAGAAAGCCCAATGAAATTGATGCTATATAAAAAGCGTATACCATTAATGCTCCTCTGTGTTTCAAAACTTTTAACTACGTAAGAAACTGCACACACAAAACCAAGGTAAATACAGGTGTCCTTAGTTCAGCCTATCTACTAACACACCACATACAAATGATGCATATGTATGGTGGCAGAAGGTCAGCAAGATATGTGGCCAAACACAAAAACTGCAGCACAGAAATGGCACAGAACACAAAAGAGAAGTCTTATCAGCCAAAGGAAGTAACCTTCCCCCTACCCAAACTAGCCCATGTATGGAGAACATCTTGAACATGAGGCACATGGGCTAAATGAGTTAGCTGATTTTTTTAAAATGTTAGGAGAGTGTAGGATACAATATCAGTTATGAAACCAATATTTAATTGACAACTGTCATCCCAGCTATCTGTTAGTAACAGTTCTATGACAATGGTTGCACATTCTGGTTTATAGCCACTCCCAAAGTAAATTCTTAAAGAGATGGGGGTACCAGACCACCTTACCTGTCTCCTGAGAAACCTGTATGCAGGTCAAGAAGCAACATTTTGAACCAGCCATGGAACAACCAATTGGTTCAAAATTGGGAAGGGAGTACGGCAAGGCTGTATATTGTCACCCTGCTTATTTAACTTATATGCAGAGTACATTATGAGAAATGCAGGGCTGAATGAATCGCAAGCCGGAATCAAGATTGCCGGGAGAAACATCAACAACCTCAGATATGCAGACAATACCACCCTAATGGCAGAAAGTGAAGAAGAACTAAAGAGCCTCTTGATGAGAGTGAAAGAGAAGAGTGCAAAAGTTGGCTTGAAACTCAACATTAATAAAACTAAGATCATGGCATCTGGTCCCATCAATTTCTGGCAAATAGAAGGGGCAGAAATGGAAGCAGTAACAGATTTTACTTTTTTGGGTGCCAAGATCACTGCAGACGGAGACAGCAGCCTTGAAATTAAAAGACGCTTACTTCTTGGAAGGAAAGCTATAGCAAATTTAGATAGCATAATAAAAAGCAGAGATATCACCATGCCAACAAAAGTTCGCATAGTCAGGGCGATGGTGTTCCCAGTAGCAATGTATGGTTGCGAGAGTTGGACCATAAGGAAGGCTGAGCACCGAAGAATAGATGCTTTCGAACTGTGGTGCTGGAGAAGACTCCTGAGAGTCCCTTGGACTACTAAGAGATCAAATCAGTCAATCCTAAATGAAATCAACCCTGACTGTTCCCTGGAAGGACAGGTACTGAGGCTGAAACTCAAATATTTTGGCCACCTAATGCGAAGGGAGGACTCTCTGGAGAAGACTCTGATGCTGGGAAAGATTGAAGGGAAAAGGAGAAGGGGAAGGCAAAGGATGAGATGGTTAGACAGCATCACCGATGCAACGAACATGAAAATGAGCGAACTCAGGAAGATAGTGGAGGACAGGAAGGCCTGGCTGGCGGGATATGGTTAATGGGATCACGAAGGGTCAGACATGACTTAATGACTGAACAACAACAAAATATCTAGCCATAGTTAGACTTCCTTAAACGTGGTTAAGCATTGCATCTGCACAAGCCCCTTTTTGTTAACAAAAACATTAGAAGAAAACTAACCTCTTGTCAGACATTTCAGTTTATGTTCCCTGGGGGAACCCAAAAACTAGCATAGTAGATAGGATTCGGATGCTTTTTTCAGAGTGCAAAATACACCAGAGTATCTCTTTGTTATCAAATATCTAAGCCTACAATTTTATTTTAGAAATATCCTTAGTTTGTTAGAACAAAGCACGAGAAATCACAACTTGCTACATTTCCTCTTGGCTTCTTCTTCCCTCGTATGCTTGAATTTGAGTAAAATTACATTCAAGGTACTAGAAATAACCCAAACAGCTAAGACAAAAATTCTCACTTGGGGCCAAACTAGATAGTATACCTGAATGCATGGTTTTGAACCTTCATGGCTGCTTTCTTTATGAAATAACATCTTTGGACGGTCAACAGAAGATGATGGGAGACATGATGATGTTGCAACTTTTGCTTCTGTGGTGGTGGCTACTCGGGAAATGAGTTTTGATGTATAGATTAATTGTGGGACAGGATTTCTGCAGGATTGTGGTTGTTGTCATTGGATCTGTTGGGGGATTTTTGGGTTGTTTGTTTATGTTTGTCTATTTGATGTGTTTATGCCAATAAAGGTATCTATCTATCTATCTATCTATCTATCTATCTATCTATCTATCTATCTATCTATCTATCTATCTATCTATCTATCTAGAGAGCAGAAGCAGCAGAGGAGGGAGTTGAGCTTCTTCCTATAGGTTTAGCTTATGTGAAGTTACAGGGCGAACACTTGACAAATGCAGTTGATTTGGAGATTTAGCGCAATCGGGTTTTATTGTATGTTCTTTGTTGCTAATTAGGACAGAACCGTGTTCACCAGTCATTTGTCCCCCTGAGAAAAACAATGGGGACTGTTAAATTGAACTTTGGGAGACTAGTTGCCATACCTTGAGATGAAGCGAAGGACAAACAGGAAACAGAGCTTGGAAATAACTCGGTGGTAGAGCACTTGAATCCCGGCTTTAGATACAGACTTCTCCACAAATTTGCTACCCCCAAATAAGGAGGTGCTTAAATGCTGCTCTACCTATATGTTATTGAATAGTTTTCAAGGTTAACTGCATTGCAGTGTTCCAAAGTGGAGCCCACAAGGGCAGTGGTGATTGTGACATTGCATCAGCAAAAAGGGTCATAGACATTCAGCTAAATTTGTACTTACACAGAGGAGGCTGGAGTCACCAACAATAACTTTCCCTGTCTCTTTCAGAGCCTGAATTTGAATAAGTTAGAAAAACTGTATCTCTTTGGTTTGAGCATAAGAGTAGTTGAAAGTTATCGACATTTTCTAGAACAAGGACATCTAGTCTATAATGCTCAATAGACAGATTTTTTAAAAGTGAAAATGCGGCAATAAATTTCAGGACCATTAGGAGGAACTAGGAATTAAAAAACTAAAACATGCTATGCTACGTAAATGTTAGAATCTTTCAAAAATTCATGGATTTCTAAAAAGGCATATGAGAAGGTAAACAACCATGGAAATAAGCATTTTGTCTGTGAGCTAGTGATAGTCGTGCGAGGAGGTGGCACGTGTTACAATCCACCCTGTGATCTGTCATCTGTTGCTCTTTGGTGCTCCATTTCTTGTGTAAAATCTTGAACCTCGTTACGGAGCCCCAAACCTTCTTCCAATCGAGCACAAGACAGAAGTTTTTGTGGGAGGTCTCAACCCAGCCATTGTTCTATCCTTTCTCCCTTATTGGAATCTTTTTTCTTTTTATATTGACTCAGAACCACAGCATTCATGCACCCATTTATCACAAACGCCTTTGTATTTCCTGTACTGATTTCATTTAGCTGGCTACTTCCACAATGCTGGAACCCATTCTTCATCATCAAACTTCACAGCACACTGTGTGCAATTTACTGGGCAGTGTATACGTGCAAATTCAGCATTATTAGAGTTGCCACCTTTGGCTCTGGGCTTTCTTGAACATCTGTTCACATCATTTGCTGGATCAGGAACCACAGCCATAAATCAGATTTGCATTCAAATGCACATGCAAGGGTGGATACCATTGCATGGGATAGGCATTTTAACAAGGTAAAGGTAAAGGTATCCCCTGACAATTAAGTCCAGTCGTGTCCGACTCTAGGGTGTGGTGCTCATCCCCATTTCAAAGCTGAAGAGCCAGCGTTGTCCGAAGACGCCTCTGTGGTCATGTGGCTGGCATGACTCTCCTTGCCGCAGTGCGTAGCATGCAGCTGGAACACGGAGTGCTGTTTACCGTCCCGCAAGCAGTACCTATTTATCTACTCGCATTGACATGCTTTGGAACTGCTAGGTTGGCAGGAGTGGTCAAATTAGTCAAGTGTAAATACCTTTTAGAGTGGAATCAGTGCAATCAATCTAGAAAGACTAGGAGTAGAATCCATAGTTTCCCCTGCAAAGAGGAGGATGGTGGAGGATGGTGCAGAGGATGGGAAGTTGGCAGTGAAGATGTGGATGAGAACAGAGGGACAATGTAGGCTCTCAGAATGGGATGGGACGGTAGCTCCGTAGCAGAGCAAATGCTTTGCATGCAGAAGGTCCCAGGTTCAATCACTGGCATCTCAAAGTAGGGCAGAGGAAAAAATTCTGTCTGAAATCCTGGTGAGCCACTGCCACTCAGTGTTGACAATACTGGACTAGATGGACCAATGGTCTGACTCAGTAGAAGACAGCTTTCTACTTTCCTAAAGGGCCATGGCAGGAAACTCCTTTCTGCTCTCTGCCTCAAGTCAGACAAAGTGAATGGCAGCAGAAGGGATACATAAGCACGAGCTCTTCAGTGGTATGTGTGGCAGTGTATTGTTGCTGCTAAGAGATACTGACATTATGTACTGTACAACCCTGTAGTGTTTCCCAAACTGGGAGGCGCGGCTCCCAAGGGAGCAGCGGAAACCAGCCAGGGGAGCCGTGGAGTGCCACGGAATCCTATCGGAAAACAGTGCAATGCCAATTGGCAGGCATCAACATAATGTAATGGGGAGGCAGTAGCGTCACTAGGACGCACGTCACCCTGGGGCAGGGGGCGTGCGTCACCCTAGTGACGCTACGATATCGGCGCGGGGGGGACCCAGCTCCCCCCCCCGCGTCGCCCTCCAGATGCTCCGAGGCCGGCCCGGGAGCCGGCCTCGGAGCGTCCGACCCCGTCGGCGCTCCAGGACCTTCTGAAAGAAGGCCCAGGCAGCGCGTCCGTCCGGGTATTTCCCGGATTTTCGCGCATGCGCAGACCCGTTTTGAGGGCTTTTTGCCCTCAAAACGGGTCTGCGCATGCGCGAAAATCCGGGAAATACCCGGACGGACGCGCTGCCTGGGCCTTCTTTCAGAAGGCCCTGGAGCACCGACGGGGTCGGACGCTCCGAGGCCGGCTCCTGGGCCGGCCTCGGAGCATCCGAAGGGTGTCGCGCGTCACAGAGGTGGCGCGCGCGGGGTTAGAGGTCGAAAATTTTTGGGAAACACTGCTGTAAAGGCTTATTGCAGATTCATCTCCACACTTTTCAAACAGCTTCCTCCACCTATCTTTGCATGTGACTAACACAGAATCACTTTCTTTTTTTATAGAAGCAAACTCCTTCAAGACATTTGTTCCACTTTTAACACTGCCAAGAGGTGACTGATGCTGTGAGATCAAGGTTTCATAGTCAATTTCTGAAGCAGATATATTTTTACCATACAGATTGGCTGTGGGACGAAGGGTAACAGTGCACTTGATTTGGGGTCAGGGTAGGGTCGGGGTGCATGTGTAATGATGGCTCAGGAACCCAACGCAACCTAGTTGTGATGGTGGTTTTTAAACAATGATTAGACAAATTCATAGAGGATAGGCTTAAAATTGCTAAGGGCCATATTGATTAAATAGAATGTACAAGTCCAGGGGGAATATACTGTACCAATACCTAATCTGTATCAGATTACTTTATGCTGGGGCAAACAACAAGAGGGCTTTCACACCCTGCTTGTTACCATTGCACCCTACTTCTCGAGAGACGTCTGGATGGCAATGGTTGTGAACAGAGTGCTGGTTTACAGGACTCCTTGGTCTGATCCATCAGGACTCTTAGCTCATAACCTGCATCTGACTCTGCAGGAGTGACAGCTGTGGTTGGGGATGGGCGAATACCAGAGCATTCTGTACTATGTTCCTCTGCAATCATTTATTTTAAAAAGCCCTTTCAAGGTTAATTTTTTTTTCTCTGACCGTGGGCCTGCATCTCTCTGTCCCACTCCCTCTCGCCAGAGCTGAACAGTGCAAGCATAATAGCCCTGCCAAGAATAGGTCAAGCAGAGGAGGGTTGGGAGGGGAGGGAAAAAGACTGATAATCTGCATCAAGGCATAGCACTGTCATTTTCAGTCCTTGTAATGTCCTGGTTAAAAACAGATAGGAGGCAATCCTAAACATTATTTTGGCCCACTTAATGCTGAAATGTTGGTCAGAAGCTATTTTTTGTTTGTTTGTGAATATGCTGGTCCCCCCCCCCCCCGCCCCCTGTTCTAGAATCTGCTCAACTGCATATAAACATTGCAAAACTGCTCCGCAATGGAGAAATTGACTCTCATAAAAACCAAACATTTCAAATTCAAATTCCTAACTATGGTTACTGTAATGAAAAAGAAGTTGCTTCAGTGTGTATCCTTCCTGCACCGCTTGGATAAAGTGAGAAGCGGGTTATTATGTGGCTACTTCTCAAGTTGGTGCTGTCCCTCTTGGGAGCCTGGTCAATGGTGGTGTGAGAAGAAGCCACTGTGGGGATTCTGTGCACGTGACTTGGGGCTTCCAGAGTTACTGGAGTGGTGTGGGTAGGACACACATTGCAGCGACTCCCACACAGCTAAGGCGACTCCCACACATTGCAGCGACTCCCACACTGGTTGAGGGCCTGAGGTTGAGCCTTCAATACCTGTAGCATTTGTATTGCCCAATGCGCCAACAGAGAGTGGGTGGGAGCCCGGTACAGGACTTTGTCACTGGCAACACTGGAAGGGACCACCAGACTAGGAAGGTATGCTACCATATACTGCCAAAGGGGAAAAAAATGGATGCAGTATTCTGACAGTTCTTCCATCTATAACTTTCATGGTTCTAAGGCAATAATGTCAATGAAACAGATTATTGTCACAGATAATGGTCACCAGCTGCTCCATAAATTGCAGAAGAAAGAGAGACATATTGATCCGACGGTAACTTTCTGTCATCATGTCTATGCCTATTACAGCAAATGAAGGGTATTTAATTATTTTACTTAATGGCTACAATGGAAAACTTGTGATTGTGCTCCAAGTACCACTATTGACCTGCTGCATTTTTTTTTGTAGTATCATATTCATTAATAGATTTTTGTTGGCTGCAGCCAGATAGACGTAATAGAACAGAGGTTGTGTAAAACTTGACAATGTACAAAGGGAGGAACAGCCATAGTGGGTCACAACAACAATTGACTTCAGATCCTGTATCTGAACAAAGCTGGTACCAGATGCTTCAGAGACTGTTTGCTACCGTACTTTTCACCAGTTGAGCACAGTAAGGAACGGAAGAAACAATCACAGGACAGACTGTCCTTTCGTAATCAGGAACAATGTGATGCATGAGAACTCTGTCATTCCCATTGAGACAGTGCAGATACCAACACCATGACTGTCTGTGGTGCTAAAGGGTCAAGGCACTACTACTTTCACCAAATCACCAGAGTATATTGCATTGCTGCACACTGAACATGCGAACTGCTCTGGTACTTCAGAAGCTTACTTGGCACCGACAGTTTCTGCATGGGATTTTCTCCTACTCTGCTAGGAGTCTGGACATTCCAAAGTGGCATGCAGGTTTTCATGACTTGTTTTATGCACAAACGTGGGTTTTATGGGATTTTCAGCCATGTTAATATTAGAAATCGAAGAAATAAAGAAATATATATACTGAAACTTGCCTGAAGAAATTCCTTTTCTACTCGATCCCCAGTCGGCACCCACATTACTGGGGATCGAGTAGAAAAGGAATTTCTTCAGGCAAGTTTCAGTATATATATTTCTTTATTTCTTCGATTTCTAATATTAACATGGCTGAAAATCCCATAAAACCCACGTTTGTGCTCTGGACATTCCCTTAAATTCTAAAGAAGAAGATTAAGGGCCCAATCCGATCAAACTTTCCAGCTCTGATGCAGTTGTGCCAATGGGTTGCGTACTGTATTCTGTGGTGGTGGAGCGGTCATGGAGGGCCCCTCAAGGTAAGGGAACCTTTGTTCCCTCAGGACTGCATTGCAGCTGCACTGGTGCTGGAAGTTGGATAGGACTGGGCCCAAAAAGGGACCACGGAAAATCGTACACCAACACTGCTCACTAGGTTGTGAAAAAAAGAGTCTCCAATAGTGGCTATGGTTCCTTTATGTCATACAGCTTGAGGTTTATGTGACATGCAAGAATCAGACATGTGGAAGAAATACATCTGAGTCCTCCCATCTCAGTACAGCTCAGGACCCACGTCCGAGCAGAGAAATGGGGATTGTAATGCACTTATATTGATTGGAAGTATGGGGTGGTGCTGGCAACAATGTTATCTTCTGGATACACAGTAAGATTTAGGAGTACCCTGACACTGAGTGCTTTTCCTACAGCGACTGATACAGGTACCTTCTACCAATTTTTCTAGTTATTTTTAAAACCCAATTATATTCATTGCGATAATCAAAGATGAGTTCCACTGAGGAACTGTGAGCTATGTGAAAAAGAGCAGCTTTTCAACCTGTCATGTACTTCATTCATTGCTTGCCCCTTAGTTCTCTCAGTTAAAAACAAAACAAAAATGTTTACCCAATAGCAGTGCAGCATTCTAGCCAAGAGTTTAGATAAGAAGCCGATCACTCAGAGTGTGAAAAAGAGATCTGTAATGTGCTAACACAGCTATCCTCTTTCATGTCGCACCAGCTGAGACTAATGCATTGTGATTCAAAGGTCCTGGTGTGCTTGAGCATATAGTGTTTAAAAGAGAAGGACAGTCTTGTGACGTTTGGCTGGCTTGCTGTGAATTTGAACCTAGCAAAAAAAAGCACTAACATTTAACGACTACAGATGAGCAATTCACTTGGAGGGCTGGTCTCAGACCAGTGCTTTGCAGGATCTGTGCGGTGGACATTGGATGGATTTAGAGAGGAAGAAAAAAGAGAGCTGAATGTTTTTAGTGGGCGTTTACTGAAGCTGGGGATGCAGCCTTAGATGGGACTGCACAAGTAGTTCTCTGAGGATCTGCCGCCTGCTGAAGGAGTGCCTCTGCATTTACTTTTGCTCTGTTGGTATATCTGTAAATAAAGCAGGTATTACAAAGATACCATACAGCCCCAGGGTACTCTCATCCAAAGGCATGCTGCAGTATTGCCCTGGGCCTTCCCACTGGTCGGAAATGCAGACAACAATATACAGTAGCTAGAATGACAAATGACTTTTGAATGAAAATGTGATCAACAAATCACAATAGTGTAGTTTTGTTATAAGTATTTTTATCATATTAATATCTTCCAGCTAACATACAAATATAAATAGAGCAGAGGTTCCCACCCTTTTGCTGCCGTGTACCACCTTCATGGGCCTCTGACATCATCGGCACTTACGTCTGGGTTCATGGCTGCACTGGTAAGGCACAAGGGCGGGCCCTTCTTTGCTCTAGAAGTCCATGCGCTCGAGCTGTACTTACTCGGCAGAGCTCAAGCCGCGGCTTTTGGGGCTCTGGCTTGGTGCTGCGTGGCTGTCACGGCAGTCACCATCATGGCTGCTGCTGGCCCGCGTACCACCAGCCTGTGGTCTGCGTAACAGTAGTGGTACACGTACCACAGATTGGGAGCCTCTGAAATAATTGTATCCAGTCGTATGTACAGTATGTTAAAGTTGCAACCCTAAAGATACTTATCTGGGAGTGAGTCCCATTAAACTCAATGTGTAGGACTGCACTGTAAATCTTAGTACTGCAGTTGGTGATTAACTGTCTTTTATAGTAAATTGTTTTATGAAAGCTTGAATTCAAGCCTGCACTAGACCTTGAACTGGAGACTTAGGTGATGTCAGATTAGGTTTTAATCAGTGTGCCACCACACAAGGTTGGCAAAAAGAAGGAGCTGTACTAGTAAGGAACGTTCTTTACTCCAATAGGTCAGAGTGGGTCAGCTAGTAAATCTCTGATCCCTAGAAAGGCTTTCTGGACAGGCTCGCTCACTGGTCTGAGCAACTAGGCGATTCCACATCTGCTGGCTAGAGATTGTCTTTGTCTTACTCCCCCTTTTGGCTTCACCTTGCCCCATACTTATAGAGCTCAATCCTAACCAACTTTCCAGCGCCGATGTAGCTGCAAAGCAGTCTGGCGGTAAAGGAACAAATGTTCCCTTACCTTGAGGAGGTCACAGTGACTGCCCCACCACCACAGAATGCAGCACACACCCCACTGGCACAGCTGCATCGGTGCGCAAAAGTCAGTTAGGATTGGGCTGTTAGTAGAATTGGCTCTGACAGACTTTCAGAGGTACACAAATGTATAAAAGTGGGATGGGAAAAGCTGAGAGAGGAGAATGTTAATTTTAATGTAACATCTCTTATCAGTCAGTTTGATCTATCTATCAAATCTAAGAACTCTGCAAGTGAAACCAGTACCTTACAATATATGTCCTCCTTCAAAAGGGTCACATAAGTTAGAAAGGACATCACATCTGTGTTGCATTAGACAACACAATTTTTAAAAGAGAAAGAAAAAAGAGAAGGGAAAGCAGACCGTTTTATATCATTCAGCTTCACAGAGTGCATTTGATCATGGCAGATTAAAATAAAACAAAATCCTGAAGCCAAGAGCTTTTAGGTGTATTTATGGCTGTATAACAGTTTATACTAGTTTAAAAATTGGAGCCAATGCAGAATTGCACCAGTACAAACCCAAGTCTGATGCTGTCTGATTTTCTTACCAAGCATCCTCATTATCTCTTCTTGCCTTCCTTCCCTGTTAGCAAGAGTTATGTGATGAAAGTGCTGAGATAAAGTAATGGTAAGGAGGATACCGCAAGAGGTATTTGAAAAGCAGGAATAATTTACTACATGTCTGCTTTGTTTCACTTCCCTGAGTCTTCCTGTGGTGAAAGGAAATTCATCTTTTCTGGCAGACTCCAGCCTTTTTAGGCCTGAGAGCTCCCCAAGCACACTGGAGTGCAGGTAAATGGATGTGATTCTCCATGAGTACAGCGTTAGAAGCAAGGATTTAATGCTGTGTTTTGCTTGATATATCATGTCCAAAGCACAAATAAGGCAATACACACTTGTTTGCAAAAATTACACAAGAGGTAGTAATAATCATAAGGCTAAATCTTTCCTGCCCCCAAGCACTTAATGAGCATTTGCAACGTCTGGAATTTTGGAGAAATATATAATCCTTCATCAGGAGAAAAGCCAATGGAGAGAATGGAGTGTAAGACTTTGATTAAAACAGTAATGAGTGATATGGAAGCCTTTTACTCAGACATGGAGATAGTGGGCGGGGAAGAGATTTGTGGATAGGGAATAAGCATGGCTGGCAGTCATGCTGTTTTTCTAAGAGGAGTGCTAACTACGGTACCTCCATTTTGGCTCCGCAATATTATATATTTATGCTACAGGTATACAGCATTCGGAGTAGCCTTGGGGAAAGGATTCACTTTATCTCAGGTAGGGATAAAAATCCCAGAAGTCCCAAGTTCAATTCCTGGCATCTCCAGGTAGTACTGCACAAGATCTCTGTCTGAAATCTTGTGTAGCTGCTTATGAGGCAGATGAATGAATGGTCTGCCTTGCTTGGTATAAAGCAGCTTCTTATGTAATCCGTTCCCCACATGCAAAGCTCTGGGGAAGATTTACCAATGATGCAAGAAGTAGTGTTGTTCTAGTGCTGTCTAGCAATACAACATGAGACCGAATCTTCCATGCTGTATAATGCTGAATACCATACAGAAAGCTCATCCTGCAGAATGGGTGGAAATGAAGCCACAAGGCTTCTGTATGAAGGGCCACAAAGGGGAAAAAAGGAATCCCAAGAGATGCAGTCTAATACTTTGCTTATTTAGTCCTACAACCTGACAATTTCAACAAACCATATCTCTGCTACTGCTACAAAGAGGTTATATCAGGGCAAACATTATCTTGCACAACAGTAATAGTACCCACTGTACAATACAGTCTATAGACATGAATTGCTTTGATGTGTGACTAGAGTGGGGGAAATATTGTATTTGTATGCCATATCCAGGGCCAGCCCAGATATGAGATTGACCGAAGCGGTTGCTTTGGGGGGAAGCAGTGTAGGGGTGTGTGAACTGACAAGAAGTGCCGCAGTTGGGGGGAAACGGTGAACTGACAAGAATTGCCCTGCATCTGCTCACCACCAGCAGCCACCTCCCATCCAGCTGCTTCAATTGGCCCTCTAATTCTTTTCTTGCTTGCTAAGAGCAAGCGGGAAGAGGATCAGGGCAGCAGTAGCTCATTTCTTCCTCCTGTGTCACCACTGTGAGAGATTGCAGTGACAAAGCTGCAAGAAGCAGCAGCAGCAGCAGCAGCAGAGTGATGCTGTTCTGATTCCTCATAACTGGATCTGCTCTCTCTGCCTGGCTCTGTTGAAACAAACAGGATGGTTGGAGCATACTCTGCCCATCCGGTTTGTTTCAACAGGGTTGGTGATGGATGGAGAAACTTGTGATAAGAGTAAGGGGGCATGGGGAAGATTCCAGATCACTGTGCTACACTCTGCCTCCCCCTTGGCTGCTTTCCTAAACAGCCAGATAGGTGAGGAGGAGGACTAGGAGGAAGAGGCTACAATACTGGTGGTGGGGTGCACACGTGGTAACTACTGTACTTGTGTGTTCAGTTTTGTTTTTAAAAGGGTGAGTTCAAGCTGGTGGGGGCAAGTCTTATATTACTTTGGCCGATTGGATGGGGATGCTGACTATATTCCTGGCAGCACAATCCTGTGTAAACTTGCACCGGTGTAACAGCAGATGCACGGGTGTAAGTGCACTTATGCCAGTGTAATTGCACTTACACCATTGCATCTGCTGCTACACCGGTGCATCTACTGTTACACCAGTGCAAGGTTACACAGGATTGCGCTGTGAGTCACCTTTGCCAAGCAGAGCAGTGAGACGAGGAGTCCACATTTCAGCACTCTTCTATTACTTCATCCCTCTTTCATTCCTTTAGCTCCTTCCCGCACCATTACTAGAAATTTGCTAAGTCACTTTCCTCATCCCATCTGACTCCACAAGATCCTTCTCTTTTCCTACTGCATTATAGGGAAACGACACTAAACCCTTCCTGTCTCCCATTTTTCCAGCCAGGTCCTTCTGGAAACTTACTGCAACTTTCCTTTAAGGTCAACCCCATCTCCCTACCTTTTTTTTCTATCTTCTACTATCAAACACATGACAAGGCCTGACCTTGCTGACCTGAGAAGACCTCATTTGCTCCATGAGAATGAAGTAATGTAATTCAGTTGCAAATCCAATAGCCTGATTTGATACATTATGATGGGATGAACTGCCTTTTTTCTTACATGTTCATTTTCAATAAAATTCACAAAGAAACATTCAACATCAGGTTCTTCCTTTTAGTATGGATCACAATCAAGTGAACAAATGAAATTCCATGAGTTTATATAACTGCTACAATAGCAAAAAGTCATATTTTAATTTGTTTTAAGAGTCAAATACTCCTTGCAATATTTAATGCATACCAAACATGAAGAATAAAACACAAAAGGTTAAAGAAAAAAGAAAGGCACTTGAAAATTAACTAATCAGCAGCGATGCAACAAAAATCAGTCTTTGATGATACACAGATGAAGCATCATCCAAACTTTCTAACTTTTTGACTCCATGAAACAACCTCTCCGCAACTCCCATTAAAAAGCCATTGCAGGATAAAATCAATACAAGTTAACCATAGTTTGAAGGTTTTATTTCTTTTTAGTGAGATTTGACTTCTGTCAATTTACAGTATAATGTGACTCTACATACATATAGAACATATAGTCTTTTTTCAGAACTAGCCAACTTAATTCATAGTCATGTTTTTGGATATGGAAGGCTCGACACTTAGATAAAAAATTTTCAATGCTACAAATGCTTGCCCAAAATACAGAAATGGCAAATACCAACGGCAGAAATATAAAAAAAGAATGGCTGCAGAAGCACTCAGGTTCTGTACTGTTTTTCACACTAGCTCACAAAGCTCATAGTTCATAAAGCGGTTTCTGTCAGGACTGAAGAGTAAAGAGAGAGTAAAGAAGCCCCCTGAACCATTTGTGAGCATTGCTTAGGATCTGCCATTTGTGAGCATTGCTTAGAGCACTGCTCTGTAAAAAGCCACCTGAGTGGCCTTATTTACCTGGCTCCACTTCATGCCATCCACTTGACTGACTGCCGCTTCCTGGAGACCGCCCTTGGCTTGTATAAAATGGCTCTTCACCAGGACTGTCCATTTCATCCTCTACAGATTTGAGGCGCTTTGTAGAGCTGTAATTGCAGAACACATGTTATCGTATAAACCAAAGTGAGATGAACAGCCATACTTCCATTTACAGTGTCATGCTATACAGACCTTCCGGAGAGTGAGCCCCACTGAATACACTGGGACTTACTTTTGACTAAACCTGCATAGGATTGGACTGTTAGGCTTGTAAGCTCAGAGAAGTTGCTTGTTCCTTTAAAAGCCACCTCACCGCTAATTACTTCTGGGTCACTGAGCGATGTGGGACCCAAAGAAACGAGACAGCCAGGCTCGGAAAGTGCTAAGTACATTGATAAAGTGCTAAGTACATGGATGGCACCACAATAAAAATAACCATAGTTGTTGCGTCTTAAAGGGTAACCAAAGTATTTCAGCAGAAAGAAGAGAGATCTCCTCACTAACAGTACTTGTATCTTGTCCAAATTTAATTTCAGCTTGTTAGTCCACTTCGCATGCAAATGAAAAATACTGAGGTCCACAAAAGCTTACACTGAAATAAGCTGGTTACTCTTTATGGAGCTGCAACTTGCAGCCTGTAAGACTCTTGTTTTTTTTTCTTCAGCTAACTAACACAGTGTCCCCTCTGGAAGTTGTGAGGGACAAGATTTTCCACCCCATTTTAATGTAGCAGGGCCTATTACATAGAAAGTGTCATCATTATGTGAACTATTATTATGAGCAAAGTAATATGTACAGTAGTTCTCCCTCTCTTCTGTTCACCGTGTTCATGTTCAAGGAACATGGTTCCACAGAGAACTAGATAAGCAAAGCAAAGATTAGAGGAAATAGGGAAAGATTCAGAGAACACCTAGCCATAAGTTAATATCTCAGGAGCCACATGAGTGTTATGAGAATAGTACCCTAACTAGTGTGGGTAACTAGGTGAGAAGTATCTCATGATATCTTTAACAACCCCAAATTCACTTCAGCTTTAAACTAAAAACATTTTTAATGTGAGCAATTCTCAGATGAAACAGAAAGAGACTGTTACTCATCACTGGCCACACAGATTCCCTCTCTCCTGTAACATTCAAGTATAGCCTGAATGGAAAGGTAGCCCTTATGCTGAGCTCAGAAGGTCAATTGACTTGGACTCTGGCAGAATCATATGGGGAATTGCAGAGCCTGGGGGGCCCTCAGCTTCTTGAGCTATAGTGAGAAGAACAGCCTGTGCTGGGGAAAGAAACGTCCTATTGAATTCACTTTCCAAGACAGGGTCAGCAGAGATTACATCTTTAGTCAGCCTTATGGTGCGTATTGCACATTCTATGCACAAAGGAGACAGAAACTCCCAAGGGTAAGCTACCTGGCTTAGGGTGCAATCCTGTGTAACTCTTGCACCAGTGTAACAGTAGATCCCCGGTGCAAGAGCACTTCTGCCAGTGTAACTTGCTGTATGCCGACGGACACAGGATGGACACTGGCATAACCCCCCTCGGACGCCACACATGTGCAGTTCAGATGTGGAACGGACGCCAGCGCAACTCTACCGGCACAGGGGGCATTCTGGGGGCGTCCGAATGCCTCCCAGAATGCCCCCTGTGCCGGCAGAGTTGTTCCAGCCTCCGTTCTGCGTTTGAACTGCGCATGTGATACGTTCGAGGGGGGTTACGCCGATGCCTGTCCTGCGTCCGTCGGTGTACGGCAAGTTACACTGGCAGAAGTACTCTTGCACCGGGGGATCTACTGTTACACTGGTGCAAGAGTTACACAGGATTGGGCTGTAAATGTCCTACTGAGTGAGGCCAGAAAATATTGTTTACTGTATTAGAGATCTATTGCATGGGGTTAAAAAAAAAACAAAAGAAAAAAAGCTGCCATAATTCCCCTTGGGCATAAGTCTTTACACAAAGATAATTCAAACTGGCTCTACTTGAAATTTTGCTGAAGTAAGGATTATGTTCTTTGACATTTGAAGTGAGTTTCTTCTGTAGTACGAGAAGACACTAACACAGGGATCAGTAGCATCTGGGGGACAGGGCAGGTTTTGCTTCCTACGTGCGCGTGGTTTTTGTTCCTTTATTTTCTCACATAGATGCCAGTGGAAATTCTTTGATATTATGGGAAAAAGTAAAAACAATGTATCATGCTACTGACACTGCAAGTTTGAACATAAATGTGCAATTCTGAGCTTTTTTGTTCTTTCTGTCTTTTTGTTTTAATTTTATTTAAATTTGAGGCCAGGCACTTTTAAAAAAAAACTTAAAACAGAGATTCTCAACATTCTGACCAAAATTCACAATGCCCAAAAGCTTTTTAGAGCCCCGACGTTTTTAATGTCAACAAACACGAGCCATTTTTGCCAATATTGCAATCACTATCTTGATAATTCTGCTAAAGTCCAAACTACAGATGGTATTAAACTCATAGTTAGAGGATAGACTTAATGTGGAAGTGAACTGGAAGCGGTTCTTTTATCTCTACCAATTAGCCAGGGGTGGGGAGAGCTTATCCAGAAGTGTAGTGGACAGCAAGAGTTTAAAACACTTCTCCCTTGCGCCATTTTCATGCCAAAAGTCCCCCTTCTCGCCATGATGGTTTGCTCCTAAAGTGAAGAAGAAAAAAAAAGCTGTTGGGGCAAACAACCAGTTTAGGGTAGATTTTGGCATGAAAATGGCATGGAGGGAAGTGTTAAACCTCCTCCCGATGCTACACGGTATGCTACAATCCTTTCCTCACAACTAATTGTTAGAAGGAGTGCTTCTGGCCCACTTCCGCATTAATCCCATCTTCTAACAATACGTTCAATGTCGCAAGTAGTTTAGCATAAAGGTACTATCTTAAGCTTATGTACTTGGAAGGAAGTGTTAATGAAATCAATGGGACTGTATTTCTAAGTAAATATGCTTAGGATTGGTCTATAGTAAGCCTGTAATCTAAGGACTTTTTTCTTTAATAAGGAGTAGCCTAATGTGAGGAAAAAAACAAACATATTGTGGAATTATTAGTTACTGATGCTGTTTATAATTGGCTTCTTATCTGTGTCAGGTATTTGCAGAAACACACAGCGGTGACAGCTGAGCTTTCCTTTTAAATATTAATAATCTGCCTGCTCTTTCACTTCTGAAATAGAAACAAACATAGCCTGAGACTAAAGACACAATGCTATGGTGCTTGGTGGCTGGCGGAATGCACATTGCACTGGTGGCGACTGCTTTATGGCTGTTGTAAAGCAGTCACCGACGGCGCGCGCTGCTGGGCCACCGGCAGACAGGCTGGAGCAGGCGCAGCCTCCGATCCGCCATGTAAGGTAGGCTGGCAGGGGAAGCAGGACGGGGGGGCAGGGCAGAATGGGGCAGTGATGGGCTGGGGAGGAGGAGGCCTTCCTGGGCCTGATCTGCCTGCACGGCTCAATGTGGACTTGTGCCAGCAATATCGCTGGTGCAGGTCCAAGTTGACCCATAGCAGCTGCTGGGGCTTACCCCGGGACAAGAAAACAAATGTTCCCTTATCCCAAGGAGGCCCCCAGAGGCCAAAACTCCCACGTGGGATACAGTGGTAGCTGCATTGGTGCCGCTGCATTGCCGTGTGGGGAGTTAGGATTGGACTGTTAGGTTGCAATCCTATACACACTTTCCTGGGAATAAGCCCAATTGAACACAATGTGACTTAAGGCTGATCTACACGACAGGCAGAGGCTCCGCCGTCGCCTCTGCCTGGCGCCTCCGCGCTGGAAGCGGGGGAGTGTCTTCAAGCCTGTTGCCCCTCATGTTGTCCCGCCTTCCTAAGAAAGCGCAGTTGCTGTGTGGATGTAACCTCCAAGGTGATTGATTGTCGTTCACATTGGCATTCAGCCACCCTCCCCCCCTCTCCTGTGATTGGTAGGCTGCAGCAGCTCCGCGAGCCACCTCCAAGCTCTGCCATCACGCCCCCTAAAAAGTAGAACACTCGACTTGGAGTACGCGGCAGTGGGGCGGAGGTCTGGCGGCTCCGCCGGATTAAAAAACGCTCCGCGACGCTGTCGTGTAGATCAGCCTTTACTTCTGAGTAGACCTGGCTATGGTTGTGCTATTTATCTCCTATTTGAAGATCGTTACTGTAATTAATGAAAAGAGTCTATACAATAGTCAGGGAATTCACAAAAAAGCAAGCAGTGCAAATGAGTACAGTATACTGATTACTGCCATATGTAATGTTTAGTTTATTTAGCCAATTTCAGAATGTTGACTGAGAATACGCATATAGGGTATGCTCTCAGTCATCATAAACTATAAACCAAACAGAAATGTCCCGGCACATTTGTAGAAAATCAAATGAAATTTTCATATGAACAATAGGTTTCAGTACATTTTATAATTGTGCAGGCAGCAGAGCAGAATCAGGGTTATGTCACATTTTCTTAAGTATCACTTCCATGTAGGAAGAAGTGACTGGCACATGTGAACAAGTTACATACATTTATTTTGCTGAGGTATCTGCAGTGGGGAGCTGCAGCCAATTGTTCTCTGGAGACACGTGTTAAATAGCTAAATACTACTAAATAGGCATGGGTGGACTCTGCCTAACACGTGTAATTCACCCTGAAGAATTTACGCAGCAGTAACGTGATATCTCTGTAGGAGATATGTTATGTACAAAATTGTCTAAGAATAAAAGTAGTAAGACCTACATGGCAGAAATAGTGTTTCTTGTCATGTCTGTGAAACTGATCCACTTAAACTTGAAGAAAGAAAAAACCAATCTGGATCATTAAGAGTTTTCAAGATGGCACCATGTTCTGCACTTACTTATAAATCCAGTCTCAGTGATGTTTAAAGCAAAGAGCCAGTGTGTAAAATAATTTTTTAAAAAATCCTTGTTTTCATATTAGCATCGGGCAGCCCAATCCTTGCCTAAGATGCGGCGGCCGGCCTAAAGGGCCGGATGCTGCATCCTAGGAAGATTGCGAGCTGCATCACTGTGGCCTGGACTCACCTCGTGGGAAGGGAACATTCGTCCCCTTCCCTCCGTGTAAGCGCCATGGGCCCCAATGGGCCTCCTCGGAAGAATGCCAGCTCTGGAGCTGGCGCATGTCCGGGAGGCCGTGTAAGGCTGGTCCGAGACGGGGCTCAGGATATCGGTGCAACCCAGCACCGATATCCACGCCCCCTCCCATCCCAGCCAATTGCCCCCTTCCTTACCACCCCTGCCTGCCCTCCCCACGGCCCTGCATCGACCAGTGCGGGCCTTACCTGTGTCGGCCAGCGCGGGTCCAGGTAGGTGGACCCTCTGCACTGGCACCACCTACTTAAAAGGAGCTGCAAACGTGCTGTATGGCACGTTTGTGACTCCTCAGGCCAGCGCAGCACCGGCCTAAGATAGGCAGGATTGCACCGTAAGTCACAAAATCAAGACTTAGAAGGAACCTACGATGAAAGGATGTGTCACCAAATATTAAGTCACCAAATATCTAAAGCTGTATCAATAAGTCCATTTCCATGGGGCAATTCCATAATATTGCATCGCAGTGCAATCCTATTGTCACCAGAACGTATGTTTATGGTTGTAGCAAAAGGTGATTTGCCATAGAACGCAGCCTGGCTGCAAGCAGATGCACCTGCATGACGGCGGCCACTCCAGGAGCCCAGTGGCGTCACTAGGACGCGCGTCACCCTGGGGCGGGGGATGCGCGTCACCCTAGTGACGCTACCATATCGTGGCGCGGGGGGCGACCCGGCTCCCCCCCCACGTCGCGTCGGGTTGCCCTTCGGATGCTCCGAGGCCAGCCCGGGAACAGGCCTCGGAGCGTCCGACCCTGTCGACGCTCCAGGGCCTTCCAGGCAAGCGTCGATCTGGGTATTTTTCGGGTTTTCGCGCATGCGCAGACCCGTTTTGAGGGCTTTCTGCCCTCAAAACGGGTCTGCGCATGCGTGAAAACCCAAAAAATACCCGGATCGATGCTTGCCTGGGCCTTCTTTCAGAAGGCCCTGGAGCGTCGACGGGGTCAGACGCTCCGAGGCCGGCTCCCGGGCCGGCCTCGGAGCGTCCGGAGGGTGTCGCGCGTCATGGAGGCGACGCGCGAGGGGGTGCGCGCGTCACCCCATGACGCGCGTCACCCCCAGGCGGCCCGCCCCCCCGCCACGCTCCAGTGACGCCCCTGCAGGAGCCCTGGTGCTGGTAAGTTGGCAAAGGGGGTGGGAGGTGGGGGTGAAGAATGGGAAGGGGAGGGGAGGAACAGCTGGAAACTGGGTCAGGGAGGGGGCTGTGTCGAGGCTGGAAAGGGGGTTGTATCAGCGCCGCTGATATCCTATCCATCTTTCCCAGCCTCAATCCACCTACCTGGGTTCACTTGGACTTGAGCCAGCGAAGTGGCTGGTGCTGCTTCAGGGCAAGGGAACGGGCAAGGGAAGGTTTGCTCCAGGGCAAAAGTTCCCTTACCTCAAGGAGGCCTCCAGGACCTGGAACTCCCCCATGGGATGCAGTGCATGTCCTGTCGGTGCGACTGCATCAGTGCTGGGGGAGTTAGATAGGATTGGACTGTTGGTCACTCAGCTGATGATCTTACAGGTAATACATACTGATCTATCTGAAGTTTGGTATTTGCTCTCTTGTCACACAATATGATGCAGGCTATTCCGTCTAGTAGTGGAATCTCTTTGTAACACTAACTCAAGCAAATCACATTTAGTTTACACATATGAAGAAGAAAGGCATGGGTTCAACAACAGTATTCTGGAAAGGAAGAGACAGAGAAAGGCTCAGTGATAGCATCCACGCTTTGCATGCAGAAGATATCAGGGTCAGTCCCCTGGTAGGGTTGGGAAAAAGACCAGGGTTCATGCCTGAAAAGCTGCTGCCAGTCAGTTTAGCCAATACTGACCCAGATGGACCAACAGTCTGAATCGGCAGAAGGCCGTTTTATACGTTCATATGAATTGTATAAAACGATATCACAATCCTCTAACCTTCACAGGACCAAGCAAAGAAATTACACTATGCTGTTGCGTTACTTATACGGCTTCTTAAGACAATTAGCAGTAGGCTAACATATAGCATGATGCTGTTGTATGCTTTGACAGCCTCGTTCTATTCAAAGGGACACTGCAATGGCAAACCACCTGGGTGCTTTGGAAGAACAGCCTTCCGTTGGGCTATTTGATCTGGCTCATCTTTATTGAGCCTTGATACAGCTCAACAGATCCCTCCAATAGGTTTATTGTTTATAAGTTGAATAGCTGGCTGCTGTGCATCTGTGTGGCCTGTTCAGCTCCCCAGACATGCTTGCTTCTAACTGGCCACCTGAGCAACTGTTCACAAATTGAGTATTCCTGGATTAAACCCAATTTAATTTAGATGTGCAAATAGTGATGTGATTGCTGCTTGAAACACAACAGTGTGGAGACAGTTCCATGTGGCAAGTCATTTGTCTAAGCAGCTCCCGGTACCCCTCCAGCAATTTCAGTGATGCCAATACTGAACCTAGTACAAATTGAACCTTAGACAGCTCATTGCCAGTTTTCCTCATGGGGACTTAGCTATCTTCTTCCTTCAGGCCCCTAAAATGTTTTGAAAGATTTTTGATACACAGACCTGGATCTCTGTCCCTTTTATCAGTGTTATTCCACTGATCTATATCAAGCTACTACCGTAGTTACTTATATGGACATTAAGCAACAAAGAATCTCTTGTGTAGCATTGCAAAACTCCAGCTGTATATAAAGAGTCCTGAGAGCATTTAAAGTGGATGATGCACTTTATTCTTAGAAAGTCTCCATGTTTCGAGCAGAATATGTCAGGTGACCAAGGCACTAAATGACAGCATTATGTCATTTTGAAATGTCCACATAGCCAGGTTTACGGTAACCCAAAATCATGCACAGGTCAAATTACCTGGTAGAGGAGGTGCTTGGTAAAGATCTCCTCATTGCTCCTGGGCTCATGCTATAGTATGAGGAACTTTCCAAATCCGAGAGTGAGAAATTAGGGCCTGTTCCTGCGGCTATTGGTGCTGTGGAAACAAAGGAAAGGAATTCAGTAAGTCACGTGAATAAGGGAATAATTACATTTCAAAGATTTGCTTTCACCTTAATGACTTTACCCAGCATGTAGGTAGAAAGGTATGAGTTAATTGGCACTGTAATCAGGAAGATTAAAAGTTCATTATGCAACTTTATGATTAAGGCCTTATTTGAAGGTCTTCTTTCTAATGGCAAAGTCTGATTTTACACCAATATACAGTATTTCAATAGCTTCTCTCTAAGAAACTTAGGAATATTGTTTCTTCATAAGACTGTTTTCTCATGTCTGGTATTATTGAATATCTTAGCAGTGCTCTCCCACTAGTTCTCACTGTTTCCTGCCCTGTGTACTTGATAAGGTCTTCCTTTGTTACATTTTCCCTTGACTGTTACAAATGTGAGTAATGAACTATTTTTTTCACAATGATATTACTAACTCCTTTCTCTACAGTGTAAAGATAGAAGGTCATGAATCTTCTGCCATCAATAATATGGATCTGGTATCATCCACATAAGAAGGCCACTAAAGGCCTTTCCTGATGAATGTTTTATTGCACAATAAATGTGCAGTTGTTACTCAGTTGTTGCGGAAGATCCAAAGGCCTCTTTCTCGCTTGGCATGGTCTGTTGTAAAGAAACAGTATTTTCTCAGCACTTAAAACACAGCATAGCACTGGGAAAATATGAGCAGCTGTTGGCGACAGTGAGTATTGTGTGAAATGTGGTTGTTCAAATGTCAGTGATATCAGTCTGGACTGATTCAAATATACATGTTCCTCATTCCGTGAATGTGAACCACTAATGAAGTGTCATAAAGAGAGATCCTATCACTCTGCTCCAATGGAAGCAATTCACAGCAGCCAACGTTTTTTCATAGCAGTGGCCATATTTTTACCCATACTGCTCTAGGTCCATGCTGTGTTCCAGGCAGTGTGAGTATTCAAGAGGGCACCCACCAGGAGGTGGCTGTGCACTGTGAAAACTGCAGTAAAAGTAAGATTGTTTTTTTTTCCCTCTCTGTTAAAACAACCCCTGAAAATAAATGGGGCTCTGAAAACAAATCAGAAATCTTCAAACTAGTGTTCGGTGAGCCTGAACATGAAATGCAACGGAGTACCAAAACAAAACAGGGGTCTGAAAGTGAAAAATGCTTCTGTGCACAACCCTAGTGCTGAACATACACATGTGAATCGTTGATAAGTCACAACTGATTGTGTGGCTTGCTTGTACGACCAGAGCGGCCAATAGCACAGTGCCAGGCATAATGATAATCTGAAGTTTTCAGATTTCCTGGAAAGATGCCGAATTCATAGGGGTGACAGAGGAAAATGCATGTTTTGCATCTTGCTGATCCATCCTGACACAACATTGCATTAGCACAGGTTGATTACCCCTTATCCGGACATTCGAAAACTAGACTACTCCAAAATCCAGACATTTTTGTGGCTCTGACTTTAAAACAAACAAACAAACGTTTCCAGCACCTTGCTGGCATAGCGCAAGGCATGCTGGAGCACAACATTATTAAAAATATTGTATATAATTACCTTCAGGCTATGTGTAAAAAGGTGTATAACAGCCCAATCCGACTTAACTTTTGTGCCGGTTTAACCAGCGGCGCAGTGAGAATGGGAGGCCCCAGAATGGAAAAGGTATTCAAATCCCCTCCAAAAGAGGAATTCAAAGGGGATTTTCCATTCTGGGGCCTCCCGTTCTCACTGCACCACTGGTTAAACCGTCACAAAAGTTAAGTTGGATTGTGCTGTAAGAGACAAATGAATTTTGTGTTTAGACTTGTTTCCCATCCCCAAAACATCTCATTAAATTTATGCAAATATTCCAAAACCCAGACAAATCCGAAATCCAGACAACTTTCCCATCCCAAGCAGCCCGGATAAGGGATACCCAACCTGTGTTATAAAGTAGGCTCCGTGTACCAGCGTAGAGGAAGACATACGCATCAGCATCAACTGTGGAGCCTCAGTTCTGGTGGAGCAACACCTGATAATGCTGCTGAGTTTCTCCTGCCTGATTCTGCTGGGCTGCAGAAGGAGCTTTACAGGGGCTGAGCAATTGACAAACCATTGTGAGGGTTCCTAAAGGCTATCACAATGGCTGGATCCCCGGCACTGAGTACCTTTGCAGGGGACAACAAGTACATCAAGAGCTTGTTTGTGGCTAATGAAAAAGAGTTGGATGCCTCCTATTCAACTTTTCTTGGTGGGCATATGAAGCTTATACTTATACTGAGTCACAGTGCAATCCTAACCAACTTTCCAGCACAGATGCAGCCACAATGCAGCCCTGGGGTAAGGGAACAAATGTTCCCTCGCCTTGAAGAGGCCTCCATGACTGCCCTTGCACTGCAAAATGCATTGTGCGCCTTGTTGGCACGGCTACACAGGGGCTGGAAAGTTGGTTAGGATTGCGCTGTCAGACAAGTAGAGATCTTTTCCAGCACTTTCTGTCTGGCATCCTTTTCCCTACAGGTACCAAGAATTATGCTCGGGATCTTCTGTAAGCAAAGTCTGTGTTCTACCACTGAGTCCTTGAAAATCAGATTGATAAACTGTTGCAGAGGAGCTACTATAGAGTGTTTTATATAGAGCTGCTGAAGTACAGTCCTATGCTACAGAACATGGTGGTCCAACGCGTGGCCCGCGGGTCGCATGCGGCCCCCGGCGGCCTCTGCTGCGGCCCCCGGCTGCTCTTGGAGCTCCCCTCCCCCGCAATCACCCACGCTCCCCTGATGATCAGAAAGGCGGTCAGCAGCCTACCGCCTTTTCGATCTTCAGGGGAGCGTGGGCAGGGCATGCTAGACAGCGGGGCGGGGCATGCATCGGTCATTATTATTAATTAATTAATAATTTAATTTATTGTGCGGCCCCCGGGTTTCATGTCGAAGTTCGCATGTGGCCCTCAAGGTACGAAACGTTGGACCACCCTGCTACAGAAAGAACAAAAATTCATATAACGTACTTACAAAGTCGACTTACTGGAGACTATGGACTACTCTAAGAAGTGCTTAAAAAACTGCTGAATTGCTTTGATAGCAATGCATTTTAAAAGAACAGGATGCAGACAACACGATAGTAAAGTGGGAGCCAATCTGTAATGATATCTGAGAGGAATTAACTTGGGAAATAATTTACAAGAACATTCTAAACTCATTTGCTATCTTTCTTTAACTACAATATGCTTCCTGTGCAATTGGTGAATGAAATTTAAAGGAAAAAAGTATTGTAAAATTAACTCATTTTATCAATTTGTGCTGTCTGCTAGAGTTTCCTGACAGCAGAGACAAGGGGCTGAAAAACTGATGCATTTGCATGGAAAAAGAAACCAGTGTAAGTAATTTGTGTAAAAGGTAACACGGACATGGGCTGCTATAATTCAGAAACCCTGCGGATAGCAAACTGCTGCAGTGCGAGCAGTTATGGGTTAGAAAAATGGCGACGCTGCAGTCAGTCTGACTTGAATGGAAATCAATCATCAAGGTACACTCTGCAGCATCCAAGCCACGGTTTTAGCAACTTCTGGGCCAAACATAGTTGTGCTTTCAAAAGCCTTTGCTTGATACATCCTGCTCTTTCCACACAAGACCTATGGACGGCCTACCTGAAAGGTTAATAATCTGTTTTCCAAGCAGAAGAAATAAAAGCACAGCTTCCCATCGACTACAGTGCTTATTAAACAGGTTCATTTCAGAGAGGAAATGAAAATACTTGAAATGCAGCCCAAGCATGTAGACTCAGAAGTAAGTAAGTCAGTTCCACCATATTCAATGGATTTGTTCTCGTTGTGGCTGCTGTTAATTTACTCTGAGCAACTCCTGGTTCTCTGTGTCCTCATTCCAGGAGGTCTAAATCTCCTGAAGTGTAATTCTACCTCTCTAATAAGGGGGAGGGATGGGACATGGGGTTGTGTGAAATATTCTGCCAGTAGACAACTCAGGCCAAATATAAAGTGACAGGGGAGAGTGACAGGAAATAGCAACCCTTCTTTTTTTTTTTTTTTTTTTTGAGGAGATGTCATAGGCAGCATAGCTTACTTGGTATTTGGAAATTAGCCATTGGTTAGATGTGGTCTGCAACTTGTGTTACGCTAGATTAGAGTTTGAGCTCCTTTTGGAAAAAAGAGATCTACTCAGCAGGGATGACAACTGACCGTGTTTTGACTGGCCTGGTTGTTTTTCAGTTTGGGGTTGACTGCCAGATGAAATGCTGTTTCAAAAAGAATGACGCCTGTGTCTCCCACTTATTTATTTAGGTATTTTGTTAGTTAGTGACTGTAGTATCAATGTAGTTGATGTAGTTTTGGGGATAAGCAACCTCCTGGTTGTAGGAGTAGGTTTTCTTTGTGCCAGGTGCAAGGGAGTGGTGACAGGATACAAGTACTGTATCTTGTTGTCTTGTGCTCCCTGAGGCATCTGGTGGGGCCACTGTGTGATACAGGAAGCTCGACTAGATGGGCCTTTGGCCAGATCCAGCAGGGCTCTTCTTATGTTCTTATGTGTACAGTGGACATACATGCATATTGGGCAGCCTGTGGGAACGGAACCCTTCTGGAAGATTTACAATGATTTATTGAGCAAGGTAGACCAATGGTCTGACCAGTGGCCTGAGAAGGGAACTTTCCATGATCAGCTAATGGGGTTCCTTGTGGTATAGGGCAGTAGCATGCCTGCCAATCAAGCTCGCAGCTGAATGTTGCGCAGCCCAGAGAGGAAGCAGCTGGAGCTGTCAGCAGCATCAGTCAGGGCAGGGCTGCATGTTCTGTTTGTGTATGAGAGAGGGTTGAGGGGCATGCGCATGTGTCTATGTATATGTTGTGTGCATGTGCATGTGCATGAATGTGAGAGAGGATGCATATATATGTATGAATGTTCTCATTTTCTTGTGTAAAAATGCTCTGCCAGTCAGGTAGCCTTAAGCCGATTTGGCTGAATTGGGCCCTGCGGCTGGGAGGCCCCCGCACTGTGGCGGAAGGTGGGCTGCCCACAGCTGCAGCCGGCACCCTGCATGGAGGCAGGACTCCATGCAGAGGCCGGCACAGCGAGCGGAGCTTGAGTTTGGCCCGCTTGCCCCTGCGTCTGATTGGCCCAGAAATCGGGCTTCCCGGAAGCAGTTGGTGATGATGTGACAATGCCATCGCGTCACCGCCACCTACTTCTGGGAGAGCACGCTCCATGTCAGGCACGGCTAGACCTGCCACCATTTGTCTGGGTGAGTGGCAGGGCTGCAGTGTGTGTCCCCCCCCCCCCAGAACTGGTCCTTGCAGTGATTAAGGTTAGCCCTGCTGCCAGTTCTTGATTCACTGACTGTCCATCAGTCCACAGACTTTCAGCCTCAGTGTTTCCAGTACAGTATATAAAATGAGTAAACACTTTCTATAGTGCTTTCTAAAAGCTGACTTCATTAATGATATGCTGCATAAGTCTGTATTATTCATGTGACAACATGTAGTATGTGGCTGGGTCACCTGGTGGAGTTATACAGCTGAGGGCCCAATCCTATCCAACTTTCCAGCATTGTTGAAGTCACAATGCAGCCCCGAAGTAAGGGAGCAAATATTCCCTTACCTTGAGGAGGCCTCCATGACTGCCCCACCACCTCAGGATGCAGCGCACACCCTAATGGCACAGCTGCATCAGTGCTGGAAAGGTGAATAGGAGATGGGCTCTTCGTCTTGCTTATGCTTTTGATCCAGTTTGACTCTGGATTATGTCAGGATGAGCTATGTTCACCTGGTATCAATATATGGAAGTATTGTGCACCAATTGCTTGGAGGTAGACCAATGGTCTGCAACAGAGCAGTGGTGAGCGTACACCCCCCGTGGGGGGACCGCTGACGCAACACCCCCCACGTGACGCCACACGCCACACCCACTGGGGGGCATGATGTCATTTTCACGGGTACCGGCGGCAGTGCGGCTTCAATCACCACCACTGCCCAACAAGGGAGAGCCCAACGAGAAGACGGCCAGCGCGAGAAGAGGAATACAGCGGAGGGGACGCACCCAGGAGGCAAGTACGTCCACCCTCCGCCGCCACGTGTGCTTGGGGCCCATGGTCCCCCACCCTACCGCAACAGAGTGTTTTCTAAAACCACTAGGTTCTGCTCCCAAGTGCAAGACTCCACCCTTTGATCCCATCAGGCTTTTCCCCAAGAGCTTCAAACTAAACCAAGTTAGCAATCAGTGGGCTCTTGTCTATCTCAAGAAAAGTGAGGGTGAAGGAAAGTTCTATCTTTGGGAGCATAACCCGCCTCCCCATGCACAGAACTGATGGGGAAGTGTTATAAACTGCTTTAGATTGCAATGCACACAAGACCCGTGAAGTAACTGCCAGCAGCCATTTCTGAACCACTGCCACAAACGGCAGTGTTGTCAGAGGCCTGCTGCTGCAGCTGGCTACCTGTGGGTCCAGGCGGTGGGAGGAACAGGGCAGGGGAGGAATGGAGGAGTGTTTGGGAGGAGGGGGTGGGCGAGAGGTGGAAAGGGGAGGGTGAGGGTGGATCCCAGCAGCTATAGCTTGTGCCAGGGTCCTATCCCTGTTCCCTCTCCCCCTTCCCTCTCCTTTACCCACCTCGGTTCTGCGCTAGTGAAATGGCTGGTGCAGATCTGAGAAGACACATTTGTACAGCAGAGACTTGCCCCATGGTAAGGGAACAAAAGTTTCCTTATCATTATGAGACCTCTGTGATTGCGCCCACACCACCGGATGCAGCGCATAGTCCGTTGGCATGGATGCATCATTGGGGGTGGGGGGCTTAGTTAGGATTGGGCTGCAAATCCCTCTCCATTGTGCATCTCTATACTTGGGGGGAAGGGCAGAGTGCTGCAAAAATATGCTGAAGACACATATTAGGCAGGAATAATGGACACCTTCAATGATTCTCCATATATGGAATTGTATAGCTAGCATACAAACTGTCAACTGTCTTGCAAACCAGATAATGTGTTTTTACTTTTTTTTCAAAAATAGCAGTATTTTAGACTTCATAGTTTCAGAGATATGTTTGACAGTACCAGTATCCACAAAAGGCTCCAATGCTCAGAGTGGCAAAGCTTCTTTGGCAGATGGCTACATGCACCTTCCTTGTGGGACACTAACAGTGCAATCCTAGGCATGTCTACTCAGAAGTAAGTCCTATTGTGTTCAATGGGGCTTACTTCCAGGAAAATGCGCATGAGATTGCAGCCTAAAGGGTTGTGAGAGGAAAGATTTTTCCCTTGTTTGATATTATAGAGCACTGGGTAGGCTGTGTTAGTGCTGGAAGACAAGCTTGCAGTTTTGTTTTAAAATACAAACCTTTTTGCTGAATGACTGTAAATGTATGGAAGTTACATTTTAAAACAAATCATATAAACAAACCACATTAAAAACTATGCACTCTCCAAACAGTGCCAGAGGGAAAAGTCACCATGCCTCAAAATGATACTGAAATCTAAGGAGACAAGACTCTAAATGTTTCAAGCCAATTCCAACCTAATGCATAGTTCACCTGCACAAAGATCCCATTTGAAAAAGAACTCTAGGTTAAAATGAATGCAAAGGAAAGTGACTTTACTGGATGAAGAACCAGCTTTTCCTTCAACCTCTCCTCTGATTGATGTGTGTAAAGCTTGACTAACTGAACTAATACTCCTGGGATCCAGTTTCAGCTGACTGGGTGGTCTGGTCACAAACCCCTATATACACAAGGGATACATTTCAGTCACTGGAAGTGCAGGATGAATTTGCTCAAAAGTGTTACCCTAGCTAAGAGGCACCATACTAAAATTAATTTTAAAAAAGTACACCAGGTCTAGACCATATCTATTCTTGTCAATTCATTAACACAAAATCATCCAGATAGGTCCAGGGGAAAAAAAGAATAAAAAATTAACAAAACTATCTAGGATATTTGAGTTTAAGTATTTGTCTTGTAAATGGACTGAAATATTCAGCTGTATTTATATGCCTTGGAATGTGGCACTGGCTTCGGAATGCTCACATGTGTTTGGCTCCTCTCCCCCCCCCCACTATCCCATTTTCCTAATGCATAGCTCTGCTACATAATCGCCATACTCTTGCAAAGCCATTTGGATACTACCAGGCCTACAATCCTCTACACACCTGAGAGTAAGCTCCATTGAACACAGTGGGGCTTATTTCTGAGTAAACATGCATAGGATTGTACTGTAGGACTATTACTGGTGGAAAGTCATGTGAATTTGAGAATGTGCTTTTGTAGGTGTGCAATACCTTCTGTGTGTATTTCCATTCATTCTCTCACACACTTCCCCAGTCACATATACGCACAACCACACTGACACTATTCACAAGCAACATTAATACACACGTGACTTGCGCTACTGTAAGAGTTCACCAATATTTCAATAGTGCTGCCCATTAACTTCTGCTAAATCCCTGCCACCAACAACATTCAGCTCCATATGCCCCTAGCCCTTGTGTACTAACCTTTTTATAAACCTGTGACCATCTGGAATATTCACTAACATTCCATAACACTTCAGCAGCTGAGTCAATGACTTGCTGAAATGAACTGAGGTCAATGCCTATGGAAGCTTCAAAAACTGTATCCTGTATTTACTTACATTTTTAAAAATGTTGTGACAACTTGCCCCAAACATTTATTTATTTTTTGCATATCTGCATGCTCTGTGCTTTAACTATATCTTTGTTAATTTTTTTATATCTGTAGAGTTTTTAAAAATTATCTAAAGTTTGTTTTGACTTCAGAAATAGACATATAGATGTTTTCATCACAGAGCGACAGTATATTTCGACAGTATACATCACAAAGTGACAGTATATTTAGGGTTAAACAGAGGTAACCCCAAAGAACAAGCGTACCTTTCAGCCAGCAAACCTTTTCTTCCAATAGATTTAATGAACAGAAGAAGAAAAAAATATGCTAGGTCTTTGTCTCCTACGGAATGTTCTGTTAGCGTTTATAAGTAAGTTTTATAGAATACCACAAATATGAAATGTGTGGTGCTCATTTTAACATTACTAGTACAGCATGTTATTGACCATCTAATTATGCTGAATTCCATTTATAAACATAGCTAACCACTAAGTTTATGGAGACTTTTTGAGCTGCTTTAATAGAATATTGATTGAGAGCAAGGTTTGAGTGGGCTGCCATTGAATTGTGTAATGGCATACAAAAGGCAAGGTCACTGCAACAGTGCGTTCTAAGCCTGCAGTCTTTTTGTATTATATTTTCTTTTTTGCTTCCTTCTTTTCATATCCAAACTTGAATTGTAGATTTTGGATGGCAGCGCTCTGCTATTCAATATGATGTTAGCATCTTTAGTGTTTATGTTCATGCTGCCGATTCTTAACTACCATTCGTACAATATTGATTAGTACAGCCGAAAATTCACAGGCCTGTATATGGGGAAACAGCATAGCTATATTATTGCAGTAGAACCTAAGAGATACAAACCCTGCAAATGTGCCAGCTGGTCAATCAGCCTCTCATTCTCAGCACACTTCTACTTGTACAAAACTCAGCAAGCCTGCACACACATGAATATGGCTAGGCTGCTTAAACCCAACTGAAGTCAATGAGAGTTTAGCAGCCTGGGTCTGGGTGCATAATTACAGCCAACATGTGGATACGATGAAATAGTGAACCCCTTACACTGCTGCTTCACTTGTTTAAATAAATAACAGCCCAATCCTGACAAAAGGATCCTATTCTTGTTACGGGCTGATCGAGATCGACCCGGAGGTCTACTTGGGGGAAGGGGATGTTCGCCAGCTATTTAGCTGGTGGAAGTAAGAGGAGGCTGTGTAATGGCCACGCTGGCCGGGACGGGGATATGGTGGCTGCCATCCCCACCCCCTCCCAGGCTGGCTCGGCCAATGGCTCCCTTCCCTCGCCACCCAGATTGCCCCCGTGCCCACTGCGGGATCTCTTACCTGACTCCGGCGGCTACAGGGGCGATCTGGCAGTGGAATAAAGGCTGACGGCCTTGTGCCGGCGGCCCTTACTCCTGAGTCATCGCAAACATGCTTTCTGGCATGTTTGCAACAGCTTCCGACAGCGGAGCGCTCGCTCTGCCGCCGTCGAGTTCGTCAGGACTGCGCTGTAAGTCTGGGTCTCAAGTTTGCTTGGAAGCCATCTCCTTTACCTTGAGAACTCTGCTGTTCAGTCCCAGAAGCGTGAGGGTCGGTTGCAGTTACAAACTCTGCACACACACCCAGGTAGGCACTCATTACTTCACTTGTTCTAGGCACTGAAACAGGTTTTAAAGTTAAATCCTAGTGAGACTTGTCTAAGGTAAAATCCTGCTTGCTGTTTCTATCTAATCTACATAACAGAAACACCGGAAAGCTGCACTAGCACTCATTCTCTTTGATCAGTTACTAATATGTGGAACCCATTCTGCATCTTTAAAGTTACAGTGATGGGCAGCCCAATCCTCCCTAACTTTGCTGAGGGATCCAGCGAGGCCAGCACAGGCAACGCTGGATCCTGAGTGCAAAAGGAACTGGGAAGTCCCCTTGGGGAAAGGGAACTTTTGTTCCTTTACCCCAGGTAAAGGCCCAGCCCCCGCTAAGGGTCTCCTCAGATCTGTGCCAGCTATTTAGCTGGTGCAAATCTGGGAGCCCCGTGTAAGAGCAACAGGCCGGGGGGGGGCAGGATTCGGTGTGCGCCTAAGTGCACAAGACCTACCTGCCATACAGGGCTGGGCCAATCTCTGTACAGATAACTCTATAAATGGCAGATTAGGACTAGCAGGATCCATTCAAACAGGACATGAGCAAAGCTGCTGTTTGGACCCAGCCTAATAAAGCTTCTGGTTCAGAAGGTCATAAAGGAGGAGGTTTCACCTTCCAAAGTAATTGTGGGAGTCATGCTGTACATGAGAGATCACTGTCATCTTCATTGCTTTAGCAACAATGATTCATGCTGTACAGTGAGATAATTATTGCAAGTTTCAAACACTAGGGTGCCACCTCATGCCAATCTAAGATGCTTTACATTTCGTTCTGTTTTTTATTGCCAGGGACTCAACATACAGTACACCTGTTTATGTGGCTAGGACAACAGGTTCCTACAACCTGTTTTAAATTATGCTGCTAGCCACAGCCTGCACCATGCTTGCAGATCAGCCCCCTTCCAATGAAATGAATGGGAAAGTTGTTTCAGAGGAACAGCTCCATATGTGTACTGGAGACAAAGACTGATTGCTACTTGACATTGTTATATTTCTTTATTTAAAAAGATTTTTATCCTGCCTTTCCAATAAATGCTCACATTGATTAAGTTGTTAATCCCCTTTCCCCCTCCCCCCAAAAATTATAAACACCAAACACATTCTGGCAATAGCATTCATCAATTGGCAGCAACGTTTAGAGCCAGGTTAGATTTTCAACAGTTTTTCACTATAGACGAAAACCAGAACAAAGACTAGTTTAGCTGTAATTGTAGCAGAGGCATGGCTGTGAGACAATGGAGTTCATGTCTCCTTGGACTGCCTGGATTATGTCATAGTAAAATACAATCAAGGCACCTTTGATCAATGGAACAGGGTGGTGACAGGTACTCCTAATTCACTGTTGTTAGTGAATATTGACAAGCTGGTAATGATCATACTGCAGCATGTCATTCAGACTAAGGACATTAGCATTCTTTAAAGGTCAAAAGTAATGGCTTTAAAAAAGGCAGAATTCCATGCAACTCAGGCCTCAGAAATCTGAAGTTGCAGCTATACGTGAGGTACGTAAAAAGCATGAGAGCCATCATCTCTCACAGACTGCCCATGAAACTGCATTTCTGCATGAACTTGTACTTGCGCATTAAGTATTGCATAATACAGAGACTGAACATATGGCTACAAAGGTGGCATGTATCCAATGCGCGTGCTATTGTGCAAAAAGAGGTTCATTCATAAAAGTCCGATGAAAATCAATATACTAAGTTTGAGAAGAGATAGAAACTGGTTCTGAAGGCATTTACCAGCAATTTAGTTTATTTTTAGACATTTCTACTCCACCTTTCCTAGCCTAACAGGAAAGTACTAGGTGGCTTATGACATCAAAATAAGAACCAATAAAGCAAGAATAAAACAACATCAGTCCAAATAAAGAAAAAAAAACAAAGTAACAAGAAATTAAGCAACAACATACCAACAAACAAACAACAAAATCTTCAGCACAGAACACCCCCCCCCCCCCAAAAAAAAATCAATTAAAGGCTCAGTGGAATAATAATAAAAAAGCCTTAACTTCACTTTGGAACACCAGCACAGAAGAGGCAGTCCTAACCACAACTGGGAGTGAGTTCCACAGGTTCTGCAACAGAGTTCGCTTTGATGATCTTAAGAGGTGGGCAGAGTCATATGGGGACTGATGGTCCTTCAGGTATTTAGGACCAAAACAATTAAAGGCTTTATAGGTCATCACCAGCACTTTGAATGACACCTGGAAACCCACAGGCAGCCAATGAAGTTGATATAGCAGGGGTGTGACATGGTCATGACCCATAGCCCCAGTCAACAACCTGGTGGCTCCATTCTGTACCAGCTGCAGTTTTCATAATGCTTGTTACAATAGTACAGTCTCAATATCAACAGGACATGGGTAACCATAGTCTGGTCTGATCTCAAAAAGGATGCAGCTGGTGCTTACGCCAGCTAAAGGTGCTCCAGGTCACAATCATCCCCTGAACCTCCAGATTCAGAGCACCCCCAAATGCAAACCAGATACTTCAAGAGGAGTGCAACCTCATCCAGAACAAGTTGACAAATTAATTCCCAGGTCGCAGATCTCCACACTAATAGCACTTGTACTTTGTCCAAATTTAATTTCAGTTTGTTAGCCCTCATTCAGCCCATCACCAACACAAGTCACTGATGTAGAACTTCTACAGCCTCCATGGCTAAAGATGGAAGAGATAGAGTTGGGTGTAATCCGAATATGGGTTCGGACTCCCAAATCCTACTCCCAAACTCCAGATTATCTCTCCCAGTGGCTTCATGTAGATGTTAAAAAGCACAGAGCACAGAACAGACCCCTGAGGGCACAAAAGAACAAGGGCCAAAGTGTTCAACAAGAGTTCCCCAGCAACAGCATTGGGTTATGAAATCATTTGGAAGTCCAATCCTATAGGCTAATTTAGTTGGGGCTAACATGCCACTACCATGCATTGATTTGCACTACCACAACTAAGGCAGCATTCTAGGTCTGACAAATGGACAAGAGCCACTATTTATATTTCCTTCCAGCATGCCTACAAATTCCCAAGCACTTTCTATTAAGAAAACCACAGACAAAACTTTTGTCAACTTTCATTTCAGTTCTCAGGGTTCTTCATGGTCGCGCAGTTGGCGACTCTGGTCCCTGCTGCTTCAACACAGTGTATCACAGTATTTTTATGATACATCGACACTTTCTTTACAGCTCTTTCTGGGACAATGGTGATGATGGCCATTGCTATACCAGAATCCTGTCTGGGAACAGCTTGTGCCACCAATGTAACATCACAAATCACAGTATCAGAGGTTATATCTGCCTTTATGATTGCCTTTCCAATGTAGAAATTTGTGAGATTAATAGGTTGCAGAATTAATAATATATTAGAGGGAGGTCCCCGTATCTCCATGGATTCACTTATCGGCAAATTGCGGAGGCCCCCCACGCATTACCTTTCCTTTAGCTGATATTGCTGGCACCAGGTCAGGGGGCTTCTTGAGTCGCAAAAACTCTATAAGCAGCAAGCAAGCTGCTTATAGCAACGAAACAGGCATGCAGCCTGTGTACTAGAAAGTCTCCGTTTAAACAGGAAGTAGGAACGGAACGGAGACTTTCTGCTTATAGTGTTTTTGTGACTCACGAAGTCCTCTGACCTGGTGCCAGAGATATCAACTAAAGGAAAGTTAATGAGTGCGAGGGGGCGCGTGCGCAGGCCCCCTCAGCCCTCACAATTTGCGGGAGGACAGAAACCTATCTGCCGCGGATACTGGGACCCTACAGTATTATATATAATTTCATACTGTATATAATGTATATATTATATATTTGTGCAAAATCAGGACCTTTTTACTTTAACAATGCAAGATAAAACGCTTTCCCCAGCTAATGAAAAATACACCGCATTTTGCTCATGCATGGTGTGGGGAAAAGGAGAAAGAACAATCAGCTTTGAAAAGCTACTGTTATGGTAATAATGGAGGGTGCAGAAATCAAAAAAAGGTATTAGTCACATTAAATATTATAAAATATCAAGTAAAGATACTTACTTTGTGAGACCCTTACTAACTCAGTCACACTGAAAACACCTGATGTGACAAAACTGTCTTGGAAGCCCAAATGTCCTAGAAAACACAAGAACATTATAGATGTGGTTAATGTTATGCACTTAATGACAATATTCTCAAATACTTCAGTATTTGTTTAAGGTGAACAAAATGGAATATTTAATTTTCCACTTATAACTAATTGCTGTTTAGTTAGGTAGGTCTATGGTTAGAGTTTAAGAACATTAATGTGACACATTAACTGGGAAAACAGTATACATTAAAGTATCACAGCTGGAAATCTGAAACAAAAGAAGCCCATTTTAATAAGTTACCTCAGATGACCCTAACGACTTAACAATTGAAATTAAAATACTGTACCTAGGAATCAGACGGGACAGCTAAGTTCTATAATCGTTTTAAACATTATTCTCTAAAGAAACATCTGATCAGGATTATCTACTCATTCATTCAAACAAAACAAGATTTAAAGATGTACTCTTCATTTTCTAAGGTTACATTAGGGAAATCTTAAAATAGCAGCTGTTAAGAAACATCTTGAAAAATGAATGCTTTTCACATAAAAAGAAAAAAATCTCTTTAAAACAAGCTTTTCAAAAGAGAAACCAAATCTTTGCATTAGAAAGCTTTAATTCTAATCCTCTGAATTTCTTTAAGAGACAAGGCGTATGGTTGCTTGCTGGTTTCATTTGTGTAAAGGATATTTTATATCAAAATGTTATTACACTTCCCATAACAGTATTTCCCTTTTTCTATGAAAACATGTCTATCATCAAATGTTAATTTAATTTTCTGGGTATAATCAATTACAAAACAAGAAGCCTTCAAACTGCAAATCGGGCACAAGAAATTCTGCTGAACCAGATATTACAGTTCATACAGTATGTATCAGGACTTCAATTAGAGGTCTGTAGCTGATAGGCCAGCATGACCTATTGCTTTTGAAATAAGGGTCAAAGAAATCTGAGGATAAAGGGATTATTGAAAGAACTGTAAAGTCGTTCTTGTCCGTAGGATAAGTGGCATACCTTTTAAGGTTGTTCTAATTAAGGTGACCACTTCTAACACATGCACATATATTATTACTGAAATTACTATAAAATTTCCGTAAGCCCAGACATAGTAAACTGCGTGTTACAGACAGCTTGATTTCATTATATTTATTTACAAACTACAAAAAGAAACAATTGATGTATGTACTTAAGTTCTTTATTATGTATTTTATATTGCACAACATACCACACTTCTGTATACTTTTAGGCACGTACAGAAAGATATACACAATTTTACATTTTTTTGACTAGCAAGGATGAAATCAAACCAGAATGATTTATTGATTTATCAAAAAGTAAAATGGCAGGTCCATTACTCTGAAAGGGTTTCAGTATCAATAGCATTATTGGAAGCAGTCTGTGTACCTTCTTTATTCAGGCAACATGTTCAAGCTGATTTTACAATAAATAATGTAGTGCTTGAAGCACATTTCTGCAACCCACAGGCACCAGCTAGGATCCTGAATTTGCCAGCATTCTTTTTAGTCCTACCACCCATGGTTGCAGAGTTTGCAAATATGATGGCAATGAACACTAAAGCAAGAAGAAGGGTGTGGATACAACTATGTTTAGGTAATGCTTCTCCAGGACGCCCAGTTAGCCTGAAGGACACAGCTTTGAGGACTAAATTCTGAAAATAATGATCAATGATCCCTGAAAGGCTTTAGTATTGTGAACTGCATCTACAATTCATAAATTGCAGGGGGGGGATTTACGGAGGCCTCCTCAAGGTAAGGAAACATTTGTTCCCTTATCATGGGGTTGCATTGTGGCTGCATCAGCGCTGGAAATTTGGATAGGATTGGGCCCTTCCTTAACTCAAAACTGACTGATAAGACTGATTGTTCTGAGAGCCAATGAGGCATTGTTATGACACAGCATGGAACTAATAAGGTGTTAGAATGAGTCAGCTTTCATTTCGATGTATCAGAGCTAATACTAGAACTCTTATTTAGTTGTGCGAGTGTCAGCATGTTGGCCACTGGTTTTTTGTTAGTTACCGATCTGTGTGTGTGACCTGTACTGTTATATATTCGGACAAATAATGTTAATGGGGGCGACACTATGAGTTACCGTCCTGGATGACACCAACCCTAGTGACATCAGTGGGTGATGCAATGAGCTCTTGCACCAGGTGATGCAAACCCTAATGACGGCTCTGTTACTCCCCCCATAAGTTATGCACATGCTCATAGTCTTAAAAGGACTGCTGAATATCAGCCTTGAATATATTTTGGTTTGTGAGCATACCCAGTAATTATGCACCCTCACCTACATTATTCATGGTCTTTCTACACATTCTCCACACTATGAGCACATGCTTTAATTATGGATATTTTTTGTAATATCCACAAACAAATATATAAGTGTACAGCAATTATTATAAAGTGAAACTGTTAGCATTTATTGCACAACTTGCAAATATTGCTTTTGTGTATCACAAGGTAGTGCCAGCACTGAAAAACCTTACCATATAAAGTATCTCACTACACAGAGACATCTTAAAACCTTAAAATAGTAATGATCAATTAGAACCTCAAGCCTATTAACCAAATTCCCGATTAGAAAGAAAAGCCTTCCCTACTCTAACTGCAACTTGATTCCTCTTGGTTTTATCCCCTACCTAGATAATCCTCTGTTTCACAAACAATGTCAGGCAAGTAACTTCTAATAATACATACAAAATAAGTGTCTATGACACTGGTTATAGGAACACCTTTAAGAGGTCATTGAAAAGATTTCCAATCTACCTAATAGTAGACTACGACTGCAATCCTGTATACATGTACCTCAGCGTAGGTCCCACTGATCTCAGTGGCACTTACTTCTGAGTAGACATGCATGAGATTGCTCTACTAGTAAGTATTAACCATATGCTTTGATGTGGCACTTAAACTAGAGTAGATATGAAATAGACCAAGTTTATTATATTTCAGAATTTAATTTGTGTGGTCAGGTACTTTTAACACTTTGTAAAGTTTGCTGCGTTCATGTATTTTAATGTATTTCACATTTTGGCTCTTTACTATTCTTTACTTATACAGTACTCGTACTGTTCGTTAGACATATTTTACTAGTAGCCTATATCAGACAATTACAGTGCAATCCTATGCACAATTACGCCGGGGCAGCACGCACTCCACCGGCGCAGGGTGTCGTAAATGCGCCGTAAAGCATGTTTATGGCACCGAGAGTAAGGGACGCTGGTGCAGGGGCCGGCGACCCTTACCCGGCTGATCCGCCGTCCCCACGTCCGCCGAAGCAGGTAAGACCTACACCGGCTGGGGCAGGGGGAGGGCGGTCCAGGTGGCGAGGGGGCAGCCATTGGGCCTGGAGTGCCATTGGGCTTCCCGGGCCTGGAGAGGGTGGGGATATCGGCGGTGAGATACACCAATATCCCAAACCCTCTCCCGGCGTGGCTTTACACGAGCGTCACGAATGTGCACGAGCTCCAGAGCTCGCGTACGTATGAGGGGCCTCCCGCCGCTTACACCGGGGGAAGGGTACGATCGTCCCCTTCTCCTAAGTTGGAACTCGATAGGATATGGCACTGTATCCTACACAGGATTGGGCTGCTAAAGAAATAATATGAATGAGAGAATCAGAATGCTTTTTACAAGTACACATGAACAAACAAGGCTGCCTTGAACTATCTCAGACCATTGATCCATCTAGGTGAGAACTGTCACAGAGAACTGTACAGTGACTGGCAGCAGTTCTCCAGTGTTTCAGAAAGGAGCGTTCCCATCCCAGCCCTATCCAATGATGCCAGGAATTGAAGCACAGATAAACATGAAATGCACAGCACAGTCCTAACTGCTGCCTTATGTCAGCAGAATAGAGCTCTGCTGTCGTAAATGGCCATACAGCTGTGCGCGCAGTGCGTCGCTGCCAGCCATTTTGGAGCTGCTGCCACAAACAGTGTTGGTGGCCAGCTACCGCTACTGGCCACCTATAGGAGTGCAGGTAAGCTGACATGGAGGACAGGCAGTGGGAAGAATGAGGCGGGGAGGGGTAGGAAAGGGGAGTTTCTGGGCTGGGAGTGGGGAGGGCAGAACGGAGGGCAGAGAGAGTGGATCCCAGCAGCAGCGACTTGCACCAAAATTCCTCTCCCCCATTCCCTCTCCCCTTTACTCTCCTCAGATTTATGGCACTAAAATAGCAGGCACAGATCCATTTGGGAAGCAGAGGCCTACCCCGAGGTAAGGGAATGCATGTTCCCTTACCTTGAGGAGACCTCTGTGACTGCCCCCAACCCCAGGATGCAGGGGACAGCCCGTTGGCGCAGCTGCATCAGCGCCAGGGGAGTTAGCATTGGGCTCTAAATGAACAAAAAATTGAACAAACTACAAAATTACAAACTACTGACTATAATACCAGAGAATTAAAAAAAACCCTAAAATTCAAATCTCAAGCAAACGTATTCTGTGTGGAATCTGGATTCTATTGTCTATTCTGTAACAATGTACACTGGTGGTCCCGAACCTTCAGGCGCTGGTGGGCACCATGGGTAGTAGGGGTGGTCAGGGACACAACTTGCAGTGGTGCCGTCCTCTTTGTACTGCTACTGCCTCCTCTGCAACCCTCTTCCACTCCGCCCCCCCCCATCTCGCCACCTGGCCAGGAAGACGAGGGAGCAGAAGAGAAAGTGCGGGAGATGCTCCACCTCTGCCTTTCTTGCACTCGGCAGAATAGGCCAGGCAGAGGAGGGAGTGAAAGGGGATGGTGGAGGAGATGGTGGCAGCAGGGCCAGCCACACCTGTACAGATATACATGTGCTCACATATGCTGCAGATAACATGCTATCCTTAGTTAAATATTATTGATTGTATTTATATACTGTACTGCCTTTGTTCTATAGACACTCAAGACCACACAAATGCTCAATCCTAGTCTGCAGCAGCACTGCAGTCTCAGTGCTGGCCTAGGATGTCGCAAACATGTCATAAAGCACATCTGCGGCACCTGGCGAGTCGGAGGCGCTGGCTAAAGACACGAGGGGCCAACACCGTGGAGCAGGTACGTCCTTCTCCAAGCAGCACTGGGGCTGGGTGGAGAGGGGGCGGATCAATTTAGAGCCTTGTCAGACAGCATATCCTATCCACCCTCCCAGGCTTGCAGCCCCAACACGGGGCTTCTCAGGTCAGCACCAGCAAATTAGGTGGCACTGACCCAAGTAGCCCCATAATTTTTTGTGTGACTTACTCAAAATATATAAACATTTTAAGATTAATTTAGACCAGTGATTCTCAAACTTTTTGGTCTCACTCTGAAGCCCTTTACAGAAGTGTAATGCATGTGCAGGGTCTCGGGGAGCCCAACAGGCAAAGAGCTGGAACAGGAGGGGAATCAGGAAGGAGAGCCATGAACAGGGGACACTGGTGGGATGGATGGATGGATGAGCAAACCAGGTAGGGGGCAGATGGCAACCAATTAAGGTGTGCTCGTGGAGCCCCTGAAGGGGTCTCAGGGAGCCTCAGGGCTCCTAGGAGCATAGTTTGAGAAACGCTGATTCACGGCGCAATCCTGTCTTAAGTCCAGACCGGCAGAGCAACTGCTCCGTTGGTCTAGGGCAAGGGTGGGGAACCGGCGGCCCGCAGGCCGGATCTGGCCCCCGGGGCGATCCGGTCCAGCCCCCGTGAGCCTGGACCCGATTCCATTCGGTCCGGCCCGTGCGGGCTCGGACCGGAGGCTCCGGAGGCCGCGTTCACCTCACTCGACTTTTCAAACCCTCCCGGCTGTTAGAGACATGCGCAGAAACAGCCGGGTTGAGGAGTCGCGCGACTCCTTCTCAACCCGGCTGTTCTGCGCATGTCTCTAACAGCCGGGAGGGTTTGAAAAGAGCTGGGTGAGGTGAGCGTGTGCGGCCGCCGCCAGCGGCGGCGGTGGCTGAAGAGAAGAGAAGGTAAGGAGGAGAGCGATGGGGGTGGGCGCTTGCCAGGTGGGTGGGAGAGCCAGTGGTGGGTGGGAGGGAGCGAGCAAGCGGTGGGTGGGAGAGCGGTGGGTGGGAGGTAAATTCGCGCGCGGGGGGGTAAATTTGCGGGGGGGGGGGAATCGGCCGGCCTAATGGCCAGCCCGCAGCAAGTTTTCCCTATGGGAAAATGGCCCCCCACCGCAAATAGGTTCCCCACCCCTGGTCTAGGGTGTCGCAAACTTGCTGTAAGGCACGTTTTGCGGCACCTAGAGAGTAAGTGGGGCCGGTGGAGAGGCTTGGGCAGCTCCTCCGGCGCCGAAGACCTTAGCAGTGCCGCAGCGGAGAGATGAGTCCCTGCCAGGCAGTGGAGGAGCAGGGGGAGGGCGGAATGGGGCAATGCAGGGTTCTATTCCTTCCTTTTCAAGAATTATACATCACTGGGAATGTAATAAAGGGATGCCACTTTTCCAGGTGCTCTTCTTTAATTGACATTTTCTTTTCATTTAAGTTCAGCATTTCACCAATAATTAACCATAGCTGTTTTATTACTCAGGCAAAGGAAGCATTCCCTTTCAAAATTATAACAAGGCCACTGAGTCCAAATGCTAACATTAGCTTGCATGTCCAGTTTTAGAAGACAGATTTTTTGACCCATCAGAAAATTCTTTGTAGAATACAGGCGAATGAATTAGACTATCCAAGGCATATCATGTCACTACAATAGAAGGACCCCTTAAAGATTTTAAAGTCATGTAATACAATTCTAGGCTGGATCCTTCTTGTTGAAAAAAGCAAAATACAAGTGGCTGAGAGAAAAAAAGGACTAATATTTGACAACACAAATCAGCATAACCTTTTAACTGCAGCAGTCATGGATGACTGCCCTTTGACCTGGAGAGATTATGTAGGATTTCAATGACAACAGCTGGAAGTGAGCATGTGTGAATAGAGGACACAAAATCTGAGGCCTCATACAAAAAGCTGCCCAGATCAGAGCATTGATTAGAAATTGTTTCCTGGTCCCAGCTTAACAGAGTATACAGTAATAATGAAAGTTTTTGTTAACTCTTTATACTATGCAAAATTAGTGGAAATTCTTTCTTTGTAAATTTTATAAATCTATTGTACGATTTTACAAATCTTTGTAAAAAAAGTTTTACAAAATATTTTGGGATATTTTACAATTGAGATATTTTAAATAATTGCAAACATTGTAGCAAGTCTTCTACCAGAATTGCATGCTAGTCTGTGCACGATTTAGTCAAAGCCGGTATTTCTTCAAATACGGTATTTCTTCAGAATTCCCAATGAATTTGATGGGCCTTGTAAGTATGTTTAGAATTGCAGCTAAAATTTTAATTCAAAATTGTTTGTAGTTTTTCAAAGGTTACTGGATCATATTTTACAAAAACAATAAATACAAATGTGCAAAAAAAATACTTGAAATGAAAAATGATAAATTAAGGACACTTGTCTTTTCTTTACATTGTCTCGGGTACTGGATAACTTGACAAAATTAACAAATTATCACCTGAAGTAAACTTAATCCAAGCAGAGGTGCTGGATATCAGAAGAAAGTTGATTCTCAAGTGGGTTTACAAACTGTTGTGGGTGGAGTTGCACTCTTGGATCACGTTGGCAGTCAGGGGGTGCTTCTGAACGCAGCCTTACTAGGTATGCAGGTAGCAGCTGTGACTAGAAGCATTTTTGCCCAGCTTCAGGCAACTATGGCCCTTCCTGAAGAAAGCAGATCTGGCTACAGTGATCCATGCCTGAGGTCCCAATCCTATCCTTCTCCCCCCCCCCCCACCGATGCACCTGTGCTGCCGGAGTGTGCACTGTATCCTCCAGGCAGGGGCAGTCCCGGAGGTCTCCTCTGGGCAAGGGAACATTTGTTCCCTTACTTGGGGGAAAGCTTCTGGTGCCAGAACAGGTCTACTCATACCTGAGCCAGCTATATCACTGTCACAAGTTTGAGTGGATCCAGGAAGGTGGAATGAGGCCCAGAACGGAGATAGGATAGCAGTGGCACCGCTGCTGCCGATATTGCTCCCTTCCAATCCTCATTCAGCCCCATTCCACTTCATCTCTGTGCTGACTTACCAGCACAGGGGGATGCAATAGATCATCTGGCGGGCAGCCACTTGTGGCAGTGGTCCGGTTGCTCTTGGCGGCAGGTTGCATTTGTGACTGCCATAAGGCACCTTACGCCACAGCAAAATATTGGGCTGTTAGTCACATTGTGTTTAGACAATTGTAACACACTCTACATGGGGCTGCCCTTGAAGACTGTCTGGAAAATGCAGTTTGTGCAAAATGCGGTGGCCACAGTGCTTTCAGGTGCCCAGTGGTTGGAGAATATTACAACTGAGCTCCATGAGTTGCACTGCCATTGTGCTTCTAGACACAATTTAAGGTGATAGCTATTACCTACATAGCCCTACTTGGCTTGGACCCTGAGGAACTGATGAATCATTCCCTCCCGCAGCAGCCTACCTGCATTCTGCAGTCATCATTGGAGTTTCTAGTTCACATTCTGACAGAAGTACAGTTAGTGGGGACACAAGACAGGGCCTTGTCAATGGTGACCTCCCAACGTTGAAACTCCCTTCCCTGGGAGGCCCAGCTAGCTCCTCACTGTCCATTTTCAAGTTGGCTGTTAAGACCTTCTTTGCAGTTAGCTTTTTCTTGAGTGCGCTGGGTGTTCTTGCTTTTTGTTTGCCTGCTTGCCTCTGTTTTGATTATTTGGTCGTTATGATTTTGGTTTTTAATTTTTTTTTATTGTTTTATGAAACGACTGTAAGCTGCCTTGGTGGTCCACATACTGGGCCTGAAAGGTAGCCTAAAACTATTTTAAATAAATTAATACAATGAATGAAGTGGAACTTTATACCTTGAGTACTAATTCATTCTGAAACATTCCATGCAGGATTTGGGATCTACAAGTGGATCATGGGGGCCTCTTTAATATGAGCAGCCCATAGACTTGAAGCATTTGGGGGAGACAATATGCCAGCAAGGTCTAGGAGAGAAGCGGCACTGCTTTGTACTGACATAGACCTACGGTAGTCTCAGTGAGGTCAGAAACCTGTGACTGGGCTGTACCACTTGTAATTACAGGGGGAGCCTCATATGACTAAATGCCCCAGAATACAAAATGAATCAAAACCTTAAATCACGGCCACAGAAAACTAGATGTCAGGGAGAAAGGTTGTAGTCTACCCTTCTCCCCAATATGCAATTTTTGTGTGTGTGGCATGGAGAAACATTTCATCATGTGACCTGCCAGTGGCAGTCTCAAATGGTGCAACCCAGGTTGAACCCAGATATCAACCCAGATATTTGAGACATAGGAAGGAGTCGTCTGTTCAAGGTCTGTTCATATGAAGGTGTCTTATGCAGACCAGCAGATTCTTTCCAAGGTTTCAGGCAAAAGTCTCTTCTACTGAGGATGCTAGGGATTGAACCTAAAGCCTGCTGTATGCTACAACATGGTCAATCACTCAACCGAAGGGCAAGACCGGGTGGCCTTCGAGCCAAAAGCAATGTGCCAACTAATCTAGCAACAAGGTTAGTCACAGAAAAATGGAGGAAGATGCTGGAATTTAGGGACAATGCCTTGCATGTGGAAAGCCAAAAATTGCAAAGTCAGTTTTTCAGGCTACTCTTTTAATTAACTGATCAATTGATTGATTGATTAATATTCAGGCTAATAAATATTCTTAGAACTGTAGATTTAAAAAATTAATATGAAAACAGGTGTATTAAGCATGTTTCTATTTATTATAATATAATATTAAAAAAAACTCAATCAGTACTTTTATGGTGAAATAAAAATTATTCACCATTAGAAAAATCAACAGGATAAATAGTTTTTAGGGTTCCGCATCTCTGAAAACAACAGATGTCTTAAGTTAGTGTATTTAGCTTCCCCCCCTTATTTTTCATATTTTCAATCCAAAAAGGAAATGTTAAAAGAGGAAACGTAATTATAAATAGTCATATTCATTTGGCAGGTTAGAGTATAACACATTCTTCAAAACCCTTCAAAATAAATGAGATGGAATCTACAGAAGGCTAATCATTTTGGAATATTTATGGCTTCTGAAAAGAGAGTAATAAAAAGAAAAGCCACCCTAAGAAAATAATAAAAATGAGTTATTTATCTTCATTTTCTTATCACCTTTGCCATAATTCTTTTGGTTGATTACAACAAAAAAACGTAACTGTAATCTCCAAGATTGCTGCAGTGACTTCTTAAATGCAGTTTTAGAGACCCGGAACCAGCTCAGTGATAGAATCAACACATAAATGAATAGCTAGATAATTGTGGGCAGGCTTGGATATATAGTGCTTACTTAGTGGTGGAGCTGGTTCCATAGGATGCTGTAGCTTAGGGTCTTTCTGCACATTAAATGGCAGCAAGCCTGGGTTTGTACCTCAGTGGAAACTTGATAGGAAGTTGCAGGTACTTCTGTCTCTCTTGTTGGTATATTTGAAGGACACTCACCCTTCCGGACTTGTGTTACAGTGCAATCCTATCCAATTTTCACCACCAGTGTAACCAGCGGTGCAGTGAGACTGGGAGGCCCCAGAACGGAAAGGGGATTCAAATCCCCTCCAAAGGGGGATTCAAAGGGGATTTAAATTTCGCATTCCTTGCAAAGCCTCCCGCCTTGCCCTCCCCCGCTGGTTACACCGGTGGTGTAAATTGGATAGGATTGCGCTGTTAGTCTACTAACCTTAGGCCCAACTATATGCAGTTGGAGTTGGGTAGGTGTACCATTCGTCCCGGATTTTCCGGGACAGTTCCGGAAATCAACCTCGATTCCCGGAAAAGTCCTGGAAGGATTTCGGGCCGTTTGGAAGCTGCCACAAGGTCGCAGCCATTTTAATTTTAATTAAACTTTCCTTTTTCTGGGCGCCGCCATCTTGGATTTCACGAAATCTCACGAGATTCAAGATGTCGACACCCAAATCTCGTGAGGGCATCTTGCTCAGCCGCACAGCCTGCTCTTGCCCAGCCTTTCGACCCGCTCTCGCCCGGACGAGAGCGGGCCGAGCGGCCGGGCAAGAGCGCGGCGCCGGAGGCACCGGTCCGGCTGCGCTCGGCCAGATCGGTGTCTCCGGAGCCGCGCTTGGCCAGCCATTCGGCCCGCTCTCACCCGGGCGAGAGCGGGCTGAGTGGCCGGGCAACAGCACGGCGCCGGAGGCACTGGTCCGGAGTGCGGCACCCGCTCTCGTCGGTGGGAAGAAGAGAAGAAGCAGCAGCATGACGAATCAAAAGGTAAGGTAAGTCAATTAAATTAATTTTACTAGGAAAATAATGAATTAAAAATTGCAGCCACGTTTAGCGCCCCCTTCCTCTTTTAATTAATTATTTGATTATTGGTTTAATTAATTAACTAATTAAAATCACACCCCAAGAATAAAAAAGATTTTTATTTGAATTCTTGGTTTAATTAATTAATTAGTGGGGGTAGTGGGGGGTGTCCCGGTTGAAAGCTGGGGAAATCTGGTACGCCTAGAGTTGGGTCATGTGTAATTTCCCTCCATTTCAAAAACAAACATAAAACATTATGGGTGACGTATCATACAGGGGAGCGCTCACGCAATGAGGGCTACTGCAAAGTATCTTCCCTGCCGTCTCTTCACTTCTGAAGATCTTTGAGCCTCCTGAAAAGTTACCGCTGACAGGGATCCTTGGCAATGCTGTGAGGGGTGTTAGGGCGAGGACTGAATACTTGGAAACCATGAGCAGAGCTGAACCTGCACATGGACACGGCAGTTTGCTTTGAAAGATATACTGGGGGAGGGGCAAGGGGGGATCTTTTAAATTCTTTTCTCCTCCAGTTGTTTGTCTCCTTAAAACTGCTTCCCCTGAGCTGCTTTCCCTCATGGAGGAAAAAGCAGTGGTCTGTGTTCATGAGGAGATTTTCAGCTGAAAAGGCCTATTCCGCCACTTCCATCCCCACCCATGTGGCTGGATTTTCTGAAACAAATTGCAGCCCTGTACTACATGAGAAGAAAACAGCACCTGAAGAAGTGTCTTGTGCAGTTAGGTCCTTATATGTATATACATCTAGAAACGTAGTGTGTGATTTGGCTTAATCATCAACATTAAATATGCACTGGATCGAAATGATGAATTCTAGCATACCGAAGGTTTTAGTAGCGCTACATATTTGCAGCGGTAGGCCTGGCACATTCTCAGCCTAAAACCACTGCAGCCTATCTTCCATCCCGTTTCTACCTTGTAGCAGCCAGGATGAGAAAGAGAAAGAAAAAGGGAACGTGTCTCCTTGCACAAGTTAATCAAGTGTGACCATATTCTCAACACGGCCAAATCAGGTCTTAAATATATCAGAGCCATGCCAGATTTCAGACTACAATCACTATTTAAACCTTCCAGAGAGCTTACAATTAAAATGACTATGTTATCGGTTTAAAATATATGTTCTGAATTAAGAGTTCAAAAACATTAGGTTCAACAAGTAGCATTTCTTTCTTTCTTTTTTTGCTCTACCATACATCAGGGTTTTAAATTTAGCTAGTAATAAATGTAAGAGTGTTTCTGAAGCTGTGAAAAATCTCATTCTCTCACCACTGATTAACTACAGTTCACCCTGCAATTCAGCTAGTATTAACAGGCAGACCTTCCAGGTGAGAGAGCATGGGTTCGAGCCCAGCATCTGTCTATTTTTCAAAGAAGTTAATACTGCCGCAAAGCCTGTTAATACTTTGCAAACGTATGGCCAGAGCATGTGATGCTGGTCCAGATTATAACTGTGTTCTAAAAAAGAACTACAGAAAAATTCAAAGGGAACAAGATTATCATAACTCTTGTCCCAGATGGCTGAAGCTTTCCCGCTACTGCTCACCATGTTGCACTAGCCAATGCTAGAAATGAATGACACTGTGGCCCTCTTCATGGTGGCATCGATAGTCAGTGCCCTCCTTTCTGCCCTGCACAGAGAACTAGCATCTGAAGGGGGCTTGTATACAGCATTGCTTTGTTCTCATTCTATTCTGCTACCTTCAGAACAATTGATTCTGGTCAAGTCTGAAGATAAGCAAGCTTGGTACGGATGTCCATGTTTTCAACTTGGCTAAATGTTTGAAAACATTTGCAGCGAAATCCTGAGTAGAGATCCAGCCGGTGGCCCAGGGCCACCCACTGGATCCTATCTCCGTGCTGTGCCGGCATGGCCCGGAAGTCTACTCGGGGAAAGGGGACGTTCGTCCCCTTCCCCCAGTGTAAACTGGGGAAGGCCCGATGGGCCTCCTCGGATTTCCGCCAGCTAAATAGCTGGTGGGAGGAGTCTGTGTAATGGCCGAGCTGGACAGAACGGGAACAGGGATATGGTGGACGCCATCCCCGTCCCCTCCCGGGCCAGCTTGGCCAATGGTCCCCCTCCCTCGCCCCTACGCCCGCTGGTAGGAGCCTTACATTCCTCTGGCGGCCATGGGGACATCCCGGTGGCGGAGTGAGGGCAGCCGGCCTTGCGCCGGCCGCCTTTACTCTCGAGTCATTGCGAATGTGCTTTATGGCATGTTCACGACGGATTCCAATGGCAGAACACTCGCACCACTGCTGTTTATTTGCACAGGATTGCGCTCTTATTCTCCATCAATACTCTGCATCATTATTAATCGTCTAATCTAATTATGACTAAGGTAAATTGGGTGACTAATCTCAGTCAGCATCAATATTGTTCCCACAAACTAACTGGTGGATATTTACAACTTAATTCCTGTAAATCCAGAGTAGCTCCCATTAGTCTAAACATGCCTAGTCAACAAAGTATAACAGGATCTGTAGACAACAGTTCCTACTGTTCAAGGGTATAAACGCTGTTGGTCGAGATGGCTCGCTCGTGTTCTCATTTTGCTCACATAAAAAAGAAATGTAAAGCCATTTTAATTTTTTGCACTATTTACATATTCAAACTAATCAACAGCTAAAATAATCACATTTGTTTCAGTGCCTTGTTTATTGCTCCCCAGCCCCTCCCTCCTTTAAATCTTCTCCTTAGCCACAATGATGTTTATTGAATACCTGTCATTTCTCCAGCAGCTTGTGCCAAGAGCAGCTTACCAGTGCCAGTCTTCCTGAAACCGCTTCTGTTTCCTATTCTCTAAGGGGCTTCCTTAGATCAGCTGTTCCCCCCCTGCCCAATGCACTGAAACCTATAAATTTGCAAGCATTGCAGTCAACATTTTTAACAGCAAGTGGCACCCATTTTGCCTGTGAAGTATACACTTGAAGGGAGGTGAAAAACCCCACATGGTGAACAGCATTCCTCACCATGTGTAAACTGTCAATTTGATTTGAAATTATTTGTTTTATTAACATGAGCATTTCTGAGCCTCCCACTGGCAGCAACCTGACTTCTGAAAAGTGACATGATTTGTGACATGCATGCTGTACAGAAAGCCCCATGCCAGCAACTGTGAGACCCATTTTCTTGTTGTTGTTTTTAATAGTGACATAATCCTAGACATGTCTACTCAGAAGCAAGCCCCATTAATGGGGCTTGCTTCTGAGTAGACATACCTAGGTTTGTGGTCTAAGGCAGGGGTTCTCAACCTGTGGTACGGGTACCCTAGGGGTATGCAGACCACTTGCTGGGGGTACGCCAAGCCCTGCCCCGTATCTGGTCCATCTGCAGCTAATTGGTTAACAACATATAGAAAACAATACAGTAAATGCAGACCTACTCTGCTCTGAGAGAGAATCTGGAATCAGGACTTGCCTACTGTCTACCTAAAATGAACAAAGCCAAGTTTTACTTTTTACATTGCATGCTTTAAGGTCTAGCACTCTGTCCCAGTTGGAGATCTGGTAAGCCTATTTATAAAAACAGTTAACTAAAAAAAAGTTTAAAAAATTAATACACTAATACAAGTCTCCTTTGCTACACAAGTTCTTAAAAATTAGTACTGGAATACATGGCCATTAGTTAACAATTAGTTAACGTCCTGTCAATTTGATGGGCGAGGTTGCAAGTGGTTGTATTTGGCAGGGTTGACCTCTGTCCCCTTTATCACTGCTCCTTCATGTTTCTTCCCCCTCAGCAGCTACCTGGGGATACTCTAGCAAGATTTCCTGCAAGTCACACCACTACAACTAATATCAAGTGAGTATATTTTAAGAGTATTTGTCAGGGTTCATTTTTTGCATATGTGAATTTTTACTTGTACTTCATAATAAGAGGGTTTTCAACATGAATGCAAACACATGCACGCACACACACTCATTCATTCTGCTTTTTTGAAGCACAGGAATTTATAGTTACATACCTAGTACATGACATACGTACTTATTTATAACAATAATCACATCTGGTTTTGCACAACTGAGGGCACAATTCTAGGCAGTGTGCACGCTGCATCAGTGCTTGCTATTGCAAAACTGTCGTAAAGCACTTTGCGATGGCATAGCAGTTGTCAGCGCTTGCGCAAAGGCCTGTCTTCAAGCATGCGCCAGACACACAGTAAGCACAGGGGCAGGGGAAGGGAGGGGTGTAATGGGACAGCAACGGGCAGGCGGATCAGGCCCAGGAGGGGGTGGGATCAGTTGTGCTAGTGTGTGCTGCGTCCTAACCCTCTTCCCAGGCCTGATCTGCCGACGCAGGGCAATGCAGACTTGTGCCAGCAATCAGTGATGGGGACTCGAGTCAAATGACTCGACTCGCAAGTGTGACTTAGCCACTTTTTCCCTGACTCGTACTCGTACTTGTTCTCGTGACCCACTGACTCGCACTCGTACTCGCACTCGTGACCCACGGGACTCATACTTGACTTGCACTCATGGGGGTAACGACTTGCCATTTCCAAGTCATTTTCCTTTAATGGCCGGCATCAACACAGGCAGGCAGGCAGGCGCAGTGGAGACCTCGGAGAAGGAGGGCAGCAGGGAGGAAGGGTTTTCAAGGGGGTGGGAAAGCAAGCCTGGCTCTGAGTCCCCCCCCCTTTTGTTGCTGTCTGTTTGGCATTGGCCACAATTCCGAGCGCGAGGGGTGGGGAGGAGTGAGGTAAGGCGAAGCTGCCGCAGCAGTTCCTCCTCATTGACCAAAACTCCGAGCCCAAGGGATGCTTGGCTCAGCAAGGGGAAGGTGCAAGGAGGGAATAATAAATGGTTTGAATGTAGACACGCTTGTTTTTCCCAAACCAGATGGGTGGTGACAAGACTGAGAGGTGAGGGAAAGGGCATAGGGGGAGCCAAGTGGGTGCTTTAAAAGTCTCAGAGGTCCCCACACACACCCCACACACAGACACCCACCCACCCCATTTTCAGGGGAAAAGCCATTTTCCCCAAAGTGACTCGACTCGTGACTTGTGACTCGTGGTTTCTGGCCTTACTCGTACTCGACTCTCACTCATGACTTGCACTTGACTCGTACTTGCCCCAAAATTTTGACACTGACTCGCACTTGGACTCGCACTCTTGCAAAAATGACTCGTACTCGCACTCGCACTCGTGACCTAGTTACTTAGATACATCCCTGCCAGCAATTGAGCTCATGCAGGTCCAAGTTGCCCCATTGCAGCTGCTGGGGCTTACCCCATGGAGACCTCCAGCAGCCGAAATTCCCCCGCAGGATTCAGGGGAGGCTGTGCCAGTGCCGCTGCATCACTATGTGGGAATTTGCACTGGATTGGGCTGTGAGCCAGCCACAGATATAGGTGTTCCTGAAAACTACTCCAATGTGGCCTGAAACATGAATGATACTCCCTTCTGCCCTCCCTGAATGGCACCCCATGCCTAGCTTGGAGACAACGTTTTAAGGAAAAAACTTTTAAAGTTAATGTTAGTATTTATTATTGATCTCAAACATCCCCACCTAGGCAATCACCAGTTCTCCTTCTACAAAGAAGGGCAATTTGTTCTTTCCTATTACGGGTTGCTGTCGACATCATTGCTTAAGTACTAATTTGAATTCTTACCTTTATTCCTGGCACACAGTTTTAACCTAAGACATAAAAGGTTGTAAAAGTCATGTACTGTACTGCCAGGCTACCCTTGTGTTCCTGTCTATCATCCTGTTCAGACACGGAAAAGGCTAATGATCTGTCAACTAGGTAAATTCATTACCCAGGAGAGAATACTGTGCTGCTTCTGCTGCTCATTCACGGCAAGGATTTCTGTCAGCATGATTCTGCATCTTCTGTTCTCATGGGAACAGTTTATGGTTGGCAGAATAGTACTAATAACAACAATTTACATTTTTGTGGTTCAGGGCATGCTCTATATTTCTACTCCTAGATTGTTTGTAATCCCACCGCACATTCATCAGTCAGCATCATGACACATAAAGAGAAGATGCTGCTCTACTCTCAGGACCAGGTGACCAACTGACCACATTTACCCTTGTTTTTCTGGGTCATGAAAGCTGTGCTTCGAATAAAATGGAGAGCTGACACAGGCTGATGATAACAAGCTGCCCTGGAATCTTCTGAGAGCCAATTCTGAGGACACATTTTTCTTACTTGTGAAAGGATGAGTGTTAAACACATGATTTGTAGGTCTCATTTGTCGCCTGCTTCATCCCAAAGACTCGGGATGGGTAGCGCCATATCAAAAATACAGTAAATAAAATTTAACCCTTGTATCACCTTATTCTTGGCCATGAAAAAGCAATGGCATTTTTTAAAAAAAATGTCCTCGACCACTTCTGATTCTGAATGTGAGAGTATTTTGTTCACATTTGCAATCCTTTGGTGCACACACAGTAATCTGAACTTGTTCTTATAGGTCATGATAATAAATAATAATAATAATAATAATAATAATAATAATAATAATAATAATAATAATATACAGTATTTATATACCGCCTTTCTGGTCATTGGATTTCTCCTCCGACTTTATTCAAGGCGGTATACATGGGCAGGCTGTTCTAAACCCCAAAGGGTTTTTACAATATAATAACGTTCTAATCTTTCATAGAACCCTTCATTCGAGATGTTACTTTCACAGTCCATCTCTCTCTCTCTCTCTCTCTCTCTCTCTCTCTCTCACTCTGGCGTTCGCCTCAGCATGCTTCAGCTTCAGCTGCTCTACTCCCCCACAGGGCTCTGCAGCTTATCAGCTCGGCGTGCCAGCAGCTCTCCGACAGACTTCTGGCCATCTTGAACTGTTGTCCAACAGTTCATGAAACATTCAGTTCAGTTTGATGAAACAAAGATGAAAAAATCTCAGACATCTATGCTGGGCTCAGGCCTACAAAGATTTTACAGCATTATCTGCAAGTAGAAGATTAATAACGCAATAAGAGTGGAAAGTCCCACTATATTTACGGCGTAATCCTGTTCACGTTTCCCCCAGCGGGACTATAGTGGGAGGGTTTGGGCAGTAGGAGGGCATGGGGAGGGCAGACTGAGCTGGTGGGGGGGGGTTGATTGGCCCACCAGGTTAGGGACAGGGGAGGGATTATTGGCGGTGTGCTCCACTAATTCCTATCCCCTATCCTGGGCCTGGCTGGCCTTACACCGGCTCCTCAGACTTGCGCCGGCCATTTTGCCGGCGCACATCCAAGGAGGCCCATAGGGGCTGCTGAGGCTCTCCCTGGGGGAAAAGGAGAGATGTGGCCCAGCTCCGCTGGTGCTGACCCGATCCTGCCTAGGATCTGGCGCAGCATGCTTTTAGGATCTGGTGCGGCGGCCCTACACAGGATTAGGCTGCCCAATGGCCTTATTTCCAGGAAAATGTGCACAGGATTGCAGACTAACTTGCAGCTGATCTTTCCAGCAACATCCAGGTGGATATTCTGATGTAATGTTTTTGTTCATGTGTATTTCTCCAGACATATTTGAAATCACTATTGAATCTTAGAGAAGGCAGGTCCTAGACTACCAGCCCAATCCTGTGTAGGCTGCGGCGGGCAGTCTAAAGGGCCACGTGCCGCATCCTATTGAGTTCCCAGGCTGCCCCCTCCCTCTGTGTAAATGTCCCCTTCCCTCTGTGTAAACGGCGGAAGGCCCTGGGCCTCTTCGCAAGTGTGTGGGCTCTAGAGCTTGCGCACAGTAACACCAGCCATGTCGGCGTATGTGGTGCCTGGAGGGAGCTTGGGATACCAGGGATCTCGGTGCCCGGTATCCCTGCCCCCTCCAGGCCCTGGGCAGCCAACGGCTTTCCTCCCTTGCCACCTGGTCCACCCTCCCCCTGCCCTGACCAGCGTATAAAACTTACCTGGTGTGGCATGTGCAGGGCCGGGGAGATGGTGGGGCAAGCAGTGCAGGCGACAGCGCTGGCGCTGCTTGCTCTCCGGGTTTCGTGGAAGTACTTTCCGGCACTTTCGTGACACCCTGCCACGGGGCAGCACGCGCTGCCCCAGGGTTTATATACACAGGATCACGCCGTACTTCTCTTGTGCTCATTTCTGGTAGGATAATGGAATCTGGCTTAAGCCAGTTTAGCCAACACGCATGCCAGATAATGGAAAGAGAAGGCTGGGTACTGTCAGAAATTCCTTTCTAGCAGACATTTCATAGATTTTATTAAAGTGCTGCCATCAGCCATTCACAAGCACAGATCAAAATAAAAATACTTGTAAACTTGATAGGGGTGGGGTAGAAATGTGAATGGGGTGATTAAAACCAGAGTCCAACTGACATGATCCATTTAGGGAATAGAACAGTTGCAATAACGGCCTGCTGAACTAAAGAACTAAAGGGTATGGAAAGAGGGTATGGAAATTGCCCCCAGCCTGGCCCTCTCCCTGCCCTGATGCACCCCAATCCTCCCCCACCGCCAACATACCCACAGCACTGGTAGATCTGCAGGCCACTGTCACCCACAAGCAGCGTTCTTGACCTTGCACTGGCAGCAGCTCTCCATAGTACAGCAGAGCAGCTGCTGCGCCAGTGGCCCGCACAATACGATAGCGGATTGCAAGATCTATCATCGTATTGCACAGATAGGACGGGTTGTAAATGACTGCACCCGAGAACAGTTGGTCTTGGAATTGACCAGAGGGGAGGCGACTCTAGATTTAATCCTATGTGGTACCCAGGATTTAGTGAGAGAGATAAGTGACTAGACTGGAGTTTCAGTTGGGGAGTGCGATCTTTCCTAGCTGCAGCTGGAGGCTGAACCTGGGGCCTTCTACATGCAAAGTATATTATACCATTGGGCTACAGCCCTTCTGTCTAGAGATGCTCCATTTTAAACCAACTGTAGTTCTGACAGTCTGCAGTACTGAGAGATTTACTATTTTTCCAAGCAGTGAAACACAACACAAACTAGATCGTTTTCTTCTAAGTACAAGCAACTACTTCATCATCAATACCAATACTGTAAAAGAATGGATGCTATTTTTATTTTTTAGGGCCCAATCCTATCCAATTCTCCAGCCCTGATGCAGCCGTGCTAATGAGGCATGCGCTGCATCCTGCAGCGGAGGTGCAGTCACGGAGGCCTCCTCAAGGTAAGAGAATGTTTGTTCCCTTACCTCAGGGCTGCATTGCCACTGCACCAGTGCTGAACATTTGGATAAGATTGGGCCCTAAATAATACAGTATATCTTTAGGATACAAGTCCATCAAAAAATAAAGTCATAACTGCTACATATATCAACACACTCCTATTCTTCCACAATCTCAAACAATCGTTCATAAATCTGATACCAGAAAGACAAAGTTTTCAGCAAACTTTCCTGTGAAAAAATTGTGTACAAGGGAACCGGTCCCAGATTGCTGACTATACTTCATCCAAAATAGATTGATCTAAGATATGTTTCCACTGGTCATGTATGTTGCTTGAATAGTCTAACCATAGAAAAGCAAAAGTCAGGCTATGCAGCTATTTATCACTCCCATCGGGCAATGGAAAAGAATAATCTTGTTACTTATTTGTTTTGTGTATGTTTGAGTGTATGTGTGCGCGCACATGTGTATGTGCATACACTTACAGCGCAATCCTATCCAGCTCCCCCACCGGTGCAACCAGCAGGAGAGGGCAGGGCTGGAGGAGGATTTAAATACCCTTTGAAGGGGATTTGAATCCCTGTTTCCATTCCGGAGCCTCCTGTTCTGCCCTCCCCCGCTGGCTGCACCGGTGGGGGAGCTGGATAGGATTACACTGTCAATCCCTTGTAAATATTCAAACTAAGTGATTTGTATTTGAAGATTCTTTTGTCGTAGCTTCAATAAAGTTATAAATTGTTTTTATGCTAATCTTTAAAAGAGTTTATACCAGCTGCTAGTGCAATCTCTTGTATAGTTTTTATGAGAAATAACGCGGACTGCACTGATCTTTTGAGGTGTTGGGTGAGCTCATTCAGTGCCCCCAATTCTGACTGGTCACAGATTGCTCATACATTGTCTATCACAATCCCCAGCTTGTACATGCTGCAGGAACTGTTGGATGTGCCCAGGGTGAACGGTGCACATGAAGAAACAGTAATATCACCATAAAGCCTCTGCACTGTACTGTACCAGTGCTTTCTAAGGGTAGTCCTTCCCCCACTCCCAGCTGTGTACCAAACCACAAATGAGGAGCTGGATGGGCTTACTGGATAGATATACCTACAACTATCAAGTGACAGAGAAATAAGTAACTGGTGAACTGTAAGACGGGCAGAGGAATCCTGTCTAGAATGCTGCAGCAGCGCACCTAAGACAGCTGGCAGAGCTGAAGCACTCCTCATGAGAAAGAGACATTTGTCTCTTTCCCCTGGGTAGAGCCCCAGCAGGCCCAATGGGCTTCCTCGGATGTACACCAGCAAAATGGCCACTGCAAATCCGAGGTGTTGGTGTGAGGTCAACCAGGTCTGGGACGGAGGATAGGATTCGATGGAGTGCGCCACCCATGATCCCTCCCCCCCTCCCGGGCCCAGCGGGCCAATCCGTCCCCCTTGGAACACCCCATTCTGAATACGAATACGAATGCCTTTATTGGCATATTCACACCCCTTTCTGCCCCCCCCCACCCTTATCCGACCAGCAGGCACAGATCAAGGTCTGGCGGAGAATGAGCAGCGCCGGCCTCTCCAACGTCGGTGGAAGTCTACACAGGATTGCACCATAAGACTTTTAAATGCAGGTGCTGTACTTCCATATTGAGACAAAAATACAACGCTAGGGTTCAGAGGCGGAGGGGGAAAAACCTGTAGCTACATTCACCACCTCTTTGTTATAACTGACTCAAGGCTTAGCCTAACAAATCACAGGAGGAGTTTTCCCTTTTAAATTTAATCTTCCATTCTTGCTCTTTTGCTCTTTCACAGAAATATATGAGCTATTAGGGCTGTGCTTCCCATCTACTTCTAAGACTCCTCACTGCACTGCCTGGAGGTGATAGCAAGAACTCTCTCAAGAATGTTAAGACATTTTATCAATCATTTGGCAGCACACAGGAGAGGTGGAGGAGGGGAAAGAGGTGGCATACTTTACAGCACACATTCAGCAAAAACTCCCCATTGTCAAACTTCAGCATTCCCCTGGAATACTATAGTGGGTAATACATGCAGACAGACATAGTCAATGAAAGGTACCCGCTAAGCATCAGATTGGTAGTGGTATCCTACGGTGCTGCTTCGGCTTCTGCAGCACGAATAGAGTCTTATGTCAGTGCAGCCAACATGACTTACGGCCCAATCCTATACTTTCCGTCCACTGGTGGCATTCCTCATGAAAAGTGCTCTGGCAGTATGTGAAGTCACTCGCTGCCGGGGTGACAGCAGGAAGACGGGAGCCTTCCCGCGGCTGCTGGAGGATCCCCTGCTGCCCACTGATGAAGGTAAGCTAGTGGGAGAGGTGGGGGAGGGCATAACGGGGCAGGGAACGGCAAAACTGGGTGGTGAGGGGAGGTTGTGGGAGGGGGTGAATTTGACCCCAAAGCCGCGAGCCAGATCCTATTCCCTTTGGCAGCAACCTCCTCGCCCCCTTTCGCTCCTCGGACATGTGCTAGCGAAATCGCTAGTACAGGTCCAAGGAGACCCATTGCAGGTCCGGCGGTTTACACAGGGGCAAATCTCCTTTCCCTGCTGAAGCCTCCCGATCCACCCCTGCTGGATACAGCATGCCCATTTTTGGCGTGGCTGCACCAGCGGGGTGGGGTGTAGAATTGGGCTGTTAAAGTCTAGTGGGGCAACAGAGCCTTGAAGCTAAGTCCTATTTTTCATCTGAATTCATGAAACCATTATAAAGATGCAATCTTAAGCACATAGTGAGAAACCAAGATTGCTTCTACACCACTGGTGACCCAGCCTCTCTCCTTGTCTCAAAACGTTCTTTGCATATCACTACAACAAAGGAGTTTGAAACCAACAGTGACATAGCAGCACTGGTGGCTGCTGGAGAAGGAGTCTAATTTCAGCCTTAGAGATAGGGGATGACCTGCCTCTGTGCATCAGAACTGGGATCCTAATACCTAATCCAAAGCACTGCTGTCAATATACAATGATGCTTAAGTGGTGGCCACCTTATCAGCAGACTACTACCTGGCTAGAGGATAATACAAAACTAAGCGCTTAAAGTATCCAGATAAAATTTGTAATACCAGTTGAAGCCTTTGAGACCTCAAAGTAATTTGTATGTACATTGAATATATACAAATGTACATTGTTATGTACAGATGAAGTAATTTATACGTACACTGTTCAAGTATCGTTTGGACAGGTTTGAGAGTGTAATATCATGACAATGTAATGATGTTTTTAAATTTCCTCCCCACAGTGATTCTAGAAAATGTTAGTGTACATGCAATCATCAGTGTAATTCTTAAGGATGGATATACTAGTTCCAACACATGATTCAACGTCCACTGTAACCCCATGAACAGTAATAGTCCCAGTAATGAACAATGACAGCCTACTAATCCATCAACACAGGTTCCATAGCTCACTATTAGGACCCTCTACTAGGGAAATATTTATTCAGTTTTAGCGATCACGCACAGCTCTGCTTAAAAGCTGATTCATGTTGTCCTGAAATCTGACTGAGGGTGTGGGTGGAGTGAAAATGAGCCGCAGTCTGGGCACATGGCAAAGTGATAGTGTGACCTGCACTGCTGCATACCAAAGTTCTTCAGTTCCAGGGCCAGGCTGACATTTTACTAAGCCATTAGTGACAGATTCTGAGAAACCTTTGGATGGTGCAGTAAAAGAATACCGAAAAGTTGGGGAAAGGGCAACTTAAGCAATCCCATGGCTGTTATCAAATTCTTCTTCAACAGGAACACAGCCCATACGATTGCATTCCGGCTGGGGAAGAACAATCAGAATGCCACTCCAGGAGGCCCTGAACCCAGTTTGGACGTTTTCACGAATACACAGGAATGCTGAAGTGGCATAAATGGGTTTAGAGACTCAACCTCACTGTTGAGCCTCAATTGGAGTCTCAATTGGATTCCAGAATTCATACTGGAGTTTTGGGATGGCTTTGGAAAAATGCTGGGTTCACCAAGACATTTGGAACAGAACAATTCCGCTCAAACTTATGCCCATTGTATACCCAAACCCAGCTCAAATCCACATTTCAGTCCATTTTACATTTCAGAAACCCACTATTCAGCAATGTTTAGGGTTCTTTTAAGGGCCTACTCACATGACTATTAAGCTGCCTAGCCATCGCTAGTTCCCAGATGTTTCAATAAGTGCCAGGCTGGTTGTCAGTACACTCCACCATGCAAAGGATTCAGCTTTTGGATTTTTGGAAGAGTGCCAAACTCTTAGCCCAACCACTTGGCACAGGCTGAAGTGGAACCAACTAGGCTTTTCCTGTGACTGCCACTTGTGTATGTATAAGTAAGCCCTGAATCATCTATACAGGTAAATGAAAAACAGCAGTTTGATGGCAGAAAGACCACCCTCCTATTCCCTTCCTTCTGTTTCTGTCTTTAATTTAGACCTTCATGTGTAGATAGAAAAATGAAGTATCATAGAAGCTACTGGTTTATAACTAATGCAAAGTTGCTTGCAGTATGACAGACCTGCTTGCAAGACAATCACCCTCTCAGCACTTCTGCAGTCAACGGCTACGCTTTTTATAAGAGGAAGTATAAAAATGGACGAGGAAGGAAGAAACCCATAAAACATTTACACATACCTCTGCTTTAGAACTCTTCCTAAATGGTGATCAAGTAATGAATGCTTCTGATAAGTGACAGAGTTTGAATGCAGCTTTATCTACAAGTTCTGTATTTATAGTGCAAGCCCTTTCAATTAATACATGAAGAAGGAATTAAACTGATAATTATCGTATTTCATTTTTCAAGTCACAGGACTTTCAAGCCCATTACATGTGAGAGTCAGTTCAGCACTATGCAAATTTATGACAAAGGTTTATTACGACAGCAAAAAGATATATTGATTTTTAACATAGATCAAGACGTGTTTTGAGGACAAAATATTTGGAATAACTGTCCTTAGGATTCAATTGCTGCAGAATTAAGGTAAGGCCAATGAAAGATTCCACATTCAGCATTACACTTGTCGATTACTGTTGGCACCACTATTTTTCATCACAGGCATTGAACTATATTGCACATGTATGCACAGTACATTAATGTGCCCCAGCACTGAAGGCAAGTTTGTTTCTGTACAGTAGCCATTTTCACCTGGTGCATGTACGTGTGCAGTTCATCCACACAGTGTTGCTATTTCAAACCATGCTGGTGACAATCATATGGAGCAGCGGACAACAGGGAAAAGGAATGCCTTCTCAGCAATCTTCTGCAACTATTGGGTCATCCTATGTTACTTACCAAGTTCGCTATCCCATTTACAGCGCAATCCTGTGTAACCTTGCACTGGTGTAACAGTAGATGCACTGGTGTAACAGTAGATGCACTGGTGTAAACAGCAGATGCACTGGTGTACGTGCACTTACACCGGTGCATCTGCTGTTACACCAGTGCATCTACTGTTATACCGGTGCAAGGTTACACAGGATTGCACTGTTAGTGCACTATGCAATAAAGGCTCCAACTTCTGAGACGTTACCGGTTAGCTCATCCGTAACATCTTCCTTTAACACAAGGTGGGTTGTTGTAACTAACTTTTGACTTTATACCATGGGGTTGCATCAGTACAGGTATATTTTCAAGGGTGAATCAGAACAATTGTAGCTATTGCCATCTATGGCAATGGAAAGCTTCAGAGAACCAAACAACTTTCATCAGAACCTTTTTTGGGGGGCATACATATATACACAGTAACAAATGCATAATGCAAGAGCCAAACAATTTGCTTGGTGTGCCAAAAGAGAGTTGGACAACTTTCTCAAACAGCAGCTCCATTCAATGGGATAGTGTGCTCTTGAAACTGAAGAGTTTCAAAACCAGATTATGAAATGGCATGGGGCAGAGGTGTGCTGTCTAAAGAAAAAAAAAACCTCTACTGAACATACTCAGATTTTTAAGCATGCCTTAAATCATGGTCTATGTATACGTTGGAGGTGTCAGAGAGACGGGTGAAACCAGAAGCAAGATGGAAGCTCATATTGGAGCTAATTACCTATTGCACCCTATACATTATATACTTGGATATCCTCAGACTACAGGTACAAATCTACCACTGAACTACTACAGATCAAGGGTTCTGTCACAAACTCTAAATATGACCAGTAGTACTGCACAAAGATTTGGACAAAGACAAATTTATAATTGCTTAGAACACGGAGGCTAAAAGCCAGGTACAGGGCCAGCCATGGTGATGGCTGATTTTTTTTTCCCCCTTGCTATTGTTAATCAGGAAATCAGAAACCTTCCCTTCCCATTTTACTGAGTCACCCAAAGACCTACTACTAGATACCAATCTACTTTCTGCCCACCCCTGTTCCACTAACTTTCCCATTTCTCTTCTGCTTTGCTGCTCCAAAGTGAAATGAACGTTTCATGTTCTTTTGGCATAATGTTGCCAAGCCATAAATAAGAAATTCCTTTATGCATTCAATATTTTGTGTCAGCTGAGATTACCGGTATTTAATTTTTTTATCAAAATGTTTTCCTTGTGAAGGTTAATGGTTAACAGTTGTAAAATCTAAAGTTCTCTGTCAATTTGCAAGTCCTGCACACCGCAGATGATTGATGAGGCATTTCCACACTTGACTTAGAGCGAAATCCTGTGTAAAGATCTGGCCGGCGGCCCAGGGCCATCCGCCGGAACCTATCCTCACTCCGGGCCACGCTACTGCGGCCTGGAGGTCTACTCGGGGAAGGGGACATTTGTCCCCTTCCCCCAGTGTAAACCTGGGCCAGTCCAATCGGCCTCCTCGGATTTCCGCCGCTAAATAGCTGGCAGAAGTAGGAGGAGGCCGTGTAACGGCCAAGTCGGCCCAGTGGGGATGGGGGTATGGTGGACACCATCCCCGCCCCCTCCCAGGCTGGCTCAGCCAATGGCCCCCCTCCCTCGCCGCCTGGACCATCCCCGCTGCCGGGAGCCTTACCTTCCTCCGGTGGCCATGGGGTCATCCCAGTGACGGAGTGAGGGCAACCAGCCTTGCGCCAGCCTCCCTTACTCCCGAGGCATCGCGAACGTGCTTTACGGAACTTTGCGACATTTTGGAACGACGATACGGGCAGCCAGATCCAGCGGGACATACGAACGGCGGAGCAAGAGCTCCGCCGTTCGTACGTCCCGCTGGATCAGGCCGCCCGTATTGTCTTGAGAAATTATCTTCAGAAACCCCCCCCCCCTATCATTTCGATTGACTATTCCATGTAACTATCTTGTGGCTCCTTAGAAAAATGGCACTGATACTAACATCCGGACTAAATAATGACCAGGGAGAATGCTGTGCTGCTCCATACAATTTGGAATTTCATAAGGAAACTCACTGAATATACGGCAATGCAAACAAGCTTATCTGTCTCTCTTAAAATATATGGTAACATTCAAAAATCACTATTTTCAGTCTAGGAAACAAAAGTTGTGCCATTCCCCAAGGTAACATGACTGGGAGGGAGACACTGACATACTAACCTTCCTAATGCATTAAACTCATTATGTATTATCTGTCCCTTTACTTCATCCTAAGGGCAGAGAAAGGTTTGTACCCCTGTAATTGCCATTTGAATCTTGGTGAAAACCAAACTGCTCACGTTTCCATATTGTGATAAATATGACAGCTGCTGGCAAAAATACTCCCCCTGCATTTTCCAGGAGCATGGATACTAAAATGAGGTTCTTGAAGAACATTAGCAAGATGACACAGAACACTTTTAACTGCATTACTTATCATTTCAACACACATTCAATTGAATTACAGCAATGCAGTGCGAGTCTAGGTTCAACATGCAAATGCCAGGAGAGTCGATCTCTGATTTCATGAAAGTCTCTTTGAGATATTGATCTCTGTTGTACAATGAAAAAGAAGAAAAAGACACTTGTGCACAGCAAAGACATTATTGTGATTCATATGTAACTTTGCCTCAGCATTCTTTTTTCATGAAAAACATCAATGGCAACTGTGAATGGCGAAGGTCATACTTAATGCTTTCACATTTGAGCTATGCTCATAATCAATCCTCCCCCCCCCCCCGTCATCCAGCTGTAGCTTTTCTCTCCATTTAGAAAAACAGCTTGGGGTGATTTTGAGAAGAAAAATGGCGTGAGGGGAAAGGGTTAAGCTGGTCCTCTCCTCAACATTGCAGCCCCTTGCAGCTGCTTTTCATCTTAAAAAATGTCCACGGAAAGTTACATGTGTTACGCGTAGTTTAGCCCTTCATTATGAGTGAGAAAGAGAAAATATATTAAGTATAGCAGAACCACCACATTATTTTTATAACCATTATTCAAATGGTGAAGCTCTTCGGCCTTTATTTCAACTGATAACACAGTCCAACATTTTTTTTCCTGGTACTTCGGAAATTAGACCTATTCCTGGGTATACTTGGGATGCTGATTCCAAAACTGGCCTCAGTTTTGCCCTATCAACTCCAGTTTTGTAGATACGGCATGTCCACCTGACATGCTGATTCAAGCAGCTTCCTCGTGGCGTTAATCAAAAGATAAACAACCCTATTCTATTTGCCCCTAAAAATAATTAAAGGTTCATGTTCTGCCTTATAAACATTGAATTCTATCATAAATGCATAGAAATAAGTAACAACATTATTAGGTTAAAATAGTATGGTAGAAGGACGGTGCAATAGACTTCATATTTTTGGGAAATCTTGTAACAGTCAAAGATCCTTTGTTTACTTCTTAGTTACAGCTTGTCATTGTGCAAACTTTGTAACTAATAGGTTTTTTTTTCCCCTGCAGTTAGTCCTAAACACCTTGGGCCCAGAGTAGTTGAGGTCCACTGCTCTATATGTATGTTTTCCCACTGAAGTCATTGGGGATGCCTTGCTTCGTGTTCCACCCCTGTTGGAAGTGTGGTGGCTGGTGGGTCTTCCCGGTGCATGAGTCCAGGTTATGAACTTTCCTGCCCCAGTAGGCATGTCCAGCCATGTTCCTTTCCCATCTTTCGGAAACTGGTTAAGAAGACTTCTTCTGGTGAGCATTTGACATGGGATGTCCATATCTAAGTAATGGGATCTTTCAGAAATCTGGCCTGCTGTGCAAGCATCTACTGAAGGTTCAGAAACGAAAGATGATCCTAAACACAGTTTCCATGGGTAAAAGGTGTATGACTTCTTCTTCCTCCACTGTTCATTCCCATCAATGAAGATTATAGGTAGGATTTAACCTCCCATTTTTCCATCCCAAGTCAATCAGTTAGCTGGAATTATTTTGCACCTGCTGCAAAGGGTACAATATATGTGACAATTGCTTTCAGACTGAGATCTAGTAATCATCGCTGCTGTCTAGCTAGATTCTCATGGTTGGGTTTCTGCAATGTGCTCTTATGCAAAACTGCCTGTGGTAGCTGTTCCAAAACTGCAGCTGGTGCAAAACGCAGAAAGAAACAAAAGGGATGGATTGCCAGGAGCATATTATTCCAATACTCCAGAGTCAGCCCCAATTTTCCATTGCCTTTCAAGCATAAATTAAGTTGCTGATTTGGATCTACAAAGCATTAGCGATCACTTCCCCCTGCAATCTCCAAAATTGACCAAGAGTACATTTTCTTGAGCCTACCATCTGTGTTCCCATTCTGCATGATGAGAGAATACACAGGAATTATCAATAGCTGCAGTACTACTAGAGTACTACTAGAGTACTACTAGAGGAACAAGTGCCTCTCATGGTATACTTTTCAATGTCCAACAATGTTCTATGTACATTTTAATAAGTGAGTAGGATGAAAATGGCATGGCAGCTAAGTTTCTTTGGTGTTTTATCTACTTTTACTTTGTTGTTTATATCAGAAACAGCCAACTTCTTAAGACCTGAGGAGCATGTGCTTAATTACCCACCTCCCTGAACCTAGTTCCTGTGGCAAAAATGGCCTCTAACAGCCCAAACCTAACCAACATTCCAGTGCTGATGCAACCGCAATGCAGCCTTGAGGTAAGGGGACGTTCCCTTACCTTGAGGTGGCCTCCATGACTGCCCCCCCCACCGTAGGATGCAGTGCACGGCCCATTGGCATGGTTGCATCCAGCGGCGTCATGAGCTGGTGCACATGCTCCAATCCTATCTCATGGATTTCAACATGCTTAACGGGTTACTAGATCATACCCTTTGTTTTTTCAAACATTCCTTTGAATCATGAAGCTAAAATGCGCTTAGCCCTATCTAACTAAATAAATAAGCGAATGAATGAACGGAATTCTTAGGTTACATTTACAAGCTCAATGTAATTACTACAAAAGTTGACAAACTAGTTCTGTGAGTTGCTGCATGTCATTGTTGAGTACAAATTTACTGTTCAGAAAAACAAGGTGCCTTTCATTTTCTGAGGTATAGTTAAGGTACTTGCAGCTCAAAGCACAAAGAATGCACTGGAATTAAAAAAAAAAGATTTGAATACTAAAGACATTTTTTTTAAAAAGCCAAACATCTCTGCATTTTTTAATTAGCAATTAATTCAGCAAACACCGGAGAACAACTCCATTAATGAAAATTGTCCTGTTTTCATTTACATTTAAATGTAACTAATTCCTTGAAGAAGAAGAAATGTGTAAATTTACAAATAAAACTAATGTACTATCAACTTCTGTCTGTCAAATCACAATAATGTGGTTTGGTATAACATAGTGGCCGTGCGACTGAGCTACAAATCAGAGACATTGTATCTTCTGCTTCAGGGATGGGAAAGCAGCTTCTGCTTCCAATTATGAATGGAAAATTGCTGGAGAAGGAAGGGTTAAGCACTCATGTGTCCTGGCTTCTGCTCTGATAGATTTGCAGCTGACCCATGGTTGTATCTTAACAATAAAAAAAGTTATTGGGAGACAAAATATCTCTCTGTCAGATCAATCCTATGTAACTCTTGCACCGATGTAACAGTAGATCCACCGGTGTAAGTGCACTTATACCAGTGTAACTTACCATACGCCAACAGATGCAGGATGAACACCCGTGTAACCCCCCTTGGACACCGCGCATGCGCAGTTCAGATGCGGGACGGACGCTGCTGCAACTCCGCTCATGCAGGGGGCATTCTGGGGACGTTTGGACGCCCCCGGAATGCCCCCTGCACCGGCGGAGTTGCAGCAGCATCTGTCCCGCATATGAACTGCGCGTGCGCGATGTCCGAGGGGGGGTTTACACGGGTGTCCATCTTGCATCTGTTGCCGTATGGTAAGTTACACTGGCATAAGTGCACTTACACCGGTGGATCTACTGTTACACCGGTGCAAGAGTTACACAGGATTGGGTTGTGAATCTTGTCTAATATGGCCCTAGGATTTGCAGCTGAAAATGAAAGACCCAAACAAGTATGGGTTACATCTGAAGTTATAGTAGGGAAAGACTCACCATTTTCTGGCTGGTCCTTAATATCAGCTTCACTTGGCTGGCTTGGACTTTCAGACTGACTCGAATCTGAAAAACAAAGATGGCCAACAATTAAAGGAATCCACTGTAGAAGGTAACAGATTTTCTTCAGTTTTTGAAAGTTCAAATTTATTTATTTTTCACATTTTTATACCGCCCTTCCTCCAAGGAGCTCAGAGTGGTGTACATATTTCCTCCCCTCCTTTTTTCCTCACACCAACCCTGTGAGGTAGGTGGGGCTGAGAGATAGTGACTGGCCCAAGGTCACCCAGGAAGCTTTGTGGCTGAGCGGGGATTTGAACCTGGATCTTCCAGGTCTAAGTCCAACTCCCAAACCACTATATCACTTAACCATGTTTTTTTTCCCTACTGGCAGACAGAAATTAAGGCTGCAATCCTATACAACTGGAAATAAGTAACCCAGTATACTGAACAGACATGTCTAGGATTGCACAGCAAGTAAGATAAACATCTTTTCACTAGATTTTTATGATCTCATAATGAAGTACCGTAATTATATCATTTTTTTCTTAAGTTTTGTCATATAAGAATTTCTGTAGTAACTGAAACCAAAATTCATGCAAGATTTATAAAACAATGCAGATATCCAAGGATGTTGGCTTTGTGACCCACTGTTGTGTTGGCGTGTGTAAGATTCCTTACTGCTGAAAACACTGCCATAGTTTTTCAATATGCTAACAGCTTGCTGTTAAGTCATTAACCTTTTCATGTTTGTATTATTAACTACCTTTGTCAGTATAAAAGCACAGATTTAATAAGCTACTTTAATTCATAGAAGTTTCTGAATGAATTTCAGCCTGAATAAAGAGCTATGGGAATTGAATGTTAGCATTCTCTTCTATCAGCATTCTTTTCCAGCACTAGAAACTGGCCCTTTCCTGCATGTGGTATCTCATTTTTTAGATCCTGGGTCTAGGACAGACACAGTAACAGTTGCCTCTACAACACATCCTAGCATTCAGTATAATGTAAATCAAACAATCCAAACAGGTTCTAGAGAGATCCTATATATCATGGAGCCCTAATATAGCATTGCTTTGTTACCTCAGAGCCACTATCAATGAAATGGATCTGGAAGTGGTTATAAACCTCCTGATTGCCGCCAAAATATGTATATCAACTAACTGGAAACAGCTCTGCTCATATTGGAATGGCAAACAAGGATTAGAACTATAGTCACCATATCTAAACAGACTCATTGCAGAAGATCTCGTAGTAATCTACAAGTAAACAATTATATTAAAGGCTGGCTGTACACATTCTTCTTTCTGTTACTATGCATTACATTATTGTTATTATTATTATTATTATTATTATTATTATTATTATTATTTATACTCTCTTTTTTGATATCCTTTCTAACAACAAAATACAAATGAGGGGAAAAAATTCAGAACAGAAAGAAAACCTAAGCCTATTTTCTTTCAAACAATTCCCACTTAACTCTATGGAATTTGCTTCCCAGCAGACATGGTTACGGTCACAGTCTGATTTAAGGGATCCTATGCATGTTACATTTTAAAGAAACAAATGGACCCTTAAGAGACATATCTTTTTGAAGATTCAAATATGAGAATATCAGTACTTGCAAGTAATCTGGAAAGGAAACACCAGGCAGTTTTGAGATTTTTAATTGAATCTACTTGCATCTACAGTGTATACAATAGTCTTCAAAAAGCAGAACTCCTGTAAACTGCAACTTGTAAGCTGTAACATGAGAAGTATCCCTCAATTACAGTAGTATAATAGCACAGAAAAAAAAAGTTTAGGAACGTGCATCAGGATGAAATCTGCTCTTCCAAATCTCCAGGCGCAAACTAACCTACAGTGCTCAAGGGGGCCGTACCACATACCTTGCTTGATGTTTTGGCTCATCATACATTTGAAAAAAAAATCCACACAAAAATAAACTGGCTTAAGTATGATAGGCAGAAAAGAGACAATTCTATGCTGGAAAAGCAGCCTCTCATTGACTACTTTGAAATCTATATAGTAACTAAAAGGTAAAGGTATCACCTGACAATTAAGTCCAGTCGTGTCCGACTCTAGGGTGTAGTGCTCATCCCCATTTCAAAGCCGAAGAGCCAGCGTTGTCCGAAGACGCCTCCGTGGTCATGTGGTCGGCATGACTCTCCTTGCCGCAGCGCGTAGCATGCAGCTGGAACACGGAGCGCTGTTTACCTTCCCGCAAGCGGTACCTATTTATCTACTCGTAAACGTTTGTATACGTATTGATATCAGGTTTCTTTTTATATGGAAGGCATTTACAGATTTGGCAAGTAGATAGTGGTGGGGCTTGGAGCAGGATTTGTGTAGAGGTGCTAAACACAACAATGTAAAAAAGATATCACAGTCACAAATGACTATTTTTCAGGTGAGGCAATAATGTAATATGGTTTTTCAGGTGAAGCCTCCCAAAGCAGTTCACATAACAGAAAAAGAACACCATCCATAAGAATACAATGAAACGTAAGATGACAGAAAAGGAACAACTTTAAATGCCAGATAATAATACAATAAAAAATAGACACACGAAGTCCTGGGCAAATAAGACCTTCAACCAAAGCTGAAAGGGTATTAGGTGCAGCACCAGACAAGTCATCATGGGAAGAACATTGCAAAATGCAAAAACAACTGGTGCTCGAACTGAAAAGGCTGAAAATCCCATCCAAACAAGTCAACCACCATCTCCTGTATTAGAAGAACACCCTACCAACAGTATGTCCATCACGTCAGGATTGAACTTCAGTTTACTGGCCCTCACCTAGACCATCACCAACCTCAAGGACTTCCATAGCTTTATGTGAATATGAAGAAAAGGCACAGTGTTGGATGTCATCACCATAGTGATAACCTTATTCAGCAGTTTTATGCAGATCTGAAACAGAATGGGCTACAGAACAGAGCCCTGTGGAACCCCATAGCACAGCTGCCATGGGGTGCTAATTCCCTGCAACTGCAGAGCAATGTGAGTTTAAAAAGAGAAAAGAGAATGAGAAATCTGAATAATAAAATGGATACAAGGATACAATAAAATGGATACAATAAAATGACACAAGGAGGCAAGTCCACAGCAGAACTCCCGCCCGCAGCTGTTCCTTAAAAGTAAGGAACCCTGTTTCTCTATATAAAACTAATGGTCATGAATTAAAAAATGAAAATTAATGAAATAAGAACAAAATGCGAAAGATAAAGAGCTGGCACAGTGCCACAAAAGGCGAGCCACTGTCGTGCACTGTGGAACTGCTGGCACAAATAGCTGGAGGCCTTGCACATGAGCCAAACAGCTCACCCAGGCCATACTGGAGCAGGTAGGGTCGAATCCTAGCTAGGATGCAGCGGTTACCTTAGATGCGTCGCTGCAGCATTCTAGACAGGATTGCACTGCCTGTAAATGTCTATACATACTAACAGCGCAATCCTGTGTAACCTTGCACCGGTGTAACAGTAGATGCACCAGTGTAAGGTTACACAGGATTGCACTGTAAAGCTCTTACTAAGGAGCTTTAGTAAGAATCTCAGCTGCTGTTTTCCCTTTTGCAGCCTTGTAAGTTTTTTTGGGAAAGGGAGTCATAGGAAACCAGTCACGAGGGCTAGTGATGGTGGAACGGCTCTCTCCAGGTGGTGTCTTCTGAACTTTGAAGAACTCTCTGGAAAAGGCCTAGTTTTTTTCTGAAAATTTTCCAAAAAAGGTTTGGATAGACCCAGTCCATTCCAAAGAGATGTGGATGGATTTCACTCATCTCTATTTGTTACCTATTAGAGAAATTCCTACCTTTGTGGCAAAACTATAGTTGAATTTACCTTGACTCTCCTAAGTTCAGCGAAAAAGTCTGAAATCTGACCACATTTTAGAGAGAAGTTAGGTCAATGAAAGTTCAAAAGTCCTGACGTTAAACAGTGATAAAATTGAAAATCTTACATCCACTGCAGGGTAGTGGGGTATCACCAACCCTGAGGTATTAATAGCACTGAAAGAAGAAGCACTGTTGGTGACTTTGGGTCAAACTATGATAATTACTTCTTTTAAAACTTGCCTGGCTTTTAAGCAAATTAAAATTCTAATGATTACAGGCTACTATACAGAAAATGCCTATTTTGAATATTCTGTCCTGAATATTTTTTACCTGCTGTCAGTATGTATTAGCTCTGAAATAAAAGCTTATAAAATAAGTCTGTATAAATTAAGAAAGCAGAGCTAATAAAAGTGTGCATGATATAATTTGTGTATTTGCAACTACTGAACCTGTTTTTATTTGATGAGACAGGATTTAAGATTAGCATGTAAAACTCCCTTGAATTAAAGTCAGAGGAGAAATCTGATGATCAAAGAAAAGGCGGTATATAAATACTGGTTGTTAATAATAATAATAATAATAATAATAATAATAATAATAATAATAATAATAATAATAATTATTATTATTATTATTATTATTATTATTATTATTATTATTATTCTCCTCCTCCTCCTCCTCCTCCTCCTCCTCCTCCTCCTTCTCCTCCTCTCAGGATACACTGCCCCTTTCTATCATTTCCAAAGGAAACTTTGAAGATTTTTTAAAAACTTAAATGAATACTGAAGGCTGTCATTATTATTTTGTCATTTCAAAATGAAATACTTTGGAAAATAACATTCAAAGCCTGTCATCTTATGTACACTGGTTTGGGAAAGACTCTGGTGGAAGTCAGTGGGACTTACATTTGAGGAATGATTCAGTGTTAATAAGCTGAATACCATTAACCAACAGTGTTCAGGAAATACGGGAGTAGATGCCATGTATTTAGATGCTTACTCCCGTATTTCCTGAACACTGTTGGTTAATAGCGGGCCATGAAAGCTACCGAAAGAAACTGAATACCATTCTTTTCCTGGATGTTTCATATTATTGGGGCACAGTGTCAATATTCACAATGAGTGACTCAATGTATTTCATTGCTCAACAATTTCCTCCCCTCCTCCCTTATGTTCTTCAATCACTGCTTGACATTTACAGCTAACATAATATTGGCATGCAACAAACCATTACATATACACAAAATGTAAAAAGGAACTAAATACAATCCTGTGCATGTCTACTCAGAAGTAGATCTCATGTAGTTCAATGGGATTTACTCCCAGGTAAGTGTGTATAGGATTGCAGCCTTAAGAAGGCTCCACTGATAACCGCCCACCACCCACCCATGATACACACCCTGAGGCCCCTATCCCCACCCCTAATCCACCTGCCCACCCTGCCCCATTCCACCCACCCTCTGCCCCCACCAGTGGCTTATTGTCTCTGGTGGGTGCAGTGGGCTCCGGTGCTGCTGCCTTTTGTGGCAGTACATGAAAAATGGCCACCAATGGAGCACTGTGCGTGCCATTAGCAGCCGTTTTACAATGGCAGAACACTGTTCTGCTATCATAAATGCCTCCATGCACCGGCAACAATCCTAGTTAGGATAGGGCTGTGAAGGTATCACCAATATAAACTAGGTAGGTATCTACTTAATTAAATTGAATTAATATTAGTTAGTATAGATTCACATTAAGCATTCTTTTAACTTTCATCTCCCTATATCCACATACACACATAAGAGAGGGGAGAGGGAGGGGGGAGACAGAGTGTATTGGTATTACTTCCTCATCTTGTATATGTCATGACTATTGTCTTCCATGACATGGCAAAATACTTTGTTAATCCAGTCCGCCCGTGTTATCCATGGGGTTCTGTTCTGGTCTCCACAGATACCGTGAAAACGTGGATGCTAGAGTCTGCGGGGTGGGGCAATTGAAAGCCACTTTTGGTCTGGTAGCTGTTCTGAGGAGCAGAGAGCCCTGTAGAGTGGGCCGCAGGCTCTGCATGACTTCCAGAGTAAGTCTTTGCGGTGCCTCCTCACGGACTCCAGCATCTGTGTTTTCACCATATGTGCGAGGGCAGCAAGCTGTTAGTGCAAAGTGTTACCTTTGTTTTCTTGTAGCAATTTTCATGGCCCGCTATTACATACAAATGTCTCACAGTTACGGGTCTTGACGCCATGTAGAAAAGACTCAAACAGTTTAAAATCACTTTCCAACACGCCGCGGGTTTCCCGATGGGGCAGCCGCTTGCGCGGTAAAAGCAAATCAAATTATCCGAGGCAAAAAGAAGGTCCCAACGTTTCGTTCTATTCGTAGAACATCTTCCAAGGGAAACAATCCATCAGAGATTGCTGATGACATTGACGAACATAGCTGGAGGTCCGTATAAATCCAAATGAGAAGGAAAAAGGGCGGGAAACCGTGAATGTTGAAAAAAACGGAAGTTGCCTGTTGCGCACGTCACTGGCTGTCAAATACTGTAACTGCCTCATGTCTCTGATTCTCCATGTCCGTGTGTGTCTTTTTATGTAATATTGGCAGCCAGATCCGATTTGCCAATGTCAAATCCTGCTGGCGATTAACCAATTTGCCAGTTTCTAGATGTTTACTAATTTCTAAGGATTCTAAGTGTTTCAGCACCCTAGGATTGCTTTCATTCTGAAGGCACTTAGTCTTGTTGAAGCAGATCGAGTGTTTTTCCAGAATGGCATGTTCAGCTATGGCAGATTGACTTGGATGATTTAATCTGTATGATCTTTCATGTTCTGCCAGTCGTGTGTTAATGCTTCTGCCTGTTCTGCCAATATAGAACCGATCACATTCGCAAACAATCGAATAAACCCCTGCATTAGAAAATGTTGGTCTTTTGTCTTTTGGGTTTCCTATGGCTTGTTGTATCTTATATGTTGGCTTAAAGATGGTTGTTATATTACGTTGTTTCAATATTCTGGCAATTTTGTCGGTTGTTCCTTTGATGAAAGGTAACACTGTCCAAATTTTTTTCTCTTTGTTAATCTCTTCATTATTGTCGTGTATGATATTACGTCCTTCTCTCTGTATTTTAATCTTATGACTTTGTTGATTCCAGCAACGATTAATCTGTGTACGGGGGTAGCCATTGGCTTGTAGTTGCTCAAAGATAACTTTTTTTTCGAATTCTAGGGAGTCACTGTCACAAACTTTTATGGCCCTATATGCCAGTGAATTGATTAAAGAATTTTTCTGGGCTGGGTGATGGTTGGAATTCCAGTTGTTCTAAGATGTTCTACGAATAGAACGAAACGTTGGGACCTTCTTTTTGCCTGGATAATTTGATTTGCTTTTACCGCGCAAGCGGCTGCCCCATCGGGAAACCCGCGGCGTGTTGGAAAGTGATTTTAAACTGTTTGAGTCTTTTCTACATGGCGTCAAGACCCGTAACTGTGAGACATTTGTATGTTACCTTTGTGCCAAAGTAACATTTCCCCATGGTTCCCAGTGCAGTGCATATTTCTCAGTATATCTCAAGCGTACATGAGATATACTCCCATGCTATGTGCCTTGTCATCTGAATTCTGGTCTCCCTGGCAGGGGCTTTTGTACTGAGGCTGGTGTGCTATGATTAGCTGCAATGTGTAGTCTGTATCCTGTGCTGCACCACAGGAATGTGGGGCAGAGGGGGTGGCGAAAGTTGAGATTTCCCCCTCTCCCAGAGATTTCCCCACTCCCAGAGCGGGAGCTGAGATTGAGAGAGTTGAGATTTTCCCCTCTCTATTGTTTTCTATGGGTTCTTTGGTTCCTATGCCAGCTCTGATATTGGCATAGCATTGTGCTGATGCTTGGGGAGTGTCCATCGTCTCGAGGAGGTTTAGGAGATGGTGTGTGTCTATACCACAGTAGTTCCTGTGGAATGGGAGAGTGTTGTGGCATACTTGTCGTGTGTGTGTGTGTGTGTGTGTGTGTGTGTGTGTGTGTGTGTGTGTCAGTCAATGGGGCATCGTCCTGTTTTTGGCAGTGGTATCTGTTGCTGTGTTAGTCATTACTGAGGGCTGCCGGGGGGGGGGGTAGTGGTAGATTCCAGTCACTGGACCTGCACCTGATGCCATACCCTGCTTGATTCACCCTAGCGGTGCTTTCTTGGCTGCCAGCATCAGGGAGGGGTAGGTTGCAGTGATTGGCTCCTTACACAATCACTGCAACCAATGTATGGCCACTGTCCCATGACTGATGGGTAATGTTGGGCTTTCGACAGATACTGGCAGAATTACTGGGAGGGTTGTACCACTGTGAAGTTCATTTCTCATTTTCCCCTCCTGTAGTGGACAGCCGACTCCAGACATGCACTGGCAAGCCGGCTATTCACTTTGCAGGGAAGCTGCAACCCTCTAGAGAGGCACAATGCAAGGCCCCACCACCAGACAGGCTGCAGTTCCCTGCGCACTCCTAAGCAAGGAGAGAGAACACAACTGCTCGTAGGCAACGAGACGGTAAAGATACGGTAGGTGCCACCAGGGGGTAAAACCTCTTGACTCCTTTAGCTCCCCCTGCTAAAGGGCCCCAGAGTACAGGACTATGAAAAGGTAGCGTAAGGCCAGCTCAGGCTTTAGGATTTAGATGATTTGGCTCAACAGAATACACAGTGAATAAGATAGAGATGGTTTATTTGATTTAAACTATGCAGAGCATAGACAGACTTAAAGATTACAAGCAGTATTAACTGCAACATAAAAGGCGTAACATACAGAACACTAAGTAGCAGGATGGAAAACAACAAAAGGCTATCTCCTACAGCTAGATACATTTCCTGAAGAACTCACCAGAAATATGACAAAGTTCCAACCATCCCTATAGGGATGTTGTAAGGCCTTCCCCAGCCCAAGCTCAGGCTGGGAGGCATCTAGGTTACTCGAACCAGCAGGTGAGCTCCACCAGAGCCATAGTTATGTCCACAGCAGACAGCCAGCAGAAGAAAGACGTAGAGAGACGAAGAGCGAGCCCGAGTACTGGTCCTCGCATACCTTAAGTAGATTTTAGGGGGTCAGGGGAGTGACCTACAACTATGGCCAATCAGATGTCCCAGGGGATGAAATTTGAAAGTAAATGCTCCTTCCCCCCCCCTTTGGAAGATGATCCTGTGATGGCCCACAGCTGGCTAGAATAATTGGCATCACAAGGTCAGCTCCAGCTCTCGTGCTGATAAGAAGCAGTCAGGAGACACCAAAACTGCAAATCATTGCTGTTGGAATTTAGCCAACTCTCAGACGCCATTTTAGACAGAACAAAAAACCCAAAACCAAAGACATTAAATCAAAACTGAGAATACCCCCCCCCCAGATTCCACTACATGCTGGGGTTAGGGAGCATAGATTATGGGGTTTTAACACCCCAAATCTAGGCTTAAGAGAAAACCCAAACCCATAAAAGGAGACAAATCAAAACTGAGATAACTAAAACAGAACTTAATACCTACAACAGCTCTGCATAAAATATCTTATAAGTCTAAAACCAAAACGAAAATAGGAACAACAGCATAAAAAATTAATAAAGGACATTATATAGCTATACAATATAGCAGCCACTACCGCTGCCACCTCATTGTGCCTTAGAATATGACATATGTTGCTCAGACGTTGCACCAATGTAGCTGGGACACCAGTGCCACTTGAGCATAGGATTGCACTGTAAAGGCCCAAACCTATGGCTGGGATACGCAAGTGTACCGTGAGGTATGCCAGTGCAATGACGGCCCCACCACCCACCAGTGCGGCAGCCAGAAAACCATACACTACCTGGAGCGGGACACAGACCAACTGCTTGCAAAACCCTGCCAGCAGAGAGGCGGGAAAAGGGTGATGATTGGGGCAGGGGTAGGACAAGGCAGATCTGGCAACTGGTGGGTCATGAACCCCCATTCCAGGTCAAATGGGGTCAATGTTTGACCAGGTCGAATGTGCCCCAAGCAGCTCATTAGAGCTACACCAGCAACAGGGGACCATGTGGCAGCCAACATCCCGGTAAGACTTCCCCTTGCCACCCCTCTCAACTGGCTTCTCCACCAGGATGGTGCACTGGATGCAGTGGCCATCGTGTCAGCAGCCCTACATCCAACGTGCCATCCCCACATAGGATTGGGCTGTAAGACTACTACAGATATTCAACTGTACATATGTTGGCTGGTAGACTCTTTCAAATACAGGTTTCATTGCATCAATAAGTTTAATTGATGCCTTAAGAAGCCAAGGCTGGTAAGAAGATAAAGACTTGCAGAATTATTATAGTGTAGGCACGATCCAGTCAAATATAATGTTTATATCTCATTGATTTCAATGGGGAAAAGTTAAGCGTATGTGCAATTCCGCCATTGAAATCAATGGAACTTAAAAGCGAATTCTGCCCAGTATTATTAAAGTGAGAGTTTAATTTACTACAGATGGACCTAGAGGCACTGTAGTGAAGAAAAACGATTAGGACTCTAAACGTATTTTTATATCGTATCAAAGCATTTCATTTTAGGAAACTCTGGCTGGTAGATTCCAACAAATCTTAAATGTCAGATTGTTTGGGAGGCTTAAAAAGTCTATGGTTAGAGGTTTTAGGGCATAAATCCGTGAGATCTGTATAGTAATGTTCCCAAGGGGATCTCAAGTGGGGGTACTAGCAATATATATTTGTTGAAAATCAGAAGCAAAACTGAAGCAATATTGTTCCCTACTCTGATGAATAAACTGTATCTGAAGAGAGAAAAAGCATGACAGACGAGCCAGACATTCTTCTGATGATGAAGCATCTAATTCCATGCTCAGGTTTTCTGAGTCTTTTAGCTCTTTCAGAGAAGATTTCCAACTTGCACAGGCATAGTAACGTCATATCAAACTCCTCAGTCTGATCCTGAAATTTTATCAGTCTCTAAAAACCACAGAAAGCTGCACAAAGTGCAGCTAACACAAAGGCCTTTTGACCCTTTTCTTTAATGTTTAGTTCAGGGTTCTATTTTCTACTGAAAATTTCGGGATATGCATGTATAAACCCTATAAACGTATTAACAGTTGCTATTTGGAAGAATAATTCTGGTTGATATTGACCTATGGGAAAAAAATGTCATATTCTGTAAAGGTAATAAAAATGACATTTGTAACAAAAGTGTTTGCATGAGACCAGGGATAGAAGATTGAAACAAAAGACTACTAGGGGCTCCGTCACACATGGGTGCGGAATCACTTGTATTGTTTTTTGAGGCAATATGAAATTTCTTGTCTATTGTGTTTGATTTGTGGTGGATATGCAAGTCATTTTTTTGTTACAGACATGAGGGCTCAATCTTGAGGATACTATAGCTTGATTCAGCTGTCATGCTAAACCATGGTTTAGCACCATGAGAATGAGCTTCAAAAATGCAAGCTCATGAGCTCTCTCCTTCTCCATCTTCATACATGAGAGGAGAGTGAGAGCTTTTGCTTTCACATTTGAACGAACCATAGCTCTTCAATACATAAATTCTGAGAACATTACATCTGAATCAGGGCTTACTGTAAAGGAAATTTCAGTGAAAAACTATGAGGCTTACTTTTGAATAAACAAGTTTAGAACTGGAGTGGAAGCATTTTTCTTTTTCATGAATGTTGATGCTATGAGATAATTTGAACTTTGCATTTGTAGCATAGGAGCCCTGATAGCAAGCAGCAGAAGTAACCAAGTCATCTTTATGTGGCCCAATCACACAATATTGGACCACACCACTATGAGTCCCACGCAAAAGTAATGTTTGAATTGGGCCAAAATTATCCTGCATCACACAGCTCGCCTCTTCCCCAAAACTACCTTTGATATAGTAAATGCCACAAAAAGTAAATTCACTCTGACCCTCGTTCTGCCACAGGGAATTTGAATGAACACTGAATGACACTGGCAGTGAAGTCCACAAGCTCCTGGTTCACAATACCCAAAAAGGGATAGGCAGGGTTGCGTTATTTGTATAATTTGTTGAAAGCAGTTATGTCATTTGAGAGCCTGGTATGAATAGCAGGACATGAAAAAGCACAGCTGTAGCGGTCCACCTTCTTTATCCTGTTGAACTGACAAAGCTTGAACATTTTACAGACAAATGCTTTCAGCGGAATAAATTGTCCAGTGGGGAGAATAGAACCAGTTGCATGAACCAGACTTCACACTGTACATGAAACCACAGTAAAACTTTGGGGCGAGTCTGTATTCTCTTAGAAGAACTATAGAAATAACAGGATGTTGCCTGAGGGTACTCCAGTCCAGTGGTGTTCTCTAGTGTTCCCCTACTCCCATCCTTAGCCTGAGGTAAGAACAGAGACGTCCTCAAGGGGGGGCGGGGCCCCCAGGGCCCCCAGGCGGAGGGCGCAGAGGCTCCTGGGGGGGGCAGGGGACTACTTAGGTTTCGATTTGTGTTTATGTCTTTTTACGGTTTTTTCGGGGGTCTACGGGCTTTTTTACTGTAATGTTCATGTGTGTATGCTTTGTCCCACTTAGCTTGTGTATCCCGGAGCCTTCGTTCTGCCTGCTTTCGTTCTTTCCGGGCGGCAGAACTCCGGAAAAGCGCCCGTTTGCTCCGGAGCAGGGCGCTCCGTCGTTCTGCGCTTGTGTCATTCTCAGTTAGCGCATGTGCAGAAAGATTGGGACGGAGCGCCCTGCTCCGCCCTGCTTTCTGCGCATGCGCTAACTGAGAAGAACGACGCAAGCGCAGAACGATGGAGCGCCCTGCTCCGGAGCAAACGGGTGCTTTTCTGGAGTTCTGCCGCCCAGACAGAACGAAAGCAGGCAGAACGAAGGATCCGGGATACACAAGCTAAGTGGGACAAAGCATACACACATGAACATTACAGTAAAAAAGCCCGTATGAAAAACCCGTGTGTGTGTGTGTGTGTGTTTTGTGTTTTGTGTTTTGTGTTTTTTTTTATTGGGCGGCGAAAATCTGGGGCCCGGCGCAGGATCGTCTCTGGGTAAGAATTTACTGTAGGTGAATGAGGGCTTCCCTTGCTAACTCAGCCCAGATTTAAATTTTCCCTCCGTAACACAGGTATATTCAACTATTTGTTCCAACATGTTTAACTGCTATACTGTCCCTAACCTTTAGCTTCTATATTATTTCCTTTTTAGCAACACCATTTACCCTAAGTTCTATGCCATCAGCTCTTGAGAAAAAGGTTCTACTCAGTGGTGAAATCACAAAAACACTAGCCTCGTTTTTATGAGAGGACTTTTAATTCCCATACACTGGGAAAGAGATTATCTTTGATAATGGAAATGTAAATCAAAGCTTGCTGTTGTTTATTCCAGACAGACATTTGTGTGTTAAGTCTGTTTATCAGGCAACACTCTGTCTAAGCCAGGAAGCAGTCAGCCTTTGTGAGATGTATGCAAATATACTTCCCAGGAGCCTTTGCAGCAAACTTTTGTGGTCAATCTCCCCCACCTCCCACTCCTTGTTACTTTACCAATAAAATTGTACTAAGCCAGTCCATAAGTAGATGAGCAAAAACAACTAGCTAGACTATGCTGATGAGCATGAGTGAAAGCAAAACATGTGCGCACAGTCTGCTGCCCTTTATTCTAAGCAGACTTTGTGTATTACATCTGTTTAGCAAGCAATACTTTGTCTGAGTTGATGGGCACAAAGTTCCCAGAAACTCCAAGATCACTTTTGTGCACAAAAGAGCCTCGTTACTTGCCATAAGAGATATGATGAATTTATATAGAATAGAATATGATTATGATATTTAACAGTACCCCCCTTCCCCAAACTGCACAAACTTGGGACTTCACTTTAAGTTATTCTATTTTTGCATGAACAATATACTGGTACTAAGTGATAGGCTATAGTTTTTTGGCAGCTTTTATACACGTCCAAATGTTTGTTTTTCAAAAAGTGTATTTGCTTTTGTTTCATTTCTAGAGCATATTTCTTTTGTAGCAGCAAACATTAATTTTTGACTTTATTGAAACTGTCATAAAAGGCTTCCTCTTTAAGAAAATATTCTTTAAAAACCATACAATTATGCCTTTAAAAAAAATTCCAAGAGAGAAAAAGCTGTTACCCAAAGGAATAAAAAAAACCAACCCCAAGTTTTCAAGCCTCCCCTCTCCCTTTGACAAAATAAACATTTTAGGACTTTACTTGTTTGTATTCTCCTCAGTGGTGTTGTATGCATCAGCAACTAAAAACAAAGAAACTTTTAGCTGCCCAGACAAAATGCAGAAGCTCCCCAAACGACGAAGCAAGGGCGGGGGGCTGGGAAGCATTCAAAAAGTCTGACAGTCCATTCAATATACGGATGATGGCCATAATGCATCCAGGGTCCCCTTGCTAATTAAATATGCATTGGCACAGTTTTGATCGATGCAAGCCATGGATCAGATGACACACCTGCAAAATCGTGAGCCCAGAGCTCCCAGGGAAAAAACGGGGGAAAATACAGCCTGTCTCCTTATCTTTGTTTTCAAAGGCTCTCAATTTCTGTGCTTAGATATCTAATTTAATTCTCTCACCCCTCAGCAAACTGGATTAGGAAAGTCAATACTGCCTTTGTGCATCGACAGGAACACACAGCTTTCCTTTTATTCAATTTAGCCATGACCTTTAGACAAAGATAATGACAACTGTCTAAAAGAAAGGTGCAGCTTCATGGAAGGAGTTCTTGAGGGGGGCTCCCTCAGTTTCCTGCAGTTCCAGAACTGTGGGTTTTCCTGCAAGACATGAGTCAAGACAGGGGAAAACTCCAAACAAACCATAAAACAAAACTCCTGTCACAAGCAACCAGTATTGAGCTTGTGCCGCTTCATCCTGCCACAGGCAACTTTTTTGTTTAGGACCAAACTTTGGGGACTTGGGAGTCACTTGTTAGCAATGCTTGGAGTCACTTGCTAAGAAAAAGTAGCAACTGGTCCAATAGTATATTGTTTAGTAGCTGGGCTTTAAAGGGGGAAGACAGTTGATTGATATTCTTTAAAAAAATGTAGCAACATTCCATGGGAACATACAATAGGGTGTAAAGTGGTTATGAGCACTTGTACTGCTACATCAAACAGCAAATTCTAAACATAACTGTGAAGATCCTAACAAAAATATGGCACGAAACATTCCAAAGTTGAGGAGCTGTGTGTGTGTGTGTGTGTGTGTGTGTGTGTGTGTGTGTGTGTGTGTGTGTGTGTGTGTGTGTGTGTGTGTGAATGCATGCACATGTATGTGCATTCACACATTGTAACATTTCTGGCAGTGTCAAGAGGGCCAGAACTAATCCGTTTCCTATAGGACATGAATGAACTATCACAGGATGGTGACAAAATGCTCAACAACAGTAGTACATTTAACTTGGATCATAATAATTGACCTGGTTCATTTTTTTCCTGAAAATGATTATTCCCTTGAAGCAAGAAATCACCACCAAGCCTTTTTATTGCATAAAATGTAAAAAATATCTAGATTGCTTTTTGTTCCGTTATAAAATCAGCTTCGCAACAAGTCACAGACCATTTTTCCCCTCGGAATGTTCTATGAATAATGCTTGGGAGGAAAAACACACATTTGCAATACAGAAAATAATTATTAATTATTTTGGATTCCTGTGCCTCTCAGTCTTGAAAAATAAAGGAAAGAATACAGTATTTAAGTACAGTACTAGGAGGAACCATATGGATCAACACTGGCTGTCCTCCTACCTTAGGGAAACATAAACGCACATTTCTTCATCTATATCTATATCTATATCTTTATCTATATCTATATCTATATCTATATCATTCAAATTAGAGCTCTGTCCTCTTATTCATTTCTTAACTCCCCTTACAACTGATTTATATTATTCACTTCTATGAATTCTAACACGATTTAAATTTATTGGGTCATTTAAAATTTTAGAGAGCTTCCAATTGGATCTGTATGGCTTTCCAGACATATGCAGAGCTCAGTTATTTAAAATTAACTGCAGTACAATAATTTTAAATTACTTCACACTGTACTAATCTCAAGTGCTTTGAAATATCTGAACCACTCTATTTAGGAGCTATCAAAGTTCTGCTACATATGTGCACCAAAAAGCAGTTTGAAACGCTGATTGGGCCTTTAATGATTTATGCCAATAAGCAGATGATCATGGTAGGCTGATTCTTAATTATCGTATCTAAAATTTAAAAATGGTTCCAGAACTTTTTTTGTTTTGGATTTTTTTCCCCAAACTTGCCACCTCTATGCACTGAGCTGCAAAATAGTCACACAGTAAAAATATTTATGATTGAAAAAGACTAAAAACTTAAAACTGTTGGTCAAGGTGAGAAAAAGAAACCAGCCAGCTAGATTCTTACCTGTGAGTTGTCCTTGAGTTATGTCCACTGCTACTCCAGAAAAATAGGTTATGCTCCATAGCTCAGGATTGGAAGCAGACTAGTACCAAAGAATAAAGACAGTTTCTAGAAGCACCCCAACCCCTTTTCTGAAGTCTCTCAGTCGGTAACTTCCAAAGCAGGAAGCAAGAAAAATCACTGCAAGATAACTTCGAAAATCTCAAAAAGATAAACCAAAACTGCAGCATCAACCAATGAGAGAGATGCGCTCATTTCCCTCCAGTCTATGAGGTTTTCCTAAGGCAGTACAGATCTCAGAAATTATATACAAACACTGCTTCAGATTTTCCAACATTGTCTCCATATGGGGGTGGGGTAAACATTCTTTGTTCTAGTTCAGGAGTTCTCAACCAGTGGTACTAGTACCACCAGTGGTACTTTGGCCTACTGGTGGTACCCAGAGCGCTGGAACCCCGCTCAGACACAGCACTTTTGGTGCTGCATTTTTGCTCCCAAGAGGCTCCTGCCTTTGGCCAAGCCTCTCGGGAATGCTGAGAAGGGCTGTCCCACCTGCCCAGAACCTCCTGCCTGCGTTTTCTGGCCTCCAAAAACCCAAAAGTAACTGGCAATGATGTCATTGCCGATCACTTCTGGTGGTACGCAGCAGGAGAGTGGTGCCGGAGGTGGTACTTGGCCAGAAAAGGGTTGAGAACCCCTGTTCTAGATGGATAACTTGGAGCGATAGCAGAGATCATTTAAGAAGGACAATTTATAGGTAAGAACCAAGTTGGCTGTTAAGCTATCCCTGCTGACATTCCAGGTATATAGGCTTGTATGGTAAGAGGAAGAAAGTAAAATACAGGGCAAATTATTATCAGCGTGCAAATAAAGACTGTATTCAGAATTCAGGAAACACTAAACTTTCCCTTTAAAATTTATATATTTTAAAATTAGAAAACTAATTAAAAAACACAATAAGTCCAGGATAAGTATCCTCAAGCATGCTATGACCAACACAGGTTCTGTAGATGACAGCATTTTAATTCTGTAATATCTCACAAAGCAATGTGTAGAAAGGCTCATGCTGTTTGAGACACCTTCTTCCAGGATGCTCAGAGTCTAGATTCATGATGTCCTAAGTACAGGGATGCTGCTGCTACTACTACCTCTCTTATAGACAGGACCGTCTTTTCCATTAGGCACGCTGGGCAGTTGCCCGGGGGCCCTCAAGCGCAGGGGGGCCCATCGCCACACCGCCATGGGAAAAAGTTTTAAAAGGCACTTTTTGCACTGCTGCTGCCACCGCTGCGCTTTTTTTTTTACCTCCCTGAGAGGTCTGCTGGCCCCCCGGGGTGTGTGTGTGCAGAGAGCCTGTGGACCCCTCTGCAGGCCTCCCCGCATCTCAGAAAGGTCCTCCGATGCAATCGCAACCCACTTCCAGTTTCATCAGAAAACCGGAAGAGTGTCGCGATTGCATCAGTGCCCGGGGTCCCTCGATGCAGTTAAGACTGCTCTGCTTATAGAGCAGGTCATAAAATATACATGGGAGGGTTCCCTATTTGTTTATAAACTTCTGAAGTGGAGGCTTGATCTACCTAGAAATTGAGAAGATACACTTCTTACTGATATTAACAATGCCAGTTACGAGAACAGAATCTTCTTTCTAGGCTCCGCTAAACGAAATTCCACCTTAAGGTGCAAGAAATAAAACAAAACTACAGTACCTATAATGGCTCAAAGGAAGCTCTGGTCAAAGCCTTTAACGCAAAGTTGACATTCTACAAAGGAACTCTGTAAACCACTATGAGAAATGAGTGTTTGCCCTTAAAAATCTTACAGCCCAAATCCTATTGGGCTGCCCCTCCAGCAGGGTCTATGCGGACCTGTGCCAGCAAATTTGCTAGTGTAGGTCTGAGTAGACCCCATTATGCTGCAGAGGCTTACCACCGGATAAGGGAACAAATGTTCCCTTACCCAGAGGAGATATCTGGAACTGCCCCCTCGTAGGATACAGCGGTTGTCATTTTGGCATAACTGCAACAATGGCGGGGGGGGGGGAAGAATAGGATTGGGCTGTTAGTATATGAAGATATGTCGAAATCATTACATTGGTTTTTTCTTACAAATTCGATTTGCCAGGTTAGTAACCTACCTCTTGAAAGCATTTGACAAGAGATGCCTATCTAGTTCATGCATAAAATCCAAGGTATGACTAGTCATAGCTTTAAGAGACCAGGTGTTTGACACCATTAAGGTCTTTCCATTTGTAGACTGCCTATGCACTGCTGTTGGAGTAGCCTCGAACTTGCCTGCTCCCCAACAGTTGCCAAATGGTCAGACTCAGAATTTATTGATTGGGCTGGACAACTGTACTCTGCTGTAGAGTGTCTGCTTCTATCTACAGTCTTACCAGGCCACTATGTTCAGGTTCAACAGTCTTGGTAAGCAAAGACTGTAGAGGAAATATGGAGCTTTTAGGATCACCTGAGACTCTTCTACCTCTGCGCTGGTGCTGCTTACTCTCCTGGTGCTGCAAATGTGCCTTGCAGCATGTTTGCAACACCCTGGACCGGCGGAGTGGTCACTCCGTCGGTCTATTTCTGGACAGGATTGCGCCAGAAATTATGCAAAGATTTTTAAAATGTTACCATACGTCAAGTACTTTTTATCAATATTTGATCAATTCTGAATAACACAATAGTGCAGTGTGAGCAAAAATTAGAATCTAGCCTAGATTGAAAAAAAATGGATTCATTGAGGCAGCTGAATTACTTACGGTGCAATCCTGTCTACGTAGAGACTGGCGGGGCAGCAGCTCTGCTGTTCTAGGGTGTCGCAACAGTGCTGTAAGGCACATTTGTGGCACCCAGAGAGTAAGCGGTGCAGGCATAGAGGCTTGCACTGCTCCTCTGGTGCCACAGACAACAACAGTGCTGCGGCGGAGAGACTAAGTCCCCTCCAGGCAGTGGAAGGGCATGGGGAGGGTGGAATAGGGCAACCCAGGTGGGTGGGAGGATTTGGCCCGGGAAGGGGGGGGATCTGTAGAGGCCTCATCCGCCATATCCTATCCCCCCTTCCTGGGTCTGTTGGGCCTTACATGGGCCTCTCAAATGTATAGGCTTACCAGATCTCCAACCGGGACAGAGTGCTAGACCTTTAGGAGAAGGAATGTGGACAGGTGTAGCTTGTTAAGCCTTAGAGCACAGTCCTAGGCATGTTTACCCAGAAGCAAGCCCCATTGTGTTCAGTGGGGCTTGCTTCTGAGTAGACAAGCCTAGGATTGTGCTCTAAGGCTTAACAAGCTACACCTGCCCACATTCCTTTTCCTAAAGGTCTAGCACTCTGTCCCGGTTGGAGATCTGGTAAGCCTACAAATGTATACCAGCAAAATTGCTGGCGTGCATTTGAGTAGGCCCACTGAGGCGGATGGGGCGTTACTTGGGGTAAAGGGACAAATGTCCCTTTACCCCAAGAAGACCACCAGCTCTGCTGGGGCAGGCCCAATCCTGCATAGGATGCGGTGGTTGCCTTATGTGTGCCGCAATGTCCTGCTAGACAGGATTGGGCTGTTAACATTTTTCAGAGCATGTACTTGACACCTTTAGCTACAGCTTTCACCTGAACTCTGTTAAATTTGTTTTCAATTGTAGTAAAGGCCTTTTCTTTTTCCTGGTCAATTCCTTGTTTTTTTGTTTCAAATAATATGAACACCACGGAACTTAGGAACTATGTGAACTATATGTTAAGCTCTAAAAACAAATTTGTGCACCGTTTCTGAGCTGCCAGTTCTAATAGCCCTCCAGTATCTGTTACACATTGCACTGTTTCTTGTACCTCATCCATTGGAAATAATTCTGCAATGCTGTAACCAAGTCAACACTTTTAGGGCGCAATCCAAACCTACCGGTACTTAGGCTGTTGTAACCAGTGGCCCAGCAAAAACGAGAGGCCCCAGAATGGAAAGGGGATTCAAATCCCCTTTGAATTCCTCTTTTGGAGGGGATTTGAATCCCCTTTTCATTCTGGGGCCTCCCGTTTTCGCTGGACCGCTGGTTACAACGGCGGCCTAAGTAGGTTTGGATTGCGCCCTCAGTCAGCTGAAACCTAGGCACTTTTGCCTTCAAAGGACTGCTACAGCTAACAGATACATGGAATGCCAGAAATTAGGCAAATGCTGCTATGTGTAGGTAAACGTCATGTATGAAACAGCTGACAGAACACTGTGTTTCACATTTAGTCTTTATTGTAGAGCGTTTCAGATGGCTGCTTACAAGAAAATTGAACTGAAATTAAGAAGAAAATCCAATTGCCTTAACATTAGGTGTGTATCTTAGTTGTATCTGTATCATCTTGGCATCACTATGAAAAATTCAATCTACCCAGAATGGGAAAGGTTTTTTGATGGCCTACTGGTAAGTTGCCCATAAGAACACACAGTGAAAACTTGGAAAGAAAGTAGTCTCCTGCAGATTCAATACGCCATGGAAGATTGTGCCAACACTGAAAGTAGTAGGTTATAAATGGAAAAGCCCGACAATTTTAAAAAATAATTTTTCATTGGATGAGGTAACAGACACCTACCAATGTGTGTGCAGTATGGAAAACTATATGGAATGAAACAACTAGCTTTAAAATGTTGCTCCCAAAAATATTAAGTGAAATTTGTTTTTACTTGACATACAGCACAATCCTGTGTAAGGATCTGGGCGGCAGCCCATGAGCCCCGGCGGCCGTACTGCTGCCAGGCCGGAGGTCTACTTGGGGAAGGGGACGCTCATCCCCTTCCCCAGGTGTAAATCTAGGCTGGTCCTATCGGCCTCCTTGGATTTCTGCCAACTAAATAGCTGGCGGAAGTAGAGGAGGCCGTGTAACGGTGTAGCCGGCCTGGCAGGGATGGAGATATGGCCGACGCCATCCCCTGTCCCCAGGTCGGCTAGGCCAATGGCCCCCCTCCGCCAGGCCGGACCGCCCATGCGGCCGGCGACAGAGCTCTTACCTTCCGCAGCCATCTGTGCCCTGGCCCAGCACCGGAGTGAGGGAGCCAGGCAAAGCCGGCCTCCCTTACTCCCAAGGCATTGCAAACGTGCTTTACGGCACGTTCGCAACGTCATCCAGGGACGGAACGCTCGTTCCGTCGCCGGCTTTATTTACACTGTACATTTACACTGTATTATTTACACTGTAAATTTACACTGTAAATTTTACAGGATTGCGTTGATAGTGCTTGACAATTATAAACTTGGAGAAAAATTAAAGACAGCAGTGATTTAAATGACCAGCTTAAAGACTGGTTATAATAATACTGGCAGTGGGCATCACTTTCTATTTCTGTTCCAAGATGAAAATGATCATGCAGTGTCCAAAATTGCAATACCAAACAGTGAATACTTCTGCAGTTTTCAAAAATGATCAGAAGTGCAAAAGAAAATCCCTATTCAGTTGCCATTGTCTGCTTCCTGAACCAGTGGAAGAAACTTTACTAGCAGTTACACTATTTGCTTGCATTGAATTTATCAATTAGTCCTGCTGAATTTTTGTTGTTGATGTTGTTTAAATATTGTCCCTTGCAGCGAAGGCAAATAGCCAGCTTGTTCACTGCACCACCTCACATTGCTCCCAAGAACACTTTCATATTAGGTTAAGTTTTCCTTACAGACTTCCCCTCCAATTCTATATCTTTAAGGCACTCAAAACCCTTTTCCGTGCTAAGAGTAAAGGAAAACAAAAAGATCAAACACACAAAGTGTTAAAAATTGCTGAAAAACTCAAAGGCAGAAAAATAATTTTGAAGGCACTTTGGCTGAAATCTATACTCCTTTGAATTACATGAGTGTTTTAAAATGTTAAACAAACTACAGAGCTTCTAATGAATGTCGAAGAATGATAAAGAGTCCAACTCTAGTTATCAGTGATATGCTTAAAATAAATAATTTTAGATTATTTAGATTAGGGCACAATTCAAAGTGCTAGTTTTGACTTTTAAAGCCCTTAACGGCTCAGGTCCAGGGTATTTGATGGACCGCCTCCTTCCTTATAATCCGACCCGTACTCTGAGGTCATCAGGGGGGCCGTTAACCGTGCCGCCATTGATGGAGGTGAGGGGGATGGCGGCACGAAATAGGGCCTTCTCGGCAGTGGCGCCCCAATTATGGAATTCCCTCCCCCTGGAATTAAGAACGGCTCCCTCTTTAGAGACCTTTCGGCGGGGCCTTAAGACATTTTTATTTAGGGTAGCATTCGATTTATTTTTAATGTATATGTATTTTACTGTTTTGTAAGCCGCCTTGAGTGCCCTCGCTGGGAGAAAGGCAGGATATAAATTCTTTAAATAAATAAATATTGTACTCAAGTAAATTATGATGAAAACATCACAATTATTTTCTGTCACAAAGATGAAGGAAAACCTGCAAGGAAACACTGTAGACAATCTTTTTCTGCAAAGTGTGCTTTTTCTTTTCTTTTTAGTAAGAATATACGGTAGTTCACCTGGTAGTTGATAAATCAACTAAATTCAGATTAAGAGTCTCAGAAAAGTCATTTTATAAATGCTAATAATAAACCTCATTAAATTCAAAGTTGTTTTACTACAAACTAACAGTGTAATCCTAGGTACATTTAGTCAGAAGCTCCACTGAGTTCCAAGTTATTTAATGCTGCTAGTCAAGATTTCCACTGTCTGTGCATCGAGAACAGAAACTGACTGAATTCGTTGCAGCAGCTCTTGCTGCAGCAAGTGTTTGGGGGGCACCCATACTCAAATCAGGCTCCCCCCCCCTTGATTGGGCATCTAAAGAATAGTATCCCACAGAATTGATACATTCAAGTGACATATTAAAAAGCAACAAGTTGCCACAGAACAAGACTTTAAAACTCTTTAAGAGAGAAAAGGAAGGTGGGTAGTGTAATAACATTGTCTGAAAATAAGGATCTAGGAAAGCTCATTGAACTTGAAGCAATGTAACTATTTTAGCTTAACTTTTGTTTCATGTAAAAGACGAAAATAGTCTCAAGCATACAGAAGAGCATGCTTGGTTATGGTAGAGTCAGTGTGGCGTAGGATGACTGCCCCGGCCCAGGACCATTGCAAAAGCTGCCATAAGGCAGTCAGGCCGGTGAAGAGGCCTACACTGGCCCCTGCGGGCCAGATCCGGATGGTGCGCGGCACAGGTGAGCCGTAGCTGGGCCGCAGTGTAGCTTTCGCAAAAATTAATCTTGCCTCACTAATGTTTTGGAATTCTTTAAGTGTAGCAACAAAGAAGTTATACAGACAGGAGCGATGACCAATTATGATGGGTATATAATATCAGATTCCAAGACTGTTTGAGGAATTAGATATCACGGGTAACCCGGTCATGTTTGTAGCTAAAAATAGCGATCCAGCTGATTTAAAAATAATGACGAAAATACCTGGTATGGACTTTGACAGCCCAGAAACCCGGATACAGAGAAATTATTTAAAATCTGGAACTCAAAGGACCCGACATTTCGTGCCTTGGTACAGGCACATCTTCTGGGGTATCTCCAAAGTAAATTGGTACCCCAGAAGATGTGCCTGTATCAAGGCACGAAACGTCGGGTCCTTTGAGTTCCAGATTTTAAATAATTTCTCTGTATCCGGGTTTCTGGGCTGTCAAAGTCCATACCGGGTATTTTCGTCATTATTTTTAAATCAGCTGGATCGCTATTTTTAGCTACAAACATGACCGGGTTACCCGTGATATCTAATTCCTCAAACATCGTTGCCGGTTATAATAGTTTTCGTTCAAAGAAAAAAAAAAGATTCTAAGACTGTTGGTAGAAGTTAACTTTTTGGGCGGTATTATTATTGTTATTATTATTATTATTGTGTTGTTGTTGTTGTATTTGCAATGAAAATATCTTTTAGTAAAATTCATCACCAAAGGCACCACAAAACTTAGCAATCATGGATGAACAGGACAGGCCTTAAATAGATGTTAAATGTCTTAAAGCAGCATTTCTCAAACATTTCTCAAACTTAGCGGCTGGATAGGATTGGGCTGCCCGAGCCATTGGCAAGACTTTTCATTAAAAGCTTTCTGAGAATCCAAGCATGCTGTGTCTTCTGGATTACACATGCTTGCTTTCTTGGCATCACCAAAGAATTCTAAAAGATAAGTTAACACACAACGTTCCTTTACATAATAAATCATACTGACTCTTACTTGGAGTGGCATATTAGTAATATGCCCCTCTATTTATAGAAAAAGCTTTACAATACAATCATATTCATGTTTATGAAGAAGGCCCCCTGAATTCAATGTTGCTTCAGTAAGTGTATGAGAATGCAGTCTTAATACTTTCTACCAATTTACTTCCAACAAAAGTTGTCTGAGAGCCCTATCATTTCTTGGGTAACACACACACACACACACACACACACACACACACACACACACACACACACACACGCAAGTAGCAACATACTATCAGTGTGTTTTGTTTATCAAGGGCAATGGCAAATTTTACCTCCATAGCAAAAAGAAAGAAAGAAAAATTACAAATAAACGTATTACATACTACATGCATGTACAGAACAAAGAAGTTAAACCTTCTTTGAACAGTGTATTCCTAACCCCCCCACCCCCGTGGCCTTCTTCTAGAGAGACTGCTGGAAGAAACGTGTTTGAGATCCCCTGAAAGTTTGATTGCTGCCTTGCAAACAAACAATACAAAGCGTAAGATTGGGGACATATTGCTGACACAGCAACATCACTGCTTGAAAAAGAAACTGTGGGAAATGTCAGATTTATGGTCCTATGGGTGATGGGTGGAAGGTTGTTTTTCCCCCCTTCAACAAGCCTCTATCAGAAACAGAGCCTCTAGAAAGTTTTTGGCTATATCCCAGCAAAGCAGAAGGAAGCTGTATTCCCCACTTCCCCTGGGACCTAATGAAATATACAGCCTCTGAGCTTCTTTCAATTTGGTCTTTCAGATTGCTAAACCAGTGAAAGAAGGATTCTAGCTGTTAGGGACATCACATGCTTGGGGTCACCTGCTGCTCAGGGGTTCTCATGCCAGTTGTTGATATAATAAGCACCCCTTATACTTTAATTACAATTCATAGTGTGCAAACCCTGCAATCTGTTTTTTAAGGCCAACTGTGTCGGGGTTGTTGTTTTTTTAAACACCAACAACACTAATCTCTACCACTGTTAGTTCTGAAATAGAGTGTGTGTCTAGCTACATGAATAAATGCATTCAGATATTTTGATTCTTGGGGAAAAGTTTACAATATATACTTTATACAAGTGCAACTGCATTGTCTGTAACATTACAGACACTGAAATACCCTTATAAGCCATTTGGTTTGTACCAGGTGAATGAAGAGTTTTTTCGGTGCTTCATTCGGTGGATGCCTACAGCAAACATCTTCCTAATATTTTCTCATCTGAGTTCAAAATAAATGCAGCTCTCATCTGATTCTGCATGCAAGTTGTTTGCGAGCACCAACCAGAGAGAGTGTGTTTGAGAGACGTTGCAGTTAGAAGAATAGAGCAGCTTCCTCAGATCATATCTGAAGGACATACATTCTCATGTAGGAAAAGAGGTTCAAGCCACTTTTCTTCATAGCCAATGTCCACCACCCACATTTCTTGCACTTACTCCTACCTCCATCTATCTCCTGATCTTCCACAAAGTAGCTATCAGAAAGAAAAGAAGAGAAACAGACTTTGGCCAGGATCTGATTCTAGAGCAACCTCGGTCCCCTGGTATCCAAGGAGAAGGTTCCACTAATCATCCACCACTTCACTTTCTTCTGCACTTCCTTTCCTTCCTTATATACCCAGACTCCACTCTGCCTGTTTCAGTTGGCCCCTTTCAGCAATCCCTGCGCTGATGCCTACTGCCCAATCCTATCCCCCACCATGTTAGCATTCAGCTGCGCCAATGGAAGCAGTGCTGCATGCTATGGTGGAGGAGTGGGCGATTGGACAGCTTGCAGAAGGTAAGCCAATATTTTTTACTTACTTATTAGGTAGGCTGCCTGATCACTTATAGGTCATTTCACTTGTGAATGTCCAAGGAGAGCCAGGTGTTCCATGCAGAGGTTTTTGGACTAGGATCCAGGCGCACGTCACTGCTGCCAGATCCACCCCCTCCCTCCTTGACATGCGCTCCGTAGGTTCCTCCCCCAACACACCCCATAAATACCCCTCCCTGCCCATGTCCTTCCTGCCCTGCCACCAGTTTACTGGTGCCTATGGAGCCTCCCGGGGCGGCTGCTGCACACACCATGCTGCTCACTGTTTATAGCAGCAGCCCAGCAGCACGTGACAATGGCCTGGCTTTCATGGCACCATAAAGTACCTTGCACTGCTTGAACGCTAGTCCAATTTCCTATAAGATTGGGGCTTAAAACTACAATGGGCGCAATCCTGACCTAAAGTTCTGACCTAAAGCTGTCGCAAAAGTGCCGTAAAGCACTTTCGCGATGACTCTCGAGCAGGGAAGGCTGGTGCAAGGCCGGCCTGCCCAGCTCCACCGCCTGGACCAGCTCCCGTCCGCCACCCGAACCAGGTGAGGATCCAGTGGAGGGGGGCGGTCTGGGAGCAAACGACGGGGGCCGATAGGCCCCGCCAATTGGGAAGGGGGCGGGGATCAGCCTCGGCTGAATCCTGATCCCCGCCGATCGGCTGAGCCATTACACGGCCTCCTCTGACTTCCGCCAGCAAAATAGCTGGCGGAAATCTGAGGAGGCCTATTGGCCCCAGCCGCAGTTACACTCGGGGAAGGGGATGAACGTCCCCTTCCCCGAGTAGACTTTCCACCGCGGGCTGCTTGCTGCAGGCTGCCCACGGCGGAGATCAGGATCCAGCGGGCGGCCTCGGCTGCCCGGCGGATCTTTAGAGCAGGATTGGGCTGTTAATCACTTATCACACTGCTTAGATGCTGCTGCTAACACCACCATTCAGCAGATACCACAATGAGATACAATGAGTTTGTGAACCAACTAGCGGACTAATATATTGTAACATATGTTAGTAGCCACAAATATCCCCTCTGTGATGACTATTGAGAGTATGTTGCATGGCCTGAATATTACTAAACATGCTGGAAAATAGCAAAATCATGAATTCACTGAAGGTTACAGTCAGTGTTCAAAAACTTGACTGCTCTCCTGAGTAAATGGTCAATGGATCATTTTGGCGACATTTGGGGAAATTAATGCAAACAGCATTTAATGTTACTGTTGCTATCATGACTGACACCGATTAGCAATGTGTTCTAATCTATTTTTTTTAGATGTTCCTTTGTTTCATTGTACTAATGTGTGCATTACACGTGTATCAAAGAAACTGGACAACAACCAATTATTTAAGCGTGAGTGAAGGAAAAGTCCTGACAGACACTTCCTAGCGCAATCAAGTGTCTGGTATTGTAGCTCTTGCTTTGATCTTTCCCACCATTCAGAAGAAATGTCGCCCGTGATATCAAGGTTGCCACCACTGCAGTTTGGGCTAAAGTGGCACAAGTGTTGAGTATGTGGATCAAGTTGATGCCCTGATTCCCCATACACTCCAGTGCATCCAAATCTTCCAGCACTTGCTTGGATGTTTACATGCAGCCGCTGGTTCAAGTCTGCTCTATTTTGTTGCAATCAGCCTGACGGACCAGAGAAAAATGCTTCCATTGGAACTGTTGGGATATCATGTATATAGCTTGATAGTTTAAGGACTGTCCATACTGCTGCTTTACAGTTAATATGCATCTCACTGATTACATGTGAACAAGAGACAGATGAAGATCACAGCAGCCCCTGTCTTATTACCATTAACACAGTATTGGACTGTAAAGAGGCCAAGTTATACTACTTCCATTTAAAGCACAACAAAATATTACAAACCGATATCTCACATGATCCCCACACATCTGCCATCACATTTGTAGCTTGTTGTATCCTCATACCTTGCCTGTCTGCTCCTCGTCTGGACACAACATACGAATTACAAACCCAGGAGAACCAATCTTTCAACAGTTCCCCCTTTTACCATTGGGCAATCCCTAGGCATTGACTAGTTATTCCAGAATAAACTATCCCTTGCAAACAAAGAAAATACAATAGATGTGGAAGCAGGAAGAGAAGCAGTCTATACAAAACAAATGTGTTCCAATCACTCGACCAAACCACATGCAAGGCAAACCAGGAAGATGCCCCAAAATCCACACATATCCTTACCAATATTATCAACGACCCTCCAATTTAGGCACTGAACACCATCAGTTGTACACCCTCCTACTTCTGTTGTGTGAACATTTTCTTAACTTTTCACCATTTACACATGCCTTGACATTTGTTTCTCCATCAGAATAATGCTACTATTACAGGGACAGCCAGTATTACCATGAAGTACTGAAATGTGAAGTTGTTGCCTTGAAGGGCAGATCCCAGGCTAGTGGTCATTCTCCTGCCTTCAACCCCCTCTCCCCTCTCTCTGTATGCAATATTGTCAGATCATGATGAGTTTTGGTTTTCTCATTCTAAAATGTGTTCTAGTAATTTTGACCTTCACTCATCCTAATGCCTAACTTCGTCATTATTCTTGACCTACTTATTAAACAATATAGTGTCTTTAGCAGCTTTTCTTCCCTAAATAGGTTTTAACAATAGGTTTAGCCACTTTGGATGCCCTTCAGGGAGAAAAGCGGGATACAAATTGGATAAATAAATGTGTCTGACTATATCACATATTTATTAAAAAATTAAAAATGATCTTTCAGTAGTGACAAACACAAAGTATTTCTAATCACATTTTGTAATTATACCTTGGTTACCTGTTGCAGAATTAAATTGCACCTTGTGGGTTAGAAGGTTTCACTGACGGTAAAACTCCTCTTATAACAGTAGTTAACCCCCACCAGTCATAAGCTAAGGCTAATTAATTAATTCAATGTTTGCCTTAATTCTACATATATAATTCTGAAGTATACCAAATTTAGTAGGCATTGGGTATGCTTCCAGGAATTACTTCCATAGTAAAGTCTAGAAGCTCAAAACCACAAAAGCAGGGCCAATCACATGTGTCATCACAAAAGCAGGGCCAATCACATGTGACCTTGCCACCTGAGTGGTCTCCTCCCAGTAAAGAACATAGACTGATTATGTCATTGGTCCACAGTCACCTGTGATCTTACTGGGAGCCCTGCATGCTTCAGAGACTCTTGCATAGTGGTCATTGCTAATTATAATGCAACAAAGTTGCATTATATCTGCAACATATAATCTCCAACAAAGTTACACACATGTTAATAACATGTTTTAGGCTCTTCATACAGTCTTCTGCTGTTATCATAGTTGGGGTGTGTGTGCGCGTGTGTGTGCGATTTTCCAAGTTTGAAAAAACATTTAAACAGTAAAAATGGAAACCTTTCATAAAATTTTCATGACCAGAAAAACTACATAAACCTTCCATGAACCAGGCGAAATGGTGGCTACAGAAAGAGCACTTACCAATGTAAACAGTCCATGTGTGCCCCATCACTCACATTTAAGTACACTTCTCTTGTGTGCTGGCCTATATGCAGGCACTGCTACGGTAGCGTGCTGACTGTTCACCATGTGAACAGGTATACTAACGCTACACTGGCATACTAACACTACAAAGGGGTCAGTGCAGATGGTAGCTGCATTTACATGTGCAGGCCATACATGCTTACACAGATAAGCCAGTGGCCTGCATCACGTCCCCTTCAGTCATTAAGTAAGGAATACCATGACCCAGACAGGATATTTCCAGGAATATTCAGACAGTGATAACAACAAACTATTTTGAAAACTTATGACAGCAGGCTATATAAGCAAAAAGAACACAAACATACTGCTACATATAAACTCTCTCTCCCTCTCTGTCAATGTTAGTGGGGTGTGTAGTACACAGCGTGTTTGGTTAAACCATTTCATGTTCAAAAGCAAATGAAACCAAAGAATAAGTTATTAAAAGGAGTCTTTGAAGCCAAAAGCAGTGATGTGTGAAAGGCAAAACCAGAAGAGTTTATTTAAACACAGAGCTGAGAAAACAGGAATGAGGAAATCAGAGACACAGTCATCATGGCACCCAGCAGCCCTTTCCTGGTACTAGAAATGCTTATATCTATGAATATTTTATCCAGATTCCAACCACCTTTTTCAAGTTCCCCATATCAAAATCCCAGACTCCGTCTTCAATACATTTAGAATGTGTCTCCCAAATTTATCAGTCCTGGTGGATGATACACAATTAGTTGTCTATGGCCATGACAAGTAAAAGCTTCAGGAAGCTGAGTGCCCTTCTGTGTTTATGCATTTTTTAAAAAAATATTCAGCAGAGCAGTAATTAAATGTGCAATGGATGGGCTTCATGTTTCTTTCTCACCAACAAAGGAACGGCGAAAGAGGAAGAAAACGAAAGAACAGAAGGTAGTGTGCTACCATTTCATTTCTTTCCTATGAATTTCAAAACTCTTGTTTCTCTTTCCCTCCAAAATCTTTAAAATATATTTCTTGCCCAGAATCTACCAATACAAGAAAAGATGGGGGGGGGATATATATTTTCAGTGTTCTTCCTAAGAACAAAATAATTCCTCATTGGGTCAAACCAAATTCTATGCAGTCCAGTATCCTGTTTCCAAGAGTAACCTAGTACTGGGGTTATTCCGGGAACTTCTCTTGAGACTTCATCTCTGTGTTCACCCCATTAGCTCATCCACACAATGTGCACAGACAGTCCCATTAGCTAAGGTTGAATTTCCCAACCAGTTCCAGTTCATGAAATTATTTGCATAGTTGGTCTGTCCAATTAAACGTTCTCATTTGTCTGCAACAATGAGCGTCATCTGCAAGCAACTCAAAACATAGCTGTATGCTGGAACTGAACAAAGTTAGGCTTCAGGGTTCAAAGTAGAGTGTATATTTCTATCGTACCACAACAGTTTTACTAACATTTATAGCATTAGGGATTTGTGAATGTTAATCCAGTCTCAGTTTTGGAAACTGTGTTCCTTCTGCCTGTCAGAGACCAGGTCCTGAAGGCTTAAGGAGGACTTCGGTGCAGGATTCCTGTATACAGTGAGCCACCAATGAGAACACAACAAAAACCAAATGCGCAACCTGCACAGAGAGCAGCTCCTTTAAGAATCCAGGGCACAAATATATCCTGTGAAATACAGCATGCTTTAGGAGACCACGATTTAGACAAAGGAAGAACTTTTACAAATATTTTCTAATTAATCAAATGCATGACCTTGATGAAATTTTCTTTCCCTTTCTTTTCTTCAGTTAATCCCTTTATCTATTATCCACTTCTATGAAGAATTCGTTGTACAATCATTTTATTATTTGTTACATTGGAAAAATATATTTGTGAATGGCTGTATTATCTGGATAATCACCCTTCTGGTGAACAGAAAGAAACTTTCTGAACAGCCATTCATTCAGTCCGTTGTACTCTTTTTACGTTCTATCGTTTGGTGCATGGGGGGGGGGAACCTCTGTTTTTTCTTTAGTGTTTCTACTTTCAATAGGTTTTTCTAAAAAAAAAAAAAAAGCTTCTACTGTACAGTACTTACTCCACATCAAATGAAAGAGAGTAACTTCCAACAAATGCAGTACTTTTTAAAAGCAGAGTTCTTGTGAAACATTTCCACCAATAAAAATATCAAAGATTTTGAACTTTCCCCCCACAAAATATTTGATGCCCCTTTTAATAAAATAGCAGATTGAAATGATGAATGTAGCATAAACCAAGCATAGTATTTATTAAAAGTACATTTCATTTACACTAATTGGGAACACAGAGTCAAAAATAATCAAGCCCTATAACACACCATGGGCTGTGCCCTACCACTGGCTCATTACCCTGTCCTTATGACACCATATGCTGTGGCGGGGGGGGGCAGGGGGGAAGCCACAGCAACAGTCAGTAGTATAGTGAAAATGAAATTGTTTGCTGACTTTGATTCTTGAGCAAACTGTGTCCTGCACATAGGATTAATAAAAACAGAATTTGTCAACCATTTAACTGTTATGCCTCAAACAATCTACACCAGGAGGTGCCAACCTTCCACTATTAGGGCCTCTGTGTTCCTAAGTGTTGTGTAGAAGACAGAATCTTGGCAGCTGCAATTGCTGATGGTGCTGCTAAAGCAGCTGAAATGCCCTCCCCTAGACAACCATGAAAGGTTCAGGAGCATTCATGTTGAAAGGTTGGCCACCCTGATCCACACAGTTGCAAGTGCCTGATGCCTAAGCATAATAATGCCCAGAAAAAAAGAAAACATATTGATGAGGGGATATCAAAGTGCAAAATTAAAGATGCCAGATCCCCAAAAGTATTTCTTTGTCCACTACTTTAGACTCAGAAGGCTATGTTGTGGGTTCTGCTGCTTATTATCACTATTCCCATACTAGGTGCTGCTGCTTATCACTATTCCCTTTAAAAGGTCTTGAAATTAAAATATAAAATGACAGCTGTACATAAACAAACATGGTGTCAAGGGGTCCCATTCATTCATAGCCTCTTTTAATGTCTTAAAAGTTCTGCAGCCAGGACTCCACCTCTGCTCGCAAATCCTCTGGCCTGCTAGTATGCCCTAATCGCCTCACCTGCATCCCTACATCTGCAGCATATATATTCCAGTCACCAACAAAAGTGTGAGGCAACAACTGAATAGCCAGTTCACTCCTGTAAAGCACAGATTGACTGAAACTGAAAAAAATTATGAAGAGCCCAGATATGGCTGCCCCAAAAGCAGGAGTAGCCAGTTGGATGTGGTGCCTTCAAGCCGGCTTGAAAACGGGTGTGATATGCTGTAGTTGTAGTATGTTTGTCCTGTACAGGCCTAAGTTTTCCAAATTTAATACAAGGTCTTTAACTGTGACCAAGCATCCACAAATTCACTTGCCAGCTTGCCAGGGGCAAGTGCCAACACTACACACAGATCCCATCCCTTGATGTCTCATTTTCCATTGTCATTTTTGAGAAGATAAGAAAAAGCAGAAGTCCCTTATGAATGGAATGAAAGCCTCCCACTTCAGAGGTGTAACTACACTCCCTCCGGGGGAGCTGGGGGGCATGACACCCCCATGTGACTTCAAAAGCCTGTCCCAGGGGCGTGATGAAGCTGTGATGTCACAAGCCCTGCCCCCAAACTGGAAGACAGAAAAAAGCACCCCCAGCGGTTTTTTCAGTCATTTTCAGGCCAGTAGTGGTGCAGGCGGGTAACTCCTGTCGCCTGCTCCGCCTGCAAAACGGCCAATTTTGCTGCCGCCAACCCCACACCGCTGAATTGCTGCCGAATCGGTGGCTCGTGCACCCCGCCACCGCATGTCGCCCCCGCACCCGTGGGCCCCCCCACCTCTCTAACGACACCTCTGTCCCACTTTTTAAACTGTTTATGTATCCCTGCACAAATGAGAGAACACCCCATCTTTCTTCCAATCCCTCTTTACATGCCAGAAGGCTTGAGAGAAGAGGGGGGGGGTTGTAGTGGCCATAAATAAAGGCTGGGTAGTCAGCCAAGACAACATTTGAGGGTCCCTGCCTGTGACCCTCCCTAGTTCAGATATTTCCCAACACACTGTCATAACACATCTAAAGGTATCAATATACTAACCATGAAATTTCACTTTATTTTTTGCATCTGAGGAAACACAATGGTTAAAATCCTAAGTGCTGAAGCTCAGGCTAGCAGTGGCATTTGGAGAGTTCGTCACACTCTCTCACCTATGCTGGCAAACACATAGCTCTGGCTGTGAAGAAAACCACAATGTGGGAAGGAAAGCCTACAAAAGAATGAAAACAGAAAGTGTCTAAGGCCTTGGCAGAAGGACACTAAATAAAATAGAGAGTGGTGACTCATTCTGGCAGGGAATCCACCTCAACCCCTTCAAAGGTTTTGGCAAGAGTCCTTGGAGGAGACCCTCAGCTTTTGCCAAGCCACAAAACACCACAATTATTATCGCAGCAGTCATCAACAAAACAGATTTTGTAAACTGACTTGCTGGCACATAGATTAAAGCAGCTATAAAAAGGAATAACAGCTGTTTGGGTTACCCTACACTGAAACTTACTCTACAGAAAGTATGTAATGCATGTGACATGTGCATACATGTATGTCAATGCACTAAGTGCAATGCAGGCAACATGTACCGGTAAGCATTTCCAACATCAAACTAGTGTTTTGTTTTGTTTTTAAAAGAAAGAAAACTTTTGAAAGCTACTGACACAATTTCTGAAGGGTTTAGTTACAAAGACAAGTCCATTCTTACAGTTTGGAAGTTGAAATGACCACAGGATTCAGGCTGGGTTAAGGTACAAACAGGGACAAGACTCCTGCATCTCTAAAAATTGTGTAATAAAAGGAACGTTGGCAGATGCAGCTTGTCATTCAGGGGTAAGAAAATCTGTCTCTGCTAAAAATTCCCCCTTCAATACCACTGGCTTGGAGAGGAGATGCCAGGGTCCCCTAGTGCCAGGTCCTGGGGAAAAGAGCCTCCTTTGAGCCCACCAGGAAGGCTTCTGGGAATTTGCTATGAGAAAGTTTTGAAATCTGTACATCCCCCCTCCTTAAGGGCTAAGTAACTTTTGTAACCAGCAAGTTAAATTGTTATTAGCTGAAATCTTGTTCCTGCAACCCGCTGGTATCTGAGCATGATGGGTGAGATGAACCGCTGTGATGCCTTCCTCTCCTCTAGGATGAGTGTGACACTTAGAAAGACAGAAGTGCATGGACTTGAAATATTTTTTTTAAAAATGCGTTGGCCTAAGAAGAAGCAGCTGAAAAGCACATTGCAGGTCTGCCAGATCTTTCATTCAACTGGATCAGCTGGAGGACAAAGAGCAGATCTAGTACTTTGCAATGCCGACAGTAAAAAACTAGATGGCCTTTTGACACTTAGGGAACTGTGGGTGCAGGATATGGCTTCAGAGTGACACACTTGGAGCCTACATAATTATACCTGGTTGTTGCACTGATGCAATACATTCCTCTGATTGTTTTTATTTAGGGGCATGTTGTGTTTAGCAGAGTCATACAACAAAAGTGCTCACGAGAAAACTTTAAAAAGGAAAAGAAAGATTCTAGGAGGTTTTGAACAGAATGAGAAATGGAGCCATGCTAGCTTAGCTCACATAAAATGGACATTCTTTACAAGGAAATGCTTTTTTGTTAATGCTCATGCAGAATGTTTGACGTTTCAAAACACAGGCATGTGTACGCACACGCACACGCACACACACACACTAATAAGGCATTCAAAAATCTTTAAATACATTCTGCACTTTGGTAAAATATACTTTAGATATTCCACCAAATGGTGTGGGAAGTTTGTCCTTTCAGACAAGCATTTAGTCAACAATGCAAAGGATTTAAATATATTTTTGCTTCCTAGAATTTGTAGAGACAAATATTTCGCATTATCTTGTTCTTTTTTCCCCTTCTTACACGTACCTTGGAACCATACAGCGTATTATTCAACTATATAATTAACCAGCATACTAGCAGAAATAGCCAAGTTCTACCTCTCCATTTAAAAAGCATTCAAATACACACTGTCTTCTCTGTAGCCCAGAGATCCTTGTTGAATCTTTGCCAAGTCCCTGAAAAGTTGGACACGACATCCAGTATTTACACTAAGCTAAAATTCTAATCAGCACTAACAGCAGTGTGTTTTAATTCAACCTTATGATTTTATTTCAATCTGCTAAGTAGCTCGACTGCCAGAATGCAGCTTGCTATATATGTAAGTAAACAAATGCAGCATCTAAAATATATTTGAAGCTTACTGTGAGTGTGCATAAGTTTGTGTGTGTGTGTGTGTGTGTGTGTGTGTATGTTTAAATGCACATATCAAAAGGAAACTGTCTGAAATAGCGCTGAAGACTGCTTACTTCAAAGTACTTTAAAATAATGTGTTCTCCCAGTTCATGTTTGTTATGCTGTAGCCAAGGAAAGAAAACTCCTAACGTTATTTTACACTAGCTAGTTCACCTCACGTCATCCCTCAAGGAGCTTTCTGCCAAGTACTGTGAAACAAGAACACAGTTACTACTCGGATCTCTGGATGACTCTATAAATCGTAGCGCCAAGAATTTGGTGCCAAGTTCAGCATCTTCCTTGCTTTGAGAAAAAAAACTGCCAGGAAAATTTTGTGAAGTTGGTCACCATTTTGGACCTGTTCTGTGTATTCAGACCTTGGCAGCCATCTTAAAGCTTGGCAACCATTTTGAGAATTTGTCTGGCAAGTACTCAAAACTCGCTGACACTGTTTAAACAGAATGCTGGTTAAATATAGTCCAAATTAAACAATGCAGCATGATACCAGGTAAAACCATTCTTCATAAAGTCATGCAACGTAACAGTTTATAAATATTTTTAAATGGGGGTATTTCTAATTTCTTAGAAGAGCACACATTTTATTAAGGAAGTTCAAGCTGCACGATCCTTAACCCTTCAACAGACATTTTGCTGAAATACGAAGATTCTAAATTCACACAGAAAATAAAGACATACTGGATAGCCACATTCTCATACAAGCTATCCAGATCACAGCTATAATGTCCAAGAACTAATATGACATACACTGGATAATGTAGCTATTATGAATGCACACTTAAAAAGTGACAGATCAAGAATTACAAAATGCAGAATACACTTTCCTTTTTGTTAATGTTTAATGAGGCCACTGAAACCCTAGCTGGAGTCAAAGTACAGGATCCTTATTCCTACGGTTAAAGAAAGTTCATATACAGGGAGAGAGAGAGAGAGAGAGAGAGATCTTAAATGGGATATGAAAAAAGAGCAAGTAAAGCAGATAATCATTATATAAAGAGCACTTTCTTCAAAGAGAAAATGGCTGCTACCCTTTCTACGGACACCTACTACCAACAAACACTGAAAGGAGAAAAGGGAAAATAATTCCCACCAATGAATTATTTGAAATCACTATATTTTATTAAAAGACTCCAATGTTCTTGTCATCCAAAAACAAGGGCCTCCTCCTTTTATAAAATCAGTTTGATTCTTATCACGCGGCTCTTGCATCTGGTGTATCAGAACATACACTGCTTATTGTTCCCAGTGCAAATAATGATCCTAGTGATCCAATACATTGTACATTTCAAAGAATGAAATTGTGAATTTTAATTTTCTCATTCTCACAAATAGTCTCACAAATGCTGAAACAGGAAGTGCGAGTGAGTCACATTTCCTGTTGATATACCTCCATAATAATCAAAATGGGAGTTCATTAAGAATGCATGCATTCCCCTACCAGTTACTATACTTCCTTTTTTGAATGTTACAGAAGAAGCACAACACAGGGAAGTGCCACTTGCTCTTCCTGTTTAAGAATTAATTGAAATAATCAGAAACCACTTTCTTTCAGTATAGAAATTATGACGAGTATTTCTGATGCCATTCCTATTAGTATTCCTACATAACTCTACAGAACTCTTTAGTGCACAACATTCACAATACATTGTGATTGTTCCAGCCCTGTAAGGAAGGTTAGGCAAAGAAATGGCTATTTGCCCAGTGCTGAACAGAGATGAGAATCTGGGTCTCTCATGTGCAAAACCAACACTCAATCTATTATTTATTTATTTTTATTTACAGTATTTTTATCCCGCCTTTCTCACCGAAGGGACCCAAGGCGGCTATCTACTGAGCCATGTTGTGTGTGCTTGAATTTACAGATACATGCGATTAAACTGTAGATACATTTCTTCTTTTTTCAATGCAAACTAAAAAGCCATACATACTTTGGTACAGGATTCACAAAATAATCAAACAAGTAACTTGATTCCACCAGTATGTATTTGGATATAAAATTGGGGTACAGAAACTCAGAGAAACATAGTGAAGCATTTTCTTCTACAGGAACCTATTATGTGTGTTGTATTGGCATCAATGAGAGCTTCCCTTTCAGGACAAATTAGACCATGATGGGAGCGAAGCGTTACAGGGTGCTATGATGCTGCAGTCCTTCATCCACAATTTGCATGCATCCTATGACTGGTATTCCTATGACTGGGGCAGAAATGGAATTTAAAAGTATGAGTTAAATGTCTCACCTAGTTTGATCCTAAGACTTTGCTGTTTCATGGTCCAATAGTATCCAGCACTGGCCCAGAGCATGCAGGGATGCTGATGCAGGGTGTGCTGCACAGTATGAACCAGCCAGGGACAAGGCAGCATGGGAGATGTAGGTAAAGAAATTTTTTACTTACCTCTCCATGGGCTGCCTGGTCCCCAATGGGTCTCTACAGACCTATGCCAGCTCTTTTGCTGGTGTAAGTCCCAAGGGCCTCTTGGGCTGGGGCCAGGAAGGGGGGGATAAGGTCCAGTATGAATGGCTGCCACTGAGATCCATATCACTCCTGGCCCCAGTCCAATCCCTACCCTGATTTGCCCCCAATTTACCAATGATAGCGGAGGTTCCATGGACTTTGTACTGGTGGAAGCTCTGCAGAGTGCCTGCCATGCCAGTGGCCCATAGGATATGATGGCAGGCTGTGAGATCCAACACTGTATCCTGCAAATAAGATTGGGCCATAAGGCAATGATTCACCAATTTTGTTTGATACATCCAGTTAGCATCAACCACAAAGGCCTCTAGATTCAACTTAAATGCCATGTTTTCTAAAGCGTTCAAAAAGGGAGATTTCTGTGATGAAAAACATGTTATAAACACGTTAGAGTGCATTGCATGAGCCTGTTTGTGTGGCCCATGGTTAACTTTGCTAGATTCCTTTCGTTTTGCCAGAATCTTTTCCCCTTCTGCTTCTTGCCTGCATGGACACCAGGGATGTGCGGTGCGGGCAACCCTGCCCCCTCGTAGTTCCTGGTAAAAAGCCGCACCCTGATCTGGAGTTTGTGCGTGTGGTACCTCCTTATTTGGGTGCAAGTGGGTAGCATGCATGCACAATCTCCGGATCAGGATACAGCTCTTTACTGAGAACTACGAGGAGGCAGGGTTGCCTCACCAGTCATGCCAGCACGTCCGTGATGGACACCAGTTGCTTGGAGGCTACCTGGATCATCCATTGCTGGAATACAAACATGGTGGCAGACCTGGGGGCTAGGGGAGTGCCAGGCCTCTCCAGATACAATCATGGCTACAACTCCCACTGTTACCAAAATTGCAATATTTCAGTGCCAAAATGAAAACAAGCCAAAGACTCACTATGAGCAATGATATCCAGGAATGAAACTAGACTGTGCCAGAAAAGATTACCACAAAATTTGCCCACCTTGGTATATTCCAGCTCCAACTGTTTTACAGTGGCAAAGAATCAACAGCAGAGTTTCAACCTTTAATCCTGCATTAATACAGTTTTAGGCTGCAATGCAATCCTGTTGATGGCAATGGCAATATTTCCAATCACTACATTTGATTAAGACTGCAGCCTTAAACTTTGGGAGATTTCATAAATCACGGGCTATTTGGGATGCTGCCCTTTTCTTTGTCTTATATTAGACAGAAATGTTAGAAATGTGAAAATAAGCCATAGAATTGAGTACAATTTCATAGTGAATAGAAATGATGTGAACATATTAAACTGAAATAGATAAGAAAAACATCCAGGCTGTGGGATATTTTTAGACTGAGGGACAATATCTGCAACGGCATGACGTCAGCTGCGCTATACAAGTTTGGAATGCATTGATAAATTGCTCCATCGATTCTGTTCTGCTTCACTTACCATAATTATAGCACAGTAATGGATGACATGAGTGATATATTCTTACTTTAGACGAAAGCCAAGAGTTTGCCTGTTTCTTTATGAGATTAGACCAAATCCTTTCAATTAATACAGCATGATTGATATCTGAAAGTGTAGTGGGTTAAGATACTTGCTTTAAGTGTACACACTTGAACCTTAAGAACATGAGGATCCACTTGCCAATGTTTTAAATGTTTTTAAAAGTCACCCTATGACAATTTCCCAAACCAATATTTTAAGCCTATATTTAAGCCTGATTTTGTAATTACTATTGGCATGTTGTTTGCATAGTTAGGGATACCATGGGTAGGTCACATATTTCTCTCTCTCTCTCTCTCTCTCTCTCTCTCTCTCTCTCTCCCTTCCTCCAGACTTGACATTTGGGAAACAGTGCTATTATCCTAGGATGGCCATTAATAACATGTGGTGCTTGGTTTTCTCAAAGTTGTATTATTCATAAAAGGAGAGTCGGTGTGGTGTAGTAGCTAGAGTGTTGTGCTTAGACCAGAGAGACCTGGCTTCAGATTTCTGCTCTGCTATGAGGCTCATTGGGTGAACTTGCACAAGTTGCTAACTTATCCAGTCTCACAGGGCTGAGCTTCTTGGAGCAAGGATGGGATAAAAAGGTAAACAACAATAATAATATAGGTGGCTACAGTTCCAGCAACCTACTGCCGGCTGGTTGCTGGAAGACTTCTGGCAAATTCTGGACTAAGCAGACTTTGGTCTAGTCTAGAAAGATGCTTCTTATATTCTTAAGCAAGAGTACATAGGATTACTTAACACAAGTTATCGTAGTTAACCTCAGATATAAGGATCTTTAGCAAGGACTCAAACACATTAGAAGACCATAAGGATTACAATTAAAAACATGTAAAGCCAGTCCACCTCAATACATTTCTAATCATTAATACATATTAATTGTGCATGGGAGCAACAGACCTTTGATTATTGGGTTCACTTTTTAGAAATTAAATAACATACATACATACATACATACATACATACATACATACATACATACATACATACATACATACATACATACATAGGAGCCAGCGGTTACTGTATCCCAAACTCACTCCTGGGCTAAATACACCCACAGCAGGCTTCTCAGAGCTACGCCATCAAAAGAGTTGGCATAGCTTTCAGGAGTCCCATCAGGGACCCTTACATGGCCTACACCCAGGTAAGTTTTCCCATCTTACCTCTCTCGCCTGGCCTCTTCCCAGGGATAGTGCATTGGATGCAGGGGCCAGCGCACCTGCAGCTCTCATGCCAGCCCAAGATAGGATTGGGCCAATAGTCTACTTTGATCTCCAAAGTAATGTTTTGGTTGCAATATGAGAAAGATTGAAGTATGATAAAAAAATTTCACCTATGCTTGCAACATTTCTCACGGCCCTTACAGTCATACTCAACAAACACTACTGAAGAGGAGGGAAAGATTCTGCACTAACAGAAATGAGTCTGTCATAGGTGGGAAGAGGAAATGCGGATTTGCTGCTACAGAACAGAGTACAGAACCATACTCTGTCTAAGCAGTTTTCACAAAGAAGGCAGGAAACCATATCTTTGTTTATCTATAAATGAAGATTATTTGAATCTGATAGACAACATTCCTAATTAACCAAACCTAACAGTTGCCAGCATATATTTCTATAATCAGTCAAACCCAGTGTAAGTAAAGTTATTGTTTTATTATACAGTATATGCCACATGACCACGGAGGCGTCTTTGGACAACGCTGGCTCTTTGGCTTTGAAATGGGGATGAGCACCACACCCTAGAGTCGGACACGACTGGACTTAATTGTCAGGGGTCACTTTTACCTTTATATGTCTGTTATCCAAGGATTTTTGTTTTATTTTTGCATGGAAAAGTCCTTGTTCATACCCAAGTCCTTGTTCATTTTTGTTTTATTTTGTTTTTTACTAAAATGGTTGTAATATGGCTGGCATGGTTTGGAAGAGAGGATACAGAAATGTTGTAATTAACTTTAGAAAGTTGTTTGAGAAGCAATTATATTGCCTTTGAATTAATGCTATGTTCAACGTTTAAATGGAACAGAAACTAATGTCTGAAAAATTCTGCTCCTCAACTATAGCAATAGTGTCAAATTGATCTGTACTTAGAAATGTTGAATTTCTTCCCTTCTCGTGTTACAAAGCCTGTCACTGGAAATAAAATGTAACTTGGGACGACTGTAGCAGCTATCAAACCTCCTTTGACACATTATAATGTCTGAAACCCAGACACTCATGGTTTATATCAGAAAAACTTCAGCATGTAGTGAACAACTCAAAACCAACTATCGATCACATGTATTGATTTTTACAAGGGAAACCAAGAAGAAAAAGGCCCAAGAAAAGGTAGGATTTCTTCCCCCCACCCTCATCTCTAACTTACTGGCTGCCAAACTAGGGTCTTCTCAGGCGAAAGCCATCAGAAGTTTGTGTTGCAGCTAGCCAGGATGTCTGCACAAGATAATTCAAGCTAAAGCCAGATATTCTGTAGTGGGGACTGATTAGCCACTGAATTCCATTGTGACCTGCCACAGTCCCCAAAGAAGCTTCTTGACAGTAAAATAGGGGCGACTTTAGAATAGTTACCTCATTTGTGTTTCAGGCATGTTTGGGGACAACTGACTTTCCTATACAGTTTCCAACAAAGCAAATGCTCTGACTACACTTTGAGAAGGCTTGAATGCCTGCCTTATATCAAATTGTCATATTTTTGAGATTGCGGAGGCTAAAGATGCCACACAGCACATAATCAGTGAGTGAATGTTAGCATAAGCCCGTGAGAAGCTTGGACTGAAGGGTAGACACTCAGCACTGGCTCACACTCATCAAGGCCCAGCTTCTACACTGGCACAACAACAATGATCACACTTTGGTAGGGCAGGGAAGAAGCATGCCCAGCAATGAGTCTACAATGGTGGCCCAGAGCGCATTCCATCGGGACAGCCAATTCTCCTTCCCCCTTTCAGAGCCAGCCCATCCATGAGACCAACTGAAACGGCTGCAGCCTCAGGCAACAGATTTGGGGGAGGGCGCCCATCTCTGTCCACCTACGTGCCTCCACTGCTCCTCCTCCTCATTCCACTCCCTGGGATTGGAAAACTGGGGGGGGGGGAGAAACAGGACAGAGAGAAAGAGGACATCTGGAAGGGAGGAGTGTGCTGAGCTAGGAGAGTGGGAGGAGCAGAGACTGGCACATTATCAGGTAGCGGGAGGAAGCATTTGGCATGCCACCGCAGGCACCAGAAGTTTCTGGGTCAGCCCTGCCTTCTATGGATGAGTAAGTGGATCTCAGTGGGTTTTAAATGACACATGAGGTAAGAACTGTATAATTGCAAATAATTATATAAAAGTGAATAATTATATACAAATATTTATAAACGTTTCACTAGGGCCCCTTCTTCCCAAAAATCAGGGAGACACTGAGAAAAAAAAATACTGCTGATCTTTATTTCTTCACTATTTAAGAACAAATGTGAATGCACTTCTATCCTACTGTTTTTATATCTACGTCTGAAATAGCTTGGCCACTGTTCAAAACCCAGAGAAGATTCCGAGTCCCATGTTTCACCACTAGAGAAACATTATTTTTTCATGTCTACAGGGTATGGTTAGGGTGTAAATCCTAGCACATATTCTACGCTAGAAGTCACACTGTTAGCACAGCACTTTAAGGAAACCTCAGTAGATAACCTGCAAAAAATATCTTATGAGTGTTCTGTTAAAAGAAGAGTCTGCACGACAAGTATGGAAATACGGTAACGCATTTGTTCTGGAACTATTAAGCTGCTGCATTTAAGTTTTAAGTAAACCCTAAACTTAGTACCATTATTCTAATGCACAAAAGGAGTCTAACTCATCAACTTTGCTATCCCTTAAACTACTCTCTTTTTGAACATCTACAATGCGTCTTCTCTAATTAAACAATCTAGCTCAGGGGTTCTTGACCTCTTCCCAGCCGAGTACCACCTCCGGCGCCACTCTCTTGCTTAATACAACGGAAGTGACTGGCAATGACATCATCGCCAGTTACTTCTGGGTTTTCGGAGGCCAGAAAATGCAGGTAGGAGGCTCTGGGAAGGTGGGAGGACCCTTCTCAGTGATCCCGAGAGGCTTGGCCAAAGGCAGGAGCCTTCTGAGAGTGAAAACACGGCACCAAAAATACCACGTTGGAGCAGGGGTCCGGTGGTCTAAGTACCACCAGCAGTTGGCCGAAGTACCACTTTTTTTTTGAAAATATTTATTTTAGAATCAATTTAATCAGTAATTCAGTGTAATCATAGGGCAATGGATTGCTTGTCTTCTACAGTCGCCTTAGCAAGCCAATCACACTGATCACTTTAAACTGTAATGGTGCAAATAGCGACGCGCTCACATACTGATGGCTACTGAAGAGTGCTCCTCTGGCTCTGCCCTCCTTCTTGGAATGCCTTTAGCTCCATCTTTACTTACAATGCAGCTTTGTGCCAGCACCAATTTAGTGGCACAATCACAAATTTTGAAAGACATTTGGAATACTGTGGGATGATGGAGGCAGATTTGGGGGCCAATTTGGCGCTACATGGACTTGGGAACAGTAAAGTGATTTTTCTGCTCCAATTTGTTTCTTTCTGGCGAATTTTCTTCTACAAAGTAGCTATTGGAGTCCAATGATATATGATTATGTGTAACATTTATGGCCTGATTCTAACTAGGATTGGGCTAATGCACGGAGCCATTTACAGCAGTGGAAAGGTTTTCCACTACTGTAAAATGGCTGATGGTGGAGTGCACAGCACGCCACCGGTGACCAATTTCCAAGTGCTGTCGCAAGAGGCGGCAGCGCCGGAAAACGATTGCCAGATGCCACTGCTCCCACCAGTACAGGTACACCATTGGTGGGGGAATTGGTAGGCAGAATGGGGCAAGTGGTGGGTGGATCAGGGGTGGGTCTTGGCAGGGAGAGCTCCACGATATCGCTTTTCTCAAACTTGAACCAGCTAAATAGCTAGCGCAGGTTTGAGTAGAACCATTGGGGACCATGTGGGAGTGGAGGAAGGTAAGTAGAACATTCTTTTACTTCCCTCTCTGCCCAGTTTGGTCTCTGGTTGCCAGCAGGATACAGCGAAGCCCGTGTTGGTGCCGCTGCACCCTGCAGGCAGCATTTAGTGGATTGGGCTGCTAATTAGGTCCTCGGACTTGCACTACAAAAATTCTGAACTGCTCCAACATTAAATAAAGCAAATACAGATGTCTTGGTTAGCACTTTGTCCAATTTTCAAATCTGAAACTCATTATTAATGTCTAAAACTGCACCTTGAGATACAGTACCGTGTATACAAAACTGGGGTCTAACTAATCCACTATTCAGATGCAAGTTTTTCATCACCTAATGCAGTTAAGAACCACAGCCCAAAAATCACTATAATTTTCCACTTATCTCATGTCTATTTTACCAAAAGTTACAGTGGACAAGGTCTGGTTGAAGACATCACAGATGGGAACAAATTCTTCTCAGTTGCATTATTTAATACTAGCCAGTGAGTTTACCCACCATAAGATCAGAATTGGATTCCATGTCAATCTCTTTTATTTCAAGACATATTGCACCATATGTTTGGAGCATAGCTAGCCAGCTTCCCTTTCAGAAATTCCCTGAAGCAACAACCTGAATATCACACCTGTTTACACACACACACACACACACACACACGCACACACACACACACACACACACACACACACACACACACACACGTTTATGGCACTTTCTGCTATTTGTCCCATCACTAGCATTCTGAAGAAGACAAGAAGGAACAACCCCTCTTCCTGTTTATACCGGGTGAGAATTACATTACAGAGTCACATTACAGATAATTTTGACAGAGAAGATTGGTGGAATTCGGCAGGAAATATATTATTGGTGCACCACTCATTTTCAAGAACAAAACAAGCATTGACTGGAAAATGTCCATTTCACAGTGAACAAATTACTGACTACTGTAAAAAGGCCAATTACAAAATGTAAGGAAATGAATTTAGAAATTTAACAAGAAAACATCTGTAGGTTTCTGACAAAAGATGATACATTTGTATTAGGAGATATTGTTTTTTATATCTTGTGGATGTAAATAATACACTCTGGTTTGTATCCAAAGTTATTTTTCTGTTCGCATAAGGGGGATTGTGCATGCGAAAGTGGTAGTGCAACATTCTTGCACCACAGACATCTGAATGGAACCCTGACTTGGATTTATTCCTGCTGTGCACTACACACTGCACAAGATGTCACACATAAACTTGTCAGTACCTCACTATCGTGCAATTTCTTCAACATGCAGTTGTGTAACAATATGCGGAACAATGTAAAATGAAACCTTGGTTCATTGGTGACGCTCCCGAGCGCGCAGTCGGCCCCTCCCACCCCGACGCTCCCGGAAGAGACCGGGATAAGAAGCCTCCGTCTGCTGCTGCTGGACGGGGCCAGGCAACAGCGGGCGACGCTACAAGGTGCGTCACCCCCTTTCTGTGTTTGCTCCTTAGGATACAATCCCTTGAGGTGCCACTTTTTTTATGGATAGAGGCTCTACAGCTACATAATAGACAGAAATCAAGAAATGAAGCTTTCCCCGGTAGGGTGAGCCAGTGATGGGGAAAATGCTTTCTGTTGTAATGTGTAGCATTAAAATGCACTGAGCCCCTATCCATAAAAACCTTTGGCCCATCTAATTTGCCAATTAACTTGGGCATATCAACAGTGTTTTCAAAAGTTATTCTCGTGAGGGCAGAGGAGAGTTTGCAAACTTAAAAGCAGCATCTGTTTGAAAAGCTTGGAAACCAAAAGCAAATGATATGGATCACAATAATTTACGGCTTTAATATGAAGTAAATCCAATGTAAATCCCCATGCAGCGATGCAGTGGCACTGGCACAGGCTACACTGCATCCCGCAGGGGACTTTTGGTTGCTGGAGGTCTCCTCGGGGTAAGGAGACATTTGTTTACTTGCCCCAGGGTAAGTCCCAGCAGCAGCAATGGGTCAATATTGATATAATGGGTCAAGTCCACGTTGATATGTGCAGGCGGATCAGGCCCAGGAAGGGGGTTTGAATATGACATGCACCGGTGCCACCAATCCCACCCCCTCCTGGCCCCAACCCACCCCCACCCTTGTCGCCACACTTTTCCACTCTCCCCGTCCCATTCACCCCCACCCCCCGCAGGACTTACCTGCTTTGGCGGAACTCCTGATGACTGCCAGTGGGAAGGCTCTGGGACGTCTCTCTGGCGCACCTGGGCCTTGCGCTATCACAAAGCACTTTACGGCACTTTTGTGACAGTGCGTGCCGGCAGAACACGCATTCCACTGGTGCAGGCCCTCATTAGGATTAGGTCGTGAGACAGCTATTGGTAGAATGGTGGTGAGACTGCACAGCTATTCTGTGCTGATGAAACAACAATAGGTACTTCCATCCTAAAACCTCAAAAGGTATGGTTGCTTGCTCACTTTTCGACTGGACAATGCAGATGTGCCTTTAGCACTCACTCAGTCAATATTAGCAGATGATAACGTCTATTTCTGTGCTGTGAAATGCTTCGCCAAATGGCAAAGAATGAGGTGGTCTTTTGCAGGTGTGGGGCAAAATCCTAGCAAAATGGTAAACTTACTAACAGCCCAATGCTAACGAACTTTCCAGCGCCGATGTAGCCATGCCAACAGGGCAGGCATGTGCTGCATTCTGCATCGGAGGGAGGGGGCTGTCACGGAGGATTCCTCAAGGTAAGGGAACATTTGCGTTGGAAATCAGCGTTGGAAATCAGCATCAGCGTTGGAAAGTTGGTTAGGACTGGACTGTAAGTAATCATTGGTGAGTATGGTATCGATGTTCCACGTCTATTTCTCTTCAATAAAATGTGGAAAATAATCATCTTATTTCAGAGGGTTGCTGTTAGAATGAAAAAGATAAGGACTCTAAAGCACTTTACAAAGCTAACGTATACAACCTTGTACAGAGTGATAAACTATTATTCCTCTTTGTTTCGGTATTTATCATAGCTGTATTTTTTCAAATACTTGCTGAACTGGATTTCTGTCCCAAGTCCTTCCTTTATCCTCAAAAGTATCACACCGGGTAACTCCAAATTAAACTGAAAAATGTTGTTACCATCGGAAAGGCATCCATACAGCATCACTGCCCGGGCTACATTTAAGTGGTTATGTACTTTCAGAAAATGCACGCAATTATTCCCCAAAGAAAGAGGCCAACAGAAATCCTTGGAAGGATCTCCTTACAAAGTAGCATCTCTGCAGCCTTGGGAATAAAACAGTGGCTTGTCAGTCAATGTGCCTAGCTGCAGCATATGGGTAAAGGTTTCAGTCTGCTATCTCCAGACTCATGTTATGGCCCTGGTTCAACACGACTGAACTGCTCTCTAGACAAAAGAAGCACATTCAGAAGGGGTGCTGAGAGCTGTCTGGCCGGTACAAATTGCAGAGCCTGTCTGAATGCGCACAAACTACTGGCAGCAGAGACGTGGGATGCAGCGCGGAGGTCTTTAGAGCTTTCAAAGAGCTAAAAAGAGGCTGCCTGAAGGTTAAAGCTGGCTAGTCAGAATGGCATACTTGGCTGCATATATAGCCAGGTGGCTTAGGCGGATTGGCAAGCTGCCCGATACATATGGCTTGGATTGTTTTGCTCTTCCCAGGAAGCTTTCCTAGACCCTTTTCCTAGCAGGCACTCGATTCAAAGTAAGAGGCTCCATACTTGAAAAAGAACTTTCCTCTAAAAGACACAAGGCTTCGCTCTTTTATTTTCCCAACCCCCCCCCATTAAACTGTACAGTATTCTCTTTTCCAAATTTGTATTTTGAACAGTTTTGCTCCCCGCTAGATCAATGTCTATTGAGCTTACGCAATTTATTACTATTCAGCATCTTAATCCCCCCAAGTAGAATTTTACATTAAAGCCCCCCTCCCCGCAATCTCTGGATGACAACTTACAGCACACTGCTATGCATGCTGACCTCAGAGTCAGTTCCACGGAACAAAATTGGACCTACGTCTGTATAAACATGCACAGGATTTCACAGTTAGGCTGCATATGTGCCAAGGTCCTCTTTTATTCTATATTCATTTATGGAGATGATTTATAATCTGTTGCTCAATTAAAAACAATATTAAACAAAAATCAAGAAAAACAGTATAGTGACACATCAATACAGAGCAGAAATCCAGCAGGAAAAATTGGTATAGGGCACTGCAAATGAGCAAATAATTTACAGCCCAATCCTGCATAAGATGCACCAGACAGCCTAAATGTCTGGCTGCTGCATCCTACATAGGATGTGTCCCGTGCTGGCGGAGCTGGGGCTCACCTCGGGGTGAGCTCACCTCACCAAATCGGCCTCCTTGGATGCGTACCAGCTATTTAGCTGGCGCACAACCGGGGAGGGTGTGTAAGGCCGGCCAGGCCCAGGAAGAGGGTTAGGATATCGGCGTAGTACACTGCTGATATCCCCGCCCCCTCCCAGGCCTGGCTGGCCAATCGCCCCCTTCCCCACCACCCCAGCTCACCTCCTCACGCCCTCACGCTGCCCGGCGCAGGTCTTACCTGCTTTATGGACTTTCATGACACCCTAGGCCGTCAAGGTGTGCGCTCTGCCAGCCCACCGTTGCACAGGCCACTAACTTCGCTCAGTTCTTTATCACAAGCCACGGTGGAAAGGGATCACTGTGGGAATGTTGTGGCATGAGCTGAAACAAGCATCCTGTCCACAACATGTTTTTCTTTATGCTTCTCTATTTTGGCCATCTTTCTCCCCAGTAAGTTTCCATGATGCCAATTGTGGGGCAGCCTATACTGCAAATAATTACTTGCACCCCTAGTCAAATGGGTGCACACTCCTACCCACATTTCCTCAGAAGCAAGTCCCACTGTGTTCAATAGGACTCACTCCCAAGTAAATGTGCATAGGATTACCCCTGCTAACTGAGCAAAGATGCACTTTTAAAGTGACGCTCCAATTATATTTAACAGCAAGAAAGTAGCTGTCTCTACCCACCCCAGCACAGTGTCTTTTCTAGTGGTATGCGTTGTTGAGTAACCTTTTTTCAGCAGATACATCAGTTTTATACCAGTTGAACAATGAGCACCAGCTAAATAACCAAGGTTGCAGTCCTAAATACACATTTCAAATTTCATTGAGTTCAATTAGACTAACGGCCCAATCCTATCTGGTCTGGCCATCGTCGGAGCACCTCTTCCGCTGGCGCTGACTGCCATAAAGCAGTCAGCGCCAGTTGTAGAAGACACTCTGGCAGCATGCTGTGTAGCACGCTGTGGGGGACGCTGGCAGGAAGGCTGGAGCCTTCTCGTGTGCGCCACTGGCCATTCCTTCAGCCTCCCCATCCCCTTTCTCTCCTTGGACTTACATCAGCGAAATTGTTAGCGCAGGTCCGAGGAGACTCATTGCGGAGCAGGAGGTTTAAAGAAGAAGTGTAAGGGGCTTAAATCCCCTTTTACATCTGAAGCCTCCCAACCCGCCCTCCCCCGCTGGATACAGCGATGCCTTTGTTCGTACAATTGTTTCATCTTGTGGATCAGACATATGATGTATTAGCCCCTAGACTACAGTCCAATGGCTGGTTGTTTTTGTTTGATGGTTGTTGTGTAGGTTTTTTTGGTGGGTTTTTTTTTTGGTTATATGTTTGATGTAATGTGTGTTAATTGTTGTTGTCTTTAATGCCAATAAAGGTTCCTAAAGGTTCCTGAAGTGTAAGGGGCTTAAATCCCCTTTCACATCTGAAGCCTCCCTCACCCGCTGGATACAGCATACCGGGTTTTGGCATGGCATGGCTGCACCAGCAGGGGGGGAAAGGATAGGCTTGGGCTCTTACTTCGGAGTAGGCATGCACAGAGTTGTGCTGTGTATCCAACTTTTAAAAAGGTTTTGTGTTTCTTATTAACACAAAATACCTTTTTTAACATCTTCAACTAATTCAAAAACAGGATTTTAAATGTTCATTCAGAAGAATGCAACTTAATTGGCATTTTTAAACAAGAGAAGGTGTTCAAAATGGGCAGGAGTGCAAATCCTTTATTTTTAAATGATGTTTGTTTAATTTCTGAATCTATATCTTATAAAATTTGTCAAACTGTAGATCAGCCCTTGGTTAATCAAACTGAAACCAGGGTGTTCTTGTCATTCTTTTTTCCTGAGTACGGGAGTCTATGATTCCCAATATATTCACCGCTGGCTCCGAAATCAAGCAGTACGGAAGAGGCCAAGGCTGTAGGCTCTTGGTAACATTCCCACACACATGGGAAACTATGAAACTGTACTTAACAGATGTTAAAGAAAGAAGGCTAAAATGTACTAATGAAGAACAAAGACAATGTCTTTACAGTACTCACAATGTCCCTGGGGGAACATGCAAATTAGTTCACTTATTTGCAATATGATATTCTCCATTTTATAGTCAGTATTTTAGGTCATTACTAAAAGAAATGTCTTACAGCGTCTAAACAGGAAAAGATTCATGCAGTACAGGCTACATTATAATTTGCTAGTTTGCTGTGTTAAAAACGTTTAAAGATCACGAGCAGCATGGGAAAATGCAAACAAAGAGGCCATGTCCAAACTTTATACATAACCTTTTTCTTGGTGAAAGTATCAGAGACATATTGTCTCTCGTTATATTTCAACTTTTGAGAGCAAAATGTTTCTGTGTAAGTTTTGCAAGTTCCTGAAACCTAAAGACCAACTGTTCAGTTTTTCAAACCAACAATGTCTCCTCATTTTGCCCCACTCTTTCCAGCTTAAATATTCACAATGTGCTATTATTATGGAATCATTATCTGCCTTTAGCTCTGACAACAGCATCATATGGGCTATGAAAGACTTCTTTCTTCTCATGATTAGTCTCTAAAACATGTCCTCATCTTACAGTGTTTTTAGGCTTCCCAGAATGCATTGCTCAATTACAGTGCTGAAATTAACTGTATGCCACTCTTATTTATTGATAAAAGAATAATCAAGTGCCCCAACCCATATCCTGCTTTAGCCATAATTTCTATATCAAGTTCCAAGTAATGCATTTAACTCTTTCCCAATCTGAAACTTGCTAATGTTTACCACAGAGGTACTGGAATTTGCTTGTCTTTATGTCACAATCTCTTTTATACTTTTGCTTGGTGTTGGGGGGGGGGGCTTGGCCTTTTAACGCAGCATCTCTGAAATACAAAGAATTCATTTCTCCCACCCCCCACCCCGATATGTACCAAGTCCTCCTCCTCTGAAACATCGTGGCAGGATTTCAGACACACACAAGTATTTATTTTATTTATTTGTCATATTTTTATACTGCCATTCCCCCAAAGAACTCGGGGTGGTGTACATGGGTCCTTCCCTTCTTTTGTCCTCACAACAATCCTGTGATGTAGGATAGGCTGAGAGATAGTAACTGGCCCAAGGTCACCCAGGAAGCTTCAGGCCTCATCAGGGATTTGAACCTGGATCTTCCAGGTCTAAGTCCGACTCCCAAACCACTACACCATCAGTTTAGGTATGCAGGGAATGCTCATTGGCTATTTAGACAAGTACTGCAATGGAACATCACATAAGAACTTTAAGAAGAGCCCTGCTGGATCAGGCCAAGGGCATCTAGTCCAGCTTCCTGTATCTCACAGTGGCCCACCAGATGCCTCAGGGAGAACTCAAGACAACAAGATACTGTACTTGTAGGCTGTTGCCACTCCCTTGCACCTGGCATTCAGAGGTAGGCTACCTCTAAAACCCAGAGGTTGCATATAGTCATCGTGGCTTGTAATCTGTGATGGACGTTTCCTCCATAAATCTTCTGTCCAATCACCTTTTAAAGGCATCTAGGCCAGGTATCATCAGCACATCCTGTAGCAAGGAGTTCCACAGATTAATTACATACTAGGTAAAGAAATATTTCCTTATGTCTGTTCTAACTCTCCCGCCAGTCAATTTTAGTGGATGTCCCCTGGTTCTGGTGTTATGCAAGAGGGAAATGAACTTCCCTCTACTCACTCCATGCATAATTTTATATGTCTCACATCATGGTTTCCCCTCAAGCGCATTCTTTCTTTTGTATCACCAGTTCAAGTATGCATGATGTTGTAGTCCAAGGTTCTGATCCTTGAATGACTTACCAAAATCAGACTGGTGAAATCAGACTGCAACAAAGACATGAGTTAAAAACTGTACTGTACTACAGGCATGTTCATATGCTATTGCTGTAAACTGTCATTCTATTTAATTATATTCTTCAAGAATATGGGGCTTGTTTCAAGCCCAGTCCAAGAGCCACTGCACTGGGGCTTGTCTCCTAAGACCAAACACAGGGTTCCAGAACAAGTATGGGCCACTACTGATGCTCTCATCCATTTGGTAAGACCTGACCACACTAGACGACACTACACCGGATGATGGATTGCACTTTGACCCTGCTCGCTTCCTTACTGAAGCCCACCAGATTCGCCCACAGAGCTCCTTCTCATACTACCTTATAGTATGGAATCAGGTAGATACAAGTACTGAGGTATAAAATAAACTTTCACAGTGTAACTTGAACATACATAAAAGTGCTGCTTCCCCTGGTTGCCCCCAGACTGCCACTTCTATTCATTCTAAAGGGAAAAGCAGCAATTTGCACAAGTCTCCACTTCATATCTGATGTGCCCTGTTGGACAGGGGGTTTGGCTCAGTTGGTAGAGTGGTCACTTCATATGCCTAAAGATCTGAGGGCAGCAGTTTGAGACCCGTTGAGAGCTGTCAACATGCTGCTGACAAGCTGCAGAAGCCTCAATGGGAGAGAGAATTCTGCAGCTGGTACACTGAGTGGGAGGCAGTGTTGCCATCAAGTTGATGCATGGGAGGCGAATGCCAGAGAGAGGCCAGACCGTGAAGGAAACCACCTGGAATGAGCATTCTATGAAAGATTAGAACATTTGTAATATGTAAAAGCCACTTTGGTTTAGATAGCCTGCCTATGTAAACTGCCTTGAATTAAAGACGGAGGAGAAATCCGATGACCAGAGAAAGGCGGTATGTAATTACTGGTATTATTATTATTATTATTATTATTATTATTATTATTATTATTATTTCTGCTGGCACATCTGTACCCAACTACAAAATGTGCCGTGAAAAGTCAGTACCACAGGGCACAATAGCACACTTGCACAGCTCCCACTCGTTTCAATGGGTCTTGCACAGAAAGTACTTAATGGTGGATTGTGACATAAATGTAACACACAACTTAGTATTTCAAACACCACCAGCCTGTTTCCAGAGCAGATTAAGAACATAAGAAGAGCCCTGCTGGATCAGGCCAAAGGCCCATCTAGTCCAGCTTCCTGTATCTCAGTGGCCCCACCAGATGCCTCAAGGAGCACACAAGACAACAAGATAACCTGTTTCCTGTTGTCACTCCCTTGCACCTGGCACAGAGAAAACCCACTTCTAAAACCAGGAGGTTGCTTATGGCTTGTAACCTGTGATGGTCTTTTCCTCCATGAATCTGTCCAACCCCCTTTTAAAGAGATTGTTGAGGGAGGTGGGGGCTACATGACTACATTTAACTTCAGGAGATTAGAAACAAGACGTAAGCTTAAAAGGGAAGCTTTTCACTGAGAGGGAAGAAATTTCCTTCTGATACCCAAAGGTTACTTTTTAATCATGGTATGTGCCTCGGCCAACAGAAGAATGAAAATAAAAACACTCTTTAAACCTCAATGATACTCGCTAACCCATGCCTACATTAATCATTTATACCACATGATTATTGCTCAGCATTTGTGCAATAACAAAGAGGAGGGGGGCAGGGGTTATTGTGGGTTTTCGCAAACCACATTCTATTTAGGCAAAAAAAAAAAACTTGCCAAACCAAGATAAATACATGCCATTATTATGATGACATAAAAGCCACTGCTCTCAGCATTACATTTTCTCTTATAATTGGCACTATTATAATTAAATGAATGCATATGTTTACAGTTCATCTTTGAATGGTAAAGTGATTTAGCAATGATGGTGTCTCTAATTTCTTTTAACTGTACTGGCAGACTTCACTTAATCAGTGCTCTAAATACCACATTGCCACAATAAATTGGTTAATCATCTAGTAAAGTCGGCATCACTGTTGAGCTAAAATACATCATGATATTACCATTTTGTTACCATTTTGTATGTACAGGAAAAATATGAACGATCGTGCATGCATTCTAGATAACTAAGAGAACTACAAAGATCCGAGAGCAAAAATCAGTTAACATTATCACAGCGTTCAGTAGGTTCAACTGCTCTTATTGCTGCAAATTTTTCACAGATGTTTAGGTGTATCTATCTATATTATATATGCTCCCTACCTGATGGGATTTTGTGCAACTTGAAAACAAGCCACTCAAAGCTTACCTGAGAACAGGTATTAACTGAACAATTTTCTGAACACAACTTAATAGTACCAAACCAGTCTTGGGTAAGGTAAAGGTATCCTTTGACAATTAAGTCCAGTCGTGTCCAACTCTAGGGAGCGGTGCTCATCTCCATTTCAAAGCCGAAGAGCCAGCGCTGTCCAAAGACGTTTCCATGGTCATGTGGCCGGCATGACTCAACACCAAGGCGCATGGAACGCTGTTACCATCCCGCTGACACGGTACCTATTAATCTACTTGCAGTTTCTTGCTTTCGAACTGCTAGGTTGGCAGGAGCCGTCGCACGGATTCGAACTGCCGACCTTTCGATCGACAGCTCATGGTTCAGTGGTTTAAACCACTGCGCTACCCGCTGGCTCAAACCAGTCTTATGTATGCAATAAAAGATATGCGCTCATGGTACATGAATGTCTTGGCCCCTCCCCCTACTACCGGACCAGTTTTACGAATTGCGGGGGTGGGGGGGCTCGTCCTAATCAGGCTTCTACATGCATTGCTAACCCTACTTTAACTGTAGGATTAGCAGCACATGTAAAGAGGGTGGTTTGTAAATCACCCACAATTGAGAAAACTCTCACAGAATAATGAGACTAGCAGTAAACGATTCTGGTAACTCCAAGTTCATGGCATTTCTTGAAAGGAATCATACAGTGTTGTGTACCATTGCTTCCTCTGTAAGTTATTGGACTGTATATGCCCACAAAAAGATAGCAGATATTATTATTATTTATTGGATTTATATCCCACTTTCTCCCCACAAAGGGAGAAAGGGGCCCCTATATTAAGAAGTGTAGTAGAGAACAATTACTATGGAACAAGCCAACAGAATTTATAAACTTTCAGATAACTATTTTGTTTCACAAAAAAGCCAAAACATCCACTGAGTGTATGACAAATCCATTCACTTCTATAGATTCATGAAATAAAAGAACAGCCTAGTCATGTCTTCATTTTCCAGTTTCATTTCATTTCTATGCTTAGTTAAAAACCATTTTAAGATGCATTTTACCACACATCTGTACTTGATGTGTGACAAAATTCCCCTTACTTCTTGGCAGGTTAATACAGAAGATGGCGCTACCTCAGGGGAGAGCATACTCACCCCTGAGATAGTTTGGTCATCTGTTAATATACTCCGGATGTCTCAAGAAAATGTACACACACTTTATAGCATCAGATTTATTAAGCTATAATTCACACATATACTAAAATACTATTATTCACACATATACTATATATGGTATACACAGAAGCAGCTGCTTGACCCAGTTAATTAATTAGCATGCTGCGCTGGATCCTAGGTGGGATCGGGCCAGTGCTGGCGGAGCTGGAACATACCTCAGGGGAAAGGGACATTCATCCCTTTCCCCTGGGAAGAGTCCCAGGGGCTCCTATGGGTCTCCTTAGATGTGTGTCGACAAAATGGCAGGTGGAAATAGGAGGAGCCAGTGTAAGGCCGGTCAGGCCCGGGATGGGGGATAGGATTTGGTGGAGCACGCCGCCAATATTCCTTCCCCTGTCTCTGGTCAATCACCCCCTCCCCCTTCCACCCGTCTGCCCTCCCCCTGCCCCGACCAGTGCATGACTTACCTGTATCCCGCCAGCGCTGGCTGTGGCTCTGGGTGTAGTGAGCAGCGCTGGCCTCTCTGCCATCGACACTTACTCGCTGGGTGTCGGCACATTTGCGACACCCGGCACCGGCAGAGCCGCCACTCTGCCGACATATAACTTGACAGGATTGCACTGTAAGGGATCTGCAGACATCCACCAATTTGTGTGCTGGGATGGTTCTACACATCTTTTCAATTGCTTCCCTTAGAAGTTCGAGTGTTGTAGGGTGTCTCCAAAAATTGTATGTACACACATTTTTAAAGAGCTGTAATTCAAACATACTTCATGTTTGAATTACAGCTCTTTAAAAATGTGTGTACATACAATTTTTGGAGACACCCTGCATATATCCAAACCAGCTGTTTGTTTTTAAAAGGTCCATCTAGTCTAATAGCTTTTTTCTTGCAGTGGCCACTTTCAGAACATAGAGACGAAAGCATGCAAAATATTAAAAAGGCTATTGAATAATGCGCTGGTCATCTTTAATCCATTGTTCTTGATGTTCTAAGTTTTATGAACAATTGCTGTGCACCTCTTTGAAAACCAGCCAGTCATCATGGTTTCCTACTGGCCAAATGCTCTCATGTGGCAATGCTGTACCACATCTGTTGATGGTTGCCACTACTGGTTGCAGTTGTGCTGACACATAGGCTATTGGCCTAACTAAACATCCTGAGATGCCTCATGTCCCAAGGACAATAATGAAAATGGCCATGTTCCAAGGCTGCTTTGCTGAGGTGGCAGCTCATGAGAGGTGTCTTAAAGCATTTTAGGAGCTTTAAAATATTGTTTGCTTATTCGTGCATAAATATGAACCTGGCTGTTTGCTGGTGTTTCTTCTGCGTCTTTTTAGATTGTGAGCCCTTTTAGGACAAGGAACCATTTATTTATTTATGCTCTGTAAACCACTTTTTGTTGTTGAAAAGCAGTATATAAATATTTGCAATAATAACAGCTGCTTTAGTACGATCTGCAACTGCAACCACTACTGTGGTTTTTGGTCTTCACTGTGCATTTTTTAAGTAAAGCAATCTAAACCTCTAAGACTTTTTTTTCTTTGTATGGCTGACCAAACACCATAATTGTATTGCAAATTTCAAATTAAATCATGATAGTCATCTTAGTTTCTCAGCCTTGTAAGCTTGAACTCGCATAAGATAGCCAAGCTGATGAGCTACACATATTTTTATTTTGGTTCAACACAGTCATTTTTACCCAAAAGCCTGGACTTGCTGAACCAAATAACAAATAAATTAGGGAGGATTGGGAAGAACAACTGCAGCAACCTCAGAGTTGTATGAGTGTTTAATTCATGGTTTCATATCAAAATGTGAACGGAAAAACCACTGGAATAAAAAAGCAATGCATAGGTTTGACCTTGCAAAAATTTACTACAATATCATTACTACAATTATTAAATGGAATAATTAGACGGAATCCATGTCATAAAAAGAGATGCTGGTCGCTGGAGCTAGGTGGTTTGACTCTGTTGAACCGCTGCTTCAGCGGCTGCACTGGCTGCCCATTCGTTTCCGAGCCCAATTCAAGGTGCTGGTAATGACCTTTAAAGCCCTTCACGGTTTGGGCCCAGGATATCTGAGGGACCGCCTTCTCCCATACATTCCGGCCCGCTCTCTTAGGTCATCTGAGGGGGCTCTCCTGCGTGTACAACCTCTATCGCAAGTTAGGGGAGTGGCAACACATGGGCGAGCCTTCTCTGCTGTGGTGCCACAACTGTGGAACTCCCTGCCAGGGGATTTGAGAACCACCCCCTCCCTCATGACTTTTCGGCAAGGGCTCAAAACGTTTTTGTTTCGTCTAGCGTTTGGGTGATGGGTTGTAGTCTGCCTCCTGTGTCTCAAGATGCTCTGCCATGCTGCTTTTGTGCTCCATACTGTCGCCCCCCCCGTGGATTTTATTGTTTTTGAATTAAGTATATATTGTTTAAACTTATTTTCTGTATTATTTTAAACTATGTTTTTTAAATTTTGTTGTAAGCCGCCTTGGGCATTTGCCTTCGGCATAGGATAAGGCGGGATATAAATTTAAAAATAAATAATAAATATAAAAGTCTGTTTCAAATAAAGAAACTGACAAACAGTGCAATCTTATGCATGTTTCCTTGCAAGTACGTTCTATTGTGTTCAATGAGACTTACGCCCCAACCCCCACCAGCCTATGTGATGTAGTGGAGCCAATGGAGTGCACGCTGCATCCTATGGTGGGGAAATGACCAAACAGCTCAGAAGACATATTTTTTACTTACCTCCCTGTAAGCTGCCTGACCACCAGTTGGTCTCCTTGGACCCACCAAGGAGCCTCAGGGGGGCATGTTGGGCTGGGAAAAGAGGGATAGGTTCCCGGCATGCACAACTGCCACCGAGATCCATGCCCTCCCACCCTCAAATTACCCCCTGCCCACCCTGGTCCTACCCTGAACCACCCAGAACCCATCCCCGCTACCACCTTACCTGCTCCATCACAGCCCAGGTGAGCCATTGGCACACGCTTGTGCCTTCGGCCATTTGCGCCAGCAGTCCCACAGTGCATGACAGCGGTGCAACTTTTGCAAAGCTGCACCAGGACTTATGGCAGCAAATCACAAGATCTGCCACTTTGAGCCCAATCCTAGGCATTTCTATTCAGAAGTAAATCCCATTATAGCCAATGGGGGTTTAATCCCAGTTCCCATGAAGGTCTCAACTGAGCTCCATGCACCTTTGAGCTCAGTTGAACTAGAAGTTGGAGACGACGTCATTACATCATCATCAAATACCAAGACGATGCTGCCACACTGCTGTGCAGCCATGGGAAGGTTCCATGAAGTGGTGCCGACTTTTACGAAGAGCCCTGCTACCAGGTAAGTATGGATAAGATTGCATTGCAGCCTTGCTTCCAGAAAAGGGTGCATTGGATTGGAACACAAGATACTAAATATGTTCTTGCATTATTTTACTGGCTGCTATGTTCTGTAGTAATGTTTCCAAGGCCAGATTTTCCCAGCTGTAACAGTGACACTGGGTGGGGGGAGGGAGGGGGCTGGAATCTGAATATAGCTTTCTCTCCAAATGTCTCTCTCCCAGAGAAAATAAAAAGTCATTGCACTCTAAACTCAATGAACCAGTTCAGATATAACACTAACAGCCCAATCCTATCCTCCCCCCCCCACTGTTGCAGCTGCGCCAAAATTGGGCACACTGTACCTAGTGGGGGGGGATTACGGGAGGCTTCAGCAGGGAAAGGGGATTTAGCCCTGCCTAAGCCTTCTGCTCTGCAATAGGTCCCCTTGGACCTCCGCTAGCAAAGGTCTGAGGAGAGAAAGGGGGTGGGGATGCTGCAAGAAAGTGGGATAGGATCCAGTCCGCACGTTCCAATGGCGACTCCAGCCCATAGGATTAGTTTAAATCATGGTTTACGCATTATGTGTAAGAGCTGCAGGAAACCTTAGCTTCACGTACCCCTTCCTCCCTCCTTCATCCCCAAGGAGAATAGATTGAAAAACCGCCTTTTTGCAGTTTGGACAAACCACAGATTCCCATTTCATCTGAATATGGTGATTTGGTAAATGGGAACAACTTCCAGTCATGTGTGGGAAGGCTTCTGAGGCTTGTGCTGTGCTATGTATACTGAAGCATGTGCCTCAGAAGACCTCCCATACACGACCGGAAGTCTTTTCTCATGTTCCACGAGAACTCGTTTTTCAAGTGTTCCAAGCCTGCTGTGCTATTTATGGAGCGTGAGGCAGTTGGAGAAGTGGGCTGCAGGTCCACACAGCTTCTTCATAAGGTACTGCGGCACCACAACTCCCCACTACGGATTTAATTTAATGCGATTTTTGGCATCTGCGGGGGTTCCGGGAACAGAACCCCCACAGATAGAGGGCCAACTGTACACTCTTAATCGGCCCTGTTAAACAGTTCCTGCCTTTTTGATTACCCATCTGGGGCAGAATTACTTAATAAGGGGTGGGGGAGGCAAAAATAAATTAAATAGGACCAAACAGCCTTGGAAACTGATGGACAGTGTCTGAACAGGCCAATTCACCTTGCAACATAGGGCATATGCAGCCAAGTCTTGTGCATGTGTGCTCCAAAGTGCCAGTGTGACCAATGTGGCTTTCTCCCATATACGGAGGATTTCAGCCTTAATAAAGGCGTTAAGTAACAAGAATATAATTGACTCCAGTTGTAGAAATGCAAACTGGGAGAATGTTATGTTTTCTTTCCTGGAACCATAATAGAATATGTTTTAGGTGTACTTTTTGCGGCTATTAAACCCCAAATCCTGTAACTCAGCCTATGAGTTCTGTGGAATTTCTTTAAAGAAAAACACACTGGATCTTGGTTGATGTTGGCAGTATGCCTTAAACCATGTGCCCACAAGAAGCTCCTTAATATCTGTGCAGAGTGTAGTTTTAAGATTTTGAATACGTAACAGTATCATTTGTCCATTTATATTTGCAGAGAAGAGCCAGGCAGTCCTGAAATGAAAGCCGCAGGACTCGATGTTTCAAAGAAGCAAAACATCCATCGCCAATCAAGAGGCCACTTTGGAAGCAAATGAGGACCTGGTAGATGACCTGAAAGAACTATGAAATTTTCGAGTTAGAAACCCACATACTTCCGGGTAAGACTACGTTGTTTCCAAATACTTTATTACAAAAACCAGATGTTACAAGTAACTTTACGTTTCACCCCTGACATTAGGGGCATCATCAGAAGTTGAACAATGTTGGAAAGTCGCTCAACTTATACTCGTATTACCCGGTCTAATTAACATCAGGTGTCCTGACAGCGACCCGGATGTAAGCGTCAGCAGTCACCAAGACCGTACTCCTCTCAAACATTAACAGGCAACCCAGATAATCAACCTCTCTGCGCACACTAATTCAACCAACAACTGCATTCACTCCTTTTTTCTTCCAACAACCCTCACACATCTGCAGGGAAATGAGCGGCTTCAAAGCTTTCTACTCCGCGAACCATACCCTGTCCCTCCCATCCCATCTACACCTGAAAGGTTGGGGAGATTCTGCTGTTTCCAAGGTCTTCCATGATGACTGGGAGACCCATGATGACTGGGAATGACTCAGATTCTAGGTCTATTGATGCCTGCACTTTACAGCTGTGAAAACTATCATTTATCCCAAATGGCCCAGGATAGACTGATGACATTTGGATAAATGGAAAAGATACATTGAAACACATTACACAGATCATAGAATGTAACTAGATTTATGGCCCAATCCTAACATCTGATTTATGGCAGAGAGACCTTTGAGCCACCACTGCAAAGGGGCAGCAGTTTTCAAGGCCCACTGCCTTAGCTAGCAACTTTGGTGCAGGTACGCCAGTGCAAGGGGTGGTTTCTGGGTGGGGAGGGGTGAGAAAGAGGAAGAACCAGGGGCAGGGAGGGAGAAGGTGGATCTGGAGGCAGTTGCGCACACGGGATCTTATCCCCTCTTTTTAAAACCTCCCTGCCCCTTTCCCTCCTCAGATGTACACCCCTAAAATAAGAACATAAGATATGTCCGAGGAGACCCATAGGTGGCCTGAAGGCTTACACGTGGAGGCAAGTAAATATTTTGCCTCAGGTCGCCCTTGCCCCCCAGCATGCAGCACTCGTCTTTTTGGTACAGCTGCATGGTATAGAGGATGGGGAATATGATTGGGCTCTTAGATACATAAGAGTCAGGGTGCAACCAAGTTTGATTGGATCTCGCACTTATTTTTCAAGTTTAATAGCAACCACAGGTGAAAGGAGGCACACAATTGGGACAGTGATGGTTTTTAAACACTTTTCCCATTTTCTTTTTCTGATAGAAATCATCCCCTCAGGCTCTAATTCGCCACGATCTGCCCCATCCTGCCCCCAAACCTGCCCCTTTTGGCCTCTCCTCTGGCAGAAACCCATTGGTGGCTGGTTTGAATGGTGCTGCTGGTGGCGAGTTGCCTTCTGGCCTTTGTACCAGCAGCAGCACTCCTCAAACCAGTGGAGAGGCTGCTGCAACAGCCCCACGGTATTGTGATGATAGGATTGGGACATTACTGATATGCAAAAACAAAAACTCAAATGTGGTTATGTGAACCCAACTTTGATTCCCCCCCCCCCCCGAGTACTATGACACCCAAGAAGTCTGGTGGAAATCAATTTGGTCAGAAAGACCCTAACATTTATTTATCAAATATTTATTTCGTAGCTCTTTGTCTTTTAGTAACTTTTCACCTTTCAGAAGATACAGGGACCAGCTTCCCTTCTTTTGTCATGGATAAGATGAAAAAAACTAGGGAAAACAAAGAGGAATAGTGTAGCTTCTAGGTTTAGCACCAGTTAATCCTGTATCACGAAGCACAGGCAAATGCAACCTTGCTAACTGAAGATGACACTGGAATTATCCAAGGTCGCAGCTGGACTCTCTTTCCAGTCCTGACATCTTTACATTGAGCAGCACTAGATTCTCCAAGCAGTCTTATTAATTTTAATGGGACCACTTACAGTTTAAAAGTTACTAATCAATGAGGCAGGCAGATACTTGTCTGTTATAAAATGGCACTGCTCCACTCAAGTCAATGAAGCTGTGCAGAATTACAGCAGCTGAGAATCTTCCCTCCTAGGATGACAGGTAGCATCACAGTGTACCCCTAGGCAACAACTCTTCTCCCAGGTGCAGAAAATAATTATTTCACTTATAAAGATCATCAGAATTCCGAGTCTGAGAGTTATTATGGCTATCATGGCATACTAGCTAATTACTTCAGAAATGAAACTATTATTTGGTGAAAATAATCTTAAATCCTAATGTAAAGGCATCAATCCAGACATTTCAGATTTGACTCTCTCTGCATGCACACGCACATAACCTTTATTCATTTCTTGCCTACTCATTCAGGTCCCTCATTTGAGCATGCCTGCCATACACTTTACATCAGATTCATAATGTTACTCAACTCAATGTCAACATCAGCTCCAAGATATCATCCTTCCATTCTGTATTTACACATCTGATGGCCCAAACGTACATAACCTTCCACCTGTGGAGGCAGAGGGTGCCTTAATGTGCCGTAAAGCGCGTTTTTGGCACCCTTGGAGTAAGGCTCGCCTGCGTGGAGGCTGGCAGGCCTCTCTCCACCGCTGACCCGACCCTGCAGCCACTGGAGCAAGTAAGGGTTGCACCGGTGGGTGCAGGGGAGGGCGGGCCAGACGGCAAGGGAGGGCGGCCATTGGCCGAGCTGGCCCAGGAGGAGGCGGGCAGAAGAATTGCCAGGGGGCGGGGGCAGTGGGTCCCTGGGTGGCATGGGCGGGACAAAGCGGTCGGGGGCAACAACCCGCCACATGGGTGGTGGGATCGGTGGCAGCATGGTCAGGCGGTGGTGCGAATGTTTGGCCCACCCACCCTGCGCCTGGGAAGCCCTTTGCTGCGGCAACGTCACTTCTGGTGGTGACGTGATGGAGGGGGTGACTTTTTCCTGCACCCCCCCTCCTACAGGGTGTTTGTTTGCTACTGGGGGCAGGGATGTCGGTGGCAATATCCCTGTTCCCATTCCCGGGCTCGGCGGTCCTTTCCCTGCTGCCCCAGATGTACGTCATCTCGACAGCCAACGTACATCCAAGGAGGCCCATTGGGCCTGGGCATTCATTGAATATCCTGCTCCCGTACACGGGCTTGGCAGCCCTTTCCCCACCGCCCCAGATATACGTCGGCTCGAGAGCCTACATACATCCAAGGAGGCCTATTGAGCCCAGGCAGTTCTACACCTGGGGAAGGGGACAAATGTCCCCTTCTCCCGAGAAGACCCCGGGCCGCGCTGGAGTGGCCCGGAAAGGGCTGAGGATCCTGCAGTCGGCCCTATGGGATGGCCGTGGATCCTTATACAGGATTGGGCTGTGAGATAACTACCCCTTAATTTGCATTCACAATCACTGCTCATGTTAACATGCAAAGTACGGGGGAAACAATTCTTTATTCTTTGTACGGATTCAGTGTTCAAAAAACATTTGATGCTTGTTAACAAGTATACAGGGTGTATTAAATGATCCTGTGAATGTGCCCCACTTTGGAGGACCCTACAATTGATTTAATTATCTGCAGTTCTATTTGTTCTCTCTTTCCAGAATATTTCACATGTCCACTTAGGCCAAAATAAATAAATAAATGTGTTCAATTACAAAACACCATTTCAAGTGATATTTAAAATACAAGGAGCAAAAACTTCCATAAAATCACAGAATGTTAGTGTTGGAAGGAACTTTGGTAGTCATCAAGCCCAATCGCCTGCTCAGTGCAGGCAATGGCCACAACATCCTTGACAGGTGGCTATCTGCTTGAAAACCTCCAAAGAGCCAACAACTGCACAAGGCAGACTGTTCCAATGCTGGACAGCTCTTACAATTAGGAAATTCTTCCTCATGTCTAGCCTGAATCTACTTTCCCGTAGTTTCAACCCATGGGTTCTGGTCCTACCCTTAGGAGCCAGAGAATAAGTCCTCCTTTTCTTCTGTGCGACAGCCCTTGAGATATTGGAAGACAGCTATCACATCTGCCCCTTCTCTCACCTCCAGCCTAAGTATACCAAGGTCTTTTAACCATTTCTCATAGGACTTGGTTCCAAACCCCTCCCCGTCTTTGTTGCCCTCCTCTGAATCTATGCCTGTTTATCAATGTCCTTTTTAAAATGTGGTGCCCAGAACTGGACACAAATGAAGTCTGACCAGTACAGAACAGAGTCGAACTATTACTTCTCACAATATGGAATATACCTTGGTTAATGCAGCCCAGCATCGCATTAGCCTTTTTGGGGGGGGGGGCAGCTGCATCACACTGCTAGCTCATACCTTGTGGTTCACTAAGACCACCTAGATCCTTTTCATGTGTGCCACTGCCAAGCTTGGTCTTCTCCATTCTGTACTTGTGCCTCTGACTTTTTGTACCTATGTGCATGACTTTACATTTGCATCTGTTACCCTTCATCTTGTTGGTATGGGCCCAAAGATTGAATCTTCCAAAACTGTTTTGAATCCTGGTTCTGTCTTCCTATTATGGAACAATTACGTGTTGTAGTAGAATAGCTCTCATCCATACCCTGTAGTCAATAATTAGCTCACTTCTGTCTTCAAACATTTTTTCCCACACACTGAACTAAATATAGTATTTTAATTGACTAATTTCTGGGCTGTAACCCCACAGTTCTTTCAGCCAAGCCAGTGCCATCCATGACATTTTGCTGTCTGAAATAGAGTGCCAAATGGCATTTCCTTCTTTCCTTTTCTTTTTTTTCAATTAAACTTACAGACACAAACCAATTCTTTCCAATCCTTCCTTTTCCTTTACGAAGGAAAGAGGAAAGCAGTGTGGTGCCATTTTGCCGTTTTCTGCAAGTCATTCATGAGAGGTTCTTGGGGGGGGGGGGAGGACCTGCTGTGTCTGCAATTTGCAGATGAAACAGCCCCCTTCACCTTACTTCATAGCAGGGTTGATTCGAAGCCAAGACTATGGAGTCTCCCTGGACTTGTCAGGGGGCCCCAAGACATCATCAAAAACGTATGGAAGCACCTGCTGAAAAATTCATTGAAACACAAGAGTTTATGTTCATCTTCTGTGAAACTGTAGCTATGAAAGTGCCTGTCTCAGTCCTATTCAAGATCGAGTGATTTGGGTCCAACAACTGATGAGACTAACAACAACAGCCCCATGTCTTTCTGTTTTTAAGCACTGTTGGGAGAGGGAACTTAAAGTGCAGAAGCATCAGGGAAAGGCAAAGAATAGTTGAACTTTTCTCTGCGCACTATTTATCTGCTCCAAATCTCTCTTCCAGTGGCTACTCTGAGTGAAAACACACACATCAGGAATCCCAAACAGAAGACTGAATGACATGTGTAAACAGCACATCTCGTTTCACCGTAAGTACCTGACTCTATTCTTGCCTCCAGAACCACATCAGTAAAAAAGGAAGTATAATCACCACCATACTAGGCTAGTTTGAGGATGAATATAAAGAATATTAAGCTGTTAGGAAGTTGGAAAAAAAAAAGTGTACCAAATGGTAAGTAAGAAACAATCAGAAAGCTGTAACAGAAAGATGCTCGTTTCCTCGTAGTGAGCATCACAGCCACAAATCTTTAAAGGTTTCCACTAGTACAAAAGCGCAACATCGGTAATCAGTTGGTTTTGCCTCGTACTCCGTTGAATTGTCTTCCATTGCCATAAGAGTAGCTGCTGCTTATCTGTGTTGAGTCTCAGTTCTTTTATGACCTGCTGCAGCTTCCTACTCTGCTGTTCCAAGTAAAAGGGAAATCCCTGTGGCACTCAGCCACTTTCTCTCTGGCTAGAGAGCACAAGGCGCCTGGGCCAGGAGGAAGATCCCACTGCCCTGGCATTCCTGGGCTGATAGAACAGTCCCTTGAGGCCACTGGCAGGCAGATAGCATTAAGTCAGCTTCTCTGAATCTGGCGGTACTGTCAGTGCGTACTGAAGCTTTCAGCATAGTAAGCAGACAACAAGGAGCAGTTATTTATTTGCTCTTTCCAAAGAACTAACAAAAAACATATGAAATTAACAGCTGGAGATTTTAAAAAATCAAGTGAAAGGAACGCGTTTTTTTTTTTTTTAAAAATAACATTCCATGAACAGAGAAAACACGGTGAATTCAGTCACAAAATGATAGGGTAGGACAGAGCCATGAATGGCTACTGGCCAAAACGTTGAAGAAAAACAATCCAGCTTTTACTGGTAGCTGGGTATAAAATGACAGGGAAAGATCATTCCAATGTTGCTGTTCTTATTGTACATTTCTAATGCCATGCCCAACACCACCCATGGCCCAAAACAGAATACTAGAACTGGGACTGGGAGGACTAGAAATCTGTTCAGTGGGGATGAAGTGCTTAAATGGCAACCAAATTGTGTCATTTCCATTTTCAACATTTGCAAAGGAAAAAAATGGAAGGAAATACATACTGGTGCCACACACATTTAATATCTATTAACCAATACTGGCAGAGTTCAGAGAGTACCTAAAAGGCACATCTGTGTGCTAAAATTAAACTTTGCAAACACACGTTCCTTTAGCATATGAGAGCATAGCAGCGTAGCTGCCATTGGGGGGGGGGCATCGCACTGGGTGGCCCATGCGATCTACTTGTAAGGAGTAGTACACATTGGTTTTTGGCATGAAGTGGGCCCTCCCACCTGCATCATCCTGCCCCAGGCAGCGGGGGGGGGGGGGGCGCTAGCAATGCTACAGTGACAGCACTTTGCATTCTTGTGGAAGTATAGTACAGTACTAGATATGGTGGCTTTCTAAGCATAGAAGAAGCATGCCTAAATAATCTTATGGCTAACAGCAACAAGGCAGGGCCCCTGTAATTCTGCTTCTCTGTTCCCAATAACCTCTTCCTTCTGTTGCCCCATTTCTTCATTCTCCCCTACGAACATAACATCCATTTGCAGGAATGCTGCAGAAATGATTGTGTGCCTGACTCCTTGCCATATCCATTTTTTTTGAAGCGCACTTTGGAATCAAAGACCAACTATTCATCAATCAAACAAGGCTCATTGTTTTAAATTATGTGTATCTCTGTTCCCAGCAAATAGTTCAAACAGCTAGATGAAACACTCCTGAAAGCATTATGCGATTACAAGTCACTGACTAGTGGGGTTTACAGATAACAGATGAACAATTCCTTAACATCTGTTCTTAACAACACTTTGCCAATTGTCTTGGAAGAGTCACAGATGTACAGAGGACAAAGGGCAGAATAAGCCATTCTGTGTACTGATATAATTTGATGTTGGCGAGTGAACGCTTCCCAAACCAAAACCACATACAGTTACACTGCTGTTCCTGCATTACAGACAGACAGTTCATGTAAGGTCAAATTTGGTTCTCCTCCCTTGTCCTTGAACCATGAATCCTACCACTCCTATTGGAGAGCTAAGGACAGATAGCTGCAGGTTGATTTGAAATAGCTGATGACAAGAGTTTGTGGACTTTCAAGCATCACTTGTCCCCCTATCCTGGACTACTGTGGGCTGGATCTGATGTTTACATTCTGATAGAGGAACCAGTAGCTGGGTTTCCTCAGTTAGAGTAAGTGGTGGGCAGTAAGAAACATCAGAAAATGTCCTGTTGTGAAGGAAGCTACGCAGCTAGGGTCATCTTCAATTGGGCACTTGCCTGTACCACTTCAACACTCAGTTCTCCACATTTCTCTTTTCCACCCTCCCTGCTGCTGCACTGAGGCGACCTCGGCTGCCTCTCGTGACTTTTAAATCTGGTGCTGCATGCTTGCAGCTGGTAAAAACAGGGCAGTAATATGGTGGCGGCATGAATGCCGTCTTTCTCTCTCTGCCCCTGTCTTTAAAGAGACTCTGGTGAGCACTGTAGTGTACTGGGCAGGCATGCAGGCAGGAAAACAGTGACTCAGGCAAGGGGGCAAAGGCTGAAGGTGTCTCAAATACTAAATCAGGGTCAATTGCTGATCCCTTCTGGGTCAGTGGCATAGCCGGACTATGGAATTTTACTGAACAACAGGCCCAATGGAACTTACTGGCACCCTGATAAATGTCTCAAGCATAAGCAAGGAATTAGTGACTGCTTGGATAGACATACCCACTCTCCTGTTGGAGACGCTGCATGACTAAAGCACAATACAAAAACACATAGCTGCTTTTCCCCAGTGACCTGTGTATCCAGTATGCTTCCAAGAGCAAAAGAATCACATGCCCAGCAAAACAAACTCTGGGGTAAGTCAGAACAAGCCGTCACAACACCAGAGCTTACTCGATATATGAGATCTGCACTCGTATATCCGGGGGGGGGGGGGGGGAAACACCTGAGGGTCAATTGCACACCAACTAAAGAGAAATGTGCAGCACATAAAACCATTGCAACACCCCACCCCTTCCCTGTATTACTAAAAGAAATACAGGGTACTTATTTTTAGGGTACCATAAATCTATTTTTTAAATCTAATACATTGCGAAGATGCACAGTTTACAGTACTCCCCCCCCCATATCCGCTGGGGATATATTCCAGGCCCCTCAGTGGATACTTGAAACGGTGGATAGGAGCGAACACCCCCTCCATGGTTTCCTGATGGCCCCCCGCCCTGCCTACCCTGCAGGCAGGCGTGCGTGGGGACCCCCAGCTCTTTTCTTTCAGCAAGCTTTGTTTGTTCCTTAAAACAAACAGAGAAGCAGCCTCCATTGCAGGCAAGTAGAATGAAACTAAGTCCTAGAGAGGCGCTGCAAGGTTTCTGTTAACCTTGCAGAGTCTCTCTAGGACTTAGTCTCGTTCTATTTGCCTGCAATAAGCAGCCAGAGGCTGCTTCTCCTGTTTGTTTAAGGAAGAAATGGAGCTTACTGGGGGAAAAAGTAACAGCCGGGGGGGGGGGGGTGTCCCCGCGATCCGTGGATAACAGAAACCGTGGATAGCGAATCCGTGGATACGGGGGCCCACCTATAATGCCTTTCGATATAATCTCTCTCTCTCTCTCTCTCTCTCTCACACACACACACACACACACACACACACACACACACCCTTCACATTTTTTCTTTTTGTACTGTGTGAATACTTGATTACACAACATGACATGCATTACATCTGACAGTACTAGTATGAAACTAGAAATCTAGGTTTGAAAAAGCAAACTAAAGGGCTTGCCTCTCCAGAACTGTCTACATTTTCAGGAAACTTTCATCTCCATTGCCCCCACCCCAAACTGGCCAAAACTGCATAGCAAGTGAATACCGTAATTAAAATTGCAAGCCCAGTTTTCAGCTTGAAACATTTAGTTCCATATTTATCCTTTGCCTGAGTTGTAAGGCACTTTCCTTTACACAGAGAGTCCTTGGCAGTCATTAAATTGAATGATCTTATTGTTAAGCAGAGAAATAAGGACTTTAGATATCCTCTCAATTTTCAGTATTTTCTCCAACCTCAGATTTTGTAGTTCGTGAATTGTCATGTACCATGTTGATTCCAGAGAGGATTTCTCATTTAAGTACACATGAAGACAGCATAGAGGAAGTGTATTTCTTTTTAAAGCCATTATGGTGAGGTCATAAACTTTACATACACAGTCTTGTAGACAGTCCTAAGGATTAACTGCTGCAAGATGCACAGCTGTTATTTAACACAGAATTCCAGGGCATTCCCTCATCTTCCACCCTCTTCAAGCAGAAGTGTCACAGAAGTTAGCACAACACTGGACAGGGCCCTAGGTCCAAAGTACAGCACATATAACTTTACCGTACATTATATTGGAGGGTTTTTTTTCCACTGAGCTAGCCATATTGTTTTATCCACTTGCGTGACAGGATGTCTAGGAAGCAGCTGAAAGAATTATTTGCAATGAACTCAGAACACACTGTGAAAGAAATATGCACACACACAAAACCTTGTTAAGCAAATAATAGGGTATCTGTTCCCTGGCTGGCTTTTAGAACTTAACCCTTTCAGGTTATATTCTGAGTGTTTATGTGTGAATGACTGGGTTGCCCTGGTCTCCTCGCTACTGAGGACATTCGCTTCCATCTGGCCTTAATGCCATCTCAAAGTCAGGAGGATCTCCAATGAAACTTTCTGGGCTGAGATGCAGGAAAGAAGAAGGGGGACCCCTTTTCTGCACCATTTGCCAGAGTTCCTCCAATGCTAACAACTGACTACAGCAGTGGTTCCCAAACTGGGAGGCGTGGCTCCCAGGGGAGCCGCGGATACCAGCCAGGGGAGCCGCAGAGTGCCACGGAATCCTCTAGGAATACAGTGCAATGCCAATTGGCAGGCATCAACATAATGTAACGGGGAGCCGCGGCCAATGGTCACCAATGGTCAAGGGAGCCGCAGGTGGAAAAAGTTTGGGAAACACTGGACTACAGGGTAAAACTTCCCAGAGACATCCTAGGCATGCTATTCTTTAGGGAAACACAAAATGAGTACACAAGCACTTCAACAGCAATAAATTAAAAGCAGATCTTAAAACTTTTTTTTTTTTGGTAACGTTCACACACCGCTGCCATGACTAGTCAGGCATTCAATCACAGGAACAAAAGAAACTGAAGATTTTTCAGTTACTGGGCCATCAGCAGAAAAAGCAATCCATGAGTTACTGGGAATGTCAAAATCAAACCAGCCTCACAAGGGAATTTCAGAGATCCTAGGACAAAAATATCACACTAACAAATGATCTCATTGCAGTAAAATCTGCAACACTGGGGAAGGTTTTTGCAAAGTAGGGAGAGAGGATCACTGCTCTAGATTCAGGTTAGTGAGGCAGGATTTACCTTGCAGAAACTATACTCACAGCCCAATCCTGCCTAACTTTAAGCCCTGTGATGCAGTGAGGCCGGTGCAGCCAACGCTGTATCCAGTGCGCAAAGAGACAACAGCTAGGGCCAGACAGCTGTGCACAGACAAGTCCCACAGAAACCAAGTGTACCCCCCAGATGAAGGAATTCAATGTAAAGAGACTTGGGTGAAGAAACCACAAGCACTGTGAAGGTTAGACACGAGGGGGGGGGTCAAGGAAACAGGTTAAGTCCCATAAAGACAACACCCCCACAATAAGAGAGACTCAAGCAATTATTGTGCCTCATGCACTTCCTTCTTGCCCCCCCCCCCCACGTGTACAAGAGGCCCCAGCATGTCTACCCCAGCTGCTTTTGATTTCAATTTGACCTTTTGGGATTCAGATGTGCCTAGGGAGCGCACGATAGATCTTCATTAGGAAAAGTTATAATTCATATGCACAGTGCCTTCTGCAGATATCCTAAAAAGAGACTTGATGATGTAGGAATGCTTTTATGCCTGAGGCATGCAATGCAAGCCTCACACAGAAAGAATCTGTGTCCATGCTCTTTTTAGGGGCAGTAGGGATAGTAATATTTGGAGTGTGTAAACTAGAATCCAAAGAACATCTATGGAAGTTAAGGTGTGAATTAAAGATCTCCCTTCTATCCACCAAGGTGGCTACAAATAAGCCAGCAGTGCATCAGACATCATGGTCATCTGTGACAAGGTTTTAATACTGCAGAGCAGGGCGATGCCAATATAAATAAAATAATGCAATGTCAGGACTAATTCCCAGGGAAGTCAATGAGGAAATGTCCATTTTTGACAGCTGAACTCCGGCCCTGCAATCTAATACAAATATATTTTGAAGGGCACTGCTGTTATCACTGCTGTTTAATGGAATCACTCTGGACCCCAAAGAATATCAGCCCCTGAATCAAAATTATAAATCTGCTATTTTAGCATGGGATTAAAAAAAACAAAACAGCTTGAGCACTAAGAACAAAATTAATCTAATGTTTCCTTTGCTGTGTGTCTGTTTCTGCAGAGTGGATAAGAGAGGTCATTTGTTTTCTCATTCACTCTATTATTTGTTTTAAGCCATCTGTATTTTTTCTTTCACACCTAAAGGTACGTGCTAAAGAATGAAATACTGCCTGCACAGAAGTCAGTGGGAGCACAGCCATTGATTTCAGTGGAGCCAGAATTCCAGCCACAGAAACCCAATGGAGCTCTCTAAAAGCACAGGTTAAGAGAAGGGTTACTCTATATTGGATGATGCATATAAATCTTTTATACAATAGTACTAAGTGTACAAACATATGGTCTGTTTTCTTACTACCTCCGATCTAACTTTATAACACTCACAAATTGCTATCCAAGCAATGAAATCAAGCTTTTGGGGGGGTTGGGGGGTTGAATTTATAGCTTTTCCTGCATTCCATATTCACTTAATAAGATACATGCAACCAACCTCTCACTAATTCAGATTATATGTTACCTCTTCCAATTATAATATACAATAATATACAGTACATATTTATATACCGCCTTTCTTGGTCATTGGATTTCTCCTCCGACTTTAATCCAAGGCGGTATACATGGGCAGACTTTCCTAACCCCCCTAATGGTGTTTTTTTTTACAATATATAAATGTCCAATCTTTCAGGAACAGCTACATTCCAGGTGGTATCCTTTCGCAGTCTCGCTTTTCTGCTGGCTGGTGCCTCCCACACTTGAACAATGCAGCTGGGAGCTCTTATCTCTCCTCATGGAGGCTTTTCACAGCTTTTTTGTCGGCGGCGTGTTTCGAACTTGCCATTTGCCGATCTTCAGGCTTTGCAAGGCGGCGGCTCTACCGACTGAGCCAGACCCCTCTGCCCTATTTGCTGTATAAAATTGTTGTATAAAATTTATACAGGCTATTTCTCCAGAATTATATTGTTGCTCCTTTGCAAAGATATGTTTTTCTCAATTTTATCTCTGTTTTAGAGGAAAGAGATTTCTCGTTTTTTTTCTTCCCAATTTCGTCTCTGTTTTATAGGAAACAGAAATCCTGGAATTATTTAAGGAAAACTAAGCACTTCTTTGGCTTCTCAATAGGTGCAGTAAGCTATCTAAGTATCCACAGAAAGCACAAGTCATAGCAACATAAGAAAAGCCCTGATGGATCAGGCCCAAGGCCCATCTAGTCCAGTATTCTGCTTCCCACAGTGGCTCACCAGCTGCCTCTGGGAAGCCCACAAGCAAGAGAGAAAGGCACATTTCTCTCTCACCTTTGCTCCCCTGCAACTGGTACTCAGAGGCATACTGCTGGTGAATTGGAGGTACACATAGCCATTATGACCATAGTCATTGATAAACCTGTCCTTCATGAATTTGTCCAATCCTCTTTTAAGGCCATCCAAACTAGTGGCCATGTGCAATGAATTCCATAGGCTAATTATCTGTTGTGTGAAGAAGTACCTCCTTTTATCTGTCCTAAGTCTCCTGCCAATCAGTTTCAATGAATGAAGCACCATTCTAGTACTGAGAGAGAGGGAGAAACGTTTCTCTGTATACTCTCCACATTATGAAGGTGGGTAGGATTCGGCGTATAATTACAACTCATAATACTGTACATTCAATAAATTAGCAAGTCAAAAAATCTGCTCCCATATTTGATAGAACTGTCGCATCTGTGAAATTCAATATAGAGATAACAAAAATCATACATGTAATGTAAACAGGACGTCTGGCTCAGTTGATAGAGCGACCGTCTCATATATGCCTGAAGATCTGAAGGACGGCAGTTCAAGACGGCCGGAAGTGTCTGTGTCTTTCAGAGAGCTGTTGGCATGCCGAACTGATAAGCTTGAAGAGCCTCTGTGGGGGAGTAGAACTGCAGCTGCACTTGAGTGAGAGTCAAGGTTGCCTGCCAGCTGAAGCGTGGTGAGGCGAACATCGGAGAGAGAGCTGGATTGTGAAATAAACCATCTAGAATGAAGGGTTCTACGAAAGATTAGATCACTATTGCATTGTAAAAACCCCTTGGGGTTTAGCAAGCCTGCCCATGTAAACTGCCTTTGAATTAAAGTCGGAGGAGAAATCCGATGACCAAAGAAAAGGCAGTATATAGATACTGGTTTAGTATTTATTATTATTATTAAGTACATATTTTGCTCCATCCAATGTTGGGTCCCAGTTTGTAAAGGCAGATCCTTAGGCAGGATTGGGCTGCCCAGCAATCAAAGAAAAAGGGGGTGATAAAGCTATCTGTACAGTAATATCCCCGAGAAAGACTTATTTCTATATACCGTATTTTCGCTCCATAAGACACACTCCCCCCCCACAAAAATAGGGGGAAATGGAGCGAAGTGTAAAAAATGACTTCCTTAAACACGTTTTCTGGCCGCTTGGCCGCTTACCTGGTTGTTGTTCTGCAGCTCCAATCTTCTTCCCGCGTTGCCGGCTGTCCCCAGGCAGTCAGCAGCTGAAAGACACAAGCCTCCCAGGCGCTGGACATGACCTGGAGACTCTCCGCAAAGATCGCAGCAACTGCAATATTTGCGCAGAGCTGGCAAAGTTCCCAGGCGCTGGACGCGACCTGGATGCTCTATGCAGGCGCTAGACGCGACCTGGATGCTCTCCGCAAAGATCACAGTTGCTGTGATCTTTGCGCAGAGCCTCCAGGTTGCGTCCACCGCCTGGGAGGCTCATGTCTTCGAGATGCTGACTGGGGACAGCCGGCAATGCGGGAAGAAGATTGGACCTGCATAACAACAACCAGGTAAGTGGCCAAGCGGCCGGAAAACTTGTTTAAGGAAGTCATTTTTTAATTTCCCCCATTTTTCGCTCCAAAATACACATGCGTCTAATGGTCCGGTGCGTGTTATGGAGCAAAAAAATACGGTAATAGAGGAAGTTCAGCTGGTTCTGCAAGAGAATAAGAAGAAACACAAGGCGATGCTCTTTCTGGATCCAGAACTCTAAATTGCTACCACACTGTCCAACGTTTTAGTGATTAAAAATAATTTCCCCCCTCTCTCAGCAACATCAAGATCAACAGCAGACGAACAATGGTTTGGTTTTAGAAGTTGAAAGCTTGCTAAAACAAATTCCTGCAACATCTACACTTACACTCTCAACTACATTGCTCCAGTAGAAGTATGCTTGTAGAGAATGAACAGGGCTTGACAAGTCAGGGATTTCTTGCTACACAACGGGTGAAGATTCATTTGCCTGGATGGCAGAATGGATACGGTTAAATTTTTTAATCAGGGTGGCATATGCTGTTGACATATGGTAACGCATTGCCATCTGGGTTCAGAAGCAGGCCTGGGTTCCCAAGCTGTTGCTGGCCAAAGCCAAGAACATTGCTAGGTGCTAGGTCAGGCCGGCTGGGGAGGGTTCTGCCAATATTTTTTTTTAAATCTCTTTGCTGCATTATTGCCTTCATTAAAGCAGGCTGCCTGCCTGGCCTTAGAGGTGAAGGCCTATGCAAGACAAAAGGAACAGTGTGGAGCTTCATCAAAAAGCTGTTAAACTGAAACAGCCAATTATCTTCCAGGCTTCAGTCCTTACAAATATATACTAAATTAGCTAACTGTAACCTTTCATTTTGTGGTCTTGTACAGAAAGCAATAACTTGTACAGCAGGGGAGAGAGAGAGAGAGAGAGAGAGAGAGAGAGAGAGAGAGAGAGAGAGAGCAAGGCTCCTTGCATTGGCCTGCTGGGCCCAACTGCTATCCAGCCCCTCCCAACTGGCATGCTGACAGGAACCAGGCAAAGGGAGAGCAAGGCCTGTTTCCATTGGCCTGATTTGACCAGCCATTAGTATTTTGCGTTTCTTTTGTTAGTTTCTCAGTTGGGAAAAAAGGGGGCAGGAAACAAACAAACACAGCTCTCAGCATCCGTGATGTCATTGGGTGAGGGCCCTTTTCATGTGTTTCATGGCCCTCAGGCAGACCCTTAAAAACAGTGTGTTTTCATTTAATTGCTTGGTTGTCACTGGAAGTTGCATGCAGATGATACCCGTTCTATAAAGGAAACCACCTTTCTGCAGAGAAGCACGCAAATCTGTGACAGTTCACAACGGTCACACATTCGTCCGTGAAATTCTCACCGAAATATTCTTGTCTTATGGCAGATCTGCCGAGTTGATATTAAACTTCCCAATTTGCACTTGTATTACTAGAACCACACAGTTGTATTCTGATTCACATTGAACCTTGAAGTCTTGAGAGACTGGGAGGAACCGATTTATGATTTCCCTCCCCTGCTGGGAGTCTACAACAGTCGGAATGCTTGTCTCTGACTCCCGCATCTTAACTTGTTCTGGGACAGATGGAGCAGGAAGGGCGGGTACTGTGAACATTCCGGCGTACCAGCAGGGGAGGAAAAGCTCAATTGGTTTCCCCAAGCCTTGCAAGACAAAGGTTGAGAAGAAATAATTTTCTCTTATAAAAGCATTTCTTGACCACCTGTAATTTTCGCCCGAAATGAGATGACAAATCTAACTCTGCATGTACCAGTGGGTCAAACTCTGTAGTCTTTTATGCCTCAGACAAGATTTTTATCTTATAAACTTTGTCTAAAGATTAACAAAAGTCTGGAAGCGCTGTTCCATTTGTAAAACCTCCAATAGGAGCATGCTAGTGTCATCTCTTCTCAAATGTTTCAAGCCATCTGCCAATGTTGGATACAGACAGGAAGGAAACCCCCTGTTTACATTTCTGTTTCAGGGAGAAAAGAGACAGTGCGTTTATATATCTTGCACAGTGGCAAGTCCTGCAAGAGATCTACATTCCAGAGTCTTTGCTCATAGTCAATCCAACCAATTAATCGGAGGCCAAATTTTAATCTGCTATTAAAGCTTCAGTTGATTAATCGCATTGATTAAAGCTTACAGCCCTATTTGAAATGTTTTCAAATAGTCTACTGTCAGTTCAAGAGGATAAGCTGAAGTTACAATAAGCACCGAAGTGGGAAACTCTGAGACCAAGAATGCAATTAAAAGCTGATATATTTGAATGTTCATCTTCTTGCACACCAGGGAAATTGTTCTGCTTTTTAAGTTCCATTGAATAGCCTGCTGTATATAGAAGCAGTCTACTGCTTTCTATTACGCATATAAAAATGAATGGATTTACATCACATTTTATTTTACTTCAAGTTAATTTTTGGAAAGCCACAAAACAAACTGGAGATAAGTATCAGTTATCCTAGACTTCAGAAACCATTGCTGCAAGCTGGGAAATATAGATATTACAGTTTATACTCAAGAGTTGCAAACCATTAGCTTGTGTGGATTGCAAACATATATTTAGTACACACACTCCCTAAAAGAACCATCAGTTATGTGTGTGCCTACATAAAATCTCCAATGTATCTCTATTAGGCATTAATTTAAATGAAATAGTGAATACAGTTGCCAGGACAGCTAGATATTAAATGAGCATTTCAATCACACCAACACACCCATCCAAGAAAACAGACACATTTATTTGGTCTAATAAATACTGCAATATTAAATGGAACCCATATCCTTGGCATATATCATAAACATGATCATTCCCTTTCTATATTATTAAAAGACCCTGATCGGTTACATACTATTACTGCCAAACAGCCTAATCCTAACTAGGACTAGGCTACCCTGTACAACAGTGGAACACAATTCCACTGTCATAAATGGATACATGGTGAGCACAGCATGCCGCCAACAACCATTTTGGGACTGCCACCGGAAGCAGCAGAGGTGTCAGAGGCTCACCGCCACAAAAGGCAGCAGTGCTGGAAGCTCGCCACTGGACCCAGCTACCTCCACCATCGAAGGTAAGCCGGTGGTTGGGGTGGAGAGTGGGTGGAACAGGACTGGGATCGAGTCCTCCAGGAGTGTGGCAAGGCAGACAGTGGGTGGATATCAGTGGCAACGGTTCCACTGGTATCCTCTGCTCAGTTTTGGCCCCGACACCCCCCCCCCTTGTCACTTGCACCAGCTAAAGAGATGGAGTAGGTCTGAGTAGACCCATAGGGGCCCATGGGGGAGTGAAGTAAGGTAAGTAAACAAAATGTTTACTTACCTCTCTGCCCCCACATGGTTTCTGGCTGCCCACAGGATGCAATGCAGCCTTTAGTTAGGATTGGGCCCTAAATGTGCCACAGTAAAGTCCATGGACATTGCTACTAACCTGCAGATAGGTTTTTCAGTTTCTCTTTCTGTAGAATGTTTGTTCTGTACATTTGGAATTTCTTAGTGCTACATTGAAAAATAGATATCCCTGATTTGAGAATGATTCAGGCTCCCATTTAAAGTACATAAATGTGCGCATGAATTTTTCGACGATTTAAGCCCTACCTGGCAGTACAACTAACACTATCTTTCTATTCGTGTTCACCAGATTAAAAACCCTAAAGTTTGTACTTTATGCATCTATGCATCTATGAAAAGGACACACAGCCTCAATGGCTGAACTGGTAGGGCATTTGATTACATTCTGGAAGTCTGTAGGTTTTGGATCTCTTCTGCTATTACCCTGGATGGCTTCCTCCATGCTGCTCACCATCAAATGAAATTCTGAATTACTGTGCTGGGGAATACTGTGAGGTGCACGGATGCCATGTAGGCCACATTACTCAATACTGCATACCACCCAGGCCATGGAAATTTGGTGCTAACCACATTGACCCAGTGGGCTGGAAACAGCTCAGAGTTGTTGGTATTTTACGAAAACATTTATTTCATAGTAGGTGGTTTACAGAAATAAAAGGATCCTCTCAAAAGCCTATTATTATTCCCTAGGAGCCTCCAACAAATATAACTAAAGCCCATAAGTATCACTTAGTAAAACACAGACAAATCACCTCTCTCTCCAGATATTCACACTGCTTTTTATCCACTTCTCTTTCCTAACCTTCTGTCTACCTTTCTATCACCCTCTCTCCTTTTCTTTCTCTCTCTCCCTGTTCCTCTTTCCTCCCTCCTACAGCTATTACTTAACCTTCAGGTACTCATTTAAGCAACCCACCAACCAGCAATAATGATCACATATAGTTACTAGATTGCTATGTAATCACCTTGCCTGCTGCGTTAATGTCAGTTGTCTTTTGCTTATGTACATGACATTTCTTTATCCTTCCCGTATGTTAAACGTGAATTACTGTTTGTTTGGTATCAGCTATTCTTAACTGCACCTGGGCTCATTTTCAATCCTTAAAATAAAACAAAATTACCAAGGCGCATTAACATATAAAAAAACAGATGAATAATAAAAGGTCTACTCTCATCCTTCTATCACACCAGTGTGAGCTACAGGGTAATAATATGTAGGCAAATACAAACCAGCTTCCATTCTTAATAGAAGATACTATCATTATTTTTGGAGTTATTGTGACATGTTCTTTTATTCTAAATAAATGGAGATTCAAACTGAAAAGACTGATCAGTCCTCAGAATTCTCAATTATTTCAAGGTGCTCTCATCAATGAGTGAGAGGTGCCAACTGGCATTCTTCAGACAATAAGTGGCGATCCTCAGAAAAGGTTGAAAGGTTTCCCTGAGAAGCTGGGAAAGGAAAAGTCCTGGTCTGTAGAACAGGTTAAGGCAGGAGCTACCATCAAGAAATTGGCTAGGGCTTGAGTAGGAGTGAAAACAGAAGGGTCTCAGGTGGGTAAAATTCTATCAGAATTATGGAGGTTTGGAAGTTATGAATCTAATGTACTAATGTTAAACATTAATCTAATGTTATGAATCTAATGTGGGCAGGCAGAATGGGGCAGAGACTAGGCAGGGAGGGAGGCAGAATGAGCCCGGGAAGGGGGCAGTATCGGTGGCAGTGACACCAATATCCCATTCCCCTTCCTGGCATCAATCCATTTTCCTGGGTCCACTTGGACTTGTGCCAGCTGGAGCAGGTCTGAGTAGACCCAGCGGGGCAGTGAGGGCTTACCCCCAAGCAAGGGAACAAATGTTCTTTTATCTGGATGAGACCTTCAGGTCTCCCCCCCCCCCCCAGCAGGATGCAGTACACGCTCCAGTGGCACGGCTACATCGATGGGGGTGTAGGTAGGACTGGGCTGCAACTGAGAAAAAAACGGTGATAAAAGCAGGAGTGAGGCTTAAGCAAGCCTTACCTCTCTCATTTCATCTGCATGACGATGCATAAAACAAACATTTGAGACCACGTTGACCTGTCTGACCTCACAGCACCATCTCTAGATTGGAAGGTAGAAATGGATTCCCTCTTCTACACAAACAATCATAGAGTCTTGTTCCCCTTTGCATCTGGTCAACTGAGTACCTTCAATAACACGTTTCTACTAGAGAAGCATGGTAGAATGACCATATTATGAAGGAAATCCCACCTTATTACCCAAGAATAGCATCATGTTTTATTTTTTCATGTTAAAAAAATAAAAATGTGTGAAAGAGAAGGATGGCAACAACCGAAACTAGGATTTCACCACGATATACATCTACAACCCCCCGTACCACCACTGTGTATTGATACAACTGACTTTGTTGTAGCATTGACTGTAGTTGTTTCCACCTTTGTCAGCCTCAGCTTTCTCTTCCCCTGCCTCCCATAAGCCACTTTCAGACACAGAAGAGTGTCTCCTGCCACTCAGTGAGGAGATAAAGAGACCAAGTTGACAAATCTCAGATTCTGCAGGCATGGTTTCTTATTGGTTTCATTATTTAGACAACTCAAATGTTAGATGAGTTTCTCTCTGTCCCAAAATAGTGTTTGTTTTCAAAATGATTTCTATAAAAAAATAGAAACAGCTTGCTGCATCTGGAAATATTACCAGGAAACTATGAGCTGTAATGCTAAGATTACACCTTGGAATCATATAACTATATCCTACATGCTTGTACTCTGGCTGGCCTTGTTCTTTCTGTCATATTTCATATTTGAACACAGTGTCAACATCTCTCTATGGCTTAAAAAAACTGGCATTAAATGAACTTTAAGGGGGAGGGGGGAATGCATATGGCCATTAAAACTAGAAGACCTCAATTTAAGAAGTTCCCAAAGGAGGCTGACTCCAGAATAATGTAAAACTTGTAATGAAGACGATAAATGAGACATTTTATGAAAAGCTCAAACCATAATTACAGCCCAATCCTACCGAAACCCCCATGGGACAATGTAGCGGTGTTGGCACAGCCTCCACTGCAACCCATAGGGGAGTTTTGGTTGCTGGAGGTCTCCTCAGGGTAAGAGGACATTTGTCCCCTTGCCTCGAGGCAAGCCCCAGCAGCCGCTATAGGTCAACTTGGACCTGCACCAGTTATATCACTAGCGCAAATCCATGTTGACCCATTCAGGCCTGGGAAGGGGTGTGGATTCACTAGGCGTTGCAACTGCCAAACCCGCCCCCCCTCCCAGGTCTGATATGCTCATCCCCCATCCCATCTCCTCCCCGTTCTGCCCACCCCCGCCCCATTATGGCTGTTTTGCGGCAGCTTGCGCCAGCAGAACACACAGTATTAGATAGGATTGGTGTATTGCAAACTACTACCTACCATGACTCCCATAGAATATTCTATTCTATTTACAGCACAATTCTATCCAACCACTGGTGTAACCAGTGGGGGAGGGCAGGGTTCGAGGCTTGGGGGGGGAGGGAAGATTTAAATCTTCTTTGAATCCCCCTTTGGAGGGGATTTGAATCACTTTTCCGTTCCGGAGCCTCCCGTTCTTGCTGCACTGCTGGTTATACTGGTGGTGTAATTTGGATAGGATTGCGCTGTTAATTTGTGGGGTGTATTGGGAAATAACACTACAAAATGCATTATTGAAGTAACACAACTGTGCCTTCAGGTCAAGAGGCATTGTACATGCTAATTCACTAGCTAAAGAACTGTTGTAAACAAGAGAGCATATCTTCCAAAATGATATCTAGCTGTCTAAACATATAAAAAGATATGTCCCCATGATACCACTGGAAATTGCTCCTCCTCCAGTCTGAGAATTGTTCAGGTGCGTGAAAGGGAAACTCTCACACTTGCACATTTTGTCATGTGAAGCATGTTCCTGACTGCCACTGCAAAAGCTGCCAAATCCAATTATGAATGAAATGTGTGAAGGGGGAAGTCCCACACCCCTGCAGTCTGTCAAGAGATTGTGGCATGTCTGTCTGTTGGAGGACTGGCTGCTATTATGTACATATAGATATCTTCATGTTTGTTGGCTGAAATTCATAGTACTGTATAAAGTCTAATTAATTTATCAGGAGAGCTTGTCAAACTGGCCTATTCAGATGCAATACTGTATACAAATTCTCAATGAACTTTAATACCTGCTGCCCTCCCCCCCCTTGCATCTGACATCATTGTTGCTGGCAGTACACCCAAAAGTAAGTTGCGCCTTGGTGGGAACTCCCCCTCTTTTGTTCCAATGCAGTGTTCTTTCCAGCTGAGCTACAGATGGCTCCTGTTTCTAGTCCCTATGGTCTAGACCAGTTTGATAATCTCACTATGCCAGAAGCTGGTCATCCCAACATAACGTACGGCATTTAAAATCCTAGGTATTCCAAGCAGAAAGCAAGACAATACCATGAGAAACAAAGATAATGTAGCAATAGCAACACATGCTCCCACAGCAATCATAGCAACATTGCCACCGCCACCAACCAATTACAGCATCACATTTGGATTATATCCCCACATTACTTATGCATTGAGGCACCAATCAATGCATGATGATTGCAAAATAACTCCATGAAGTTACCCTACCAGTACACACATCCCTCCAGGCACGCATGTATCACACAATCAGACAGTCAGGACAGACCACAGCACCAGTATGCTATACAAGCTTGATGATGTAGTGATAAAGAAGGCAGTAACAGACATATGGACTTCCAAGCACCAGACTACTCCTCCGTTGGAAACTGAATACCCTGGTAGCACACACAGCAACTGCCTATCATTCACCACCCTTTTGCCAGCCAAAGAAATCAGGTCAGGCAGTGAAGGAAGAACCAACATGACTGCTACAATAGTCAGCCAACTCCAGGATATTGGCAGAGGGAAGCATGCAGAACCCCTGGACTCTCCAGGAGAAGAGTTCAAATCTTGTCAGGAGAACAAGAATACCACACAGACACTTATCAAAACACCACAGTTGTATCAATGTTCTTGTGAGGGGAGTGGAAGAAAGAACCACATGTACACAGGACAGAAATCACAGCAAGAATCTCACAGACCCTACACCAGGAAACACCGGGTAGCTGAACAAAAAACCCCACTGCAAAGGGGGACTGAGTTCCACCATGGTAAGACGTTGAAATGAGTAATACAAGGGAAAGTGTTTTGGGTGTTCTGGCAGCAATATTCATGTGCAATAACATACAAAGTTTCTTGTACATAAAAAAAAAAGTTTTTCAGCATTTGCAATAGTGCCTTTTTCTTCAGGCTGTGTGTTGTTGCCGCCAGCCCACCATCATCCTTGCTGGTGTTCCGGTAATATGGCTCAGGTAAGCTGCACACCCTGTAACCGGTAAGCTGCACACCCTGAGCACCTGGAGGGGTGAAGTGAAAGTGATTGGAGCACCTGAAAGTGTGAAGGACCCCACCACAGCTTCTGATATGTCTGCCACATCCATAAGACAGCTAAGAGAATAAGGAGGAAAGCATTGGCCAACTTATCACATCACCGTAACAGACACACAGCGTTACAGTTTTTATTGCAATATCAGTGGTGGATGAAGTTCTGACAGCCTTACAGATCTTGCCAACCTTTCTATTCATGAAAGACCTCTGTGGCTGTGGCAGCTACATGACAGGCAGAAGAGCAATAGCTGCGGCTCTCCACATCACCATATCTCCATGCTGACTTACAGCCGCATCTTTTGCATTGCTGTCTGTCATGCACTCAAGTGGTCCAGGAGCCTGGGAGGACAAAAGAGTGGCAAGCCCACAGGATCCTCATGGACACTACTGCCACTAGTTATATAATAGGCCTCACTTGTGATCTGCTATATACAATGGGAGTGGGAAACACTATTTTCGCTGCACTTCTTGAATAGCTGCCAGGTTGCCTGTAGGGAAAGAAGACACACAGGGGCAATAATAAGTTATGAAACTAATAAGTAATTAGCAGCAGATAGTTCTTGTGCCTAGATGGTCATTAGGGGTCCATGAGCAAGTCCAGTCCTAATGTCTCAGCTCCACTTCCCCATTGTCAACATTTGGCGGTTCACCTAGTTTCCATCTCAGCTAGAAATTTGCAGTGAAGTTATGACTGCAGTTATTGTTTGTTCTGCTACAAGTGCCATACTACTGATCCTGCAAGGAAGATGCTTGGCTAGTAGTGGCAATAGTTGGACCTGAGTGCCTGGTGTTCACTCGCAAACCTGTGCTCTCCACTGCCTTCATTAATGCATGATGATAGCTTACTTAACCTTGGAGATGTATGGGCAAGACTCCCTTTCTGCATGGTGCACTTGCCATATGTTGTCTGTGTGGAAGACACTGCTATTATATGTTGCGAGTGAGTGGTTTAGCCAGTACAGTTTCCCCATATTGCATGGGATGGGGGTCGGGAGACATGTGGGGGTGAAACATGAAGGAGTCTTGCTTTGAGTCAGTCATAGTCTCCACTTCCTTGATGCGCCATTTCAGTTGCTTACCTGTGTGGGATACCTTGTCCTTGCAGCCCAAATTGCGAGATAGTAGTTGAGGTTTCTGTTGGATGTTTATACCTGGAATCCTGAGGTAGAGAACCTCTAAGGATCCTGGTAAATCAAAGGTTAGCAATATGCCCCTTCAACTTCGTTGCTAACCATTTGTTTCCCCCAAATATTCATTTGCCAGTGTATCCATTTGCAAGTGAAGTCTCCAAGTGTGCTCTAGGGCAGTGGTTCTCAAACGTTTTAGCACCGGGACCCACTTTTTAAAATGACACTCCATTGGAATCCACCTAGCTTTACGAGACTTTAAAAAAAGGTGATCTAGAAAGAAATATATTTATTTACAATATTTATTTGTTTGCAAAAAACTCAATCCATTTCTCCTAATAAATAGCCTCAAGGCTTTAGTGGCTTAGTTATGCGACCCAGCCTTCACCTGCTCCCACTACCTTTCATTGACAGACTTGGGGAACCCCCCCCCCAAAAAAAGATACTCAAACATTTATCAACCTATATTTACACAAGCTTGCAAACTGCAGGAGTTCAGCTCTTTGAATGGCAATTAGCAGCTATCTGATTTTTGATTAGCCTCTGGACTTATGACAGTTACTTATCTGATCTTTCCATCACCCAGGACCCACCAGAAATCGGGCTGCAACCCACCAAGTGGGTCCCGACCCACAGTTTGAGAAACATGCTCTAGGGTTTCTGGACATGGGAGCAGTAATGTATCCCATGCTGCCCAACTTGATGTAAAAGGTGTGCCTTTGGTGGCTGGACGTTATGTACAGTTGGTGATATGCCGTGATTGGCTCCATAAATTTGTTGAATTCTATCCTCTGCTGTAACCATGGAGGTGGCAAGAGAGAAGGAGGGCACATCTCCTAAGCTCTCCACTGACTTTAATGGCACTCTTACAACACATATTCTGCAGGTGACATTACACCCTCACCGGTGGCGTTTCTGATTTCTGAACCCACAAATGTTTTAAACTAAGCCCCATTCTCCTCCATCATACCCCAAGTCCATCCATTTTTGCCATTTGCACCAGTGGTGTACCCCCAATGATACTGTTATCTAGCGTGAATATACAGTATGACCCCTGTATCCATGGGGGATAGGTTCCTGGCCCTTTGCAGATACCGGAAATCTGCAGATAGGGGTGAATGCTATCCCCCTGCAGGACACCCATTACCTTAGTTAGGCTTCCAGCGCTGGCGCCAAGCAAGCATGTCTTTTTTTTTTTTTAACAAAAATACTATAAGCCATGCTGGCTTATAGCACAGAGCGGGCAAGCAGCTTGCATACTAGAGAAGTTCCCAAACAGGAAGCAGGGGGTTCTTCCTACTTCCTGTTTAACATTCGGGAGCTTCTCTAGTATGCAGACTGCTTGCCTGCTCTGTGCTATAAGCGCTGGAAGTCTAACAAAAGTAATGGGCGTGGGGGAGCATGCCCCCCCCAAACCACGGATAAGTGAATCCACGGTAGCGGATCCATGGATATGCCGCCGCCCCCCTGTAGTGCACTGCCAGCACAGATACATACTGAGCTTCTTTACACTGAGTCAAACCATTGGTTCATCTAGTTCAACACTGTCTACTGTGACTGGCAATGGCTCTCCGGAGTCTCAGGCAGGGGTCTTCCGCAACATCTGCTAACTGATTTTTTAAAAAAACTGGAGATGCCAAAATTTGAGCCTAGAGCCTCTTGCATGCAAATCATGTACTCTACCACAGAGCCCATCCCCCGGGTAGATGCACTAGTCATACCTCTGGGTTCAAGTGGTACATGGGACTCACTCAGTACCTATCATATTCTTTCCAGCAGATGTAACTTGAGAATAGGATAGTGCTGTAAGTTAATCCATCATGGACACATGATCTGGTTTCCCAGTCTAACTTTCAGCATTAAAAGGGAATTAAAATATGGAACCTAAACAAGTAAATGTTTGCTCTAATGCTTCAGTACAAATCTGAAACAGAATCTATGGGGTTAACAGTGAACAGTACAGAGCAAGTTTGGAAAAAAAACTCACAAAAGTAATTTCAACTCCATTCTTCCCTCCTCCCTCGCTCCCTGCCTCCCGCCTTTTGTCCTGCTTTATGTTCTAAACTGTACGATTTTATTCATTCTGTACACCACAGTTATATTTCATCCCTTGTTCCTCTGAAATAACATTTTAAAAGTGCCAGTTTCGGGCTTCTGTTGTAAAAAAAAAAAAATAAAGAAAGAAAGCAGCACTGGTGTTCAGTTCCTGTGAGCTTTTGCTCACGTTGAGTACTGTTCCTATTACACAATAATGTGTTATTTTGTTGAATTCTGGCATCTCTCTCACTTGTCTGGTCAAGAGCCAAAAAATTAGAGTGTGTCAGTCCACCAGTTCCTCTGCAGAGAAGCTCTCTTCTCGCCCAGCAAGTGTTCTGTGCTCTTGGATTGAGGCCAGGAGGGGAAATCCATTTTACATAAAGAATGCACACAGCTCAAGTGCTCGGAGACTTTTTACCTACTAAAATAACTTTGTGGACAAACGCCAGCCTGCTAGACACGTTCGGCGAAGAACATTTGGCATCAAAAACAAGGTAAAGTAATCTGTAGAGGTAACAAAGTTTTTAGAAACAAGGAAATGACTGTAAGTGCATTCGTGGCATGTCACATGATTTGGCACAGACTGTTCGATTGGCCGGAATTGAAGTAAATACAGCCGCCATGTAAGGAGTCTGAAAGCTTCGCCCTTTGCTGAATTCTTAAAATGGCGGACTCACTGCGCATCATGAGAAGCAAAATGAGAGTCAGTCTCAGATTTTTCTCCCCCCTTTCTGCCTCTCTGCTGAAGTTTTTATAAACCTTACAGATTTGAGTAGAAACAGATTTCTCACAACTTGCTCTGCTTCTCAGTTTCACAGTTCAGCATACACTCAAGCTCTGTCAAAAGCTTGACAGCGTTCCAGGGAAAATATTAACTGTAAACTTTCCAACAGGAATTAAAGGAACAGAGCTCACATCAGGATGTTCCCCTTTTAAAAATATATATCAGTCTAGTGTTTATACAAACTTGTAAAGTTTATGCTACAGAATATACAGTTAACACAGAAACAGACCCAAATGTGGTTCCACTTCACCGTGTCACGAATGCAATTAAAAAGGACACACATCCTCTTTGGTTAAAAAGCCCATAGTTCTCTCCCTCATTCTCGCAGGCCTGACCAGTTGAACACTGCATGCTCTGATGTATAAATATTTGCTTCTGGCTAAAGTTCAAGCAGCCCAGTGTGGCTGCCAGACACAACAGAAAACCAACTTCCAAGGGAAAGTGTTTACTGCGGCGTTGGCCAAAGAAGCCACTGCCAGCAATCAAGTCTGATTGGCCCAGTCCTGCAAGTGCTTATCATAACGTACCTGGCCAACCGCCACTGCAAGACTCCCACCCCTTTTATTAATGGCTGATTTATCTAACCCAGCTTTGTCACTGTTAATAAATTTATAACTAATGCCAATCCATTTACAAGTCTTGTCAGTCCTGGAAGTAGGGCAAGTCACATTAAAGACCTGTCCCACCTTCTCACCTTCAGTACTCCTTATGGACTTAACCCTTTGTGCAAAAAAAATTCAGCTTCATAAAATTATTCTGCAAAATGACCGTCATCCAGTTAATAGGAGATGAACAGTGCAGTTCTAGGCATGGTTAGTCAGAAATAAGTCCCACTATGTTCACTTGGGCTTACTCGTAGGTAAGTATACATAGGACGTAAGGGTCAAACTACACGTAACCATTAATACAAATTGTAACCCTTTACATTTTTTGGTTCTGTTTCAAAATAGCACATGAGCACACATGATCATCTGAAGAGAAAGCACAGCAGGGTGGTACAGGGATTTAATACTTTGCTCTCGCCATGGTTCCAATCTGGATCATGTGCTCATGGCACTCACACGTGCTCTATTTATAGTAGTAAAAAAGCTTCAATTGGCTTTCAATGGCAGCTTGTTTACTACTGTAAAAATAGCTCAGGGAGTGTACAATCCAGATCAGAACCATGGGAGGGGGAAAGTATTACTCCCACCCCCACCCCGCCCGTGTGGATTGTGTGCTGTAGATTGTGTGCCCCCAATGTGTGCCCCCAAACTGTGGATTGTGTGCCCCCAATGCACGATTTTTAACAAAAACCAGAACACATAATAATCATAATCAGTAGTTTGGAACCTAAAATACAGATAAGTTGTTCTGACCACATTTTTACACAATTATTTGTATCAAAATAGTCCCTTTAACTTGTTTGGCTCTTGTAGATACTTATGTAGTTAACCAGTAAATCTAATTTTGAGAAACAAGCTAAAAGAAAAAAAACACTAATTTTTTCCACACCTCTGTTTAGGAATTACAGCATCTAGTGGGCCACTGGGAGATACCGGAAGCTGGACTAGATGGACCCTTGGCCTGATCCAGGAAGGCTCTCCTTATGTTCTTATGTAAGAACACTTGACATAACAAGATGTGCAGATGGCACCAGGTACAAGGGTAGCAGGTGCTTCCCAGTGCTTCAAATGGCTGTAAAGAATTTAAAAACTCGATTCACAGCAACTTCTGGTCGCAACGTGAAACCGGAAGTTGCTGTGAATCGGGTTTTTTTTTTTTAAACTATTTACAGCTGTTTGAAGTACTGGGAAGCCGTGCAGGAGTCCAAGACCTGGCGACGGGCAGACACACTGCTAAACCAAGGTACTGTGACTCTGCGCCCAGCCTCCAGTCACCCTTTTTCCCCCAGGGTAACCATCCGTGTTGAGACAAGTCCGTGGCTATTCCGTGGGGGGAAAGGGTATACCTGTACATGTTTACTCAGAAGTTAAGTTCTCAGAAATCTTTCTCTACTCAACTACAGCAAGTTCTCACTTAAAGTCGTTTCGTTTAAAGTTGATGGAAAAATACCATAGGAACGTTTACATTTACCAATTAGCCTATGGTGAAATTGGTTTCATTATAAGTCATTTCGCTTAAAATCGCAGTTTCCAAGAAGAACCTATCAGCAACTTTAATAAGTGAGGACTTGCTGTATTTCTGCCCAGCGGTGGTTGCTCTGGGCCTGGGATTCCTCAAGAAACACCTTCTCCCATATCACCCTTCCTGTCTCCTTAGAGATCATTGGGTAAAACTCTGTTCTATGCTACCAGAAATCCTTTAACTGGGACTGAACCTAGGACTTTGCACATGGAAAGCACAGTTTCTGCCACTGAGCCCCTCCCAAGGCACTAGTTTTAAAGATAGGTGTTTCAGATAGGACTCAGGAAATCTGAGCCCTATCTGAAACTTTCCTGGTTTTCTGTTTGTTTGTTTGTTTGTTTGTTTGTTTGTTTGTTTGGCTGGCTTTATTTTAGCACAGGGGTAGCCAACCTTCCACCATGAGGGCCTCTGTGTTCTTAAGAGTTATGTAGAAGACAATCTTGGCAGCTGCAAGTGCTGATAGTGCTGCAAAAGCAGCTGCACCTGCTGAAATGCTCTCACCTATACAACCATTAAAGGGCCAGGAGCATTCAAGTTGAAAGGTTGGCCACCCCTGTTTTAGCATGTTACCCACTAAAGAGGTGATATAATCCTTCAATAAATAGTGCAGCACTATTTTTTTCTTTACAATCTCTCTTGGCCATCTGGAAGAAAGTGGCCAAGTTAAGAAACTGAGCTGTGAAAAAGGGCTTCCTTGGTTCAAATCCCACCTCTGCCATGAATGCCCTTAGACAAGCCACTCTCTCTCAGCCTCAGCTCCCCAGCTACAACATGGGGGGGGGGGGGAAGAATAATACTGACCTTACAGGTTGTTGTAAGAAAGACATTAAGCACTTTGCACACTTCAGAAAGCGCTATTTATTTAGGCTGTAACATGGCTTTGTGATAAAGTGGAATGCTGCTCTGTTTAGCTGACAAAGTGACTAATCTTGCAGAGACAACCTAGGATTTCAGTTTGTTATGATTGTCCCCAAATACTGGCATCCTATGTACAGCAACAATGCCATTTTGGAAAAGGGCAAAGACTAAGGAAGAGCCTGCGAAACTTCCCTTTAAACAATGAGCAATGTATCACGGGATATCTTAAAGAGAAAAGATGTAATGGACATTATTTCAGAAATGATCAGTTCAGTGCTGATATCGTCAGGAGTTATGTGTCTGTAGATCCTTGCTCAGGTCAATGACAGGGCACTCTCAGGTCAATGTGTGCATGCATGCAGTGATTTTTTTTTGTGTGTGTGTGTGTGTAAACTGCAACGTTGTGCCAGGAATATAACTGTGCCATTGCTGCTGAGAAGAGATACTCCAAGATGAAACAAGGGCAAAGCAAGAGCTTTTAATTACTCACTGGATCTAAAACAAACCAGACACCACTATACCTGCTCAATGATTGTTACATGCCAATACAAAACCAAAAGGGAAAGCAAGAAAATAAATGTTTAACTTTTGGAGCCCAACAATGGAGCAAGGCAGAGCCGAAACTGAGTTATATGCCTATATGAGTGTAAACCACAGAGTATTTCCAACAAAAAGCAGTCAAATCTGACAGAGGGGCCCACAGCAATTCTTCTGGATTTCCTTATTGCCAACTTGGACAATACTTTCCTATCCGCCCAACAACCACAGTGCTCCATTTAACAGAAACAAAGTCTGTACTTCCGAGTTTGTTTGCTTTCTGACTGAAATAGATTGCACTGTAATTTAATGGAAAACCTTTCCAGTTTTGTCATAGCAGAAAACAAAGACAGAATACCTTAGAAATAAATATAGCCTTTTTAGTTACATGAGAACAATATTTTTAAACGACCAAAATATTTGTTTAAATAAAATCTGAAAATATTGTCACATGGATAGCTCTTTTGTGTGCTCTCATTAATTGCTACCAAATATAGGGCAATACAGAATTTTCATCATCAGGTTATTTCAATCAGGTTGATTGGGCTAATGCTGAGATCACATGGTCCTTTCTGGTCTGGGCTTAAATAGCACACACACACACCCCTTCAAATTCACTGTGAAAGTGCACAAATACCCTGCCATCTAATCTCATTTTCTACTCTGTTTCCTTAATATGAGTCTTAACAACTTCACTTGCCTGGTCCAATCTGTCTCTAAACCACAAATGGTCTCTGATGTCACTACTGTCGATCTACTTTAGACCTAAGTATCCCAACACTAATAGTATCAAGAGTGGCTTCCAGGAGGCCTGAGTGAATCATGTGAAAGAGGATCACAGAGGAATGTTCTGTTCCCACTGAGAACAAGACAGAATTAACTCTGAGAGATGCTTCCTTCTGTTGCTCTGTTTGTCAGAAAGGTCAAGATGATTAGCTCTTGTATACTCAGTACCAGACATCAAAACAAAATATATGTAAAACCTTAATCTATTTTAAAGACACCAGGGATGCATACCGGGAAAGGTAACCTATGTGTGAAGTGTACAGAGGGATAGCTTAAAATGAAACATCTTTCTCGATGTAATCTTATCATAACTCTATTTAATAGGTGCACAGCAAGATCAAAAAGATATTCACCTTTCACAATTTTAAACACCACTATAAGATAATAATGCAATAAATCCCCAGGGGCAGATTATCTATTGAACAAAAATACATACCCATCCCAATTTGAAGCCACCTTGCTTCTTTTTAATGAAAGGATGGCTTGAATTCTTTTCTTATTTTAATCAACACTATCATGCCCAGAGCAATTCTAAGCATGTTTTCCCATTCAGAAAACCCCACTAGACTAGAAGAGACTTGCTATGTAGTAAGCATGCTTGAAATGGAGACCTCAGAATTATAGAATTTGCTGATTATTTGCAGCAGAATTTGCAGAACTACAAATACGTGAGTAGTTTAAAAGCACATTAAATTTTCATGTTGGTCCATAATAATAGCCAAAGCCATCCAAAAAGCTTTGGTAGGATAGTCATCTAGTAATGATTAGTGAGAAAAGAAGCTTCTAAAAGGTTAACAGAAAACGGTTATGATCAGGCCATGAGAATGCATTTTAAAACCGTAAGTGCTAGTATCAAACATTTAGATTCCAAAGCCATCATGTATGTGGGAATTACCCAACCATACATTCAATCCAACAGATATGTGTGGATTATTAAGAATAGAAAGTTGCTTAGCATAATGACTGGTGGATTGAACCCTACCAGCAGTCCAGAGCTCCACAGATGCTCCAGTGTGCATGTGGAGATCCTGAATACTAAGGGTGCTCCCATGCATTGTAATGTCATTGACAAAACTGATGCATTAATGGGTCATGAATACATGGAGATGCCCTAGCACTGCTATGCATGGGAAAATGTTTGTGTGCGCAGGAATGCCCTCCTTACATTTGGGCTCCTGAACCCATAAGGAGGCTCTGAATTGGGGCTTTTATATTTTTTAATTACTGAATCAGTGTATGTACCAACTGGATACAAAATGCTATACTCCATAAAATCCTACAACATGTGCACCTAAAGGGTACTCGAAAATGTTCAAACAATAATCAAATAAAACTAACAACATCAATATTCTATCCAATTGTGTTTTTCTTCATTGTGAATTAGTGTAAATATAGACTGAAGTAATCAAAATGCCAGAAATATAAATATTCCCTGTAATGCCACTAAATCCATCACTTTACTAGGAAAAGGCTTAGCTACGTTATTTGCAATTCCCTCACTGCACAACAATGTACATTACTGTCTGTAAGCTCTAATTTGGCATAGCGCATCATTAATGACCTGAATGGTGGCTGTTTCACACATACATATTTAATTACAACAGCTGAACAAATTACATATTTATGCTTTATAAAGGGGATTGCCAGTCTAATTCATTTGCTATGCATGCAGGTACAGGGCTCCATCTGCAACAGCATCTGCACAACAAGAGCTAACAATTATCCATTGTACAGTGAGTGTATCTGGTGAAACCTGTAAGAGATGCAATCGCATTAACCACTTCACTACATGCGCACCATTATTTTTCTCAATGGCCCCAAATATTTTAAATAATGGATTATTAACCATAATGATTCCTTGCATGTCTCTCAGCCATGTTTCCCAAAGCACTTTATAAACAATGATGAACAAAACCTTGAAAACAGCCCTTTGGAGAAACAAACTCAATGCTGCTCATCTTTATGGATGAAGAAACAACATAAAGGTTAAGGGACACCAAGGTGGCATCACAAGAGACACAGCAAGGAAACAAAGCCACCATCTTCCCATCTTTCAAACCATTTCATAAGCTCAATTCATTTTAGTGGGCATTTTGACAATAATAGCCAAATCCTAAGCATGTTTATACAGAAGGTGCCCAGAGTACAATGGGATTTACTTTCCAGCAAGGATGCCCCTGTGCTCACTTATGCAGGAATACACACGACTCAATTCAGTAGGGCTTACGTTCAAGCAATTGTACATAGGACTGGGCAGTAAGACTTCATGTTTTCTCATAGGATAGCTCATAGGATAGCTCTCATAGCTCTAGTCTACTGAAGTCCATAACAATTCTCTCAGAATTGTGTTCTTCCTTAACAAAAACCATTTCTGTATAGTAAAGTCCTGGACAATGTATGACACACCAAACCAAACATAACTTCCCAACTATGTATTCATGGTTGGTCAGGTGACAATGCCTTATCTTTGCAGTCCCAGGCAGGCAGGGAAAACAGATTTATTGGGGTCTTTGTGGACCACCATGCACAGCTGGTGGGCTGCATTCAGCTGAATGGATCATAGGTTTGCTTTGTATTTATCCTCATTTATGCTTGAAGGATATTTCTGTGAAGCCTGCACACTCTCACACCCATTCACAGGAACAAATACATCACAACCACCCTCTGGAACAAATATGGCAACAACGCTGTGGTTCTTGGCCATAAAGTACTCTGCCAATTCAAATAAGTTATTCAAATCACTCTGAAGATTAGGCAGGAGGCATCACCAAATATAACAAATACACTGAACTGGCCAAATTATAAATTCAGATTAGTGATCGGAAGGTTTTCCAACGACAGAGGACTACAAATACACCGAACTGGCCAAATTATAAATTCAGATTAGTGATCGGAGGGTTTCCAACGACAGAGGACTACTAAAGTTCCTAGAAGAATCATTCCGTCAAATAATTCCTTTTAAAATGGAAATGTCCATGTAATGCATGTCGAAGTCTAATGTTAGGTCTCAGTACTGAAAGATTTTCCTTCCCTAAGGTCAAATGTGCTAGCACCTTCCTCTGCAATGAGGGGCATGTCCCACTTTTCTGAGCCAGGCATGTATTAGATTTTGATTCAGTTTTGCTAGCTTGTTTCTCTAGGCACCTGTAATGTGGCAACCTCCTTATGCAGTTTGTCTCTCTGTCTACACTACAGCAAAGTGGATTATTTTCTTTGTAGGACATTGTTTCTAGTAGTAATGTAGCCAGTGGTGATGCCAAACAACAGTATAATAAGTTGGATAGACACAACACGTGGTGAATGTCAAAAATAAATATTGGAAAGAGATAAATTCTAATCTTTTTTTCCTTCAGCATCCTCATTAATTATACTGCACAGTAATGGAATCTTTATCATAGCACTAAACTGAGCAGCGGTCAGTGAGCCAACGGGGAAGAGAAGAATACAAAATTATTACTTATGAGAAAAGAAAAGAAAGTAACAACCCCAAAAACAGAAAGAAAGGTAATAAGAAAAAAATTATATGTGCTTTTAATTAAATAATATGCTATCGAAGGCAAATGTACTTTTAGGTACACCCAAGAACAGTAATAATGACAAAGAATAAAAAAGACCAGCATTTGGAGCGAAATCCTGTGTAAGGATCCAGTCAGTGGTCCAGGGCCGCCCACCGGATCCTATCCCCGCTCCGGGCCACGCTGCTGTGGCCCGGAGGTCTACTCAGGGAAAGGGATGTTCTTCCCCTTCCCCGGGTGTAAACCGGAGCAGGCCCAATCGGACCCCCCCACCCAATGGCCCCCCTCCCTTGCTACCCGGACCACCCATACAGCCGCCACTGGAGCTTTATCTTCCTCCAGTGGCCGCACGATGGAGTGAGGGTGGCCGGCCTTGCGCCGGCCTCCCTTACTCCCGAGTCGTTGCAAACGTGTCTTACGGCTCTGTCGCCGGTTCCGTAGTCAGGATCTGGCTGTTAATCTAGCAGTTAATCTGAATGCTTAATCTGAAATATTTTTCTCAAAGCAAACATGATATTGTTGTCCTTCCAGGATTACACCTGGAGAGAAAATAAGAGTGGGCCTCAGGCTCATGTACACCTTCATGTATTCCTTCTCACCAGAGGGAGATATAAACCACACGGGAGGGAGAGGTGGGGAAGCAATTCTCAGTTTCTTCCTGCATATGGTTCTAGTAGGAAAGCAGCATTTCATGAACTGATTCTACACCTCCATTTAGACATGTGCATGCAAATGGTGCCTCTGAACCACAGACTAAGAAGGTTCACCAACAGAATTTAGTTTTCACTTAAGATGCACCTATCAATTCCACAGAAGGTTCTAAACCCATAAATTACCCTCACCTCCAATGATTTATCAATAATCAACCCACCCACCCACCATGACTTATCCAAAATTCTTAGTCCTTCAGTTAAGGCTCACTGCTAAAGCCCATCAAGGAAAGTATCAAAGTACAACCACTGAACTAATTAGGGAACTAGAGAAATGGATTAAACGATGAACACTTCAAAGAGCTAAACGTTTACAGCTTGATTATGCAATAACTTCAGAGAAAGCTCTAAATATTTAATAGAATAAACATCAAGAAGAGTAATACAGAATGATAAAACTAGGAACTAAGTGATTAAATTAAAAAAGGAAAAATTATTATGGAGATTAAGAAAGTTGTCCTTGCAGCAAGATAGATTGGCCACCAGAAAAATCTCCCAAGGGAAGTGGTTAAAAACTAAACTGGACAGTCAATATGTAGAGTAAATATACTGTAGGGAACAATTACGTAACAGCAGGACACAATGACATACTAGGTCTTTTTTTGGCTCTAATTTCTATGGCTGTATGAGAGTATTAAATAGTACTAGAACGTTCACATAGTCCATTTAATAAATTTGTGAGTACTGTACTGTATTACAGAGTATCACTTCAACATAAAGAACAAATGAGTAGTAAATCAAGATTTTCCTATTATCAATTAAAGATAATTATTTACAAACAAACAAACAAACAAACAAACAAACAGGTATTTAGAAACAAACAGGTGTAAATAGACTTTGTGTGTGTGTGAGGGGTGGTTGTAGGTAAACATTTTGCCTTTATTCACTGTAACATGACTTGAATGCATGTGTGCTCATAAATTAAGTGTGAATGTGAAAGTATTGCTACAACTTGTTCTGGTGACCATTCAGAAAAAGTACACGCATTCTCCCTGAGGATCCAGTGATGCTGATACTGCTCAGAATCCCCACTGGAAAGTGGACAATGCTCTACAGCAGGGGTTCTCAACCTTTGGAGGCCCGGGTACCCCCCATCACAGTCCAATTTTCTGAAGTACCCCCTGCTAATTAACTGCTAATTAATTGGATTAAACAATTAATTAATTAGGCAATTTTATTGGTGGCTCTTACGAAGATTTTTTTACGGATTTTACTGGAGGTTTCTGTGTTTATACTCTCAATACATGGCTATTTTACCCATAAACTGTGTTTCTCAGTCATGGTCAGTGTACCAGGAAAAAGCGATCAAGGGAAAGTACAGACAGGACTTGACTCTCAGTGCACTAAGATGAATTCAAAAAACAAACACACCCCTAAAGTCAAGAGTTCCCAAAGTCCGTACTCAGAATTATTACAGATCAGCATATAGTATATTCTTTAGCTTGCAGAATTAAAGCTGCATACATTATCAAAGAATCTACTCTGTATAGTTGGAAAGCATCAGTGTGGACAATGAAGGATGGGAAACTTGCCTGGAAAAAGCTGAAAGGAAGAAGGCATGAACTCAGGATTTAACTACAGGCCTACTACGGTTTCGGAGCTTTTGGTAGATGAATTTTCAGATTCTACAACCATGAGAATAGAACACTTGTATTTGAAAAATTACAAAACTGACTACCTATCCCATTTAAAATTCACTACTGTATAGTAGGTACAGATTGAATACCGGCCACCACCATCCACTTTTCCTCCCGTTGTTCATCACTAAACATCCCCATTTACCGTATTGTCCCAAGTATAGGACGCTCCTGATTATAAGTCGCACCCTTAAAGTTTGGTGCTATTTTTTAAAGAATACATTTTAAACTTTTTTTAACTTAAATATACACATTAGTAGTAAATATTAGTAAATATACACATTTAATACACATGTGTATTAAATATACACATTCAATAAGGGACAGGGTGCCTATGCCTTTAACTGTACTAAAGCTGTACTGTTGTACAGCTTTAGTACAGTTAAAGGCATAGGCACCCTGTCCCTTATTAAATCTGGGCGCTCTAGTATTAGTTGCCTTCCCAGATCCAAAGGGGGACAGAGTGCCTACCTTTTAACCTTTGGAATTTGGGCAGGTGTCGCTTGTTGCACCCTTCCATGATGATGAGCTACACCTGCCCAAATTTCAATGAACAGCACAATCCTATACATATCTACTCAGAAGTAAGTCCCATTGCATTCAATGGGGCTTACTCCCAGGAAAATGTGCATAGGATTGCAGCCTAAAGGTAGGCACTCTGTCCCCCTCTGGATATGGTAAGCCTATGCAGGAGCTCTTGCTCTCAACTTTCAAACTGTACTCTCAACTTTTAAACTGCAAGATCAATAAATATCTTCGTTTCCACCGAGTCCTGGGGTTGAAACTTAAGGGTTAATTTTTTCAAATGCTTCCAGAGGCTGCTGAGAGATAATGATCTCTCATGGTATTCAGCCATTTAGCAAGTGATTAAGAACTGAAAGGAAAGGCTTGAAAACACAGTGCTTTGCAGTTTTAAAAAAGAGAGAGAGAAAAGCCCCGTTTTACCTTTGAAAAGAGACTCTGAGAGGCTTGGTTTGAAAGCGTTTTGCATAAAACACTAGGCAGAAACGCTAGGCTTTGATTGTAGGGCGTACCCCCTACTTTAAAGACTTGCCTTAGGGGATAAAAGTGAGTCTTATACTCGGGCAAATACGGTATTTATAGACTTAAAATGTTTAAACTTGCTGAATAAGAGTTTTTCTCTATGGTTAAATAGAAGCATTTGGGCTGCTAAGTAATATATTTTCAATGAAGTGCTTCTATCTGGAAAAATAAAACTAACAGCCCAATCCTAATGGGCAACCCCGCTAGTCTTCCGCCAATGCTGGCTGCCATAACGCAGTAGTAAAATGCACTCTGACAGCACGAGCTGCTAGATAACTGGTGGGAAGGCCAGAACAGGTAAGCCAACATGGGAGGCGGGAGGGGATGGGGAGAGGCCAGAATGGGGCGGGGCAAAACTGGGTGGGGTGGGAAGGAATGGGGCAGGGAGGCTGGGGGAGACGGTGGATCTGGCAGCAATGGCTTGAGCTGGATTCTATTCTCCATTTCCGCAGCCTCCTCACCCCCTTTCCTCAGACTTGTGCCAGCTAAAGAGCTGAGGCAGACACAAGGAGACCCATTGCAGGGCAGGAGGTTTATGGGGGGGATTTAAATCCCCTTTCCCTTCTGAAGCCTCCTGCTCTCCCCCCCCCCCCCCCGTTGGATATAACACATGCCTTTTCACTGTGGCTGTACCAGCAAGGGGAAAAAAATAAGATTAGGTCAAAAGAGGCAAAATTAAGGTCTCCAGCATTATGCAGGTTAATGCTACATAAAATGATCTGCTTTCTTTAACCTACATGCCCTGTTTCAGTACCTCAGTTAACCTTTTCAACTCTCTAGCCAGTCCACTTAAAGAAAGGGGAAGGCCTTCTATAGCTGCCAAAGATCAACCAGGAGGATTCTTAGCTAAGTGTACAAGAATAATTAAATCAGCCTCTTATGTTGTCTTACATAAAGGACTTTGAAAAATCCAAAAGATCTGACAAGTGAACCCTTGTCAAAGAATAGCACATCTCAAGCTAAGGTCACCTGCAACCGGAATTAGGAAGAAATACTTAACAAAGCTATCTGAGAAGGTATAGGATCAATGCTTTTTGTTTGCTTGCTTAAATTTGATTTTGGTGCATTATTCACCAGTAGGAAAGCAGCATTTCATGAACATTTCAGGAAAGCAGCATTTCTACACCTCCATAGGTTGACTATGTTCCTTTTATTAAATGGTGAACAGTTTTGGAGCTAACTTTAAAAAAATCAGATTGTAATGATTATGATTTTTTAAAAGGCTCCGGATTGTATACATTCACAATCAACCTGGGCATAAACTAATTTCATTGATATTTTAAACAAACTCCATATCATATAATACACCAATTTCACACTATAAACTACCTAGTCGTAATGGGTGTTCCGGCAAACTAGTGTTCCGGCAGTGCAGGGTACTTTAAGGCTGTCACAAAACATGACACACCATTCAGTGTGGCTGGGCCACCGCCACTAGCAGCAAGCAGCTGCAGCCATGCGCCAGCGGCTGGAGAAAGCGCCCCAGTGCCAGTAAGTAAGCACGGGGGGCAGGGGGTGGGCAGAACAGGATGGGAAGAGAGAGGAACAGGGCGGAGAACAGGGCAGGAAGGGATGCAGATCGAGGGTGGGATGGGGCAGTATCGGCAGCAGCATCACCGCCGAGATCCTATTCCCCTTCCCAGTCTCAATCCACATTCCTGGGTCTACTCAGTCTTGCACCAGCAAAATAGCTAGCGCTGGCCCAAGTAGACCCATTTGGGTGGTGGAGGCTTACCCCTGGGCAAGGGAACAAATGTTCCCTTACCTGGAGAAGACCTCTGGGACATGAAACTCCCCTGCAGGATTCAGCACGCACTCCGGTGGCAGCATGGCTGCATCAACTGGTGGAGATTTAGGTTGCATTGGACTGCAAGTATGTTAATGGAATCAGAAAGCACAGTGAGGTGGTGTTGTTTTTTTAAGTATTCCTTATGTTTGACTACAGTCACTATAGACAGGTTTAATATTCTCTGTATTAAAATTTCTGAAGATCCACTTATCCATTCTGGAATACTCCAAAAACGCATTCTATTTATAGGAATAATTCTACCCACAGAAAATTTCTTCTGTTTTTCCCCTCTTATTCATTTAAATTGCTAAACACATCTGCATAACAAAAACAAAAGGGTGGAGGACAATTTTAAAGAATTCAGGTGCTGTTCCAGATTTTTACCTACCGGTATTTAAAGAAATAATCCTATTCTTACTTTTTTAGAGATAAATATGAAGATTCACAAATTCATGTTAACTGTATTTGATTAAGAAAAGCAAGTGTAGTAGACTAATCAAGAATTCATTTCTAAAATGCACATTTAAACTAAGACCAGTGTACCTTAAACCCCCATCCTATTGCAAAGTCGTATCAGACCTATTGCCTTGAGATCTAGCGTGACTCTTTGCAAAGTGAACCTTTATTCTCATATCAGTAGCAAAGTAATGTACAGTTTATTCACATTAACAGAATCACAGGTGTCAAAAAAGGTAACTGCTTTGCTTGATCCATCCTGAAATGCCAGCTGGATGTGCCCCTACTCCCAAGTTCAAGTCTGAAGAGGCAACCAAAGTCCCAGCATTCCAACCTATGAGCAGCTTAGCTTCCTGTGTGCTGGAATGTATTGCGTCCAGTTCTGGTCACCACACCTCAAGAAGGATCTAGTTGAATTAGAAAAGGTGCAGAAAAGAACGACCAAAATGATTCGTGGGCTGGAGCACCTCCCTTATGAGGAAAGGCTACAGCATTTGGGGCTTTTCAGTCTAGAAAAAAGGTGCATGAGGGGGTGACTTGATTGAGACTTATAAAATTATGCATGGGATGGAGAGAGTGGATAGAAGGAAATTCTTCTCCTTCTCGCACAACACCAGATATTTCTTCACCCAGTGTGACATTCATCTGTGGAACTCCTTGCCACAGGATGTGGTGATGGCACCTGGCCTAGATGCCTATAAAGGGGGTTTGGGTAGATTCATGGAGGAAAAGTCCATCACAGGTTACAAGCCATAAGCAACCTCCTGGCTTTAGAAGTAGGTTTTCTCTGTGCCAGGTGCAAGAGAGTGACAACAGGAAACAGGTATCTTGTTGTCTGTGTGCTCCCTGAGGCATCTGGTGGGGCCACTATGAGATGCTGGACTAGATGGGCCTTTGGCCTGATCCACCAGGGCTCTTCTTATGTTCTTAATGCAGGCTCTGTACTTTTTAAAGGTACAGTTCTAAAGGTATCAGGATCTAAAGTCTATACCTAGCAACCCAATGTCCCCTTGGATCCCTGACACTGTCCTCAGCTCTCCAAAACTCAATGTCTCTACCAGCACTGATCTACTGGATCCTTGATTGTCTCCTTCCTCCCTGCCTTTAGTCACTCTGATTTGGAGGCACTTCCCTATACAGTTCCCCTGACGCCCACCTCTACCACCTTGTTTCCTTCAGTGGTGTGGATTTTTTTCCACAATCCCCTCTTTCATTAGCCATTTCTTTCCAGAAACCCTGCCTTTTCTGAATCCATTTTACATAGTATATTGGCGGAGTCTGACTTGACCATTCAGTAATACCCATTTTAAAGGTCAGACCTTAAACAACTAGCAGGGGCAGATGTATTATCTATATTGCATTGCACTTGTGGCATTGAAACCTTTGACACTGACTGAGCTGGTATGAACATTCCAACTCATGAAAATTGCCACTGCTGAGGAAACGAAATGTTTGCAGTCCAGCTTCTGTGAAAGAAGAACCTTGATTCCTGGAATCTTGATTTTTGCTACTTTATGAGACAAGCTTCAGTCGACTGGAGATTGCTACAGCATGTGATTAAATTTTAAATATGATTAAAGAACTGAGCTAAATTCTAAATCAGAAATAATTCTCAGAAGACATCAGTGAGATGTCCATGATGAAAAAAAATCCAAGTTCAGCACCAGAACAACAACCAACCTGCTCATAGGCAAAATTTAAGTTCTGAAGACACATCTCCTTGCTCCACACTTCAGAAACTCCAGCTACAACAAGACAACATCTTAGCAGTTGTCTTCTTCCTCCCAAAACCAATATAGCAAAGGCTCTAAATACTACATACTTAATAGATTTTAAAAAGACATTAGTCTTCAAACCAATCACTAGCATCTTATACCTGTCCCATCTAAAAGCATGTTTCTCTTTAACAGGATTTATAACTAGCAGAGTGTTATTTCCAATATAACTTTTAAAGGGGGGGGGTCTTTTTAAGAACAAAAAAAATCACTGCTGTGACATGGCTTTTTGTTCATAAGAATATTTATGACACTGATAATTGAACTGTAGTCCTGTGGCTTCAGAAGGCTAAACTTTTCATTAAAAAAATAATAAAAGGCTCAACTGTAATATCTAGGCATCAATAAATTGTTCCATTCTCTTATTCAAGAGGAAGCTCCTGGAGCTCAGTGGCGCCCTCATTTTCTGCTTATTTATCACTCCTCTCTTTTATACAAAGTAAGCAATAATTCTTTTTCCAGCAAAGAAAAGATCATGGCTGCAACCAAAAGACACTCTGTCAGCAAGCTGGGAAGGTACTCAAGAGCACCATATAAAATACTACCACCTTCCTTCTATTGTGGCTTGGAAATACAGTTGGGGAGTTACATTTTGCACCCTTCCCCCTGACTGAACTGTAGCTTGTTGCTATTCATAACCTTTGCATTCTCCATTCATTCATTCATTCATTCATTCAACTCCATTCATTCAACTTAAAGGCTGGAGGTGCTGGGATCCAAGGTTATCAAGTCCTGCCTTCTACAATACTCAAGCCACTGTATTCAACTATCTTGCATTCAAACAAGCAACAGAATCATAGGCCAGAACCTTCTCACACAGTAGCAGCAAGTCAACAGACCACACAGATGAACTGCAATGGAATGAACTGCAATGGAAATCACTAGGACAAATATAGGAAGGATCGATACTAAACCCTTTATGGTGCCATGAATTACCGTATTGTCCCGAGTATAAGACGCACCTGATTATAAGACGCACCCTTAAAGTTTGGTGCTATTAAAAAAATTAATTAAATCACTGGCATTAAATTTATGCCTGATTATAAGACGCACCCCTAGCTTAAAAACTTAAATTAGGAGAAAAAAGTGAGTCTTATACTCAGACCAATACGGTATTTGCCTCGATTCACAAGTAACACAAACAGCCCAGTCCAGCCCAAGGCCTCAGCGGCACAATTCAGGCACAATTGCAGCCTAAGTGCTTTAGGCCCGAGTTGTGCCTGAATTGTGCCGCAGAGGCCGAATTTGTGCTGCAATTGTGACTGAATTGGGTTCCGGCACAATTCAGGCACAACTGCACAATTCAGGCACAATTGCAGCCTAAAAGTGGGCGTGTTGGGGGCGTGTCGGGGGAGTGATGGGGGCGGTTACAAATTTGTTCCGGTTCCAGACGCTGGAGAGCCCCTGACACGCCCCCTCAAGCCCAACTCAGGCACAAAATTTGGGTCAACAAAAAGGGTGGACCCAAATGTGAGGAGACCCATAGGAGCCATTTTACCTTACCCACACCAGCCCTCTCCTGAAAAGTACTAACACCCTGGGCCCGAGTTGTGCCTGAGTTAGGACGGAACAGTTGTGGCCTAACTCTGGAACCGGACCAAATAGTTACCCTATCAGCACCCAGCCCCACCCAGCCTCTTTCCCACAAAAGCCCAGCCCCAGCCCTCCACTCACTCTCTCTCTCTGAGCACGTGGCGTGGGGTTCTGTCCCCCAGCAGCCACAAAGTGGGACTTTGAAAACATTTCTAACACCCCACTTCTCTCTTCTCCTCTCTCCCCCCCTCTAGGGCAGAGAGGGCTGTTCTGCCTGTGGCCAAACTGTTTACTGCTGTGCCTGGGCAGCTGTCTCCATGCAAGTGTTTGCTAACCCATGTCTTTCTCCAAGCCCCTCTCCCCCCCCCCACAAGCAACAACACCAGCAGGTAAGTGCAGGTAAGAGCAGGGTTCGTGCTGACATGTGGTCTGACTTCTGCCTCTTTGCATAGAGAAATATAGGTAGGATACATGCCTCTATACCAATGTCTTGTCTCATAGCTGCCTGCAATGCCTGCCATGATATGCCTCTATACCAATGTCTTGTCTCATGTCTGCCTGCAATGCCTGCCATGATATGCCTCTGTACCAATGTCTTGTCTCATAGCTGCCTGTATTAATGTGAGCACACAATGCCATGAGTGTGGAACTGTAACCCATATGTAGACACCAGCTGTTCCCCCCCTCTTTTCTCCACAGGGTCTACTGACAGGTCAGTATTGCTAGGATTGCCATGGTTGTGACCCCCAAGTTGTGTTGTTGTCTCTCTCTTTGACCCCTTTCCCTTACAGGATCATGCTCACCTTACACCCAGGGAAGGAGCGCAGACCATGCTATGTATCTCACACCACTCAGCTGTGTTTGATTCCTCTCCCTGCAGGCCTTTGCAACCGGCACACTGGCATTCCTTCAATGGCGATTGCTACCACACACCAGCTGCCATGGAACACCCCCGTGATTTATGTCTCCCCAGGAATGTCCACCACCACCTACCTTCTGGGGAGCACCCCTGGGCCCGCAGTCGGGTTGCCCCATGGTCGTCTGCCTCAATGCTGCCAGAGGTCTGGGAGCCTGCCCTGCAACCCTCCTCAGCTGCTGCTGCTGCTGCTCCACCTCCCTGGCTGCCTACTTGCTGTCCCTCCCCTTTCTATGGAGCAGGCTGTGGTTCCACAGAGGAAGAGCCTGCGTCTCCAGGTCCATGGGGCACGCCTGCTGCTGCTGCTGCTGCTACGTTCTGAGTGGCTGCTGTGCCTACCCCTGGCAGCCTCGCCTGGCCATCTCTGCCACTGTTCCAGAACAATAAAGATGCCCCTTGGGCAAAGGCCCCTTGAACAACATGACCCCAATGTTACACAAGCACTGCCCCACACACACAGAGACAGCGCCCAGCACACAAGGCCCTGCATGAATCCCAGCCAGGGCCTGCCACAGCCAGCCTAGGGAGAACACAGCAGGGGGGCTGCCAGACCCTCCGGGCTCAGAGGGGAGGGGGGAGTTGGGGGGCCTCTCAGGCAGGCAACCACTGACAGGCGACATGGCGCACGTCTGCCACGTCCGTGAAGAGCCCTTTCAGCAACCGGGGCTCTCACCCACCCTCGGTCCGCCCGTCAACGGCGTCCGTTTCCGCCCTCAGTCCGCCCGTCAACGGTGTCCGTTTCCGCCCTCAGTCCGCCCATCAACGGCATCCGTTTCCGCCTGTCAACGGCGTCTGTTACCGCCCTCGGTCCGTCTGCATGAGAGGCGGCCGTTCCTGCATTGCCTCCATCTGCAAAGTGACCCCTGTGTCCCTATTGGTCTCTGCAGACCCCTCTCCCTGTATCCCTCTCCCACCAGCCTTGTTGTCTGTCTGTTTCTGACCCACCCGTGCCCCTCCCCAGCACCCCCTGTCTGTGTGCCTGCCTCCCCTCCCACTCCCTGATGATGGACGCTGGCATCCCCCACCCCGCTGGAGCACCTGCCGCAAGGCGCCGACGTTGCCCCATCTGGGGGTGTGATGAGCTGCGTGACCCTTCCCGCTCGCAGCAGACAAGCCCAAGGCATCTCTCGGTCTTGGCCGGGGCACGGAGCAGAAGGCATGCCGGGATGCCTTCTTTGTGGGCATAGCCACGGCCCTGGAGGCCCAGGGCTTCAGGCAGCGCACGGGCATGTCCTGGCAGAGGCGGTTCCAGACTTCATGAGACCCCCCTTGTGTGTGACGTTCCCACCCCCTCCCCCCCATGACTCCCACGTGCAGCCTCAACGTGGCTTGGGGGTGGCATCGCTTTCTGCAGGAGGGAGGGCAGTGGCACTCCCCCCTGCGGCAGGTGGCTAATGCCCAGGGTGCCCTGGGGCAGCTGGCACTGGCACTACCTCTGCCCTTCCGCTGACTGTCGCACGCCCAGTGCCTGCAGGCCCACCTGTGGCTGCCCATCTGCTGCAAACGCTGCAGCAGCTGTGGTAGGTGCACACAGACGAGCTGAGGAGGGGGCTCTTCGCTTCCACAAGACTGACAGCTCCCCACAGGTGCCTGCCTGCCTCTGTGGTAAGTTTTGCCTCGATCCTGGCCCACTGCTCTTGCCTCCTGCCTAACTCAGGCACAGTTGCAGCCTAACTCAGCCCTATTTTGGGCCCCAATTGTGCCACAATTGGGCCTCAACTGTGCCTGAGTTGGGCTGAGTTGGGCTGGACTGAGCCCAAAGGTTCATAATTCAAGCTCTTTTGCATATTCCCAATTAAGCATTAAAATGAAACCCTTTTTGCAACGATTTGCAACGAAACCCGTTGATGCCTGCTCTGTAGAAGCACATCTATTTATAAGCACATACAGTACATATCTATTTTCCCAGTTCCTTAATGATCTTTTCAGATAAATGAGTGTGAAAGAGTCATAACCTTTTGAAATGATTCATAAGCAGATTTAATGCATTTCATTTCTGCTCTACCTAGTTATAGATACTTTATGAGATCAAATGTTCAAAAAATGCTCAACACTTAGCTAACTGGCAAACACGGATTCTCTATCCCTCCCCATGCTATCACAAAACAGAAAAACAGATCTGAGGAGAATGGAAGGGAAAGCAATCCAAAACTTGGTCACAGCGTTCCACTGGTGCATTGCTTCCCAATCTCCTGCCTGAGAAAATAAATTTAGCTCTGCATATCTCACACAGCATACTGATAACACAGCCCAACATTTTTTTTTTCTGGTGCTTTGGCCTTTAGATTCTTTGGTATATTTGGGGCACTGATGCCAAAAATGGCATCAGTTTTGCCCTATCAGCACTAGTTTTGGAGATACGGCATGGTCACCTTATATGCCGATTCAAGCAGCTTCCTCATGAGGAAGCCATGGCGTCAGTTTCCTCACAAGGGAGCTGCCTGAATCGGCATATAAGGTGACTATGCTGGATCTCCAAAACTAGAGCTGATAGGGCAAAACTGATGCCATTTTTTGAATCAGCACCCCAAATACATCCAAGGTCTAACTTTTAAGGCACCAAAATGTGTGTTGGGTTGAGTAATTTAACATCTCAAAAGACACAGTGGGAACTATGTGCACATAGTGTTCTGTAGATAAGAATCACAGCCATTAAGTCAAAATGGAACACATAATACAAGTAATATCCAAGGGTATAAAGAAGATGGTCTCAGCCCCATCGTTCATCGACCCCAGCAGCAAGATCATAGGCTGCATTCTTTCTCAGTCCTGCTGCCCAAGTTATTTTAACTAGAGGTGCATCCTTGGCATATCTAAGAGATGAACTTGGGATCTTCCATATGCGAGGTATGTGTTCTACCTCTACAGGAAGAGCTACAGAATGCCACTGAATGGACTGTGCCCTGAACTCTAGAAAAAGCATGTCATGTATTTTAAGTTACTGAATACAGTCAGACCTCGGTATCCACGGGTGTTCTGTTTCAGACCCACCCACCCCCGCGGATACTGTAAATCCGCATAAAGCAAAATCGCTTTAGAGCTGATCTGGGGGTCACTTTAAAAATGCCTTTAAAAAGGAAAAAAGGTTAAAAATAGTGTTCCTTACCTTTTTGCTGGCAAACCGCTCCTATGTACACATAGTTCCCAAAGTTCCCATTTGCAGGGCTGTAGGCAGTGAAATCACGCTCCTACAGCCTCTTCTGGGTCGCACGACTTCCCCCCGTACCTTCCACAGGTTTGCCCCAAAGCGTTTGGGGGCGACCTTGGGGAAGGAAGGGGGAAAGTCATACGACCTGGAAGAGGCTGCCCTGCAAACAGAGCGGTTTGCCAGCGAAAAGGTAAAGGAACACTATTTTTAACCTTTTTTCCTTTTAAAAGGCATTTTTAAAGTGACCCCCGTATCTGCGAGCATCCACGTTGAGCCAAATCCGCAGATGCTGAATCTGCAGATAAAGAGGTCTGACTGTATGCATCAAGATTAAAAAAAAAAGTTGGGGTTGTAGCTTAACCCTTTTGTATGTGATGAAGAACCACCACAACCTTCACCTGATGGTTTTAAACTGATTTACCATATTGAGAATATCCCCCCCCCCCTTGGAGATGATATATTGATGAACAGGCCTGCCAAGTGCATCAATTATATTAAATATATTGTGAGTGGTGTCTTGTAATAAATTATCTGAAATGTTATAAGAGTGTCTAGATCAGTGGTGGCCAACCTTTCTACATGAATGCTGGCCCTTTAAATGGTTGCATAGGTGAGGGCATTTCAGCAGGTGCAGCTGCTTTAGCAGCACCATCAGCACTTGCAGCTGCCAAGGTTCTGTCTTCTACACAACTCTTAAGAACACAGTAGCCCTAATGGTGGAAGGTTGGCCACCCCTGGTCTAGATAATTGTTACAGACCAACATTTTGTTGATATGCTCATATTTGGGGTTGGAGCTAATGCTACATTTATGTGTTTTGTTATGCACTGGTAGTAGCCTAAAGAGAAGATACATTGCTTTTCCACAGATGAAGCTCTTTTGGATGAGCCCTCCTCACACAAACAAGCACTTAGTGTTTTATTGACATGGGTTCATAGTTGCGCAATGAATTAATAAAATCTGCTTTTGAATAAAATCCGAAACATATAATTTAAAAACACTCCGGTCAGAGATACCCTAGATAAGACTGACGGGCCAAGCCCCCTCCGTTTGAGTACATCAATTCATTAAACTGATTTATTCACGTTGTAAAATCTGACCCGAAACATTTGTTTTTGCTACTGCTGCTGCTTTGGATTTGTTCACATTTGAATGCTTCCTTTCCTCACCCCACACTAAACAATATGATAACTGAGGCATTGTTTTTAAATAAATGGACAGCTCCCCATCAGCAAGCCAGCCATGCAAAAGGAAACCGCTGATAAGCGACTTTAAAAGAAAGATTCTCAACTACCGGCCACAATTAACATCTCTTTTAATGAACCGAAAATGCACACACAATGGAGATGTTGTGGTGGCAGATGCCACCAGGCCTTCTGGTATAGTGTAGCCCAGAGTTAACCTGGTAAACCAGCCTCATCTAATCTTCCTGAGAAATACATAATGCCTAAGGTCCTTGTGTTTCTAGGCAATGGCTACTGTTCAACAGACAGCCGCCAAAGAAAGCTAGCAAGAATGATGTTCTATACTCTGTGACAGTGGAGATTTTTGCCTCTTTTTTCCCTTCTAGACTAGAGCCTAGCCTGCAGGTTTTGCTGTTGTGAGTTATATCTTTGCTGAAGCTTAAACCCTACTACTTAAAATGGACTAAACTGAAAAGCTCAACAAGATTTACACTGATTCTATTAGACGACATGATACAGTTAGCCCTTTTTTCTCAGAGGAACTTGTGAATTCAGGATATGAGCTTGAGAAAGTGGGCGATTGAAGGAGCACTACAGTGAGAATAAAATCGCCCTGATTCTTTTGGTGAATAATCCTACTCTGTGCAGTTACAGCCCAGCTTTTGTAGGCTTCACCTCTGTAAAGTAAAGCCCAGAGCCAGTATGCCGTAGTAGTTAACAGCAGCCCTCTTCAGACGTTATGCAGTCCATGGACACCAGTGCGTGAAGGGGGCAAACCAGAGTGCACAGCGAATCACATACCACTGGGAACACACTCACCAGGCCAAAGGTGTCGCTCCGGTAGGGGTGGGGCCATATGTTTCGCTTGTCCTAGTCCCGTTTACCGAGCGAGCAGGAGGCGGCCCCGCCCCCTCACTGTCGGAGCCATTCCTCTGCGGAGACCCTGCCTGCTGCTTTCTCCGCAGGGGAATGGCTCCGACAGTGAGGGGGCGGGGCCGCCTCCTGCTCGCTCAGTAAACGGGACTAGGACGAACAAAACTTACAGCCTCGCCCCTACCAGAGCGACGCCTCTGGACCAGGCCCCCCAGGTCACAACACATGGAGCACTTGTCAACAGCAGGCAGTGCTGAATGCAGGGAGGATTCCTACATGCAAAGTAGAAGCCACAATGCAGGAGGAACCCTTTCCGTCTCTACAATTCAGCACCAAAGGCATGGAAACCCAGAAATGTAGCCAATGAGCTGGGGGGGGGGTAGCTGGTGCAGTTCCGTTTGCAGCCCTCATGCATTGGTGTCTGCAGACTACATGTTGTCCCAAAAAAGCTAGTGTTTAGACTTAAACATGGGGATACCTGGATTCAAAAGTCTGCCAGCTACATTGCCTGTAAGGGGACTGACCCCTTCTCTTCCTATGCGGCTTCTCTGGACACTCGGTGATGATGTCATGTGTCATCACCAAACTTCTTATGTTTGGTAATGACAAACTTTTAACTTTTCTTATGTTCTTATCCAGTGTGTTCTTATCCAGCGTGTAATTCATCTGTAGAACTCCTTGCCACAGGATGTGGTGATGGCACCTGGCCTGGATGCCTTTAAAAGGGGATTGGACAGACGTATGGAGGAAAAGTCCATCACAGCTTACAAGCCATGATGGAGAAAAGCAACCTCCTAGTTGTAGGAGTAGGTTTTCTCTGTGCCAGGTACAAGGGAGTGGCGACTGGACACAGGTATCTTGTTGTCTTGTGTGCTCCCTGAGGCATCTGGTGGGGCCACTGTGTGATACAGGAAGCTGGACTACATGGGCCTTTGGCCTGATCCAGCAGGGCTCTTCTTATGTTCTTATGTTCCAGTTTGTTGAGATCCATGCTGTGCGGAGCTCAGCTTTGAGCTGCACAGCCTGGCAGCTTATCAGGAACCCAGCCAGCCAGCCTCCTTTCAGCCTAACCCACAGGGTTGTTGGGAAGTTAAAATGGAAAAAAATCCATGTGTGTTAGCTTGAACCCTGAGGAACATCGAGGAAGATTGAGCTAAAATTGCAATAAATAATAAATGGCCAACCTCATATAAAATTCTTCCAAACAGGGTGCCAGAACTTGGCCCAAAATCTACTTGAGTCCCATCTGGTCATTGGCTGTTCCCCCAAGAGGTGACCCTAAACATCACATTATCAAATAAGTTTGATCTCATCACTTATTTATGCAGGGTTGCCGAAAGAATGTAAGCATTTTTTTTTTAGTGGAACTAAGTGTTTTTCATCCATTTTGTTGTGGGTCAACAGTATCTGAGAGCCATGAATAGCTAAATTACTGATATAAAAGGCTGGATCAATAACTTGTAAAAATTCACAATGTAGAATAATGCATGGTAGAGAGGCAGCATGTGTACAATACTATGCTTGGAAATAACATCTCAGATGAATGAATTACACTGTTACACAATTTAGATGAGGAAGAAGATGCCCTGAAACAAATTTAGAAGGTTATAGCAACGCTTTCCATTTCTAAGACTATATTGTTCTTAGATGGTGCCACAAGAGTGCCTCTATCAGTTACCCAAGCAGCCCCCAAATAAGACACGCCAGACAGGGGCTTGGAATTAAGGGTCAATTTATTGAAAATTAACAACATACCTGCAGCAGGGCACTAACTAAATCACCCCCCGGGCATGCGGGTTACTTGAATGGGGGAAAATGGTCCTAACCATCTGCCTCCCCCTTGATCTAAACGGGCATGACATGCTGGCTCAAGCCACACTCGGTCCATGACCGAGCTGCCTATCCCTGCCAGCCCCGAAGGGCCGAGGTGGTTGGACAGCGCAGACCACCCCCAGGAAATTCCTTAAGGTGGTCTTTGCTACTCCAGCCTGGGGGTTTGCCAGCCAGCCTCACCGATCCGGTTCAGCATTGTCTGAGCGGTTCTGGCTCACCCCCTGACCTTGCTTACCTCTGGATGTATGCCAAATATCCCTCCTTGGCTATCCATCCACATGCCACTTACCACACCTAAACAAGTCACCGATGATTAGAACAATAAAACCAAGTTGCCGCCCCATGCAGCCTCAGACTGGGGTAGGAGAAAAACCTCCAGCCAAAGTCCAATCAGGCTAAAGGAAAAAATTCCTACCTGGCCCCCATAAAGGGCAACCAGCTAATCTCAGCATGAAGACCGGGAGGGAGGGTCGGCTCAAAACTCCGGATGGGACTGAGGGAAGCAAACATGGCTTGCTCGCTCCACCCACCCTCAATCCTGCCTGGAGACTCAACAGCCAATCGGCTGTCGGCTCTTCCCTGCCCCTGCCTGTTGCAGAGAGGAGGGGCTGGGCAACGTGGGGGCAGCCCTGCAATGCGGGCCGCCACATTTTTCATCAATAATATTCCACTGCTGGAAAACCTTTTTTTTACTTGTTAATTCTAAATCTTCTCTGTACTAACCTGCTACAGAAACTAGTATCTCGAGCTGAACTACACATCGAATGAAATGTGTCATGTGTTATAACTCTGACCTTTCTTTATTAAATAACTGCAGCAGGGGGGCGGGGGTGGAAATCCAGAATGAGACCTTCGTATGGGAGAGGTGGGCTTTAACCTTTTGTCTCTTTAACTCCAATCTGACTCAGGGCCTCCACAGTTGCCATTTAGGCCCAAACCAAACGTGTAGCTATTCTGTGGGGAAATGCATGCACAAATCACATCCATTAATTTCTAAACACGTGGGATTTGCAATCACGTGTTCACTGCATTCCAGGGCTTTCTTCAAGGCAAAAGCTGTACTAGTCCCTTTTCTGGTGCTGCCAATCATTCTTCAGAAGACTTCCTGTGTATGCATGTATCCCAGCAACACTGGCCAGTCGAAAGGGGTGGGAGAAAAGGCCTGGGAGAGGGGATAGGATATGGCACACTGTGGCATCACTGATCGCTCCCCCCTCCTGGGCCCAATCAGCCCACCCTGCCCTCCCCATTACGCCCCTCCCCACCCTCCCCTAGTCCCCGCACCACTCAAAACAGTACTTATCCGCTCCGCAGTGGAGTCTGCTAGGCCCTACGCCGGACCGACGCCGGAGGGACTGCACAGGTCTTTCTGCTGGCACTGGCTATTCCCTGTGTGTCGTAACATGCTTTACAGTGTGCTTGCGACACTCTAGGCTGGTGCAGCATGTGCTGCGCCAGCCTAGCGCACCAATAAGATTGCGCTGTAAGTATAATACAAACAATTTTTAGGAAACCCTGCAGTCACCATCTATTGGAAGAAGTAGACTGGGATGCATGACTTTTCGCATAGAATAGGTTGATGTGGGAAAGTTGCCCCTATTTAACTCAGAACAAATTTCAGCAAGGTGACAGCATGCTATTCTGTGCCTATAATGGTTCCACATGTTGTCAAAGAAGATGATACAGATGCAAAGCAGATGTGTGATGCAAATTAATGCAGATGAACCAGTCAGATGAAAGCTACAGATACCTCAAATCAGAGCTGACCTGCAGAAGACAACTAGTACCTTCCTGGTCTTAATGGAAGTTTGATATACAACTGAGATAAGATATAATGGGTAAAGCGCCTAATACGAAAACAAATTTCTAAATTAAGGTTCTGACTCTCACCATCACCACCGCCAGTAAAAAGCTGGAGTGATGGTGAGCCTCTAATGCTTTATAAATGCAATCAGAGAGCCATAGCTTTGTTGCCTATTTCTCCTAAAATCCCTTTCAGGCTGGTTTTCCTAATGAATATAAGAAATATTGATTTTAAGCCTATGTATATTCTCAGAGACAATACAGACGGACTTAATTATAATCAATAAAATTTACAGACAGTGATGCAACCCAGCAGAAATGTTCCTACCAAAAGTACAGCAAGCATATTGCTCCACATGTGTTTTTTTCTACTGCACTACAGTTCTATGACCTTAATAAATATTTTATGGTATATAGTGAATAACCAAGTATCAAGATAGCAGATTTTAATGGCTGGGAATAATAGCCTGAAAGAGTTTACTAAAGAATATACATCTGTTCATGCTAAGTGGCTTCTTTTCTCTTTGCAGTTTGAAGTACAGTATAGTATCCACAAAGCCTGCACAGCATCACCAAAGGGCATCCTTCCAGCATCCTCCCACTTCTGCCCCATTGTTTACCCCAAATGCTCTCTGATCAGATCTGTGAAAGTACCCCACATTTGTTAAAAATCATCAGTTACTACACACTGAGGAATGTTTATTCTCTGATGTTTTTCAGGAACTGATAACGTGATGTTTTACCATGTGGATGGACAGTTTACCATGTTAATCCTGAGAATAAAAGTCACCTTGTGATGACTCCTCCACCTCAAAGTCATGTGAAACAGCCCCAATACAATAAGATCAACTGGCTAGCTAGAGTATCAAAGGCAAACTCTAGATGTCATACCATTTTGTAATCAATCATTATCTTAATAAAAGGGAAGCGCAATCCTGTGTAGGGATCCGGCCGGCAGCCCAGGGTCACCTGCCGGATCCTGAGTTGAGGCTGCCCGTTGAATGGCGGGCCGGAGGTCTACTCGGGGAAGGGGACGATTGTCCCCTTTTCCGGGTGTAAACCGGGGCCGGGCCGATAAGTCTCCTCAGATTTTGGAGGAGGCCGTGTAATGCCCTAGCCCCCAGTGGGGGCGGGGATATGGCAGGTGCCACCCCCACCCCCTCCCAGGCTGGCTAGACCAATGCCTCCCCCCAGCTGCTGGGGGAGCGCTTAACTTCAGCGGCCGCTTGTCCGGTCCGGTGACTGAGTGAGGGAGGCCAGCCTTCCTTACTCCTGAGGCGTCACGAACGTACTTTACAGCACATTCGTGATGTCTTGGAATGGCGGAGTGAGCGCTTCACCGTTCCAGACTTGAGCAGGATTGCGCCCTAATAATAATAGTCTTCTTCATTAAAACATGAACACCTTTCCTTCTTCCTGTGGCCATGCAGGTGTCTTATTAATGGATATAAGAGAATCCCTTTATTTTTTCTCCCTGCACACTCCCTTAAGGCAAATAATTTAGCCTGGTCTTAATTGCCTTGATTACTGTTCTTGGTAATTCTATCAAAGCCTAATGGACTAATATATAGAACCCAATAAAGTGAAAACTTGGAGAATATTTTAAAAAGAGACAGTGATCAATGAACTCAATTTGTTATGGTCTAATGCTACAGCAGTGAAAAAAGATCAAGATGCAACAGAGGTCCTCCAGTGCAGCTAAAATAAATTAATAGAAAGCTTTCCTCTCTTCTCCCTTACTTCCTGTACTATGCTACCAAGCAACCAAAGATTATCTGGAAATACTTCATATGTAAACTGTTCTACAGGTGGGGACATTAAGGGCCCAATCCTATCCAACTTTCCAGCACCGATGCAGCTGTGCCATTGGGGTTGCATTGGCACTGAAAATTTAGATAGGATTGGGCCCTTAGTTTTCTTTAATTAACTACCAACACATAAGAACATAAGAACATAAGAACATAAGAAGAGCCCTGCTGGATCAGGCCAAAAGCCCATCTAGTCCAGCTTCCTGTGTCACACAGTGGCCCCACCAGATGCCTCAGGGAGCACAAGACAACAAGATAACCTGTTTCCCGTTGACACTCCCTTGCACCTGGCACAGAGAAAACCCACTTCTAAAAACCAGGAGGTTGCTTATGGCTTGTAACCTGGGATGGTCTTTTCCTCCATGAATCTGTCCAAACCCCTTTTAAAGGCATCTAGGCCAGATGCCATCACCACATCCTGTGGCAAGGAGTTCCACAGATGAATTACACGCTGGGTAAAGAAATATTTTCTTTTGTCTGTTCTAACTCTCCCTCCACTCAATTTTAGTACATGTCCCCTGGTTCTGGTGTTGTGCGAGAGGGAGAAGAATTTCCCTCTATCCACTCTCTCCATCCCATGCATAATTTTATAAGTCTCAATCATGTCCCCCCTCAGGCGCCTTTTTTCTAGGCTGAAAAGCCCCAGACTCTGTAGCCTTTCCTCATAAGGGAGGTGCTCCAGCCCACGAATCATTCTGGTCACTCTTTTCTGCACCTTTTCCAATTCAACTATATCCTTTTTGAGGTGTGGTGACCAGAACTGGACACAATACTCCAGATGTGGCCTTACCATCGATTTGTACAAAGGCATAATGATATTGGCCGTTTTATTCTCAATCCCTTTTTTAAAGATCCCGAGCATGGAATTGGCCTTCTTCACAGCCGCCGCACACTGGGTCGACACTTTCATCGACCTGTCCACCAGCACCCCAAGATCTCTCTCTTGATCCGTCACAGACAACTCAGAACCCATTAGCTTATATGTGAAATTTTGGTTTCTTGCCCCAATGTGCATCACTTTGCACTTACTTACATTGAAGCGCATCTGCCATTTTGCTGCCCATTCTCCCAGTTTGGAGAGATCCTTCTGGAGCTCTTCACAATCCCTGCTGGTCTTCACCACCCGGAAAAGTTTAGTGTCATCTGCAAACTTGGCCACCTCACTGCCTATCCCCGACTCCAGGTCATTTATGAATAAGTTGAAAAGCACCGGTCCCAAGACCGATCCTTGGGGCACACCGCTTTTCACCTCTCGCCATTGTGAAAATTGCCCATTGACTCCCACTCGCTGTTTCCTGGTCTTCAGCCAGTTCCTAATCCACAAGAGGACCTGCCCTCTTATTCCCTGACTGTGGAGTTTTCTCAGGAGCCTTTCATGAGGGACCGTGTCAAACGCCTTCTGAAAATCCAGATATATAATACCCACGGGTTCGCTCGCATCCACATGCCTGTTGACCTTTTCAAAAAATTCTAACAGGTTTGTGAGGCAAGACTTCCCCTTGCTGAAGCCATGCTGACTCTCCCTCAGCAGAGCTTGTTCTTCTATGTATTTTAAGATTTTATCCTTAATGAGACTTTCTACCATCTTCCCTGGAACAGATGTTAGGCTGACCGGCCTGTAGTTTCCTGGGTCCCCCCTCCTTCCTTTTTTAAAGATTGGCGTGACATTAGCTATCCTCCAATCCTCTGGCACAGTGGCCGTTTTAAGGGACAAGTTGCATATTTTGGTCAAGAGGTCAGCAACTTCATTCTTGAGTTCCTTCAGAACTCTTGGGTGGATGCCATCCGGGCCTGGTGATTTATTGATCTTTATTTTGTCAATTAAGTCTGAGACGTCTTCTCTTTTAACCTCTATTTGACTTAATTCTTTAGTCAGGGGAGAACGTTCCGGCAGCGGTATTTGCCCGAGGTCTTCTGCCGTGAAGAACACAATATGCCAGCATCACTTCAAGACACCAGAAGCACTGAATCTTTAGGACAATATTCTAACAACATATTAAACCTTCAGATGATGATGATTATTATTATTTTAAAAATACTTATATATCTCTTTTCAATACAAAGTAGTTCACAAAGTGGTTTACAAAGGTAAATAAATAAATGAACCATTCCCTGTCCCTAAAAGGCTCATAAAAACAAATGCGAAAAACACCAGCAACAGCCACTGAAAAGATGCCATGCCAGAGTGAAGAGGGACAGTTGCTCTCCCCCTACTAAATTTAAGAGGACACTACTTTAAAAGGAGCCACAGCCCAGTTAGCAGTGACATGCCCAACCATGAATTAACTTCATTATCTTTATCAACTACATAAATGGTTTTAATTTACAAACAATTATGAATCCATTTCATGTTTTCCGAATGTGTTTGTTGATTTACACCAGGTAACTGGAGTGCAACCGCATGATTACAATGATCATGTGACACTCAAACACTTGTGATTGTGGGACACAAACAGTTAAAGACCAGCTGTTACAAATCCAGAACTGCTTCATAAAATCATGTAACAGAGAACCAGGACTATATGTAAAAGCCACCAAGTTAAGCCCTCTGTACTAGGACTGGATCCTGCATACCCAAACTTTTGTAGCACCAAAACATTCTAGAATGTCGACGCATTGAGTGAATAAGCAGTGTTCATGCGAGCATAAGAAAATAGCATTAGGTGCTTCAGTAGGAGTTATTAAGGAGGGCATAACTTACTTCAGCACCAATAACACGTTTCAAGGGCAGAATGACATGCTAGGAGAAACACGTTACTGCTGCAGAAAATGACAGCTCTGTGTTAAGTTCTGTTCCTATACACTTCAACTAGTATCACCCCTCTATTTTTCTAGTGCAAGAATATATAAGAAACTTCACTGTTTATCAGTCTCTTATCAGTCTTTTATGACCAAAAGGATAATCAGAATGTCTTAGGGAGTTAATTAATCTATATCAGTCCATCACATGAACACTGTCCTCAGCGTCATCATATGTAGCATAAGTCAACACCAGCGTTTCTCAAAGTTCTCCCCGTGAGTAGGGGAGAACTTTGAGTGCTTGCAGGGGCGAGGTGATGGCGGCGGCAGCAATCTCGAGATCGCACTGCTGCCAGGGACAAAAAGGGGTATTTTTTAGACTTACCAGAGGTCGGGCCATCCTCCGAAGGGTGCGGGAGGGGGGGCTGCTGCGCCCCCAGCAGGCCTCCCCAAGCCTCTGAATGGCTCCTGGAGATGAATAAAGTCCACTTCCGGTTTTCAGGGAAAACAGGAAGTTAACCAGAAGTGGGTTTTAATAGCCCCCCGGAGCCGTTCGAAAGCTTGGGGAGGCCTCCTGGGGGGGCCACGGCCCCCATACCCTCGGAGGATGGCCCGACCCCTGGTAAGTCTAAAAATACCCCTTTGTCCCTGACAGCAGCACAATCCCCAGATTGCTGCCATTGCCATCGCAGGTTGTCACTCCCCTTAAGGGGGTAGCAACCTGCCCCTTCTCCAAATGGTGGGTCACGACCCACCATTTGAGAACCCCTGAGTTAACGCTGATGTTTTGTGCTCTTACAACACCACAGAAGTCAGAGGCCCAGACATAACAATCAATGTCAGTTGGGTGCTGCCAAACTGGAAACAAAACTGCTCCTAGGCAAAGATGGGGACCCAAGAAGAACATGAAAATGGAGCATTAGTCCATCATGGTATTAACATACAAATCACCAACAGTAATTAGCACATGGAAATAGCCAGTTTGCAATATGTAAACAGAACAGTCTCTGTATATAAAAAAAAACAAGTCAGCTTGCTGTGTGTAAAATGCAACATCACAATTAGAATAAAAGCATGAACGTGGGAGATTTTTAAAACAGCAACTGAATTAAAAAAAGTTGGTCAAATTAAATTAATACAGTCAATTGTCAAGTAGTAGAGTCTATTGACTCTACTAACAATTTGACCAACTTTTCCTATTCATTTGCTCTTTTAAAAATCTGCAATATTCATGCTTTTGTAGTTAATTGTGATGTTGCATATTTCCACACATCAAGCTGACTTGTTTTTATATACAAAGATTGAATATAATAATAATGTAAGTTTGAAAGAATAAAGGGCTTTGGTCTATTAAGATCTGGTTGTGCCCGTTTCATTAAGCATAATGATACTCTATCATCCAGTCAAGATCTGCCAATTGCCTAGAGTGTTCGAGATATATTTTAATGTTTCCTATCCCTCCAGCAAGTAGCACAAAGCTATTAGTGGTTTGCCCTCCTAAAAGCTCAGCAGTGGGCGTAAACAAATTTAAGATGCAATTTAGAGAAGCCTGGAACACAATGTAATGCAAACTTGTGCTTGTTTCAAGATGTCTAAACTCTGACCACACTGTCAATGTGGCAAAAGGCAGGGAAGAAAAAAATCTATATAAAAAGTTCTCACACCCTGTTGGCTTATGGGACAGTGGGTATTAATCCTAGCCTTACCATGCCTAGCTTCCTTTTTGTGGTCAGTTGAGAAGCTGTGTGGTTGGTCTAAAAGAGTCCAGTCTTTTTTCCCCCCTCTGTGTTAAAACAAGAGAAAGTTGGTCTGTTACACAGCAAAGGAGAAACCACAGCCAGCCGTCTTTGCTGTTGCTTTCCCTCAAAATGTGGCCTGCAGCGATTCTGCTTTCCAAAAAAAGGTTTTAATTCAAACCATACACAGCACTGTGAACTGCCACGTTTCCAAACGGCACATTCCTTCCTAATCTGTGCTCTTCAAAACTGACAGATTCTGTTTCCACTGATACCCAGACAAAATACAATGGTCGGAATCCAAAGGACCATGAAACTAGAGTCTCATTTTCACTGAAGTGGTGAAGCTATGTCAGGGCTATACCACTTCAGACTGCAGGCTGAAGGTTCATATGACTGAATGCTCTTACACGGGGGGGGGGGGGAATCCCTTCACATAGAAAAACAGCATCATTGGGAGAAGGCTAGGCTAGATTGCTTCTCTGACATCTAGTTTTCTTTTATGTGGAGGATTTTTGGAGAGGGGGTACTGAGGACCATCACATGGACCACCAACACCTCTTTGAAATGGTACAGCTAAGACACAGGTTTACCACCTCAGTGAGACTGAGCCTAGTTTTTGAGTCTAGGCTTGATTTTCTCAAATAGCTGCATGGCAAGCTGCTTATGAAACTAATGGTCCTCCAAACTATATGCCATCGTCTCAGCCTCACACCCATTCTGCGGCCCACTAACACTGGTGCAGCAGCCAGGAAGCCTCATGCCACCAGCAGTGGGTCACAGATCACCCGTGGGAGAGGGTAAGGGGGCAATGGGGGTGGTGGTTTGAGGGAGGATCAGGTGTGGTTCAGGGATAGAGATTGGGTTGGGGCGGTTTGGGGGTAAGGACGATCTCGGCGGCAGCAGCACACACCAAAATCCTATCCCCCTTTTCTGGCCTGGCATGTCCCCTGACTCTCCTCAGACTTATGTCAGTTAAATAGCTGGCGTGGGTCCGAGGATACTCATTGGAGGCCAGGTGGCCTGCAGGAAGGTAAGTAAACAAAAATTTTATGTACTTCTCCCATAAGATTTTTATATACCGTCTGGTTCCCCACCACCATCACAGCATGCAGTGCACACTCCATCAGCAATGCTGCATGCTATGATCTGGCGGGGATAGGATTGGGCTGTTAGAGACATTTCAAAACCAGTTAATATGTTATTCACTTGAATTACATTTTTGACCTGCCCTTCCTCCAAGGAGCTCACTGCAGCACATATGGTTCTCTCTCCATCCACCTTATTCTCAGAACAACCACCCTGTGAGGTAGATTGAACTGTGAGAGTGTGTGCTGGCTGAAGATCTTTATGGCTGGATGCATGGTCAGATTCCTTGATCCTAGTCCAACCCTTTAACTCTACAACACACTGGCATTTGTGGGAACCAGGGGCTCAATACAAAAAGGAAAACAAAGTCAACAATTCCAATGGGCTAGTACAGGGGTGGTCAACCTTTCAACATGAATGCTTCAGGCCTTTTTAATGGTTGTCTAGGTGAGGGCATTTCAGCAGGGGCAGCTGCTTTAGCAGCACTATCAGCACTTGCAGCTGCCAAGATTCTGTCTTCTACACAACTCTTAAGAACGCAGAGGCCCTAATGCTGGAAGGTTGGCCACCTATGGGCTAGTACAGGCCCTCTTCATTAGCCAAAGCAACAGTAAGCACTGGATGCCAGCCATAAGTTAGCAAGCTAATCACCTGTCTTGATTCAGTAATAAAAAAATAAATAGACCTTCACTCCTCACCAGAGACTATGTGGTCTGCTGATTTCTTCTCAACATCTTATTTCTGACTCTGGTCAGCAAACAATTTTTTAAGTGTTGTATTTTGAACTAATCAGACCAACACTGGCTCCGCTCACTGACTCATTAAGGCACTAGGAAAGGGCTCTTTAACCCCTTCCCTCCTAATGTGAAGGGCAACACAGGCTTTATTCAGAGATACTTTTCCTTTAGGCACCTCAACTGCCTATTTGCATTTGTTTCTTACTTATCTTGTTCATGGAAGCGAGGGGCTGAAGGACATGGGGGAGAACTCTCAGTCATAGGGCCTTTGCTTCTGCTCACACTCTGCAGCAGCAGCTTAAAGAGCCTTGTACCTGTGTTTCAGCTTGGGAGACAACGGTTCTCATGCAGAGCCCAAGAGGCCAGCTGAAAAGTCTTGAAGGGCTAGATTGTTCACCCACTTCTCTATTTACCTATACTGTATTACCTAAAAACTGCATCTCCGTGTGTGCGAAGAACCCAAATGAGAGAAGACAGAGCAGGAGAAACTGGACCCTGATTCCCCCAAACCCTCAGAACTGTCTGTGGGTGATACTCTGCCACAAGGGGACATCTCCTTCAAATAGTAAGATATGAGATGAGTCAGATTTGATACTAGTATAAACTGCATCTTATGAATACAGCCAAAAGGGAGTTCAAACAAGTTGCCAAGTCTCATTGATGTCATTTATCGTAATTTGTCCAACAGGTAGTTTTCATAATGTGATAACATAGCCAAAATTTAAAGGTGGTACATTTAATTTATTTTTGCTTTTCTGTGTATGTTCCAGAATTAATGCTTTTAAGTGGCTGGCTTTCTCTCTGAGCCAACTTAATGTCCTTTATTAAGACATCAAGGACATACTGGTGTATGATGCTCCACACAATGAACACTTTTCGCACACTTCCATTTATACAACTAAGAACACTGTCTTGTGAATTGTGCATATGATGCTTTCTGGGCATGCTCTGTTTATAAACAGTTCCAATCCTCTTCCTTTAAGAGCAGAATGTAACAAGCAACACATTTAGGTCTGTTTTAATCAGGAAAGCCATAATTCTCAGAGCCAAACCCTATATTGCATTAAGCATGAAATTGGCCTGTGTGCGCTTGGCTTTTGTTTCCTAAATATCTGCCATGGAGAGGGATCTGGATCAGGGCCACCAGCAGGGTCAAAGGGATAAATCCCCTCTCCCCATGCCACTGTCCCAATCCTAATTGTCCTCCCCTTGTTAGCTGCCATTTAGGAAACAAAAGCAAAGCACACAAAGGTCAATGCTTATCATGGTATATAGTTTGGCCCACAGGGTCCTACGGATATCAAGTTTATGCCTCTGCCTTCCCTGGAGTGAAAGGGTGTAGGACTGAAATTAGGTAATCCCCATTCTGGATTGCTATGGAACTGAGAGTTCACTTCAAGAATATAGAAATGAATCAATATACAGAATTACCGTGTGAATTAATAATGCACAATTACTTCTGGACAGAAAATTTTGTCTCCTAGATCAGGAACAGTAAACTGATTAGCCTTGACCTATGGTCTTCAACATACTGAGTCTCCAAATTACAGACAGCCAAGTTATGGATGTCCGAGATATGGACGTCTGCACCGGTGCTTTTGAGCAAGTGCAGTCCATCCGTTGTGGTGCTTTTGCACAGGTGCAAAAAGCGCTGGGCCAGCATGAGCCGGCTGTTTTGATTTACGTATGTTCCAGCTTCCAGATAAACCTCTGAAATGGAACTGGTACATTTCTTGGGGACTTAGTGTACTTTAACCATTCGGTTCTGATGAAGCACCACGCCTGAGGCCAAAGCTCAAGCTGAATTACTAAATTCAATCCATGGAAGAGTCAGACGCCTCTTACATTTTTTCAGAACTGCGTATCCTCTCACCCAAGATGGCCATCAATTCCTCGGAGGCAATGACAGACAATTCTATGCCTGGTGCTAAGCCACTGGGGCAGAGGTGGAACCACTCTCACAATCACATTCCATCCTAGCCTGATTGCATGGGCAGAAAGACGCTGGCTATTCCTTTTCTGCCAAGCAAGGGAGGGAGAAAGGAGGGAAAGGTGCTTTAGGCTGGTTATTCACTGCACAAGCAACTAAGGGGACTGGTGTAGCTGAGCCCCAGAAAAACTGGCTGCCTACCAACAAACAAATACTGTAACTAGAGGAAAACTGGAGAAAATGAAAGCCGAACAAGAAGAAGAAATAGGTAGGCAGGTAGGCAGGGGCTTCAAATTTAAGCTCAAACCTAACAAACCTGCTCCTTCCGCTTTGGAGGTAGAACCAAGAGCTGAGAAAGAACTCCTCTCTGGAAGGGAGTAGTCCAATGAATTAACCTTGTCTTCTCTAACGGGAAGAGTTAACCTTTTCCTTATTTCTCCCAGCTTACAGTACAAGTAGCAGTCTCCATCCCAATCTGAAAGAAACTACCATCTAGAACCATTTTAAACTCCAAGAGAGGGCACAGAGGGCACTACAGTGTGCTAGTGAGGGAACAGGGATCACACAGCAATTTGTGACTGACAGAATGGTGCCTTGGGCATTGAGTGGAGCCCCTGCCCCCATATCTACAGTACAGGCAGCATAACTCAGAGAAGTCCCCATATCTTCTAAACAAGAATGTCAACTGCTTTAAGATCCTGGCACTTTGTATGTTCTCCAAGAAAGTTGCTAGAAGTTCAGGGGAGATGACAAGGAGCTAGATTCTAGGGAAGGGAATGCATGCAACGGTTTGAAAGTAATTTGGGAAAACTGAGTTTGCCTTTCCTGAAACACCATATCCCCTCACAAAGACACCAGTGGTGTAGGCAGAGAGGAAATTAGGTGTGCATAGTCATGATGTGCAGGAAGGTTCACATGTTATTTTCTAGGGAGTAACATCAACTCCATGTGGATCTCAACTTCTCTGACTCCTACCCCATCCCCCCCTCTTCTCCTGCAGGAGAAGGCAACAAGCAAACTGGTCTGTTCTTCATTTATTTCAACGCAGGACATCCCTGCCCCACAATCTCTTCTCCTTTTATTAAGGAGACTGCATATGCCACTAAACATGGTACAACCTATTCAACACAGTACTTTCTCAAGGTGTAAGAGGATGGAAGAGAACCGTGTGTGCCCAGGTGTCTCACGGAGTCGAGGCTTATCCACAGAAAGTGATGAGTGAGCAGGGCCAAAGAGTGAGATATTTCCGTCTACAGGTTAAAAGATGGAAAGCTTGTCTTGACCCAAAATCTTTAAAAGACAGTTTTGCAAAAACATGGCTGGAAACCTCTTATCTAGTCTGTAGTTCTTTGCCATCAAAACAATAACATTTAAAGGGTCTGTGGGAAACAGCTCCCACACACAGAGCATGGCAACTTTTTATTTTTAAAACTGATTTAAAAAGTATTTGCTTTATGTTTATACCTCATTTGTAACAATGGTCTGCTGGTTTTAAGAGCAAGAGTTTAAAAAAAAGCATTTGAAGAACTAATGAGCATGAGTGCTGTTGCAACTAAAATATGGCTAATCAGGATTTAAAACAACAACAATTTGGGAACAATAAAAATGGGTCCTGTATTGAGAGACTTTATGCCAAGTCCCAGAAAGAACAAAATTTTATGGGCATGTTGTAAGTCCTTGAAAATAAGCATTTACAATTGAAAATGCTGACAAATCCTTAATTATAGTAGGAATAGCAGGTACTGTAATAGAGCCTACGTATTTTCCCTTTGATCAGTATTTATAGAATGCATTAAAATCATCTTACAGGCATGTACATGCCTCCATAAATGAGGTGGGGGGGTTATACATTTTTAAAAAGGAAAAATAGATAAGCATCGTCTGTTGTTTTTTTAACCAATAAGATTTACCTCCTGCTGTTCCAGGCAGCATACTAACCAGAGGTTTGGGCATTGACTAATGCTTTTACTCTTCAAGTTTGTATAAAAGGTTGAAGTTCAGTGTGGCGCAGTGCAGCATTCCACAAGAACTGCTCCCTCTTAGGCAGGCGATTAATCACATGATCAATAGACCATATGATTAGGCACTAATAGGTGATAGGAAGAGAGAATAAACAACTATAAATTTGCTTTGTACCCTGTAATCCAAGTGTAAGAGAGGTCAGATAATGGCCACAGAAGGTCATGTTGCCTAAGGAGCCCATATGGGAAGGATGGAGGATACATACCGGTACATTTTTAAATATCTGCAATTACTGGTGTGCTCTTGAGGACAGAGAGGTCTACCCAGTCCAGTGGCTCATGTGTGCATAGACTTCTGTACTTTCCCCAAATAGACCTATCTTTAAAAAATACAGATATCTGGATAAGATTTATTGTTGCAGTAAATTAATATACATTAAACACCAACCTGCCAACCTTTGTGTTACACTCTCAATAATCCAAGATACTGTAGCTTGTTCAGATTGTAAAAATGTTCCGACGAGAATCATTATTGAAGTGAAACAAGTCTCATTCATTTCAATGAATTAGGATCAAATACTTTTTTAAGATCCAAGTGTAAAAGAAAAATTGAATTAAATATAACTAGTTGTGTAGACAAGGCTGTAGGTGGAATTAACTAGACAAATTATTATAGCTGATAAGTTCAGGGGAGATGGCAACATTTTATTGTTGTTTATTGTTTATTCCAGTTGTTTATTCCAGTTATTATAGCTGGAATTCTGTTGCCGTTTCTAGGGGTACTACAAACTCCCAAGTATCAAGCCTGGATGTTTGAAATGAAAGCAGGATTTCAAAAGGGTCATAAATCTCAGTTGTTTACCCCTCTACCCAGACCTCATTCTCCAGGCTTCTTTTCTAACGTTGCTCTATCCCTCCTATTTCTTCCTTTTATAAACTAAATTGGTTGAATAAAATTCAAACCAGGTTTACATTAAATGCATTCTTTGTCTAGTGGTTGGCAAAAAAGAAAAAGAGAAGAGTCTTCACTTCCCCTCTACCCAGCATAAAAGCAACACAACTACAAAATGATCAAATCTGAGCGAAAAGCTTTTATTATGGTGAGATTAAAAATCCCATTAGTGAAAATTAAAGCTCTAGGACTATGTAAAAATCATGATCATGATCCATTGAAATGAATGGCCCTTATTTATGATTAACCACTGCTAACTCTTATTAACCTGCATCACAAGAGATGATATAAGAAAATAATGTTGTATTCAAGAGACGTTTTTGGAAAGACAGTGTTACATCTGGATTGGCTTCCTTTTGGCTGTTGTCATCAATTCTGTTTTTCGCTTTTTGCTACCTACATTCAGGAAACATACAGAAGGAGATGGAAACTGTGTGTCAGAAACATACTCACTAACCACACTGTAGGGATGTCAGGCTCACATACCTTTAAGACTTGTACAGAAGGAACAATTCTGCAAGGTGTGGTTATTCCCATAACTGTACCACTGTGATGAGAAAAGCCACACCTACTGAAACTCTTAAAAGCCACCAAAGCCACCTCAAAAACCGAATCTGCCAGTCCTACCAACTGACTTGATAAGCATGATGTAGATATTGAGCACAAATGACACAAAAATTGGCCCAACCTATGAAAGCACAGAGATGGTCATTTGTGCAAATCCCCCTCACTTGTCATTGTTTCTCATTATGAATCCCTTGTTAATAATGCGACAGAAGCAGTCTTTAGGAGTTCAATTAAATGTATGGAGCCGGAGGACAGGAGCATACTGGCCAGTCCTAGTGCCAATGCACTCCATGGCCACACCCCAAGTCTTCCAATGTTTGGTGCTCATCTGCAGACGTGAGCACTGAGCAAAGAGAGTTTCTTCCCATGTTCTAAAACTGTGAAAGGCCAGATTTTCAGAATGCAGAAACTTCCCACACTCAGCACTTGCATCTGCAGACAAGCACTGAACGTGGAGGTGTCCAGAAAGTATGACCCCAGAGTAAGTTGGTGCAAGGCGTATGGCTAACTGGTACTTTTCTGCTCCCCACATTCAACAGATAATGTCTAAAGATGGTTAGACTCAAAACTGGATACATCCTTGTTCTGATACTTCTGGAGACAGACAGACAGACAGACAGACAGACAGACATTAAGCTATCTTCTTTCTGCCTCTAATTCAACCAATAAGAGTATGTTATGTTACTAGACAAGTCTAGAAGTGTCCTGTGTCTAGGAGCTTTGCAATATATGACACAACCCTAAACAAAAAGCCTTATTTCACTAAGATCTACAATTTGACCTTACAGAAGAAGGCATTATGCAGTCATCACTTCTAACCACATTATACCCACCCAACCCAACGAATTGAAGACTTAAATATATCTGCATACCAGATATATGGCACAACCTCCTGATACAAATGCAAGTACAGTACTATACAGTAGCTCAAAACCATAGGTTTTAGGAATGCAGCAGAATGCTTTAACTGCATAGCCATAATTTGTGCCTCTCCCTTAACAGCCTTATCATGAGCTTTGGAAGTAACAAGAATAATATTTTGTGCTGTATATTTTTAGTACAGAACTCTCAGCATTGCACTTTCCGTGACCTTTGTCGTTCAGACCTCCCTGGTAATGGTGTCAATTCCACCTTCAATAAAAGTCACAGTAAACAGTATGTCAAAGTTAGACAAATGGCATTAACTTTGTGCGCACTCAGACAAGAGTCACTTCAAACAAATCTGTAGGGCAATTACTTGGGGAAAGAAGCAGCCCTGAATAGGGAGTGAAAACTTTCATGGCATTTCGTGGAATTGTACAGGGAAAGTTAAAACAGGCAACCTTGGGGTGGGGGACGTCGCTATCCTGCAGGAAGTTTGCTTCTACTGTAACTTCCTGCAAAGAACGGCTTCGGAAGTCTCTAATAGCCATGTGGTCAGGCTCTCTCATTCTAACAACATCATTAATGCTCTGGCAGAACATTTGATGTTAACTCAGAGATTGCCACCAGCTAGTAAAATACTATCATTGCTTCCTGTGTGTAATGGGTTGTCCTCAGAAATCTCCTTTGCAAAGACAGATTCCAAGCAGTACATGTGACTCAATTCAGTTTTTTTTAGCTACAAATGAGTTCTTTCTCCCCAAATATCAAATTAAAAATATTTTGTCGATGTGCTTGGTCACCTCAACATTTGTTCAACAATTGGTCATTTCACTTATCGGACACTGCATCTTCTGTAGTTTGTTAAGACACAATCTGAGAGCTTAATGCTGCATTTACCCCTGTGGAATTCACACCAGTCCGAAAATACACTTCTATGTTTTCATAGCCTCCAGGTAATCAAGACTGAATCACTAATAACAGAGAATTTGCAATGGAGGAAAACACAAATATCAGCATATATTTTATTTGACTATCGCTGACTTCTCTTCTCAACTGCTAATAAATAAACCTTTGTGAGTTAAGTACGAGAACTGGCATGTAGTATAATATATCTCGTTTCCTGTGATTATATTGAAGACGTGAAAAAATGCTCATATGCTCTTCTAGAACAGTGACATTTATTTAATTAATAGCGTTCCTCTCTTCTCGCCTCAACTCACACAATAAGCCTGTATTCAAAGCAAGGCATGAATAATTCAGATTTTAAAACCTCATTATTACAAAAGATGTCAAGTTCACACACTGTCAACACTAATAAACCTTCCAACCTTCTAAAACCAAGACCTCCCTCAACACTCTGTTCACTCCGTCAGAGAAGCCAGGGGACTGGATGGTCCTCACAGTGAGCCATGAATGCCAGCAAACTCAGCTTTATGTTGGACCAGGGAGGGAGTACTTTGGGAAATTAAGACCTCCCACCTCTCACCTCAAGAAACACCCACTCCTTCCCACAAGAAGAGCTGTCACTTCAAGTGTTCCTGATGAAACACAACAACCAGAATAAAGCAACAATAAAGAGAGCAGGTGTATAATCAAAGTATTCACAATGTAACTATCATCATCATCACACATGACCTCAAATTTACGGGAAAGGATGCCATGTATTTTTCGTTAAAAGCCAAAACCCGATTAAAACAGTATCTAGTCAATGCAAGCAGATCCCAGATCTGGTAACTGCCACAGCAAAATACTTTTAAAATCTTGAGGCACAGATGGTGTAAACCGACGTTTCGTTCCTGGACAACTCGGAACTTCTTCTGGGTGCAATCCCAAGGATCACCATCATCATCACCATCATCATTATCATCATCATCATGTATTATTGTGGTTGAGTCAAAGGCCAAAGGCCACAGAGAACTGAAGCAGCACTGTCTCATCTCCTCATAAACACGCTTTTGAAAATCCCCTCTAAAAATGGCATGTACGTAGGCTTACCATATCGCCAACCGGGACGCTCCATTTTGCCCTTGCGGGGCGGGGGGAAGGGAGCCAGAATGCGCCCCGGTCGGCGATATGGTAACCCTACATGTACGCAACAAACCAGCAGGAATCCCCAAGTGCATTACCCAATTGGCAATCATTTTTGAGTAATTCTGGCGATACCTTTGAATTCTTCTGAGCCTGGAATTAGGTGGCACTCTCCCTAACATTGCACTAAGCCTCTCTGTGGCTCAGAAAGCAGCAAACAGCAGGTCTCGCTGCTTTCTGAACCTGACTATGGCTCAGTGCAACAGGGACATGCTCCTGTTCCTTCAGCTCAGCACTTGGGATGAAGAGGAGGCTTGCCCCCACAATTGCACTGGGTTTCGGCAGTGCTTGGAATATTGCCAAATGTTAGCATGGGGCTAGTAGAGACATGATTCCAGTCTTTTCAACTCAAAAGAGGGTCTGGGTTGTAGGCGAGCACAAACTTGGCAGGTTATCAAAAGTGGCAAAGATCTGTAGACCCTTGCCCAATGCACATGACTTGAAAATCCTTTCAGCTTAATAACTATGGCATTTTTACCCAAGGGTTTATATACACAACAGGAATTAAACCTGTGGGCTGGGAGGAAATGGGGTTTTAATCAAGAACGGTCTTTTTATCAGCACTGGAAAAACACATTCCTTCCCCAACGCACTCCAAATGTCCTCTTTTCTAAGTTCAAATGAATGCATGATGCAGCAACATCATGAACTCAACAGATAACCCTGAAAAAGTTTACTTGGCCATATCATCCTGCTAGGTGGTCAGGATAATTTTACTGCACATCAAGTGCAGGTGTGTGGTAGAATGATAATCTATAACCACAAAAATATGTGCAGTGCAAGTATATGAACTGTCTGATCAAAATTTCTGGTTGCCATTGACTTACCACTGAGGCAGCCAGGGTTCCTGATATTTTGCTAAGCTTTAGAGCAGGGTTGGCCAACCTTCCACCATTAGGGCTTCTGTGTTCTTAAGAGTTGTGTAGACGACAGAATCTTGGCTGCTGCAAGTGCTGATAGTGCTGCTAAAGCAGCTGCACCTGCTGAAATGCCCTCACCTATGCAACCATTTAAAGGGCAAACATTCTTGTTGAAAAGTTGGCCACCACTGCTGTAGAGGCACTTCCATTACTAACACTTCTCACTAGTTCCAAGTACCTCCAATGCTCAAGGTGGGTTCAGGACAAGACCCCACTGTTCTATTAAGTACAAGGACAAATAGGAAATTTTCCCTGGCATCCTGCTGAGCTTCAGAAGCTCTTGAAGCAATAAGACTTGAATCAATCGCCCTGTTCACATCTGGTACAAGTCACCCAAAGACATGGACAAGAATACTTCTTGTTCTTGGTCTTCACTGACGCTTCTGAGAAATCAGTCCCAAGTCCCCCTTCTTTCAGCAGTTAAATCAGGAGTTATTTTAGAAAGAGATTTTTTTATCTTCCACTGCTGTCTTTCATGCTACATAATTAGGTGTGGACTAGTAGACATTTTTAATGGGCCAGTTAAGCCTTTCAAGCATTCATGACTGGGTTAATAGTGTGTATCCTTAACGTGATGGCTTATAGGTCAGTGTTTTCAGCTGCAGGTGAAGGAAATAAAATAAATTAAAAACCAGCAGGGGATGAACCCTGATCCATCAAGGCCTAAGTGCTTCTGAACAAAATATAAACATTTTCAGTTCTCATTAAGGTTAATGAGACTGTGTGTCCCCTTTTAGGATCAATTCCTATATTGTTTTGAACAGCAAGCTTCCCAAACAGTTATCTGAACCACTAAATCACTATCTACCTAATTCAAAGTAGAGATCAGTAGGAATTATGGGAAAATAAAAAGAAAGCTGTGACACCAGCTGCTTCTATGACATAAAGGTCCTGCGCCATTTCACATGAATTGCCAGTCACACACACACACACAAAATTATTCCACTGAGCACTGGGAAGACATTATTTGGGAGAGCACCTTCTGTGTTTGAACTACATTTCAAAAAGGTTGTTGATAAATTTGAAATATGTAGAATTGATCTATGAGTATGATTAAGAAGTCCAGAAGACAAGGTTATACAAGGAAGAGCTGAAGGAACCCGGTGTTACGCAGGCAGATCGTGGGCCACATATCGTGGGCCACATATCTTATGTGGCAGATTGTGGCCACATAAGGCCCTTTAAGCTGTTTCTATTAAAGAACATCTACAGAAAAATTTAAACTCAGTCGGTTTGTCTTGTACAGGCAGAACAGAACCAGCTATAATGTTCTATGGCTCTGGAACGCACTACCAGAGGAAGATCATCAGGCCCTCATGCTGACTGTTTATAAGCAGTCCTAAAAACTTATTTATTCCATGTGGCTTTCAACTGATTTTGCTGCTGTTTTATGTTTTTAGCTGGTAAATTTATGCTACGTTTTTTTTTAAAAAAATCATTTGTTTACTGTTTCTTTTGATTTTTGTTTTTATGTCTTATGTTCTTAATTTGAAAAATTGCTTTGTGGGATTTTTGTAGGTAGGACATAAATATATTAAATAATAAATAATTATACCATGATTCTACAGCGTACCAGTACTTTGTAGTAAAGGCTAAAAAAAAATACTCAATGGTCTGCTGGATAAATTGGCCCAATTGGACTGTATAAAATTTTGATTTTTCCTGCACAAAATTACTTAGGGGTTCACAATTGGTTTGAGCCAAACATTGTGCATCTAGTAGCTAGTGCCTATGGCATCTCACAGGAAACTAAGCGACAGTCAAGAGTATTAGGCAATTAAAAGAAAGAAAACTGAAGGAAAGCAGGAATGGACATGATAAAAAAAAACTTCTTAGCAGCCAACACCAGTTACCGGTAGCTCAAAACTGATAAGCATTTCAAATCCCTAGGAGGTGTTGGCATCTAATTTCTAGGTGACTGGATGACATGCTCTGAAAGGGTAGAGGAAACGTAGACAGTTTTCAAAAGAATTGCAAAAGAAAAAGAGGAAAGAACAGTTATTCACTATACATGTAATGTTAAGGTAACAAGAAGCCAAGAGGGTAACCTTACATTTTAAGAGGGTAACTTTGAATGCTTTTGTAGGTTCTAAAAGGAGCCCATCAACAGTGAAAAACACCCTATTCAGAGCAACTATGGAACATCCTCCCTTAACGACAATGCAAGAAAATGTCAGAAAGGCATCTTGCAAGGATGTATATGGTATCAAACTGCTCAGAAATTTGAAATATGGGGGCATATTTCAAAATCTACGATCGCAAGAAAAGTGCTATATGTGCAACAGTTCTCTCCTGACTTACAATGTATAAGTGCCATTAACTCATGACATGATTATTATTAGCCTGATGCATAATTTTACATGATGACGTACAGAAGAACCCCTACTATAGCTATCCAAAATTCCTTATTTTATTGCTGTTCAGCATATGTCCCCAGTACAGTCCTATTTCACCATAAGCTCATAAATGGAACATGATCCCTCTTTAGCCAAAGGTCTGAATGTTCACTATGCCATTTAAGGGACTGTATTGCTTCCCCCCCCTTCTTTCAAGTCACACTGGTGTTGGGACCATACAATTACAGCACAATCCTAACCATCTTTCCAGCGTCGGCGTAGCCATGCCAACAGGATGCACACTGCATTTTGCAGTGCAGGGGCAGTCATGGAGTCCTCTTCAAGGTGAGGGAACATTTGTTTCCTTACCTCGGGGCTGCATTGTGGCTGCACCGTAGCTGGAAAGTTGGTTAGGATTGCGCTGTTAGTGTAGTGGTTTGTACTAATTAACTACAATTATCTTCATGCATCTTTGTGTCTGTACAGGTGTTGCAGGGCAAAGGACAAAGAGGAAGTATACCGATCTCACATCCACAAACAGGCCAGATGACATCCAGAATTTCTATCTGGACAGGATACAAAGACATCAGGAGTGCAAAAGTTCACAGATCTAGAATTTAGTGTATATCAATTCACTGTCTTCTCTACTCTTTTATATTGCCAATGAAGAATATATCAAACAGTGGAATACCAAATTGTAGATGTGCAAGCCATTACATTACTGTAGTAATAGGAAAATCCTGAATGGTTCATACAGGAAAATGCACAGCACAATCTTATGCTTGTCTGTTCAGAAGTACATTCAACTGCGAAGTTAAGGTGCTTACTCCCTGGTAAGTATGTTCAGGACTGCAGTCTAAATCTGACAGATACTAATACTTTTTTCAACAGGAGTTACACAGGTCATGAAATTAAACAAAAACTATTGTACCAAGTTAAACAAAGAAAAGGGCAAACATTTGAGGTACAGCATGTTCGTTACATGTACTGTATAAGACTGACATTGCCAGCTAAATAATCTCAGGTAGCCGTGCTCTGAAACATCTTTGCTTAAGTCTCTAGAGAGTTACTGGCAATCAAAATATAAAACAGTGGGCTAGATGGTCTGACTCTGCATGACAGTTCCATATAATGAATCCTTACATCATGTTGAATTTCATATATTTTATATTTCTTTACAAAGTAGTTAGATTCAAGCCGCCTTGGTTGCCCTTGTGGGAGAAAGGCGGGGTATAAATTCTATAAATAAATAAATAAATAAATAAATAAATCATATGGAAAGTTTGAGTTTTATGTTAGGCATTATTACCAAGCCTGAGACCTTGTGCTAGAACAAGATCAATTGAGAAATAAATTAATGACAAGCAACGGGCATCTTAAATTTGTCTACAACAGTAGCCAAGTCCATTGCATCTCAGAAGCGACTGAGAAGGTTTGCATTTTCGGTGTGGATATGCAATACAGATTCATTTGCAGACAGTATCAGCAAGTAAGCAGTAGGTAATGTCAAGATTTTTATTACTGATGCTTCAGCAAATTGCCTATGGATCCTCAGAGGATCGATTCATCATTTCAGATTGTCAACACCCAGCGTCATGCTAAAAGTTTTCTCCATCCTCCTGTTAGACGCAAATGATTTCAGGGGCATCTTGCCAAGGAAAGTGGCAGATAAAGGAGAAAGGCTTCTGCTGTGTGGAGCATAAACCTCAGAGTTTGGTGGATGCAATCAAATGCAGCTGCTTCTATGGCAGCATATGGTTAAGTAAATCACGCCTGAGGGTAGGCTGGATGGTAAGCAGCCAAACCTCTTTAGAATGGGCACACAGATTATTAAATTGTCTTATTGCCAGACAGGCCACATGAAGGAGCTCATTGGGCTTCATGAGACCCCGTGTGGTGGCCTCCCATAAACTAAACCTTGCTTAGACAGTACCACAAAAATTAAGACAAATTGCGTGGCTTAAGACTAGGCTATAGCATTGCCAATGGCCTTATCTGGAAGCTCTACTCAAGGATGAAATACGTAACTGTTTCTGTGAGAAACAAGGCTTGGGACACAGCTTTCTGTGATCAATATGCCAGCAGCTGTTGCCAGGGCACACAGTTTCCTAGAGAGGAAAACAAAACCTTTATATCCTATTTACACTCTGATATGAAGAATATGAATGTGTTTACTAAGTAGTGCAGACACTCTGGGTCACTGTGTGTATCAAGTTCAGGTTGCATCACTGATATGTTTCTTGTAATCACATCTAATATATTAATTTTGAAATGTATAGCTCTCCTCTAAACATGCTATATATACAAAATAGGGTTGTCTATTGTGCATGAAACCATCTGCACAACATTTCAGCCCAAATTAAAGGGTCCTTCCCTTTAACCTGAGCTATTAACAAAATCACTGATGACTAATTGAAAAATTGGGGTGGAGTTAGACCATGTAATTATGTCACCTTACTAACTGTATACTTATTATGTACAACAGATAATACTGTAAATTCCAATCAAAGGAAGTTCTATTGTTCAGAACACTGTAAAGTCTCACAGTACAACATGCCCTTGCCTGCAGTAGTGTTTTAATCTAAATAATGCCAAGAGTCAGTTAGCAAGTACAGCAAATCAAAACAAGAAAGTCAGCAGTGACTATAAGTAACAATATGTTGACTATAGAGAATGAATCTTGCATCCTAGATTGAGGTGGGTGAAGGATTATTAATCTGGAAATTTTAAAATCTGCATGGTCCTGGCTAGAGTGTGAATGGTGCAATATTACTAATCAGCAGAGAACCAAATTCAGTGTTCTATTAAAAAGAAAAGTTTCTACAAACCTTACTTATGGGCTCACAAAAGAATTGTGAAAACATGCAAGCAATTTCTGGGAATAGAAAAGGATGGGTACCAGAGAAAGTTTGCATGGGACTCCCAGTGGTGGAATGTCTGAATTCTATACAGCTGTTTCTCTCTCTGAGCAGGAATTCTTAATATAAATTGGACATACTGGTACATATTTTACTATGCAGAATCAGCCTGAAGAACTTCCAATAAAATTTGTGTGTGTGGGTGGGTGATTTTTCTATATAATGTATGTGTATAGGTGCCTGATCCCTTGATTCCTAAAGGAACTAGGGCCAAAATGTTCCAGCCCTTCGGCACAGGAACTTTTGTTCCCAAGCTACTTGCAATCAGCAATCTTGATCCTGCAAGCATTGACACATATGCATAACTTCAGTTACCATATGTGAGAAGTCCCTCAGGCTTCACTGGAGAGCAAGTTCAAAAGAAATAAGATTCAAAGGCAACAGGCAAGAAGGCACTTGGTGCACAGAGCTACAGCAATGCATTTTCAACACTTGGTTGACCCACAATCAGCCTAATTCAACCATGTTGTTCTCTAGGCCCTTTACCTATGTCATCTTTTTTACCCTTCTCTACTTTGCACCTCAGTCTTCAATCTGCAGTTATATCTATAGGTAATAGCGCTCTAGAAAATTTAAGACAAATTTTAGCCTTGTTTAAAATGGAATCAGTGTTTGTAATTTGCAAGTACAGTGCAGATTGTCAGGGCAATGGCTTGTAGTTTCGTATGTTTACATCCACACTGTGTCAGCAGAAATGATTCCTTACCACAGAAAGATGGTTGCATGTGCAAGAAATAAATAGCCTTTGACATGCCAGTTAATTACATCAGTTAGCTAGTATCACACATGCATGAATGCTGTGCTAATGAAAACACTTCAGCGCGCAAAATGGAATAGATCAAGATGTCTGCAAGTACAGTAGTTAGAGCTGTGCAGAGTTTCATTTAGAGCAATGGGACTCAAGTTAAATGCTTTGAGTCCAACTGAACAAAAGGATTCGATGGAGCAGTAGATATGCTAATGTACATTACGTTCCGCAAAACCAAGTAAATGGGGACTGTAAGAATGAAGATAGTGAATTTCAATCACTAGTCAACTGACAACTATGGTAGTCAATTTGAGGTAAGTGACCTACTACAGGTTGAGTATCCCTTATCCGGACTGCTTGGGACAGGAAGTTGTCTGGATTTCGGATTTTTCTGGATTTTGGAATATTTGCATAAATATACTGTAATGAGATATCTTGGGGATGGGACCCAAGGCTAAACATGAAATTTATTTATGTCTCATAAACACCTTATACACATAGCCTGAAGGTAATTTTATACAATATTTTTAAATAATTTTGTGCCCCAGCATGCCTTGCGCTATGCCAGCCAGGTGCTGGAAGTATTTTTTTAAAAAGCCATAGTCCCCAAAATGTCTGGATTTCGGAATAGTCTGGATTTTGGATGTCCGGATAAGGGGTAAATCAGCCTGTACTTGCAATCTCCCTTCTTCAGCAGCAAATGAAGCTCTGTGGCATTAGGCATGCTATTGCCTTTGAACACACAAAGGAAAGGGACTGGTGCTAGTCCTTGAAATTATAACTATAGTTATAACTTAGCTATAAACCCTGGAGTAAAATGATGCTGGAACGACTGTGATAAGCTACCCCGTATTCAGAGACGTTTATCAGAAGTCCAACTGCACTTCACTAGGAGACTGTGATTTTTGTGGACACAGGACTGACCCTGAGAATCCCCATTGACTCCAATGCTTTAGCAAATACTTCAGCTTTACCTAGATGCTTGCATTTGGCTGAAATCAATAGGACTTAAAGCAATTATCTAAAGTCAGATGCCTGCTTAAGAGCTTTGCTTCTAAAAAAGTGAAACAGGCATCCCCTGAGGAAGCTGCTAGGGAAGCAGGAGCAGAGGCAGAAAATGTCACTTAAAGTGGCCACAGGGGATGCCTAAGTATCAAGAGTCATTCCAACAACCCCATCAGCCTCCATAGAAAGTGATATATGGATGAGCTTGAATACATTTACTACAGGTTCATAGTAACAATATTTTTAATTAATTGTACAAAATAATGTGGTTTCCACACTTGTCATACTGAAAGACAGCGGTCAGGTCATTATAGAAACTTACGATATGGAACAAATCTTGACTGCCGGAAAACTGGAATGACTAGATCTGGAAAATGACTGGAATAACTAAATGTTACTATAACCAGTGTCAGAAGATTAAACTGAAGTTATCAGTATAGGCATCACAAAAAGTAATCTCCAAACCATTGGTAAGAGATGGGAAAGATGCCACATACTCATGCACTTCCTCACCATTTCAACACTTAGATTCCCCCCCCCTCTCTTCCATGGTTTGCCATAATCATACCATGACATCTAAATTGAATTGCCAATGATCAGGACTGCCTCCAAACCATGGTTTGGAAAACATCGTTTCAAATCATGATTGGAGGCAAGTCCTGCGTAGCACTAACCATATTTTGTCCAATTTAGAGGTCACAGCAAATCATGGTTATCACAAAGTAACAGAAGAGACAAGAAAACAGTACACAAAGTGAGAAATAAGACAGAGGAAGCAGGGAGCGTACTACCACTCCTTGGCACATTTCTAATTTCTAAATCATGGTCTGCAGGCCTGTTTTTCTTACTTCCCTTTGAGCCACTGAATAGAACTGAAGATTCTATTTCATGTTTCTCATGCTCTTCCTTCAGTGCATAGTTTGATACATCTTTGTTTGCACAGTATGGTATCGAATCACCACTGCAATGCCCACAGGTTACATGTCAGTGGCATCTCCTTTCTAAGATGTCAATCTTAGATCCTGTTATGCACACTGAAGTCAGTGGGACATAAAGCTATGATTCCGGGTGTAAGGGTTGCAGTCTCAATGGCTAAGACAGTTTCACTGTAAGATACTTGAATCAAAAACTATGATGAATGACCACAAATGTAAGCTTTCAATAATATTTGTGATTTCCAGGTTCTACTTCCTTTGCACACAAATGTACCAACCAGGCCCATCCCTAGAAAGGTGCAGGGCCCAGTACAACTCAACCAGTAAAGGGGGGGGTGCTATTACAACCATATATGTACCCCCATATCCCAATATCCACTGATCCGCTATCCACAATTTCAGTTATCCACGGATTGCAGGGACCCCCCTAGGCTTTACTTTTTTCCCAGTAAGCTTCGTTTCTTCCTTAAACAAACAGGAGAAGCAGCCTCTGCTTCTCATTTGCTTCTCAAAAAAACCTCATGAAAAAACTCTCTTCAGTATATTTTTCTTTGCCAAGCAATAGTGTTATACACAGCAAAACGCGATGCAATTGTACTGACAAACTGCTTCTATTGCTTCAACCTTTCAGTAAGTTTTGACGTAGTAATTCTACTTGTGTCCCAATCCTATCACCTGCCACTTGCACTGATGCAGCCACGCCATGCTGCATCCTGGGAGGGGATCAGGAGGCCTCCTCGAAAGGAGCTTTTGTTCTCTTATCTCAGGTAAACCCGCTGTTGCCCTATGGGTCTACGTGGATCTACGCCAGCTCCTTGGCTAGCACAAGTCTGAGAGGACCTAAGGGGGCATGACAAGTTTGGGCAGGGTGCATAGGATATTGGCAGTGCCTTTGCCATCAATAAGTGCCCCCTGTCCACCGCAACACACCTCCCAGCAGCCCTGATCCCTGCACTAATCATCCCCACTCCACCCCATTACTCCCCCTCCCTGCCCACTGCCTACCCCCCACACCAACTTACAAGCGTTGGGCATCCAGAGAAGTTGCTGCTGCATGACCAGCAACAGCAATCTGACAACGCACAATGTATTTTGCGACACCGCAAACCATGCTGTGCTGCTGGAACACGGGTTTTGGCAGCACAGATGAGTGATAGGATTGGGCAGTAAGTCACCGTTTGACCATTAAAAAAAAAAAAGAATGGCAACCTTTACAATGACATCTAATCTTGAGCTGAAATTGTTTCTATAGTAAAACAGCAAATTCTGAACAAATTCAAACCTTTGTATAGCTGCTTGAACACCCTTAGATTAGCAGTTTGATGTTTTGCTTGCTTTGTTCCTCTGAGGTGGTGGTGGGGGGAGCCCTTGTTTAAAGGTAAAGATTCAAGTAATGGCAGGCATTTGTTGAAAGGAAAAAACAACACTCTCTTCCTGCTTCTTCAAGTCTTGCTCAGCTCAGACATCTTAAAGTTCAAAAGGTAATAAGAATGAATAAAAACCGTGTGTTGAAAATATAAAAGTTTTTTTAATTAAAACTGGCATTTCTGAGCTTGCTGTTGGTGGGGAGGCCTCTTGTTAAAGAAATTACATCACTTTTGACCCTGACAGCACAGAAGCATAATGTAAGCAAGTGTATGTTTGGTTTCTGTAAGCGTGTTTGGTTTTGGTCCTGCAAGAACAATCATAAAAAGAACGGGAATGTTGACAAATTAAGGGCTTCAGTTGTGACTTGAAGGCACACTCCTGCTTTGCGGGAGCAAAAACTCCCAAACTCATTCTCTTTGAGAGAGCACATTCCCACTTCTCCTTCAACAGCCATACTCCCTTCTCTTCCTGCACAGGAGCCACAAGAAAGGAGGCACAAGTTGCAAATAGCAGGAGCTGCACCTCATTTCCCAGGAAAACACACACACACACACACACACACACACACACACACACACACAATGGATGAGTGCCGGACATTCCATGTCAAACAAGCAGATGTTTATTGGATGTGTGTTAACTTACGCAACTGTCACGTGATGGGCCTCAAGAGGAAGTAGTTTGCCTGATCAAATCCACAGCATACTGTGTCGTCGTTGTCGTCATGTGTGTCCCCCCCCCCCCGACTGTCTCATCATACTAGAACTCAAGGTCACCCACTAAAACGGATTGGTAGGACAAACAGGGGAAAGCACTTCTTCACACAAGATACAATTAATATATAGAATTTAGTACCATGCAGGGATGTGGATCAAGTCTCTGACTCCAAGACTCGAGTTAAGTCCAAGTCTCTGGGTCCAAGTCTCAAGTCAAGTCCCAAGTCTTTGCCCCCAAGTCTAGAGTCTTTGGTTACGAGTTGTGAGTCCCCATCTATTTAATGGGGAAAGTGGGTTTAAAACTGAATAAAATTGGACTTGTCATAAAAGGCTCCAAGTCTTGAGTCGAGTCTTTCGAGTCTTTTACAATTGCTGTGTCAAGTCCGAGTCAAGTCATTGACGCGACTTGAGTCTGACTTAAGTCCAAGTCAATAGACTTAAGGCTGGTACCATGGAATATGGTGATGGCCTCTATCAGAAGAGCTTTAAAGAAGGTTAGACAAATCTGTGGAGGAGAGACATACCACCAGGTATTAGCCATGGCATTGATGTAGAACCTCCATATCCAGTAGCAGTACATCTTTGTGCTACCTGCAGGGGAGAACTACTGCCTTTATGCACTGCTTGTGGGCTTCCCAAAGGCATCCAGCTGGCCACCGTGAGAAATGGAATACTAGGCTTTATTGACCTTTAATCTGATCTAGCACAGTTCTTATGTTCTTACTATGCCAGCTCTATTCATTTGTTCTGAAAACTGTGGATGCTGCACTTTTTCTACAGCACCTACAGAAGTTCACCAGAAAGCCCTGCCCAGTACCAATGCATTTGTAAACTGTTGTCCCTGTCCGCCTATCAGCCCCCAGGTTCTCAGCCTGAGAACCAGGTTCTCAGCCCCCAGGTTCTCCATGTTTACAGCATTTGTCTGCTGTACATAACGTACTCAGGGAAATATCCTTTCCCATGACTGAAAATGCTGGGCACCCAACTTCGGACTCATTTGTGCCCATTCTGCTCAGCCAAGACAATTGTTGAATTGAACAGAAGGCATCCTGTTCACCCTATTTTCCCATTCATCAAAATGAATACACTCCCCTATTGTGCAATGATCAATGGTATCATGAATTGGAACCTTCAGAAAATGTTTTTCCTTTCAGTTCTCAATGTATTACCTCCACAAATGCCATCACATATTCATAAAAACTATTGTTTGTCTGAATCTACTCAAATAGCTGGTTTACATGTGAATAGTTTTTCCCAACTACTGGGGAAACACACTGGATCACATGCTACTTTTTCCATGTTGTACAGCAGAGGTTCTCAACCTGTGGTATGCGTACCCCTAGCGGTACGCGGGCCACAGGTTGGGGGTATGTGAGATGCTATTTCGCGTACCCCCGCGTACCCCGAAGGGTGATTTTTTTTGGCCTGAGGTGCGGCCACGCGGGTCCTCTGGCTCATGCCGCAAGCCGGAGAGAGAGGCTACAGCCTTGCCACACCGCAACCCAAAATCGTCCCTGGTAGCTCTCCCTTACCTTAGCTTGCAGCAGCCGCCATGTTGGATCTCCTGAAGTCTCGTGAGATTCAAGATCGCGGCGTGAGATTTGGGAGCCGCGATCTTGGGTCTCACGAGACTTGGCGGCAATTCAACATGGCGGCTGCAAGCTAAGGTAACGGAGAACTACCGAGGACAATTTCAGGTTGCGGCGCGGCCGAGGGGTATTCCGGCTTGCAGCGCGAGCTGGAGGACCCACTTGGAAGCACCGCATGGCTGAAAAAAGGTAAGGGACAACAACGGGGGACGATTTTGGCCATGCGGCGCTTCCGAGTGGGCGGGGAAGTTTCAGCCTCCGCAGGCTTGGTTGTTCCCTTATCCTGGGGTAAGCCCATCGGCCTGGTAGGTCAACTCGGATATTGCTGGCACAAGTCCACGTGGACCCATGAAGGCAGATCAAGACTGGGAAAGGGGGTTGGATTTGGCAGATGCCACTGCTGCCGAACCTGCCCCCTTCCCAGATCTGCCCACATCTCTGCCTCTATTGTCTCCCCATTCTACCCACCCCACCGCCTTCCACCTACCCCCCCTTCCTCCCACTCCCTATGTGTACCTACTGAGGCTGGCGGGTGTCCAGAGGCCACTGGTGTGTGAAGCCTGCTGCTCCCCGCTTGTGGCAGCAGTCAGCCCATACACTCTGGCATGTCACCTTTTATGACAGGTGGAAAGCTCCATATGCTGCCGGAAAACTTCTCCCATCGGTGTACAGTGCCAACAGGATTGGGCTGTTAGTCTTACTTAGGTGTACCTGCTGACCACAATTTTTGGCAGGGTGTCTCTACCTTCAACATTTACATAACAGGAAGGTATTCAGCTTGTGAAAATGTATGCCAGGAATTGATTCATATGTTGAATTTTACCCCATCTTATAGCTGTTGAAGGTATATGAGCTCAGGGGAAAAAATACAATACTACACTGGCAATTTGATATTTTAGCAACTTCATATTACACACACATTGCCCAATCCTATGCATGCCCACTCAGAAGTAAGTCCCATTGTCTTCAGTGGAACTTACTCCCAGAAGTGTGTGCATAAGGATTGCAGCCCCCCTCTACACAAACCAAACCTCAGAAACCTCTTCTTGAAATTAATAAAAACCACAAACCAAATACACAGCCCTGCAGTGAACTAAAGTTAATTATAATTTACGGATCAACAGTTATCAGGGGTATCTATCACAATGTGAGATCAAATTTTACTCTTTCACTGTTTCTGTCTTTAGCTAGACAGTAAGACAGTTCCAACATGAACAAATCATTTATTTACTTTAAACAGCCTTAGAGTTTATGAGAAGGCAGCCAAGACCCCACCATTCTAGCCCTACAGGGAAGAAACTTAGAGTCCCTGAATTATCTGTCGGTTTGAGCTACAACACATCCGGAGGCAATGCAATAAAAAACAGTGGATTATGTCCCGTCAGCAGCCCCCTGGAAAAAAAGAAAAAGAAAAAAAAAAGCATAAACCACAGATTATGTCTGTTGGCTGTTTAGTTGATAAGCTTGGTAACAGACACAATTCTAATGAACATGAGGGACATCTTCCAAATGGGAGACTGCTTGACCGCATTTTGTCTGCGTGTGGCTGATTTCCTAGCACACTGCCAAACTAGTGGTAACATTCACTCTGAGGGCCTTTCCTTCACCGCTTCCCCTCTCTATTTGCTTGTCCAAAGCAGTCAGTATTTTACCGAACCTGCATGAGTCAGCATTGACTGAAGTGAGAATAAAAATGCAGTCACTACAACTTTCCTCTGTAACATATTTCAGGGTAATCTCTTGGCGGATCTACGCAAACCACAAGCAAAATGGAAGGATGTTGCAGTAATTCTTGTCTCTGTGTAAGAACACCATACGATTATTATCCCAATCAATACTGAAATTTACTTTTTATGTTTGGCTCCTTTTCAGTGAAGGGTTTAGCTTTTTCCCCCTGCAGACTCCTTATTAACCCTAATGTTGATTACATTCCCAGGGCATCTACCAAGTTATATATAATTTGTCCAATTAAATGTACAGCTGACATGTTTTGTGTTATAGAGTTCAGTTCAAATCTCTCTCTCTCTCTCTCTCTCTCTCTCTCACACACACACACACACACACACACACACACACCTACCTACCGCTTCATGATGTGGACTCTAATGAGGACCTACCTAAAACACCCAATTTGGCTTTCGTTTCAGCCCAGATGAGCTTTGCTTGTTAAGACAGTTTTCACTTGTTAAGAAAAATAGCTTTATTAAGGTCATGGAACTCTGAGGGCTTAAGGCTAATCAAGGATGAAGAGAGGCAAAAAAAAAAGCAGTAGTGCAACATATTTAAAATACTGTAACTTCACCTCTCTATTTGCGGAAAAGGGACGGAAATAAAATCCTGTTATCCAAAGAACTCCTGTCTGGGGTGGGTACACATGTTTGCTTATTGCAATGTTTCACTCAGTGTCACACAACTCTTTAACAAACCCAACCAGTCCCACCTTTATTTTGGAACTCAGAGAAGGTATTATGGGATATCCCATCCCTTCAGGACAGGTTAATCAATGCACAGGGAACCCATCGATGTGTCTGGTATCTGGAAATATGCAAGTGGTAATCAGTCTCACAGCATGCACACATCAGTGATTTGTTAATCTGAAGGGGTTTTAAAACCTAAATAAAAACGGATTACTGTGAATATCACATTCCTCTCTGATTTAATATCAAGCAGGTGGCATTCACACCATTTTGCAGTGCCCTTTGGACTTTTTTTCCCATACAGTTTTGGAAAGGTGATTGAGGATTAACAAAAACTGAAGTAAGGTTTCGAAACGAAAGGCTTCTTTCAACTAGCTGGGCATAATTATTCAGCTATCCTTAATTATTATCTAGTGTTTCACTTGTGAGCACAAGTTGCATGCAAGCAGCGCTGTGAAAGAGATATCCAGGCAGATACGTTGGAGAAATGAAAAATCCCAGTGTTCTCTTTCTGCATCCTTTAAACACATTATTTACACACAAGGAAAACATTCACTGTGGGCTTTGCAGTTACCAAGAATGTACAGCTGTTCAACTAATATAAAGGCAGTTAAACAGTACATCAAGGATGTGAATTTTTTTTAATCCATTTGCAATGTTTGAACAATCCTTTTAAGTTAGAAGAAAAACATAAAACCAGATGAAAGTCAGGAGAAGTAGCTGCAATGGTCCATTCTGTCCTCACTGCTCACATCATTCCCATAAAGGTCGCTGAAACTGTTGTCCCTTAGAGGCAGTAACTAATGGGCTAGGAACAGCTCCAAGTTGACTCTTGACGAAATGCCACCAGCTTGCATGCTATCTTGCAACATATACTTACAGCCCAATCTTGTGTACGATACGGCGGCCGGTCTAAAGGGCCGGCCACCGTATCCTATCCAGGGGCACCTCAAAGGAAGGGGACGATTGTCCCCTTCTAAGGGTGTAAGTGGCTGGAGGCCCAATAGGCCTCCTCGAATGGGCCTCCTCCAGAGCTCGCATACATTTGAGCCCTCTGTGTAAGGCTGTGCCGGGTCTGGAGAGGGCTTTGAATATTGACATATCTCGCCGCCGATATCCCCACCCTCTCCAGGCCTGCCACAGCCTATGGCCACCCTCCCTCACCACCTGGTCCGCCCTCCCAAAGTACTTCTTTGCCCCAGCCGGTGTAGGCCTTACCTGCTCCAGTGGGCACAGGCACAGGTAGGAGCCAGGGTAAGGGCCGCCGGCTGCTGTACCGGCGGTCTTTACTCACCGGCTGCTGTGAAAGTGCTTTACGACACTTTCACGGCATCCACGCCATCTTTAAAAGGCAGAATATATGTACAGGTCACAATCTTTTTTCCTCGATAGAAATCAAAAGTTAGCCATCAAGGCCAGCCTAAGCCCTCTCGGAACCTGAGTCAGCATCTTCTGTTTTGAACCCAGGAAGTGAGAGGATGTACAGCAACAGTGGGTGTGTGGGGGGGGGCACATTCACCAACATGCCACCTGCAGAAACTGCCTCAGCCTGCCTCATGGGTGGGCCGACCTTGCCACTACAGTGCAGTGGGGATGGGGAAGCTGCTCTTGTTAAATATGTACAGGGTGTCTCAAAAAAAGTGTACACATTTTAGTGAGCTCTAATTCTTACATACATCATGGACAAAAACTTGCAACACTTAAACGTTTAAGATAAGCAATTGAAGAGACGTACAGAACCATCCCAGCATACATGTCGGTGATGTCTGCAGCTCCCTTAATCAATGATGTCAGCAGTGTACAGACGCCAATGGGAAACATTTTAAGCACTTGGTCTAATAATACATTAATTAACTAATTACCATATATACTGTACACCATATGCAGTATATGTGTGAATTATAGCATAATAAATTTGACACTATAAAGTGTGTGCATATTTTCTTGAGATGCCCTATATTTTATTGTGTAGATTTATATTCTGCTTTGCCACCATGTACAAAGCAACTAACAAAATATAGTAAAATGTTTAACTGCAACTTTAAAAACAACAACATAAAACCAGAAATAACACTTCCATGTACACCATAATGCCTTATTACGATCTTCAGGTCTAAGTTGAAATTACATTAGCAACATTGTTGAGATATAGGAGAGCAAGGATAGTGTAGCGGTTCTGGCGTTGGACTTAAACCTGGATGATCCAGGTTCGAATCCCTGGTGAGCCACGATGCTCCTGGGTGACCTTGGCATAGTCACTATCTCTCAGCCTATCCTACGTCACAGGGTTGTTGTGAGAATAAAAGGAGGGAAGGAACCGTGTACACAACCCTGAACTCCATGAAGTGTGGTATGAAAATATGGGGGGGGATCTCCCCTCAGTCCAGCACAGCAAACCAGCACCCTCAGTCCAGCACTATTTAAGAGTTGAATAATTTACATGCATATAAGGATCTGGAACAATGGAAACGTTAAAATACCTCTATCCTGTAGTAGTATTATTTATTTATTTAAAGAATTTATATCCCGCCTTTCTCCCAGCGAGGGCACTCAAGGCAAAACATTAAAATACATTAAAAACAAGTAATTAAAAACAATTAAAACAACAACTAAAAACAAACAACCCCAGTGGGTCAACCTATATTTACTTTGTTAAAAGCTATTTATTAAGAAGCCATTTGTTAAAAAGCCAGCCCACCATGTCAGACATCGAATGCTACCCTAAATAAAAATGTCTTAAGGCCCCGCCGAAAGGTCTCTAAAGAGGGAGCCGTTCTTAATTCCAGGGGGAAGGAATTCCATAATTGGGGCGCCACAGCCGAGAAGGCCCTATTCCGCGCCGCCATCCCCCTCACCTCTGTCAATGGCGGCACGGTTAACAGGCCCCCCCCTGATGACCTCAGAGTACGAGTTGGATTATAAGGAAGGAGGCGGTCCCTCAAATACCCTGGACCCGAGCCGTTAAGGGCTTTAAAAGTCAAAACTAGCACTTTGAATTGTGCCCGAAAACGAACCGGCAGCCAGTGTAGCTGCCGGAGCAACAGTCCGACTGAGTTGAACCGACAGGACCCAGCAACCACCCAGCACTTTGTGTATATAAGTTCACCACAAAGGACTGAAAACATTGTGTTCCTTTACCATGGCTGACCATGTAAATCTTGTACAGATTCCAAAAATAAGTTCATCAGAAGCAGAAATATGTTGGATCAGTAATAATTTCTAGGTACACAGCATTCTCCTTTTTGGTTTTTCCATGCAAATCTTCTGCCTGCTAAAACTGTGAATCTGGTTGTAATTCTGATACTATTTATTTGCTTATTAATATAGCACCATCAACGTACATGGCACTTTAGGAACAATGAGCATGTCCCCAAACGCCTACACCAGCACTGTTGTTAAACTAACAAAACGGTAAGAGAATTCACATGGGTTTATGAATAGAACACTGACTTCAAAACTAAAAAAGAACATTCCGCATTATGGCTAAAGCGTTTTAAGGTTAACTTTCTACAAAACACTAAAATAGTCCTGGAACTTGAGGCATACACAAGGATATCCTGCTAGGGATGGGGTTTGACAATATAGATAGTCAAATAAAGCACAGCCTAAACAAAAAGAAAAAAAATTAAATTGCTCCCTTGTTCTAGCTCTATATCCAGTGAAAGATAGGAAATTAACAACAGTGGCATGGAAGTTCTTGCCAAGAGTGAGCTCTGAAACAAAAGGGTCTCTGTTGTGTACAAAGGTCTCACATGCATACCTTTAGCTTTATCCTAAAGTTTCTATAACTTTTCATAGAGTTCATTGGTTCTTTCCTCAAGATGAGCTACTTCTACACTTCTTTTCTTGATAACCACTTGCAGGGAAAGAAAAACTAGGTAACCATATTCTCCTTTAAAAATCACACTGCAGAGGCAAGAAAAAGCTTTAGCAGCTTTCCCCCCCCCCCATGTAAGAGACCTCAGTGGCCCCCATTCCTGCTTCTCCTGCCACAAACAGCACAGCATAACTGGGCATGGCAGTCCTGCCCAGGAGCACTTATAAGGAGGGCTAATGGCTGTTGCAGTGTTTGGCATAGGGTTAGGTCACAAAGGCCCTGTTCAGACATGACAAAAGGTATGGGTTGGCTGACAATTCTGTTCCCTCCCTTCTGCAGAAGCACTTGCACTTTAGGCCAGTGTTTCTTAAACTTTTTTGACCTCCCTTGACCATTGGTGACCCTTGGCCAAGGTTCCCCATTATATTATGTTGATGCCTGCCAATTGGCATTGCACTGTATTGCAAGAAGTTTCCGTGGCACTCCGCGGCTCCCTGGCTGGTACAGGGGAGCCGCACCTCCCAGTTGGGGAACCAATGCTTTAGGCCCTGGGGCTGGCCAGGACCAAGGCAGAACAGAGCCAGCCACTTGCCATTTTCTCCCTACTACAAATTACCTGCAGCAGATGTGTGTGTGCGTGTGCGCAGACAAGCGACGACACAACATATGCATACTTGCTGTGGGTCCATGTGAGCACTACTGACATTTGGGGTGCATGCGTTGGGATAGATGGGGATATTCTATGCTGTTTTAGCACTGGAAGGGGTGTTCTTTCGTACTTCAAACATTGGGGTTTAGTTCTGGCACTGAGAAAGATTCAGGGGCTAAGCTTGGCACAAATTTTAGTTTTGCCTCAGTGCTTTTACCCTGCAATCCTTTATCAAAAAGTACCAGTGAGGATCCATACAAAGGGGCTTTTTAGTTGGAGATAATTTTGCTTCCTCTTTCATAATATGAGAACCTGGGGTCAGGTTCAACACTGACTAAAGGAAGTACTTCTTTGCACAGTACATAACAGCTAGAAGAAAAGCTTTTGTTAAGTAAACACTTACTGTGCCTTACAGTCTGATCCTGCGCATGCTTTACTCAGAGCCCACTGCATTCAGTGGAGCTTGCTCTCAGGTAAGTGTGCATTGGATTGCAGTCTCAGAGGAAAGGGATGAGAAGGAGGAGTTTGTGGTTGGGAACAGTTGGAAGCTGGAACACAAATTTCCCCTGCCCTTTTAAACAGAGATCTTTACTTATTTTATTTATTTTATTAGATGTGCATCCCACCACGTTCCCAAAGGACCCGAAGGAGCTAACAGCATAATTTAAAAAATTACAAAATCCAAGGTAAGAACAATAAAACATTGCCCAGTCCTATTTCAAGCACCCAACTTTAGGAACAGGCATGCCAACCTAGACGGTTGCTGGACTGGCACCTAGATAGGAGTATAGACTCACAACAGAGTGTTGAACCTCTGCTTTCCCACCTCTGCAGATGGGGATGCTGCAGTAGCCCTAAACCCGGCAGGCAGAGCCAAAACAGAGCAACTCCTCCTGTCTCGCTCACCCAAGTCTTGGTGATGATACATCAACCTGCAGCTAAGGTCTTAATATTGACCAATCTAACATTTAGCAGTAGCACCTTCAGTCCACAGGGCTGCTGCTACAGGATCACGATCCTATACCAGGATCCACCCAGTTAAGAGAGGAACCAGAAGGGGAAATGGCCATGACTTGGTGTCTCCTCATCCCCTGTAATTGTGTGTTCCTCTCTCTCTCTCTCTCTCCCCCCATTACTCTCAGGGTGATTATCATATCTCCCTTTCTTGAGGAGCGCATGCTGCCAATAAACCTTCCTCTCAGCCCCAAAAAGGAGAAAGAGAAGAGAAAAGTTAACAGAAAGAGAGGAAAGATCAGGAAACCACTACCCAGTCAAGCAAGCCCACCCACCCACCCCCATATCTCCCAAGCAATTCCTTCAGCAGCAAGACTCCATCTGGAATTGCCCTCCCAGTTGTGCTCCCACACAGCCTGAGCAGGCCTCCTCACAGCAAGGGGAAAGGTGCAAGGGATAAGAGGGATAACCTCCCCGCAGTACTCCACCAACTGTGCTCTCATCACTGCACTGGTGGAGAACTGGTGGGAGGGAACGACACCCCACACCATACACCACACCATCAAGAGCACACACCCCTCCCACCAAGGGCTGTATCCTCATAATTGGGACAGCATCCTTACCCTTGTGGCAACCATAAGAGGCAATCTGCCTGCAAGACAACCATGGGAAAAATACCACATGTAGGTCCAAATGTTAGGTATTGTGGCTCCATCCACATCTGGCTCCATCCACATCTGTTAGGGTGGATGGAGCCATATGTTGTCTCTGATGCTGATGCTGCTCTCTCACCCTGTAGCTTGAGGGAAGACAGAACAACCCTTGTAGATGGCAAGCTACTACAGGGGTATTTGCTACTGGAACACAACTCAAGGCTAAGACCCCTCTAGCTCTTGCCCTTCAGCTCATGCAAGCAAGTTTCACCTTAGGCCAACAGAGGCTCAAACGCCTGCAAGAGGAGGCAGGGCAACAAACTCAGGCAGGCCTAGATGTTCTTCCCCTCCCGCTCCATCAATTAGTAATTCTTACTTAATTTTCAACTGATTTCTCTGAGCTACTTTGAGAGAGCCCACTTGCATGCCCCTCAATCATTAGCATTTATATCATGCTTTTGAGGGTTCAAAGCACTTTGTATGTACTGTATTATCTTGTTGTAATTCTTATGTGCCCTGTAGGGTAGGCAAGTTTGATACCCATATTGCAGAGGTGCTAAAGCTGAGAGCAAACTTTTGCCTAAGGTCGCAATGGGCCTGGCAGAAGTGAGATTTGAATCTAGAGCTTCCTGATTTATAGGTCAGTTTCTAAACCATGATGCTACACCAGTTCCCAAAAAATCTGCCTTTATCATGAATCCTGAATAAAAAACAAAGCCCAGAGTACAGTTTTCCAAACCCTGTGGCAGAGAGTTTCACTCATCTAGCTTAAATACCTGCATCTGAGAAGTAGCCTTTAGCATATGAAAACATGCTACAAAAAAGTTAAGACTTTAAGGTGCCACCAAACTCTCATGAAAAATGTACAGTATTTCGTTTTTGTAGTAATGTTTCTTGGACAGGGAAATAGAACCGACACCTTACTGGCCAAAAACTATATTTTCTCCCCCCAAACAATTTTTTTTTTGGGGGGGGGAAATGTCTAGAGTGCGTTTGTTTGGGGGGGGGGACAGTTTGGTACATTTGAAGGTGTGTGTGTGTGTGTGTGTGTGTGTGTGTGTGTGTGAGTGAGTGAGTGTGTGAGAGAGAGATTAAGGTTTGGCTAGTAAGCCAAGCTAATATTTGTGGACACTAAAAAGAGAAGGAAAGGAGAGCTAGTTGCTAAAGTATCAGCTGTGGAAGTTTGCTGGGAACATTCCAAAACCCTGTATCTGCTTGGCAACAGCTCCTATGGAGATACTGTTGCACTTTTAACTGTAACAGAGCTTTCCCAGGCTAGGATATATGAAGAACAGCTTGCTCTATCCTGAAAGGGCCGTGAAGCATTGGAAAATACATACTATTTTCGAGCACTACAATAAACATTATTCACATAAATGGAGTAGATTCGACAACCATACAAACTGCTAAAAGATCTGCATTTTGACAACATAAATTACCGGTAGTTAAAGATAAAGGCTTTAACTAAGGCTTTTCCAACCACTTACCCAAAAGGAACTCCACTGAGATCAATGGGTCAACTCAGGATTAAGTGCTTTCCAGATTAGAGCCAATACTGGCATTTTTTGTGGTGCTGCAACTGAAGCACATATACTGCTGAGGTAACCGTACGTTCCAGTCCAAAAAACATATTAAACCATTCTGGTATAGACAAAGGGGCTCTCTTCCAACGGCTGCAAACGTATAGCTTCCATTTGCCTTCTGTATTAGTAACAGAGACCTGTGGTCCTGCTTCAAACATGCAAAAAAGACTTGAGTGAAGGTCATCTTTCTTCCAGAATATTTACCTTGCTCCATATGTGGCTAGTTTCTGTGGTCACCTTGCTTCATTGGACAGGAAAGGGATCTGTAAGAGTACTGCAGTCTGAGTAAGCAAAGTTAGCCTTGCTTCTTTGTTCCTGTCTCTCTCTCTTCCCCCCCTCACCCCATCAAGTGACCCTACGTTCGAGCAATGTAGCCTTGAGAAGCAGAGTTGGGAGCGAATGATTTGGGAAGCCCTGTCCCTCAAAACACCAGCACAAACCTAGAAGAATTCAGGCCGATGGCTCCACCCTTGCATGATCTGGTTGTTGTTCAGCAAGATGCACACAAAAAAAATGTGCAACTTACTGGGCACAAATACTGGATATCCCCAGGTCATGGGTTTGGTGTCTTATCACTTCCAAGTCACTCAGACATGTAACAACTGCCTAGCTGAATTCTCCCTCTGCCACTACATGCAGAGAGATAGATGCCCCCCATGAGGAGACATTCCAATTTATCTGCAGGTATTTAAACCGCTGAACCATAAGCTGTTGATCGAAAGGTCAGCAGTTCGAATCCGCGATGGGGTGAGCTCTCGTTGCTTGGTCAGCTCCTGCCAACCTAGCAGTTCCAAAACATGTTAATGTGAGTAGATAAATAGGTACCACTTGCAGGAAGGTAAACAGTGCTCCGTGTTCCAGCTGCATGCTACACGTTGCGGCAAGGAGAGTCATGCCGGCCACATGACCACGGAGGCGTCTTCGGACAACGCTGGCTCTTCGGCTTTGAAATGGGGATGAGCACCACACCCTAGAGTCGGACACGACTGGACTTAATTGTCAGGGGTCATCTTTACCTTTATTAAACTGAGGAGGCCAGGACATCCACCACATGTGCAAGCAATTTCCTACCTTTGAAGCTCTAGGGCCTATCCCTGGTATCTCTCTGTTATTTGTAGCCTTGTCCCTCAGAACTGATTTGGATGTTGCCTCTTTTATCACAATGCACCACAGCACAGTGCTGAGCTACTGTGGACTCAAATATATTTCTATAGCTGCTGCCTAACACACACTCACATACCTACCTTATATCACTTTGACAGAGTAAAGGTGCCTTAAGGGCCTTCATGTAAATGAGAAAGAAGGGCCTGTATAGTTTGTCAGGGAACACCACACATCACTACTGAAGAAAGTACTTGTCACATTAATTCACCACAAACAACTGATCTAAACACACTGTATTTTGATGATCACATTAATTGATCTTTTTCTGCACACTGTTAATTAGCAAGATAACAGCATGGTTACTTTAGGAGCATTAGAAGAATTTTGCTTATGTGGAGATACTTTTGGAGAAAAACAGAGGAGGATTTAGCAAAAAAAGAGAGAAAATTTACCACAGTTGGATGAATTTTTAATACTTTAATTAATACTCTAATTGTATTTTAGGTCTTTTTAAAGGTCTAATTTGTTGTTAGAATTTGGATTGAAGTTACATAAAAATCATTAACATTTGCTGGGCTGCAGACAAACAAACAAAAGGGAAAGGATGACTCCTGAATCTTTTGAGGAATACCTATCTTATAAAAGTGGCAATAAAGAGATTTTTGATATGTCTCAAAGCAACGGCTGAACTGGCAAGTCAGGGCATCTGGTTAAACTAAAAAGTTTCATACTTTTCTCACACAGTGGGGCTAGGCAATTTTAAAATCTCATCGTGCATTGCTCTAAATCATTTGGATCCTAAAGAGTGAGTGCTTGAATGAACATTTGCAGCATGTGCAAGTTTCTCTCCCAAGCACTCATTCCCAGTTCGCTGCAATTTAATTCAGCGCCATTCTACTCAAGTCAAAAGGCCTAGATCTCACTGAATTGGTAGGTCTCTGACTGGGATATACTATTCCAGACTGTAAAAAGATGATGAGTTTCTCAGTAAAACAAAAACAAAACACTTCCTTGCATATAGGAAACTAGAATGTCAGAGAGAAGAACAAAGTTTGAAGTAGCACAGTAGGGCCCCGTATCTGCAGGGGATAGGTTCCAGCTATTACTGAAGTTACTTGAAAAGAGCAAGTGGAAAAGAGCAAACACTAACCCCCACAGCCCCCTGCACCCATTACCTGTGTTAGGTTGCTATCACTGGCGCCAAGCAAGCGCGTCTCCTTCACCAAAATGCTATAAGCCAGCTTACTGGCACAAACATCCCTTTACCCTGAGGAGACCACCAGCTGTGCCAGAGCAGTCCCAATTCTGGATAGGATGCAGCGGGCACCTTATGTGTGCCACCGCGTCCTGCTAGACAGGATTAGGCTGTAAATAATCTTTTTTAAAAACATTTAAACAAAATAAGGCATAACTCAAAGTTACAAACCCAGGAGCATTTGAAACACTGCAATAATAAATTTGGAGTTCAGAAACTCAATCCTGCAAGAAAAGAGGGTTAGGATAACAGAATGGGATGTCTGCTGTGGGATGACAGTCCTGCTCTGGCTGGCTTATAGCACAGGATGACTGCAGTCATTCAAATGTTCAGGCAAGCATGTGCTACAGTCCTCCACAGAACTCTGGAGAATGCCTGGGCCTCCCAAAGCCTCCCTGGAAAGTCTTCTTTCTGGCAATCTAGCTTTCCACCTAGGGTGAAACTCTAACATGGGTAAAACCAACCCCTCATTTGCATACTGAGGTGGTATGGCTGCATGAGGGGCTGTTCCACATTCAAGTCTGAATATTTCAATTTGCTTTGGTATATGGAGGTGAGACAACTTCATTCTCCATTAGTAGTTTGCGTCACAAGGGCTGGAGCAGGACGACATTTTGTTACCCTTGAGGATAGTCCTTCAACCATGTACCCAAGGCTCTCATTTATCCAGCCTTATTATCCAAATGGATTGGATGTGCCCAAGCCGTATGGTTTCTAAAGATGCTGCCATTTTTTTTAACCAGAAGCTCTGCACAGATGCCAGCTCCACACACAGTAATAGGACTTATAAGGCCAAGCACACTGAGAATTGGGTTTTCCAGCTGTAAAGAGACAACAAGCTCATCAAATGGGTATAAATTGGTGTAGCTCCCCTGAAGTCGGATATATTTACCACACAATCAGAAGCCCAAGCTTAGATGCCGTTTTACTGCAAGGCAAATGTTCTTGAAGCTGCAGGGATACCCTGCCAACGCTGCCTAGTGTGACCCATTTCTAAAATGATTGCAGCTTGAGTCAGAAACCTGTTAAGACCCAATTAACAAAAATGTTATGCATCACTGGTGCATGTTTCATCTGGAACTTTAATTCCACAGTTTTCCCAAGTAAATTCTCTTTTATTTTCTAGTCATTAGGTTGCTTCTTCCCTAGGGCACAAGAGGTAGCTTTTTTTTCTACTGTGTTTCAAAAGGGGTAGTTGGCCAAAAAAAAAAAGTCAAGGGGGAAAGGGAGAATATATTATATTACTTGTGACACCACAATGAAACACAAAATAAATAAGATCTTACTCTTTGGGACATATAGAATGGATGGCAAGCAGAGAGACTTATGGTACTAGCTCTCACAGAAGGGAGAACTCACTGAGGTTCCACTGGGAAGGATGACCTGCTGAAAACCAGAAAAGACCAAATTAGCACAGGGCGCGATTCTTTAGCCTGGCCGTTTTGACAATAGCTGGAGATGGGGAGGAGGGTTTTATTTGGCAAATGGGTACAGCCAGAGCTTATGCGGCAGTGAGTTTCTGGCTGCCTAAGTAGGTAGCCTGTTATTTATTGTTTATGGAAAAGTCAGTTTTAATTATTGTGAAGAGGCCAGATGCTCTGGCATCCAGTACCATAAACATTTAGGAGTTAAATAAATTAAAATGTACTACATTATATATGTGCATCACACTTCTAGTCTTCTGTTACAGCACAACAGCTATACATTTCAAAGGTGTACATTAGCACAATACTCTGAAGGTAGACTGCCTATAAAATACACATTAATTGGAGCAACATCTCAAAAAGTCTAACATGTATTTCTCATTGGGACCAGTGCAATCCATATTCTTTCTTATTTTGAGCAACACACTGTTAGATCATTCCAGTACATTTCAAAAAGTTTTCCACAGCCCCTTAAGTGTTTCCATATGACTCTGAATCCTACAGGTAACTTGAGTTACTGCCATTCCTTCAGCAAAAGTCAGTGTAAAATTTTCCACTATCTCAGCAGTACTCTATGTAAAGTCATTTAAGTGAAAAATGTGTATGTGATTTGTGTGTGTGTGTGTGTGTGTGTGTGTGTGTGTGTGTGTGTGTGTGTGTGTGTGTGTGTGTGTGTGTGTAGAATCGTCACAGGTGTTAGTGAATCCCACTAATTTTTCAACTTTCTTAATTAAATCATTTGTCTACTCACTTTCTGCAGTCTTCATATGTCAAAGATCTACTTTCCCTAACAAAAGACATTTTAAGATATGAATATCTACTCAATATATCAGCTACAAAAAGAGAACACCACATTATTTACCGGTAAAATGCTGGCGACGCTCTTAAAATAATTGGACTAATTATCTACACACGTAGCAGAGAATGTAAAACTTGGAATTTAGGTCCTGTACATGGCAAAAAAACCAGAACATAATAGCACTAAATTTTTATTAGCTAACAACTTTAAAAACAACAGTCATGAAGCACCTGAAAACTCTCTTAAGTCCCAATGGTTCCAAAATTAAGCATATTCTTAAATGGTTCCATTGAAATCTATGGGATTTACGGCACAATCCTCACAAAGAGAAGCACTGGCACAGCACATGCTGGAAAAAGTGCAGGAAAGCACTTTGGAACAGCACAGTAGTTGCCAAGGCCAACGTGAAGGAGAGCGCGGGTCAGAGGCGGTGAGGGTGGAAAGGAGTGGAGGGAAGGTGGGGAGGCGGTGCAATGAGGCAGGAGATGGGCAGCAATGGGGCGGATTGGGCCTGGAAGGGGGCAGGATTGCCAGCACAGGCGCACACCGCATCCTATCCCCCTCCCAGGCTCAATCCGCTGACATGGGGCAACGCGGACTTGCACCAGCTATCAAGCTCATGCAGGTCCAAGTTGCCCCATACCGGCTGCAGGGGCTTACCCTGCAGATACCTCCATCAGCTGTTATTCCCACACAGGGTGCAGCATAGCCTGCACTGGCCCCGTTGCATTGCTGCACAGGAAGTTGGGTAGGATTGGGCTGCTTGACGTATCTATGGAAGTAACTATGGCTGGGCTGAGTCCAACATTAATATGTAAGAAAAATTTAATCCAATGCTGTGCATGCCTGATGGTCACTGCATAGGTGGAACTGGAAATATGTATCAATCATTACAGATGATGAAGGGAAACCCATTGTTGTCATACTCTTTTTTTCAATTTTTTAAGCTAAACTTGATTAGTTAAAAAAAAGACTATTCAGTATGCCACTTGTCTTATGTTAGAGCTAGTACCGTATTTTTTTTTTAAAAAAAACCTGAAAGTACCTGTCATAATCTTTAGCATCAACTCTGGTTGATGGATCTCGTCTCCACTATTCCTCTAAGACTCATGAAACAGAATCCAAACTGCAGCATTTGCACAGAGTCCTTGTCTGTCAGCGCAATCCTAACCAACTTTCCAGTGCCAGTGCAGCCACAAGGTGAGGGAACAAATGCTCACCTTAGAGTTTAGTCCCCTCCTGAAAATTAAATATCTAAGGGAGCTTTCTAAAGATGATTAGGTTAATGCACTGTTGGAGTCAACAGCGCCTCACATCCATCATTCCTTTCAACATTTTTTTAAAAAATCACAGTCAGCTAGCATTCTGTAAATCATATGCCTGGTGTTCTAATTACTTTAAATACAGTAGATGCACTGTAATGCCTTAAGGGTCCAACAAAGACCAGAGCTGCATTATACTGGTTACTTCATGAGTCTTCTGTCATAGGTTTACAGAGCAGAGAAGCGGCATTACAGAAGTGTAGCAGGGAGTACTCAGTGGTATCAGATCAGAACAAAGCAGTCTGTCTTTTTGGAACTAATTTAGGACTGATTGGCAGTGCAATCTTAACCAACTTTCCAGCACTGGTGCAGCCACAATGTAGCCCCGAGATAAGGGAGCAAATGTTCCCTCACCTTGAAGAGGCTTCCATGACTGCCCCCGCACTGCAAAATGCAGTGTGCGTCCTGTTTACATGGCTACACTGGTGCTGGAAAGTTGGTTAGGATTGCGCTGTATATCTCAAACGAACTAAAATAACACTCTTGACAGTGGTTTTTAACCATTATTGTTTTACTGGATAACTTGTTTTATACGTCTCTAAGAAGTCAGATTAAAAATAAACCTTTTTTATGTTAGCAGTTCCACCAGTATCACTGCAAAACTCTTAGTATTCACATTCATTCAAAAAAAAAAGTCACACTTTGTACAGGTTTGGGGAAAAAAGGATTCATTTTTACAAGTCTTCTGTTTAGGAATTATTCTCAGCAAGAACATAAAACAGTCTTTCCCACATTAGCAAATTGCCTGCTAAATAACTATGATGCTCTCATCTATCTTTTTTTTTTTTACTCATGCAAATACTCCCCAAACAGTTTTAATTTTCTTATTTCTCTGATCTGTGTTCTTGCATTCCAGATGGACCATCAGTTTAATGCTACTGCCAGCAACAGTTTGTGTATTATTGTTTAAAACAAAGATGATGGATTAAATATCATATGCAATGTGAGGAAAGAGGTTAAGAAAAACACTCTTCAACTGAAAGGCATGGGTAAGCAAGTCTGAGATATCTTTATTTTTAAAAGCTGACAATTATGAACAAAGAGGAAAAGTGTACTTCTTGTTTTCCAGGGACAAAGTATTTCTCTCTCCAAAATGAGAATCTGCGCAGCACTCATGAGCTAAAACTTGTGCTGAGCCAGTCTTCCTCTTCAAATTATACAGACTAACCAACAATTATGTCATTTCATTCAAACATTCATTCGCACGTCATGTGCCCAGATTAAACAGTAACACTTTTGTTTTAAACATTCCGCTGAAATTAGTAAAGTAGCATTTCCGTCACCTATATTTAAGCACTTGGCGAAGCACTGAAAGTTGCCTCATTTGAACTCAGACAAGTTCAAGCAAGAATTTGAAGCATCCATTTAAAATATCAAGCTAACAGATATCTAATGTTTCTGATTTTTTTAAAAACACTGTGTATCTGATGCCAGTTTTGGGCAGACAGTTTATGAAACTGTTTATCAGCAGGGCTATCTGTATGCAGAGATCAAGAAGCAATTATTTGTTCACATTAGAGAACATTGGTAACAGAAAGAATAGGTTTTCTTGGTCAATTTGGGAATGAAATAAACCCAACAAAAAAGAGTCAGTCAAAAAAGAGTCAACCAAAGTGCCCTATTTTCTACGTTTAAATGTACAGCCATTAACTCTTCAGTTGTCATTGTTTCAAAAAAAGTAAACAGAATAGCAAGTACCCGGTAATCCCAAAAGCTAAAAGCACACAAGTTTCTCCCAGTTATCGATGAAAAAGGAAGTGGATGTTCCACGCATGCCCCACATGAAAGGAGATCTTTCCTTCCCAGTAAGAAAGTATGGGAAACATTCCATTCTTGGGTCTGGGGCATTATCCTTTCTTCTTATCCCACTATACAAAGCCTTGGAAGAAGATCCCTAAACTTTTCAGAACACATATCCAAGACAGAAAAGTCAGATGTGCTGTAGAATGCCGCCTAGAATTTTGCTAGCAAAATCTTTTGCCATTATTATTTGGACAACGCATGAAAACACAAGAAAAGCCCTCCTGGATCAGGCCAAAGGCCCACCTGACATGCTTGTTTCCTGAGTGCAACAATTGTTGTTGTTTTTTTAATGGCAGAGCATTTTTATCAGCTGAGCCCCCCACTGTAGTTTGACGGTGTACCATCTTTTTCTTCCCACCTAAGTTTTGTGAGAACTAGGCCTGCCTCTGGCCTAGTAGCAATAGCATCTGTGGTCTTTATAAGTGAGGCTAATCTTATACTATCAAATTCTAGCTCAGACTGAATGGACAAATATGGTCCATTTTTCCTGTACTCTGATTGATTGTTTTGTTTTGATCACCAAGGGCAGGAAAAAGCAACACCACCTGTTCAGGCTTTCTTACAGGTTAAAGTATTCAGACAGGTTAAAACATGAATGGGAGCATACTGGCGGGACCCACCCCTGGTAGCTATATACTCTGTTGTTCCACCCTTGCTCTCCGTGGGAACATGTTTGTATGCATAGGCAAACCCAGATACCCAGCATTTCAAATCCTGGGGAGATTCTCTCCCTGAATATAACGTCTACCTCTGTAGACAAATGCTGTACTGTGAAGAGTCGATTGGGGGGGGGGGTGGAGCTACCAAGCATGTAGACCCTGGGGGTGGGGCTTGCTGGTCTGTAACTGTGGACATTGTCCATGTTTGAAGAAGGGCTTTATTCACATTTGAAAAGCACTTCTGATTTTTAAAGTTAGTAACTTGTATCAGTTTGGAACCGACAGAACTAGTATGACAGGAAAGTAGCCTGCACAGTTTGTTTTAGTACACCATTGCCTTCTCTTTGGAACTTGTCATACTCATTACCAATAGTCCATCAAGTGCAATTCTAATAGCACATTTTTTTAAAAGTAATACTACATAAGGAGCAATGGAAGGAATGAAAGTGAAACATCAACAAATAGCAAATGAGTCAGTTATTACCGTATTGTCCCGAGTATAAGACGCATCTGATTATAAGACGCACCCTTAAAGTTTGGTGCTATTAAAAATTTTTAATTAAATCACTGGCATTAAATTGCAACAGCCTGATTATAAAATGCACCCCTAGTTTAAAAACTTAAATTAGGAGAAAAAAGTGAGTCTTATACTCAGACCAATACGGTATAATGATATTGAAGTGATGTCTATGTACATATTTTACGCATCTTGCTTTTTTTTTTTCCTTTGCACCTTAAGTAAAAATAAAGAGAACCCCTCTGGTCATCTGGAAGTAGTTGTCATTCATAATTAATTCTTAAGAACAGGAACCTCTGAATTTACAAGCAGCATATCCAATAAGCAAAGAATAAGCAAAGAATAAGCAATAAGCAAAGAATGTCTTTGTGATAATATGATGCATCTTGCAAGTGCAGTGTTCATGGTCAGACAAAATCATGAACAAAAATAGCAGGCACAAAATATACCTTGCTCCAAATTTCTAGACTTGGGAAATGTGTATTTGTGGTTAGTAAGGAGATGTAAGCATGTACATACACAAAATATCTTTTGGCCCAATCCCATCCAACCGGTGTGCCAGCGGAACATGAGTTCCACAGGCGCGCACAGTCACAAAAGCACAGTAAAGTGCTTTGCAACAATGCAGGGCCTTCCTGTGTTGGCGGGAAGGCTGAAGTCTTCCCACTGGCTCTGGTGGCTCCAGGAACACCCACCGGAGCAGGTAAGTCTGGCATGGGGCGGGGAGGGGCAGAATGGGACAAGGGGAGGTCGGCGACAGGGGCAGGAGGTGGGTGGATAGGACTTGGGAGGGGGCAGGATGGGAAGCATCAGCACATGCTGTATCCTATCCCCCTTCTCAGGTCTGATTTGCCATGTAAAAGCGGCTTTTAAAATGTCATATGACTACAAAGATTGAGAAAAACTCTATAAATATAATGAAGTTCTATTTTGTTTTGAGCGTGTCAGGCTAACACATGAAAGACTCATTGGACTATCTGATATTGAATCTTGCTAAATAGATGACATTCTGGTTTGGGACAAGATATAGCATGCATCCCAGCAGATATCCCATGGAACACCAGGTTTAGTGATATGTAATGTGAAATTAAGCAAATGACTTGGAAGGAACACAGGACATTATACTGCTTTATCTTCTCAGGAGACAAAGTGGTAATACTATTGCTTTGTGACTTGTCTTGCTTTAATTCCTTCTGTCCATATTATATTAGTGTGGAAAACGTGATCTTTGCATACACCCATGTATTTGTGGTGGTTCTTGTTTATGTACACTGTCTCTAGAATGTTGTCAAGGCTGGTTTTATTCCCCCTAGCTTGTAATAGGAACATTCTGTTCTATAGTTTATTCTTTTGTTGTTGGTCTGTTCTTATACCTTCTCAGTCTGTTTCTACATAGCCACATGTGGAAAAATACTCAAGTTACAGAAAAATGTCAACCATATGTACTGTACAAGAAGATTAGTAACAATAAGACTGAATTAATTGTGGTTTTGGCAGTCAAGGCAGCGTAAGGGTGGCCCCAGACCCTAGACTAGCAGCACAGGCCTATGTACATTTACCTGGAAGTAAGCCCCATTGAACTCAGTGAGACTTACTTCTGAGTAGACAAGTATAGGCTTGTGCTGTGAATTCTATGTGTCACCCAGGACCCAGGTGTAAGTGTGGTTGAACTGATAATGTGATCATAATGCTACCCAACATTTAAGTAATTGGAAAGTTTCCAAAGAAGTCCAACACAGACAGTTCATGTTGAACTTCAAAACAGGGAACTTCTCAAAAATGAGGGAACTAAGGAAGCTGAAAGGGAAAGTCAAGAAGGTCAACTCTCTCCAGACTGTATGCAGTTTATTTAAAACCACAATAAGAGAAACTCCACTAGAATGCGAACCACTAAGTAGGAAAGATACCACCTGGTTCAGGAGGATGCCAGCATGGCTCATGAGTGAAGTCAAGGAAGCTGTAAAAGACACCTGGCGCCATTGCTCCACCGGCGGAAAGTTGCACAGGATTGCACTGGGATCCCATCCCATCCAGGCTAGTGAAGAAACAGGTCTACCTTCTCATCTGCTGCAAGAACTATGTTCCAACGGCTTCAAGCATTATAGCAAGTACAGCCACCTGAATGCATAAGTGTTTCATGCTTCCAGGAATTGCATTGCTGCAGTCATGTCTGAAGAGCAGAGATTTGTAAGCTCCAAATGCACATCTAGTTTGAGAATCTTAGCAGCACAATGTTCTTTTGGGGGCAACATAGCAGCAGTGCTACAATTGGAAGCGTGATGAGGCACTTGTGCATCCCAGGGTCGATCTTGCCACAATTCCCAAAACTACTCTGAGCAAGAATACGAGGAGGCTTTCTTCAGTCTATCAGCCCAAAACCTCTACCAAAAAGAGAATTGTGAGGAGCAACTGTCAAAGAATCTGATTATTGGGGGTTGCAAGAACAGGTGCTTTGTGATTTAGAGACTTAACCGACAAATGAGAGCTGGTAGACATTATGGGTGGATGACAGGGATCGCTTCTTAAATACATCAGATTTACAGTGAACCACCATTCCTAAGACATTTGTAACTCCAGGTATTATGCGCCACTGTAAACACTTACAAGCAGAGCGCTCTAAACTCAAATGAGGTAATAAAAATATTTTTGCGTAGAGATATTTTTATGCATAATCAAGTCTAAAGCAAAAAAAAAAAACCTGGCAATGCTTCTGATAAAGCACTGTGAGTCAGGATATTGCAGTTGGTCCTTGACGTTTATAAATTTGAGTGAATGTTTTAGAACACCCTTAAATATCAAAAAGAGCTATTTCAGGTATACTAATTACTTAAATTAACAAATGCCATGCTACCCAAGCCAAATAAAAATGAAGAATGCTCTGAAACGACAACTTCTTTGATTAATGTGATCATAAGCTGCATTCCTTTACAGTTGCTCCTAATGAAGGACAAACAAAAATTTCTGCCTGCTAAACTCTTTAGAGCTTCGCTTAACTTTGTAGTGCTTTCTACTGAAGAGTACAGAATTCATTCTGCTGATTAACAATACCTACTCCTATTTACCATTAATTAATTATCAACCCTAGTGGCAAGGTGACAGTGCTTTGCACTGCCACCCAGACGAACCATTCTGGGTATTTAGGACTGCTCATGGAGCACTAGCTAGATAAAGACTGGATTTGAACTCAAGATTACATGAATTTGAAACAGATTAAAAGCAAGAAAACACCAAACACATAATTTTTCAGACTGCTACAGTAATTAAGCCATCGCATCACTTTCTGATGTGATGGTATAATAGAGCAAACAGCATTAGACTTGGACTAAGGAGACCGGAGTTCAGATTTCAAATCATGCATAAAATTGACTGGGCGTCCTTTGGCACGTCCCTATCTCTCAGCCTAACCTGTCTCACAGGGTTGCTGTGAGGATAAACTTAAGGAACACTATGGATGCTACCCCAGGTGGTATGGAGGAAAGGTGGGACACAAATGTGATAGATAAATAAATGCACTTTCTTAATTTCATGCAAAGTACTTTCAAAAGAGATGAGTGTACACTTGTTGTTAAGACCAGCAGCATTTTAGCAGATTCAGAAGTATCTTCCCACTGTTGCTTGTGTTTCTTCAAAGGAGCTTTCTCAGCTTTCATCCCTTCATTAAATCCCACCAGTGCAGCCTCCACCATATCCCTGTCAGCAGCAGGGAACCAGGTTGGCCAGGAGAGGTAAGTAAAGAAAAAAATTACTTACTTCTCTGGCCACTGCCTGGCCCACCATGGGCCTATTCAGATTTACGCCAGCTCTTTTGCTGTTGTAGATCTGTTAGGCCGAAGGGGGCATGTTAGGCCTGGGATGGCAGACGTCTCTGCTGCCAAGATCTGCCCCAATCCTGCCCCCAATCCACTCCCACCCTGGCCCAATCCTACCCCAATCTGCCCCCACTGCCACGATGACCACAGCGATGTCTGGTCTACCCGGCACCACTGCCGATGCATAGCCTTCTGGCCTCTGCACTGGCAGCAGCTCTCCACAGTACAGCAGAGAGTATGAAGTATGCTGGCAGACCTCATGATCCACCAGCATACTGCGTGAATAGGATCGGGCCCTTATATCCAACCTTTCTATTTGGACAATAAAATAATCAAGCCCCCTAACAATCAGTATTTAAAAACACCTTAGTATCTAACCAGATGTAAGTTCAAGTGCTGAACATAAGATAGACCATTTCCAAAACAAATCTCAGATGATTAGATATCTGATGATTTATCCGCTACTGTGCCTTACAAGCACCCGGGATATATGTGCATTGCTCACACTAACAGTACCTAGACACATACAGTAATTTCCCCTGACGGCTTCAAAAGGATGGAAAAACAGCATGGATGAACATTTTTCTGTTAAAGATTTCTACTTCAGTGGAATCATTGTCTCATAATCATAATGTAGTCCTGTGCTCAGCCACTATGGACGTTGAAAACCAGGATTCAGTTCCAATTTAATTATATAGTCCTTTTTAGCAGTATGCCTCAGTGGCAGGATCATCCATTTTTGGACTACATATCAATTGCTTAATGACAGATATTGCAGTATGTAGTGAAATGTAAACAAGAGAATATTCAATACACACCGCATACACATCACATATAAGTTTCATCCATAGAGCTTTCAATTAAGTGCAATAGTAACAAGGCCAAAGCTTAGCCCTGGTCAGTTGCTTCATAATTTTTAATTTATTATAATCTTTGGTTTTCTATACTGACAGCCTAATCCTATGGGCACCTTCATTGATGTTATGAGCGTTCTGCCAGCCACCCCCAGAGGAGGTGAGTGGGCATGGGGAGTGGACTGTGAGCAGGGAGGGAGAGGATCGGGGACGAGAGGGCAAGGACTGGGGCAGGGATCAGGGCCTTCAGGAGGTGTATCAGGGAGGGCAGGGGGCGGTTATCAACAGCAACGGCACTGCCAAGTAGGTAAGTAAGTAGGTAAGTGAGAATTTCATTAACTCTTTGTCATGACATGGCCCCTGGCCGGCCCACAGGATACAGCAGAGGCTGCGTCAGCACTGCTGTGCCCCACAGGACGGGTGAGGATAGGATTGGGCTGTGACCCAACGTATGGTCAAAGTCAGAGTTAAAAGCAGAGAGCAACACAACTAATGTCACTCAGGCACTGTTCCACAGAAATCATTGTATAGGTTCATACATAGATAGTAGCTAAGGGCCAACCTACACATTACACTAAATGTGTGTCAGTCAAGAGCATCTCCTGCTTCTGTACATTGCCATCTGGCTGTAGTCGAACATGCTCCTGCTTTGACAACATGGTCTGTCTGCTTCTCTGTTCTGTTTGTTCTATGACTGCAGAATTGTGTTGCTTGTGTGATTGCTCCACCATTCTCATAGAGACTTCTGCCCAGTCTACCCTCAGAGCTCCTCTCATTCCCAGTGGTTCCATCTTTTGTCACTTCCATCATATCACTTAATTGGTGGCTGTTGTTTTCCTATAGCTATGGTCTTCTTTATGCTGGGGGGGGGCACTTAATCCAGTCATTAATCCATGCATTAAAAAGGAGGATGGATCTTCCTTGGCAAGGGGGCAGAGAAGACAATGCATAGGGGCCAAAGCATCTCCAGGAGCTCCACAGTTGGGGATCTTCCCTCTCCAGCTTCCCTGTCCTGCTCACTCTAGTTGTCCACTGGACAACAGGGCATTGGCCTCCCCTTCAGAACACATGCATTCAATGTAATGTATAACTTGGCCCTATTCTTTCTCATCCAGAAACCAATGTCTAGGTAGGCTGATAAATTGTTCCACTGCAAAAGGATCTTCTATATGTGGAGTACAAAATCATTTCAAGTAATAAAGTTCTAACAAACTAATACAGGACCTAAACGTTTAAGCAATAGCATAGTCATCGCCGGACTGACACCGAATTAGTGTAATTGCATACATCTCTAGCTGTCAGCTTATCAAAACTGCATGCCATCATACATACCTAACTTTCCAGAAAAAGTATTCTACTTGTGTAGGCTTATAAACATAATTAGAGTCCGAAAACAACACATATTATGTAACCATCAAAATGTCCTGTGATATTTCAACATACTAAGGTTCCTGTCCTTAATCCATGCATTTTCTCATACCATCTATCAAATTAAACAAAAAGTGGAATAAACATGATTTGGCTTCCACTAGGTTCAGTGGTATTCAGGCCAGTTCACATGGTAAGAAGGGTTCTGAAAAGAAGCCTATCTAGGTCAATGGTTGCATAGAGGCTATAATCAGTTAGGAAAAGAATCAATACTTCATTAACATATGTGAGAGAGTGAAAAAGAGAGAGAGAGGGGAGCAGCAATCATTTTATTTAATGCTGAAGGCAACTATCTTACCCACACAGTAAAATCATTTTACTATCTTTAAAAAAATTAAACACAATGCCAATTTAATATTTATTAGGTTAAAAAAACACAGACAATAGTTTCATCATTTCGTAAGTGTATGGACAGATCTCATCATAGAATATATTTTAGAATCAGCGTCTCCAAGTGGGGCTTTGTAAGGCAGTGCTAGTTGATGGGGGAAGTGCAAGTGTAATCTAACTTCCAGGGGATGCTACTGCTACGGGAAGTACAAGCTTCATCCAACATGTACCCAATTAAATGTGTGGGGTTCAGGCTAGGAGGTATAGCCTTGATGTAAGAATTGAGAACATTTCTGCCTCCCCAATTATTTTATAGATTGATGGTGAAGATTTGTTTTGCTTCCTTGACATCTGTTCCTACCCCACCAGCCTTGGTTGGGACAAGACTGAACTCAGCATTTTTTGCCTTTGGTTCAGTTCACACATATATAACCATCAGAATTGGTGGTTACTTTTAACACATCTGCCAGGCACAGCTCCATATAGTAAGCCATTTGTGTGTAGCTCTCCACATGATCTGACACTTTTAACCATGCCATCATTGCAATCCTCGAGGGTCTGTGATGCGCAAATGGCATGGGGAGCCACTTCACACAAATGACTTACCCATGTTGTGGAGCTGTGCCACAAGAAGCCATTCAAACAGATGTCTGCATGTGTGAATTAGGCCTTTGTTTAGGCCTAATCCTATGAGTCACTGCAATGGAGTGCTAATCTTCAAGCCCGCTTGCCAGAATGCTGCAGTAGATGTGGAGCACAAGCTACTACTTATATACTATCTCCATAGGACAAGGCTGCCTGTTATATGTAGGAAGGCTCACACAGGATAGTTTTTTCCCCCCTTCTCTTGGAAAAGACTTTTTCTGATAACGTGAGTGTGTCTTGCTTTGAAAAAAGAACCTGCAGTAAACACTGAGACTGATTTCAGCAGATCTGACCGAACTCTGTAACTTCATCCTGGGCAATCATCCTGGGCAATCTATACACCACTGGGGGGGTGGGGAGGTTAGTTTCGTCCAAATCCTATGATCAGTTTGTCTTAATAATCACAGTAGTGTTTCTGAAGTCATGATGAAGTTCTGGAATTAGGTTCCTCAGGCTCTAAAATCACAAACTATAAATATCTGGAAACTGAAGACAGATCCAAATTCCACATTAACATTTTTAAGCTAATTGTACACTTTCCAATTTATACAATGGTACAATTTCCAATTGTACACTTCAAGACTATCATATTCAAATTTATATAAGTTTACAGGCAACTATGAATTAATCTTTTTTTTTGTCCCAGAGGCATGAAACTGCTTCATTTCTACAGTCCAGATCCTGTGATCCTTTATTTTTTGCGTAAGGAGATATGATAGGTGGGGTTCAGTCTTTGCAATTACCTCGGGAAGTCTGAAAACATTCAGAGAATCCAAAGTGGGCTGTAGTCCACAATTCTTTAAACATGTCACTTTAAGCAAGTGTTGGGAAAGGAGAAAATGACTCCATTGTACTACAATTTTAAAGGCTAAGGTTCAGTTCCTATAAGATATTCTCTCTTTAGAAGGCACAGATTTCAAACATGATTCATGGTGCAGCTACATTGCAAGATTGAAGTTAGACAGAATTACATTTCGTTTATGCAGCAAGAGAAATCTAAAATCCACTGGATTTTGATAGCTTCTACTATGCTATGCAAAGTGATAGCTTCTATTACGTTCTAGAAAGGTATATACCATACAGTATATATATTTTAAAACTAACAATTTTATGTGCTTTTACTTGCAGAAACAGATTTTTAACTACATTTTACTGCTAGTAAAAGCTTACTAACTAATCTCCTAAGGATAAAAAAAATAGCAACAATATGACTTCAGTTTTGTATTACAGCTGAAAAATTAACATAGTGGCCCATATTTTCCTGAACAATTTGGAAGCACATTTTCTCTATTGGGGTTCAGCTTCTTCAGCAATTCTTTGTTGCTTTGCCATCAACAATTTATGCAAATAAGATGTTAATTAGGGTAATTGTAACTTAAATTATGCTTGTGTAAACCTCTCCATTGGTAAGAATGTGTGGGAATCCAGACAACTGGTATTTAAAGCAGCTGTACTAACTGTTTGAAAAGTAAAGCATACCAAGATCACTTTAATGTCTTTACAATTTGTTTTTATGAGGTGATAACATTTTTCTTCAAATACCATCATTTTTGCTTTTTTATATCGCAAGTGACAGTCTGACATTTTACAACTGGCTTATTGAAAACAAGAACTGAGCACTGGACATTAACTACTGAATAGAGATTGAGATGCTAATGAGGTGAAAGAGGCTACAGAAAGTTTTGATAAATGCTGTACACACTCTTTACCACCAGTGAATATGAGTAAACAACTACCATCTACATCCCAGTTCAGTAAAATGTAATCCTTTCAATTAATCATATTAGCGGCATTTAATAGAATGCAAAATCTCCTTTCGGATGGCCATAAAGCCCAAGCATCACAGCAGTCCTGCGCTTTATGCTCAATGCTGCTACTTGCTTTCAGTTGAACTTGTACAAAGAGTTCCCAAAAATAATAGAGGGGAAAGGCAAGTACTATAAGCAACAACATCAGAGGATTTTCTTCTTGGCATCAATGCAATACTTCCTTGTTCATACAGCATATTCATGCCTACAAGCTATGAACCACAAATGATCAGTGCAAAAGATTCATGATTTATTAAAAAAAAATAATAATCAGTGCAGGGAAAAAAAAACCCACAGTGCAGTAGTGGCACCATTCAACTCATAACTGTCAGCTCATCCTTTTTCTTCTTCAGCTATATTGTTACTTTTACCATGGAGTTTTTCACCAAGTTCTAAAAATAGCTAACAGGAAAATTTAGTAGATTTTTCTAGTACAGTCATTTTTGGTAGATGCAATCTTGCAGTCTTTCCTCCAGTGTATATCCCAAGCATAGTATTTGGTTTATTAGCATTGTCCACCTTCAGAGTAGAGAATAGTCAACTTTGTTTTGGGCAAATGGGTTACATCCAGAGTAACGCTTCCATGAATGGAAGCTCACTCTGTGAACACAAGCTCCCTCCAGGAATGGAAGAAGAGCTACACTCATGCAAAGAGGCCTTGTGTGAATGGAAGGGGTCCTTTGCATGAGCGGAATGCTCCTTCTGTTCCTGGAGCTTCATCCACAGAGTGCACTTCTGTTCACAAAAGAATTACTCTGGATGCTACCCTACTATGTTGACTTTTCCTTCACTGCACTTTGATGTAGGCAGCTAGCATTCATAATGAAATAAGATTAATTACTACACATTAGCGCATTGGACTCAGGAAGTAAAACAGTTCAAGGATCATCACGTTTCTTCAACCAATGCAAAATACTACCCTGTTATTTCTTCCTAAAGTGTCAATCCTCAACATCCTTTTTGGTTTCAGCCAATTTTCAACTTGGCAGGACGTGTAAATCTGTACACTCGGAAACATTATAGGTTTGCTGGCTGTCAAAATTCTGTCTCGGCCAGTGCCTGAGTGGTGTCCCAGTAATTTCAATGATAAGAAATTCCTCATCCTAGTGTATATAGTATGTCCTAAAACAGCAGGTTAAGCCAAACAATGCAGTCTATTGAATTCTAAATATCTCCCATAATAATACAGATATCCAGCAAATAATTCTGGGTTCATAAATGCAACAGAAAAGTGCCAGCAGTTTTACAGATGGATTCAGATAACTGCATTAATAAAACCTATATTAACTGATGAGCAAAAAGGGAATGGCCAGTGGGACCAGAAATACAGTACTCCCCCCCCTATCCGCTGGAGATATGTTCCAGGACCCTCTGTGGATACTTGAAACCGTGGATAAGAGCGAACCCCCCTTTCATGGTTTCCTGAGGGCCCCCGCCCTGACTCCTCTGCGGGCAGGCGTGTGCGTGCGCCCAGCTCGTTTTTCTTTCAGCAAGCTTTGTTTCTTCCTTAAAACAAACAGAGAAGCAGCCTCCATTGCTGGCAAGTAGAACGAGACTAAGTCCTAGAGAGGCTCTGCAAGGTTTTTGTTAACCTTGCAGAGCCTCTCTAGGACTTAGTCTCATTCTACTTGCCTGCAATAAGCAGCAAGAGGCTGCTTCTCCTGTTTGTTTAAGGAAGAAACTAAGCTTACTGGGAAAAAAGTAAAAGCCTGGGGGGTCCCTGCAATCCGTGGATAACTGAAACCGTGGATAGTAAATCCATGGATATGGGGGCCCATCTGTAGTATTTTTTTTCCTTTCACTGACTCCATACCTTGTAAGCTTAAATTTGTACACACTTTCAAGCTGATTCACTGCTATCATATAGTCCAAAGGGACTGATTATTTAAACTGATATCTTTGCCCTTCAGCAGACTTCTTCTTTTTCTTTTTCTTTTTTTTGAAGCGGGGCAGAGTGCGTGCAGAAATTCTAACTCTTCAAAAAGAGAACAAGCAGAGAAATGTGTGCTGCAGTTCAGAAATAGCCATTTAGCCAAATTGCATACCTGTGCTGTGTCAGCTGTATAGTAGATTCATCTCATTCCACTGGTCTAATGGATGGCAATTGAATTTAATTAGCAAAACTACTTTGACTTAGTCTCATACTGTGCTGAATGTAATGAAATCTTCCTCTCTTTTTTTGTTCAACTAAAGAATGTCCTTAAACTGCATTCCACTGTTAGAATATTAAAAGCAATATACATTACATTTAAAAGACACGTTTCAACCTTTTTTTCACGAGCTTTAAAATTTACTGTATCACATAACAAAATAATTTTAGAAAATACTTTGCTAAATGTGGTATAGAGTCTAAACGTTAGGCCCCCAAAAGTTTAGATTCAATTACCACACTGCCTCAATTAATAGCACTTTTATAGTAGGAATAAAATGAAAATCCTTTTTGTGGATCAATACCTGAAATATAGCATTATGCTTCATCTTGAAAAGGAAGTGAGACTTAATAAATTGCCTTCACGTAGGGCTGTCAAAAGTGCTATATATGTGTTATGGGCGTGTGCTGACGTATGAAGGTATTTAATACTCACATTGACATAGGAGCATTCACACAGCCCTGTACATTAGGTATTATTATCCTCATAAGGTAAAAGGTAAAGGTATCCCCTGACAATTAAGTCCAGTCATGTCCAACTCTAGGGTGTGGTGCTCATCTCCATTTCAAAGCCAAAGAGCCAGCGTTGTCCGAAGACGCCTCCGTGGTCATGTGGCCGGCATGACTCTCCTTGCTGCAGCGCGTAGCATGCAGCTGGAACATGGAGCGCTGTTTACCTTCCCGAAAGCGGTACCTATTTATCTACTCGCATTGACATGCTTTGGAACTGCTAGGTTGGCAGGAGCTGCCAAGCAACGAGCATTCACCCCGTCGTGGGAATCGAACTGCCGACCTTTCGATCGACAGCTTATGGTTCAGCGGTTTAACCCGCTGCGCCACAGTATTGCAACTGGGGAGCTGAGGCGGAGAGTGGTGTGCCTAAGGACACCTAGTGAGTTCATGGCAGAGACAAGATTCACAGCTCGGTCTCTTAGCCACTATGCTACACCATCATGAGGCCAGCAAGCCTTTTGCAGGCTTGCCAAGTATCAACTGATAAAGCAGTTCAGCTGTCCATAAAGAATTGCATCATGAAGTAATTGTGAAGTAATTCTCATAGAGCTGGAAAGGCTCCAATGCAACACTCCAACAAGTCCAACTCTTTCAGGATATCTGTTCCCAAGAGCTGAATGTCCAACTTTTTCATTTCTTTGACAGTGTCAAATGAAGGGCTTCTATAACTTTACTCCATTGTTCAAATAGTCAGAACACTCCTCGTAATTTTTATCCCAAATCTAACATTCCTGGGGTTTCAAACCATCACTGTCCCTTATCCTTGATAGATAGCATGGACAAGTATTGCTGGAGGAGAAAAACCATGCAACTCCTATGCCACTTTCCCTCTTTTGTCAGCTATGCAGCTACAGAAAACACATCTGTCATCAAAAGTGTCCAAAATTCTTATGTTATCTAAATTCATAGAGCATTTCCTTCTATGTACATCTATGTAACCTACATAAGCAGCACTTCAGGTTTATATACACTTCTAAGTATCCAGATTTGATGCATGCCAAAAGTACTCTTCTATCCCTTTAAGACGCTTGGAAACCAAGACCTCCATCAACAGTAAATATGATCCCCCCCCCAGTTAAATAGATACATGGCAAGACCAGATTAAAAAGGAAGACTTGTACCAGCTGAAATCAGTAACCTGCACATGCTACTTGGTTTTCCTTTACATGATTTAAAAAAAAATGACCAAGAAAGGTTTGCAGCAGCAAACAATTCTATTCCTATATAACATGAGAAACATCAGATTCTCCTAACAAATGTGGGGAGAACGTTACTCCTAGACTTAACTTTTGATTGTCTGGGCACACGGAGGAAAGTGTCTATGATTAATTACTGGCGAGTCTCTCTATCTTTGACTTTGAACCATAACCTTTTTTCCACTCCAAACAATGACAATAGGGACCTACCATTCGCCATCTGTAGAGATGAAGGGGAAGAAAGCAACCTTACATTAATCAACCAATTAAGAACAGAGTCAAACAAAACACTAAAGCGTAATAAAAATAATAATATGCAAGAAGAAGAAAATATCAGCAATCCAAAACATATTTACTTGGAAGCAAACCCAATTAACACTAATAGAACTGCATAAACACTGTTAGGATCAGGTTGGGAGAATCCAATTTTTCAAAATACTGACCAAACCAACCTAAAGTCAACAATCCTTGGGACGCAACGAACGGCATGAACTGATGCAAGCAGCTTGTGCTAGATCGCTTTTTTCTGTGTATTGCAAACTGCTTTTGAAACTCCCCTCAACTATGGCATGGGGAAGCAGCTCTTCAAGAAATTAAGTCAAAGCCCCCTGTGCACTTATACAACTACTGTAGTTTCATGATCCTTTGATCCTGGCTCTACTAATTATTTTGGAAAGTTACAGTAACAGGCCAGTAGCACAAGACTCTTAATAAGATCAAATGTCACTTGATAATCTGGCAGGCCATCCCAGCTACCACTAAAACTAACCTCCTTGACTCCTTGACTTAACCTACTCTAGAGCAGGGGTTCTCAACCCCTTCCCGGCTGAGTACCACCTCTGGCGCCACTCTCCTGCTGTGTACCACTGAAAGTGACTGGCAATGAAATAATTGTCAGTTAACGTACTTCCAGATTTTCGGAAGCCAGAAAACGCAGGTAGGAGGTTCTGGGCACATGGGAGGGCCCTTCTTAACGTTCCCGAGAGGCTTGGCCAAAGGCAGGAGCCTCTTGGGAGTGAAAACACAGAGTCAAAAGCACCTTGTCAGAGTGAGATTCCAGAGGCCTGGCAGGCCAAGTACCTCCAGCAGTCAGCCGAAGTACCACTGGTGGTACGAGTACCACTGGTTGAGAACCCCTGCTCTAGAGAGGTTATGGAGTAGATCCAGAAGGAACAGCATTCTTAGCAAGTGAAGATGACTATCTAGTTGTCGGAGCAAGATCCACAGCTCCATGAACCAGCAATCAGGAAGACACCATTACGAAGACCTCAACTGGAATAATCACTTGACAAAAACTGCTCTGAAGGAATCACACAGTCCTCGGGCACTAACATTCTTCATACCAAATTTTGTGTTACAAGTCAGGAATAGCAGAGTGTCCCTAGTGATCAAATATATGAAGAACTAGATATATTTCCTTGTTCTGAAGCATTTTAAAGATCAAGATGTAAGCTAAGTTCCTACAGAGAGACTTGGCTCTATTACTTAAAAAAAATTCATTAGCAGTGTGATGCTAAAGTCTGGTCTACACACATACTGTTAAGGGATACATTTTTTTTAAGTTTTCCATATACAAAATGCCCTGCATAAAAAAATCTAGCATATCTGAGAGAAACGTTCTATCCACTCCCTGCTCTACTAGTTTTCTAACTGCAAATATTTCTTTGTGGGGGGGGGACCATTCAAAACTGGTATCGGCTGTTTGAAGTGGCACAGTCCATTTCATCACCTCAGAACTCTACCTACTAATTCCCACTTCACCCTACTACAACCAGGCTTTAATCAGTAGAACTTTACTCTGGTTAGCAGTGATATGGAACTACACAGGGCCACAAGCTAATATGGACTAGGAAGAAAAGAACTTGCTACCAAAGAATTATTACTGTACATGTCCCAAAGCATTTTATGTCTGCCCAATAATAAAACCCCTTCAATACAAAATAAATTATAAATAAAATGGGATATTTTCTGCAGTGCTTTTAAATAAATTGGTGGAGCCATTGTTTAACAAAAATAAATGATCTAATCCCTGCTTCAGTTAAAAAAATTACAATGCTCCAAAAATATGCAACCGGTGATATTTTGTAACAGAAACTTAAAACAAATGTATAAAGCATCACTATTATGTTCTTTCTTAAACGTATCCTCTATAGCTTTTTAATTGGTTTTTTATTTCCTTTAATTGCAGTTTACTTTTGGAAAACTGTTTGCTGAAATGCTAAGCAATTTATCAACAGTTGCCATGTATGTTATTCTTATCAGACCTTCTCCCCCTTTTACTGTTCCAAGAAAATGCACAGTATTTTTTTCACAGCTACAGTAAAAGTTACACTTGAATGTCACATTAACTGCATATAAGAATAATGAAGAATCTGATACATAAATAACTAAAGGATCAATCTACCATGAACTATGACCATGCAACTCCCAGTCATTTCTAAGGGGACTTCATGGGATCTGAGTTCAGTGTACCGTTTACTATCAGTGCAATCCTAACTATCCCTGCTCCGGGCCTCTACTAGGGGAAAGGGGACGTTCGTCCCCTTCCCCCAGTATAAACTGGGGATGTACTCCTCGGATTTCCATCAGCTAAATAGCTGGCAGAAGTAAGAGGAGGTCATGTAATGGCCGGGCCGGCCAGCGGGAGACAGGGATATAGCAGACACCATCCCCACCCCCTCCCAGGCCGGCTCGGCCAATGGGCCCCCTCCCTTGCCGCCCGGACTGCCCATGTGGCTGCCGGGGGATCGCTTACTTTCCTCCAGCAGCCGCATGGAGATCCAACGGCCAAGTAAGGGCTGCCAGCCTAGCGCCAGCAGCCCTTACTCTAGAGTCGTCACAAACGTGCCTTACGGCACATTTGCGATGGCTTCCAGTGGTGGAGCGTTCGCTCCGCTGCCAGAAAGCTATGGTGGATTGGGCTGTTTGACAAGAATTTAGGAAGCCATATAAACTTAAATGCATTATTTTATGCTTAAAGCCAAAGAGAAAGACATATTGTATCGAGGTGGATAGAATTCCAATATGGGCAAGGTATTCCTCAAGACCTTCAAACATTTTCCACTGGTGCAATGAATATTAACTACAGACAGAGAATGGGCAGTGTCTATCTACATCTAGAACAGATACTTGGTCCACCCCATTTCTATCCTATCCTCCACAAAGATATTTTAAAACTTGACTTTTGTGTGTGAATGAAGTATCTTTCATCCTACATGTGAATGATACACATAAAATATATGCTGTTAACAGGAAAATTTGAGCAACAATAACTGAAACTCAGCATCTTACTCCAAACTCACACATTTAATTCCTATCTCTGACTTGAACTCAAAGTACCAGAGATCAGAAAGTCAAAGCACTAAAACTGATGCATTAGTATATTGAACTGCCATGTTGGCAGGCAAGACTGGCAATTCTGGAAGGGTTCCAATCTAAAACAAAAGTAATCAATTTCCAGGTGCTAGGCTAGAAATATGCTATTGTGGAGCAGCTCACTCCAAAGCAAAACACAGGGAGGAAATAGAAGACTAATAAGATGACATCACTGAGGCTCATAAATGTGGCTGTACAGTCTGTTTGTTTGTGGAAAGGTACAGCATTACTAGAGCCTATTTATTATTAAGGGAAATGCTTTCATCTACTGATCGTATCTGAAACTCTGCACAGAGGCACCAAGAAATGGATCAACAAGAAGAACTGAAGAAAGGCAAATCAGCAGTGATTTTTTTTTTTGAAGTACTGGAAAAATTCTCTCCCACTTGCCTAATTAAAAAAATGTGTAAAATAAAGATAGGGCTGATCATAAATTAGTTCACCAAAGACTGAGAGGTTTAAATACTATTGGTTAGAAAAACAAGGGTCATGTTGGTATCCGCCTAAGACAAGTGGTGGCCAACTACTTTGGCAAATGTATAAGATAACTGATAGTACTAGAATAACAAATGGAGTCTTTCCCCACCCCCAGTGTTTCAGTATGGTTTTACCTCAGTTCCAGCGAGTCAGAAAGAAAGCAGTAGTAAAGCGTGAGAGACTCAGGCAGGAGTGTAGGCCTGATGATCCTATGCCATAATGAGGTTCTCTGGTCCTCTCCAGGTGTGCCACAAACCACTCCTGCTTATGCTATGCATCATAGCTTATCAGTTATTATCACACATCTCAGCTGAAGTAAACACACTGATGTTGTGGAACATGCCATACATATATATACATGTCGGCGCTCAAAAAGTGTTTGGATTTTGGAGCATTTTGGATTTCCGGATTAGGAATGTTCAACCTGTAATATCATAAACATAACTGCATTGGCACAGCTGCATCCCAAGGAGATCCCGAAGGTCTCCTCAGGGTAAGGGAACAAGGGTTCTCTTGCCCAGGGGTAAGACTCCACCACCTGCATGAGTCTAATCAGATCTGCACTAGCTGCTGTACTTTGCTGGTACAAGTCTGAGTGGACCTGGGAAGGCAGATAGAGGCCAGGAAGGGAGATACAATATCGGTGGTGCCGCTGCCACCAATACGTCCCACTTTCCAGTCTTGATCAGCCCCATCCCTGCCCTCTCCCCTCCCAATTCCACCCAACCCCCTGCCCACAACACCATCAAACTTACCTGTCTGGGTCCAGCAGCGGTCCTTCCATGTTGCTGCCATTTGCAGCAGTGCTCCTAAAATGGCTGCCAATGGTGCACTGCATATGCCACCAGAAGCCATTTTACAACAGCGGAACTGTATTTTACTATCGTAAACCCCTTTGCGCACTGGCCCAATCCTGCATAGGACTGGGCCACATGTTTGGTTTTTTCCCCACACAAGGTGGCAAATGAATGTTCCAGATAATGAAGCTCAAAGTATACTTTTAAATACAAATTTCAAAATTATTTTAAGACAGCCCACCTAAATCTAAAGGAAAGGGCAAGGCAGACTAGTGAATTAGCATTTGATTCAATGATTAATACATCTGTCAAATGAGTTGCCATGGCAGGAGGGAGTTTGCCTCAAGCTCGAGAAGGAATACAGAGGAGCAAGTTCTGATTTCAAAACCTTGGATGCTATATCAAACACTAAAACAGGAAGGATGAGTGAATCAGACTTCCTGTTTTCAGGAGGTGTGCAAGGTCTCTTTTCAAATGTTACAAAGGTAGTATTAAAATAGGAAGCATGCCTCACTCACATTTCTCATTTCAATGCTTGCAATAATGTGCAGAAACAACCCTTGCAGCTGAAAGTCTCTCTACCAGAAATACCTATTTGAACCAAATACGGTAACTTGTACTGTATTTATTGCACACCTGGCTCAATACATTCCTCCCAAAAGGGAAAGAAATAGTTATTCTTCTAAAGAAACAAGAAACCATGAGACAATGTGCTGTCTGCAGTCTCAGATGCCATATTTGCAAAAAAAAAAAAATAAGGCATTTGAACCCAAACAGATCTTTCTCATTAGCCAACTTTTTCTTTGAGTCTCACTCAGGGATGGCATTTTAAATGAGATGCAAAAAAACATAATTTGAAACAGTAGCATAAGCATCTCTCTCAAACATATAAATGCATACATATGCACATGCACATACACACCAGCATACGTTTGATAGAAAAGTGGAGCATAGCTATTTCAAATATATTAAAATACTGGATATTTCAGATATTTTATTGAAATAGATTTTTAAACAGTAATTTCCACATTCCTTGCTCAAAACGCTGACACCGCTTTTAAGCAAATCCCGTTGACTCCAACTTTCTCATCTCTTGCAACACAAAACAAACAAATCTGCTTCACAAAATTCGCACATGTTACTGTGACTAATTCAGGCCCAATTTTATTTGGAGTATTACAATGCCATTATGACAATCTCATGACATTCTAAATGTGAAGAAAACCATATGTTTAATTATCTCCTCTAATAATTACATGGTGTATAATTTATTAAACATTTTCTTCATTTGTAAACAAAATCAGACCTGTAAATAAGCACTTGCACTTCCTAGCTGAATAGCTGGTAAACCAAGACATCTAGTGATGCACCTCAAAAATATACTATTTACAAAGGTCACCAACGCAATACATTCTCTCTCTCTCTCTCTCTCTCTCTCTCTCTCTCTGTATTTCATTTATCAACCATGCAGTCATCATTCTCCTCCCTACCGCCATCTGTACATACTTTCCCAATAGACCATCACAGCTGTCCTGTTTTTCACACACACGGAACCTTTTATATGCTTTCCAACTGTTTTTAATAACTGTTCTGTGCTTAGCACTGTACTCCCTTTGTCTTCTTTCTAAAATATGAAAAGACATTATCCCAACAAACAGGTTATCACAGCTTTTTTAAAAATGTAGAGCAATGAGAATGTTGTATTATTGCTCCAAACATCTTAGATTGAGCCTAGCAGAAGAAAGGTGTTAAGAAAGCAATTCCAGAAAGAGTTGAAAACTTAGAGAAGAGTCACTAAAATTCCACAGTCACTTGGTTCAACTACTGCTACCAACACTAATTACTGCTACGTCTACTATTATGTCATTGGCTAACCGTTTATACCCCAGGGACACTTCAGCTTGGTATCAATTCTGGAATTACACGGTCATTGCAAAAGTGTTCCAATACAGATCTGGCTAAAGGCCCAGAACACATGGCCATGCCCATCACCATGAACAGAGGAAAGAAGAAGAGAACCAGACCCACCTCTGTCTGCAAGACTCTCGTCAGTAGCTTTAATAATTCAACTATACTCCCAAGATCAGGAGGAACTGTGATCTTAGAGAAAACTAGTGAAAGTTCTTCTGTGACAGTATTCAAGTCCGGGGTCGATTATCAGAAGCCAGCCACAGGGTCAATGGAAAAGCCTATCAGGTAATAGGAGGCTCCAGAATTAAGTACTGCATCACTTTCTACTATAGGCAATGCCCTTGCCTTTAATTTCAAGGGTGAGAGAGTACTATTCCTCCACAACCATCAGTGTCCTGATGTGGAGAAGCAGGGCAATCACACTAATATGAGCCGTATTATAAGGAGGCCCTAAAACGCTGAGAGACAAAATAGTGGAACATAAGAACATAAGAAGAGCCCTGCTGGATCAGGCCAAAGGCCCATCTAGTCCGGCCTCCTGTATCACACAGTGGCCCCACCAGATGCTTCGGGGAGCACAAGACAACAAGATACTTGTATCCTGTCGCCACTCCTTTGCACCTGGCACAAAGAAAACCTACTCCTACAACCAGGAGGTTGCTTATCCCCATCATGGCTTGTAAGCTGTGATGGACTTTTCCTCCATAAATCTGTCCAATCCCCTTTTAAAGGCATCCAGGTCAGGCTCCAGAATTAAGTACTGCATCACTTTCTACTAATAGATCGACCCTCCCACCCACCCTGGAGTCGTTTGGCTCCAAAATGCTTCGAAAAGCGGCAGGGGTGTTTTCGCGCCACACTGCCACCGAAATTCAGTGGTGGTGCACGAAAATGACACCACGCCCCCAGGGGCGGGGCTTGTGGCATCATGTGGGGTGGGGTGTCGGCGCCCCCCCATGGGGATGTAGGAACGCCACTGGCCATGGCTTCCTCACGAGAAAGCTGCTTGAATCAGCATACAAGGTGGCTATGCCGTACCTCCAAACAGTGGCGTCGCTCTAGGTGGGGCGGAAAGCTATGTTCTGCAGTGTTCCGCCCCACCGTTACTCTCCAGCATGAGGTGCCCCGCCCCCTCGTCGTAGGATCCCGTCAGTGGAGAGAAGGCAATGCGCAGGGACTCTCCTGCGCGTTGCCTTCGATGCTCTCTCATGTTCCTACACTCTTGAGGATATAGATAGGATGGGATTTGTTGAAAAGGGAGAGATACTGAAGGCACAATTGCAAACTGTTCCCATGAGAAGAAAGGTTGGTAGACAGCTAAGGAAACCAGTGTGGCTGCCCAAAGAGCTTCTGGAAAAACTGAGGAGCAAGGGGAATATGTACAAAAAGTGGAAGGCAGGTCTGTTAACTAAGGAACAGTACACAAGTATAGCCCACACCTGCAGTGATGATATCAGAAAAGCTAAAGTGCATAATGAGTTGAAGCGAGCAAGGGAAGCCAAAGACCACAAAAAGGGGTCCAAAAGAAGAGGAAGGCCAAGGAAGCCGTAGGCCTGCCGCATGAAGATAAGGAAATAGTAACAGCTGATGGAGAGAAAGCAGAGCTGCTAAATTCTTATTTTGTGTCTGTCTTCTTCCACAAGCGGAAGGTGGTCTAACCTAACAGTTGCACTAACGAAGAACTGGGAGCTCCACAACTCAGGATAGGTGATGAGATAATAAAGGAACTTCTAGTTACTTTAAATGAATGTAAGTCTCCAGGACCAAATGAATTACACCCCAGGGTACTGAAGGAGCTGGCACATGTAATCTCGAATCTGTTGCCTTTAATCTTTAAGAACACGTAGAGAATGGGGGAGGTACCTGAAGACAAGCAAATGTCTTCCCTATCTTTAAAAAAAGGGGGAAAGGAAGATCCAGGAAACAAAAGATCGTTCAGCCTGACGTCAATTCCTGGAAAGATTCTGGAACAGATTATTAAGAGAAATGTCTGTGAGCACTTAGAAAATAATGTGATATCTAAGAGCCACCATGGGTTTATCAAAAACCAACTATGTATGCCAGACAAATCTTATCTCCTCCTTTGATACAGTAACTGTTATTTATTTAATCGAATTTTACCTCATCTTTCCCCCCACAATAGGGCACCGAAGGTAGCTTACAAAATATCATTAAAAATTAAATATAATAAAATACACAAAACAATAGAATAATAAAAGTAGGCCTAGTTTGGTAAACCATGGGAACACTGCAGTCATAGTGTGCTTAGATTTCAGTAAAGCATTTGACAAAGTTTCCCATGATATCTTTGTCAATAAAATGGTGAAATGTGGCCTAGATGGTACAAGTGTTAGGTAGATTCAAAGCTGGTTGAACAACCATCCCCAGGAAGTGCTATTAAACGGCTCTGTGTAAACCTGGAGGGAGGTATCGAATCAAGTATTTCAGGGCCCTGTTTTGGACCCTGTACTGTTCAACATTTTTATAAATGATCTGAATGATGGGACAGAGGGATGCTTATCAAATCTACAAACCTGGGAGGGGATAGCTAACACCCCGGAAGACCAAATAGGATTCATCTTGAAAGGCTCTACTAGTGGGCCCATACCAACAAGATGAAGTTCAACAGAGACAAATGTAAAGTCCTGCATGTATGAACAAAAACTCAGAGGCACAAGTAGAGGATGGGGAGAACCCAGCTTGGCAGCAGCATGTGTAAAAAAATACCTAGGTGTCTCAGTGGACCCTAAAGTGAATATGAGCCAGCAGTGTGATGCAGCTGCAAAAAACTGAATGTATTGTTTGGCTGCATTAGCAGAGGCATAGATCACAAGAAACAGCAATACTGCACTAGTTGGACCTCACTTGGAATACTGTGTCCAGTTTTGGACACCTGTTTTAAGAAGGACAATGGTAAGCTAGAGCAGGTTCAGAGAAGGGCAATGAAGATGGTGAGGGGTCTGGAAACCAAGTCCTATGTGGAACAGTTAAGAGCTTGGTATGCTTAGCCTGGAGAAGAGAAGACCAAGAAAGGGGGGGGGGGTTATAGCTACAGTATCTTCAAATATCTGAAGGGGACTGTCACATGGAAGAAGAGAGGGCTTGTTTTGGTGGTTCCTGAGGGCAGGATTAGAACCAATAAATTGAAACTACAGAGAAGTAGATTTAGGCTAGACATGAGAAAAAAAATTAGTGTAAGGGCTGTCTAGCACTGGAACACTCTGCCTCACTGGAGGTTTTCAAGTAAAGGCTGGACGGATGGTCATCTGTAAGGTTGCTGTGGCTACCTGTGCTGAGTGACTAGGTGACTTCTAAGGTCCCTTCCAGTTCTAGTATTCTGTGATAATCATATAGACAGCACAGATCACTTTAAGGTAACCTATTGACACAGTGCTTTCGGATTTTCTTGGGCTTAGATGCATTCAGTAGTTCCATGTATAGCATCTTGAGATCAAGCCCTAATGTCCCAGTAAAGGAATCAGGTAGCAGAGTTGGAGAAGACCTTTGCCTGGGAGCACAGAGAGCAGAGAATATAATTATTGTTACGCTAGATGGACCTGCAGTTCAGCTTAGCGCAGGGGTTCTCAACTAGTGGTACTTGGGCCAACTGCTGGTGGTACTCGGACTGCCAGACCACCGGAATCCCACTCTGACGCAGCATTTTTGGTGGCGCGTTTTCGCTCCCAAGAGGCTCCTGCCTTTGGCCGAGCCTCTCGGGAATGCTGACAAGGGGCCTCCCACCCACCCAGAGCCTCCTACTTGTGTTTTCTGGCCTCTGAAAACCTGAAAATCCAGAAGCAACTGGTGATGACGTCATCACCAGTCACTTCCGGTGGTACGCAGCAGGAGAGTGACGCCGGAGCTGGTACTTGGCCAGGAAGGGGTTGAGAACCCCTGGCTTAGTGTAAGGAGTTTTTATATATATATATATATATATATACCTTCCTAATTTATTATAGTTATGGCCCAATCCTATCTGCCAGCAGAAGTGAAGTTCTGCCAGCGAGGGCAATGAAGCTGTGCATGCAATGGCTGGTGGCCACATTTGCAGGCTGGCAGAGAGGCCACCGTTCACCGGTGAGTTGGCAGTGGGAGGAACAGGCATTTCTGGGTGGGGAGGAGGCGGGAGGGGATGGATCCGGTGGCAATGGGGCACACTAGATCTTATCCCCTCTTTTGTAAACCTCCCCATCCTTTCCCCTCCTTGGACATATGTCACCATTGTCATATTGGTGGCCTCAGGACCTACATGAAGGTAAGTACTGTATTGGTCTGAGTATAAGACTCACTTTTTTCTCCTAATTTAAGTTTTTTAACTAGGGGTGCGTCTTATAATCAGGCTGTTGCAATAATGCCAGTGATTTAATTAAAATTTTTTAATAGCACCAAACTTTAAGGGTGCATCTTATAATCAGGTGCGTCTTATACTCGGGACAATACGGTATTTTTATTTACCTCCATTTGCCCTTGGGTCAACCCACCACCACCACCATAGGATGCAGCACGTGCCTTTTTGATGCGGCTGCATCAGCACTGGCAGGGGATAAGATTGGGCTGTTAGACATGGTTCCGTTATAATCGTGTTTAAAAGTGCTGTGGACTGAGATGACATATTGTGCGTTTTGGACAACTAGTTGTGTTAGATGCATGGGATTCCGATAACATTGGAATTGTTGCATTGTACTACTTTTTATTTCCCGTGGAATTTTCACTGTGAACACACAAGAGAAGATATCCCTCTTAGATGTAGACTAACTCCTTTAAGGAACAGCAGTTTATTTATTCAAAATTCCTAGATAAATGAGAAAAGTTGTGCGCACCATACCCAACTACACTGACATTTTTGAAACTAACAAATTCAATAACAGCTGCATGGAAGGTTTATGTGGGAGAACGTACAAAACTCAAACCCACAGCAGTCAGGAATGTGGTAAAGTGCATTAATCAATCAACAACTACACCTTATTGCCATACCTGTTTTAGGAAGAGGCAAACAAGAAAGTAGTCTATCATCCAAAAACAACAAACTTCAGCCAGATGGCCTAACAGCTGAACTCAGTTGGTTCTTAGTATGAAATGTTGTAGAAATATAAACCATAATCCATAAATGTTGTACTCCCGAATAAACTCCTTTAAAGTTTACATGATTTTCCACAACTTCCCCAGACCATATGGTTTGTGGATGGAGGCGATAGTGTCTGTCATTCCAGAAGACTCATGAATGATAGGCAACTTATAGTGTTGAGGAAATTACATAAATCAAGGGTCATAAATTTCTGTAATGCAGTCCATTTGCAGCTGTACTCTACGGACTGAGTAGTACCCTGTGCAATTTATGTATCTGAATTTGGACCCAATGCTGCAGGCCTAGTCCTTACACTTGCAACAAACAAAGTCACAATACTAGTATTAATGTGCATGTAGAAACAACTACAAGCGGCCTGTTTGTGTGACGGTGCCAATCAGGGATGAAGCATGTGCATAATATGTTATAAATGGGAAAATTGTCTGCTTGATTCAAACTGGAGATTCCATGGGCACTTGAGACCTCAAGGCTAAACCAACAGGCGTCTGTTATACTCAGAAACAATGGTTTATTGTATTGCAACAAACTTCAGAGTCTAGCCTCCAGCAAAGAATCAGGTGTTGTCTCTCCGACTCCTGAAAACTCCAGCTTTTTTTAAGTACATTTTGTTAAATACTCAAGGCAATGTCAGTTAGCAACTCTTAAAAGAGGAGCATTCTGGGTATGGGATTCCTATAACTATGAGAAGGTACATCTATTAGTTTACCTGTTCCAGAGGAGTAGTGATGTTAGTTTGATTGCTACAAAACCAACAAAGTGTCTTGAGGCACCTTAGAAGACTCACCCTAGTGTACAGAGGGAAGTTCCCACTTGGGAACTTTGCCACTCCCATCTCCCCACAGCAGGTTCCCACAGTCCCCAAAGATAAGACTCCAGATAGGGAGGCTCTGGAGCAGGATGGTATGTGACACAGAGAGTTGTCAAGGAAGGAGGAAACAGTGAAAAATGCCTTCCATTCACACAAATGCACTTAGAGTACAACCCTAACAAATTTATTATAGCATAAGTGTTCATGAACTACAGTCCACATTCAGGTACATTGTTATAGTCAGCTGGCATACACATGCACACACACACTAAAAAAAAAAAAAAAAAGAACAAAATGGTAAACCATGGGGTCCACTGACCATAAACTCTATCAGGTATAGTCTGTGGAGTTTAAATGTGACAATTGTGAATCACAGTGACAATTCAAAACAACAGTAATGAAACAGTAAACAGAATACATTTATTCTTTTTTATACAGACTGACCCGTTTATTGTATGTAGACAACAGGGGTGGCCAGACCTTGGCCCGTGAGCCACATGCGGCTCTTTGACATATAATGTGCAGGTCACGGAAATATGTTGGCTGAGCTCCTTTTTGTATCACAATTAATAGAAAAATAGAATTTTTTAAAAAAATTATTTACCAGGTATACCAGGTACCGGTAATTTTTTTTATAATTATTTACCAGGTATAAACGTATGTTTTAAATAACTATATTTATGAATTTAAATGCTAATTTTAATGCTAAATTTCAGAGATTAAAGAAAAAATGTTTGTTCATGTCTTGCAGTTCTCAGGCACCTGAAGTTTATCGTATGTGGCTCTTACATTCAGCGCCGTAACTACGGTGGAGCGGATGGAGCAGTCGCTCCAGGCGCTCCACCGCGGGGGGGGGGGGGCGGGAAGAACGCGGTCGGGAGAACTCACCGGCTCCCGAAGCAGCGTCGCGTTTTGGTCCTCCCGCCCGCCCTGCAGCCCGTTTGGCTCCGAAATAGGAGCAAAATGGGCGGGGGGGCACATCTACGTGACGCGAGGGCGCGTCACGACGCTGGCCCCGCCCCTTGCTCCGGGCACCCTCCCGGCGCATTGCGCCTCTGCTTACGTTAAGCAAGTTTGGCCTCCTCTGGTATATAACCTAGTATCAGTAGCAACATCTTGAATCAGTACCATTTCTAGTTGGATTGAATGAAGAGTGTCCACAGTTGAATAATTTATCAAATCTTCACAAAAATTGACATATTTAACCACACTGATATGGTTAACTTGCAGAATTCTATTTTTCTGATACAGGAATTTAGATTTTTAACCTGCAATAAGCCAGTGTGTCCAACAATGAGCAAGAGAAAGAAACTTATCTCCTGAAGCAGAAAGAGCGAATAAAAGGCCAAGAAAATACATGAAAAGGAATTGTCTGGAAAAAGTGACTTGGAAGAACTAGACAATTCAGCTCCTGCATCATCCCTTTGGAGGAACAATCCATTATGAGCCAGCCACTGAGCAAGATACAGAAAAACCCAGCCATGCAGTTTCTGATAACTAAAATCAAAGGCAACACCAAGTTATTAAAAGTACTGTGAGTGACACTGAAACTGGACACACAGATTTTTTGCATTCTGACAGAGATTAAGGGGAGCTAAGCAACACAGACAATAAAGGAACAGATAAGTATTACAGACAGATCTGTAACTAGACACTGGGAAATAGCAGTGCTAAGATCCAAGGCAGAGTAACACATGGAACTCTTAGGATACAGGTCCAGCAACCCAACAGGTTCTTTAGAAAAAGAGACTTCAGCCAATGCTCTTGCTGGGGGACGGGTGGTCAAGGATTGGGACTATACCACACATCTTCATGCACACCTCAAAATATCTGTCAGTGGCTTTCTGAGAAACGCGGCTTCCATTATTTTACAAAAAAAACACGGTTAAAGGCCGCAGTTTTCTACTGAATATTAGTAAACGAAGGAAGCCTCTTGGGTGCGGCCTTTGTGCTCCACACAGTTCTGGTCCTTCTGCATGTCTGGTCACCTCTGCTTCTCTGACCCACTCCCATAGCTCATGCTTTCTAAATATGTCAATATGCAAAATGTTCTGACAAGGCAAGATGGAAGAACTCCCAAACAGCAAGTGAGGAAGGGGTATAATTATATAGTACAGGGGTTCTCAACCTTTGGAGACCCGGGTACCCCCTATCACGGTCCAATTTTCTGAACTACCCCCTGCTAATTAACTGCTAATTAATTGGATTAATTAATTAATTAATTAATTAATTAGGTAATTAATTGTTAAATTAAAAGTACTAAAACAATTTTAAATGTGAAAAAATGTCTTAACTGTGTGTGTGTGTGGTGTGGGGGGAGAGAGTCACACATGCAAGGATCTCTTTCTTTTTCTCCAAGTCACACTTCCCAAATTCAGCTCCTCCCTCCCCCACCCCACCAAAGTACATTTTCCAAAGTACAAAAATAAGCCCAAAACCAAAATCAGAGACAGAAGGACTCCGAAAATAATTACAATTTAAAATCCATGTTAATTAACACTTAATTAGCTGCTGATGGGGCAGATAAGGGGAAGGGCTTGGCGTACCCCCAGCAAGAGGTCCGTTTACCCCTAAGGGTACCTGTACCACAGGTTGAGAACCTCTGATATAGTACAAAGATTTGTAAGACCAGTTCCAGTTTGGTTGAGGAATATGGATGACTTCCTAATACCACCTTTTCCACTTTCCAGGATACATAGGCATAGGACTTCATTTTGAGTCACAGAGGCATCAGTGCAGCATTTCTGATCTACCTGAGTAAATTCTGGGTACATTTCCCATGTGGCAAACTGGGAAAATTGTACAGGTTGTAGAGACAACATGGTGGAAAAAATAAAATAAAAATGGAACACAGTACCTTTTTATTTCTAGTACTATTTTCCATTTTTCTATTTGTGCACTAAGGCAAAAATCATGAGTATGGGAAATTCCTGAGAAGATGTATGCTAGTAATTTCAGGAGGTTTGCACATACTTGCACATCTTTCAGTAACACATTACTTGTTAATTCACAGCAAAACATGTGCACAATGCCGCCCAGAAACTGGTGCAATGCTGGCACAGGGAAAAGACACACAGAGCAATGCTGATGAACATGATGTCAGTGAACATGAAAACAAAGCCCTTTTCTACAGCGTTTGATCTTCGTTGGCACATTCACACGTGCTTCACGCTGCAGTCTTCAACTGTTCCACATTCCTGCACGAACTCACAATTGTTATTATTAATTAGTCAGATGATGTTATAAACCATGAAAGCAATTGCAGCTACTGTAACAATTTTATTCCATTCTTGTCTTTCCAGGCGTCTTTTCCACTTGTAAAGGTATCCCTCTGCTTTTCAATCATGTTCTCCATAATTTCTTTATCTTAATCAAAGTCTTATGAACACACAATGCCACCTTCTACTCAAGACTACTGGTCCACCTAGCTCAATATTGTCTACCCTGACTGCAGCAGCAACCCAAAGTTTCAGACAGAGGTCTTTCCCAACCCAACCTAGACAGATGGCAGGATTGAAGCTATGACCCCATGTGTGCAAACCACGTGTTCTATCATTGAGCTATGACTCTTCCATAAGTCTAAGAAATCTACTTTGTGATTATCATTCCACAATTTATTGTGGCTACACACAGAGACCTACAGCCGAATTCAATCTTGGGCTTAATCCCCAGTCTTGCGCCCTAAGTCCCAGTGCAGTGTCACAAAAGGCACATCACTGTTATGCGCTGTGGGGCTGCTGGTGCAGATGCCTGGAGGCCCTGCGCACATGCAAACAGCTCACCCAGTCAGTGCCAAAGCAGGTAAGGAGGTGGGGGGTAGGTCATGGGCAGTTTGGGGGAGGATCAAGGGAAGATTGGGGCAGGGACTATTTGAGGGAAGAAGGGGGTGGATCTGAGCAGCAATTATGCACATTGAGATCCTTCCCACTCCTGAGGCTCCTCGGACTTACGCTAGCTAAATAATTGGCATAGGTCTGAGGAGACCTACTGTTGGCCAGACAGCTAACAGGAAGATAAGTAAAAAAAGATTTTTACTTACCTCTCCCGGTCTGTCAGGTTGCTCCACACCATAGGATGCAGCACATGCTCCATTGGCATCACTGCATCACGTAGTCTGGTGGGGGAGTAGGATTGGGGCACAACAGAAGACAGGGACAGTTTTCTGTGACCAATCTGATAAATACTGGCAAGACCTCTCTTTTCTCTTACAGGCACAACATATGGGACACATGAGGGGAAAAAAACCTGTTGATATTTTAGCCTCTCCCTCCCCAGTCACCAAGACCCCTCCCCATGCGCAAACCGATCCCACACCTGCAATTATATATCTCACAAGTTATCATTCGCCTTACTTCAAATATAAATGTCATAGCAGACCTCTGACATCATGTATTCTCCTCATAATTGTTTTTGATATAAGAGCTATACAGAACGTACAATAAAATTAAGAAGTAGAAAGCAAGGTTAATAAGATTAGCATGTTGGGGTAATGTGTTTTGCAGTATATCCTCAAACCTGCTCTCTCCAAACATAATTAAATGACTGTGATTATATTTTAAAGGACTGCAGGCCACACAAGATAATATTCTTATCAGATATGCTAATTATTTTCAGAGTAAAAATCACACACTTGTGCGTGTATACTTTTTTGATACCCAAAGCTGCCTTTTCATCCCAAAATGACCAGAACTGCATTTAACCAAATTTCTCAACTTATATATTTCTTGCATTAAAACAAAAAGGCAAGATCTCAGTTGCATGGAATATACAGCTTCTGAGGGGAAAAAAAAGGAGTCCACGTAGCAAATTGGATGGTGCAGTATTTCTTTTAAATGCCTGATATGGCATCCATGAGGCAACCTGTCACTGGACTGCACCGACTAGTCCGGTTGAAGCGTACCTCAGCATACTGGACAGGAGCCTCTCTCTGCTTCTTTTAGAAAGCCATATAACATGGAATAAATGCACCCTGTGATCAACTCGATTACAGAATATAATGGAATAAGAAAACAGGAAGAACGATGATAGCAACATGGAAGCCACGACTACTGAACCAAGAATGTATTTAGTAAAATAAATCCTTATGGAGCAAAGACAGGGAAGCAAGCCATGCATTACTGGCAAAAATCAATAACAGTCACTAGTCGGTATGAGCTGCTCAAAGTCTTTTGACTACCAATATTACCAATAAAAATAAAAGCCCACATGCACTTCCACAGCGTAACACCTTGACAGTGGCAGTAGTCCATCTCAACCCATCTCCTTTACAATTATCACTGGCACATTAGAAGCAGGTTTCTCTCTCTCCTCTTGCCCAAATACTTTGAAATGAGAACTCATTAGCTCCATCAGCACACTTGTGAGACCCCTCACACAATACACCCGATGAATCTATCCAAGCCAATTATTTCCAGAATGAAACTGTCTGATTCCCTATCTCTCCTAGATATAGGTAAAGGTGACCCCTGACAATTAAGTCCAGTCGTGTCCGACTCTAGGGTGTGGTGCTCATCCCCATTTCAAAGCTGAAGAGCCAGCGTTGTCCGAAGACGCCTCCGTGGTCATGTGGCCGGCATGACTCTCCTTGCCGCAGCGCGTAGCATGCAGCTGGAACACGGAGCGCTGTTTACCTTCCCGCAAGCGGTACCTATTTATCTACTCACATTAACATGCTTTGGAACTGCTAGGTTGGCAGGAGCTGGCCAAGCAACGAGAGCTCACCCCGTCGCGGATTCGAACTGCTGACCTTTTGATCGACAGCTCATGATTCAGCAGTCCCCTAGTTAGAAACTTTTCCCACAATAGTCAATTTACTAATATCCATTGAGTCTTGTAATTTATGCTTTCCTATGATACACAATTCCAACCCATTCTAATCTATTAACTGCTCAACAGGTAAGGATTTTACAAGATCCAGCTTGTTACACTTGCTTCAGTGAATCAGATTCGTCTTGCAACATTGGTAACAATAAAGGCTGCTTCACACTACATGCGGAGGCTCTGCCGCCGCCTCCTGCCTCCCCCTCCGCGCTGGAATTGGGGGGAGTGTCTTCCAGCCTGTTGTCCCTCATGTTGTCCCGCCTTCTTAAGAAAGCGCAGCTGTGATTGGCTAAATTTAGATTGACATGCAGACACCCTCCCCTCCCCTCTCCTGCGATTGGCAGGCTGCAGTAGCTCCGCGAACAGCCCCCTAGCTCTGCGTCCCCGCCCCCTGAAAAGTAGGACTCCTGCTTTAAGGTATGCGCCTGCCGTGGGGAGGTCGCCTCGGCTACGCTTGCTTCAAAAATCAGCTCAGAAGCTCCGCGACGCGTGTAGTGTGAAGCAGCCTTAAGCTGAAAAGGAGGGGACATGCTGAACTTACTCTGAAACTGAACACATATGAGGAGTGACACGTGCCAAAGTCAGACCAATGGAGAACTTATTGCTAGCTACAACAGACTTCAATCCATCAAAAAGCATTTTCTTACCCTGCAGTTTTAATTAAAATCAAGTGTTGTCATAGGCCTTTAAACACAAATCAGCTGCATGCAATCTTTTCCCCCCAGTATGGAGCAGAATTATATATGTAATAGCATTTGGAAATAGATTTTTATTAGATTATCATACTAATCATTTACTTGTCTAATGTTCTATGCCAGGGGTTCTCAAAGTGGTGGGTCACTTTTCCAGAAGTGTATGAAAAGCCTTCAAGGGGGGTGGTCAGCTCCAACGTCGGGGGTGGTGCTCCAGGATAACAGCCACCCCGACCCCAAAACAGTTTTTAAAACATACCTGGTTGTCCTGCCAGCTCCCCAAAGGGTCCAGGAGGGGCTGCTGCTGCCTCTGCAGGGCTCCCCAAGGCTCTGAACGGTGCCAATCGCATCGCAATGCGATTGGCACCGTTCAGAGCCTTGGGGAGCCCTGCAGAGGCAACAGCAACCACTCCTGGACCCTTTGGGGAGCTGGCAGGACAACCAGGTATGTTTAAAAAATATTTTGAGTTTGAGGAGGGCGTGATCCTGGAACACTGCCTCTGACATCTCCCTGCTCCCGCAAAGACTTACAGGGGAGTAAACGTCCCTGTAAGACTTTGAGAAATGCTGTTCTATGCTATGTAGGTTATTACAAAAAGCCTTCTAAAACTGGATATTTAAGGCAACATCATCAATAAAATTCCACTGATGCACATGAACAAAGCATAAACAACTGGAGGAGGCGATAAAATATTAGGGCTACAGTTCTCCGTGCAGTTAAGTTGCTTAAATCCCATTTATTTCAACAGGATTAAAGTAGCCTTAGCTGCATTCAGAACTGTGGCCCTGGTTATTGACGGCAATGCAATGAAAGAATAGTAGAGTGTATTTACCCAAAGTTCATTATAGCATTTGCCAAAAGACAAGAACCATCAACCACCATCAAATATACAAACATAATATATTCATAATAGATATAATGTACACAGAATATTCCACAACAGCTACATTACCATTTTTTAATGGAATTTATATTCTGCACCTGTGCAGCAAATCTAGTTAATCACTTGAGATTAGAGAACTCAGTCTGTTGTGCAAAGCACTGTTACTGAAAAGCTCTCCTTAAGGCAGATACAATATTAAAGTTGACAATACACAGGATACCTGAAGAACTACTGTAGTGTATGGAGCTAACAGGAGGAACTGTGAACCAGTTTCATGCAATTTAATTACTTCTTTATTCCAATAGCAATGGGTGGGGCAAGGAGATGTACAAAAGATAAAGACCCATTTGTTCACCGGAAGGCACATGTAGGCCTTTTCTTCTAATGCCTTATTCATAGCAGTCCTTCTCCATATATTTGCAAGTTTTCCCTTGCAATTTATGGTGAGTGTCACTTTAGAGTGACTATCCACATCATGATTGCAATTATTACTTGATGATCACCTGAATGTGTGGACCTGCTACTTTGGTTATTTCTTCTTCACAAATCACTGCTTCATTTAACAGGATGGTGTAGTGGTTTGGGAGTCGGACTTAGACCTGGAAGATCCAGGTTCAAATCCTCGCTCAGCCACAAAGCTTCCTGGGTGACCTTGGGCCAGTCACTATCTCTCAGCCCCACCTACCTCACAGGGTTGTTGTGAGGACAAAAGGAGGGGAAGAAATACGTACACCACTCTGAGCTCCTTGGAGGAAGCGTGGTATAAAAATGTGAAAAATAAAATAAATAAATAAATAAATAAATAAGCATTAGCCACAAAAGCTGGGAAGATATAAGCCTAAAGAGAATTCTCTGCCACTTGTTCTACACTTTAAAAAGAAAAAAAGAGAGTGCTGACACTGAGTACAGTATATGGTACCAAATCTCACCATGCACAGAAAAATTCCAGTCACAGACACAGGTAGCTTTCCTACCAGTTATATACAGTATCATAACCAGCATGTTGCATGGCCATGATGACCAAAGACTGTTCATCTAAAGCAGGGGCCAGAAAGCGGGTCCATCAATAGTAAGAACGCATGCACATTTGATATGCACGTGCGAACCTCCCAATTAGGCCATAGAACTAAGAAAAAAAGAGATGAGCATGGCAGAGAGAGACGCACACCCAGACAGAATGAAGCTCAAAGGAAGCTTCTGGTCTGCTTACATTGTAAGCCTCAAAGAGATAGAATTACAAACTTGAATTGTTTTTTTAGGACTAGCGTAGGCTGGGTGGATGATTTTGGGTACCGGGCCGGATCCAGCCCACGGGCTGTAGGTTGCCTACCCCTAATTCAAAGGGTCCAAAACCACCCAATATATGCAAGTGTCATTCAGGAGGCCACAACACAGAGGAATATCTTCATGCTTCAAGAAAAGGGACTCATTAGGTTAGATCCAGAGAAGCACAAGTAGAAGGATGTTCACATATGATTCCCCCCCCCCCACGGTTTGTGCAAAATAACATAAGAGCATAAGCCCTGCTGGATCAGGCCAAAGGCCCATCTAGTCCAGCTTCCTGTATCTCACAGTGGCCCCACCAGATGCCTCTAGGAGCACACAGTCAACAAGATACCTGTATCCTGTTGCCACTCCCTTGCATCTGGCATTAAGAGATAGCCTATTACTAAGACCAGGAGGTTGCTTATCTGGTTGCCTGTGATGGTCTTTTCCTCCATAAATCTGTCCAATCCCCTTTTAAAGGCATCTAGGCCAGGTGCCACCACCACATCCTGTGGCAAGAAGTACCACAAACTAATTACACGCTGGGTAAAGAAATATTTTCTTTTGTCTGTTTTAATACTCCCTCCACTCAATTTTAGTGGGTGTCCCCTAGTTCTGGTGTTGAGAGAGAGGGAAAAGAACTTCTCTCTATCCATTCGCTCCATCCTGTGCATAATTTTATAAGTCATTCCTATCCAACTTACACCACCAGTGTAACCAGCGGTGCCTCCTGTTCTCGTTGCGCCACTGGTTACACCAGTGGTGTAAGTTAGATAGGATTGTGCTGTCGATCATGTCCCCCCTCAGGCGCCTTTTTTCTAGACTGACAAGCCCCAAACGCTGTAGCCTTTCCTCATAAGGGAGATGCCCTAGCCCACTAATCATTTTGGTCGCTCTCTTCTGCACCTTTTCCAGTTCCACTATATCCATTTTGGAAATACATTCATCTGGTTTCCCCCTCCCTCTGCAGCCCCCCATCCTATATCCCACACTACTCCAGAGGATCCCCCAAACCTCAGGAGCAGCTTTTCAGGGTGCATAGAGTGGAAAACTCCCTCTTTTATGCGTGCCCTTCCGCTCACATTTCTCTAGATCCAAACCATTGTCATCTAGCTTCATCTTGGCACTCCTCTTTTGACATCAGAGCTGCTAAGCCAATGGCAGCTAGAGAGATTACACAACCACTGTCTGACAAGGCCCACGGTGACATCACAGTATTTCAGTCACTTGCAGCACAAGACATTTTCAGTCACCAAGCTGTGCTTAACAGCTCTGAATGGGTGGTTTATGGATCATAGCCCTTATAATCTCATGTTCCAAGCCTGAGCAGAGCAGCTCATTGGCTTAAGGGTCCCAGAGTATGAGAGCATCAAGCAACAAAGAATCACCATTTCCCCTGATGTCACCCTAGTAGATGCTGAATGTTTGGGATAGTGTGCACTGGAAGCAGTGCAGACCCCTTATGGAGCATTCAGAGAGCTATTTGCTCAGTCCAGGAACTGGATCACAAGCACAGCTGTGAGCCTGCTTAGGGAGGAAAGCTCCATTCCACAAGTCAAGCTCTTTGTACCATGGCAACTGAAATGGCTTTATATGATCAGTTCTTCATAATGTCCTCTGCCACTTTACAAAATCATTTTTAATAATAATCCAATGGAGCTGCAGCTGTGGCCTGTGGTTAGTCTACAATTTCTTGAGTACTGTAGAAACCTCAGCAGCAAGACATTCTTCCAAAACAGCCCTTGAGTCTAGTCCTACACTTCAGTCAAAGTAACTAAAACCAGTTGATCTTCAGGACCTGCTGCAAGGAACTCTTCACTCCTGGACCCAGGAGGAAAGGAAGAGCACATGTAAGATGATGATAGAGCTGCTTTAAATTACCTGCCAGTTAAATTAATCTAATTTGCTGTGGCCACGAGCTCTATTAAGCTGGATGCCGGTTGTTCTCACAGAAACTTGTATGAGCTGATTTTTGCTGTTGCCACTTTTAAAGTTTAAGTGGGGGAAGGAGAAGTAATAAGCAGCCATCACAATAACTATTACTGACATTGGCAAAAAAAACAACAACCCCAAAGTGTTAGAGAAGTTTACACTGCTTCTTTTGCAAGACTTGGAAAAAGTTGGCATGGTGTTTCAGGTCCTACAGAGTCAGTTTTCAGGTCTCAATCAAGTGAAACATCCAGCCCTGCTGTGTACACCAGCAACCACAACAAAGACTGTGGTTTCTCCCACACTCGCCTTAAATAGATTTAAATTAATGCTATTCATCACTGGGTGGAAAAGAAGGGAAATATAAAAGTATAGTAACATAAGACAAGTCATGCCTAGCCAGCAGCACTGGGCAACGTTTGTACTATTGAACAAGCCTCATGGCTATAAATGCAATGACCTCTGCTCCAAGGCTTTTTTTTGGATTTACACTAGGAGCGCTCTTCTCTTACTGATTGGGCACATCTGCTATTTCAGAACAAACAGTATTGAAATCATGTGATACATCTTTCCTGAAAACACCTGGAAGCGTTCTAAGAAATACTAAAAGTCATGTATTGCTCAGCTCTATTTGTTTCTGTTTTGGAGAAAGGAGACAATTTAGCCACATGACTGAACTGATGCCAGCAGTTCCAGATATAGCAAACACTCAGAAGTTCCACTACTGCTAGGGTTCAAATTAGCATGGATGCCTACCATCTCAATTACAACTGCTGGGGGGGGGGGAATACAGTTGTCCATATCCAGGCTTACCATATCGCCGACCGGGACGTTCCTTTTTGCCCTTAAGGGAGGCGGGGGGAGGGGCGATAGAAGCTGGAGCGTCGCTCCGGCTTCTATCGCCCCTCCCCCCGCCTCCCTTAAGGGCAAAAAGGAACGTCCCGGTCGGCGATACGGTAAGCCTGTCCATATCTAAATCCTGCTTCTGTCAACTATACAATCTGCTACAGCAGTAGGAACTGGCTCCTCCTACACTTGCCAAAACAGAAAGGGTAAGAAATCCCTTTCAACGGTACCCTGAAAAGCAGCGATTCTCAGATAGGGTGCTGGGACCCAGAGCGGGATATAAGAAGCTCAGCAGGAAGACTAGAACACAGTGCAGCAGGAAGATCTAACAGGTTGTCACTTGCAGGACAAGGGCTTGAACTGACAAGTGGGTTCTGAGCATGTTAGAAGTTTGGCAAGAGGGGAGAACAGGGACACCTTGTTACAGAGTATCATGAAGCCGCCATTTCCAAGGGACAACAGCAAAAGCCTCCACGGTACTACTGGAGAGAGCTGGATGCAAACTAGCATCCAGAGGACTAGCCACATTTGTTGTTTAGGCTTCAACAGACTAGGACTGCAATTCTAAACACATATACAAGGGAGCAATTTCCACTGAACAGAGTGAAACTTACCGGTACTTCTGAGTAAATACAGTATGCATAGCATTGCATTGTAAGTCTTGAAGCACCTTAAAGACTAACCAATGAGTTTCAGCATGGGTTTTTTGCAGGCTATAGTCATGCACACGACTGGGGACTATAGTACACAAAAGCTTATGCGGAAATAAACTGGTTGAAGGTGCTACAGGTACAGTATGGACTTGAGGAGTTGTTTTTGAATGCAAAAGTATCAGCAGTAAGACTGAAATAGTGTAGCACAGAGGTTTGTGGGAGGGATGGCAGTACAATAACCAAGGATAACTGAAGTGTTTCTACCCTGGACAACTCTGCTATTGCTTGGACCCTACAGCTCTTTCTAAATCTTGCCAAGTATCAATCTCCGAAGGGACAAGGTACCCTTAAGGTCTCCTTCAGGGGAAGCCTGATGTACCAGGTGGCCAATGCGTGTCTTTTTCTCTCTCCTAAAAACTATGCTGCTGAAGTCTGCATAGTCTTTCACTTCACCCGCCAGCAGCAATACAAACTGGAACCACACTTCCCAAAACAGTCAAGGAACAAGGGAGAGCTCAGCTGGCAAGGAGGCTACAGCAGCAAAACTCGACCTGAGTACAGTCAGCATCTTGGTCTTGTGCAAGTCTAGCTAAAGCAGATTATCTTGGGAAAGCCTTATAAAAGGGACACACATCTACATACTGTCAACATATATTCTTACACTGTAACATGTACTGTACATACACGTCAAGATCAATCCAAAGAAAACTAGGTGCCTTTCAGCCCTTTTGAAATCAGTGGCACTTAAGCACCCGGAAAAGTACAACCAGCTATTACTAGACTACCTACCTTCATACACCCTGATCCAGTGTCTCCATGTACATGCAGGGCCTCTAGTGTGAACACACTACATCAGCAAGGACTACCTTATTCTCAGTACTCCTCCTCATCCTTCTTCTACTACTACTACTGCTGCTGCTGCTATTTAGAAACCGGTAGTGAGAGGGGAATGTTCCATGCACACAATCCTATTGCACACATCACGTGGAACACTTTCCTACTATGAGGACAATGGTGCAGCCCCCGCTCACACAGAGCTCTATGCGTATGTCAGAAACTCATGACGTTTTGGCTACATAGTGCCAGTCATCTGGAAGACATCCAAAAATCATTTTTAAGAGTCAAGAATTGGCAGCAAAAGTGTTGCTTATAAAGAGCAATACTGGATAGGAATTTCACAGGGAACACAGGGTGAATCTGCATAAGAAGGAGATCTGAATAAACACAGTTCAGATGCTGGAGTCCCAGTGTACTTAATGTTATACATTATATTCAGTATGGTATGGAATATGGTTCAGAAAGTGAGACTCTGGCATACCTAATGCTACAGATTAAGGCTAAGATCCTATGCACACTTTCCTGGGAGTAAGCTCCATTGAATACAGTAGGACTTTTGAAAAGCCATGCATAGGATTGTGCTGAAAGTTCAGTATGGAATATGGGTCTTCCTTTATCCAATACATATAGTTCTAGCTGGCATTTCTGATGCATTTGGGGAGAAATTACAAATCTTACTAATCTTACACCTGCTTTTGAGCAGTAGGGAGCAAGTCCTCAATCTGTTACCACGGCCATCTGGTTAATCAGCAAATCATGGATAACTGGTACTACTGTATGATAGAATGGCAACAGTGGTCACAAACCCTCTGAAAAGGATGTTTTGTTTTCCTTTGATTTGAACTGAATAAGGAATGCAGAAGCAGGAAAAAGAGACATTTTAAAAAACCTAAATAATTAGAAATAAGTTGGAATTGCCACATATTAAGGAAACAATGTGGGATGATCAGAAATATTTTATATGGCAAATGATAAACGTTTTGCAGAGAGAAACTGCAGATTTCAAAATGCTGTGACAGCTCTTCCTGAAGTGTACAGTATTGCTACAACACCTTTCACATTACTGTTAAACACCAAACGGTTTGCAGCTATTAACAGGATAAGTACAGTAACAATCAATTGTACTAGAAGTATACCATGTAAAATTACATGTACCTTTCAGATGTAGAGCACAGAACTGGTCACAGTTATTTCAAAGGTATCCCACTATGCGCCATTAATGTGGTCTATTTCAGAAGTGCACCATTAATAGTCTGGGGGTAAATAGCAGCCTCTCTCCAAAACAATGCACCATATTAGTTTATTTCAGGTTGGAGCCCATGTGTACTTTCTATTGCACAATGACTTAACTACAAAACTAAATACATTTTCACAGTTACCAGAATTAAATTGGCCTTGCTGCTATTTTGGCTTCAGTTAGTAATGGCATGAAGGGCTATAGAAATTCAACGAGTATATCATGCCCATTAAAAAAAATGATTTAGCATATTCAAACATCCTTCTGCAAATTAACAAAACACTAGGATGCAAGGGTTCACTAAACTAAATTCATGCCTATCATAGATAACAGCCAAAAACACCAGCCACTGTGTGGCCATCAAAACATGAGCTAGCTTTGTCTGAAAGAAAAAAGCCCTAAAAAACAAACAAACCAAAAAATCTTTAACCTCTCACAGAGCCCAACTACTTGAGCTGCGAATCCCCTTTTACAATGTGATCATGTTAGCTGAAGTTGCTCCACTGCAGTAAAAAACAAGAAAGTTCTCGCTTGAGTGCCTACTAATGAACAAAGGGTAACTTTATCTCAAAGGTCAAATGCCTGGTAGCGAAGGTTATGACCCTAACAACTTAAATGGTGACCCTGCCACGTGCCTGGTATTTTGCAGATTCTGATACAGATCATCTGGTAAAGAACTGGTCATAAATTTACTTTGGTATTATACTCCCACAAAGCATACTGTTTGCCACAATAGTTTCCAACTTGTCATTTGATACGTGGGCTGCAGAACTGAAAGCGAAAAAGCAGCCCAGTGTTAAGGCTAGTCCTTCGCAGCCTGTTTTGTCACTTAAAACTACAAATGGAGACTCGTGCTTTAATTTCAGCACACTTGGGCCACCTCCTTGCTCCTAAAATGCTGGCGGTTCTAGCTTTTCTTTGCATGTGGCAATGGTAATAATAACTCACATCTTGCTGAATTTTATATCTTCACTTCTCTGATAGTCCTTAGGACATTCATGTGTTTTTGTGGCTCAGCCTACTTTGGAAGAAGAAGCATTATTTAGGTCTGAGCACATGTGCTCTCTTGCTGATGACGATGTTCTGTTTCAAGAAGGGGGGGGAAGGTCCTCAAACAATAGTTATAATATGTATTTCAGGAGGAAAGGGACATCTTACTGCAGATATCATTGAGAATTAAAGAGCCTTGGAACCGAACACAAAATAATAGCACTCTGGGTGAAAAGGCCACAATGGTTTTGGCACATATCTGAAAGCACGTTTTCAAGTCTGCGCCTCCTGCCAATACTGGCAACTTCTCAAAACTTTTAAGTAGATAAAAACATTGTTTTCTGTTTGCAGACCTTTGGGGTTATAGCAGATGCTCTCCAACTCAGCTGTACATAAGTTGACCAACTTACTATAATTTACACATTTATACTGGCAAGTTTCTCACCATAAATAACAGCTCGGTAAATCTCTTCAAGCAAATCTGTACTATCTGAAGACAAAAGGGCCTTAAGACTTCCTTTTGTAATTCCTTGTTGCGCATACAGTACAAGTTGCCATTACTGCAGCTCTGCAAGAACCAATCACTGTCATCTTGGCCAACATTCAGGTGTGACAAAGAATCCTGGGATACATTTGAGTGAAAAAGAAGGGAACTATAACCATTCCCTACACACACACACACACACACACAAAATGAAGGTTGCCTGATCAATGATGATTTATATATTCAAACAATGGCTACCTTGTTCTATATATAGCAGTATTGAAAGATTGTCTACAACAGAAAGTGCTGGAAAAGGTGCGAAACATTGAATACACTGAAAAGCAAGAGTAAAATGTTAAAAATGAATGTCAGCCTCTTACCTCCTAAAATGTTGCAACCACGAATAAAATGTAAATGTTACATTGTATCTATAAGTGAAAATATAATTAAAATAAAAATTATTTATTTTAGCATGCTTGTTTTTGGAAGGGGGCGGGTTGGAGCTCTAAACTTCATCAGGTCCTTCTAACCAGCACTACTAATCTCTACTATTTAATATAGGAAAACCATAATTAAAGCAATTGATTACATTAAGCCTATTTGCATTTGATTATTATCTTTATCTGCTTTGCATCTCATTCTTTTTTTCCAAATATATTATATTCCAGCTATCACTTGATGAACGGTTTTATAATCAATTAATAGTTTTGATTAATTACATAAACAACTGCAACAGTAGTTCAGGTGATACTTTCAGTATTTTTAATGAATGTAACAAGTACTTTCAATTAAATTCCATGGGTTATTTGAAAAATCATCCTCAAATGCATGTCCTGAATCAACAGTTGTCCAAAGATTGTTTGCAGCATATCATCAGCACCAAAAAATTTAACAGAAAACAGCTCTGCTTAAAAACCTGAGCTGATTGACAAACCGATCAGGACTTGTCGTTCAGTCCAGCATACACCTGTACAGTCTTATAGAAAATCCTACAAGGCAGTTGGGACTATAGTCTGTCGTAGGTGCTTGTATTTAATTAATGAAACATAGCACTCAGTACATTCCCCTCCAAAAATTAAATGAAAAGAGTCCGCATCACCATATCGCCTAAATAGAGCATATCTTCACCAATGTTTTTGGATGCCTTGTTCAGCAAAAGTGCATAACGCAAATCACAGCATCACATACAATTTCAAAGTCAAATGCCAATCTTTATCGTAAAATAGCACAACAGAATCACCTCTTTGAAACAGTATACTCTAATAACATTACTACAGCAACAACAAAGACTGGTTTCCACTTTTGCATTACACTGACCAAAAGTTACCACACTGTCCATCATCTACAACTGCTAAATCACAAATCCAGCTGCATGCGTTTGACACGATGAGCACTTTTAAATTTTCACTCTTCAATCCTACCCAATCTAAAATCATGGTGTTGTTGAATTCCAGTAAAATCAGTGGGATGATTTGAAAGGTCAGTCTATTGACAGTGTTAGGCCTAGTGATCCAGAAGTTACAGACTTGCCTAAAACAAGAAGGTTAAAGAAAAATGCACTATGCAAACCGTACTTTGGCTCAATAGCACCATTTATCTATGAACATCCGCAGATATATTGATATTTCCAGACCAAATTATTTTGTATTAAATCTGCAAACAATGCATATCTGTTTTCCTGAAAGCCACATTGTTAAACTAGCAATCTATCCTGTAAAATCAATCAAACTCTACCTACAGGCAGAAACTACAAGGAATTGCCTTTGATATTTCTTCTTTCATCATTATGCAGGTATTCCTTTTATCCATAGCTGTTAAAATCAACAGTTCATGTATTTGTGGGTATCTGTCAAACTCTTGCCCAATCCTTTTAGCTATGGTCAATTTTTGTATACTCAACTCTTTTATGGACTGGGCTTACAACAGAAATGTTTTCAGTACTCTCTGCCTAACTGTATGAATTTGAATCATTTAAGGAAAATAATTTGTACAAAACACTCAGCATCCTATTTTCTCTCACCAATTCTTACCCAGGCCTCCAAATATTTGGTTAACTACTTAATACACTCAAGTCTTCATAGTGAAATTCAAGGCTTCTGAAAATGGTTTTATGCACGTAAGGTTACAATGTAAAGAAATCATTCTTCCACAGCCACTTTTTATGACCAACGATATAGACCTACAGAGAATATTGTCACCCTTGTCACTATCGGCTATACTCGAAAACACCATCACAGCCATGGTGCCAACCGTATAGTACACAAAAACCTACTTCATCACAAGCACAGACTCGTTGACCTCATATTAAATTATTGGGTTCACAGACTTAAAAGGTTAGGCTAAGTTGGACAACTTTGGATAAAGGCACTTACCTGCTGCGTGCACAAAGTATGCCAAATATAAATCGAGTTCCTTAACAGAAACCCCTATATGATGCGGCTGTACGCACAGCCCTGGGTTTGAGCACTGTGGGGACTTTACAAGGCGTTCGCCATCAGTACTTTCAAGCGGAATACCTTTAAATAAAATCACCATAACAAGGTCCAACCTCCAGACCTTATCTGCCTGGCGCAAGCAGTCAATTCTCCTCATCTTGCCCTTCTGGTCTGGATTTGAAAGAACACAACATGGAGGTTTTTTCCCTGTGACAGTTAGCACAAAATCCTCCCGGTATTCAGGCCTGATGTCTTTCCGTAGCTTTGCCAGAAGTCTGGACGCCCATTTTTGTTTGACCTCAGGTTTTTCGCTCAGCAATTCATCCTTCACAGCTCTCTCTTCCTCTTTTGACATGCGTTTCTCATGCTTTTTGAAGTATTTTCGCTTTCGAGCTTGTAGGTTGAACCATGTGTAAGCAAATGCTCGGACATGGGGAAGAAGCGCTTCAATGAATGGATGAAATTCATCCTGGAAGGAAGTAAAATGAAGAATTACAATGAAGAACAACTGGTATCACGCAGGTCTGTTCGTTTCCTTAATAACTTAGAAGAAGCACATAAAAATCAGTAGAAATCACTGCTATACCTACTCTAGGTAAATATTCACTGCATATGCTTAACAGAAAAGGGCACAAGAAGTATAAAACACAGCCAATCACCTAAGTTTCTGTAGTGAGTTAGCCTCATTCTAAGCAAATAAAAATAAAATAAAACTATGTAAACACAAGCTCTGGAAAACACCCCGTTAAACCAATCCTAATCACAGTTGCCCAGAAATGAATTTTACTAAAATTCCATTGGACCGACTTCCAAGTAAATGCATTCAAATTATGTTATAGGGCATAAGACCCATATCTCTGACTTTTACAATAGTTCTGTCTAAGTAACTAGAACAGCAAGACAACTCCAGAAAAAGTGAATTGAGGTTTGCAGTAAGATTGTTGTGAGACCACAATCCAATTTAATGAAGGAGGGCCCAATCCTATCCAATTTTCCAGGGCAGATGCAGCCATGCCAATGGGGCGTGCACTATCCTGGGGGGGGGGAGTCATAGAGGCCTCCTCAAAGGAACATTTGTTCCCTTACCTTGTGGCTGCATTGTAGCTGCATTGATACTGGAAAGTTGCATAGGATATGGCCCGGAGTATCTTTCATTGCTCTTCCACTGACCCTTACGCAAATGGTGTGGCCAGTGCAGCATATGCCCAACAGTTTGGCAAAAGTTGTACATCATGCATCACAATGCATAGTGCATTGGGTAACAATTGTGTCAGTCAGTTTTGTTATGCGGAGCCTGATGTACGGTAAAAAAAATTCCTAAGATGTATTCTTAAGCCACAATCTGTAGTTAATAAAATTTCAATTAAAACTGGCTACATAAATACAATCAGATATGTGGTTATTGTAATATCAGAGAAAAATACAATTTTTCAAACATATTCAGTAAAATACAGTATTAAAATCTTAGAAATATGAATTTTTGAAAAAGTGCTTTGACCTTTACCTTTGGAACAAAACATAGTATACTATATATTTTCCTGGGGCCTGAATATGTTGTGAACTATGATTCTCTTTCATTTAAATAAAACATGAGGATGGGAGGAAACCTGAAAAGTTAAAAGGTTTGTACGCAGATCATACAAGAATAAATTAAAAAAAATAAAACTAGGTCTACTACAGTTTTTTTAAAAAACATTATCACAGGAATAAATAAATAGGTATTGAAAGCAGTATCCGGCTTCATGAATACTGTTTGAATTGTCCCTTTATTTAAATAAAAAACCAGAATATATTATTTCAAAGTTTCTCCCCGTCAATGAACATACTTCGGGAAAGGTCACAGAATAAACTTTTAAATAAAGGCATGCATGTTGCAAGCGCTGCAAAAGCCACACAGGTCACTGGAAACATATTATAATGATTGTGTAGATTATTTATATCATGAGTTTGTAGGTTGATTCATTACTAAAATACCTACAGAAATAGGGGCACAATCAAAAAAACTGTTCTTATAAACATAGAACTCTATGAAAGTCAGGATTTCTCTGCCTTGCCTTTGTAAACTGCCTTGCCGTTATAAGTGCAGTTGCTTTCTGCGTATGTTTTTGCATATTGGTAGAAAACACGGTCTTCTATGCAAAAAAGTTAGTGTTCTTTTGTAGGGAAGACACAGACAACTTTGTCTCTAGTTTAACTATAATGACTTAATTGATGAGATGTGCAATTATATCATTTTCAAAATATTTCCAGAAGTGTGATGTTTTGTTGTTGTTGTTAAAGGAGCATCCTTATTTAGTGATTTAATAGGTTTTCTGCTCAATCAAATACAGGGAGGAAAGAACACCATATCCCCAAGCTATACTTTTTGAAAAACTGTCACAAGTTGGACCTCATAACACCTCCTTTTTTGGCCTACAAACAGTTAACTGCTGCATATTGACACTAAAATATAACAGACGAATTGAGTTATGTTACACATTTCTTAGAAACAACAGAAAAATTGTTTAAATATTTTGATAATTGAGTGGATAGATGTCAGTATGAATGTTTAAATGATTTTAATGAATGAATATATGAATATATGAAATGAATATATATATATATATAATGTTTTTAGAAATGTAATAATACCAGTTTCAATAAGTGGATCAAAGAGGGCAGAGAGGGAATTAGAAAAGGCAGAAGTAATCACACATCTGCATTTTTGAAAACAAAAACCCATCACTAGGTAGAGGCTGCCACGAAGGGCAAACAAAACTAGTATACATAATACAACACATTGTGAAGCTTTTCCACATGCACACAAATACATGCACTTTTGAATAGCCAAAAGTACCAAAAAAGGAGCCTTTGGAATGTTTCCCTTCTATGACACATGGGACAGTCCCTAAAATGATTCATTCCAAAATAAATGACTGCTTCAAATCTTTGTGCGTTTTAAAAACACATCTTGATTTTATCTTGAAAACTTTCTGTTTCCAATAACTTACTGAACCTCCTTGCATGCTTGCAGCCTTTCTGGATCCAGCCTGAATCCCTTCCAAACTATACCTCATTGACTCTATTCTATAAGCTGAGCCAATATTGCATGCTTCAAAAGGGGGAAAGATAGTTAAAGAAGGAACCATCCAAAAGCCTCAAAAACCACTGAATGGCCTTACAATGATGCTACAGTTATGTGGTTCCTCATTGTCCCTATATGACTGCTTTTTAAATGAGATTCCTCAAATTGATGTACAAAATGTTAATTGCTCAAAATAAAGTCCCAGCTAACTTTCAATACATGCACTTAAAAAATAAAATCAAGCATCCAAAATTTCACTGTAAAGATATTAGGAAAAAAGAATACGAGAGTAGATACCACAACTGAAGTGGTATCTCTTTTGTGTTACGGAGTTATTTGTATCAAAACTGTTGAATTACCATCCTTCTCCTAGTGAATTTCAGAATGTTCAGGTGAATTTGGAGACAAAAGTGTAAGAGAAGCCACCACAAAAAGGAGGCAGGGTTTCCTTTTCCTAAATTAGGATTAGAACCCAGAGTTTCCCTGAAGTTTGTTTAAGGATTTATTACCCTTTTCAACAATTAAACATTGCTTTAAAAACCACAGATAAGTCTTCCAGCATTTGTGGGAGGGGGGAAATAAAAGTAGATGTTTTGTAATCCTTGCCGCTGTTTTGTATTGTGCTCCAAATAGCACCATGCCACAACTTGCGGATAAATTTTGGATCATAGAACAATCATCTCTTTTTTTACGTATGTATGTGAAATCCCAACTATTTCGGAATGAGGCAAAGCTACAGAGAAGAATCGAAGAGGTTCCCCCCCCCTTTAAATAAAATCATCATACATTCTAGTAATCTTTGGAAACAATACATTTATGCTGCTCTGTTTGAAACTCAGCCAGCTGTATAAAGTCTCACAGCATTAATATTTCCCTTAGCATTATTTCTATAAACCATATTCCTTGGTATGCTTGCCTGTATATCTATGATGAGTTCTTAATGTAACGTCAAGACAGTATCAGATAAACAGCAAGTACGTAAATCACCTATACTGGAAGGAGGGCAGAGAGTAGACAGGTACTTTGCCTTAGTCTTCAGATCCATTAGCTGGGCAAATGTGCTCTATGGTCAAGTGTTACATTGCACTGGACAAACATAAAGACATGATTTTTGAAATGTTAATCCTTAAGCCTTTCTTTATACGTAATCGGGCTCTGTGTTTGGAACTCTCATGTTAGACTCCGTAAAGGTGCCTTTGAATTCCTAAACTACATTTCCAAATGTGCAATGATAACACAAAGCTCTTTGCAGCACAAGACACAAAAAGGAAATATATCTGAAATCTTCATAACGTACGGCTGGGCCTAAATCAGAGTATGCAAATCCAATATGAAGGAGGGGAAAGTAGATGACTGGGGTGTTTGTTTCTGTTGAAACATTCTTTGCTATCCTAGTAAATTAATTGGTCTGAGTTCCATAAGTAGGTAAAACTTTAGAAGCTACACATATTTCGGAAGCTCTGAAACAGATTTCAAAAGTATACAATAGAGTTGTGTTTTACCTATAATTGACTCTGAGACTGTTAACATGATTAAGTGGCATTCTGTAGCAATATTTTGGTTGCAAGAACCACAAGACTATAGATCAGGGGAGATGGGACTTTGCCGTCTACTGAGTGTCACCTCTAAAAGTTATCCATACCTAAATTTCTACTCGGCAATCCTAAAAAGGGTACTGTTAACCTCCCCACTTCTAAAAGATATTCCAATAAAATTAAAAACTCATTCAAAGGCAGGAAATTATCTTGGGGGTCTGCGTCCCAAAGTGTTTTCTTCTGAAACCATCACCACATCCTACAAATGGAAGGTGTTTAATTGCAAGTGCATGCCAGTCAGAAACACTGAAGTTGGAAAGGAATAACTTTATTTGAATTCAACAGAAACTTTCAGGCGTCATTGTTAGGCTGGGAGGCAGCAAAGTTCCAACCAAGAGTTCTGACTTACAGAAAGAGGAGGGAAGGGACGGTGTTTATATATATCTAAACACTCACACATACTCACACTATATATGTATATACTGTACACACACACACACACACACTTTTCAGAGGAAGCTTTATGCTTAAGTAGCGAAAATAAATCCAGGAAAGACTGAGGGAGGGGGACGGAAGGGAAGGAGTGCATGTTATCTGGCGCTGCAAAACAGTTTTCTTTGGACCGAGGGGGTGCCAACGCGGGGTGGTGGTGGTGAGAGGTGTTGGAGGTTAGAAAGAAAAGTTGCCCGAACTCTTCAGGCGCAGAAGTAGCAGTTTCCCAGGACGGACTGCATGTGTAGTAGAGGCGTCAGGCACATAACTCGTCAGACTCCGGATAAAGCAATCACAGGAGGGATAACTGGGGGGGGGGGGGGGCGCGGGGTGGTCGGAACCGCATTGGAAATAATTTTCAACCCACGATGAACTGACTGCGCCGCAGACAAAAGAGAGCGAGCAACTTTCAGGGAAGAAAAAAAAAAAGGCAGCGACTCCCTTCCCCGCCTCTTCTTTCCACAGGCAGGACGTACAAACCCAACTTCCCAAAGGAAACAACCCCAGGCAACTGTGACACCCGAGCAAGTGACAAGGCGCGTTAAAGGCAGCCAGGAAGGCAGCTCTGGGCTGGGATTGCCCTTCGGAGCTGGCCAGGAGGTGCGATGACTGCAGTGCACTCCGAGGATCCCGAGCTGTGTTGTGTACGAGAGTAACGGAAAGGAGGGTAATGCAGGAGCTGCTGCAGCAGGAACAGCAGCAGCCGCCGAGTCTCCAGCCAGGAGCGCGCAATGTGGATTACTTGAAGCTCTCTACCTATCCATCAAAGCCCGGTGCAATGTATAGAAGGGCAAAATCGAGGCATAGGTGCAATGCATCTCTAGAGCTCTACGTCTCCGCCTGGGACTAAAATACAGAGAGGGAGCCGCTCACAGGCAGAAGCTCAAGCCGCACAAACCCACCGCTGCTCAACAAAAAAGTGTGCGAGGAGTTTAGGGAGGTAAAGCAATGCAGCGCTAGGCGCGGGGGGGAGGGCGGGAATACATGCAGCACGCAGTTACTTAAGGCTATACTTGAAAAACAAAACACAAAGCATCTAACTGTATTTGTGTTGTGTTGTTCAATGTCCATGAATTCATCGCCTCGAAAGCACAAACAGTGAGTATTGATTTCAGATGACCAAGCATGTAATGGGTTGCAAGACTGCTAAACACGTGCAGATCGTCCTAAAAACACACACGCACACACACATTGCATTTCAGCGCGAACACCCCCCCTCCGGCCGGCCAGCTACCCCTTTCCCCAAACAAACACTCACACACCCCAATATATTAATTAAGCCCTTAATAACTAGGCGCCATTAGCCATGTGTCTATACAAATGGCCGTGCAAGAGAGCAGGAATGTAACCTAATGGGAAAGAAAGTTACTTTCCGCAAGCTGGATTCACCCTCCCGCCCTCTTCGCCCCCCATCGCAACGCACATACAACCCCAGCAACCCCCCCTTCCCCTCCCACAAATGAATCCAAAGAGCTTCTTACCTGGGTAAGACAGAGAGGAGAATACATGATTGCTGTGGGGGGTTTTGTGGCTTGGAGGTGTGTGAGTGAGAGGGAGAGAGAGAGAGAAAGGGAGGGAGGGAGAGAGGGAGAGAGAAAAGAGAGAGAGAAAAAAAGAAAGGGGGGAGAATCAAGCCTGCTTCTTGCTTTCACATTTCCAACTCTGCTAAACTGCAGCCAGCGCTGATCAGCTCCATGAGCTGAACTTTAACCCCGCCTAGAGTTTCCCTACACTACACACTATACATGTCTACTGTACCCAGGCGTTAAAGGCATAGTGCACACTTCCCCCCCCCCCTCCCGCTTCCAGCTGCAGCGGCAGCAAGCCCCAGGCTCCAGCTTTCCCGGGAACCTGCCAGCGTGCCTCCTGCTTCTGCTTCGCTCTGCACCGCTCCACTAGCAGCAGCAGCAGCAGCAGTTCGCTCGCTGCCTTGCCCGGGGGAGGGGGGGCTGCAGTGCTACTGCTCGGCCAGCCCTCCCTATCCCCGATCCCTGCTCTCAGTGCATTACTGGGTAACGCAGTCAGGAGCCGATTGCATGCAGGGCTCCCGAGCGGCTATAGGCTATACAGGATGTGCTTAAGCAAACAAAACTACTTTTCCACATTTCTCTCTCTCTCCCGTCCTCCCCTCCCCACTTCTCTCCCCCCCCCCAAGACTTTCAAGGAGATCGCCTTAAGGACTTTTGACTCAACTTCCACCATTGATCTCATACAGAAAGATCTTGACCAGAAACGTTCCAAAATATTACAGTAGCAGCCTCCATAGTAGAGCATATAGATTATTGCAGCTCCGCTTATTATACACTCAGTCACTCGAGGGCACTGGGCTTTCTTGGTCTCATACACACTCTTCTACAAACTGAAAAAGGATTCATTTGGCAAAATCTGAAACATTTAACACTGGTGGTGGTGGTGGTGCTTTCCCTCGGAATAATATCCCTAAGGTCTGAGGGCAGGGGTTCTATATTATTTTGTTTAAATAGGAAAACTCACATCTGCTCATCAGATAACCATGTAGGTTTGTATGGTGCAGGGATACATAGGTGTGAGCTACTGGAATGGATTTTGAACTTTCACTCTTTCCAGGACAGCATGATTACTAGCTGGGGACAGAGCAAAGATATCTGTTCGGAACTTTCCAACTAACCTGAACACTTGGCATATGCTTGTCACTTTTTTCTTAAATCACTTTATAGCCAAGAATGCTTATCTTACTAAAAATGCAGAGCTTCATGGCTGCATTGCAACCCTCAAGCAATAAAATTACTACTTAAAAATGCTTCAACTTAGAATTGAGCCTCCTGTCCTTTATTTATCTTACAATGCATTGTTTTGGCACAAGGAAGGGTTTGGTTTTTGGGGTTTGGAAAGTTGCCAGTCAGCCAACTTTTTCTTTTATTGAGTCTTATATTTTCCCTCTAGTCTTTCTAAACTTCCTAAGAAGAGTCCTCTCTAGTCTTCCTTCAATTTCCCAACAAGCTGCTGCCTTCAGACACACATCCACAACCATTCATAAAAAAAAAACCACCCAAAGAGGAAGAGAATACCACAAGACATACCACACACTGCATGCAAATCTTCTTTTGTGGACCAGAGATTTCGGTGTTTCAAAGTTAAGAATGTTATGAGCCCTTTTAAAATGGTGTGAGGATTTTTGGAAGGAAATCTGTTACCCACAGCTATTCAGAAAAGAGGCCAAAATCATGATACTGTATATTACATTTGTCTGTGTCCTCTGGAGGCCCTTCCCTTGCCCAAGTTGAGTGCTCCACCAAAATTCTCACCATTTGTGAATATATATAAAGAATGGCCCAGTATCTGTCAGTGAAATAATGGCATGGAAACACACCCAGCTAAACATTTTTAAGAGTCTCTCAGCTTTCCGAGTTTCCTCGACAGAATTTCTGGCTAAGAGTCTCACAATGAGCTAAAATACTAAGAAAAACAGGAAGCAAAGTTCCACATTTTCCAAAGCCTCATGTATTATTGATGACTTTCTATTTGTCCCCATCCCAACATCTTGCTGTGTCTTCCTTTTTACTCATCCAGCCCTCCAATCCCAAGCGTACAGTAATAAGGAGAAAGATATGTTAGATATCCCCATGCTTGTTTTGTATGGCATATCTCACACAGTATGCCATCTTTACCCCAAGGGCCTACTTCCACAACCACAGAGTAGCCACAGGACAGTCCTGCATGTGCCTGCCCTCAGTCACGGCATTTGCCACCATGTTGTAGAGGATTTGGGTTGGGAAGTGTGGCACTGCCACCACACAGGCTAAAAAAAGTGGTGTTTGTGGTGGCGAGCTGAAAGCTGAATCCTGCACATGGCAGTGAATACACAACTGGTTAGCCACAGACGGAAGGCTTGGCATGATGAGCAGAGTCCTCGAGTAGCCTTCCCATAGTGCCCAACAGTTGTGTGAACTGGGGCACAGAGTAGGTGGCACACATGCCATTTTTATAAGACCACTGCACTGGTAACAGAAAGCAAGATTTTATGTTCTTAAAAAAAACTAAACAAAACTTTAAATAAATTTAAAATAAAACTAGCCAACACAAACGTTTGCCAGCTGGAATGCCCATTTTGAACGTTCAAACTTGAAAACACACACACACACACACACACACACACACACACACACACACACACACACACACACACACACCCATTCTTGAACGTTAAGATTTATTTCCTTTAGTATACAAAAAAGACAGAAGGGGGAAGGATTCTCCAGTGAGGTAGGATCAGGCCCTTGGCAGTGTGCTTGTTGCTGACAGACAGCTTTGCGCTACGATTTCCAGCTCTTTGTGGTTAGCAATATTATCTTAAGTAACTTTTGGCGCCCTTCGTAAGACTTTTGGACGTGGGATGATTGTTTGCGCCCTCTAGGCAGACGTTGCATCCAAGTTCAGCACCGAGCCTTTCACATCCGCTCACTCCTTGGCTCCCCCTCCCCCTCCAGCAGAACCTACACAAAAATGCTCTCACATGCACGCGCGCGCGCGCACACACACACACACACACACACACACACGAGTAGCTGGAGCAATTCAGAGAGGGAGAACGCATGGACGGTATAAACACTTAAACATTACTCTCCCCCCTCCAGCAGGCACAAATCTTGCTTCAAGTTTAAAAAAAATGTTTCTGCAGGAAGATTCCAGCACTGGGGGGGGGGGGGAGAAGTCTCCAAGTGCATTCGCCGTCCTGAATGTATAAAGAGATATTACAAAAAGCCCGAGAGGGAGGGCAAAGTACACTTAAAGGTGATCGCTTCATTAAAAACACAGCAGACAAAGATCTGACTCAAGCCAACATGTCCATTGGAAATGGGAACTTCGAAAAGTGCTATAGGCTGCTGCTACCGTGAAATGGTATATGTCTGTGTGCAGAGACTTTCTGCCATGATCCCTCCTATCCATATTCTCCCTGGCACGTTGCCCGGCATTGCATTTACAATGTTTTATTTGCAGAAACTTTTACCTCGCCAGCCTCAGTGAAATCCTCTTATATATATAAATTACATCGCGAAAGGTTCACTTATACACGGACCATCTTGAATATATATTAGGAGAGACTTAACGGGAAACCGCATTAATATGATTTAAAAACTTTTTAAGGCTGGGATCTTTAAACCACTTCCTCCGGATTAGTTCCGTCGTTCTAAAAGAGGGCTTCTCCAGAGCAGACTCACTTTGAGGATCGCTCGATCGACGAGCAGCAAAGTCAGGTCTAATCATTAATTTTCACGTCATCCTTCCTCCCCCAAGTGCTTTATTTGCTTTCAAGCGTTTCTTTTCCATGTACTTCTAGAGGGGTAACTTCGCAGGTGAGATCTAACTACAAACCGAGCCCCTGAGAGAGACAGTGCACTGTTTGCATGCAGTAGCCAGTTTAAAAAGCTTCTACCCACCCATCCCTTTAATTATTAGCAAGTTAAAGGGCTTTGGGGGCAAACGTCTCCTGAAGCATTTCGAAGAGCCCATTGGTAGATCAGCCTAAAGGACCTCAGCAGTACATGGCTGACAGCACAATCCTATATGCGTGTCTACTCAGAAGTAAATCCCATTGTGCTCAATGGGGCTTACTTCCAGGAAAGTGTGTATAGGATTTCAGCCTGAGATGAGAATTCATAGCACAGGAAGGGGTGCCAAATATATCTCCCTAGTCACCGTTTATTTCATATGGTCCCCCCCCCCCAGCCACTTCCCTCCCCTACGCATACCATACCGGTTTCAAACTCTTCTCTGCTAAAGTTAAGCACTTCTGAGTCTGCTTGATTTCAGTGGGAGAGATTTGAGTATTTGCTTAACGCTACCAATGTTATCAATGGCTCTTAAAAATGCCTAAACTTTGGCTGGATCGTCCCCCCCCCCGTGTGTCAATAATAAAAAACACAGTTATGGGAGGAGGGATCAATTTTACCTGTATTATCCTACCCTGTATTATCCAAATGCATTCACACGGATATATGCAAGTTATGCGCGCGCGCACACACACACACACACAGATGCCTGTAACTTAAGACGCAGGTAACGCGAAGAAAACCCGTTGCTAGCTGAGATTAGCAAACATACAAAAGCGTTGAGCAGAGCATTTCTTCAAAAAACAAAACCCTACTAAACACACTTAGTTGAAAAGAAATCCCACTGAGTTTAGTGGGATTTACTTCCGCGTAAACGTGCTAAAGGGGAGGATTACAAACAATTTCATCCTCGATTTCTCCAAACCACTTTTATATCTTGGGGGTGCCTCCCCATGATTAGAAACAAATAAACTAGCACCGATAGAGTCGATGATAATAAGACAATCCATCCAACCAACCAATAAGTCATAGGACAGACAGAAAAGTTGCGGGAAGCGCTCACGATGCCACCTCCTCAGTGGACAACTGAGTATACAGTAAATGGGAAAGGATTGCCTTCGTAATGTTCACATCGTTCCAAATATAAAAGTATACACGTGCGACCCGACGTTGGAACAAAATCAAGCATTTTCACGATCAGGAAAAAACAACTCTTTTCTTATTATTTGTGCTTTCTTAAAAATCCACGGTTTTTTTTTTTTTTTAATATGCAGGCTCGTAGCTTCAACCCACCCCCTGAGCTCACACACAACTTCAGAGAAGAAGGCGGGATAAATAGAACTTGCTCCTCTCTTCCCCCTCCTCCCACTTAGGATATTTCGAACGTTGCAACATCCACCCTGTTCTCTGATTGGCTAATGCTCTAGTCCATCATAGAGCTTTGCTACATTGATTAGAGAATGGATTTGTCAATTACGTCCCAAGTCTAGACACTTCCTTTTGTGCTAGGCGAGCTGCCGATCCCAGACGTCTTTTTACGGAGCTGAGCACGTACATTATTTTTTTTTCCGAACCGAGCAAGCGCTATGAAGAAAAAAAAAATCTGTCAAGCTCAGCGGTTTTCTCAAATCGCTGGGAAAAAGGGAAACTCTAGTGCACGTACAAAACCCACCCACCCTGCCGCTGTCTTGTGCATACTGCACACTCACAAACTAACAGTCAAACATTATTTTGCAGTAATTTAAATAGCTTACAAAGCAAACAACTGCAATACTATAGCCATTAAAACCTCGCGTAACGCATATTATTGGTCTTTAAAAGCTATGGAAATAGAAACCTTTAAGATGCGCCACGTACCATTCCAATGTATAAAGAGTACGTGAGAAACTTTAAAATGTTGAGACGATTTGCTTCATTTGTTGTCACGTTTCTATATTTTTTCCTCTTAAAAAATTAAAATAAACTTGAAATGGTTGAAAACCCGGAAAAGACTAAAACAATGTAGCTAATTAACAAGCTGCTGGGTAAGATTATTTAAAAAAAAAAACACTTCGAAACCAAAACGATTTGTTGTGATTCACTCTCTAGTCTCTGTTTTTTGAAAGTGATCCAAGCTGGCTGGCTGGGTTCTCAGATTTTCTCTCTCCCTGGCTTTGCCTTGTTGTGTGCTTTGGATTGTGTTAGACTTTGCAGAAGTTGGAATCGATTCGACAGACTCCCCCTCCCCCCTTCTCAGCCCGTTTATTTCCGCAATCGCTGCAATTTGCATAGGAACCACACACGGAGGAGGTCCATTCTCACGGAGGCCAGCCCTGGGCCAATGGCAACGGCAGGAATTCCTTTCAGCGCGCGCTCCGGCCAGGACTACGCTTCCAACAGACTAGGCCTGGTTCCAGGAAGGCAGCAGGAAGGAAGGAAGGAAGGAGGAGAGTAGATCTCTGTGCGCAGTGCGAGCTTTTTCTGTAGGCGGATATTGCAACGAAAGGGGGAGGGGACAAGCGACTGAGCGAGTGCGGAGCTGCCGCCTGCCTGCAACCGATTCCCTAGTTGAATAGTTAATGTCCAGCTCAGTTATAGACACGTTCACCCGGAATAAAGCCCCGCTGAAATTCTGAATCCAATAGCATTTACTCCCAGAGTCCGAAATTAGTTGGGACTTAAGTCCAAGTAAACGTAGTTAGGGGACTGGGATGTCATTCGTATTGTGCCTGGGAAGGCACACTGATTAAGCACCACTGAACTCAGTGGATCTCTTACTTTCATGTAAAAATGCATAGGATCAGACTTCCAGCCCCCTCATCTCAGAGTAACTTCTCTGTTTGCAAGGACAAACAGTAAATTCACTCAACCTCATAATAAGTCATTACAAAGTGTCATTTCATTACAAAGTGTCAAATCATGTGTAAAGGATTTTATTTATCTGCTCTGTATAATAACTGGACATTTTTACTGAATATTAAAAAAAACCCTATTGTTCCTTCCAAGAGTCATGTTAAATCTCTCTCTGCTGCTGCTGAGGCAGACTTTTCCCTCAGAGGATGGCTGTTTGCTTATCTTCCTGGCCTGAGTGATCAGCATGTCTAGGGCTTCAAACATGCATGTGGACAAGATAATACAGTACTACATGTAGCTGCTTTTGAAACGCCCAGTGGCTTGTCTCTTCAGCAGTGGGAATTGCTGCCGCAAAATCAGCGGGGAATTCCTTAAGAAGCAATGTTCTTCCAAGTCTGATCTTCTGTAGTTATCCTGTCTTCTTCTTCTATCCCTATAGCATGTGGCTTGGCTCACTCACATGAATAATACCATCCAGGGCCGGGGCAACCTTTGGCACACTACCTTAGGCACCAGGACGCCTTGGGTTGGGCCTTGGGCAATATCATCCAATGTCTATTGTAAGCATCTTTCTGCTCTGCGCTTGGGACACACACACACTGGGATCTGGATAGCATAGGTGGGAGGAGAACAAGTGGGTAACTGGCTCTGCTGCCTCACTTGAGGGGACTAAACTAGGTGCCTTTTGGTCGTCACAGCAAACTCTCTTTAGGTTGTGAGACATATAACAATGTCTTTGTTTTCTAACAGTTTGGATGTTTTGTGTGCAAAACATTGAGATGGGTACTGTTCATTCCTTAAATATTTTGTCATGATCCTGGTTAGATTTTGCAAACAGACAGATTTTGCAAACAGACTAAACCTCCATCCTAGCATGTTGTTTGTAATTGAGTTCCCTTGACATTGAGATATAAAGGCAGGTTTATGCTTTTTCAAATTTAAGTTCTACTGCCAGAACAAATGCATAAGCAGTGTAGGAGAGCAGGAGGCAAGCAACCCCCCCCCCGAATGGTACCTCACCCCCACTGCTGAACCCTTGTGATTACTTGAAGGGGACACTTTTCACACGATTACCCCTTCCTCAGAAATGTACGTTCAGTGGCATACAAAACCCTGCAGGAAGGCAGCAGCAAAAAAATGTCACCCCCATGACGTGACTGACCAGAAGACCTGATCATGCAGACCTGGCCACAGTGACCCATGCCCTAGTGACATCTAGATTAGATTACTGCAATGCGCTCTACATGGGGCTGCCTTTGAAGACTGTTCAGAAACTGCAACTAGTGCAGAATGCGGTGGCCCGGGTGGTTGCCGGGGTTTGTTGGTTCGACTCAGTCAGACCGTTGCTTCGGCAGCTACACTGGATGCCGGTTCGTTTCCAGGCACAATTCAATGTGCTAGTTTTGACTTTTAAAGCCCTTAACAGCTCGGGTCCAGGGTATTTGAGGGGCCGCCTCCTTTCTTATAATCCGACCCGTACTCTGAGGTCATCAGGGGGGGCCCTGTTAACCGTGCCGCCATTGACGGAGTTGAGAGGGATGGCGGCGTGGAATAGGGCCTTCTCGGCAGTGGCGCCCCAATTATGGAATTCTCTCCCCTTGGAATTAAGAACAGCTCCCTCCTTAGAGACCTTTCGTCGGGGCCTTAAGACATTTTTATTCAGGTTGGCATTCGATGTCTGACATGGTGGGCTGGCTTTTTAACAAATGGCTTTTTAACAAATGTAAATATAGGTGACCCACTGGGTCTGTTTGTTTTAATTGTTTTAATTACTTGTTTTTAATCATTTTTAATGTGTATATGTATTTTAACCTTGAATTAAAAATCCGCATGTTGCCGGGAAACTCTGTCGTTATAGATATAAATCAATTTATTTCAAAAATAAATTTCACAGATGTTAAAACATACTTTTGACGTTTTGCACCCTATCTGACAAGAGAAGCAATTAGTAACAGCAATTAGTAAGCAATTTAAATTGTACTTGCATTTATAGTGTTATTTTCTTTATGTTTGGGTTTGAGTGGCTTCACCTTCTCCGATTAGAGGTTACAATCAGCTGTTACTAATTGCTTCTCTTGTCAGATAGGGAGTGCCCACTTCCTGTTTTCTTTTGCACTAGTCTTTTAAGCTGTCTTAGGAACACTATAGGGGATTTCTGATGATGCCACGAGTGTTACGTGTGCAAAAACGTCAAAAGTATGTTTTAACATCTGTGAAATTTATTTTTTGAAATAAATTGATTTATATCTATAACGACGGAGTTTCCCAGCAACATGCGGATTTTTAATTCAAGGATATGGCCGTGTCGTGAAAATCTACAAAAATATCTAATGTATTTTAACGTTTTTATCTGTAAGCCGCCTTGATTGCCTTGTTGGGAGAAAGGCGGGGTGGAAATTCTTTAAATAAATACTAAATACTAAATAATAAATAATAAATAAGTGATGTCACCGCCCCACCCCTGGAAACGACGCCAGCAGCGCAAAAAGGTGCCTGAGGTGGGTGGGGAGCGGGCACAGCCTTTCTTGCCACCGCTTGCCCACAGGGACGCTCCTTCACCGCTCCATTGCCGCCTTCCTCGCCGCTGCAAATGTGTTGCCGATGTGGCAGTTTTGTCATCCCCCGCTTGTTCCCCGGGGGCCATGGGTCCCCCCTGGCGACGCTACTGTGCATGTTGCTCTTTCTGTGCCCCTCCAGTATTTTTTTCCACTGAAAAATTTCTAACTTATAAACATTTCTCTATAAACTTAATTTAGCTCGCCTAACTGTTTAACACCTCTTAAATGAAAGGTTAAAGTAATTTTGACTTGGCTAATTTAGGGTATCTTGTTGAGAAGGATTTGTACTTGTACTTTCTCAGCCTGATCCAATGCATGTTTATTCAGAAGTAAATTTTGCAATGTTCAGTGGGACTTACTGGGCACAATCCTGGGGAACTTTAAAACGGCAGAGCGTGTGCTCCGCCATTCTAAAGTGTCGCGAACGTGCTTTATGGCACGTTCGCGACTACTTTAGAGTAAGGGAGGCCGGCCACCCTCACTCCGTCACCAAACCAGCAAGCAGCCGCCAGAGGAAGGTAAGCTCTCCCACCAGCGGCCGTGTGGGCGGTCTGGCAGGCGAGGGAAGTGGGACCATTGGCCTAGCCAGCCCAAGAGGGGACAGGGGATGGTGCCCGCCCTATGCCCATCCCCGCTGGGTCAGCTACGCCGTTACACGGCCTCCTCTACTTCCGTCAGCTATTTAGCTGGCGGAAATCCGAGGAGGCCGATAAAGCATCCCCTTCCCTGAGTAGACCTCCAGCCCGCCGACTGATGGGCACCCTGGGCTCAGGATCTGGTGGGCGGCCCTGGGCCGCCAGCCATATCCTTAGTCAGGATTGCGCTGACTGTCAGATAAGCGAGCATAGGATTGTGACCTAAAACTGTTGCCAGTCACAGAGGCTAGTATCAATAGCAAACACTGGTGAACATTACCCATACCCAGACCAAGTTCCAAACTAGAAATAGAGAAAGAGAGGAGTGAAGTCCATATGCAGGTTTTCCTGGTGGTTTTGCTATGGCAGTTCCATTGGTTGAAGAGGCAATCCATTGTGCAATTTTAAAAGCAGCGATGTATGGAGGTCTGATCTCCTCCCCATATGCATTTCCCTTCTTTGGATGCTGCCTGTAATATTAAGCTATCCGATTCATATGTCTAGAAAAGCATCTACAACATGAGCCAGGGAAGCACAGGTTCTTTGTCTCAAGCAGCTTTATTCGGCCACTCAACATCATTTCCCTTGGAAACCTTGATCGTCAAAGATGAAAGCACGTACCATCTGACTCTGAAGAACACCAATTCACAATCAGTAAAGACTGTACATCTACCATCCAGCGGCCATTCCATCCATTGTACCAACATGATAGTAGTCCTGGAGGCAGACCATGTTCAGCAGCCATCGGTTGTTCATACATGCCATTGCTGGGCTCTGTCCAAAAGTTCTGTCTCCTGTACCAGCATCTGCCTTACCCTTCTCTTGTCATGCACTTTGCCGCATCTTGAGGACTCAGGAGTGTATTGTAGTGCTCTTAAGTATCTAGCTCCAACACATGCCCATGTCTGGGTTAGAGAAAGACATCATTGACCAGGAAGGAATATGAAGGATAGTAGATGGAAGGACTGGATAGTGCTGCCACAACTCTAGGGAGTAAGTACAGCTCCAGAAAGGTAGATGTTTGCTGAATGCAGGGACTGGTGAAGGGAAGGTGAATGATGTAGATTTGGGCCACTATTTCAGGTGTCCTAGCAGCTGGGCTGATCTGAGATTTAAGTCATTGGTTAATTTTATGCTGTAACAAAGATGATGATGATTCAAGTCGTACATTTTGCTTTCTTTATACTTACAAGTGCAAGATATTTTTCCATCCTGAAAGAAACAGTTCTTGATGCAGAAAGTTTAGAAATTTGTTTTCCTGGCTATTCATGATCAAATTAGAAGATATGTAAAATGTATCAGATTAACAACAATCCTGTGTGTGCCTACTCAGAAGTAAACTCGATTGGAGTTTAATGGGGCTTACTACCAGGTAAGTGTGTATAGAATTGCTGCCTGATTTAGGATGGTGAAATAATATGGGAAAGTAGTAGAATTTCAGGTATATACAGAAGAACACAAATATGTTATCAGCAAAAATTAATATTATTGCTGATAATGGACTATTTTCAAAGCATATTTGTAAATAGATCATTATCAGCAGTAGCTTACCGTTTAAATTTTGCCACTTTAAGAATTCAGTGAAATTTCAAAACTTCCACATTCTTCTTCCAACTTGAATTGATCCAATCAAGTATGTTACATATTTTATATCTTCTGTCTACTGGGACTAAAATGGCAACCACTGTCATCCAAATTGACCAAACCTGCAGAGTTGGGAACCACTATTACAAATTTAAATTCAGTACCCAAAGGTTGTACTCAGTTTATCATTTCCACTGTGCTTTTGAGACACTGCATGACAAGGATCCTGTTGGCTGTCACAACTATACCAAGACTGGGGTGTATCTTCTCCCTCTTTTCTTTAAGAAGTATACAACTGACCTAAAACCCCAGGGAGGAAGACACTGAGGAAAAGTCACAGTTCTGGAGGTTAAGATGTGTAGTTTCTAAACCACAGTTCAAAGCAAGTTGGCTGCCCACTATTGGGAATGTTAATGAGATAGATAAATGATGGTGGATTCTCACTGCAAGACCCTTTCATATACTGTTGCATTGCCTTGTCATCCATCATCATCTCTTTTTCACTTCTTTTTTTTTTTTGCCTAGCATTGTTTCAGAAAGACCTGTACCATAAGATAAGGGGAACGAAACCTTGTATTGTTATGCCTAGGGAAAATAAGAGCACACAAGGACTAATTTTAAGGAGCTCCTGCAGGAGGTTCTTGGTTAGGACATGTGGGTGGTTTTTTTTTTTTTTTTTTTTTGCAGAGCTCAGGGAACCAGGGAGAACATGCTTGTCGTGTGATCATAACCTAAAAAGAGAATCAATCTATTTTCTGTATAAACTACACCATTTATATACTAATAGTGAACTCAGGTGGTTGAGTGCCAATCAGTGCTTGCAAAACAGGGACACCCACATATAAGGTGGTGATTTCTACATGCTCAGGGGACTCTCTAGTTTTACAGAGGTAGATACGTTTGTAATTTAAAAGGGGAAAAAGCAAAGAAAAAGAATCCTGATGCAGACTGAGCATGTTCACAGTCCCCCAGGAGCCATGGAATGTTAAGCTAGCAGTTGAAAAAACAGCAGCAGAACAGAGGGAAGGGAGAGGGACTTGGTCTGCTTTAGTCAACTGGACATTAGGCCGGAGAGCAGTAACATTTTGTGGCAGGTCCCTCTTGAGTCCATTGAATACCTTACTGCACAATCCTGTACATGTCTACACAGGAGTAAGTGCCACTGAGCAATGAGAAGGCGGGGCAAGGGCAGCCCAATCCTGTCCAGGTATGAAACAGCAAGGCTGTGCGGCCCACACTGCATCCTATCCCAGGAAGCAGCAGGCTGGGGGGCTCCTCAAGGTAAAGGGACATTTGTACCCTTACCCCAGTTACCCAGGTAAAGCCCCAGCCTGCGCAATGGGGCTATTAAGATCAGCGTCTGCTAATTTGCAGGCACAGAACTGAGAAGCCTCGTGTCGGGCTTCCAAGCCTGAGAGGGGACATAGGATTCAGCATGCGCCAGTGCCGCCGATCCCACTCCCTCCCAGGCCTGAACTGCTCCCGTATCCGCCTTCCCTCTGCCTGGTTACATCCCCTCCTTGCCCCAGTCCCCGCACTGCTCGGAGCAGCTCCTACCTGCTCCAGCACGTGGTCATCTGAATTCAGTGCCGGTGGGACAGTGCAGGCCTTCCCGCCAGCGCTGCTTGCTCTCCAGGTGTTGCAACGTGGTTTACGGCATGTTTGTGACACCCTAGACTGGTGCTGGTTCCCAGCGCTGGCCCTGCCGGACCATAGGATTGCATCGCTACTCCCAGGTAAGTGTGTATAGGATTGCGGCTAATTTTGAATACGCGCAATTCCTATTTGGTCAGCACTTTGAAGACACTGCCCAATTGCTGCAAGGTATCTAAACCCACAAGTCTTGTTTTCTAACAATGTGCCACACAATTTTGCCCTCCCAACACATGCCCCTCCACTTAATAAGCTGAATTGTTGTGCCCGATTCAAATTCCATTGGAATAAAAGTGGGTTAGAGTTTCAGAGCATGCCAGCAGAACTTGTCTAGACAGAAATTACACTGCATTACAGACAGATTTACAGATTAACCAGCACAAGTTTGTGCTAGGGATTCACCTTCATTAGTTTAGAAATGCATTCTTAATTTTTAAAGTGTATTAAGGGCTAATAGATGATGCAGTGTAAACTGATACAAGTTGTACTGGTTCATCTACAAAGTAACAGTAAATCCATAGAATGTTGTTTGTCTACCCTAAGAGATGTATAAGAGCAGTTATAAAAACACTCTGCATGTTACAATGATACCAGAGTACTATTACTACTTTTGAAAACCCCACTTAGGGCCCAATCCTATCCAACTTTTCAGCACTGATGCAGCCGTGCCAATGGGATGTGTGCTGCATCCTGCGTGGGAGGGGGGGTCACGGAAGCCTCCTCAATGGCTGCATTGACCTTGGGGCTGCATTGCAGCTGCATCAGCACTGGAGAGTTGGATAGAATTGGACCCTTTGAGATCTAGACTTCTCGTTTCTCTCTTTAAAATCTTTGGGCTGAAAATCCAAATTCTGCAATGGGAGATGCAGCCTATCAGGTGCAAAAGTGAAAATGACATCATATGCAAGGTATTTGGCCTACCCATCACATGTCCCTTGATATAATGGTTTATTAGCATAAGTGAGCAACAGGACTAATTGGATGGTTATGGATATGGATCAGTGGCATTGCTCGAGGTGGGGTGGAACTTGAAGTTCCACACTGTGCTAACCTCCATGTACTCTCCAGCATGAGGTGGCCCCACCCCCATGCTGCCGGAGCCATTCAGTGCGGCAAAGGCAATGCGCAGTATTTGAATTGATCTAATCAAGCACGTTGCCTTCGCCGCACTGAATGGTTCCAACGCACTTGCCCTGCGCGTTGCCTTCGCCGCACTGAATGGCTCCAAAGGCGAGGGGGCAGGGCTGCCTCGTGCCAGAGAGTAGACGGAGGTTAGCACAGTGTGCAACTTACTGTTCCACCCCACCTCGAGCGACACCACTGATATGGATCAATTTTAGCACTGTAGCACAAGCAGTGAACTACACTGTTAATACTAAAGTCTAGTTCTTTGGTATTTAACCCACACTCAGGGTGCAACCTCATAGTTGCTGTACATTTACATAAGACTAGCTCCTAGAGGCCAAGAAAGCCTGCATCATCCATATCCATGCTAGAGTGATGCATGCTGTCTTCATTACGCACAGCTGAGCCATGACAAGTGCAGGAGGCCATTGTCCCTGCAGCAACAACAGTGGCTACTTCTGTGTTGACCCTGAGACTCTAGTGTTGCTATCTCAGCACAATGCTTACCGTGGAATTGGGCAGACATGGAGGGGAAGACAGGATGAAGGAACTGCATTTTTTTGTTAAGCGTAAGTAAAACAATTATTTATTTATTTATTTATTTTAGGAATTTGTAGCCCGCCTTTCTCCAGAGGGCACTCAAGGCGGCTTACAGCATATTAAAATACATAAACACATTAAAACAATTTAAAAACACATTAAAATAATTAAAACACTTAAGTTAAAAATAAACAACCCCAGTGGGTCACCAGCATTTACATATATTAAAACCATTTGTTAAAAGGTCAGCCCACTATGTCAGACATTAAAAGCAGTCCTGAATGAAAACGTCTTAAGGCCCCGCCGAAAGGCCTCTAAAGAGGGAGTCGTTCTTAATTCCAAGGGGAGGGAATTCCACAATTGGGGCGCCACCGCCGAGAAGGCCCTATTCCGCGCCGCCATCCCCCTCACTTCTGTCAATGGCGGCACGGTTAACAGGGGCCCCCCCTGATGACCTCAGAGTACGGGTCGGATTATAAGGAAGGAGGCGGTCCCTCAAATACCCTGGACCCGAGCTGTTAAGGGCTTTAAAAGTCAAAACTAGCACTTTGAATTGTGCCCGGAAACGAACCGGCAGCCAGTGTAGCCGCCGAAGCAACGGTCCGACTGAGTCGAACCGACAAGCCCCGGCAACCACCCGGGCCGCCGCATTCTGCACTAGTTGCAGTTTCCGAACAGTCTTCAAAGGCAGCCCCACGTAGAGTGCATTGCAGTAATCTAGTCTAGATGTCACTAGGGCATGGGTCACTGTGGCCAGGTCTGCACGATCCAAGTACGGTCGCAGCTGGCGCACCAGCCGAAGCTGGGCAAAAGCCCCCCTGGCCACAGCCGCTACCTGGGAATCCAGGAGCAGCTGCGCATCCAGGAGAACCCCCAAGCTGCGGACCTGCTCCTTCAGGGGGAGTACAACCCCATTCAGAGCAGGACGATGATCCAGTACCTGAGTCGTAGACTTCTGGACCAGAAGAACCACTGTGTGATACAGGAAGCTGGACTAGATGGGCTTTTGGCCTGATCCAGCAGGGCTCTTCTTATGTTCTTATGTTCTTATGTTATGTTCTTAACCTCTGTCTTATCAGGATTTAATTTCAGTTTGTTCGCCCCCATCCAGCTCCCAACTGCCTCCAGACAACGATTCAGGACATCGACCGCCCCCTTGGAGTCAGGTGGAAAGGAGAGAAAGACCTGGGTGTCATCTGCATACTGATGACACCCTACCCCAAACCCCCGGATGACCTCTCCCAGCGGCTTCATATAGATGTTAAACAGCATGGGGGACAGAATTGACCCTTGTGGCACCCCACACCTCAAGGGCAAGGGTGCCGAACAAGCATCCCCCAGCACCACCTTCTGGGATCTATCAGCCAGGAAGGAGCGGAACCACCTCAGAACGGTGCCTCCAAGCCCCAACCCAGCCAACCGACCCAGGAGGACACCATGGTCAATGGTGTCAAAAGCCGCCGAGAGGTCCAGTGAAACAAAAATACTACTAATACAACTGTACTATTAGAAGCTTCCTAAACTTGAAGTCCCAAGCGCATTCAATTCAAAGTTGAGTTAGATTGAAATCACCAGCTGACTTCCATGTAGGCACGTTTAGGTCTAAAGGGCCCATTGTTCAGTGGAAGAGCCCAGAGTTTACATGCAGAAGGACCTTCTGAAGGTCCCAGGTTCATTGTGGTTCAGTCATCTCCTGCTAAAGAGCCTCAGGTGGTAGGTCTAGAAAAAACTCTTTGCCTAAGATCCTTGGAGAATCACAACCACTCAGAACAGACAATATGTACCAATTGTCTGACTCAGTAAAAAGATACATTGTAAAAAACAGTGTGACTTGTTAGATTTTCCACTGGTGGGAAAATATCCCTGTTTCATTACCTGTGTGCTATAAAAGTGCCGCAAGTATTCTATTAGTTTGCTGGTGCATGCACATTTGTACATTGTGGAAGTTAAAAGCTTTTCCAGATGTATATATGTGGTGCAAAACTAAATGGCCAGATGTTAATTTTTATTCAACAGTAACGGGTATATCATTTTCAAATCATATTGAATCTGAAATAAGTCACGTGCCACAACACCCTTGATTTTATTTTAGAGTGTGATGACTAGAGCATTATGGACATCTATTGGATTGTGCTTCAGGGACGTGAAGTGCAGGGGCAGAAGGTGAGGCAGAACGGCCACGTCATTGCCCAGAGAAAAAAGCCACAGCCTAACCCTGAGATTGCACATGCACACTACCCACTTTCTCAGGTGCAAGCAGGTGGCATGTGCGCGCAACCACAGAGTTAGGCTGTGGCTTATTTTCATGGATGATGATGGGGTGGTTCTGCCTCACCTCCTGCCGTCGCACCACACGTCCCTGTTGTGCTTGTAGCATCACTAGTGACAAGCAGCACAATTCCCACCCACCAGCATGCTGCTGCAATTTTATGTGCTTTAAATGTTTTATTTCATTCAGATTTTTTTTAATGTTAGAGAAAGCGTTACTACTGTGCTCACTATACCACTCAAACTATGGCAGTGCTTAACTAGTCCTTTGGATGGATGGACAGACACAGTTGTGAATTCCATTATATCCATGGCAATGCCCCTGCCATTTCACATACCTTTTTCTAGAGAAATAATAATAATAATAATAATAATAATAATAATAATAATAATAATAATAATAATAATAATGATGATGATGATGATGATGATGTAGTGGTTTGGGAGTTGGACTTAGACTGGAAGATCCAGGTTCAAATCCCCGCTCAGCCACAAAACGTCCTAGGTGACCCTGGGCCAGTTACTATCTCTCAGCCTCACCTACCTCACAGGGTTGTTGTGAGAACAAAAGGGGGGAGGAACCATGTACACCACCTTGAGCTCCTTGGAGGAAGGATGGTATAAAAATGTTTAATAATAATAATAATAATAATAATAATAATAATAATAATAATAATAATAATAATAATAATAATAATAGCTATATACTTCCAAGCTTCTTACTGTGGGGCATTAACTGTTAAGTTATTCTGAAAGTAAAAACAAAAACAAATTGCCAATTTCACTTCCAGTCTTCATGAAATTAAGTACTGCAGCAAGGCATTGACCTCAAATATGGCATTTCAGAAAGCTGGAGGCAGTATTGTGTAGTTTTACAATGGCATTGTATAGTGATTCCCCCCCCCCCTAATCCTGGTACAGTTTCTGATCAAACTCGTTTTGTAGGTTTTTGAAGTGCTCCAACTAGTTCCCAGCAGCATGTGTGTTTGGGTGCAACTGGCAATTGAAACTGAAGAAATCCAGAATCAGTGTAATTTTCTTCTAAGTGAACTTCCTAGTAGTAAAAACAAGAGTTCCCCCCCCCCAGCAAAATAAGAATAACATAATTCTATATGTAACACAGCACCCATGTGTTTCCCCCCCCTAACAACACAGTCCTAAGAAAATCAACAAAATATTAATTAGTATGGGTTGAGACATTTCTGGCGGGGACGGGACAGGAGAGATGGCAAAGCAAGACGTCCGAAGGAAGAGAGCTCCATTTTGTAGAGCCTACTGTCACAAAGACATCATTGCTGCCTTCAGATGTGGCAGTGAATACCTCGCAAACATTGGGTGGCACATAACACCCAAGCAGGGAGAGGCTTAAAAGCAAATCGCAAATGTGGCCAGTGCCCAAACCATTCATAGGCTTTATTATCAACTGTGCCATTTTAAATTCAATCTGCCACTCTTTAGGGAGCCAATGGAAAGAGCACAGAGCTGGACTAATATGGCCACTGCCTCCCAAGCTAATAAGCAGTCATGCTGCTGTGTTCTGTACAAATTGCAGACAATGGAGAAGCACTACCTTGTCTCCATGCTGAAAAGAATAATAAGAAACACGTCTTGTGGTCATAAAGGCAGGGATTGCTGTGGCAAAGTACTTATAGGATAAAATAAGGGGTGCTGTCAATGCAATCTGCACAGCTGAAAAAGAACGCCATCGCTTCATGTCTTATACATGATATTTTGTGAAAAAGATTTGATTGAAAAAGCAAGTAACATGGTCTCACCCAGCCCCGCTCCAAAAGGACTTAGAACAGTTGAAGGGTTTTAAGGCAGGCAGGCAGGCAGGCAGGCTGCTACCTCCAAATGAGCTTCCTCAATAAAGGGGGAAGGAGACAAAGGAAGAATGGGAACGCAGTAACAATGGACATGCCTCCCCACCAGAATAATCTCTTTCGGTGCAAGACTTACGCATTTATTTACCTATCACATTTGTAGCCTACCTTTCCTCCAAGGAGCTCAGGGAGGTTTATGTGAGGGGATTATCCAGTTTTTCAATCCTCACAACTACCCTGTGAGACAGGTAAGGCTGTGTGCAATAATGACTAGCCCAGGATCACCCAGGAAGCAGCAAGGATGGAACTCTGGGGTCTCTCTGTCTTGAGCCCTATGCTCTATACATTACAGTCAACCAACAATACTGTCTGGTCATATCTCTAGAGCAGAGCACAAGCCTTCAAGGTTCACAAGTCAGGGAAAAACACACATGATTTTCAAATTGCAGCTAAAGCATTTATTTTTCACCCACTCAGTCTGATTGTTGTTGTTCAGTCGTTAAGTCGTGTCCAACCCTTCGTGATCCCATGAACCATATCCCGCAAGGCCTTCCTATCCTCCACTATCTTCCTGAGTTCGCTCATTTTCATGTTCGTTGCATCGGTGATGCTGTCTAACCATCTCATCCTTGGCCTTCCCCTTCTCCTTTTGCCTTCAGTCTTTCCCAGCATCAGAGTCTTCTCCAGAGAGTCCTCTCTTCGCATTAGGTGGCCAAAATATTTGAGTTTCAGCCTTAGTACCTGTCCTTCCAGGGAACAGTCAGGGTTGATTTCATTTAGGATTGACTGATTTGATCTCCTAGCAGTCCAAGGGACTCTCAGGAGTCTTCTCCAGCACCACAGTTCGAAAGCATCTATTCTTCGGCGCTCAGCCTTCCTTATGGTCCAACTCTCGCAACCATACATTGCTACTGGGAACACCATCGCCCTGACTATACGAACTTTTGTTGGCATGGTGATATCTCTGCTTTTTATTATGCTGTCTAAGTTTGCCATAGCTTTCCTTCCAAGGAGTAAGCGTCTTTTAATTTCATGGCTGCTGTCTCCGTCTGCAGTGATCTTGGAACCCAGAAAAGTAAAATCTGTTACTGCTTCCATTTCTGCCCCTTCTATTTGCCAGGAATTGATGGGACCAGATGCCATGATCTTAGTTTTATTAATGTTGAGTTTCAAGCCAACTTTTGCACTCTCCTCTTTCACTCTCATCAAGAGGCTCTTTAGTTCTTTAGACTCAGTCTGATACTAGTTAGCATTTATATAGTGCTTTTTCAGTGTACAAAGCACTTCATATGTCTTGATGAAATCCTCCTTACAACAACTCTGCAAGGCAATTGAGTACATTACATTGAGTACATTACTCAAGGCAATTGAGTACATTATCCCCATGTTACTACTGGGGAGCTGAGAGGGCATGGCTTGCTAAAGGCCATCCAGCGAGTTCACAGGAGAAGGTTGATTTGAATCAGGGACTATCTCTTAGCCACTATGCAACACCCGTTTTCTGATTAGAAGGTTGCATCTTTATTATTTCAAGTCCGAGGCTGGGGATCATCATTCATGCTTTTCCAGTGTTGAGGTTGGGCTATACTATAGTGTACCCCTGCTGATGCTGGCCATGATGATGATTTTGGATGCTGCTCTGGGGTCAGAATACTTCAGAACTTGTGTCTTTAAAATTGAAGGAGCTGATACCGTCTGACACACCCACAAGCGACTCTGTACTGAGCATGGTCTCAAAACTAGGTTGATAGTGTCTTTCTTGATTATAGTATTTATACATCACATTCACAGTTGTTCAACAAGAACATATAAAATACATCTTGTTAGCTAACAAACTCCATCTCTCTGGAGGATCTGTAACATTTTACCATCTTTCAGCAATAATAATACCTTCCTATTGCAGTGTGGGTTTAATAGGTGGCTCTAATTATATTTATACTTTAAAGTATTTCTATTTCTTGAATCTATTATAAACTATTATTGTTGGAGACCTTAACATACATAAGACCAAAAAAATCTACAAATCAATATATATTTAACTGAGTTTCCACCATTAAAAAAAGCATCCAAGCTAGTCTTTAACAAGTGCTCTTAAAAGGCCCAGAATGATTATACACTGATTTTACAAAGGTACACTAATCATACACTATCGTTGCCAAATCATAAGCAGATACTTGTATAAGAAAAGTGAGGCCTTTGATTGAACACAAATGGTTCTGCATTCCATTTATAATGTGATAGCTGCATTGAATATGGAGATATCAGAATGAAATCCGATAGACATGTTTGGGGCAAAATGTTATGTTTCAAGTTCAAATACTAGCTTGACCCCCTCCACCTGTTTCCAACAGGGAAGGAAATACAAAAAAAAAAAATACAATACGGAGTGATATCTACCTTGAAGATTGAGACATGAGCATATTCAGGACACAACTACCAGTGCATATTTCAAGTTCAAACCTAAGTTCTACCCACCAATACCTGTTCTCAAGAGGGTTAGTAGTAAGTCCTCTCAATGTGCTTTGCTAGTTAGTAATCCTAACAAGTAGCTTCCACAAGAAAACCAGACTGAAGAATGTAAACTATTATATTACTATCATTCATTACCATCATCTAAATAGACCTGAAGTTAAATTGGAACGTTTTCAGCAACTTCTGACCAAAAAGAAGAAGAAGAATTAAAGCATTAGAGCCATGCAATATATAGCAAGCAATGATACTGCACCCCACACTACATTTCAGAGAGATTAGACCTTTATATCTGAATCAGTTGGCACTGCCCCAGGCCCTTGCCAAGTGAAGTATTAAGCCGGTCTCTCTCTCTCTATAGTGAAGTGTTAAACCAGGCCCCTTGTCTCAGCTTTAAATAACTAGGCTGAGAAGGAAAGATAGGGGAGGCAGCAGGCTGTAGTAGCAAGAGCAGTGAAACTTCTTCATTGATCATTTCAATAAAGTCTTATAAAGAAACACAGGCCATACCCTTCCAGGTCAAAAGCACCTAGCATCAATCTTATCCAGAAAAAAAAAATGTGGCAAGCGTTTCATAGAAAAAGCTCCAGGCAGGTTAAGACAATGTTGATTAGTTAGGCAGCACACTACTAAAAACAGCTGTGCTAGATGAATAGTTGCATTGTTTAACTTTAGGGCAAGCTACACATTACACTACATCTGCATATAAGGGAACCCCTGAGTATCCCTTCTCTGTTGCATGGCATCGTTGGGAGTGATTGACATGGGGAAAGAGGAAGCAGAGGCGTCGCTCCTGTGGGGGCGGTACCGTAAGTCACGCCCAGTCCAAGTCCCATTTACCAAGCCGGCAGAAGGCGGCCCCGCCCCCTCGTGCAGAGAAAGCATCCATTCCATGCAGAGAAAGCAGCGGGCAAGAGACTCCCTGCCCATTGCTTTCTCCGCACAGGAATGGCTCCGACAGCGAGGGGGCGGGTCCACCTCCTGCCGGCTTGGTAAACGGAACTAGGACCGGGTGCGACTTATGGTACCACCCCCACCGATGCCTCTGAGAGGAAGGGCAGGTGGCAGGGGAATACTCAACCCTTCCCCTGCCAGCTAATTTTCACCTGAACCTCCCCTCCTCCCCAGCTATTTTTTTTTTTTATCCCTGTGGGGTTCTAGACCAATGTATACCACACGCAGGTATGGAACCCTATGGTGATAAAAGCGTGAGGGGAGAGGATTTTCAGGCAGAGGTTTAGTACTCTCCTCTTTCCTGTGCCTGGTCCATTGCAAATTGCACCCTCCTGAGTGTAGGGAGAAGTTGCCTTGAGGCTTTGTTACATGCAGCTGCAATGTAACACATTGTGTTCCCTTATGGCAGTATTGTGAAAGTAGCATCCAGCTGGAAAACTTCAAAGAGAAAAACAGAGCTGATTTAAATATTGAACAAAAATTGCAACTGTACTGTATGGGGTATACAATCATCCTTCATCTAAACCACACCCTCAGTACAGCACACTGAAGCAATCTTTCTTTGGAAAGACTTTTTAAAAATATTGTGTACTACTAGAGGACCAACCAGAACTGAATTACAAAAAAAAAGAAAGAAAAAAGTTTATCATGTCACTGATTACAATTTATAATTTATCTGCACTTAGAAGTTTGTATTCTAATATTCTAGTACCACTGATAGGTCTTGCTTTCCAAATCAATAATTTTATATCGTGTCAAGTTATAAATAATTAGCACTAAAAGCTAATTATTACTATACTAAAAGCATTAATCAATTATTAGTACAAATAATCAATGAAACCTTTCATTGCACATTTTCAAATGTGGGTATTTAATCAGAGCTGTCCCTGTAAAAAGGAGATCAATGTTGATAGTATGGTTATAAATCTACATGTATCTCAACTACTGCAGTTACTTGGTTTATTTTGCAAACACAGAATTTGTCTGCTTTTTTCATCCGGAGAAATTATATCCTCAAGATATAAATTGTGCCTAAATATGTTGGTATTTATAATAAATGTTACATTTATCTATTAATTAGATAAATAACAAGTCACCGCTATAATTGGTTGATAAATCTATAAATAATGTCAGATATGTGGCCTACTTCTGTATTTACTCTCTGCCATTCTGAGTAAACAAACAAGAAAACAGAATTCACGTCTGTGTATGAAAAATATTTACCATTTGTTACTGAAGTTCTCAAGAAGGCTTAATATTATATGCTGTATTTACTACACTGAGAGCTAATTGAGTGATTTACGTGATTATTTTGTTATGACATGAAAAAGTGAACTGAATAGCATTGTCTTGTGTTGACTTGTTACTTGATACTTAATTGAAGCTGAAATTCAATAATTGAGGTGAAAATGTGGTTTGTAATCAGATAATTGAATTTAGCAAGATACCTCACCTGCAAGAACAATATGATACAGTATATAGATATGTAAAAGTACCTTGAAAAGTATCTTACAACCCAGTTATGACATTCTCCACCAATATCAAGGCACGGACAAAGCCAGCAGTTAAACTTGTGCTGCACTGTTGCACGTACTCCGTTTTCTACATATATGTTCAACGTTGCTAAAAATGCACCCTATGCTAAAAGTTCCATAACTTCATGAGGCAACCCCCTGTCCCACACCAAGTAACCATATACTTACAGCAAGACAAGGAATGAATAGAAAGCAGCCATTTCAGTACTATTGGGTACGTTTAGTAGTGCCACAGTGCAACCCTATGCAGTTCTACTCAGAGGCAGGTCTCACTGAGGCCTTTATTTTTCAAAAAATATGTTGAGCTACAGCATGAAGAAAATGTGCAAGTAGAAGGTACATGCATGACTCAATTTTTCCTAAGTAAAAATGGGGGGGGGGGGAAGAGTTGTAGAGGTCTTATTATTTATTGCCATATTTTCTATGATAGTCAAAGCAGCCCATAAAATTCCTGAGCTCAGAATTTAAATACATACATATAAATCTCTGGTGCAGATTTCATTACATGGAGAAGAACACATTTCCTAAACCATGAAGGTTCTAAAACTTGAAAGGCATGAACTTTTGGAAACTAATGGTCATCATGGTCCTAATAAAATGTTCTTGGAAGCAAGTTCCAGCACGTTTCACAGTAAAGGTTTATGATGGGGGTAGAATACGTACACATCATAACTTGGAAATCATATGGACTTTTCGGAGATTTATTTGACTCTCTAACCCTGTATTTAAAACATTAGAAGCTGAGGCTACAATCCCATATGAACTAAATGGGATTTACCTTTGACTAAATGTACTGTATATAGGATTGGGCTTCACAGTAACAATCCACACACTTTCTTAGGAGTAAACCCCATTGAATATGGTGGGGCATACTTTTGTATAAATGGACATATGATGATGATCACACTGTTAGTCAGGCTGAGGATGAACAGTTGTTATTGTTTCAAATGTATTTTAAGAACAAGACTATAATCTGATCAGGACTTTATGATTCTGCCTTCACACGGCCTAGTTAGAGTCTCTTCATATTTCTAAACTGAAACATACCATACTTAGAATGGGGCTGGACATGATTTTCACCTTCTGCATTGAAACTACTGGCATAATCCTGGCCTGGCCTACCAATAGTACAATAGTGTTAAAAAAAATAAAAAAAATAAAAATATTTTTAGTCCATTTTGATGCTATTCTTGTTAATCTATATGAACTGGTGTCTATAGACAGACAGAGACAATTACAAAAAAATAATAATCCTTGCTTGGGAGTTAACTTCAAGTTGGATCACGAGCATTATTTAATTAAAAGCAAAGCAAATATACCACAGTGTAGGCACCCAGTTCTAACCCTTTGTGCCAGTATACACTCTAGCTCTCCCATCATTGCAGCACTGGCACAATGCCACAATGTTGCAGCAGTGGTGTTGGGTCACCCAATCCTATGCACTACTGATTCAGCAAGTAATAGGATTGGACCAGCCAGGGAATAAAACCGTGACAAAGGGACCTCATTTTAAAAAAATGATTAAATTTGACATCATGACATCTACATACACCCCAAGAGTGGTCCCACTCCTCTGCGCAAGTGCAGTGCCTATTGTTTATGAAACTGGCAATTAAAATAATAATAATAATAAAACAAAATTCATGTTCTGATTCTGAATTATTTTTTATTAACTTTGAGAAGGCAGTTTCCAACTCTTGCAACAGATCTTTCAGAAAATGGATTTATATAAATAGTTTATTAAGAAAGGAAGTTGCAATCACAGTACAGCTTTTTGTTTTCTCACTCTGCAGGTCTCTTCCCTGCTCCAGCCTCCTCCATGACTTTAGAAAGAATCCTCCTCATTCAGATTGGGTGTGTTGCTCAAGACAACAGCAGCTCTACAAGCCTTGAAGCTTGCAGATGGGTGGAATTGGCAGATGCTCATTTGCAATTTGTCCTACAGTTAACATTTCTTAGAGCCACACTTATGTTTTGAGGAAGTTGACAGAGAAGTAAACAACAAGGTGGGGTTTAAAATTATATGCGGCAGAAGTATGTTATTAGGTTTGCACTGAAACCACAATTAGCTCTTGAGGCTGGCAGTTCTGCAGCATGCTGCTATCTGCTTAGTCAGAGAACCTGCTGCCATGTTGATCGTTACGTGAATGGTAGAGGTTCTCCACGATCGCGTTTTACAACTCAGAAAATCTGCCTTCCAGAAGGGTTCGCCCCCCTGAAAACTATTTCAGAAGGGGGCACGATTGTTTTTCTTCTCAATTACCCCCTCCCCCCCACTGCTTTATCATTAATCAATAGCAAGTGGCCACTGTTAAGAAAATGGGTTTCCAAATCATCATTTTTTGGGGTCCTCGTGTAGAAGAGTGGAATATCTCTGAAAGGAGAACAAGGTCGCTGCGTCAGCATTATCCACCATCGTCTCCGCGCCTCGACCTAGTATCGTCAACACCAAGGAGATATTAACTAGGGGAGTCATAGAAGTCGCCCCATTTTCAGCCTAATAGACACTGACTTTTTCAACAAGGGCATTTGGAACCGACCGCTGTGCAGCCCAGCAAAAAGGACACCTCGATCCTCTCCACACACCACCCCTGCAATGGCATCATTTCCTTCTTGTGTTTAGGATGGAGATGTGCTGTAGGAGATGCTCATTCCCCAATTGCCCCTCAACAGTTGCGCACCACAACTTCAGGTGTACAAAGACCTCCCCAAAAGAAGAGTGGACAATTACAAACTGACATATATAATTGGCACAATCTGAAACGTTTCGCCTTCCCAAATTGGTGGGACAGCCACAGAGGTTAAAAGGAAATCAATGTAACTTAAAAAAAGACAATAAGCAACACACGCACGCACATACACCAATTGCAAAACACATAAACGGAGTTTCGGGTACAGAACCGAATCCTCGTGTCTGTGTATATCCAGCGGTTGTTCTGCAGTCACTTCGAATTGCAGAGCCGACAGAAACCCAGGCTGGAACTTGCAGGAGGAGGTAGGGGGGAAGAAAAATCCAGTCCGGGCTGGGAGTGGGAGCCTTTCGCGGCCAGCCGTTCCCGCTGCACAATTGCAGCGGCTCGATCTAGTGCCCTCTTGTTTTTATTTTTTATTTTTTTGTTTTTGCCGCAGTCCCTCGTATCTTAAAAAACATCAACAAAAAAGCTACAAACAACAACATAAAAAAAACCCCCACAAACATTCAGCTGAATAATGGAAGTTCAGCACTGAGGATAGCCAAGGTGATTTATCGCAGCAGCGAATCATGCGCCACTCCAATCGCAGCTCCCCGCTCGGTCACTTGAAACATCTCACGTACACAGGCAAGAGATGGGAGGACGGCGCGGGAGCAAGATCGGTGCCTCTCCAGGCTTCGCTCTTCCTTAGGCGCGGGGCGGGGGGGGGGCGGAGGATCCAGGTAGCTTAAAATGAGGGAGGAAAAAGAGGAAAAAAAGAGCCCTTTTCCTTACTGTGGGCAAGTGCCTTGTAATGTAGGTTGAAGGGGGGGGGGGAGAGAAGCACGTAGGAGGGTGAAACTGACGTTAACGCAGCCTCGATAGGAATCTGGTCACTTACAAAGCAGACCACGATTTAGCACTCCTCTCTCTCTCTCTCTCTCTCTCTCTCTCTCTCTCTCTCACACACACACACACACACACACACACACACACACACACACACACACAACGGCAAAAGAAAGGCACAACACCTGCGATCTACACGATTTGGAGAAGGTAAGCTGCCGCCTGAGCCTTCCTGGACAATTCCCTGGGAATGGAGGTTCTACAAGTCAGCGAGCTTCGCCCAGCCGGCCTCCTCCTGCTACGCCAAGGGGGAAATCGCTAGACGTCCCGTGTTTAAAACACACGCGCAACTTTGTGTTTCTAACTGGACTGTGTGATTCAGAAAACACACACACACGCACGCACGCACGCACGCACACACACACACACACACACACACACAGGTGGAGGGGATGGAGATGGTGAGGAAAAAAGCACCGGCTGCCTGCGTTTGGGATGAAACATGCAATTGCACAGAGAACCATAGGGCAGGAATGCTGTCAGTCAGTGGCGTAGCTAGACTGGAGGAGGCAAGTAGTTCTGCAAGACTCTGTTACACCGGAGTCAACGGCCCCTCCCCCTTGCTGTTTGAGCCATTCTGGCGGCAATGGCAACATGCAGGACACTCCCCTGTCGCTGCTGGAATGGCACCAGCACCAAAGGGGAGGGGCTGCTGACTCCGGTGTAATGGAGTCTTGCAGAACTACTTGCCTCCGCTCCAGTCTAGTTTCACCTCTGCTGTCAGTATATATAGAGAGAGCTAAGTGTGCATCTGAGCCACATATATAGTCTTGTTCAGTGTAATTCTTCCAGATCCAGAGCTGTATCATGTAATGTATGATGCTGCTGTTGATGATGCTGATTAAAGTGGTGGTGGGAGCAGCAACAGCAGCAAGCACCATCAAGGCAACTTAAGTACAGTACTTTGAAAGGTCTGTTGATTGATTTCAGTGCAAGAGATCTAAGCATAAGCTGAAGTCATGAACTCCACTAAACACAGTGGGACGTACTGCCAAGAAAACATGCACAGAATAGTACAGTGAAACATGTTTGACATTGGCCATATCTTCAACATCATCTAACAGTCCAGCCATGTGCTTGGTACTGTACAATCATTAGAATGAAGCCAGACACACTTCCGAAGTGTAGTGGGCAGTGATTACAACACATTCTCTGCCCTGAGAACAGAGAAACCGCTTCCGCCACAATTGAGGGTGCCTGCTTGACTTTGCTCATAGAAACTGACACATGCCCCATCAGAAAGGGGCTTACAATCTAGTCCAGGGGTTCTCAACTAGTGGTACTTGTACCACCAGTGGTACTTCAGCCAACTGCTGGTGGTACTCAGACTGCCGGCCCTCCGGAACCCCGCTCCGACACAGCACTTTCGGCGCTGCGTTTTTGCTCCCAAGAGGCTCCTGCCTTTGGCCGAGCCTCTCAGGAACACTGAGAAGGGCCCACCCACCCAGAGCCTCCTACCTGCGTTTTCTGGCCTCTGAAAACCCGGGAGTAACTGGCGATGATGTCATCGCCAGTCACTTCCGGTGGTACGCAGCAGGAGAGTGGTGCCGGAGGTGGTACTTGGCTGGAAAGGGGTTGAGAACCCCTGATCTTGTCTACACTGGGTAAGGGAGAGGGTACTCAGGTGAACACAGGGAAAGAAAGGATTTAAGGGCTTACATTTCAGGATCAATGCCTATAAAATTATGCATTAAGATATTGCATGCCATGTCTTTAAAGAACTCCTAAATCATTGAAAGTCTTTTTAAGTCTATTAAAAGATTAAAATCTATTAAAATCACACCCATCACATGGGCCTTGCAGTCTTAGAGAAGGTGAACTTTCAGCCCACTCAAGGAATTAGTGCACAGGATGCTTTGAACTGGCAAGTTTCTTGCCCAGATGAATTGGGAGAAGTGGTAAGTGGTCCATTGCAAGACTGCATTTTATGGTTGTTCTCTGTGCCTGTTTTTATGCCATTCTTTGGGAAGTTTTAAAAACTTTCTTGATATTGAAATTATTATTCTTTATATATTCTTGTTAGCTACCTTGAACACATCCACAGAGGAGGGAAAGGCAATTATAACTTTTAAAAATAAATAAATAATCCCAGGTAGGGGGTCCTCAGTTCCTTGGGATAATGGTGGAATACAGATATGAGATAGTAATAGGAAGCTGCCTTATACTTACAGCGCAATCCTGCCTAACTTTAGGCTGGCTGAGCTCTTGCTCTGCTGGCCTAAAGCATTGCAAATGTGCCGTAAAGCACGCTTGTGGCTATGGGAGAGTAAGTGGCACTGGCATGGAGGCCGGCACTACTTATTCTACCACCTACTTGGACCCGTGCTGGCCGACGCAGGTAAGGGCCACACTGGTTGGTGGAATGGCAGGCTGGGGTGGCAGGTGAGGGGGGCTATTGGCCAGCCAAGGCTGGGAGTGCGTGTCGATATTGGCGCTGAGCCCCGTCATAGCCCGCAACGGCCTTACACGGCCTCCCCCGGTGTACACCAGCTCTGGAGCTGGCATGCATCCAAGGAGGCCCATAGGCCCCAGACTTGCCTACACCTGGGGAAGGGACAAACGTCCCCTTCTCCCGAGGAGTGCTCTAGCAGCACCGGGGTGGCCCGGAATGGGCTTAGGATGCAGCAGCTGGCCTTTTAGGCCAGCCGCGCATCTTTACACAGGATTGCACTGTTAATCAGGCGGGCCAATAGTTTGCCTAGCTCAGTACTGTCTACATTGCTTAGCAGCAGCCCTCCAGACATCTTTCCCAGTCTTATATGGCAATGCCAGTGCTTGAACATGGGATATTAGGTGTGCAAACTTGTGTTTTGCCACTGAACTGATCTGTGGATGTTTCTTGTTTCAGACACTTCCTACAAATGGAAGGCTGACAAGTCAGTAGACGTCAAATATGAATTCAAGTGGGACTTACTTCTGAGTAAACATGCAAAGGATTAGGTTGTGTGGCTGCAATGCCATACATTAACTGGGAATAAGCCCCACTGAACTCAGTGGGAGTTACTTGTGAGCAGTGGTGTAACAAGGGTGGTGCGAAGGCAAGTAGTTGTGCAAGACTCCGTTACACTGGAGTGAGCGGCCCCTCCCCCTTGCTGTTGGAGCCATTCTGGCAGCAAAGGCAACACACAGCACACTCCCTCCCTCACTCACTGTTGCTGCTGGAATGGCTCCAACAGCAAGGGGGAGGGGCCGCTCACTCCAGTGTAACGGAGTCTTGCACAACTACTTGCCTTCGCACCACCCTTGTTACACTACTGCTTATGAGTATGCATGCATAGGTCTGGGCTCTTAAGTACTTCGCTGTGAACAGCATGGTAGCCAATGAGGCTTGTTCTTCCCAGTCACCTAAAGATTTTAAACTCCTACCCCATGTAAACCACACACTATACCAGTGGTTCCCAAACTTTTTTGACTCGTGGCTCCCTTGACCTCCCTCGCCATTAGCCGTGACTCCCCATTACAGTGCATGGAAGAAACAGGCACTCTTTACATGCTCAGAGGCACCCTTTCTTATATGTATGTGTATATGTATGTGTATATTCCCAAAACGAGCCCTAAAGTGGATTTTCCATGCTTATGCTGACCAGCAGCTAAGCCAGGAGTGCGCAGGGTGGGGTTGGGATGCTGCCCTCCCTCCATTGGCAGGCCTGGGTAGAGGGCACTGATGTCGTCTGTGTTAGTCCTATTCATGGCAAGAGAAACATCAAAGCATGGGAGGGAAGCCTCAGTTGCACAAGAGAGAAAGAGAGAGAAAGCTAGCTCCTTTTGGCAGAAGCGTCGCTCCGGTAGGGGCGGGGCTGTAAGTATCGCTGCGGTCATAGTCTCTTTACCGAGCGAGGAGGAGGCAGCCCCGCCCCCTCACTGTCCGAGCCAGTCCCCTACGGAGAAAGCAGCAGGCAGGGTCTCTTCCCTGCGGGTTTCTCCGTAGGGGACTGGCTCGGACAGTGAGGGGGCGGGGCTGCCTCCTCCTCGCTCGGTAAAGAGACTATGACCGCAGCGATACTTACAGCCCCGCCCCTACCGGAGCGACGCCTCTGCCTTTTGGTAGCATCTTTGCAAGATGAAAAACAGATTCTTATACTGCCTGGCAGTTTCCGGGGGGGGGGGTTGTCCCAGCAAATAGAGTGGGGAACTAACTTAGAGGTGGGTCAGAAAGGAAGAAGGAGAGAAATCCTAATAATTAAACAACCAAACTAAACATAGAAATCAAAGACTGTATGTAAAGCAGAACCTGCTCTGCACCATTTTCAATTGCAGTTCTTGCATTTGTTTTGTGTTTGCTTTATTAAAAACATTCAACAGAAAGAAAATACTTTACTTGCAAACCTGCAATGTCTCAGGATTTGGAGAGAAACGAGATGCTGTCTTTGCAGCTCCAGCTCCAAAGCTTATCAGCTTATCAGTGTTGTTAATCGTTCTTTAACATAAGATAAGAAAGGGCTTCCCTCCCGCTGTGGTTAAAAACAAGACGTGGAAACTGCCTACAAACCTGAAGTGTTTTGAAATTAACTTTGAGTGACCCGATGTGAAGAGGCAGCAGCTTTTCCCGATCTTTCTTTTTGCTCTCTCTCTCTCTCTTGCAAGCAAGAATATGTGTTAATTACAAGATTAACGCGACGCCCCTGGCTGCTTTTGATGACACACTTGGGAGTCGTGCCTCACACTTAGAGAACCTCTGCACTATACATACATTATAGATGGCGTCCAGAGTAACCCTTCCATAAATGGAAATCCCTCTGAGAAGGGAAGGAAGGGCCCAAGTGCAGGCAGGATGCTCCTTCCATTCTTCTGCTCACACAAGCATTGCTCTGGATGCCAACCTCTGTATTTGTTCTGTGGTTATGTTTCTAGCCCCATTGAACTATATAAGAATCCAGTCATTGATTTCAGCCTACTATCCTGATGATAGCATCATCTCCCGACACCCATATGCTTCCTGTAGCTAGGTGAGATTACAGTGCTCTGGGAATTTTTTTTTTTTTAAAAAAAGAGATAAGCAAAGGCCCTGCTAGTGTTTAATGTCAATGAGTGGGCCACAAGTGCTATTTGCAGCTAAAAACTGCCACTCTGTGTGAAGTACAAACAGGTGCAACAGCAGTTTGAATTCTTACTACTTACACTTCAGAATTATGAGTACTATTTTAGGTCTGATGGGGAAGTTTCAAAACCTGCCAACCTGGCACATTCAAAGAAGGAGACAAATGGAGAGAAATGTAACATTCAAATAAATAAGATGGCAGCCAAGCAGGAAGCTTCCATATATAGTGATGCTGCTGCGTATACTACATAGCTACTTTCTTCATTTCCAAAGGTCACTGACAGTTGCATTGCTAACAGGCCATGTGGGGGGGGGGCGATGACACGTTTTGCGTCATTGCCCTGCCCCCCCCGCTCCCATTTGAAGCCTTCTAGGATCTGGAGCGGGTGGGAGGGTCGAGAAAACATGTCATTTTTGGCGCGTTTCAGCTCCGCGGTTGCAAACGCAGCCCTCCGGCTGCAAAAAAGCAGCTGCGGAGCAAAAAATTCCCACTGTGGCTCCTCCTCATGAGGAGACTGCGGTTGTCACCTGGGAGCATTGCATCCCCCCTGGCCCTGCTATAGCAACACCTCTGGTCACTGATAACAGTTACATTGCAGTGTGGTATGGTACATGCATCAAATTGACCTGTATTCCGCTTCAATAAAGGACACAATTCATGGGGATCTTCTCCTGCACAAGCTTTGTTGAAATGAATGAGAGATGTGCAATAATGATTGATTGTGCTCCAGTGTAGATGCTGATAACTTCTATGAAAGGGACATACGTGTAAAATAAAAACTGTGACTCACAAGCTGTGTATAACTCCTATATAATAATTTCACAATGGAAGTACCATTAACAAATATTGGAGGGGCACAAAAGGGGCATAGGGCATTTCTGGGGAGCAGGCAAGCTTTGTTTTATATGTTAGATTTCTGAAAGAGAAATAGTATAGTTCACATTAATGATCCCATCCTAAACATATATTATGTGAAGTATGTTCTGTTGGTTTTGATGGGTTTCACTACTATGTAAACATGTTTAGGATTGCAGGGTTATTTTAATTCCAGTTTTTGATTCAGTAATGAGAGGGTGGGTCCCTCCAGTTACTTGTTCGGGGGTACCTGCCCCTCACCCTCCCTTCTGGGATCATCTATGTAATCCAAGTATGGTTCCAGAACAAAGAAAATAATACAAGATGCTTTTTAATGGGCAAAAGGTAGTAATGGAAATACAGAATTGTCCAGCTATTGGTGAGTGAGTATTCATATTTTCTATTTCCTCTCCTAACTCCCCTCCTACACACCACAGTTTCCTGGAGCTAATTTTAAAATGACACAGAGATATGAGATTGGAGGCAGAAAAATAGCACCCTCTGTGGAATCTGTGACCCAGTACAGGGTGTTTCATGTTGCTGTTTAGTATGGAAACTTGTATATCTGAAAGCACCTATAAAATCCCTCAAGAAAAAAATACAACTGCAGGTGTCATTACGGCACTTCTGCATCCTGCCAGTCTGGCACCTTCTGCTTTAAACATACAACATTAGAGTTGTAGTTACCTGTTTTCCAACCAGGAATATTTCCAAAGTTTTTCTACATGAGCAGCTCTATTCTACCCGGAGGAATTTAAACTTACTTAGCTTTTACACAGTATTCAAAACACTTCATGTATATTATCTCCTTTAAAAGAGATAATATACAAGGCTTTAAAAGGCCTTGATGGGTATTGCTATTTATTTATTATAGATATACTTCACCTTTCTGCTACAGAATAACACCCAAAATGGGACACAGGCAGCGCAATCCTAACCAACTTTCCAGTGCCCATGTAGCTGTGCCAACATTTTGCAGCGCAGGGGAAGTCACAGAGGCCTCTTCAAAGTGAGGGAACATTTGTTCCCTTATCTTGGGGCTGTATTGCGGCTGCACCGGTGCTGGAAAGTTGGTTAGGATTGTGCTGAGAAATATAGTAAGACCCATAATACAATAAAACCTTTTTTTTTTAAAGCAGCAATTAATGATAACAAATTAAAAGAGAGTTAAAATAGCAGGAACAGATAAACAAGACAAAACAAACAAACTCCTCAGCTATGAGGCAGGTTAAAAGCCTACCCAAACAGATACATTTTGACACAGTAATACCTAGAAAGTCAGCATGGATGGGCAAAGCAAGCTTCCCTAGGGAGACGGTTCCAGAATCTGGCCAACGAAAACATCCTGCCTTCCAAACCAACATGCCTCAGATATTGGCCGGACATGGAGAAGGGCCACCCCAGCAGATCTTAACATACAGGTAGATTCATACGGGAGAAGATGGTCCTTCAGGTGTCCTAGTCTCAAGCTGTTTAAGGCGTAAAGGTTAAAACCAGCACTTTGAACTGGACTCAGAAACCAATCAATGTAGCTGTTGTCACTGTTGTCGACCAGTATTCTTACCATAGTAGAGCAGATCAGGGCTGAGTCTGAGCATAGCGATTTTGCTCACGCTGTGGCAAGATTTGAAGCAGGAGCGTCACAAGTTGCACACTTACAGCACTATCCCATGCACGTTTACTCAGAAGTAAGATTCACTGAATTCAGTGGGACTTCCTGCTAAGTGTGTATAAGACTGCAGTCCTTGCCACTTTGTTACACATACGGTCTCTAGCCTTTAAAATTGTGTTTAAATGGTGCTCAGAAGGTATTCCCCAAATCTCTCAGAAAGTTTAGAACTCTACACTACAGCACCCTATATAGGCAGATACCACAGCCCCAAAGCATCTCTTATTTTGACTTTTCAATCTGGGCCTATACCCAGCATTCTGCATCACAAGATTCAGAAAACGAGGGGCAGATGGAAATCATTTCGAAAGATAGGAATAAAGAACCCTGCTCAAACTCATCAACAATAGGGAGCTTCCAGCTGGCTTCTCAACGTTACGTGTATGTTAAGCATTATGATGGAGCCTACAGCTAGAACATATGCGAGGGCTTCTTTCCAGCCTCTCGACTGACTTCAGTTATACGGTAATTGCCAAGCTCAATGCACAAGTCAAGATTGGAGAACTGAGTGGAGGCAATTAAAAATGCCTGTACCAGCTAAAAAAGGAAAGGCAGAAAGAACATAGACATTGAGGAGCAAGAAGAATATATATGAATATGTACATCATTCTATCCATTTTAACCACTGCTTATAATAAATGATGGGGGGAAACAAAATTATATACTGTACTTATATCAGTCTTAGGGGAAACACTTACCCATAAAGTGTGAAATGATGTCAACTTATGGCGCAATCCTGCCTATCTATAGATCAGCGGGCCTAGCGCTCTGCCAATCTAGGGTGTCGTAAACGTGATATAAGGCACGTTTTCAACACCCGGAGAGTAAGTGGCACTGGCCCGCTCACTCCACTGTTCAGAGCCGCTCACTCCACTGCGTAACTCACCCGTCTTCAGTCGCCACAGGTAAGACCCATGCCGGTTGGTGGGAGGGCGTGACGGAGCAGTGAGGGAGGGGGGCCATTGGGTGGCCTGAGCTGGGAGGGGGCATGGATATCGGCATCAATATCCTAGGCCCCTTCCTGGTCCGTGCCACCCTGCCACAGCCTCCGTGAATGTACACCGGGTCTTGACCTGACGCGCATTTGAGGAGGCCCATAGACCCCGGGCTTGCTTAGACCCAGGGAAGGGGATGAACGTCCCTTTCACCCGAGGTGTGGCCTAGCAGCCCTGGGGCATGCCGCAATCGTGAATATGAAAATCCTATATATGAAAAAGGAAGCCCCTCTGGTGGTGTTGCTAAGGGGGGGGGGCAGGGATGCAATGCCCTCGGGTGACAACCGTGATCTCCTCGCAAGGAGGAGCTGCGGCGGAATTTTAATGCTCCGCAGCTGCTTTTTTCAGCCAGAGGGCTGCGCTTGCAGCCCTGGAGCATAAACATGCCAAAAACGGCACGCTTTTCTGGCCCTCTTGCCCGCCTTTAGTCCTGGATAACCTCAATAACAGTTCATTCAGATTTGGTTTTTAGCCAAAGATTATTGAAAGATATAAATAAAACGCTTGGTTCATTTGGATTTTTATTTCCATTGTTTGTCATTCATTGTTCCTAGGGAAAAAATGGCATGTGTTTTGGTTTCGTTGTATGTTTGCATTAACCCATCACTGTGAAAGTGAGTATTTATATATGATCCAGTCACTGCTGATGGCCTTTTTCTTGTCATTGCTTTTGGTGTCACTATTGCTGAGATACATTGCCCAATGGGGATGCGTTTGCATGTGATTGTCTTTTTTTTTTTTTACTGGATTTAGGTGCATTTCAGGAAACCTCAGAGGTCTCAAAGCATTGGTATATGACTTGCTGCCCCCGCCCTGTGCATGCGGTAGACATGAGAATTCATAGGCTGTGCATAGGTGATGCAGGGAACTCAGGCTGTGCTCCTATTTCTAGGTACAGGTTCCCACCATTCCTAGTCTGTGCTAAAGTACGGGATAGGGAATTGAGTCAACTTCAATCCACTATGCCATAAGAAGCTGAAGCACAGTGTTTCTGACTCAAATCCAAGGGAGTAGGGGCTGTCAGTAGCCTGACAGAACAGTGTTTTAAATAAATTTGAGACACTGATCTTAAGTACTTGTGCGTAAAAATATACCTAAAACAGCTGAGGTAAAATAGCACTGAAAATGGAGGCATGGAAGTGGAAATGTGCCATTCCTCCTACTGTGGAGGAATGGATTCAAAAAATCTGGGACATACTAATTATGGACAACAAATCTGTACACAACAGTCTTCCATATCTGGTAAGTCTGCAGGTACTTACACTCTTGTAGGTACTTATGCAGGTACACTAAACTCTTGAAATGGGATAAGACAAATAATTCTGTATAAAACACTGTATCTGTATCTGCTCAGCCACAAAGCTTCCTGGGTGACCTTGGGCCAGTCACTATCTCTCAGCCCCACCTGGAGCCAGGATGGTGTAGTGGTTTGGGAGTCGGACTTAGACCTGAAAGATCCAGGTTCAAATCCCTGCTCAGCCACGAAGTTTCCTGGGTGACCTTGGGCCAGTCACTATCTCTCAGCCCCACCTACCTCACAGGGTTGTTGTGAGGACAAAAAGGAGGGGAGGAAATATGTACACCACTCTGAGCTCCTTGGAAGAAGGGTGGTATAAAAATGTGAAAAATAAAAAAAAATATTAAGGAATCTTAATTATGCTGTAGACTAGGAGGTGAACCATTTCTTGGGTATTAACTTATATGAGTGAGTAACTGGGAAAGAATGGTGGGAGCTTTGTTATATAACATTGGGTCTGGGACATGGGTGATTTCTTTTTGTAGTTACATTGTTGTAATTTCTTCAAAACTCAGTAAATATTAAACAAAGAAAAGAAAATGGAATATCTGCCCAAGGTGCCTGGGTGCATCTCTGAACTCTCTCTCTCTCTCTCTCTCTCTCTCTCTCTCTCTCTCTCTCTCTCTTTCTTACAATCAAAGAGTGGCTGTTAAAGTTACTGGACATTGCAGAAATGAATAAACTGGCTGATACAATATGTAATTTGAAGATATGGTTCATCTCGTTTAACAAACTTAGACAAATGTACTTGCTTTGTTGTTTGTTAGAATACATACTTTGTTCATATAAGACTGAAAAAACCCTTTTTTTTTGGTAACAGTCTTGTTAAAATGAATGCAATTCATTTCAAAACAATATTTTTAAAAATAAAATACTGTAAAAATTGTATATTTCAAAGAGTACAGTTGAGGTCATTCATTTCCAGTTTAATTTAAAAGTGTAACTATATTGTATGCAAATATATTTTCTGAACCTCCTTTTCATTTTTAACTGATGAGACCATGTTATTTCTATTATTTCTAAACTCTCTTTTTTTAAAAGAATGGTCATTATGCTGTAGGCCGACAATCTCCAATTGCCTGAAGCATTGCTTCAGTCAGATTAGAAAGAAAGCAAAAAATTACAGAATGTAATCCTGCACACACATCAGTCTCCATGATAACAGGACTTGCTGCTGATTATATCTATGAATGCCCAATTCACATACTATATTTGTTCACTTGGGTGCATCACTGATGCATGGCGAGAAGTATGTATGTACTGTACAAAATTGTACCAATTGTCAAATTAAAAAAAGAGCAGGATAAGTGTTTCAATTTTAGAGTACAGGGCCGGAATGCATACCATTTAACCTATAATTAATTAGAGTTTCATACGTAGAATAAAGAGTGAACAGTAATTAATTGGGTCTATCTGGTAAATGGCTTGTCCAAGTCAGCTGGAAGCAAACACCACCATCTACACACACAGACACAGACCTGGTAAAGATAGGAAAAGCAATTCGGAGGTTAGATTTCTAGCTACTAACTATTGTAAAGCCTCCTTGCCTCTTGTACATGCCTCTGTTCCCCATTTGACAGAGAAGCTTGTAATAATTAACCAGTACTACGGAAAAGCAAAAAAAAAAAAAAAAGGGATACCTGCTTAGCTACTTACTTCAGGAGAAGGATAATGCAGCAGCAGAAGTTTTAAATAAAGATTTACAGCACAATCCGATTCATGTCTACTCAGATGCAAGTCCCATTGAGTTCAATAGGGCTTACTCTCAGGTAATTGTGGATAGGATTGCAGGCTCAGTCTAATTATCTCTGCCTCGGCGGACGATTATGACGTTTCCTTTGTCAAACTGGTAAAGGTAAAAAAAAAATCTATCATTGACTGAAAAGAGAGCCGGGATGTGTTTGTGTGTGCAAAAGTTTGAACTTTCCAAACTTTGCTGAAATGTTTCTCTGCTAGTGCTATTCATAAACTGAAAGAAGTTGTGCCTGTGTAGAGATATGAATGTGGGGGGGGGGGGCTCTTGGTTTTTGATACATTTTGAAAAGTCTAGCTCGGTTACAGCTGAAAGCAAAGAGAGTCATGCACGTTCGTTTAAGCTTTCCACGTTTTGTGAACAGCCCTGTCACGGGGCAAGGAAAGGATGTATGGGTTCAGTACATCATGACAATCCCAAGTGTGGTATGTTTCTGCGATGAAAGAAAAGGAAAGAGGGACACTGGAAAGTACCTAGAACTCTGAAAAGCAGTAAAGTACATAAATACATACATAATAATTAAGCTGTGTAAAGCTACAAGTGTTTCAGTGGGAGTATCACAGACAGTAAGAGATTCATTGTAGAGATCCTATGTTGCTACAGTAAACAGATCTCAGTACACTCTACGGCTGGAAATGAGCAAAAAAGACTGAATTTGGGATATTCACACATTGTTCAGTGTTGTGGATTCCTTTTCTTGCCTCTACTAGTTCATGTAATGATAATTTCCAAAGCACAAGATCTTTCTCATTTGATTCCGGGCAATCTCTAATCCCTCCTCCCCTTTCCCCCTTCTAGCTCTAAACAGGAAATCTGTCTGGGATGGTGAATGGTATGCAAAAGCGCGCAAGCTTGCATATTAATGCGGCTTTTAGCAGTCAGGGTGTCACTCCACTTTACAAATAAATGTGTTTTGAAGTGAAAACATTATTCTTCATCAAAAGCAGCTCTAGGCCCAAAGGGCTGGGATGTATCTATATATTTAAACAACAAGAACAACAAAAATCAATAGTGGGAGCTAGGGGAAACAGCTAAGTATTTCTGGACTCTTGTATGCAGGACAGTCAAAGGAATGCTTTGAGTTATCTATCACTTGAAAAACTGAGTGAGACGACTAGCACACCACCTAGAGGTGAACCCTGGGTAGTGCTCTGCTAAGGCTGCAATGTGGTTTTCCTACAGGCTAGAAAGTGGGGAAAGCTCTAAGCAAATTTATTAAAATCAAGACTTGAAAATGAATGTTTAACTGAAACAAAAGCAGCTGGTTATAATAAAATATGAATCAGAAATAACAACAAAAGAGCAAACTGGCTTCAAAAGTGAGTTTTCCAGTTAATTAAAATGTCAGCAGTGCCAGACCTGTGTGTATAAAGACAATCACAGTCAGTCATACGTAATTTGTTTTAACAAACAAACATGCAATTAATACAATATAACTTCCAGAAAGATGTTCTTTATTCCTCATTTATAGAATACCATCTCCTCCACCCCACTTCCAGTACAATCTTAAAACTCTCCACCTGCATATACAAACACAATAATATGGAAATATATGTGATCCTGTGGAGTCAAAGATATTGGTCTGCCTTCACATAAACGTTACTGAGGGGGGGGGGAGGGCCAGTCAAGAGGACAGAATTTCCATGTAATGTTAACTGCTCCTTAGCTGAACTGACGTGTATTTTGGCTACGGTATATGAGCAAATTCCACCAATTCCACTTTTGCAAAGCAACAAAGGGCACACAAAATTCAAGGGACTGAAACAATGATGCCTAGAGAACACATTTCTAATCTAGAGAACAAGCTAGATTGGGTAGGCCGGTTAGGTCTACAATTCTATGAAGAGATTTTCAAAATGGCAAGCCTGGATTCACAAGTAAGCACTGGGACAGCTGAGATGATTCTACAAACTGGTTTGTGAATGTGGTGGCAAAGTACTGTACATTGAAACCTTGTGCTTTCTCCTTTCCCTCTTTTCTCAGCACAAGCAGGGATACACAAGAATGATGGTTAGTTAAACAACAGCCTTATATTTTGCCTCAACCTGGGAGTTTGTGATGGTTGAACTGCAGTTTACAACCCTGGTTACATATCCTGGTTTGTAAGCCACAGTTAAACCATGGCCCCTAAGTTTGAGAGTGCGCCAAACCACTGTGTTTGTGTGTGAATGAGTGAGGAGGAAAATGCTACACGAGCCATTTCACACAATAATGTTTGGTTGTGTTTTTTCCATTTGATCCTGCTCCCACATGGCAGTGGGCACTGGCACAATAAGTGAAGTCACTGCAAAAATGTACCCGTTTTTAGTACATTATTACACAGTATTTAGTACATTATTACACAGTATTAGTACACACTGTGTTGTATTCAGGAACAATGAATTGACTGTTTTCTCTCCATGTAAGCGGAATCCAGTTTTTAGAATCCCTCTTCTCTCTCTCTTTCCTTGACCTAGATCAGTGATGATGGCGAACCATTTGGGCTTGGTGTGTCAACATTTTTGAAAATGCCTAACTTGACTCTGCTGGTGTGTGTCCCCCCCCCAACACTTTTAATAGTATTTTGACTATTGCTACTTTTAATAGTAATATTGAACTGAACTGAAAACTATAGAACACATTGCATCTTATTTAACAGCAATTAGTGACTTCTTTGTTGCTGAGTTTTAGTAATTTGAAAGAGGTCCGCCAAAATCCCTGCCCTAAAAGTTCAAGACAAACCTGTAAAACTTTTGCAAAAATGTAAGGTGTGTCAGGGCCCTGGGGGAAACACTGGTGTGTCACCCAAAATGCCCTCGCATGTCACCTGTGCCACGCGTGTCATAGGTTCGCCATCACTGACCTAGATAAACTTCTGCTGTAGTCTATATTAAGAGCCCTGCATGGGCATTGTATTGAATTCTATTAATAAATCAGTTAAGGCCTGGTCTATAAATGCAACAGAATGAGGTTGCATATAAATACTACAGAATGGAACTCCTTGCCACAGGATGTGGTGATGGCACCTTGCCTGGATTCCTTTAAAAGGGGATTGGACAGATTTATGGAGGAAAATTCCATCACAGCTTACAAGTCATGATGGGGAAAAGCAACCTCCTGGTTGTAGGAGTAGGTTTTCTCTGTGCCAGGTGCAAGGGAGTGGCGACAGGATACAGGTATCTTGTTGTCTTGTGTGCTCCCTGAGGCATCTGGTGGGGCCACTGTGTGATACAGGAAGCTGGACTAGATGGGCCTTTGGCCTGATCCAGCAGGGCTCTTCTGATGTTCTTATGTTCTTATGAGGTTGCAGAATCATAGAATAAATAAATCCTGAGGTGATCAAGTAGATTGTACCGCTTCAGACTGCTGATGGGAGATGCTATTTGTAATGCTCCCCTATCTGAAAACACGTCCTGCTAGCAGAAATCTAGCACACCAGGAAGAAATGTTCTGGCTCAGCCAGCTACATGCTGTACAAGTTTTTCCACCTGCATGAAATGTTTTTATGTAAGGGAGCATTCAAACGTGTTATCCCTCACACCTGCAGTCTGAAATGGGACAACCCATTCTACCTCTTCAGAACTCTGATAACTTATTCTACTGCATGTGCAGGCAAGTCCTAACTTACCAACACTCAACTGCAGTGGAGATTCCACAGATGGCACAACTGCATTGTACTTCTCCCAGGGATGGCGTCAGAGGTGAGCCAGCCACTGGTCAAAGGCCCACGTCCATCAGAAGGGCCATCTGGTTGGGCTGACCCTTGAACTCTCAGTACTGCTGACAGCAGCAGTACCCAATGTTTGGGAAGGTGGCGGTGCCATGGGGCATTCAGAGCAGGGCTTTGCTGCAGGTCCCCCAGCAACCTACGGCTGGCACTGCTTTCTCCACACAATCAAAGCTAGATGCATGCCCAAAAGTAGCTATGTCGAGAATTATCCACTAGCAAAAATAATTACATGAACCAACTCAGAGCGGCATGTGTGGATTCTGAATAAGGGAACAGGACCAAGTACTGTGTCCCAGCTTCCATTGGTGATGGATTCTTCTGGCCATAGGGGTGTGTGTGTGTGTGTTAAAGCTAGCATGTCCACCTTTTGTGAAAGCACTCCTGTGTCTTTAATGGTATAATGACATGCCGATGTTCAGCTGGTGAAACTTTCTCCAGCATTATATTAAGTTACTGTATATCTAACTTTCCCTTCTTCAGCCGAACTTTGGAAAATATACTGTAGGTCTCTCCATGGTGGATGAGAACAATGAGAGAAAGAGTCTGATTTCTTCTTCTTAGAGAAAGATTGGGGAAGCAACGTTCTCTCCTATTGTAAAAGAGCATATTTTTAGACAAGCAACCCAACTTTTCCTACTTTTCATTTGACAGTATCACATTTCATTAGTGATCTTGTTTGGAATGGATTTACAATGATTAGAAATGCTACATTCCAGTTCACTTCAACTAATATTAAATGGATTTTTCATATTTTTCATGGGATTTTTCATGGGAGTCGGACTTAGACCTAGAAGATCCAGATTCAAATCCCCGCTCAGCCACGAAGCTTCCTGGGTGACCTTGGGCCAGTCACTATCTCTTAGCCCTACCTACCTCACAGGGTTGTTTTGAGGACAAAAAGGAGGGGAGGAAATATGTACACCGCTCTGAGCTCCTTGGAGGAAGGGCGGTATAAAAATGTGAAAAATAAATAAATATAAAGAAGGTGTGTCCTGAGTCTTCTGGAGGAACTAGAGAAAAGTTAAAAGGTTGACAAAACAGGCTAAGGTTTTGATCATACATAGGAAAGCAGATATAAGGAGTCCCCATATGCTAATGATTTTGGCATCTCCCTTTTAAAAAACTTATAACAATTTTACATAAGGATCCTTCTCTCCCATCCAAGCACAGACAAGGTTTAAACCTCCTTAGCTTGAATATTTCTACAATACAAGGTGATCCCGAACCCTTTACTGGATCTAAGCAATTCCCTTAAAATTGAAGTCCTTCCTGGACACCCCTCATGTTCATGACCAGTCCATGTAATTGTACTATTAATATGCAAATGAACATCTTCTTTAGAAGTTCTCCTCTGAACTCCTGCCCAGCATTTTCACACCCTGGTGGTGGTGGTGGTTAGAGAGAGACTGTGCATTCAGGAATGAAAAACCTTTCAAAGTTTAACATATTTTCCCTCTTTTTTTAACTTCGCCATATTACTTTGGCCTATATGTGAAAAATGACAGATATCTACTGGGGATTAATTGATCCATGATTGTAGAAAACACTTTTCTTCCATATAAGCCAACCAGAGAAATGAATCACAGAGTTCTTCAAAAGAAACCAGGCACATACCTTGTTGTTTCTTCACAGATTTAAAAGTTATATATTTTATTGAATCCCTGGAGATCAAACTCCTTAGCCCATAGCAAATAAATAAATAAAAATAAATGTGTGGATAATCTGAGAGAATGCTGTAAATAAATTTAAAGGGGCATGTCAGTGGAGTTGTACAACAAGCAGACAAAAAAAGTTCCCTATGATAAATAACCACTCATTTAATTCTGCAGTTCTTCTCCCTGGTACTTACTTAATAAAGTGGGACAGTAGAGGGCGCCCTTTTAATGTAATTCCATACTGAAGTCCTAGACATTTTTGGACACAAATACACAGAATACAATTTCTCATGCTGTAGTTCTCAGAGATTTCAGTTTGAAACACTGGGATGCTCCTTTTCCCTCCCAGGATCTAAAATATAATTCAATGCTCCAAGCACTGAGAGCTTACTATCTATGGACCTAAAATCAGAATCAAAGAAAAAAAAGAAAATACTATACAAATATGAGTAGCCAAAATTTCACAGTTGTCTGCCTGAGAGCCCAATCCTATGTGTGTCTACTCAGAAGTAAGTCCCATTACAGTCAGAGGCTTACTCCCAGGTAAGTGTGGATAGCATTGCAGCATGAGAAAGGTATACTAGGTTGGTATTTTTAATACTAAAGTTTAGTAGAACATTCCAAATGCTAGAATATGGAGAACGATAGCAGCCAGGACACCTGTATAAAAGTATTTCTGTGAATATATAATCAGTACACTGAACTAAGATGAGGCACCCTTGATTATCACTGATTTGTGATAGGATGCCTTTTGGAATAAATAATCTCAGCTCTAGGATTCTGAAGAAAATATTTCCTTATTCTGCATCAAAATACACATTTGATGACTGACATTTTCCAGTGAACTTTGGTTGTAAATAATATTTCGGAGATGAGTCTCTAGGATTATTTTAGTGATCTTCAAGACACCTATGAAGATGTGTAACTAGAGATGTGTAAGTGACTTGGGAAACGGGCAGGGATTCAGATTATATCAGGTGTTTTAAGGAATTGAGTTTAGATAAGATTCTGAGATATTCAGCCATAATAATGTGATTACCTGCTCAAAAGTAGACGACTTTAAAGAAAAATACTGTGGGCTTTTGTGGACATGATTTAAACCACATGATTACTTGACACACAGCCCAATCCTGCCTAAATCTCTGCGCGGCAATACAGCGGCGCCAGCGCGGCTACCTTTGTTGTCTATCATTGGTGTGAAACATACATTAAGCCAATTGATTCTAATACCAATCTAAATGTCAACCTACACTAAAAAAAAGTTGTCAAAGAAAAGCTGCTGCATAACAAGGCATTCTAGATTTCTTTCTAAATTTCAAAATGTATATTCACTTCAATGGATTAAAAAGAAAAAAACAAACAAACTAGAAAGAGAGTTGCCACATTTGTTTCTGGTATTACTTCTGTGCATTTTATTTTATGCAGGATTTATATCCCACCCAGTCTGATGGTTCAGGATAGGGTAATAGCAATATTGACGGCCCAATCCTATTGGCTGTTTACGCCAGCGGAACGCATGTTCCACCGACATAAACAGCTTTACAATGCATGCGGCCTGGCTGCCACCACTGCAAGCAGCATGGTCCGCACGAAGATGGACACCCGCTGGAGCAGGTAGGGCACTGCAGGAATCGGGAGGGAGTCAGGAGGGGTGGAAGGGGGCAGAGGTGGGCGGAACAGGGAGGAGATGGGGCAGGAAGGAGGGTGGATTGGACCCGAAAAGGGAAGCCTGATCCGCCTTCATAGGTCAACGCAGATTTGCACCAGCTATAGAGCTGAGGCAGGTCCATGTTGACCCATGGCGGCTGCTGGAGCCTACCCCGAGGCAAAGGAACAAATGTTCCCTTACCCCAAGGAGGCCTAAACATGCCAAAACTCTCCCGCTGGATACAGCAGAAGCCGCATTGGCACCGCTGCATCTCCAAGTGGGGAGTTAAGATTGGGCTGTTAATCATATATAATTTCAGGTAAAGCTTTTCCCAGCATGGAAAATTTCTGATGTTGAACTTTGATATTTTGTGCAGCTGTTTAAGCTACTGGCCTAACTAGAAACAAAATGTGCAACCATATTTAGAATGCAAAATGTTTTACTACACTTGTTAACGTATAACAAGAGCTACCACTGAATGAACCTGCTGAACTGTTTAGTCTTGACGTCTAGTTTCCAGATATTCCTTACAACTTTAAAAGTCGCCAACATCATCCCATCTCCCATTATGTTCATATGGGTGTGCCTACTCCTTGGTATCTAGAAGCAAAATCTACATCAGAGAAGAGAACAAAAATTAAATCCTGCAGCTCTCTGTCTGAACACTGATGTTCCTTAGCATTTTGCAATAACATCCTCAGTCGTTGCTAAATTGCAAATGAGTAATTAATTTTCCAGTACTCATTCAGCATACTCTAAAACTGGGAAGCAAAAAAGAATGTCTTCTATTAAAATGAAGCTTGATGATATGCACCTGCCATTAATGTATTGTACACAGTGTCTCTCACTCATTATAGCGATGATTTGGGTGAGAACAAGAGTCATATAGTCAGAATCACTTCAACACGTGCCTGTTCATATGCATAAACTCCTGTGTACCAGATGGCAAAATATAATGACATCTTAAACAGCTAATTGCATAAACCTTGTAACGCACATAATTGCTGAACCAAAGTACAAGTTAATAATTTCCCACTGTAATGCCTGGCTTGAAATTAATCCTCAAGGAAAGTTGTGACAATCCTCATACGCTAAAGTTCACCAAGCAGTAATTAAAACTAGCACTCAAATCGTTTGACTTTGAAACCTTCAATTATGACTCGGCAGACTCACTTTCTAGAAATGCAGACATGATAGCCAATGTTTTGTCAGGTTCTCTTTTGACAAATAGTCTGGGGTTGTCTGTGTTGTTCTTAAAAGAACACATAGGCTTGAATTAAGAACAACAGAGCCTTTAGGTGGAAGTGTATTCTAGGTGCTTGCTCAGTGGAGATCCCCTGAAACAGCCTTTGAACTAAGTTCACAAAACTTACTGGGCCCTTGAAAATTCGAACTAGCCTGCTCAATTTCTTTGTTAGCCATTTATGGCATGTAAAGAGACGGAAAGAAAAAAGAATCAACCAGTCAATCAATCCCTTTCTGGAAGTGATTCTTATTTCCTTTATACTGTATTACCTGTACCTGTATATTTATATTTTCTTCCAAGGCAAAGCGCAGGAATTCATACTAACTCAATTTGCAGGTATGCCTCCACCTAGGCAGTGACCAGACCTACAGCCCAATCCTGTGTAACTTTAAGCGGTCAGCCTAAACGGGCTGGCCGCTGTGTCCTAGGCCCATTGCAGCCTGCACCGGCGTGGCCTGGGCTCTCCTTGAGGGAAGGGGACATTCGTTCCCTTCCCCCAGTGTAAGCTGTGCAGGCCGCAATGGGCCTTCTTGGACGCATGCCAGCTCTGAAGCTGGCGTGCATTCAGGGAGGCCATGTAAGGCTGACCTTACATAGGATATCAGCAGAGCACGCCGCCAATATCATTGACCCCTCCCAGCCCGGGTTGGCCAATGGCCCCCCTCCCTCACTGCCCTGTCCCGCCTATCCCTGCCGAGCAGCCTAGGTCTTACCTGGGTCGCCTGGTGCAGTTTCGGGCTACTGGGGGCGTAAGCGGCACAGGCTTCTGCTCCGTCGCTGCTTACTCTCCAAGTGCCGTAAACATTTACGGCACCATAGGCTGGTGGAGCAAGCGCTCCGCCGGCCTATCATTGCACAGGATTGAGCCACTAGACCTGCATAGCTTCAGCAAGGTTACTGTTCCTTATGTGCCCTTGGACCATGCCCAAGCCTCCTTGTGGGCCACAGATGATTAGGTGAGTGGATATTTGCAAGTATGTAATAATAATAAAGCATAGGCAAAATGCACTTAAAAGCACAAAGCAGGTAGCGGGTAACAGCCACATGCCATCTTTAACGGGTTGTTTTATGTAGAAATATGCTATAGTATGTTCCCAACTTTTATTTTGAATGTCCTTGGAATTGGAAATATAGCCACTTCTTCACCATCACTTTATGAGCACTGCTGATCTTTAAAGGAGCCCAATGCATACAAAAGAAGAAGCCCACTCACCACATGGAGAATGCGCCAAGACAAGCAAACCACAGCACATCAATTTAGCTGGACCACATTCACATTTAGCTGGACAAATGAACCACAGTCATTTAGCTGGAGCTTTTGGCAGCAATCTACTTTGCCTAATGATGAATTGAACCTTGTACAACAGAGTTTCAGAGATACAAATCCTTGAACATGTTAGTTACCAGAGTGTTGTGGAAACTGCTTACCCATATGAACAAATAATGTGTCAGTCAAATGATATGGCTTTTCCCCATGCCAGTGTTAGCAAACACCAAGGGAGGGGTGTGTACCCAGCATTATTCTTACCCCCATAGTTCCTCCCAAAATGAGACTGGCCCAGACCATGGGACAGCAGCTCCCATCTGCTCCAATAAGTTAACAATAAGTTGTTATGCTTTGGTCAAAACTTGGGTGAAAAACCTTTTGTCTAAATCATGTGTTATTGGCAATAACATATTATTTAGGCAAAGGTTTTTCACCCAAATTTTGACCAAAGCATATGTAATTTCAGATGGTTTCTCTGTCTTACTTGTTACAACAGAACTGGGAAAGACCCCCTACAGAGTCGTTGCCAGTCAGTGTAGACAATACTGAGCTAAATGGACCAATGGTTTGACTCAGTATAGGGCAGCTTCCTCTGTTCTCTTCCCAACACTGACTGGAAGTGGTTCTCCAGGGTTCTCCAGAGTCTTTCTCATCCCTACCTGGAGATGCCAGGGATTGAACCTGGGACCTTTTGCATGTGCTGCACTCACTACTGACCCTCCCCCAAGGTAAGTATGGTAAGGTTTTAGAAGGTCTCCACCTCTACTCCATAATGTGGCTATGCATCTTTTCTTGTACCACCTCTTCTCTGAGGAGATATGCTAGAGGGAACCTGCGAGTGGCCATGGCTTCCTCATACATGATTCCACAGTACATAAGCGGTGGGAGAAAAAAGACACCAAGGATTGGATGTGATGTTAATACATCATTGTCTAGATTTTTTAAAAAAAAGTTTTAAAAGCTACAGCACAGGGGCCTAATTCACATTGGGACCACAATGAGAGGTATGGGGAGGTTTAATCCTTTTTCTTCATGCTATTTGATGTCCAAAATCTCTTCCTTTCCCCACATAGCCACTCCATGGGTCCCCAAAGGTGCTATTGCAGCAAATTGCATTGTGGGGACTGATAGCAGCTGAGGGTGTGGTTTTCAATGGGAGAATGGAATGGAAGAAAGGGGTTAAAAACATCCCCCTACCTGGGTCCCAATCTGGATTGGACCCAGGCACACTGCAGTCTCAAATCTTTTTAAAAAAGCCACCAATTAGACAACGATGTGTTCAACATCTAGTTTCGTCCATAGGTGCTTCACACATTACAGGATTAAAGTACACTCTCAGTTTTATCATGTGTATATAGCCCATTCTGCTGTAATGTGTGAAATGGCCCTCAGATCCAGAATAGACCTGACTTTCATTGTTATTTGTTCAATGGTCTTTAGTATGTTTGTGTTTCTTGTTTTCCTCTTTTTAGTTTAGAATAGATCCACTGCAAAATGAACATACCCATAATTTTTCATGTGTTATTCCACAAATGCTATCCCACAGAACACAACATTTAGTGGTCGTTTTTATGACACCTGAGTTTTTCCTTGTCCAGCTGACATGCACCACAGCAGGCGTTGCCGCTGTACTGTTCATAAGGCATGATGAGCAAGCTGGTACCACAAGTTGTATTCATGTTACTGGGCATGTTATTTTACGGCACATACCATCAGGCTATACACATACAAAGGTTGTAAGGTTGTAAATATAAAATGATAAAGCCATACAGTGACATTATCCGTACCTATAATAGGCAATTTCACATACACACATATGATGGAGCTTGTTGGTACGTATGATGGTATGTTGTCAATGACAGCAACACATCTATGAGGAGCCACTTTATTATCACGGGTGACATAACAAATCTACAGTGGGAAAGAGGAAAAGCAACCACAGAGTATGTGGATAAATAAGCACTAATGGGGAGAAAGGCACTAATGCTGGCATCGCCTTAACATTCGGTGTATTGAGAAGGTACAGTATACATAAAACAAACACTGCAGAACCACAGGTGTGAGAACTGAATGAAACCCTGCAGAGAGCAAGCACCTCACTGGTCTGAATCAATAACACCAACCACATTCATGAAATCTTTATGTGTCTTTGTGGAATCAGGCTTCTAATTAGTTCCTCAGAGAACCTTATACATCACCTGCTACTGACCCTGTACACAGTCAGGGCTGCGTATACACTGCGCTAAAGAAAACAATAACTAAAAAAAGAAATCAAAATTCTGCACCATGGTAGCCAAAATTCTGTGCTACAAAAAGGCTGAATTCTGCAACCTATCAATTATGTAATTCAATCAAATATACATATATTTGCTTATTTTACACAACGTATTATGCTTCTGTTAGTCATGGGAAATGCCCACTGGCAGCCACACCTTCGGTATAACATGAAAAAGGCAGAGTGGGCACTCTTGCCAGTCACAGTGAATTTCTTGAGATGGTTTCTGCTTCTCAGACGATAGGAAGTAACATTTATCCCAAATCATTACATACTTTTGGAAATCTTGTCTGGTGTTTTCTGGGTTTGTATATTATTTTCTGGAAAAACTAGAATCCCTAAGGGGTGATGGGTGAAGAATAAATTCTGACCTGGCTTTTTCCTTTCACACCTGATCGCTAAAAGTGGCAGTCTGTGTTTCACCACAACATTCCTCCACACTCCTATTAATCCTGGCCATTGAAGCAGCTTCGCTATAGGCACAGACCAATTTATGCAACTCCCATAGGGACTATTCACTCCTCCATATGTGCAAGCGACTCCCATTAATGCCTGTCAATAGGAGTTAACGCATGAGTACAGACAGGAGAATAGGCCCCTTGCTGTGCTCTTGACTAAATGGTTATAATATGGATCCAGATCCCTTATCGTTAGAAATCACAGAATTAACAGGGGCTGCCTGATGTAGTCCCTTGTGGCTGCTTGTGCCTTAATATTTGTACAGGTGGCTTGCGATTTGCGAAGGCTACAAACCTAGCACTTGGCATAACAGCAAGGTGGCCCAACAACGCGTATGCAAGTATGTGTGCAGTAGTCTCTATGCATTCTTCCTGTAACACAGTACAGAATATTTTGTATAGGGTAAAAGACAAGAGCATCAAACTCCGTCATATGTGTGTATGTGAAATTGCCTATTATAGGTACGGATAATGTCACTGTATGGCTTTATCATTTTATATTTACAACCTTACAACCTTTGTATGTGTATAGCCTGATGGTATGTGCCGTAAAATAATTTCCAGACAAACAGTACTAGTAAAAATTTCTTTATTTCTTCAACTATGAATTTGGATATGGCTGATAATCCCGTAACTCCTGTATTGTTGAAAACCTTACATTGTTTATTCCAATACATCAAAGCCAATCTTACCCAAAGGCCCAATTCAGAAAACAGCAAACTTACCAGTCTAAAACAAAAATCTTTTTGAACGACTGGAATGTAGTCATGTGGGTCGCTAACTTGCAGGAGTCTCATGTGACCCAGCCAGAGGATCCCCAGGAGGAGGGCAGGCCACAGAGTTAAGAAAAAAACTAGAGCAACAATTACCTTGAATTGCTGATACAGAATTGGTAGCTCCTATTTCCTATGACCCTCTATGCATGCAGACCGGTGTGTTGTTTTGTTCCCACATCACTGTGACGCAAGCCCTATTTGATTAGCATTGCCAATTAGAGTGCTGACTGTACAGCTGACTGTACTCCCCCATATCTGCTGGGGATATGTTCACCATCCCATCCTACCCCTCTAGCCGCACCCCTCACTGGTTGCTGCAGCAACTACAGTGGTCTCAAAGTTCACTTTAATCTAGAGTTCGGCAGTGACTCAAATTCTGCAACCTGCCTCAGGTGCTGAAAGATCTTTGGCCAGCTCTGCTTGATGGTATAAGCCTGGACATGGGATGGAACATCACTTAGGTAAAAAGGAGGGCTGTAGTTGGCATCTCCCAGTAGGGTTGAGAAAGTCTGGAAAGCAGCTCTCAGTTAGTGTTCGCAAGACCCTAAATGGACCAATGGTCTGATTCAGTACAAGGAAACTTCACATGTCCCAATTTTCATTGCAGATGGACATTTTATGACTACTTCAGCATTGATCATAACACAGATCCTTTACAGCGGTACATAAAAAGATCTATCCACACTGAAAATGCAAATAAGCTATGAAGCTGTTACATGTGTGCAACTTTGCTACACATCAAGTCTCCCCACATAATACCAATCCACACATTTCAACATGCTTCCAGAACTGCAAAACATTTCCTCAGACAACAGCTTTGATGAGTCACCAGGATACAAAACATCATGAATGTGCATTTCCTTAAGATGCAGAACAATTACAATTATATGTTGTGCCATGTGATTTTATGCAGATACCGCTAAGCTCAGTCTGCAAATGCAGCCATGCATATCTATTCTGTCAGCTTAGTTCAGTTGGAGAACTGTCAATGTTCAGCGGCCCTGAAAATCACACATCCTCAGTGGTCCAATTTATTTCAATCAAAGGTGCTTAAATACTTCATTAGATATATAGGTATAGTGTCCACACCTCCGTCCCGCAATTGCATAATGCTCAAATTGTAGTAATGCTCCCTCCCCCAATTGGGTAATGCTAAAATGGGCTTTAGTATTTGGCTCTGGATGGCAGAAGGTATGTCTGACTGCATCATGATGAACAGTTCATTTCAGGAGGAGAGGCAAGGGCACTCTGCGTGCTGCTCCTTCAGAACCACAAACTCAGGATTCAGCAGGCTGCTCCCACCCCCTGCCAGGTAACAGCATGTCGTGGGCAGAGAGAAAGAGCTGTTAGAACCAGTGGCATAGCTAGACTGGAGCAGAGGCAAGTAGTTCTGCAAGACTCCGTTACACCGGAGTCAACTGCCCCTCCCCCTTGCTGTTGGAGCCATTCTGGCGGCAATGGCAACACGCAGGACACTCCCCTATCGCTGCCGGAATGGCTCCAACAGCAAAGGGGAGGGGCCGCTGACTCCGGTGTAATGGAGTCTTGCAGAACTACTTGCCTCCACTCCAGTCTAGTTTCACCTCTGGTTAGAACCCAGGCAAAGGAAAACTGGGAAGGAGGATCCTGAACACTGCACTCTCCATGTGAGTGGAAGAGATCAAAAGCGCTGCTGCTGCTGCTGCTGCTCAGAACAGTGAACAGAGTTTGTGCAACTCTGGAGAAGCCCCATTACTTCTCACTCCTTGGTTGAACTTTGTGTATACATTTTATGGTACTGATAATTGGACAGAAGGGTACATTTTTTGTATTATTTCTCAGTAAGCCTTTATTCCTTCTCACCCTTTGTTTAGATATTTTATCAGTTGGGAGAAGAAACCAGACATGAAGTGTTTGTGCAACTTTTGCAAAGGCCCCATTATTTCTTGCTCCTTGGTAGAACTTTTGTTTGTTTGGGTGGGAGAGACAGGCTGTAATATTTGGTTCATGCAGGCCTTGGATATCTTATTTTATGTGTGGACTGTTTTATGTCATTTTCTCTGTTTTAAATTTAAGGATCCCAGATATGGTTACTAAATTGAACGGATAAGGTACTGAAACCGCATCATTCTTTTCTATTTTAAGCCCTTTAAAAGCAATTTCAAGGGAGAAAAATGGGGAACACTGTTTTTGGTGGTTTTTTCCCTGGTTTTATTTCTAGGGCTTCAAATCTCAGGACCTCCAATATCTCTGTACACTGCGATTAGTGTACAGTGTGTTGAAGTCAAGTGGTGTAAATGCGCTCAACTCTGTCTTGGATCGTGACCTGAATGACTGTTGCCTTAAGCCAGAAATTCCCAAGCTTTTTGTGTTTGCCGGGGGTGGCGACAACGGTGTTGGCACTTATGGAATCACACCAGTGCTGCCCCCATTGAGTAAAGTAAGGTGTTTTTTTCACCCTAGAGGGCATGCCAGGCCTCTGGGGGGTGTCTGCAGGGAGCCTGCGGACCCCTCTGCAGGCCTCCCCACGACTCAGAACAGCTGACATGATTGCGACCTGGTTTCCGTTCGAAGGCATGGAGAGGCCTGCAGTTGTTGTTGTTGTTCAGTCGTTAAGTCGTGTCTGACCCTTCGTGATCCCCTGAACCATATCCCGCCAGGCCTTCCTATCCTCCACTATCTTCCTGAGTTCGCTCATTTTCATGTTTGTTGCATCGGTGATGCTGTCTAACCATCTTATCCTTTGCCTTCCCCTTCTCCTTTTGCCTTCAATCTTTCCCAGCATCAGAGTCTTCTCCAGAGAGTCCTCTCTTCGCATTAGGTGGCCAAAATATTTGAGTTTCAGCCTTAGTACCTGTCCTTCCAGGGAACAGTCAGGATTTATTTCATTTAGGATTGACTGATTTGATCTCCTAGCAGTCCAAGGGACTCTCAGGAGTCTTCTCCAGCACCACAGTTCAAAAGCATCTATTCTTCGGCGCTCAGCCTTCCTTATGGTCCAACTCTCGCAACCATACATTGCTACTGGGAACACCATCGCCCTGACTATGCGACCTTTTGTTGGCATGGTGATATCTCTGCTTTTTATTATGCTGTCTAAGTTTGCCATAGCTTTCCTTCCAAGGAGTAAGCGTCTTTTAATTTCATGGCTGCTGTCTCCGTCTGCAGTGATCTTGGAGCCCAGAAAAGTAAAATCTGTTACTGCTTCCATTTCTGCCCCTTCTATTTGCCAGGAATTGATGGGACCAGATGCCATGATCTTAGTTTTATTAATGTTGAGTTTCAAGCCAACTTTTGCACTCTCCTCTTTCACCCTCATCAACATGCAAAGTACCCCACGGTTTGCAAGTCTCCATGAGGAAACACCGCTGAGTATAGAGGGCCGCAATAATAAACATGTGGGGAATGGGCTCTTCCGTGAAGCACGCCCCCTGGGAAGTGGAAAAAAATCTTATTTTGCTTGGCGGTGCCAGTGCCCCCTTAAGGGAGTAGAGACCCATTGTTCCCAGCTGGGGTGTCGCTACACCCCAGTTTGGGAACCGCTGCCTTAAGCACTGAAATTGGTCTCAGTATACATGCCAAAGGTACAAATCTCTTTGCTCAAAAAGGGTTGTGTTGATAACATTGCAATAGTTTTATGAGGTGTAAAGAAGGCCGGTGGCACGCGATTGCGCGCTGCCCATTTTGGCCCCTCCCCGGCGGCTTGCTCGGGGCTGAGGGCTCTGACGCCCGGCGACTGGCCAGGCTGTTGCTGGGGGCGGGCCCTAGCGCCGCTATGCGCAGGCGCGGGCTCGCCCTCAGCAGTTTGGCTTTCGGCGCCGACTGCAGCGGACGCGCCGAGGAGAGCTCCTTCGCGGACCTCGGCGTTATCGCTGCAGTCTATCGTCGCGGGCTAAACCAGCGGTCAGCGCATCGGGCCGGCGATCGGGAGACTCGTCGTGGGACACTTGTGCTGCTTTTCGGCGACGCGTTCGCCTTTAGAGCCCCCAATTTGGGCGCTCTTGCTTCGAGGAGAGGTGGAGGAGAGGGCAATAGCCGGCCCTCCCGCCCTCCTCGTGGGTTCTCAGGCTTCAGGCCTGCGGGACCTCGGGCCTCCATACTGCTGAGGCAGTCTACTTCGTAGGAGCAGCGTTCTCCAGCATCGAGGGACAACAGCCTAGCACGATCCTCCTCTTGAAAGGGGGGCTCAAGCTGCAACAGTATCCTACTGTTAATTTGAGATCACTTTTCATTCAAGGGGGACCACCTTTCGGGGAGCCACATTTCAGTCTACTGTCTCCCTCAGCTCCTGTTATGCCCAAAAAACAACAAAAAAGGGGGGTAAGGCCCCTAAGCGGCCCGCACCTCCAGCTAGTCCACCCCTTGTGTCTTCTGGTGAGGAGGATGAGGGGATGGATTTTCGGGCTCTCATTGCCAGGGTGGAAGCTTTGGAAAGGGAAAGGTCCAGAAGGGCCACAGGTCTGGGAGATGGGGGTGGTGCCTCCAAGGCAGCACCAATGCGGCAATTCACCAGGAAAGGGAGAGGTAACAGGATGCATGCTGTGTCTTCTAGAATTGGCGCTTTGGAGCAAAATGGCACAGCGACCTCTTCTGATCCCCTACCTGACATGGCTGTTAATTCAGAGGGACAGAGCCAGTCGGGGACTTCGGGGGGGCCCACTCCCCAGGCAGGTGAGGACACCGCGCAGGCCACTGCCACTACTGCCGGTGAAGTATGGGAAAAAGGGGGGGCTGCGATACCCACTCCCTCTTGGTATTCTCCCCTCCAATACTGGCCGGGGTGGGGCTATCCTTTACCTGGAGTAGCCGTCCCGGGGGGGATCAGGCGACAGGATCTGGGGCCATTTGGCAAGCGCAGGGCCCTCCCTCTTTGCCTGCGGGGGCACTTCCCTCCGCGCTGTTCAACCCTGGCAATTCACGGGCTTTTCCCCGGTAGATGGAACGGCCTATACAGGGGTCTGGGGCTCCCCTGCGGGGGACCAGCCCCCTCCCCCATGGGGGGGTGGGGAGGCTAGACCCCGCTCTTCCTACGGGGACCTGGCCCTTCCGCTGGGAGGGCATCTATCATTGGCAATTAAAGAAAAGATATGGCGGGGCGAGTTCATCAACATTTTCAGTCTCTTGCATGCCGAGCCAGAGCCGATCCCCAGGATCGGTGACCCGGCCAGGGATCAGGAGACAGTGAGAAAGCGGAAAATAGACAAAAACTGGACTAATTGGTTGAATGGTTTTCTTGTCTATTTTGCCGTGACGCTCCAAGCACATCCCGCTAAAGCCCCGGCTCTGGTCAAATACATGGACATTATTCATAAGGCGTACAAGGACTATGCAGGTCCGGCCTGGATGGCTTATGATGAACATTTTCGACTAAGATCAGCCCACGACCCCGCCCTGGATTGGAGGGTTCCCCAATGGGAACTCTGGGTCCAGATAGTGGTACCATCCCAGGCCAACACGGGCGACAGATCTGACAGTGGGCATCTTATTGCCCGCAATGCCGGGGGGCCATCCAAGGGACCGGGGGGCCCCACAGGGGGTTCAACTCCCCCGCATGTGCTATGAGTTTAACTCAACTGGCAAATGTGGCAAGACCTCCTGCCCCTTTAACCACGCATGTAGCCTCTGTGGGGGGAAACACTCAGTGGCGAGTTGCCAGAAAATGGGGTGGTTCAGACAGGCTCAAAAAGGTCCAGCCAAGAAGGGAGGTGCCCCCCCTACCGGCTCGGCTGGGAAGGGGCCCCTCCCCGATTAGGATTCCCGTCCTAAGGGAATTGTTATCCGCATATCCTAACCGGGCTGATGCCCAGTTCCTGTTAGATGGGTTCCTGTTTGGGTTCAGAATTCCTGCGCCGCTCCCCTCGAGCCCCGCCCGAGCAGTGAATTTACGCTCGGTGGTGGGCTTTGAGGGGGTGGTCCGGGCAAAGTTGCAGAAAGAAGTTGATTTGGGGAGGATTGCGGGCCCCTTTGTTAACCCTCCTTTCACCAACTTCAGGGTTTCCCCTTTAGGGATTGTTCCTAAGAAGGCCCCGGGGCAGTTTAGGCTAATTCACCATCTTTCCTTCCCCCGGGGGCTTTCAGTGAATGATTCCATTCCTCCGGAGTTGTGCACTGTACGTTATACCTCCTTAGATGAGGCTATTGCCGTAGTCCGTGGTCAGGGCAGAGGCGCCCTTATGGCCAAAGCAGATGTTGAGTCCGCTTTCAGGCTCCTGCCCATGCACCCGGACGATTTCCCCCAGTTAGGGCTCCAGTTTGAAGGGGCTTACTACGTTGATAGGGTTCTTCCCATGGGCCTTAGCATTTCCTGTGCCATTTTTGAACGCTTTAGTTCGATGCTGGAATGGGCGGTTCGGGCGCGGTCGGGCCTCTGCTCTACTGCGCACTATCTGGATGATTTTTTGTTTGTGGGGGGAGCCGATACCGACAGGTGCCGCTTCCTCCTAAATACATTCCAGGTGGTGTGCCTAGAGTTGGGCATCCCCCTTGCGCACGATAAAACAGAAGGCCCCGCCCCGCAGTTAACGTTTCTGGGTGTGGAATTGGATACCGTGGCGGAGTCCAGTCGGCTACCGGCTGACAAACTGGAACGCCTGCGAGTCCTAGAGAGCATCAGCGCCAGGAAGCTGACACTTTGGCAGCTTCAGGTGCTGATTGGGCATCTCAATTTTGCTTGCAGGGTGGTGGCCCCGGGGAGGGCTTTCCTTAGACGCCTCTGTGACGCCACCTTGGGCCTCCAAAAACCTCACCACCGAGTAGCAGTGTCGGCCAGCATGCGCTGCGACATGCGCGTGTGGCTGATTTTCCTGTCCCAGTTCAACGGGTTTTCTTTTTGGAGGAGCGAGCTGCTTCTCGAGGCTGGGCTTCAGGTTCAATCAGACGCTGCGGGTGGGCATGGTTTTGGAATTTATTTTCATGGGCATTGGTGTGCAGCCCGCTGGCCTGACGCGTGGGAGCACCAGGGGATTACCAGGGACCTGACGTTCCTCAAGTTCTTTCCTCTGGTTGTGGCTGTCCATATTTGGGATCGTTTTTTCCGGGACGCCACAGTACGCTTCTGGTGTGACAACCAAGCCGTCTGCTTTGTTGTCAATCACCAGACGTCGTGATCCCCCCGCGTCGTGCGGTTAGTCAGGACATTTGTCCTTTGTTCCCTGCAACTGAATGCCCTGTTCGTAGCTAGGCATGTCCCCGGGGTCCAGAATTGCATTGCAGATGCTCTTTCTCGGTTCCAGGTGGATCGCTTCCGAACATTGGCTCCCCACGCCCACAGAGACCCGGACCCAATGCCCCTGTGGCTCTGGAACCTTGGTTCCACAGAGCGCAGGGAGCAATTTGGTCCTTCCTCGCGCCAAGCACCCGACTAAGCTACGAGACGAAGGTGGGTGATTTCGACCTCTTCAGGGCAGCGGAAGGTTTGGCGGACGTGTGGCCCATCCCACCCGAACATGTTATGCAGTTTTTGTTAGTTTTGCAGGACGATGGCTTGTCGGCTCGTTCCATAGCCGTTTACGTGGCCGCGATTGCGTTTGCTGCCAAGGCGGGGGGCTGGGCAGATCCCACCAGTGACTTTAGGGTGAGAAGGATGCTTGAGGGCTTCCGGAGGGCCAACCTACCAGAACTTGACCGGCGCAAGCCCATTACCATGGGTATGATCCACGGGTTCTGCTTGGTCTTTCGCAGCGTGTGTGTGTCTGGCCCAGAGGCCAAACTGTTTACAGCGGCCTGTCTTATCCTCTTCTTTGGGGCCTTTCGCCCTGGAGAAGTGTTTGCTGCCTCCTCCGCCGGGACTGGAGGCTATGTCCTGCAGTTCCAGGATGTTGTTTTTGGGGTAGCGCATGTCTTCCTCATCCTTCGAAGATCCAAGAATGATCCCAGAGCCACGGGCCAACGGGTAAAATTGCGCAGGGCCAGCAGGATGGCGGTGTGTCCAGTTCACGCTCTTGAGGTTTATATCCAAGTTAGGGGTCAGGCCCCTGGCCTCTTATTCTGCCACGCTGACGGGCGTCCTTTAACTCTTTTTCAATTCAGGGCAGTTTTTTTACATGTGCCTTGCTTGGATGGGTATGCGGAGCGAAAACTACTCACTGCACAAGTTTTTGCTGTTCTATACGATGCTGGCTACCCTGCGGGGCCCAGGTCGTTGGTTGTCATTTGACTTGTGTACTGCCATTACTGTTCGTTCACTTGTGTTTCCTTTTGTTGGCAGGTTGTTCCAGTCCTGCCCCTACCCGAATACTTATCTGCGGTCATTCCATCGTCTTCTGGGCGAGGAAGAGGGCATTAAACAGCGACCGGCTCCCAGCTGGGGCTGGGCGGGCTTGCCAAGGTTTCGTGGGTCGCAAAGCGCGGAATGCGCTGGCCCCAGTTCTTACCCCTCGTTGCGGAATACCTACTCTCTAACCCGCCACCCCAAGTTCTGGTCCTCCACTTAGGGGAGAATGACCTCGGCCAGAGGACTACCCTGTCCTTGAGGCTTCAGGCCCGTAGCGATCTCCAACAGCTTAGGCTTTGGTGCCCAGAGACCTTGGTCGTCTGGTCTCACTGGCTCCCTAGGCGGGTGTGGCGCGGGGCCGTTAGGCCTCGGCGGCTGGACATAGCTAGGAAGAAAGTTTCATCTTACCTGGGCAGGCTGATCGGACAGTGGGGTGGGGCAGGAATCCAACACCTCGACATTCTTTTCCGGCTGCCCCACCTTTTCCGCAGCGATGGGGTACACCTGTCTGAGGTGGGAACGGACATGTTCCTCCTCGACTTGCAGCAGAGGCTTTTGAGCCTGTTGGCTCGGGTTGGGCCAGAAGGGGACAAGTGCTAGGCTGTTCCCTTCTTGTGGCAGGAAAAGCCGTGTGTGTACGGGTAGGTAGGTCTAGTTCGGTGTCCACTTTGGGGCAGCAAAGCCAAAGGAGAAGCCATCACCGCTCAGACGGGTACCGCACCGGCTCGCCGAGGCTGGCTGGCTTCCTCTGAAGGCTGGACAAGTGTGGGGGCAGCATAACATGTGAACCCCGTCCAGCTGTTCCGGTTCCCGCTAGGGCGAACCGGCAATGATAGGCACACGGGGGAATCCCCTCGTGGAGCCTGGAGCCAAGGTGGCACACCCGTTTGATCATCCAGATCACCTGGGGAATGTACAACAGCGGAGGCTGGGTCCCCAACTTAGTACCCACACGGCTGGGGTTAAGGTTAGGCCCCTGCTGCTTGAATATCTTATTTGGTTGTATGATTACCTCAATAAATGACCCAATTAATTCCAGCCCGATGCTTCGTGTGTTTATTCTGCTGGGTGAGGGGGTAAGGCCGGTGGCGCGCGATTGCGTGCCGCCCATTTTGGCCCCTCCCTGGCGGCTTGCTCAGGGCTGAGGGCTCTGGCGATTGGCCGGGCTGTTGCTGGGGGAGGGCCCTAGCGCCGCTATGCCTTCGGCAGTTTGGCTTTCGGCGCCGACACCCTCCCTCCCGACCTGTATTCAGTTCGAGATTAGCTGGCCGCCGATAGGGGCCGGGTAGGAATTTTTGTCTGTCAACCAGATTGGCCCAGGCTGACAGGTTTTTCGCCTACCCCGAACTGTTGCGGGTGCGGTTGCCAATTAACTAATTCAGGGTCATGGCAGGAAAAGCCGTGTGGGTACGAGTAGGTAGGTCTAGTTCGGTGTCCACTTTGGGGCAGCAAAGCCAAAGGAGAAGCCAGCACCTCAATAAATGACCCAATTAATTCCAGCCCGATGCCTCGTGTGTTTATTCTGCTGGGTGAGGGGGTAAGATACATTTCTATAAGAAATATAACAAATACGCTTAAAGGTGGGTCTTCAGACCTTGTTGTGAATTGAATCTCTACCCTCCCCCCCAAAAAAATCTTGTGGCATCCCTGCAAGATGATGTACATCCCGATCCTGTGTGATCCACAGCTGGCCCATAGGGCCAGACGCAAGATCCTCATCCCTTCCTGGGCTGCTCCAGCGCGGCCCAGGGACTCCTTGGGAGAAGGGGACATTCATCCCCTTCCCCCGGTGTAGGGTTGCCCGGCCCCAATGGGCCTCCTTGGATGTATGTCAGCTCTCAAGCCGTCATACATTCAGGGCGGCGGGGAAAGGGCGGCCGAGCCCAGGAATGGGAGCAAGATAACAGGAGCAGGATATTGGCGGCACTCGCTGCTGATATTCCCGCCCCCTTCCAGGCTGGCTCGCCCAACTGCAGCCCTCCCTCGCTGCCCAGCCCTCCCTCCCCCCAACCCTGCACCCACCGGTGCAACCCTTACCTGCTCGGGTTGCTGCAGGGTCGGGTACATGGGGGAGAGAGGCCTCTGCGCTGGTGGGCCTTACTTCAAGGGTGCCGAAAATGCGCTTTACGGTGCTTTTACGGCACGCTCTGCAGGCGGATAGTTAGGATTGCACTGTAAGTGGGATAGCATGTTCCACAAAACTTGGAAAATTTCACAAGTAGCTCTGAATTGGGAATACAGTACGGGTTTTCAGAGGTTGCTCCATTACAGTCACAGTAATTGTCAACATTACCTCACCTTTCTTTATAGTCCATTGCTCATTCTAATCTGGGAACATCTAGATCTTAACTACAGTTTGTAGCAGGATGACATAAACGTTTGGATGCGCATGAGGCTTTACTTTATAGAAGCAATCTAGCTAATGCTCAGTTTTGTCTACAAACATCTCAGGGGAGTTAGAATGGCTCAGAGAAGACAGACAAGAAAAATCGCAGGCTGTTCCCTCAGAATTCACCGTGGATATATATTAGGACAGAGGGGTTAAGCTAATAGGTGGCTGTTTTATTTATGTAATTAGTCATTTTAATTGAGGGAAGTCTCACCAAATCATTGCCCTTTCAAATACATGGGGAACCAAGAGAAACCTCCTTGGTTGATGAAATAGTTATATATCATTTAAATACTAGACATGTACCTCTGATAGGAGTGCAGAACAAATCATAAGAATAATCTCCCAGAGAATTCAATTAAAAGCAGTTTTGGATACCTGTAAGTAATTACACTATCACATTCTCCACCGGGTTTAATTCAGGCCAAGCTGCAACTACTGTGTGTCCAAAGAGGTAATGAATTAAAGCAGTACTTTAGCATATTCCCTTACTGAAACGTTAGCAGCCTTCTCAAGTGACGTGAAAAATAGGCTTCAATAAAATGGGCAGGAAAATATATGCTGTTAAATTCAATCAATAAGCTGTCCTTGACCAATGTCCAAAATTTAAAAACAGCTCCAAATGAATTATGAGGACTCCCACTCTGATTTTAAGTGTATTAATTTTGCAGCATATACACAAAAAGCTGAATGCCATTTGAAAACAGAATTTAAATAGCAATAGAACAAATTGCAAGGAGGAGCTCACACGTTCCATTTCTGAAGCTAGGGCCAGCCTACCTATAATGCCAAGTGAAAGGCTCATGTTGATCCGTGAGTTGAGGGGGAGCAGTGGACTGACAACAAGGGGTGTCCTGCTGCACCCGGGTCTGCCCACCTCCTCCTCTGGCCCACTGAGTTGCTTCAGTCAGCTCTCTGATCCTCTTCCGGCTTGCTGAGAGCAAGCAGGAAAAGGATCAGACCATCACTAGCCCACTTCTTCCTCCAGCAGCACCATTGATGGAAGGAGGGGGAAAATCCCTGCTCTTGCCACCTGCTTAGGTGGGCACCTTAGGAAAGCAGCTGAGTGTGGGCAAGGAGAAGGAGGCTTGGCAGTCTGGAGCTGCCCCCCCTTACCTGGAGCTCCAGTGCTGCCTCCTTCCTCCACACCCATCATCCTGTTTCAAATGAACAGGATGAACAGAGCATGCTGGGAGCCAAGAGGGAGGTAAGCTTGGCCCAAGTAAGAGGGCCAAGCTGCGGACTGACATGGTAGAGTAGTATGCAATACCACCTGCCCTCTAACAGAAGGACTGGAAAGGGGAGCAGGCAAAGTCATCTCTTTTCCACCTGATGTGTGATCAGCTGGACGTTAACCCTTCTTCTGCCCACCCTGTTCATATTCAGAAAAACAAATAATTATCTATTTGTATTTTTAAGATCAGTCAGTCATTTAAATTCTACCCTTTCCAGTTTCCCTTTTTTCTTTTCTCTCCTGAGTCAATTGATTTGATCTGATGGGCCTTCTATATAGTTCAAAACTGCTGTAGCTTTCCTAAGCCATTGGTTGTTCTTTTATAGCTCCTATTCATTTCAGTGGAGCATGCATAGGAGATTTCCAGGTGGGTTGTTGTGACTAAATCAATAATACAAATTAGTAAATCAAGCATTGACTGTAACACAGAGGCATCAATCAATTTCTATGTTTTAGGCCAAGATCTTCAGCAATGAGAATGCAAATATGTAGTGTTCTTTAATGTACACAGTACATCAGGGGCAGCCCAATCCTGCCTAAGGAGCCACCGGGCGGCCGAGGCCGCCTGCTGGATCCCGTGCTCCACCGCGGGCAGCCTCCTGCCCGGCAGAAAGTCTACTCGGGAAGGGGAAAGCTCGTCCCCTTCCCCGAGTGTAACTGGCGCTGTGGCCGATTGGCCTCCTTGGAATTCCACCAGCTAAATCGCTGGTGGAAATCGGAGGAGGCCGAAGCCGTCCCCCTCTCGAAGCGGCTGGGCCTATGGCTGCCCTCCGTTTGCCCCCGATCCGTCCCCCTGCCTGCTGGATCCTTACCTGGGTCCAGTGGTGGTCCTTCGGGCACTCGGCTGGCGGAGCAGGGGAGGCCGGCCTTGCGCCTTGCGCCGGCCTTCCCTGATCATTAGTCGTCGAAAAAGTGCCCTACGGCACTTTTACGTCATCTTTGGGTGGCGGAACGCTCGTTCTGCCACCCAACACAGCACTAGGATTGCACTGTCAGTTGATTTATAGAGTAACATGAGCAAAAAGGACAGGTTCCTACCCCAAATTTCTTGCAAGGGAAGGGAAAGGCAAATATAACCCAAAAAAGATTTATGCCTTACGGAATGATTCACACTTTATCACACTAATATTGGAGTGTGGGGGCATTTACAGAGAATAATTGGCAGGAGGAAGGGGTGCTCATCCTTTCTCTTGCCTGCCCATGCTGACCACCAAAGCAGTTTTCAACATTTTTGGGGCTCTGAAACCACATGTGAACCCCTTTGGGGGGAGGGCCTTTTGGTACAAATTGGTTTGTAAAGGAGAAGGTAGTCACCACTCCCACCTGCCAATCCTATCCCACATTCCTGTTAGAAAACATGTGGTTTAGAAAATGTGATTGCATCTGGTTTCATCATTATTTACTCTTTATTTCTTCTGTAGCCACTTGTTGCCCAGGAAATTGCAAAATGTTCATAACAGATCATCGATTTTGCTGAGGCTGATTTCTGTGAGTGGCTCATGCCAGTAGACCAATAATGTGAGAGCAAACGAAGAAGGCAGACAGCCTGAGGTAATGAGAATTGTGGCAAAAGGAATCATGCAAATAGCATTGCTGTTTATCTGAATGTTTGATTATTCAGGTGTTTGGGCTGCCATTCAGATTCATGGGTTGGATTATTTGTTCTGCAAATGGAATGTCCTGCTGTTTGTACGGGGAGGGGGGGTAGCTGATCCTCCTTTGCAGGTCCCTGTACCTCTCAGTCTCACTACACTTCAGAACAGGACATTGTACAGAATGCCCTGGGGAGCTGCAACAGGAAGTGACATGGCAGTGAAAATTGACCTTTCCCTGGTGCAAATGGATAGCACAAATATTTTGGATCAAACCCAAAGACTTTATACTATATATACGAAAATATAAAATCTAAACACCAAATAATGCATTTTTTTTTAAAATCCAGGAAATTTAACTGTAGAGCCTAAAGAGAAAAAAAGCAATCTATTTATTTATTTATTTATTTTTCACATTTTTATACCGCCCTTCCTCCAAGGAGCTCAGAGTGGTGTACATATTTCCTCCCCTCCTTTTTGTCCTCACAACAACCCTGTGAGGTGGGTGGGGCTGAGAGATAGTGACTGGCCCAAGGTCACCCAGGAAGCTTTGTGGCTAGAGAAGATTAACTATGCAGTGCTGGTCCGTTGAAATTAATGGAAATTAACTGGTTGATTATTAAGGAACCATTGTCATAAAGTATGTCACACATCAAGAAGTATGAACAGATTTAACAGTTACGGTGAATATAGATTGGTGATTTGATAAAATGGGGCATAGTGTGACCCTGGTGGTAAAAAGCCTTAACAATTGTGACAAAATTTATGGTTGGTCCCAGATTTCAATAGGATACGTAGGCATAGATTTCTCCAAGTGGCACAGAATTTCACTTTATGTATCTTGATGGATGTTCAGCTAAGGCCAGGTGTGAAGTCTCTGGCTGCAGTCCTACGTGCATAAATTTCTGCGAAATAGTTCCATCAATATCTGTATGGTGCTATCTCCTCAATAGGACTACAATAGTGTAAGTGGTTTTGGAAACTGTGGTTCCTAAAGCATTACCCAGCAGATAACTGAGTTTACTAGCAGGATTCATTTTGTTCCCACACATTCTTAAAAACTAAATAACTCGGCTAGTGGCAACCGCACTGTCACTGTGCACTCATAGAACACAAAGCCAGCGCTTCTTGGATTCCCCTAGCAACAGAAGTTGGCACCTGAGATGTTTGTTTTCAACAACCATCGCTGAAAGTTTGAACTTGCATCTGCTTTGCTGAGCAGTGGTAAAACAAGCATAGACTCTGCAAGAAGGGAAGCTCTCACTTGGACAACATTGGCTTGGACTGTTGTCTGCGCTTACAACTGCCTTTTATCACCTTTCACATTCCATCCTGGAAATGTGAGGAAAGACACTCCTAACGGGTCTGCTGCAAGCTGGGGGCCTGACACTTTGACCTGCTCCCTCCTATAAAACTTGCTGCTGACAAGTTTTTCTCATGTCTTTTTGAGCTCATCTGTGAAGGATTGCCCACCTGCTGCCTTATCATGGGCTTTGGAAAGATGCCAGAAGATGGCAACGGACGGCATATACTACTATGGGGGGATTTAGGTGTGTGTGGAATAACAAGGGCTCTGTTATGACTGGGAACGTTTGCAGTACTATAAATAACTCTATCAATATTGTGATAATGGCACTTTAAAGAGGTCTATTTTACAAGTGTTGAATGTAAGAGACTGCAGCTGTGCTCATTAATTCTGAAGTATGCTTCTCTCTATGTGCAATTTGCAGGTGTAACAATAAGGGTGTTGATTCATTGGAAGTCTGAATTGTTATTAGAATTCATTTGGATCTTCAAAAAGAGAAAGAGAGAGAGAAGGTTATACTAACATTGTTAGTGCCTAATAAGTCTTTATTGTGTTTGGCAGAAGAAAAGCAAATTATAACAGTTTAATTGAAAACCTTAAGAGGTAATAGAAAAACACTGTTAACACAATTTGAGCAAGACTGAAATAGGACTGAAATAGTTCCTTCCTACCAAAGAGCACATGCTATAATTGATAGAAATAGATTTTTTAAAAATAATTAATTGCAGTAAATTATCACTTGGCACAAAGAAGGCATAATCTAATTAATTTGCAGTCGTTTCTAGCATAACATCAGATTGGAGATGGCACCGCTCTATTCCTCCTTGCAAGCTAAGATGGAGTTTGAAGTATAAAATGACACTGCGTTGTTTTTGTTCATTTTCATTTTTTCTGAAACAAGTTTAATTTCTGCAGATAACCAGATATCCTACGTAAACTTTACATTTCCTGCGGTGCTTGAGTTAATGGTCTGGAGGGGGAGAATGGAAAGGAATCGTGCTAATATCTTCCAGGATAAAGGATTTATGGGTAAAAAGGCCATGTATAAAACATATAAAAGCCAAAAAATTGTAATTAAAAACAAGTTAAAACACAGATTATCCAGGTTTCTAAAATATGTAAAAATTAGTAACACTGAAGAAATAATTTAAAATCACAAAGGCAGTATCAAACCGACGTTTCGTCCTTAATCCCAGGACATTTTCTAGGTGAAAAACATGGCTGTGGCTGTGAAGATGACATTGAATTCCTACCCCACAGCGGGTATTTAAACGTAACAAAAGCGTGCGAAACTTCAAAGGTAATTAGCACCGGAACTTAGTTTGATACTGCCTTTGTGATTTTAAATTACACCCCAGCGCTGGGTGTCATGCAAGTGCCGTAAAGCACTTGCGCGACACCCGGAAAGCAAGCAGAGCCGGCGCTGCTTGTCCCGCCGTCTCCCTGGCCCTGCGGCCGCTGGACCAGGTAGGTCCTACACTGGTCAGGGCAGGGGGAGAGTGGACCAGGCGGTGAGGGAAGGTGGCCATTGGCTGCCCAGGACCTGGAGGGGGCGGGGATACCGGGGCCAGAGATCCCCGGTAACCTGAGCTCCCTCCAGGCCCCAGGTACGCCGGCACTGGCAGCATGAATGTACGCGAGCTCTGGAGCTCATGTACATTCGAGTAGGCCCATTGGGACTACCGCTGTTTACATGGGGGGAAGGGGAAAATTGCAGTGGCGTCGCCACGCGCCCCCGAGGTTGGGGCGCCCCCCGGCACCCCCCAATAAAACAGTAAAAAAAAAACCCTGCAAATTTTAGGTTTCAAAACCGAAACCTAAAATTTTTGACAGTTTTTTTACTGTTTTCCGGGGGGGGGGTAGTTTTAAAGGGGCATCTGTGTGTGTAGTGTGTGCTTTCTCCCCACTTATTTGTTATCTCTAAGCCGATCGGAAGCGCCCCGAAGTTCGGGCGCCCGGGGCCGAACTTCCTCCGGCAAGCGCCCTTCGACTCTGGCAAGCGCCCAGAACTTTGACGTTCTGCGCCTGCGCTAAAGGAAGATGGTGCCCGGTGCAATTAGCGCAGGCGCAGAACTGCACAGGAGTTGAGCAAGCACAGAACGTCGAAGTTCTGGGCACTTGCCGGTGTCGAAGGGCGCTTGCTGGAGGAAGTTCGGGGCGCTTCCGAACGGCTCAGAGATAACAGATAAATGGGGAGAAAGCACACACTACACTCACAGATGCCCCGTAACCACTAAAAACCACTTAAAACGTAAAAAGGTAAAAAAAAGGTTTCAAAAACGAAACCTAAGGAGGTCCGCGCCCCTACCCAGGAGGCCTCAGCGCCCTACGCCCTAGGGCCCACCGCCCCTCCATTTCAGACGATGCCTCTGTCCCCTTCTCCCAAGTTGTTCCCGGGCTGCCCTGGGGCAGCCTGGGAACTCGATAAGATGCGGCAGCCGGCCCTTAGGCCGGCCACCACAGCCTACACAGGATTTTGCTGTTATTTGGGCAGTTGTCTGAACATGTGCACGTTTCTGGCCTTGGGTAGCAGGGGATGGCAGATGGCACCCAGGAGACTTTCAATACATCTCTATCCAACTCACTAAAGAGAAGAATACACAGCCATTTGGTAATTAATGCCAAGCCAGTCCAATTAATGCCAAGTTTATAGACTGAATCAGAATTTAACTTATGCTGTTTTAATGCTGGCATAAGGTTCAATGGCATTGTTGGCCTGGCTGCTGCCCGGGGCAGGGGCGGGGTGACATCATGATGCCTCACGATGCCGCCTTGCAACACGACCCCATGACTTCACATTGCCCTCGCCTCTGGAATGGCTACATTTGAAGCTGTATGGAGGCGAGGGTGGGCAGAAGGGCTCAGCTCATGCGCTACCACCTCACCAAACACCCCCGTCCTTATTATGTAAGGATCCCCCCCTTTATAATGTATGTACAGCAAGTCCTTACTTAAAGTTGTTGATAGGTTCTTGGAAACTGCAACTTTAAGTGAAATGACTTAACTAAACCAATTTTACCGTAGGCTAATTGATATACATAAACAAGAGTTTACGGCAATGGTGGGGAACCTCCGGCCCGCGGGCCGGATCCGGTTTGGCCCGCACGAGACCGGATCGATCCGGCCTGCGTGAGACTGGACCGGAGGCTCCACCGCCGCCGCGCGCCTCCTCCTTTTGAAAGCGGCCTTCCTGTACCTGCGCAGATCGCCGCTGAGGCCGAGAGATTATAACCCCCCAATTGACAGAAAAGCCCACTAATTGTGGAAAGAGGAAGTAGCTATGCATGGAAATCATGCAAAGCATTGCACAAGAGCAAAGAACAAAGGAGATAAGATGCTAAGAATTTGGAGGTAGTCACAGACTCAAGTAAACTGGTACAGGTGGGCCCCCATATCCACAGATTCGCTATCCATGGTTTCAGTTATCCACGGATCGCAGGGACCCCCCCCCCCCAGGCTTTTACTTTTTTCCCAGTAAGCTTCATTTCTTCCTTAAACAAACAGGAGAAGCAGCCTCTGGCTGCTTATTGCAGGCAAGTAGAATGAGACTAAGTCCTAGAGAGGCTCACAGAGCCTCTCTAGGACTTAGTCTCACGTTCTACTTGCCTGCTATGGAGGCTGCTTCTCTGTTTGTTTTAAGGAAGAAACCAAGCTTGCTGAAAGAAAAACAAGAGCAGGGGGGCACGCATGCCTGCCTGCAGGGGAGGTAGGGTGGGGGGCCCTCAGGAAACCATGGAAGGAGTGTTCGCTCTTATCCACGGTTTCAAGTATCCACGGAGGGTCCTGGAACATATCCCCAGCGGATATGGGGGGAGTACTATACTAATATACTGTGTACTTCTGTCTTTCTATACTCGAAACAACTGTAACCTAGTTCATGTTTGTTTTGGCAGAGATGTGCTTTGAGATCCCTCAGTGAAGCTGTTATATAAGGGAAACTATGATCGTGCATTAAGCCAAACCAGATGTCTAATGAGAAGAGAATATTCAGAATAAAATGGGATTGCATGGTTTCCTCCAGCTACATTGGTTCCTTCTTCTTTTCCTGATTACTATTAGTCTTGACAATAATGATCTCACCAAAGATATAAGCAGCATAGCCCTTTCTATGATTTAATCTTGATCCCAACAGATCAGGGTTCGATTTAATTGCTCTACAATTAATTACAAACAGAGACAAAATGTTAAAAAGAGAGCATTTTCACATATCCCCAGGAAGCTGTTTACATTCAACTAGAGCTCATGTTAGACCAAATCATTAAAACTATAAAAGATTACATCTGGGCAAGAATTAAAGCCAAGCCGATTCATTAACCCAAATGGTGGCCTACAGATTACTGACACGGTATTGCTGCTCTAGCGATCAAAGGATCAAGGGATACGTGACCAGATGACCCTAATTGAAACAGTCTCCACTGAATTTTGTAAATGGAGAACTTGAAAGGATTAAGATGATATTCACCAACTTCTATCAACATAGAAAATAAATTGGTTCTAATAGCTTTGCTGTATAAATACAATAATGAAAAAAGAGAGAGAAACAAAGATAATGGCAATCTTTTCTATGGAATGCAGAACAAGAATATTTTACATTAAATTACATAGCATAGTTACACAAGTTGTTCATGACCATCTGTTAAAGACTATAGAAGCTCTGGAATTTACAGTTAAAACCATCTTCACTGTTATCCTGCCAATAATATCATACCTGACCTTTAGAGAGGAATCTTTTTGGAGACTCTTATTCAATCAACCATTTGACATATAAGGTATTTTTCTAAGAAAAAAATCCCTGCCAGTTGAGATGAATTAGACATGATAGAAGGTATGAAACTAACGTTTCACAGATGATCACAAGGACACTCTTGGGTATTAGTGAAAAGGCAGGCTATGCTGTAGATCAGGCATTACCTGAGCATATTTACTCGACAATAAGTCCCACTGAGTGCAATGGAACTTACTCTCTGGGAAGTATGCTTAACATTGCAACTTTAGAGTTCATTTGCATGCATTTACATGTACTGTATATGAATGCATATTATACGCATTACAGTCAAGCTGCATTGATACCCCACATAGAGATTTAAATTTAACTTAGGGGTGGACTGGAGTCTGAAAGCCTAGGAATAGTCACTCTATTGTACATGTAGACACACTAACAAGAAACCTCTGCTTCCAGCATGCACCATCCAGCCTTCTTGTTTGAACATGGCCAGGGAAGGAAAAAGTGGAAGGTGGCAGAGGTGAAGAAGAGGCGGAGGCAGGAAGCACTCTGAGATTGCTATGTTTCCCTATTCAGCTGTGACTTAAACAATCAGGTGAGTGAGAAGGAAGCAGCAGCAGACAATCCAAACATGCACTACCAAAGAAAAAGGTGGAATTTACGGCACCATCTCAGGTGCCAGTTAAATGGGGGGTGGAGGCAAGGTGTCTGCCTATGGGGCAGTGAATCCACATCAGATCCCCTTGAATAGATTCTGAGAAGAAGAAGAAGGAACCTGAAGGTTATATCCTATGTAAGTTATATAAATCTGTCAGATAACCTTTGTTTGCCTTGGAATGTTTGTAAGATGGGACCTCCCTCCTTCCTACATAGGAAATGTCACTCTAGCCTCTCACTGGCTCATATGTTTGCCTTGCTAACCTGTGGAATTTGAAAAGGGCCAACTATCAGAAGTGGCTCCAGTAGCAGTAGTCTGGGGAAGCTAGGTTCTTGGATTCATTAGAACAGGGGTCCCCAAATTACAGCCCATTTCCCACATCCAGCCTGCCAACACATTTTGACTGGCCTGCTGAGCCCAGTGGCATTATAATTATGTGCACCCTTCCTCCTCCCCCTCCCCTACCATGCACTTTCTTCTACTTGCTAGATGAAGTGACTGCCAGGTTGAGTCAGTGTCTCTGAGAGCCTGTCTGAAAGAGAGAGACAGCAAGCAGCCCTGCAGTTGCAAACATTTTGCAAGCATTTTTTCTCATGTTGTGATCATTCTCAGATTTATATACAAACTGTATATATTATTGTCTAGAATTGACCAACTCCAGCCCACCATAAGAGCAAGACTGAATGATGTGACCCTGGCAGCTGACAATTTGGAGACCCCTGACTTAGAACTTGTATACAGTCATCCCGCATATTACACAAGGGTCAGCACATAAAGCTAAAATTGCGTATGCTCAAAATTACATTGAAAATCCCTGACATCGGAAAAATAGGTCCTGTCTCTTTAAAAAATACGAGAAGCAGGTGGGAACTGTGGAAACAGAGGCTTCATTCTCCAATCGCAGGCTCCCTCCAGGGCATGTATTTAGTAAGTAGAATGGCAGTTGGAACCCCCTGCACTATTTGAACTGCCTGTTTTTTGTTTGCATACATGCAGGTCTGTCATCATACACAAGATGTGGGTCAACTGTATTCCTGAACCATTTTTTTTTTTTAAATTTCTTCACCCCTTGAACTTATATTGTGAGCCATCTTGGGTTTTTTAATTTTTGGTCAGAAGTGGAATGAAAATTAATAGAATAGGCACAGGGACAGTAGGATGTTGATATTGGGCCCATCTCTTGCCATAATGTAGCTAAATGGGAAACATTTAGTATATTTGTAAGTATATTTGTTGCAATCATTCCCTTGGTATCTGAGGAAGAAATCTCCATCCCCCAGCTTTCTGCCATATTCTTTATATTAGAAGTATATCACCTGATGACCAGCCTAGCATATGAAATACAACAGGACTGATCAGCGGGTGGCGCAGCGGGTTAAACCGCTGAATCATAAGCTGTCGATCAAAAGGTCGGCAGTTCGATTCCCGCGACGGGGTGAGCGCTCGTTGCTTGGCCAGCTCCTGCCAACCTAGCAGTTCCAAAGTATGGCAATGCGAGTAAACATGGATAAATAGGTACTGCTTGCGGGAAGGTAAACAGCGCTCCGTGCTCCAGCTGCATGCTACGCGCTGCGGCAAGGAGAGTCATGCCGGCCACATGACCACGGAGGTGTCTTCGGACAACGCTGGCTCTTCGGCTTTGAAATGGAGATGAGCACCACACCCTAGAGTCGGACACGACTGGACTTAATTGTCAGGGGATACCTTTACCTTTTATATCACCTGATGACCAGCCTAGCATATGAAAAGCAACAGGACTGATCAGTGTAGCTGGCACGAGGTGGTGGGGGTGGTCTGCCCCTGTGGTGTTCCAGCGGTTTTCCACTGTCTCTGCTTGGGGGGGGGCAAGCTGCGCTCATCACTTGAAGTGGCAAGTGCCATGAAAATGCTCCTGCCTCCCCAGCTCCGTTTGGCTACAAATGGAGCCATTCTGGAGGTGGGGGTTAACGTGCAGGTGTGTGGGGGTGACGTGGGGTGTGACCCAAGGCATCGTGATGTCACCACCGGCAGTGGCTGAGCTGGGGACATTACTACTGATAAGGTCACATGAGGAGACACCTGAAAGATGAGGATACTGTAGAATGATTAATACAGCACTGCTAGATAGGTTGATCTGCCCCACAACTGCCTTTTTGCACCTTTCTACATCTATGATCCTAAGTTAGAACAAGCAAAAAATAAAAAATAAAATAAATGGAACATGCAAGTTTGAGTTACTGTAAGACTGTGAATATCTTTCCTCCTCATCAGCCAATCTGAACCAAGGAAGTGAATTTTCCTTATCGTATTCCCAGTAGGGCAATTGAAAGCACATAGGAGTTCCGGAAAAATGTGCAATCCACTTTCTGCTTTGGAGTGTCTCATGATATAACTGCTGAGGTTATTAGCCAAACTTCAAGCACAGACAATATGTGTGCCACTACCTTCAAATTTATTTCAATTTCAAGCACAGTTATGGATGGTAGGAAGAAATTCATCGCTGAACTGCAGCACTGAAGTCCATCTTAACAGAATGCCAGGAAGTAATTGATTTAAGTAAAGTTTCTGATGACAATAAATTGACTATGACAGCATGATTTAAATTACACCTGAGGGTTAATGACAGCATTCTGAACTATGGGTTCACGTACAAAAGAGTGTGCTCAGATTCTCATAAGCATTCTACTCACTGGCATACAGTCAAAGGCAGTGGTCAGATGTACATTGCCACTGAATACAGAAACACAGTTTTTAGTTGTTGAGGCCAATAGTTATTCACAATTGTAAACCTGAACATCTTTTACACTCTTGGTCTCAAGCCCCCTGCCCTCAAGCTCCATCCTCAATCCTGCTTGGGAGCTCATTGGAGCATCAACCAGCTATTGGTGGAGGGCGCCATCACTGTACACTAAGACGCTACAGTTTGGCAGGCTTTCTCTTGAATTCTGCAGATGTGGAACAAGCGGCCCAACTGCTGTGTGGTCCTCAGGTTATATAAAAAGTGTGTGCTGATGCCATTTCATAGCAAGGTGTTTGTACATTGCTATGGATGGAAGCATGAAACTCTGGTTGCAAGACACAAGATGCCATGTCGGCTACCAGTCAGAGGTGGGCAGCCCAATCCAACCTAAATCCCTGCGCAGCAATGCAGCGGCACCAGCACAGCTTTTGCTGCATCCCATGGGGGATTTTGGACTGCTGGAGGTCTCCTTGGGGTAAACCCCAGCAGCCACAATGGGTCAACTCAGACTTGCATAAGCAATATCGCTGGCACAAGTTCGCGTTGATCCATGCAGGCAGTTTAGGCCTGGGAAGTGGCTCAAGATTCAGCGTGAGACACTGAACCTGCCCCCCTCCCAGGTCCAGTTCACCCATCCCCGCCCCTTCTCCTCTGCATTCCGCCCTCCCCCTGCTTCATTCTGACACACCCCCCCCTGTGTGGGGTTTACCTGCTCTGGCAGGCCTCCACTGCTCTTCTGGCATGTGCAGGAAGGCTCCAGTCTTTCCACTGGCGTGACGGCTCTCTGTACTGCTGCAAAATGCTTGCATCCCTCCAACCCCCCCTCCAACCCCCACTGATTTACCGGCACCAGGGGGTCATCAAAGGGCCACTGGCACATGGCCACTTGCCAATTGTGGTGGCAGCTTATCCATGCTGAATGGCATGTTGCCATTTGCAACAGCTGTAAAGGACCTTGTGCTGCCAGAACTCTGGTTCCTCATAGGATTGGGCTGTAAAACTAGTCACTTCAGCTCAGAGGCATTTCTACGGTAGGGGCGGTACTGTAAGTTGCGCCCCATCCTAGTTCCCGTTTACAACCTGGAACGAGGAGGCCCCGCCCCTTCACCGTCGGAGCCATTCTGTGTGGCGAAGGCAACAGGCAGGGAGTCTCCTGCCTGTTGCCTTCGCCGCACGGAATGGCTCCGAGGGCGAGGGGGCTGGGCCTCCTTGTTCCGGGTTGTAAATGGGGACTAGGATGGGGCGCAACTTACAGTACTGCCCCTACCATAGAAATGCCTCTGCTTCAGCTATTGGCAAATTTTATAGCATTCAAACAGGAAGGAAATATGGTAGGGAGTTATCAATCAATATCAGCCCGCGTTTCATCATCGTGATGTCGTCAAAGTTATATACTTTGAAGTCCCACTGATTTGAAGGGTGCAATAGGTGCATGCTTAAGGCTGCAGTTCCACACACACTTTCCTGGGAGTAAGCACCATTGAACACAATAAGTCTTACTTCTGAGTAGACATGCATAGGATTGTGCTGTAAATCTCTTTGACTGGGTCATGACTAATACTAATACTAATACTAATACTAATACTAATACTAATACTAATACTAATACTAATACTAATACTAATACTAATACTAATACATTGACATGTGTTTTAAAAGGGAAAGAAATCACATAATGAACTACAAATAATCCCTAATGCAGAATAAATTACCTTAATGCCCAGGAAATGAGGGCTCTTTAATTTAATCTCCATTATTTGACATATGAACTATTGTGCTTACATTTGGAACGAGCATCATATTAAACTTCTTCTCATCCTTCCATGTTGCTAATTTATAACCAAGCCATTCTGGAGACGTGAATAAGAAATGTCAGCATTTGTTTTGTTTTGCAGTGCAAGAAATTCTTCTCATTCCCCAAGACTAGAACAATATTCCATTGAATTTCTCTCAGTTTATTGGACTAGTTGCACAGATGTCTACTTTTCCTGAGCCAGCTGTACAGAGAGCTGCTTCAAGCTTAGACCAAACTGAAACATGTTGACAGAAGAACATAACTGAGTCCAGTTACCATACTGCGTTTTACACTAGAGGTCATATGAAAAAGTACCGGCTGCCTATAGCACAAGCTGTTTCACATAAACATACGTTTGGTATGTGGATTGCTCAAAGAGTGCTGGGGGTGGGGCAGAGGGGGGAGAGAACAAGCTTCACAGCAGTTGTATAAGCTGTAACAATGGTTCATTAAATTACTTCCAAGCCTGCACACTAAAAGGTGTCAGAAACCATAGTCTCTTTCAAATAACTGTACAGGATTCCAGAAGTCGGATGAAAATGGTTTTGTAGGACCTACATTCTCACACTTTTCTCTCATGGCTCTTACTCAGTAGTATTTCTACCAGAAACATTATCTTTCATCCACTAAAATTATGAGGCCCATCCCCCAAACATGGACCTTTTTCTGGTGAACAGTTGCATTCTAGACTATTCTATGTATACAAATGATGAAGATTTCATAGCTGCTGTTTTTATTCAGTATGCCTTACTCAGGGATTCTGACAGGGATACTCAGGGATAATGCAGACAGGGATAGAAAGGACAAAAATAGTCTGCATAAGTCATTGAACATACGTTATATGTTCCTCCTGCATAACTTATAAAAACATATAATCCTGCATAACTATGCGGGGCTGGCCTAAAGGGCCAGCCGCTGCATCCTAGCCCGTTGCAGGCTGCCCCAGGACTGCTAGGTCACACCTCAGGAGAAGGGGACGATTGTCCCCTTCCCCAGGTGTAAGTGAGCCTGGGGCCTATGGGCCTCCTTGAATGCACGTCACGTACAGACCTGGCGTACATTTGGGGAGGCGGTGTAAGGCCAGCACGTGTCGGGAAGGGGCCTAGGATATTGGCGCCCATATCCCTGCCCCCTCCCATCTCGGGCCAACCAATGGCCCCCTCCCTCACCACCCCGTCCCATCCTCCTACAGACCAGCACGGGACTTACCTGCGGTCGCCAGAGTATGGTACGTTACACGGTGGTGCCGTCCTCCGCGCCAACGCCACTTACTCCCAAGTTGTCAAAAAAGTGTCTTATGGCACTCTTGCGACACTTTAGAGCGGTGGAGTGTATGCTCCGCTGCTTAAAGTTACACAGGATTGTGTCATAAATCTGTTCCTGAAATGTTTCACAGGTACCTGCATTGTGGTAAGACATTTTCACTCCTGCTCTTTATATATGGCAGATCATTATCTGGATATCACCTGACCGATTACGGCAACTGAGAATGAAAAAATCTTCACAGATGAAGATGGGTGGTTAGTCTGTTTGTTACATATCATAGGCATCCCATCTTTCCTTCTAGAGATCAGAGCAGCATGTTCAGGATACTTCACATATATTATGGGAAAGATGATTTTATGTTTGTCCATCACATGTACCTACAGTGAAACATTGGCAAACGTTTGCCTAGGATCCATTTTGGAGTGAAACTCTTTGGCATCTTTTTATGATGTTCTGTATTTTCATACATGAGTCTTCTCTGTACATATTACAGAATATCCTGTGGATACATGCAATACACAACCAGAACTTATCTTTGCCATAGTATTAAAAACATAGACTAATTAAACATAGATAGGTAATAAGAGAGTAATTAAAACATAAGCATCCTGTTAAATGGCAATTAAAATTCATTAAAGCAGCTAAAAACATAAAACTGACTAAAATTTACAACACTCTACAGGTTTACTCTGCATTAGACCAAATAAAAAGATGCTGCTCTTTCAAAACTTTCCATGGGTTTCCAAGGGCAGAGAATGTAGGGTATGTAGCCCTTTTGGCTAAACGTGACAAATCGATATTAAGGGGGCACTCACTGATGATCTTAGGTCAGACTAGGGGTTCTAGGGGATCTTAGGTTCCCACTCACCCACCCAGCAGCTTCACTTTATGCTTATGATCTACTTCTGGCTTGCAAGCCAGAGGAGAATGGGGGCAGCACCAGTGACCCACCTCTTCTTCCAGGGTCCTACAGCTGCAGCAGTGGAGCTGGACAAAGAAGCAGCAGGGGTGTGCGCCCACTGCAATCCTGTTCTGATTACTCCCTTGGAAAGCAATCAAAGCAGAATCGCTCTGCTTCCACCACCTACTTCTTGCCCATTTGGCTACTTCTTTAAAAACAGACTGAGCAGAGCATTCTGGGAGTGGGAAAAAGTTCTCTTCCTGTCCCAGCTTGCTGTGTCCAGGCTGTTTTTGAAGAAGCAACCGGGCAGGCAAGAAGGAGGCAGTGGAGGCAACGGTGGAGGGAAGAGGGGTTGGGTGCACATGCGTGATGGGCAGGTAAAGAAGAAAAAGGGGGGATGGACCATTTGGGTACTTGCTTTGGGCACCACTTTGTCTTGAACCAGGGCTAATTGGAAGCTCCTCTTTTTTGTTACAAAATGGCTGACTGGGGAGAACCCTGGTTGGGACTGGAATGTGTGGGGAGGTTCACTCTTTCTCCTCTGCATTGTTTTAAAGTTGATACCCCCCCCTCCCAAACTGGTGCTTTACTTCTGAAGTGACAATTAATGATTATGAGGTGACTAAGTAAATATCTGAGATAAATATTGGGGGATAAATCCTATTGGGGACTTATGGCAGTGGGTCTCGTGATCCACTGCCGTAAGTCCTGGTACGGCACCACCAAAGGGTATGCCATGTGTCATGCACTGCACGACACATTTTGAAGGCTCAATGTTCATATGTCATTTTCACACAGATTATCATGAAAGATCTCATACAAGATGGTTGTGGTCGGCAATTTGAATCCGCGACGGGGTGAGCTCTCATTGCTTGGCCAGCTCCTGCCAACCTAGCAGTTCCAAAGCATGTTAATGTGAGTAGATAAATAGGTACTGCTTGCGGGAAGGTAAACAGCGCTCGTCAGAAGGCCCTGGACCGCCGGAGAAGGAGGACGCTTGAAGTGGGGGTAAGTCCTCCTTCTCCGGCTTCTCTGGAGCGGGGGGACATTTGGGGGGCCAAGGGGGGAAACGCGCGCCCCTGCCATTGGGCGGCACGCGCGCAGCGACGCCACTGAGACCTACTGTCACTGGTGAGTCAGCAGGGTGGGTGTAACAGGAAGTGGGAGGGCATAATGATGGGGTGTTGCAGGGGAGGACCATGGACACGTCAGAGGTGGGAGAGGTTTGGCGCCTGGCATGGGTGACTTGTGCTGGATGCTATCCCCTCTGGAGCAAGCTGACATGCCCTCTTTGTCTCCTCAGACTTGCACCAGCTGAACAGCTGGCGCAGGTCTGAAGAGACCCATTGGTGGTTGAGGCTCTTAGGTTGGGGGGTAAGGGAAATTATTTTCACTTTCACTTCCCAAGCGTCCAGATCGGTGTGTCCCCCCCCCCCGCATGCAGTGCAGTCCATTTTGGCACTGCTGCATGCTATGGCAGGGAAACGCATAGGATTGGGCCGTCAAACACAGAAAAAAATAAGAATCCTTTTCCTAACTTGCCATATGTTGACTTCATTGCTTACTTGTCTTTTCAGGATTTCCAAACTGCCTCCCTTGTCCCTCCCTAGGCCATGAAGCCTCAGTCCTGCATTCCCTTATCTCTTACACACTCATTTCAGTCTGACCAGGATTTATGTATTGATAATTGTATGAATGTTAAACCACAAAGTATCATTTATGTTCCATACTGACCTTAAGTATAACCTCTTGGAATTACAGTAAGAAGAAAATGTGTGAACTTCGTATAGCCAAAGGGTGCAATACAAATCTACAGAACTGATAATAAAGTGAAGCTTCAGATTTTGGTAACAAAGGAGCAAATTACAAAAAGAAAGCCACTGAAGAACTGCCAGAGTTGCAGGTGGTTACTGTGTATTTGTCAGATTTATTAAAACAGTGCCTTCAGCATGTTTGTATATCTTCAGTCTGCCATAATGTCAAGCAATGACAAATATTTACATCTTTTAGCTTTTTATAACTATTTTTTGAGAAAGCATGAGGCAAAAGCAGAACTTTCATTCTTGGAAATAGTAATAACCACTACGTAAACGTTAAATTTTGGTGAGCCAGGATGGTGTAGTGGTTCAGGAGTTGGACTTAGACCTGGAAGATCCAGGTTCAAATCCCTGCTCATCTGTGAAGCTTCCTGGGTGACCTTGGGCCAGTCACTATCTCTCAGCCCCACCTACCTCACAGGGTTGTTGTGAGGACAAAAAAGAGGGAAGGAGCTATGTACACCACCCTGCTGCGCTTCTTGGAGGAAGGGTGGTATAAAAAGGTGAAAAACAAGCAAACAATATCGTTTGCTCTGGTTGCTTGGCCAGCTCCTGCCAACCTAGCAGTTCCAAAGCATGTTAATGCGAGTAGATAAATAGGTACCGCTTGCGGGAAGGTAAACAGCGCTCCGTGTTCCAGCTGCGGCAAGGAGAGTCATGCCGGCCACATGACCACGGAGGCGTCTTCGGACAACTCTGGCTCTTCGGCTTTGAAATGGGGATGAGCACCACACCCTAGAGTTGGACACGACTGGACTTAATTGTCAGGGGTCACCTTTACCTAACCAAATACTGCTGCGATGGCTCCTGCAACTCAACTTTCTCAAGCCTTGCAAAACAGGATAGGTAACCTTGGTCTGCAGATGTGCAGCCTTGCCAAATCCCCACTGTTTTCCGTATCATCATCTCATGTGAAGTCAAATTGACTGACTGCTTAGTGATTGTCTCTATCTATCCTTTCTATGAGTGCTGTGTGGTGTGTGCAGGGCTGGCCCTAAGACCTCCTGACGCCGCAGGCAGCATGCCAACTGCTGCCTGCCCCCCCTTATCTGATTATGTGCCAGCCCCTGTTCCTTCTACTCTTCAATGTTCTCGCTCAGCACTCTCCTCCCCTCCACATGTCCTTTTCCTCTATGTCCCTTTTCCAATCCAGGGACTGGACGGAGGAGAAGCAGTGGAGGCAAGTAGGAGGACAGAAATGGGTGCCCCCCACATTAGGCGACAACTTCAGCCGGTCTCATGGATGGACCGGCCCTGTGTGTGAGAGTGAAAGCTTTTTCTGATTTTTGTACTCTTTGCTGGAGACCTGAGATTAGCCTCAGGCCTCCTTCCCAAACAAACTGCCTTGACCAATCCAGCAAGTCCTCTGAACAAGGAGAATCTCACTTGCCTGTTGTGATATCCTTTGGAGGAGGCTTGAGGGCTCATTTGGTGGGACAGTCCAGACCCCCACAAGTGGATTAAGTGCAGTCACATCCTGTTGCTAGGCTCACCCCTTGCCTGGCCCATCCATGATGTGAATGTGAGCCCATTCGCATTGGGCGGCAGATTGGGGCCTGAGCAGGAGAGCAGTGAACAGATCCCTGCCACCACCACTCCAACTCCACCACTATGGACAGAGCCAGCCTCCTCCCTGCTTTGTCTATGAAATTATGCATGGGATGGAGAGAGTGGATAGAGAGAAGTTCTTTTCCCTCTCACGCAACACTAGAACTAGGGGACATCCACTCAAATTGAGTGGAGGGAGGATTAAAACAGACAAAAGAAAATATTTCTTTACCCAGCGTGTAATTGGTTTGTGGAACTCCTTGCCACAGGAGGTGGTGATGGCACCTGGCCTGGATGCCTTTAAAAGGGGATTGGACAGATTTATGGAGGATATGTCCATCGCAGCTTACAAGCCATGATGGGGATAAGCAACCTCCTGGTTGTAGGAGTAGGTTTTCTTGGTGCCAGGTGCAAGGGAGTGGCGACAGGATACAGGTCTCTTTTTGTCTTGTGTGCTCCCTGAGGCATCTGGTGGGGCCACTGTGTGATACAGGAGGCTGGACTAGATGGGCCTTTGGCCTGATCCAGCAGGGCCCTTCTTATGATCTTATGTCCCCCATGTGCACATATTACTGCCAGTAATCGTGAGCCCAGAAATACCCTTCTATTCATTGCTACTGCCCCTGCCAAGTATCAGCTAGTGTTTGGCCTGCTCTGTAGTTTTAGAGACAAATAGGATGTAACTCTAAAAAAAAAAACCTACTAAGATATTTTTCCCTCTAAGAACAGAAATAGCGTATTTTGCTCAGACATACTGCAAGCACTAAAAATGCAGATATGTACAGGCAGATTTAGAAACCATAGTATGGTTTCCAAATCTGCCTGTCATTGGATAAAAGATAATTTAGCCAGCCTGACAAGTTGTCCTATCCTGTACTGTCAATGCTGCAGCCTACAATTTAATTTTATGACTGTGGTTCCCCATTAGCATACTAATAAATGTTTATGAGATTATTCTCCCTAAACTATAAACTTTTATAAGTTATTAATTAACCTTATGTATGGTGAAGTGAGATCACTGCAGACGGAGACAGCAGCCATGAAATTAAAAGACGCTTACTTCTTGGAAGGAAAGCTATGGCAAACTTAGACAGCATAATAAAAAGCAGAGATATCACCATGCCAACATAAGTTCGCATAGTCAGGGCGATGGTGTTCCCAGTAGCAATGTATGGTTGCGAGAGTTGGACCATAAGGAAGGCTGAGCGCCGAAGAATAGATGCTTTTGAACTGTGGTGCTGGAGAAGACTCCTGAGAGTCCCTTGGACTGCTAGGAGATCAAATCAGTCAATCCTAAATGAAATAAATCCTGACTGTTCCCTGGAAGGACAGATACTAAGGCTGAAACTCAAATATTTTGGCCACCTAATGCGAAGAGAGGACTCTCTGGAGAAGACTCTGATGCTGGGAAAAATTGAAGGCAAAAGGAGAAGGGGAAGGCAAAGGATGAGATGGTTAAACAGCATCACCGATGCAACAAACATGAAAATGAGCGAACTCAGGAAGATTGTGGAGGATAGGAAGGCCTGGCGGGATATGGTTCATGGGATCACGAAGGGTCGGACACGACTTAACGACTGAACAACAACAACAACAAATGGTGAAGTGAAGTCGCTTATAAAACAGGGGAGTGGTATATAGAATCACTTCCACCCAAAATGCACTTGCCTAGAAATGGCTACTTTCTTTCAGTGCATGCTTCCTATGGCTTCAGGTGTTGAGTTTTAAAAGCCTTAGGGTCAAGCCACACAAGACATGAATGGCCCACATTAAAGGGCTGGCCGTTGTTGCAGCGCCTCTTTCGCTGGCGTTGACTGCTGTTCTGTGCTGTGTAAATGAGGATGTCCCTAAAATTTGTATACACATTTTAATGAGCTCCAATTCCTACATACTTCATTGTAGAAAACCTGCAACACTCAAACATCTAAAAGGGAAGCAATTGAAGAGATGTGTATATGTGGGGAAAAGTAGGTTTTCTCTGTACCAGGTGCAAGGGAGTGGCAACAGGATACAGGTATCTTGTTGTCTTTTGTGCTCCATGAGGCATCTGGTGGGACCACTGTGCGATATAGGAAACTGGACTAGATGGGCCTTTGGCCTGATCCAGCAGGGCTCTTCTTATGTTTGTATTAACCAGTCCAGCACACACGTAGGTGACTGTCTGCAGATCCTTTAGTCAATGATGTCAGCAGTGCATGGACACCAATGGGGAACTTTTCGAGCACTTGGTCTAATTCATTAACTAGCTAACCAATTAATAAAATGTCTAGTATTCTGCTAGGTTTAAAGACCACGGTCAACGATGTTGGGTTGTCCTAACGTTTGTCCTAATGTTTAGCCCTCCCATGTTGAGGGCATTATCAAAGGATAAAATCACCTAAAACGCTAAAAGTTAAAACTTAAAATTCAGCTGAAATGTCTAAAATCTGAATTAAAAGCTCTAAAATGTGGTTTAAAACCAGACTTATACTAAAACTGCATAAAAGCTAAGCTAAAACCCCAAGCTCCAACATCAGTTCAAGCTCAGACTCCCTAACAAAGCTTCAATCTTGAATGTCTTGCAGAAAGGACTGAAATATATGAGGGAACACCTTCAGCTGTACCATTTCCTTCAATCAGCTAATTGATTTGTGTCACAGAACTTCACTTAACAACCCAATCGGCTAGCAGCCCATCAGTCCCAACACTATGCTCCTGTTCATCTCTCATTCTGCTGAATGTTCTGCTTCAATTAAAAATGAAGAAATCAACTTCTGAGGTTTGTATACCTGGAACCTTGCTACTTTTGCCATTCTTGTTCGGACCACGATGCTTGATCATGTTTAACAGAGAGAATCCACTGTGTTAATAACACATAATCAAGAATTTACACTTTACCAGCTGCAGTCGCGTCGCTACGACGCGCGACACCCCAGAGCGGGGGCGCGCGTCGCCTTTAAGGGATAGGCTCCGCCCCCGCGCGTGACGTCACGCGCAGGAGCAGAGCACCCTCCCCGCTCCGTTTTCGGCTCATTTTGGAGCCAAACGGACGCAGGGGAGGGAGGGCGGGCCCAGCTCCGCCACCAAACTGTAAGTGGGGGGGTCGCTCGTCACCCCTATGCGCGCAACGCCCCCCGGCAGCCCGCCCCCCGCGCTTCCCCCTGTTGACGCCCATGACCAGCTGCATGATAAAAGTTCAACAAGTGCAATATCAGTATTCCTGCATAAGCAGCTCCTGTTGAATTTTTACCATTCAGAAACAAACTGGACTGGTAAAAGCTCCCAGTGTGGGATCTTGTTTTGAAAGCATTTGTACTATGAACCTTCACAGTGATAATTGGCAATGAGTTCCACAGGTTAACTGTGGAACTCCACTGAAAAAAACACCACCATGTTTGCTTGTTTCACCCACTGTCCATCAATGTTGTTAGGCATCCAATCTCCCCCCCCCCCACACACAGTAGTTCTTGTTCTGTGAGAGAGGCATGGAGAGCATTCACATGAGCCTTCCCTTTTTGCTTCAGATGCATGATTAAAATGAAAACCACGTTGTAATACAGACATGCCAAAATGTACTAGTTTTTCCCCTTCTCTCTGATGTTTTTAACTTCAGATATCTTGACTAGGTAGGAAACAAGGAGACTTTGTGCATTTATTCTTCAAAGACGGCTTGCTCTGAATGCTTGCAATGCACTTTCAAGAAAAAAAATACCCTCATTTTCCAATGACACTTTGCCAATTAAAAAAATATTAGAGATTTTACATCAGTTGGAATTCAGGTGTTGCTTTTCTTTTCAAACAAACACTCTGGGACAGGCACAAGATCTGCCTGGGAGATTTCTTAGTAAGTGTTAGTTAAACTATCTTGAATGGCATACAGGCTTGATTTTGTTGTTGTTTGTTCTCAAATTTCATCTTCGTCCACAGTAAAATGTGAAATCTGTTCTGAATGCCATTATGGAAGAAAGATGTGGTTAAGCTATTCATTTTAAATATAATTGAATTGCAGGGGCACATTAAATGTTGAAACGTTTTAAGCGGGGGTGGGGGATAATTTAATGATGTTCTCTTTAAGATAGTTAATTAGCCTGCCATGTATGAAAGTGTAACAAGAACACCACCTACTGTAAAAGTGAATGTTCTACACTCAGAATGCTAATTTATTCATGTTCTCACAAAGAGGGGAGATCAAGTCTGTTAACCCTTTTATGGTGAATGTTTTTTGAAAGTATTCATTTTAGAGACTATAGAGGACTCCTGCAGAGTGTATTTTCTTTACACCATGGTAACAAGAGAATAACTTACAATATCAGAAAATCTGAAAAAGGTTTATGATATTTTAAAGCATAGTGATCAACACTAAGGCATAATGTTCTTTTCCCATTGCACCCTGTTAAGACAACTTTTGTCAGGATGTCTAAAATGAATAGATTCATCCATTGCTTTTAGGAAAACAGTACTGGCTGCTGGAACAAATGAAACATTTGTTCATATTTTAATGAAACATTTGTTCATATTTTTTTATTTTGAAATTCAACCTTAGTTGGGAGACACTTTTAAAACAACTAAACTTAAATCGGACCCTTTTAGATACGTTTCAGGCTAAGCACCAAGGCACTCAATCACTATTAGCCCAGGTATTCTATTACAGAAAGCATGTTTACACAACAACCTTATCTCAGTTTTATACCAGTTTATCCCCAAGAATCCTGGGAGTTGTGCTTGGTAAGAGTGCAGAGATTTCTTCATTAGAGGTTACTAAAGGTAAAGTTATCCCTTGATATTTAAGTCCAGTCGTGTCTGACTCTAGGGTGCGGTGCTCATCCACGTTACGAAGCCGAAAAGCCAGTGCTGTCTGAAGACGCTTCCATGGTCATGTGGCCGGCATGACTCTCCTTGTCGCAGCGCATAGCGTGCGGCTGGACACGGAACGCTGTTACTTTCCCACAAGCGGTACCTATTTATCTACTCGCATTAACATGCTTTCGAACTGCTAGGGAACTAGCAGGGGCTGGGCCGAGTGGCGAGAGCTCACCCCATCACACGGATTTGAACTGCTGACCTTTCGATCGACAGCTCATGGTTCAGTGTACCACCCCGTGGCCATACTAGCTACTAGGAGATTACTAGCTACTGTCAAACCATTACAAGTCCAGGGCTCCTGGCAGGCAGCACTGATTAACTATTTAACCAATGTTTATTATTATTATTATTATTATTATTATTATTAATATTAACAACAGTAATTATATACCGCTTTTCAACAAAAAGTTTACAAAGTGGTTTACAGACAAAATCAAATGATTAAATGGCTCTCTGTCCCAAAAGGGCTCACAATCTAAAAAAGATGCAGAACACCACCAGCAAACAGCCACCACAAAAGACACTGTGCTGGGATGAAAGGGGGGCAGTTGCTCTCCCCCTGCTAAATATAAGAGGAGCACCAATTGAAAAAGTGCCTCTTGCCCAGTTAGCAGGGGTAACTGGGCAAGTAATGTACATCTTTTATTGTGTGAAGGAATATACAGTATGTATTCTAAACGTGGCAGAAATCCTTTGAACATGCATCCTCCACACGGAAGCTCAGAATTGGTATAGGTGGGGTTTGTTTTCAAAATCCCATTCATTATCCATTCACTTTGGTAGCTCCTGTTTTGCATGGCAGCAGCAGTCATGTTTTTACCCGCATTGGCCCAGGCCCCAGGATGATGCTGCATCAATCATTCGAGATGGTCCCTGCCAGGAGGTGGTTGTTCATAGCAGCTCCTGCCACCTCCATCAGAAGGAGCAACAAAAACTGCAGTAAAAGAAATGTTTTAAATGCATACAAAAATGAATGCAGGGGTTCTGAAGCAAATCAGGACCATCCAGATGGATCCCCAAACAGAACACAATGGAAGCCCTGCAGATGAAACAGGCTTCAGAAATTGTTTTGAACATGCACACCCCTAACGTTCAGCCTGAACTATCCCAATGTGAATGCTTGTACAGTCAGAAGCCAAACTACACATGATGTTACATCCATCATTGAGCTTAACCTGAAAGTGGGCTGGAAGCAGTTCTTTTACATTCGAAAGAATGAAAGAAACTCAGCCTTGGATTGTGGTATGTAGTGTGTGTGTGTGTGTGTGTGTGTGTGTGTGTGTGTGTGTGTGTGTGCGCGCGCGCGTGCGTGTGCACGAGTGTGTGCATGTGGGGATTAACATTTTCCCATGTACTTTTTTTTTGCACCAAAATTGTCCCCTGTGGATGGATATTTGCAGCAAGTAATACCTTCTACTGTAAGCTACTATTCTACTAGCTTAATGTGGGCAACTCATCACCAGCCACCGACTAGACCAGCATTAGACAATGCAAGACCTTGAGTGGCTTGTTTTATCTGTGCACATTCCATGCTTGCCTTCCCTGTTCCAATTTCATGCTCACTCTTCTGCCCAATTTGATGACCACCAGAGATTTGATGCATATAGTTGTGTATCAGCTCAAAAGACACTAATCTGATCACTTACTTTGGGATAACCTCTCAGTTTGGTGTTTATGTGAATGCTTGTACAGTGAAGTGATCAGAGTAATTTGCCCAGATTACAGTGTGGAGGCACCTTTAACAATAAACTTTAATGCATACTATCCTAGGAAATTGCCTTAGACTGGATCAGACCATTGGCCATTTCAGCTCAGTATGGTCTATATGGATTTGCAGCAACTCTTCAGCATTTTATGTAGGGGTCTTTTCCCAGCCCTACCTGGAGATACCAGGGCTTCTTGGACGTAGAAGCTTCTGCATGCAAGGCACATGTACTACCCCTGAACCGCAGCCCATGTTATTATTTAATAACTGTAAGTAATACCTATGCCCTCAGTAGTCCTGTGCTCCATGTCGCTAAGGTTATTAAAATATATTCCTATGCAATTACCCTCCCTTCCCCAGGGTAAATATGAATCAAGCCAGGAAAAATAATACAAAGAAGGACAACACACATGAGCGCGTGTGCATGCACACGCACGCACGCACGCACGCACGCACGCACGCAAACACACACACACACACACACACACACACACACACACACACACACGAGTTCTTCTGAAAAAATAATTGCTTTCTCCCTTTTCTGGAATATGACACAGTTTTTCTGTCATGTTTGAAGCCAGTTCTCTTACTTTTGCAATACTGTGTGCTGGCAGTGACAAGCAGAGTAGCCTTCCTGATTAAACAAAGTCCTTAATACACAGAGTCTTGTGCTGTCAAATGCATGTGCATTATTATTGCACAGGGGGCCAGCCATACTTCAGCCATGATGATAGAGTGGGCAGCACTCTGTCAGATCAATTATGTACAAAGCCCATCTTCTCTATGATTCCCTCAATTTTTCCTCTTGACAGTTCACCTTGGGCTCAACCTTCTGTTCTCACAGAGACAAACCTGCAGACAATAGCAAACTTACAGCTGTTTTTCCCTCACCAGAAGATGACACAAAAGTAACCCTTTCCTGTCACTGTTCATGGCATTTCAGACAAATGTCATTTCCTTGCCTTGGATGATTCTGATTCATATAAAGATTTGTAACATATTGCAAGAAAAAAAAAAGGCAACTGTTCTCTTGACTAGTTGTTCACAAGTTCAACATGCATGCCAGTAATGATGCATATGTTTGTATGACAACTGATCAAAAATTGGCTTCTCTGCCCTGCCTTGTAACCTGTCCTCTGGAAGTTTTTCAATACATACCTCCATCAGACCTGGATAACAGAGCTTAGCCCTGTTAGGGCAGATGGGGTCTGGCTCAGTCGGGAGAGCTGCCGCCTTGCAAAAGCCCAAAGATCGGCAAATGGCAAGTTTGAGAGACACCACCGACAAGAAGCTGTGAAAAGTCTCCGTGAGGAGAGATAAGAGCTCCCAGCTGCGTCGGTCATGTGTGGGAGGTGCCAGTCAGCAGAAAAGCCAGGCTGCAAAAGGATACCACCTGGAATGTAGCTGTCCATGAAAGATTGGACTTTTATACATTGTAAAACCTCTCATTAGAGGGGTTAGGAAAGCCCGCCCATGTACACCACCTTGAATTAAAGTCGGAGGAGAAATCCAATGACCAAGAAAGGCGGTATATAAATATTATTATTATTATTATTATTATTATTATTATTATTATTATTATTATTATTATTATTATTATTATTATAATATTAGCCTATTCCAAATTCCATTTATTCTGACTATCAGAATAGAATTGGGAGAAGCAAAAACTGACTTCTAAGTGACAGAAAGACATAGACTGGTAAAACAGAGTGCTTAAACTGGTCTGCAACATTCTTGGCACTTCAACAAACTACTATTCTCAAGGTTCTTGGGGGGGAGCTATGCTTGTTATGTGTGTATGTGTCCTTGTTGGAATCCTAATAGAGTAGCTCCATGTGATAAGGGCTGAGGGCTTCAAAGAAGGTGCAAGCACAACAATCATAAAATGATTCTTGGATGGGCCTGAGAATTTTCTGTCTACATTTTCCCCCAGAATCTTCCCTGGAATGACACTACATCATGACTCATGTTGCCACCTGCCTGTAGAGGCATGGCATAAACTGTAAAGAAAAAGAAAATGACATCTACTTTTATCACCGCCGCCGGTAAGCTGCCCTCTCCCAAAAATCTTTACAATTTCTCCTCACCTCTGCAATTGCCCTGTTCTGTCCTGGATGCCTTCAGCACCTTCAAATTTAATTGAAATTGCCCTGTTTTACCCGTTTCATCTTCACATTTTGCCAAAACTACTTCTTAGAGAATTTTCAGATAAACTCTATAAAATTTATTTTAATCAGCAGGACTGTGACAGTTGCAGAAGATACCACTACAGAAAAGGCCCTGACTCCTAACTTCTAAAGGTGGGATAATCATAGCAGAACCTTTAGGTTTTGTAGTGTAAGAATGCCTTTAATATACAGTGGGTCCTCACTATCCGTGGGGGATCTGTTCCGGACCACCCCATGGATAGCAAGGATCCGTGGATACTGGAGTCCAGCACTCAATGGCCCCTTTACTCACTGTGGAGGCCTCTGGAGGCCCGTTCCATGTTGGCACTGTCCTGCAAACTTAGGTCTGTAGAGACCTCCAACCAGTTATTAACCTGTTATTTGCAGGTTGCTTCTGCGGATACCGGGATCCGCAGAAGCCAAACCTGCGAATAATGAGGCCCCACTCTACTTGAAATCACTGGGACTGTATTAATTGTAGTGTACCTACAGGCTCAAGTGGCTAGAGGATTATGCTCTTAGGTTGCTAGATCGCTTTGTCTTCTCAGAATGGCTGGGAAGTATTATTAATTATTATTATTATTATTATTATTATTATTAATTGCAATGTAGTTTGGAAATAAAATTAGTCTTGCATGTAGAATTTAGCTAATATGAGCTAGTATAAACTTGAATAATGACCTGGTTATTGTACTGATTCCACAGAAATAAAACCTAGGAAAAAAATTGAAGGAAAAAGTGTTAATTTCAAGTACCAATATTAATATTATTATTGTGTTGATCCCCTATTCTCTTTTTTGTCTTTATAGGAGTTGGAAACAACGAAAAGATTAGGTAAATGGCTAAAGTGATGGTGGAGAAAGACTCGAAACGAATCCAGCTGAGTGCAGGGCAGAGCTTTTCTGCCACCGTTGCATCAGTGCAGTGTCATCCAGTGGAACTGTACTATAGGAGAGACGATTATAGCTTGGCCATCCAGGAGGAAGGCTACTCATTGGCCCACTGTTACGAATTTGTAAAGAACTTCACTTATAATGTTGCTCATATCCATGTCTAGACTACACACTAAGAGCAGGATCTATGGATATACCCATAGCATCTGTTTGTCCGTCTCTGGTGGGTGAATTCAGTTGATTCAGCCTGAGGAGGTGGACAAGTTGCTTGCAGGTTTGCAGCTGACCATGTGCCCTCTTGACCCTTGCATTTCGTGGTTGCTTAACATGGCCGGAGGGGGACTGACAGATTGGATAGTTGCCATGACCAGAGGATCTCCATCTTTGTGAACCATAACCTCTCTGAGTTAAAAATTGCTCTGAAATGAACAAGTCTTTGTTGATTTCTCTGTTCACCAGTTTTTGGCAAGAGTAGTTCTACACCAACGTAACAGTTGCTAGATGTGGGGGGGGGGGCTATGCCAGGAATACCTTTTCAGGAGAGCTAAAGAGAAAGCAATAAAGGATTAATAAAGATCTTGAGAGACTATGTTGCAAAACTCCTTATAAGCCTAGCAGTGCATGTACCTTACACAAGGTCAGGAGATAGGAGGGGGTAAGGGACGGCCATGAAAAGGGGCTACCATAGAAAAGTTCCAGTTCTGACCATTCCAAAGAGCCCTGCCTCAGAAAACCGGTGTAACGACGCCAGAGGAGAGACCGATGAGAGATTGTTAAAGCAAAGAGTACTTCCATAGAGGTTTAAAAGACAAGAGGCTGCAGAAGGCTCCCAGAGATCCCAAAACAGCTGGCCCTCACCTGCTCCGGAACAGTGGCATCATACATGTGTGTGTGTGTGTGTGCGTGCGTGCGCGTGCGTGCGTGCGTGCGTGCTGGGAAAGGTGATGTCATGGTGCTATTCTGCCATTGGTTCCTTGCATGCATGGGTGTTGTGGGGATACTGCCATGATAAGTGGGCAGGGGTGACATGATTGGTGGATAGCTGTAGTGTTGCTCAGGGTGCTGGGGGAGTGTCTGTTAGTGTTGCTATATTATGTCTTGTTTAAAGTGGCAGCATATTGTGGTCTACTTTGCTGTCAGACTTCTGACTACATTACTACAAAACTACATGTTCTACATCATGCCATAATTAGGCTGGGTTTAGTGGCTCCTGAGAATGCAGGACCATAGGATTGCCCTAAAAAATAATGGAGGAATACATTTGTTTAGAGGAAAGTTCTATTTATCTCTTATTCAGTTGGAAACAAGATGAATAAAGAGAACATGGTACAGCTTTATAACATTATAAATGGCACGGAGTGAGTGCATAGAGATATAACAATATTTTTCTCTCTATCTATAACAGGGGTGGCCAAACTGTAGCTGTTTGACATATAATGTGTGGCTCTCGGAAATATGTTGGTTGAGCTCCTTTTTGCATCACAATTAATATAAAAGGTAAATAAGACTTTTTCAAGCTTTATAATTATTTACCAGGTATAAACTGAGAGTCCACTGGATTAAAACATAAGTTTAATGTTCATGGTGAGTAAATATACCTGTATTTAAGAATTTAAATGCTTCTTAAATATTGTGGCTCTCAACTATCTCTCTTGCGGCTCTCAAACACCTGAAGTTTATTGTATGTGACTTTTACATTAAGCAAGTTTGGCCACCCCTGATCTATAATGATAGAAGTCAGGGTCATTGGATAATTATGATTTGCAATACATTCAGAACTGACAAAAGAAAGTATTTCTTCAGACAATTTGTAATTAACATAAGGAACTAATGAATATAATTCATGTGAGATTTCATCATGAAGGTGGTCAATTCCTGTTGTCGGAACCAAACAACAGAAATTGACCACAATCATGATGATGACAATTTCACACTGTTGTCATGTAACCAATTAGATTTGGGTATGTGATGATTAGGCTTACCAGATCTCCAACCAGGACAGTGTGCTAGACCTTTAGGAGAAGGAATGTGGGCAGGTGTAGCTTGTTAAACCTTAGTGCACAATCCTAGGCACATCTACTCAGAAGCAAGTCCCATTGTGTTTAGTGGGGTTTGCTTCTGAGTAGACATGCCTAGGATTGTGCTCTAAGGTTTAACAAGCTACACCTGCCCACATTCCTTCTCTTAAAGGTCTAGCACTCTGTCCCGGTTGGAGATCTGGTAAGCCTAGTGATGATGACATCATGATGCTCATTCAGAGTGAAAGCAACACTTCCACCCTTGTTTATAACCCCCTTGAAAAATCTCTAAAAGGAGAAGTGCTTTTTGCAGCCCCCAAAAACTTCATTGAAAAATGTCCACCATAAGACTCAGCCTTATGCACAATTCAGTTGACCTTGAATTCTTGGATATGAACCAACTTCATTCTATTAAACTCCATAGAGCTAAGCAGTTTTAAGTATGCCAGTTTAGTGGACTTTTCCTGAGTTAGGCTTTCCCAAGTCTTAAAAACAATTTCAGCATTTTCATGGATTGATATATTCATTTAAGAAAACTAGCTGATAATTAATGCTTAGCAGCTGTGAGAGACCTATGAGAAAATGAGTCCAGCAATACATAGTTGTAATTAAATGACATACTGTAGTTTTTCTTAGTTAGTGCTTTTACTGTTAATCAGACTTTTGCAGAACTCTTAAAATGGTATGATTATATTTGCTTAGATGAATGACGCAGCTTGAGCAATCAAGCATACAAGTTTGTTTTGTTCAGACAGAGGAGTCAGCATATTTGGGGGATTTAATCAGAGTTCACCTTCTTTACAATGACACTTATTGGATTGGTGCTCATATAATAGCATGAAAACTGGAAAGCTGAATTCACCAAGCACTGCAAAAAGGAATGAAACGTTAACTTTCATTCCACCAGACATCCTGCCATCTAATTGCTTTGGGAAATTGTTCTGAAAGATCTTGAAGAAAAGGAACAAATCTTTCGTAAGTATGGGATAACATGAGTAAGGCTGCAAGAGAGGGACATCATAGAGGATCTATCTAAATATACTAGTATGATTATTGAGGCGAAGATGGGTGGGACTGCAGTCATAAATAAAAAAAGATTATGAGGCAGAGGTGGGAGAATTACTGAGTGATTTATAACTTCTGCATTAGAGATCCCCCAATCAATTGATTGCCCCAAAGGGAAGTCAATGGAAAATAAGGGATGCAGACAAGCAATGTCTGAGTAACAACTCACCCTGGCTACTAGTATTTTACCCATGATTCACAAAATATTTCTCTGCCACCAAAGGGACTTACGGCCCAATCCACCTGGCTCTTGGCCCCTCTGGGCCCAAGGTGGACTTTGAGAAGCACTCCTGGCTAACTCAGGCAACTGAACCTCAGACAGAGATATGAAACAAGATAAGGTTAGGCTTACCATCCATCCCGGAAACCCCAGGACCATCTTGGGTTCCGGGCTCCGGTCCCAGATCGGTCCCGGACTTTCTAAAAACTCAATTTTTATCCTGAGCGCCGCCATCTTGCAAAATCTCACGAGATCCAAGATGATGCTGCCGGAAAAAAGCGCATTTTAAAAGCAGCGGCGGCCCAGGCGGAGGCTTTGGGGACAGCAAGAGTCCTGGCCGGCTCTGATGCAGTCGGCCAGGCTCCAGGACCGGTGGCGCCGCCGCCACCAAGACACAAACAACGACCGTGAAGTGGCAATGGCAGCGGCTGCCGCCACTGCAAAGACAACAATGATTGCAAAGAAGACAAAGAAGACGACCGCAAAGAAGAAGGCTCCAGGACTGCCACCATCGGTGGCAATGGCGGTGACCACCGAGACGACGATGACCACGAAGAAGAAAATGAGGATGGCGGCAATGGCGGCAGCGGGACAGGTAAGTAAAATAATTAATTAATTCATTAAAAATAAATAAATAAATAAAAAATTTGGCTGCCCCACAAATTTGATTTTTAAACTTTAATTAATTAATAATTAATTAATTGTTGGGGGGGGGGGTGTCTACAGCTGGGGAAATCTGGTAAGTCTAGGTAAGGTGAGAAGAGAAATGAACCCTGACCAGCCGACCTGTCCTACCAGCCTCCTTTATGCAAGAAACCCCAGCAATAAAATCATTTCACAGCAGCCTCCTCTAGCCTCCCTGTCTTCCATATGCCATTCTTGTCCCCATATGACTCCCCGGAGGGGGTGAAGAAGGCTCATCAGAGACCCACAGGGCCTCATGGTGCTCCACCTACCCCTGGTGGCAGCATTGCTACCACTAAGGATTCAGGGATTGGCCTAGCCAGGTGTGCCCTCTGAGGGGGTTGGGCGGGGTCCCTCCACCAGTGTCCCACCTGGAAAGTTTGAGGTTTCACTTGATAATGTGAATGGAATGAAGAACGGTATAACTAGATACTGACATATTTTAGGTCACGTTCCCTTCTCTGAGAAGAAACCCAAGAAAGATAGGTTACTCTGTTCTGATACTACTTAAAAGAATATGGACATAAACCGCAAGTATAGATCACAAGACTCCCTTTCCATGTGGTGCTTGTGTGTTCTGCCAATTCACCTGCAAAGTGAAATCTTTTACTATCCCAGAAACGGTATATCAACTGGTTTAAGCTTTTCTCCATCTGTAACTCAGCATATGTAGCTTATATCATCAAATGTCCATGTGGCAGATTGTGTACAGAAAGCAAGCAGACCTTTCAAGAACAGGACGGGCTTATAAAGAATCCCCCCCCCAAATAAGTTTGTTCAGACCAGAATTAAAAATTAAAAAATTATCTTGTTATTCTCATAAAACAGGATTACTTAAATAAATACAGACAACTGACATCTTTCAATCTTGTCACTTTTCTGCTGTCAACAATGTGACGGAAATTTTTCACTTGCAGATGTAGAACATTTCCTATACACCAGGTCTATGATAACATTAAATTTCTGTGGAATGATTGTTTTAAATCAAAATGTGTTGGAATAAAATATAGCAGCTAAAATACATACAGTAATGAAGTAATGGCATCGACCCAGCAGTCGGAATGGGCAACTAGTGATGTGGTGTTTCAGGTGTGGGTATGTATTCGGGCAGCGCAATCCTGCCTAAGTATCCGGCAGGCGACCCAGGCCACCTGCTGGATCCTATCCCATTCTCCGGTGTAACGTGAGGACGTCCCAATGGGCCTCCTCGGATTTCTGCCAGCTATTTAGCTGGCGCAAGTCTGAGGAGGTCACGTTGACTTGGAACAGCGGAGTACTCGCTCCACCGTTTTAAATTTGAGTGGGATTGCACTCTGATTTGCTTTAAAAGCAGTCTCAAGTCAGTTTATTAGGGTTGAATTGGGGCATATGTGTGCAAGGCAGAAAAGGTTAGACACTCTACAGCTCTGCCTTGTATTTTAATTGATTCTTTCCTCAGTTGACGCTTAAGAATTGTATGCCAGTTAGGAATTTAAAACTTTTTCAAAGTCAAAGGGGCTAATTGATAGAAGTGTAGAGTAAGGATTTAAGAAAATGTACTCCGCATCAATGGGAAAGCAAAAAGAATGATACAACAGATCGTAACATCCCTACTAAACTGGCATACAAAATGTGTTATCTATTCACTAACTTACTCCTGTTTCCTGGATCAACTGACAGTTTATTGAAGCAAAACCCATACAATCTTGCCTTCCGGTTGCTTTCGGCACTGTTTATTAACCTGACAACTTTTTCTATTATTCTTGACATGAAAATCTGAATGTGTCCCGACTTTCCACAATGAATCATAGAAGGCAAAAAAGAAGAATGCTAAAACTGAGCATTTTTCATCCTTAACAGGCATTTGGTTGTCAAGCACAAAGTGACTAAGGGATGACATAAAATCCAAGACCAATGTTTTTCCCTTCAATGGTTTCAACAGGCAAGGCTCCTTTGCTGCTATGTTCTCTTTTCCAGTACTCCGCTGCTCCTTATTGGAAAAAGTCGAGGCACACTGGATAGGTCAGAGTTTTTATTTCCTTTCAGATCTCTCTAATGAAAAGCATATGTGTCTAGTAAATCTTGCCCTTTCTTCTTATTAAACCAGTCAGTGTTCATTATTGAGGTCTGAGCCTAGTTGGGCAGAAATCAATAAGATGATCCTTTTAATCACTTTACCAATCAACAGGCTGTTTCTTACTTCACTCTCTCTGCAGTAGTCACTGAAAACAAAAGATTTATCTGCCCCTGTGTACATATAAATCACACAGATTTGCATTCATAAAGACGCTGGCTTGCACGGAGGACAACACATATGAACATGCTTTTCTGTGTGTGAGGTTTTACTGCACTGTGTAATAGTAATACACTCTGTATCTGAATGTGAAAGGTTCTCATTAATACTTTCACATGTTACAAGTTCAGCTTCCTGGTATAGGCCAAAGTGGAGGTGGATGGGGACATTTTTGCAAAGACGGAAGCTAATAGCAGACAGGTGGTTCAATTCTATTCTAAGATTAAAACTCCCTGCCTTCTGTCTGGTTTTTGTATATATGCGAGTACTTGAGGAAAGGGGATACAGTGAAGTCTCCATGTGAAGTACAACTGTTGCAAAAGGTAATAATTTTCAAAAATCTCAATGTGACCACATGCTTAAATAACAATAACTCACAGAAGTGGGAATTCCAGGGTTAAGGGCAGGTGCTGAAGTCATGGATTCTGTGGAGAAATATGACTAAATTCTGCTTTATTCAGAGGAAGTTAGATTTGCAGAGCACTTACTGAATGATCCAGCTTTGCTCCTTTTTTTCTAGCCATAAAAGAGACAAAGGATGAAAGAGTTCAAACTTGCAGTGCATCATTCTTTGAACATCTTTCATCTGTGCCTCTTGTTACGTAACAGTGAGATGTGTCTAGCCTGCAACCTGACACCAGCCCTTCTTTCCCAAACAGAGGTTTTTCTCATAAAATCCACTCAGGCCCTTCTTCTCAAGTTCTTCATACACTTTTCACAAGAAAAAAGAAATCATTCATATCCAGCAAAGAGAGTCTCGGATTCTTTAGATATTTTCCATTATAAGCTTTTGGCACTATTATGAGCTTCAGCTCAAGTTACGTTCCTGATCCCCCGTCTTTCATCTGGTAAAAATGGATTATTTCATTATTAGCCTGGAACCGTTACTGTTCACAGAGATCAGGTCTCTGTATGAACTATTCCTTCCCCGGTGTATTACTGAAAATCCCAGGACTGCTGTAAACTTTGCTCCAGATGCTTAAACTCTTGTTTGTTGTTGGTGAGATCAGCATGGCGGCTAACTTTCCCAAATGGCTCTTTGCACTACGAAAAATCCCCCACTGTGAATGAGACGGAGTAAGAAATGAAACTGTAAAATCCAAACATTTTAAAGAACCATATGATGTTTGACATAGATGGCTGATGACGAGGAGGAGAAATATAGGACTTTTCATCTCTGTGGATGGCTGCAAAAGAAAGAATCCCTAACAATTCAGGATGTTCAGAAGAATAGTATAAATGTAGATTTATACTATTTGCGTAGTATATCTGTTAGTATACTAACAAAGTAGTAGCAAATCATTGCGTAGATTTGCGATGAGGCAAAGTTGTCTTAGTTGTAGAGTCTGAGAGACTGAGATGAAGCCTACAGTCAAAGGAAATGAGAGTAGATCTCCTAATCAGGGAAAGCATTTTAAATCTTTAGGGTCTAAGACAGAAGAAAAGGGAGGAAGGACATACCGTATTTCTGACAGAAGAAAAGGGAGGAAGGACATACCGTATTTCTTCGAGTCTAAGGCGCCATCGATTCTAAGGCGCACCTTTACTTTCAGTACCACCAGCAGGGGAAAAAAAATCCATCAATTGTAAGACTCACCTCCCTTCATTGAATCTACATGCTCAGCACCAACTCTCCCCAGCATGTCTAGCTCTGCAGCTGATGATGACTGAGTGCCTTTGCTTAGCATTTCTGCCCCCACCAGAAAGTGCCATTTCCTTTGTTACCTGGGCTTGGGGGAGCTTCAGGGAGGCCTGCGTGACCCTCTGCGAATCTTCAGTTTGGCGAAAAACGGTGATTTTTGGCCATTTCCGGTTTTCGTGAAAACCGGAAATGCCCGGAAATCGCCATTTTTCGCCAAACTGAAGATCGGGGAGGCCTGCAGAGGGTTGCGCAGGCCTCCCTGAAGCTCCCCCAAGCCCAGGTAACAAAGGAAATGGCACTTTCTGGTGGGGGCAGAAATGCTAAGTAAGTAAGAAGATAGCATTTTGGGATGCTTTTTGGAGACCTTCTATTCTAAGACGCACCCCATTTTTTGAAATGCTTAATTGGGAAAAAACATGCGTCTTAGAATCGAAGAAATACAGTAGTTAGGAAATAAATGGTTACTGTAACGGGGGGAGGGTGGCAGCTGCCACGAAATGTGAAAAAAAATACAAAAGCCCTCCGAAAAAACCGAAGCCAGAGGAGGCTTCTGCCCCACCCCCCAGCCTTAGCGCCCCGCCCCCCACTCTGCGACACTTCTGTGGTTACATGGTAATTAGGCATTAAGGGTCCTGAGGCTGTGGAAGAAGTGATTTCCCCTTCTAAATTAATAAACAACAAATGAAACACACAATGTAAAGAGGCATGTATATTACTCAATATTCTAGTGACTGTTCTACTGTTATCTTATGCTGTGTTTAATCAATTGGAATGATCCAATGTGTATTCAGATTCGTCAAGGCTATTTTTAAAACAGTCTGATGTTGTGATCACACAGCACGTTGCTACCAGTGACCCACAGTGTGGTGACTGGAAAAAATCACCCTGTGGTGAGAAAAAAGAGCAATCACTGAAAACAATCCCTGTGTACTATCCACTGTTGTTAAGCTTGGCCAAGCTGGGCCACATGTGCCATGGAGGTGAATGCACCATGGCGGGTGACCCAGGGCCAGGCTTTGCCCCAGGTTAATTATCCCACTTGTCACTGCTCAGATGTGTTCACAAGACCCCTGATTCACAGGCAGAGTGTAGTCTCATAAATCGTGGCTCAACCTTGGGGCCAGTGGCAAATGCAGCCTCTTTCCCACCCATATTCAACCTACCCATCCATCCAGCTGTTGATGGAGGGAGCTTTTTGGTTGTGCTAACTTGGCAGAGGCAGCTCTGTGAACTGGGTATGGTGGTTTGGATGGACTCTGGGGAAGGAAAGGAAGTACTACTCCCTTGTCAATCAGACCTCCTTTCTATCTCCCAGTCCCTGAAAAGGGATTGCCGTTTCAGTGATTGACTGAAAGGAAACTTTCCCTTGCTAAAGAAACTCTTGGGACCTGAGTGAGGGAACACAGCAGTCCTCTTAGCTTGTGGTCTTGTTTTCTTAAGGTCTGTCTTTCCTGTTTTCCATTGATCCTCCCTTGAGGTACCTTTTTGGTGGGGAAACTGAGACAGTTGACACCACCACTATTAAAATGACATAGAAGCTTTACTTTATTACCGTCAGGTTCAGACAAAGATATTTGCCAAGATCTCTGAGACCCTAAAGTGCCTCATTCTTCACCAATACTCAGGCATTTTCCCTCCCTTGGGCATTGTTTAGCTGTGCGAAGCTTCTCTTGGGGCCCTGGCATATGACATCACAACACAGGTGTTTAAATATACAGCGAGGGTGTCCATATGCTAGAGAAGATTTGCTGTATGAAATATAGGTGTACCACATGATTCAGCAATCATTTTGCTCTCCAAAGTGTGGAACTTCCTAATTGTGCCCAAATTAAGAATAGGCTCAATGGGATGAGGGAGATTTGCACTAAAGAAATAAGAACATTTCTCTTGGGTAAATTAGCATATTTCAGTCCCCCCTCCTTCTCACGAGCCACTTCAATTAAGCAATGGATACTGCCAATTCAATATGTAATTAAACCTGAAATTCTCCATTATTACACTGAATTATAATTTAGACGAACATGTTACTTCTTAGTGGGATGTAAGCTTTTCCAGACTCTTTCTCCTCCATGGTGAAGTGCTCCCAAATCACGATGAAGTGCTCCCCAAAGGGTGAGGACTATTTAAGCTTTATCAATGCTGTCCTCAAAAAAAAAAAATCACTCCACATAAATGTTTCATGTCTCTCCTTGGTGACGCACAGGCCCCAAACATTTAGCTGTGAGGGTGTTTATATTTGTGGAACTCTCTTGAACATTTGCTGTGGATTTCAAACAGCTGCTACACTGAAGCACTGGGAATAGCAAGATCATGAATATTCAGGTGTAGCGACTGGAATGAACAGCCGTTAATAGAATAAACGGCTAAACAGTTGTGTAAGGCTTATTAAGACCTATTGGGGCTGAGATAATAAATTCCCAGCCTGACATGTTGCAACAAAATGTAGTTGAAACATTTTGGACCATCTCTTCAGAAATGAAGGGAAGAAAAAAAAATGTTAGTTCTGTATGATAACACAACAGAACACCTGGAAATCTTGGCACTGACATTAGATTTTGCAGATATGATTTTAACATGCTAGCTCTCCCTCGCTTCTAAATGATGGCTCTGTCTATTCTGTACATTGTAAGGGCTGTCTGGTTTGTGTACAGTCTGGAATGGATACTACTATTCACATGAGAATGGCTCCTAGATCGCCATCAGGTTCCCTAGACTTTACAAACTTTGGGCATATACTTTGCTGGAAAAGAATGATGTGGGATGGGATGCCCCAGGAAAAAGCCAAAAGAATCGTATACGCCGGATCAACACCCCTATCAATTAGTGGTCTCTCTTAAATTCAGGCAAAGTTATTCTTCCATATACATTTCATTCCCTTTGGTGCTGGACAGTATCAACAGCATAGAAGCCAGCATGGCATACATAGAGTGGTTTAAGATTCAACCAGTCAATGGGCAATGAAATCATATGAGAGAGTAGCAGCAGAAGAATATGCGTGGCCCACTAAGCAGGAAGGCCAATTTCCAGTTGGCGGTTAATAAGAGACTATCTGGCTTTAATACCTGACTGTGCTTGACCTCCACCATGCATGTGAAAGGAGTTGTGTTATTCTACCTGTAGAAAATATGTGTCACAGCATTGTCAAGATGTAGTACATATATAAGGAAATTCATGCAAGCCAAGGAGAAAAAGAAGGGTGGTCTTAACTAGGGATATGTCAAGTATTCTCAGATTTTGCTTTTTGGAAATAGTCATTTCAGTGGGGTAGAAATGTTTCCCAAAAAGCACAGGTTGTGCAAGTGCTCTCCATTTTTTGCCATGGCTGTCCAGTACCATTGTTTCTGCTTCTTTTTATGCTAATAAAGGTTTCTGCTTCTTTCTTCTTCCTGGGTCAATAACATAGATGATTAGTTCCCAGCCACTCTGGAATCATGCAGTGAATGTGATGATGTCAAGACACTACCTAGCCAAACAAATGTGATGTGACTGAGGGAAATTGAGAGTGAGGACAGAGCTTTCCTGCTCAGTGGTATGAGTGATCTTAGAAATCAGAGATCATTTAGGGGCAGCCCAATCCACTGTACGTTCATGCATGGTGATGCAGTGGCGCAAACATGGTGCTCTCTGCATCCTGCAGGGGCGTTTTGGCCTCCGGAGGCCTCCTTGGGGTAAGGAAACATTTGTTCCTTTGCCCCAGGATCAGCTCCTGCCAGCCTAGTAGGCCTTCACCAGTGATATCACTGGAGCAAGTCCATCTGGACCCGTGAAAGTGGAAGGTGGTGAATTGGATTTCATCCCAGTGCTATTTAGCCAATCAGTTTTGGCTACATAATGTCATCAATAAAGACAAATGAAGGCAATTAAGAGTGAGAGGAGGTTGGACAATATAAATGCACTGGAAACACTGCATTTATATGAAGTGTCGACAAATAATTTTAGAAGGAAAATAGTTTTTGACACAGTTCATATTTTTTTGGTGGAAAACATTGAGTAATATAATATTATATATATATATATATATATATATATATATATATATATATATATATATATATATATATATATATATAAAAAATAATATACGGTATAATAATATAATATGTACAGTATTTATATACCGCCTTTCTGGTCATTGGATTTCTCCTCCGACTTTATTCAAGGCGGTGTACATGGGCAGGCTGTTCTAAACCCCAAAGGGTTTTTACAATATAATAACGTTCTAATCTTTCATAGAACCCTTCATTCGAGATGTTACTTTCACAGTCCAGCTCTCTCGCTCTCTAGTGTTCGCCTTAGCACGCTTAAATTTATTTATTTAAAAACCTCCAAACCAAACTCTCTGCTAATAAGTGGTAGACGAAGTGGTGTAATAAAGCATAATGAAACAACAGTAAAAAAAACCACAATTATAAAAGTAATTTAAAATCATGTCAAAATAAATTAAAATACAGCTATAAAAAGAATAATCCAAAGAATATCAGTAGAAAAGAAATTGGCTCTAGCTTTAGTAATAATTGAAATGTTGATCAAGATTGTGTCTACTTGTTGCAGACTAAGACGGATGTATGTTCCAGTTGCTCTTCCTACAGCACTCATTGAGTTCAATGGGGCTTACTCGCAGATGGGCTTACTCGCAGGTGGGCAGAGGGGTCTGGCTCAGTCGGTAGAGCCACCACCTTGCAAGCCCGAAGATCGGTGAATGGCAAGTTCGAGACACACCGCTGACAAAAAGTTGTGAAAGCCTCCGTGAGGAGAGATAAGAGCTCCCAGCTGCGTCGGTTGAGTGTGGGAGGCAACGGCCAGTGGAGAAGCCAGACTGCAAAAGGATACCATCTGGAATGTAACTGTTCACGAAAGATTGGACATTTATATATTGTTAAAAAAAAAACCATTAGGGGGGTTAGGAAAGCCTGCCCATGTACTTGCCAAAGCCTGTCCTTAGTCAGAGGTGAAATCCAATGACCAAGAAAGGTGGTATATAAATACTGTATATTATATTATTATTATATTATAGTCCGGCTCATCTCCTTAGGTCATCAGAGAAGGCCCTCTTGCAGGTACTGTCACCCAGGGAGGTGCGAGGGGAAGTGGCTATAAATAGGGCCTTCTCAGTAGTGGCACCAACCTTATGGAATTCCCTCCCATTTGACTTACGAACTGCTCCCTCCTTGGAGAATTTCTGGTCTGGCCTGAAAACGTTCTTGTTCAAAGAAGCCTTCTGAGTCTTGGCCTTTTTTTTAACATTTAACGGTTACAGGTGTGGTGCTGCTGTTCTTGTATTCTTGGTTTTTTTAATTGTAATAGTGGTTTCTTTTATCATTTTTAGACTATGTTTATGACTTTTTAATTAACTGTTTTATTGCTTTTTAAATGTGATGGATTTTTGTATTTGATTTTTTTCTTGTTCTTGTAAGCCGCCTTGGGTCCCATCAGGGAGAAAGGCGGGATAAAAATATCGTAAATAAATAAATAAATAAACAAACATAGGATTGCACTGCTAGTTTCTACTATCACCTCTGGTCTATTCCAGTTAATGACGATGTTAAGCTTTGAAAGATCTCCTCTCCCAAGCCTTTGAATGATCTTGATTTTGTTTTGCAGATCTTACTATTTTGTAAAACTGTTTTGTTAAAATAGATTACATTTTCACTCACTTCAGCGGGATTGTTTAGAATGATTGTATTAAATAACGGACCTGTTCACAAAATCCTCAGTTCTGCACAGATAAGATTTTTCCTGCAGTAACCCCTAGCTTAGTTTTCGAGAGTCCTCCGGTTGTCTGGGTTTGTGTTGCTATATGCAGTATCTGCAACGAAGTTAATTGTTGTAAGAGAGCTGGAATTTTATCTGCCATGTTGCATTATGCTCTGCCATACTGCTTGGGTCTGCCACACAGCGTCACACTACATTAAAACAGCAACATGCAATGGAAATCTCCCAGATTGAAATCTAAAGGCAAGCTCAGTAATATTTGATCAGTTACCTGCTGTCAGTTCCGATGAAAGGTACCTAAATCTAAACTGACATACCATTTGCAGAAGCGCATTCATGCTATGAATCACTGGACATGATTCTGTAGAATATATACTGTAGAATAAGGAGAATTTTCCATTATCGGGAAATCAGGAAACCCCAAGAGCTCGGAGTGCAACATTTTTAGGAGAGAGCAATGAAGCAGAACATGTTCGGAGAATCCCTTGCAATGTCAGAGAGAATGCTGTGGCACAGTTCATGATGAGACCACAAGAAAAACCCTGCTGGATCAGACCAAAAGCCTATCTAATCCAGCATCTGGTTTCCTACAGTGGCCCACCAGTTGCCTTTGACAAGACCACAAGTAGGAGAGAAAGGTACGCTTCTCTTCCACCATTGCTTCCCTGCAAGTGGTATTTAGAAGTATACTTTCCCTGAAGCTGAAGGCAGAGGCATCATGACTAGCAGCCATTGTCTGTATCTGGCCTCCATGAATTTGTCCAATCTCCTTTCAAAGCTAGAAGGCATTATCGTATCTTGTGGCAATCAATTCCATAGACCAATTATGCACCACGTGAAGATGATGTACAGCTGCAACTGTGTGTGATCTGAGAGTCCTACTCCAGAATTCTCCCCATCATTGCATTCAGGGGTGGTGTCACAGGCCAGTCATGTGGGGCCAGAGGCGTTTCTACGGTAGGGGCCCTACCGTACGTTGTGCCCTGTCCTAGTACCATGTTTACAAACTGGAACGAGGAGGCCCCGCCCCCTTGCCGGCGGAGCCATTCCGCACTGCGAAGGCAAACAGGCAGGAGACTCCCTGCTCATCACCTTTGCAGCGCGGAATGGCTCCGACGGCGAGGGGGCAGGTCTGTAAACATGGTACTAGGACAGGGCGCAACTTATGGTAGGGCCCCTACCGTAGAAACGCCTCTGTAGTGGGGCATTGGTTGAGGGCCCACGGCCATCCAAGGGTCCCCTGGCCATGTTGACCACTGAGCCCTCAGTACCGGGACAGTGCCAAACATGTCATCAGGGGCAGACAAGGGGTGCCATGAGGTGCCCAGTGCAGGACTTTGCCCCAGGGTCCCTAGCAACTTAGTGCCAGTAGTGATTGCTTTGCAAGGGATCCTGGGATCTCTAGGTTTGTGCAGTATGCCTCTTTGGCCAAATGTTTTGTACTGACCAAGTCCATTATCCAAAACCAGAACCATCCAAAATTGTTATTACTGTGTCTTTTGCATCTGGCAAAAGACACAGTCGACCTTCAGTCGACCTTCAGTCAATTTTAACTGACCAGAGCTGCAGTCCAATGTTCAAAATCCCTTTGATTGCAATTCATACACAACTTGGAGGTGGCTGGATTGCACCTGCCCATTGTTTCCTATCAGCATTCCAGAACTAGGTTCATTTCAGTCCAGATAGACTGCAGGGTTAGACTAGAAATGCAGGGGTGGCAATCACAGTCAACAAGGTCAGGCACCGGCTAGGACCCACACCTATCAGATGGCCCACTTAGCTGGGCTGGTACTGAGCCACCAGTCATCGGTAAGCCATAACAGATTCCCTCCCAATTTCCTGATGGGGAGGGGGGAGGATTGCCACCCAGAAATAGGGCCTTCTCAGTAGTGGCACCAACCTTATGGAATTCCCTCCCTTTTGACGTACGAACTGTTCCCTCCTTGGAGATGTTCCGGCGAGGCCTGAAAACTTTCTTGTTCAAAGAAGCCTTCTGAGTTCTTGCCTTTTTTTAAACATCTGCTGGTACAGGTGGGGTGCTGCTGTTCTTATGCTCTTGTTTTAATTGTAATGTGATCTCTTTTATCGATTTTTAGATGCTGTTTTTATTAGTTTTTGTTAACTTTTTTTAAAAAAAGTGATTATTTTTTGTACTGTATTTTTGTTGTTGTAAGCTGCCTTGGTTCCCTTCGGGGAGAAAGGTGGGGGTAAAAATATTGTAAATAAAATAAATAAATAAAATAAATTACTGTGTCGCCCATTGCCCACTGTTGGTAAACTAGGAGGGGAGGTCCCCGTGCTGGGGTTGCCAGCCTTCCAGGGGTGGTCCGGAGTCTCCTGGAATTAGCACCAAACTGCAGGAGACTACTGAAAACAATCCTGGAGATATTATATAAAAAAAAAGCCTCCCTGGCTAAATGACATTACCTCATGTTGGGGGGGAAAATCACCAGGAATAGTTTCAGTCAGAGTTGGCAGCCCTACCCTGTGCTGGGCTTTGCCCCAGAACCTTCAGACTGCGGAAATGCGGAAGTGTGATTTCACAGCCAACGCTTCTTGTTGCCCTTTTTTGTTCTTACTCAGTCCACGGCAGCTTGCTGCTTGTGATGAACAGAATGTCCAGCGATCAGAGACAAAGCTGCCATTTCTCATGCTGCTGCTCATGCCACATTGAGAGGAATTGTAGAGGTATGCCAAATTGTCGCTTCTGTATGTGAACATATCGCTCGACCCTTTAGAGAAATATCCCATGGACACAGACGATGCGAGCGAACCCGTGGATATTATATATCTGGATTTTCAGAAGACGTTTGACACGGTCAGAGGCGTTCTAATATGGGGGGAGCAGGTGTGCTCCACCCCAGGTGCTGTGGGCGCGGGGGCGTGGCAGCCGGGCTCGGGGCTGCACAGAGCGGCGCGGCACCGGAGCCCGGCTGGCGCGCCCCTCTGAAGCAGCGCGTCCACTCGGCGCTTCCCCGGCCTCCGGAGGAGCCTCCGGAGACCGGGGAGAAGCCATCCTCAAAGCGACCGCCTAGTTCGGCAAGTCAAGGGCTTTCTGAGAAGGGGGTTTTGCGCATGCGCATGCTGTGTGTGCTCCCTGAGGCATCTGGTGGGGCCACTGTGTGATACAGGAAGCTGGACTAGATGGGCCTTTGGCCTGATCCAGCAGGGCTCTTCTTATGTTCTTATGTAGACATAAAAAGTCCCGAGTAAGGCACTTGTAGGTATTAAAAACCTCCGATGGCACATTTACAATGTGGTTTCTGCAGTCATACTAGGAGAAAGCTTATAGCTATATATAATGTATCTTTTTCTCACTTCACTGGGAACCATTCACTCCCCCAAATATCCATAAGAACATAAGAAGAGCCCTGCTGGACCAGGCCAAAGGCCCATCTAGTCCAGCGTCCTGTATCTCACAGTGGCCCCACCAGGTGCCTCAGGGTTCTTGGTTCTTCTCTAGCATGATAAACACAGACATTGCATGTACCTGCCCAGTTTTTTCAAACTGGTTCTCTAGTGACTGCAAAGTAGAAGATCATCCTAAATAGAATACCTTCAGAATTGGTGTCATCCCCCCCCCCCTGTTGTTTCATCGAACCACACAATGCATTATGATGAGGAATGAGTCAACCTGTCTGTTTCAGTGAGACTTAGGGCTAGGCTTACCAGATTTCTTCCCGGGACAGAGGGTAGACCTTTAGGAGAAGGAATGTGGGCAGGTGCAGCTTGTTAAACCTTAGAGCACAATCCTAGGCATGTCTACACAGAAGCAAGCCCCACTGAACACAATGAACGCCCCTTTGAACAACCCTTTTTTGGCGCGGCTGCACCAGCGGGGGGGGGGAGGAGGAGGAAGAAGGATAGGCTTGGGCTGTAAGTTGCATGAATGATGTCAGAAGTGTTGACTACTCTAATGTATTCACCACATTGTGGATATCAGCAAGCTGGATTAAAGCCATTCAGGCTTTAATCGGTAAGCTTTAATCGATATGAAAATCATTCCCCACTTCTCCCCCCCTCCCCATCTTTTCATTCTCATTTTCTCTCATACTTTTTCATTCTTCTATGACCTGGTTATCAATATAAGAACCAAATCTGTTTCGGAAATTTCTATGTCATGGCTACACTGGTGGAGGAAAGAACAGATGGAATAAATTAATTAGTCAAAGCCAATTTAAAGGGAAAGGCATTTCTTTGCCCAAGCTGCCAGAGGGTGGAAAAGAAGAACATTTAAAGAAGTTAACAGACTTCTTGTTAACTTATCAGAACTTGTTAGGTTATCAGAACTCCGCATCACCTTTCCCAACGCAAAGGGGATTTATATGTACAATAGAGAGCTTAGAAGGTATCTGATTTGAAGATGGAGGGATTGTTTTTGCATCTGAATGACTCTTCAGGAATTTTTTTTTCGTCTTTTTGGAAAAATTGAACATTTAAAAAAAATGATTTGCTTAGAATTCCTTTGACACAAACAGCATGTCAACATGGTACAGTATATGGCTATGCTCCTGTTGAGTTCAGCCGAACGTCTGGGAAGTGTCCTTGGGGGAACAGTTTTCCTCTGGTGTGACCCTCCAGTGAACAAACGTCTACAGGGAAACACCAAAAATGAGATAAAAAAGAGGGAGAAGCCAATAGGAGTGCAGGAATATAACTATAAAGTCTTACAGTGCAATTCTATGCACACACTCCTGGGAGCAAACCCCACGGAACATAGTGGGACATACTTCTGAGTAAGTATGTACAGGCTTGCACTGTTATTTATAAGTCCAGAACCATTTAGTATAAAATGTATTGAAAACAGGCATCGTAAAATACTATCAGTACTCAGAATACTGTATTTTTGACAGAAACCCTCTTCATCAGAGGACTGTAAAATATATAACAATCCATATTTAAAAATTAAATATGGAAATTCAATCCCCCCCCCCCTCATTTATTTCTTATCAATTGAACAAGCAAAGTTTGAAAGAAACTAGAACTCTCAGCTGGATTAGATTATACATCAACTCATCATACGGAGAAGAGTGATTGCACATAGCAGCCCCCATCCATACCTACCCTGCATGTACACATGGGGGGAACATAACGTTGGAATGCCTGCTAATCATGTGGTGATTTACTACATAATAGGACTATGAGCCCAATCCCATACTTCTCCTCCCCCCCCCCGCTGATGCAGCCACGCCAAAAACGAACACGTTGTATCCTGTGGGGGGGGCAGATCAGGTGGTCTCAGAGGGGAAAGAGGAATTATTTCCCTTACCCCTCTGTAAGCCTCCCATTCCACAAACAGTACAGAGCTGCACCAGCTCTGTAGTTGACGCAAGTCCGAGGATAAGAAAGGGGCACGGAGGGTTGAAAAAGAGAATGGTGTGTTCTGTAATACGATGTCACTGTTTAAAGAGGAACAACATGCTATGGAACAGCAGTGTTCCTGACCTGGTGCAGACAGTGATGCACAATCTGCCGTGTCTATCATACATCCCCAATGCTGTTACTGGGCTGCTGTAGGACAGTGCAGATTATTCAGGTCAGGTGTGAATCCATGGAAATCCCATGTGCCAGTGATGAGGCTGTGGATTTCTGCCAGTGTAACCGTAACATGTCTTTCCTGCAATAGCTTCAGCTATTTATATTACTCAGATCAGGAAAGAAACATGCAAGATCAGCCAATGAGGACCCTTGGCTGTTGGCAGATACTTGGTTGACATCAAACAAGACCATCTGACTACTGTTTTCTAAATATCTTAATAGTGAGGAGACTATTGGATGTGGGTGTAGATGAGTTTTGCCCCAGACAAGTGGCTAAATACCTCAATTTGTCCATACAGAAACGTCGTCTAATGCAAAGTGTAAAGTAATGCCCTATTTAGATGTAATTTTTGTATTTGTTTTATGTATGTGGTTTTTTTTACTGAGTTGTGAGTAACTATTTATTGCCAATAAAGGTTCTGAAATCTGAGACTATTGGTTCCGTTGCCATGCAATTTCCTGTTGTGTATCTAGTGATCCGTAAGGCTGAGACCTGATTCACAATTTTCTACCTGCATTAGGGATGTCTAAGACAGAGTAACCGCTATTTTCTTATTCACAGTTTATACAACTGAACTGATGAAGTACTTTTGCTAATAAGGAGAAAGCATGTGGTAATACACCATGTGTTTCCCCATGATATGCACTTGTGAGGTGCTTCTGGCTCATACTTCCTGTACAAATTCTTTAAATGAATGAATGAATGAATGAATGAATGAATGGCGCAAATCTGGGCAGCTCTGTATTGTTCTTTCAAGCCTGGGAAAGGGGATACAAAGCCTCCTCTACTGAGCCTGCCCCCTTCCCGGGTCTGATCCGCCCTCCTCCCCGCCCTTCCCCTGCCCCCGCCCTGGAATGCCCCCTCCCCTATTCCACCTCCCCCTGCCCTTCTGCAGCCTGACGGGAGCCTACCTGCTCTGGCGGGGGCTCTTGCTGGCGCCATGATGAGTCTCCGCGCTGCTGCAATGTGCCTTACGGTACGTTTGCGACAACGCACATGCTAATTCCACTGGCAGGAGCCGGCATAGGACTAGGCTGCCCCTTGCGCAATCTGTACTGCAAGTGCAGACATGATCTGCACAATTCATATGCACCAGTGACTCGGATGCTTTTGGACAGAGAAATGGAAACTGTTTTGTCTGGAACAACATTACATATGCTGTTAAACGTGCTTTGGATCAGTACCAACTGAATGGAAGTAAGAGGTATTTAACATTTTGTTCTGTGCCATTTGCCACAGTGGCACTCAAGAGGTTAGAAGATTTTTGTCAGGAAAATGGCCCAAAGGTAAACAGCCCTTCTCTCCACAGCATGGTTCAGGTCCAACTTGTGCCCCCACATTGCTGCTTCCTGTGAGTAAAGGTAAGCCCTTAGCTACACACTGACACATCATGTCCTAGGTTTGTTCCTAGGACTTAGGGGTCATTGCTTTGTTTGTTCCTCCTAGGTCATTGCTCTGTCCACTTTCCACCCCTCTGAGGAAACGTGTCTGCTGTCACTCATCTTCAAACTGAGGAACCTCTCTCAGCATTTCCCAGGATGAAAGCCACTGGCCCAGAAGGCTGTTATGCAAAAGTACATGAAATCTCAAGACAGGAGTGACTGGGAATTAAGAGGAGAAAAATGGATGCTGTCGTTAGTACATCAAGCTTGAAATAATAGAAACCAGATTTTGTTAAAAAGGTAAAAATGAGAGAGGAAGTGTAGGGAAAGCTGGATGGGCTGTCTTAGGCATTCGCACCTAAGGCTGGCCCAGGGACCACATGCTCTCAGCTGAGAAGGAAACTGCTTCATTAGCCTCTAGCTAGAGGAAATGTGCTGGAACTGCAGCCAAGCGGAGTGAGATGGGGAAGGAGAATGTGGCTCGAAGCGAAGGCAGCTGTTTATCTTTATTGCTGACACTGGAGCAGCAAAACTAGAAATGACCACCAAAAGCTGGACTGTGGTTTGGGTTTTATGCTCACGCCAAGAGGTCTGGATCTTCAGACATTGTTTAGTTGTTTTTATTTCAACAGTTCTATAAATTTTACAAAACAAGGACAGGCACAACAAGAAGAAAATACTTGCTCCGTATATATTATCCTTCACAATAAACTGCAAATAACACATTTTAAACCACATTCTGATTTTTTGTTTGTTTTTGCTCAATACATAATTCCAGCTATGTGAACCAGCCACTCAAACTATACCACGTGCACTGGAGTCTCTCCTAGATCTGAGAATGTTTGAGTCCAAATTTTTCCTCTGTACACTGAAAGGCCATTCACCCTGGACCCTTAAAGAGAGAGAGAGAGAGAGAGAGAGAGAGAGAGAGAGAGAGAGAGAGAGAGAGAGAGAGAGCAAACTATTCTTGAGATGTTTAAGGGAGAAGCATTAGCACACTCCCTAACCCAAAGAAACTTAATTGTTCATTGATGGCATTCTTCAAGAAGAGTCCTATGGAACTTAGGATTGTGTGTGTTTATTTCACTTTTTTATTTTTCACATTTTTATACCACCCTTCCTCCAAGGAGCTCAGAGTGGTGTACATATTTCCTCCCCTCCTTTTGTCCTCACAACAACCCTGTGAGGTAGGTGGGGCTGAGAGATAGTGACTGGCCCAAGGTCACCCAGGAAGCTTTGTGCCTGAGCGGGGATTTGAACCTGGATCTTCCAGGTCTAAGGTCTTTATGTGTTAAAATCTATCTCTTCTGTGGTTCACAGGACAAGTCCCTTTGTGTATTTTTGTAGATCAGCCTGCCACAGACAGCTGCTGTAGTACAAGTGCATGTCCTTTGAGCTGGAATCTCAGATGGTTCAAATCCCCGGTTTGAATCTCAGTTCACCCATCCATGAAATAATTGGATAGCCTCTCCTCCACCTCTCATCTGTAACACTAAACAGACATACTGAACATAATTAGCATTATATAGTTAGCATTTTGCATGCACGCACGTGCACGCGCGCGCGTGCACACACACACACACACACACACACACGAACAAACACAAACACACAGAGTGCATCAGTGTGCCAGGGATCACCTTGGCATAGGTAGTCTTCCTACCAGAGTGTCCCACCAGCTGGGATTAGCCAAACTGCAAGCTATAAAACCTTCTGTCTCAGCCATTCCAGCAAATTATACAACCTTATTGAGATTATTCTAATTAGTATGCTCATTTAAACATGGCTGTGTTTCTGAACCTAGCAGGGACACTTCTGGGTTAGTGTTTTTATAACCGCAAAGGAGCAGAACAAGGGGTTCATGGCTATGCTTGCATTTTCAAGAAGCTTTAGGAAACAAGTGCATGCTTAATTTGCATGCCAACAGCATCTTGGGTTCTCATCTCTCAGCAAAACCTGAATAGACTGTAGCATATACAAAACCCGGCAATAACGCCAAACAAGGGAAGGGCAATACAAAGAAAGCACTTTTGATTTCTTCGTTCTATACAGTATTTTGATTCACGTTTATGTTTCTAAAAGGAATTTACTTGTTGCTTCACATGTTTATAGTACAATTCATGTTTGGGGGCAGGCACTGGACTCAATAAAAGAGGTTGAACTTTTGGAACTCCATTGTAGAATCCTGCTAAGGAGTCTACGCCCTCCATGCTGCAAAGTATCTAGCTTTGCTTAGGCCAACAACTTTTTTTCTAGCCCCAAAAAGACTAGAGTCAGCACAAATTTGGAAGAAGTACAAAACCCCAGTAATAGTCTTGTGCATGCTATCCATTTTTCACTTCAGAACATGAAGTTCTTTTGTCTATTTTCAGCAGCAAGTTCCAGGGACATGACATGAAATATATGATGCCGCTGCCTGTATTCTCTTCTTCCAGATTGTAACTTACAAAATATATCTAAGATATATGGGGAAGATCTTGCAACAAGCCAAGACATAATGATTTGAGTCTGAAAGGAGCACAGCTTCTAAACACGAACTGTACAACCCTTAGAGTTTAAAATATTAGAGTAAACCTTCTGCATTAGAGTTTCAAATATTTCTAATCAAAAAGGGAAACCCACACTGATGGCTGTCTTTTATTTTTTTCCTACCAGTACGTCTCTAAAATCTGTTTTCAGTTAAACAATGAAATAAAGGGTGCATTTACATTATGTATCAAGAATAGTTGAATTATACAATTATATGATTTAGGAAAAACTCAACCCATGTAAAGCAGGCTAATCATGATCCTAAATTGAATTTTCAAACCTTTAATTGATCCCATCCCACAGGTAACATTCTATTTTAATTGCCAGGCCGAGATGGTTGCAATTAAGTAAATTAAAAACTCAGCTCAGTGGAAACTGGGAAAGCCATCTAATTGAACAGATGATGGCCAGGTTTTCTAACAGTTGATTGCAAAAGGATGTAACCACTTTGCTCATATTTCCTATTCTGGTTACATCCATCTGCATTTGCATCCAGTTTATACTGAGACAACCGCCACAACAAATGAATGGAACATAATACAACTCTGCTTTTAAAGCCTAACGTTGAATCTTCAGCCAAGGATAACAGGTTTTAAAGTTCATATATAGATGAGATAATCTATTTCAGTGGTTCACATATCTTTTTACTATTAAATTAAGAGAACCCACTAATGGAATTGTGACGTTGTTTTGGACTCATGTGTCATGTTTAACTCTTCAACACCTATGACCCCCCCTAGCAGGATCAGTGTTACTATGCCAGGCACTGCAATTGTCACCAGAAGAGTAGCTGAGAGCTAGTTCAAAGATTTTATGTGGCAAACAAATGGAAGGAGTCAGAACATGACGGGGTGAGATAAGGGATGCTTCTCCTATGCACCATCTTAATGTCCTTCTAGCAGCTATTGATAAACACTGTGGCATAGACAGAGCACATGCTTTGCATGCAGAAGGTTTCAGTTTCATTTCCTGGTGTCTCCAGGTGGGGCTGAGAAAAACCCTTGTCTGGAAGCCCTAGAGAACCAGCTGCAACTCAGCATGGATAATGTCGACTTAGATGGAACAATGGCTTGTCTCAGTGGAATGCAGCTTCATACTCATGAGTGCAAGGCCTAGACTACATGCTAGCTTATTCCTGTGGCAAAACTCCTTCTTTAGGCTCATGTAATTTCAAGTGATGCTATATGGGTCCTTCCTTCTGATTATGGAGAGGGTTTCCATGCCAATGCTTCTGCAGGCATGTCTTGCTGGCATGGCAACTCTCCATGGGATATTAGAGATCCATGTAATAAGTAAGATGTTGTAGAGATTGGGGAGGGGCATTTGGGCTATATGGAGAAAAATAATCTGACTCATGTGATAAGACGTTGCACGAGAATGTCTCACCATATGGTGATCATAACCACATGGAGCAATTGAAAGTGTCCTCCATAAGGTGGCTGTAACATGTGCACCAGACACCAGTGTGTGAAAGCTTGTTTACACAAAAACACTCAACAAATCACTTATCTTTACCAAAACCCTTAACACAGTTTGCACCAAAAGTGCGATTTTTGAGGTTTAAATTAAATTAAAGAAAGCAGCCATTGGTAATCAGTGGCCTTTTCTCCCTTACCGCTATCAGCTGCAGATAACGGGATGAATAAAGGGTATGAAGAGCTGGATAGACTTCATAGTTAATAATACTTAGCATATGTATTGTACTGACCTTGATGTTGTCCCTACAACAACCCTGTAAGATAAGTATTATTAAGTAGGCATAGAAGCTTTCATGGCTAGCAGTTATCTTACATAATCAAGGTAATACGGGTGAAGATGCCATGTCTGTAAACAGCAAGGAAGAAAACGATATCCAACGATATCTGTTTGTCGGAAATTCGCGATCGGTGTTGGATATCGTTTTCTTCCTTGCTGTTTACAGACATGGCATCTTCACCCGTATTACCTAGATCATGTAAGATAAGTATTATTTTTCCCATATTGTAGCTGGGGCTGAGAGGAAGTGGCTTGCCTAAGGCCACCTGGTGAGTTTGTGGCAAAGATGATTCAAATCAGGGAAGTTCTGATTCACAGTGCTGACTCTTAGCCACTATATGGTATAGCAAGCTCACAGAAAATAGATGGGGCATCCACACTTACTTTGACACTCATTTATGCCAAATGAATGAAATGGCTTAGGTCAAGTCTCAAATGGCTTCCTAAAGAAATCCTTTTCCCTGTGACAACTACAGTTCCCAGGGTTCTGTGGTTCGGAGCTATGTTGTGCCCCTGCAGTCAGTGTTGCTGACTGGCTAGGAAGAAAAATAAATCCATATTCCCTCCAATCAAATGAAGTATTAGGGGTATAAAGATAGCAAGGAAGGGCATGCCGGGTGGAAGTAAATAAGAATGCACTGCTTGGGTCAGCAGAAATGTTTTCAGCCCATCATAACTGTTTACACATTTTATATTGCTCGTACTGAAAACAGCAAAATTCAGTCATCCCAGAATAGACATTCTAGGAGAAATCTCCTTTAGGTCAGCAAGTTATGTGGTCGTGTAACTGGCTATTTCCTAGCTCTGCTATTGATCCACTTTGCAGTCAATACAATTAAGATGATGCTTGCTTGTCTGATTTATACAAGAAAATGAGCCAGCCTTCACCATCCTTAAATATAATTTCTTTTCCTTTAAAAGATTCTGGACAAGTATTCAATGCTCTGAATGTTGTGGGTGGGATTTCAGCTGCATTTTTGCTGTGCAGCTTCATTCTAATTGACATTGAGAAGCTATTCCTGTTCCCTGTGCTCTTGGTCCTTCCATCTCTTGAGCAGTAAATCTGTGACAAAGCAGGATGGATGGATGAGATCTCATACATATTTTTGCGTATGAACAAGGAATGTCGAGCACTCGCTGCATACTTCCATGCCTCATTAAAACTTCCTGGTCCTGTGAATGGGTCAAAGTCAGAATTCCACAAGGAGAGTAGTTTATAGACTATTTGACTTCATTGTGGATCACTTTTATAAAATGTGTACTTCTAACAATGTGGCACCTATTGCATATTGTGTGGCACAGATAAGTTAAAGCCAGAAATGCATTTCTCCTATTATATTCAGAACCCACTCTCAAGTGTGCTTCCCAAGCAGGCCTATCTTAAAGAAAACCTATGTGAATAGTACTCTCTTTCATTCACAAGTCTGAGTACCCAAAGACCTGGAGATCCCAGGCCATTCAGATAAATGCAGTAATTGTATATTATTTGCTTATTGTGCAAGATTCACCGAGTTGCTTGCCAATATGCCATTCCTTTGCAAACTTGGCCTTGTCCACAGGAAGAAATCACAAGTGGCTAAAGTAGCGTAGCTCCATTTACATCTGCTAAACTTGCTCACAAAAACCTCAGTTGCAAATAGATAAAACACTTTCATTCAAAGATAGAAGACCAATGTTTCACAAAGCATATACATTTAGATTCATTTAAAATTTTAATATTAACTGAGATCCACAAGACCATGTATATGGGGGAGATAGGGTTGCCAGAATCTTTGCCAGAAGTCAGTGACTGCCTTTAAGACTCTCATTAAGAAAGAAAAGTCTGGTGCAACTGCTCCAGCCAAGTCCTGGCCAGCTGCTGCAGAGCGATTGCCAAAAATGTCTACCCCAACATGCAAGCACATGGTCATTGAATGGCTCATGGTGGGCACTGGCCTCTGATGTCAGAGGAGGAGGGCAACCAACTGGACATCTGCACAATGCTGGATGTCACTCCCTCCCCCGCATTGCATGGGGATTCCCTTGCCCCTTGCAATCACCCCACTGAGGCTGGGAAGGGGACGACTGATACTACATACAGTAAGTACTAACAGGCAGGGGTGTTACTAAGGTTGGTGACACCAGGGACGAGATCTCATGGTGTCACCCCCTATACCAGGCCACATGTTGTGGAGGCCTCCTGGGAAATGCAATCCCTGCACAAGTCGCAATGGGGATCAGGAAAAACCCATTTTCTACGAGTGATGCATTTTTGCACCATTGGTAACAAATAGAATAGAAAGTCATTTTGGTGTCACCCCTCCCTGGGGTATCACCCAGTGTGGTCCTCACCCCCCACCCCCATACCTCCTAGTGATGCCTCTGTTAGCAGGTCCAGAAAAGTGGTAGGTGCCAGCAGCTGCATCAGTCCTTTCTCTCAACTTATTTAACAAGAGTCTTAAACGCAGTCTCTGGCTGAGATTCTAATGGGGGATAAAGACATGTAACTGGACAAATTGTAATGTGGTGTCCCTGCAACTACCTTTCTTTCCTGAATTGCAAAACTGTTTTAAGACTGAAGTCACAAATCTACCAAGTCCTGGCAAACCTCAAGCATATTTGGAACAATGATACCATATGACCCAGCAGTCATGCTACAATTACTGCTAGTGACAGTGTTGCAGCTGATGATGGCAGGCTTGCCTAATCACAGGAGGAATTATTTATTTATTTATTTATTTAATTTATACCCCACTCCCCCCCCCATAGGGGGAGACCCAAAGCGGCTTACAATAAAAGCAAATCATAAAATACAAGAATAATACATTAAAAAATCATAAAACTGTGAATATATAATATAAAAATGCTTAAAAAGACATTAATACAATCTAAAAAACAGAGAGGAAATAAAAAGAGAGGAATAAAAGCAACAGTAAAAGTCTCTTATGAGAGAGGGCTGGCCCTCTAAAATGTTAGGCTGGGCGGTAACTTCAGAGGACTTGTGTAATAAGAATGGACTCTGTATGCTTGCAGCCCTGTCCTGGAATTGTTGCAACTACTCTGACAAGTTGCAACAGCATCGGTGGTTGCAGCAAGTCATCCTGACTTCTCCCAGATATACCTATGGTTTGTCAGAATTTGGGTGTTGGAACAGAGTTGTGGATCACAGTCTACATGTTTCCCACTTTAAAAGGGGGGGGGAATTGAAATGAAGATAAGACCATTGAAATGACAGTAGATTAAAAAATAACTCCCCCTATGTGTGAATGGCGTGAGCATTTCTGTGCAGCCAGATAAGAGTTTTTGCTGTAGTATGGCCATAGGAGTGTGTTTACTAATTGTTTAATTCACAGCAACAGTGTGACACACTAATGAAGAGTTCAAAAAGAAATGGGAAAATGTAGAGCACTATGAAAATGAAAAAAAATATATATGGTAACATAAGTTGTTATATGATTGCACTAGTACAATACAAGTTGTATTGCACCAGTGGTTATTTGCAAGGCTCTTGCCATTAATGTGCTATTTAACAAACTCTACCGACATCAAACCAAATAGCCTTAAGAGGGAGAAAATCTCATAGTAACAGCCTTTCTCCTTGCCCCTGTTGTAATTGTTAGGCCGAAGTTGTGTTTTAATTGATGAAATGTGCTACACTGTATGACAAAATTGAAAAAAACTGAATGAACCCTTTCTTACCCTTTGGAAATGTGATGGAAGTGCCAGAAGTTAAAACTCTTAGGACTGAAATGAAATAACAGAAGCTCTCTATCCTTTCTCAAAGTCGCTCGCTAGATTTCACTTCTCACATTCTGTTTCCATGGAGTTGATCCAAAAATAATGGATGGAAAGTTATTAAGCAAGTGATAGTTTCAAAACTCTAAGTGTCATCACTCATTGTGGAAACACAGTTACTTGGGGAGGGGAAGTCTTCATTACTAGCAGCTTTATTAATACTGTCATTTCTGTAGGGGTGGGGGAGTTACTGTAGAGACAAGAGCTTGAAAGACGCAAGCCAAGATTTTGATTTTGTACATAAACATATAAAGAATGTTTGAATCCAGTTCCTGTAGTTAAGTGTACCGAAACCATGTAAAAAGGAAAAGTAGGTGCATTAGAATGCAAGTATCAAAGGGGTTCTAGAGTCAGCCTTACCTGGAATCAACATGAAGTACTAGCTTTAAATGGCAGAATCTAGATGGGATGCTCTTTCCTCCCCCCCCCCCTTCAACTCAACCTCTTCCTTTAAAATGAATCACCAGTCCAATGTAGGGGACGGAATGTTTCACTTCAGGTGCAAAAACAGGAAGATTGAGTATTGCTTTTATGAATTCAGACTATTTTTTAAAATGAAAAAATTGAGCATGACTGTTGCTGTTTGTACACCCCACAATATGGGTGTGTGTGTGTCTTGTATCCGCAAGAGATAGGTTCCTGCCTCCTCCATGGATACTGGAATCTGCGGATACAGGGGAATGCTATCCCCGCGCGCCCCCTGCACCCATTACCTTAATTAGCACTGGCACAAAGTCAGCGCATCTCTTTCTTTAAACAAGCACCGAGCAGGCTTCTTACACACAGCAGGCAAGCAGCCTGCATACTAGAGAGGCTCGCAACATTAAACAGGAAGCTCCAGACTGATGTGATAGTGCCAACCAACCATTTTTTTTTCTTTTTTGGTTGCTACATTATTTTGCCATACCTGGTGCATTTATTAGCACTGCTGTCTATAAAGGTGATCATTTTCAAGAAAACAAGCTGGCAGAGAGTATTTGGATTCACCATTCAAACTGGCTTCACTTTAACAAATGAATTACTTTAACAAGTAATCTTAGGTTCAACTTTCTTACACTGAAATGGGAGAAACCCCAAGAAAAGTTAGAAACTATCCTTGAAGAACATTATAGAAAAACATTGCTTCTCTGAAGTCCTCAATGCCATTGCCAGAGGCTTTCATTTAAAGATTATAATTACTATTACCACCCCCAAATACTACATTACAATATGTCATTTTAAAGAAATCAATTCATAAAACTTTTTACAGATATGCTGTAATAAATAACTTTAATTTGAAGCTTAGCCTTAACAGAATCAATAGTTAGCACGTACCTGCAAAGGTCTGGGAGTGATTACTCACGTGAAAAAAAAATCAATAAAATACAAATACAGCTTAAAAGAAGGCATAGAAAGTCTGAAAAGAGATGAATCAATGAAATCAAGACACTCTTTTAATGTAAGAGAAGATTGGCCACTTCAGATCATTTATTTGCATTAGTAAGTATCTGAAATTAGAAATATGATGATACATAAATCCATCTTCCCAGGCTGCTGTTCTACACAATGTCACAATTAAAATTAAAATTGGGCCTTCTAGTCTCACTAGTTGCAAAGGTATAAAATATGAGGGGAATTTTCAATGTAAATAATGCATATAACAATGACAAAGGGCTCAGATTGGGAAAACACCTATTTCGCCACACATCAGTGGTGCTGTGACTGCAGTTGTCCCGTTTTAATCACAACCATCTTCATATTTGCCCTTCTCATGAATTCCCTGTCCAATGATACCTTCAAAACATTAGACACAAGGAACATGCCTGCAGTAGCCTAAGTTAGCCATCCCTCTGAAAAATGTGACACTGTTCTAAACAAATAGAGTTGGACATTTTCCATGCATTTATTTATATGGTCACTTTATCTTTTGGATTTAGTCAAATGTATTTATGAACGGTAAGTTATACATCCTTAGCGCTTTTAAAGGCTGGTCTTCAGATGAGTCGTATGTTTCACTATGATATATACGGATTTATTTCAACTTCCGGTAGTTCACACTTTTAATGCACAGAACCCAGAGTTGAATTCCCATTCTCTATTCAAATGTTGTTAAAAACACTAACACTTTTGAGGGCCTATTCCAAGGCATGCCCCAATCTGATGACACACTCCCTATGGCTAGCAGACAAGAATGCTTGGGTGATTAATGTTTATCCAGCCAAAAACATTTCAGATACTAATAACTGCCTGTGGATTTGATGTATTCACACACACACACACACACACACACACACACACACACACACACACACACACACACAGAGTATGTGTGTGTGTGTGTGTATGTCTTCTGTCATGTCAACACTTACGTGGAAAATGTATTCCCACTTTAAATATTTTCCCCTTTGGCTAATAAAAACAGACTGCAGTCCAAATGAAAACAAATAACATAATGATGTCAGGAGTCTGTTTTGAACAGGCAAAAGATAGGAAATTCAGAATTAACACTTAAAATTGCCTATAAAGATCATTTTCTGTTCAGAAACCAGTTTTAAGAGTAGCTTCAGCTTTAGCATTAGTCGGTTTCAGCCATACCAGCAGTGTTGGTTTAGTACTCAAGAACCATGAATAGTTGAATAGTGCTGAGTGTGGTTAGGTTATTTAAAAATGTCTGAAAGAACAACTTGTTGTTCCAAAATCAGTTAATATTAGCATATATCTTTGAGTTCTGTAAGTCATATTGGGATATTAATAGTTCTCAGGGGACCGCTCTCCTTCAAGTAGTCTCAGTGCAAGGCCTTGCTCACTAATTTTCTAGTCCATAATAAAAATGTGATATCATGAAAAGCCTGGCCACAATCCAATGCCAAGTCATTGATTTCAATAAGGCAGTTTAAGGCTATGCTGGATTGTGGCTCTCTGTCTTCTGGGTGGGAATGAAACTATTCTTTGTATTTTGAAATGATGATGTAATACGCTTATACACGATCAAGGTTGAAGTTGTTAAATAGGTATCCAAGATTATTATCATTTTCACTCTGCCTCCACCTTCCCAACTTATTTTTAAAACGTAAGCCTGTAGATCTCAAGATTGCAGAGCAGAGTTTTCTCATGCATGGAACCTGCTAAACTCTCAAAAATTGAGAGCCATGTCAAACATACTTTTTGAAGTGGTACAGTCCTCTTAATCCACTGTTCCATTTCAGAACGTTTGTGGGAATTGGCCTTTGAAAGCTTCCCTGCATCAAAATCTTCATCCATGTGAAAATCATAGACATCAGAATAGTGGGAGGAAGAGACCTTCCCAACATAGCATCATGCAAGCTTTCTGCATTCAGTCACATTTTTTGGCACAAAGACAAAGTTACTTGCCCCCCTCCGCTGAATGAAGAGGTACTGTGTGCCCTTTCCTGGGCCTTAACATGGCTAATACTTGTGCCCAGTTGTTAAAACGTATGTGGTTAGCTGCTTTGAGAGGCTTTTGTCTGATAAAGCATGCAATTTTAATATAAAGAAATAACAGGACATATTTCATAGCATGAATGTGTGAACCTGCTAACCTCAGTTACTGGGTGATGACCGATGGTACCAAAGTATGCCCAAAATGAAACCAAATTGGACAGTGATCAGAAGCAATGAACTGTGACTCTCCACTCAGGATACATGGAGTCTGTTGGGGGCTCACTCTGCTGACTTAAGCCGAATCCATCCACTGACAAGTGGAAAAGGTCATGGCCAATTTTAGCTGCAGCCACTGATCTCTGCAGCACTGACTGTGGAACTAAAACTCATTTTCCTGTATGAGGTGATGCCAAATGTGACCTTAATTCCCATGCCATTAAACAAAAGCAAACCAGAAATATCTTGCCACAACACAGTAGCTTAAATGGGTCTTGCTGAATTGTGTCAACATGAACTGTCATTTTGCTAATTGGCTAACTCTTCTGAAAAGGAGAGCAACAACTGGGTGACAGGTGCTATTTTCAAAGCGATCATGTCATTGCATGAAGTCATTACTTCTCTAGCTCTTTGAGGGGTAAGCCTGTCAAAACCACCTGACTGCAGCACTGCTCCCCTAGACAAGTCTGATCTTACCTACTTCTTGGTATCAAGAATCTTTAAGCACTATATGCTGTAGCTCTCTCATATAAGTATCAGAACATGTCCCCTTGCATGCATAAGTGTATCTCGCATGGACAAGTGTACCACATGGATAGTTTTGCTGCAGCCAGTGGTGTAGCTGGGGGTGGTGGTGTTGGGGCAGAAACCCAGGGGGCATCATGACAGGGCCCCCAGCGGAGGGGGAAGTGTGTGCAGTGCTCGCCACTCTGAGCAGTTGGAGCTGCAAGTGGAGTGAAGTTTGGTCCTCCTGACCTCCCCTGTGCTCCCGTTCGGCTCCAAATCAGAGCCATTCTGGTTGTGGGGCAAGGCTATGCCATGGGGGCATAACACGGGGTGGGGTAGCCCTGGGTACCGGTCGGCTCAGCTACTCCACTGGCTGCAGCTTCCATTGCAGAATCTTTGCAGAGTCACCTCAGCTCATGCATGGCAGAACTTGGAACATTATCTTGAAATCTATCTGGTATGTGTGGGAGGTTTCTGCTTCCAGAAAGGATTGACCCAGAGCAGTAGTGACAGGATCCCGATGGGGCGCCCGGAGCAAGGGCCGGGCCGGCGAGGGTGCGCCCTGTGTGCGCTTCATGCGCCCTGTTTAGCCAATAGGAGGGCGGAGGGAGGCAGCTGCGTGTGCAGCGCGGTTCCGAACACGCCCACCCCCGCCGGTTTTGTTAGCATTTTGGAGCCATTCAGGCTCCAGGGAGGGCAGGAGGGCTCATCATGATGAGGCGGCGGGTGAGAGACACGGCAGGCACGAGCCGTGCGCCCGGAGCAGCTGCTCTGTGCACTCCTCCCTAGTACCGCCACTGACCCAGAGAGTGGAGTACCATTGGCAGCAGCGGTGCTGGCGGCGAACAGCCCAGAACATCTCTCTGAGGTGGCCAGCATCATTATTGGCAGCTGCTCCTTTAGAGCCCAATCCTATTCAACCCTCCACCCTCATCTCAGTGGTGCCAAAATGGCAGCCGCTGCATCCAGGGGGGGGGAGGAGGGACCAGGAGGCTTCTTCAAGGAAAGGGAACATTTAATCCCCTTAACCCTGCATAAGCCTCATGGCCTGAAATGGGTCTGCTCGGAAATATGCTAGCAAGTTGGCTAGCGTACGTCTGATGAGAGAAAAGGGATGGGAGGCTGCATGAAAGGGGGATAGGATCTAGTGCAGGCCTTCCCCGATGGATCCTCCCCTTCCCGCGGCCTTCTTGCCCCCCGTTACAACCCCTCCCCACCCAGTTTCACCCCCTCCCCAACCCCATTCCATCCTTCCCCGCCTTCCACTGGGTTTACCTTTCCCAGCGTGTGTCCGGAGGTCCTCCAGTGCTGCTGGGAAGGCGCAAACCTTCCCGCTAGCATCCCCGGCAGTGTGCTGGTCAGCGCACTGTAGGAAAGTCTTTTGTGACTGGCACTGACTGTTTTACGGCAGCGCGGGAGGTGCGCTGCCATTGGGCAGTGTGCTTAGGATTAGCTGGCAATTTTACAACAGTTTAGACTTGGCCATTGGCAATGAGAGACTATGTATGCCTAAACTGCCAGATCATGATAACTTCTGCTGAACAGCCACAACTACAAAACGCTTTCTCTTCCTTCAGCTAGCCAGCTTTTTCAAATCCTAGAAGTAGGCTCTGGAAACCTGAGGGAGAGGAAGTGGAGGAGGGAGACGGTGGCTGTTGCACTAGTGCAGGGAAGTAACAGTAAAGGTCTTGATCGATCCAGAAGGTTGTGGTGGAACATGTGAAAGAAAGAAATTTTGGGGCCATGTCGGACTCAAAGTGTTGAAGGTTGCATAGGTACGTACACCCACACAGGATGGGCATCTTTTCTTTCCTTAAACCTGGGACTGGCATATTGCACATGAATCTCCATAGTTCAGAAGCTCCATAGTTCAGAAGTCTGTCATGTGCTTTGCTTGCATGGGGTCCCAGGCTCAATCTTAATCTCAGGTATTTTCACACATCTCCTCAAATTAAAAGATTCTCAGGTAGCAGGACTAAGAGAGACCTCTCTGCTTGAGAACTTGAAGATCCACTGCCAGGCAGAACTAGGCTAGATGGACCAACAGCCTGACTTGGTACAAAGCTGCTCCATATGTTTAATATGCTTAAGTAACCCATGCTTGGTATATGCCCATGCATAAGCATGTATTGTGATGAGGACTACAAAGATATCGCCATGCGAAGAGTTAATGATGGATAAAACTATGTAGTCTTTTAAGCCAGTGCGCTGCAATAGCACTTCTTAAACCACAGAGGTTTGCCAGGCTTGCCTAACTCTTTTACTTGTTTACATAGGAAAACCTTGCTTCCTCAAACGCAGACAATTCTAATTCAATCAGCAGTCCTAGAATACGTTTCAATTTCTGTTCTGGAATCCCTGATTCCCTTGGACAAGGATCTGGGGGCTGCCACAACTTTGAAGCAAAATAGGATTCCAGAATGCATTTACAAAAGGCCTTGCTCAACAACTCTCCTATTTTTTGCTTTACGCATTTGCTGCTGTCCGTGTGATGTATTATCATTGAGAACATTCCAGCATAAGAAGCATAAAAGGGGCTACGGATGCAAATTCTCATTCATGTGTAGGGTCAATGTTCTTATAATTAAGCCACAATCCAGTGTGCAATTATGCATATTACATCAGTGGAACTTAAGCATGAGTAACTGCACTGGATCTGCATCTAATTATAGGAACATTGATCCCCATCAAGTCAGGATCCTGTGGAATCAATGGGACCTAAGCATGTAGGACTGAAAGCAAATGCATACAGCCTAAAAGGGTGAATCTTAAAGGCCCTGGTCCAATGCATATGCACATGTAGGCTTGTCAACTGGCCATTATGCCTCTCAGCTGTTTCCCAGGGAGTTTGGACTAAACCCAGCCCTTCCTGAACAGCTAATCAGCACAGCCACTGATGTTTTAAGAGGGCTGTGTATGTTCAGCCTCCATGGCAGTTGTATACTGGGAAGGAACCATGCATGTAGCACCTGTTTGGACACACAATTACTCATGCAGTGAGGGATACGGATGAGAAAGCCTGTAAGAGAACCTGCAGGAGAAGTCTGAACTCTCCTGCAGGTTAGTTCACATATGGCCACATATGTTGAACCACAGACCAAATCCATAATTACGTGTAGATTAAACGTAAACTCACAAAGCTGGGACCAGAGAACAGAATTGAAATTAGTGAAGCTGACTGATGTTTTGGCTTTAGTTCAGTTAACTGATTGTGCCAAGAGGAAGCCCTGCCTCAGGATTTCAAATCAGTTTTGGATGAGTCTCAATCTGGGGTTTAGCACTTGGCAAAAGAGTGTTTGGGTTTGTTTTTTTTAAATCTCTGGCAAAGGAAGTTTGTGTGTGTGTGTGTGTGTGTGTGTGTGTGTGTGTGTGTGTGCACGTGCACAGCTTGCTCTGCCAGCTTTTTCCACTGTCCTTCATTCAAGTGAGACAATAATCTAAATGGAGACCACGCTGATGACAAAGAATACATCAATGAGATGGTACAAGATTTGTACTTGTTTCCAGTTTGTTAATTCAGGAACATTCAACTGGGATTTTATTAATGGAGATGGTGCAAGAAATAGATTTACAGTAGTCTATTCTCCTGGTTTGCCATGCAAAGAAGTAATCTGAGCAAATATCACATTGTAAAATGGAAATTACTGTACCCCATTGTCACATGGGATTGCTAGGACTGCTAAGAGATCAAATCAGTCAATCCTAAATGAAATCAATCCTGACTATTCCCTGGAAGGACAGGTACTAAGGCTGAAACTCAAATATTTTGGCCACCTAATGCGAAGAGAGGACTCTCTGGAGAAGACTCTGATGCTGGGAAAAATTGAAGGCAAAAGGAGAAGGGGAAGGCAAAGGATGAGATGGTTAGACAGCATCACCGATGCAACGAACATGAAAATGAGCGAACTCAGGAAGATAGTGGAGGATAGGAAGACCTGGCGGGATATGGTTCATGGGATCACGAAGGGTCGGACACGACTTAACGACTGAACAACAACAACAAAATTGTCACATACTGAAGACTGCCTGTTTGCGACCAAGGACGTTTCTACACCTTACCTTACCATGACAACTGGTATAGCATAGTGGCAAAGAGACTAAGCTGTGAATCAAGGCTTCTCCAGTTCAAATTTGGCCACCACCATAAACTCACTAAGTAGTCTTCTTAGGCAGACTCAGCTCCCCAGGTGTAAAATGGGGATTATACTTACTCGCCTTACAGTTGTCTGTAAGGAGGACATTGAGATGCCAATTTCTTCCACATCCCCATTAGTACTTAGCTGCCACAACAGGAAAACTGTTTTCAGTGCTGTTCCCATGGCAGTAGAGTTGCCAGGTTGGTTGCATCCAAAATTCTGAGATTGCTGAAGGGGGCAGCTGATACCGCAAATGCTTGAGGATATCATAAGGCTGCCAACTCTTTAACAATGAGGGAGGCAATCTGGAACTGGCGTGGAGCTCAAGCAGTAAGGGGGCGGAGCTCAGCAGGAGTGCCACAGTGATCCACGATTAACCTTTGCTGCCCATCCACCTGAGCAAAAAGAAAAAAGCTGGACAGAGTCATTGTTTGCAAGCTAGCAATCCTATGTGGTAGCAGTAGCTATCTCTCTCTCAGGCCTAAATTTATGTCAGGTGTTTCAGGGAAGTTCTTTTAAACCTTTCCACAGCAGGGTGCAGAGAGTATGGCCTATTTTTCTCAATTAGCCTGAATTCGGAATTTGCTGAAGGAGTGAAAACTCCCACACCAAATAAAGAAGAATATGTGAAATAATGTTACAGTATTTACAGGCCAATCCTAGGCATGTCTACTCAGAAGTAAGCCTATTATAATCAATGGGGCCTACTCCCAGGTAAGTGTACATAGGATTGCAGCATTATACTACTTACAAATAAATAAAAGGGTGTACAGTATATTTATTTCAAATGTGCCACTCATGAAGTTAATTTTAAATGTGGGGAAAGAAAGGAAGATAAATGTGAATGATAGCAAAGAAAGCTTCATAAGGATAAAACAACCGTAACGGTTTTGATAAAACTGTAAGAGAACAAAAATGAAAGCAATAAGAAAAATGAAAATGACATCATTGGTAGGAAAGATTTGGACACTGCATGTTGAAGAAGCTCGAAATAAGCTTTGCTTTAATTATATATAGTTTTGCCTCCTTAAAAAAAACCCTCTAGAATTTATACAGAGGAATTTGTCTCTGTTTCCTGCTGTGAATCCACCTGTCTCTGTCACCCTCAGTGCATTCACAGTTGTAAAAATTCTGGGTTAACTTGGCGGGTTGCAGGCGGTCAAAGGGATGCAGTTCTGAGGAGCGAACAAAATTTGCTGAAGTGAATCCAGGGAGGGTTTAAAACGAAAACAAAAAGACGCACATTTTAAAATTCATAATGCCTTCTACAGTGTACCGTTGCAGATATTGGAAGCACTAAAAACCATGCCATGTACAGTCTGTAGCACTCTCCATCAAATTTTCCAGTTAAGCAATCAAGCTTATCAATTAAACAATTATTGGCAAGGAATAAGCTCAGATGTAGCTATATCAAACAGTAGTTGAAAACCCAGATGTTTCTTATATCACTCCACTTTAAAGCACTGGACAGTGAAATCGCAGAATTAAACTCCTCTTATTTGTTACAGCGAATGCTTGGATTTTTGTGCAACATACTTGGTGGTTTTGCTGCTGTTGATCATTCTCATTTATAAAGGACTGAATGCTGTCTACATTTTAAAAAATCCCTGCATGTGATAAAGTAGCACATTCATGATGAAGGTTTACCTCAACCCTCTTTTAAGTGCTTCATATGTACTATTATGACGTTGTCCTTACAACAATCATGTAAGGGAGCCAAGTAGTCATAGCTCGTTGGTCTCGCTGGTCGGTCTTCCAGAGCCCTAGAGAGGCCTGGAGGACCGATGGACCAGCAAGACGGAGAGAGATTCCTAGAGAGTCCCGCCCATTCAAGATGGATGTCACCGATCCGGAAAATGCTGCCTGTGCCCCTGCCGAGACAAGCTAAGCACCCCAAAAGCACCACACACCACCAGAAACATGCACATGAGATAGCTGCCGCCCCGGGGATGCAGAGGGTGGTGGTGGCAGCTGCCCGCGAAAGTAAAAAATACCGTATTTTTCGCTCCATAGGACGCATCGCACCATAGGACGCATGCATCCTATGGAGCAAAAAAATAGGATTGTAAAAAAAAAAAACTTAAACAATCTAACTTACCTGGGCTTCTGGGGGCTTCTGCAGGCTTTGGGGAGGCCTGCGCGACCCTCTGCAGGCCTCCCCGATCTTCATATTGGCGCTAAATGGCTTTTGTCGGCCATTTCCGGTTTTACGAAAACCGGAAATGGCCGGAAATGGCCATTTAGCGCCAAAATGAAGATCGGGGAGGCCTGCAGAGGGTCGTGCAGGCCTTCCCGAAGCCTGCAGAAGCCCCCTGAAGCCCTTGTAAGTATTTTTTTTACTTTTTTCCCCTATTCACTCCATAAGACGCAGGCTTCCCCCCCTTTTTGAGGAGGGGGAAGTGCGTCCTATGGAGCGAAAAATATGGTAAACAGAAAAAAAACCCAAAAGTGGAAAAAACCCAAAAAGTGAAAAAACAACAACCGGAGCACCCCTTACGGCCGTGCCAAAACGTGTTCCGTGGACATAAAGGGGGGTGTCAAAAAGGGGGGGGGCGTAAGGGGGTCCTTGCCCCAGTTGCCAAATGGCCTGGCTCCTCCTCTGCAGGTCTGGACCCGGCATACATCTGAGGAGGCCAGTCTCAGGGCAGCAATAGGCTTAGGCCCTTTAGGTCGGCCGCGTATCTTTACACAGGATTGGGCTGTTAACCACTGTGCTACACTAGCTTAGAGCATGCAACCAGGGAGTACTTTTCCACAGATTTACAACTGTGACACTCACTACCTGACATCTGAAGTGGTACAGTCCACAATCCCACCACTTCATTCTGTGCAAGGTGTACATAACAGAATGGTTCTCCATCTGTTGCCACAAGGAAGACAAGACCTTGTGGCACCTTCTAAGTTATTTTATTGCAGCATAAGGTATAGAAACACATATGGCTACTACCTGGAGTGAGCTTCAGGGTCCAAATAGGGGTACTGAGAATGGGAAACAGGTACAAATTATTTTGGGGCCCATCCTGCGTTGCAAGCCCATTCCTATGAGGAATAAACTGAGGCTGACAGCCAAATCCTGGGTAAGGATCTGGCGGCGGATCCTTACACAGGATTTTAATGTCCGGACTGCCATGAGTTGGGCCAGAGGTCTACTCAGGGAAGTGGATGTTCGTCCCCTTCCCCGAGTGTAAACCGGGACTGGCCCTATCAGCCTCCTTGGATTTCCACAAGCTATTTAGCTGGCGGAAGTCAGAGGAGGCCGTGTAATGGCCGAGCTGGCCCAGTGGGGATTGGGATATAGCCAATGTCATCCCTGCCCCCTCCCGGGCTGGCTCGCCCAATGGGCCCCCTTCGCCACCCGGACTGCCCATGCAGCCGGCGGCAGAAGACTTACCTTTCACCCCTGGCCGCATCCTCAGTCCAGTCCTTACTCCAAAGGAGGCACAAATGTGCCTTCTGGCACGTTTGCAATGCCTTCCAGCGCCGGAGCGCTTGCTCCGGCGCTGGAAGGTTGCGGTGGATTTCATCGTAAATAGTGCCTCATAGTTTAAAATATTTATTTATTTATTTATTTTTCACATTTTTATACCGCCCTTCCTCCAAGGAGCTCAGAGTGGTGTACATATTTCCTCCCCTCCTTTTTTGTCCTCACAACAACCCTGTGAGGTAGGTGGGGCTGAGAGATAGTGACTGGCCCAAGGTCACCCAGGAAGCTTCGTGGCGGAGCGGGGATTTGAACCTGGATCTTCAAGGTCTAAGTCCGACTCCCAAACCACTACACCATCCTGCAATATGCAAACATATTTCCCTGTTTGTTATATGGGGTGCTCAGGTCTTGAGAGATTTGTTAGAGCCAATCAGAAGTAGCATTAAAACAAGGCAAGCAACAACGAAGCTGCTGTCGCAGAGTTTGCACAGCAAACTCTAGAACAATCTATGAAGAGCCAGAATAGCAAGGTTGTTGGCCTGGAGCTCCCAGGAATCAGTACCAATCTCTTAGATGACTACTGAAAGCAATCCTGGAGATTTTAACACAGCCTGCAGGAATTTCCAGGATCACATTCTGTTGCCCCCCCCCCCAAAAAAAAATCTCCAGGAATAGATTGGCAACTCTAGGCACAGTTCTCTAATTCCTGCTGGCACTTTCTGTGTGCAATCAGGAAAAGGCAATGCCAGGGTGTGGCTGCCAACTGGTGACAGGATCAGTGCCGTCATAGACAGGAACACTGAGAGGGTGCTAGAACTGCTAACAGGATTCACAGGCCCCAGAATATATGTGAATAGAGTTGGGTCTCTGTAGAACAGGGTCTCTGTTGGGTCTCTGTAGAACCTGTCACTCAGTTGGGTCTCTGTAGAACAGGGGTGGGGAACCTTTTCCCCGTCGAGGGCTATTTAAATATTTAAATTTTGTTTGCGGACCGGCCACTAGGCCGTCATTTTTAAATTAATTATTTAATTTAGGGCCCCCCCATCGGCCTCCGGAGGCTCCGCGCTCACCGTCCGAAGCCTCCGGAGGCCGGGAGAGGGCCCCTGCACGTCCTCCTCGCTCGCCGGCCCTCGTCGACGATTTTGCACATGCGTACAAGGCCGATGAGGGCAGCTTGCCCTCATCGGCCTTGTACGCATGTGCAAAATCGCCAACGAGGGCCTGATCAGAACGGGCCGAGCCGGCGGCCCGAGAGGACGTGCGGAGGCCCTCTCCCGGCCTCCGGAGGCTCCGCGCGGACCCGGCAGAGCCTCCGGGGGCCGGTTGGGCGGCCTCCCAGCAATCTCCCCGGGGGGTGGAGCCGATGGCCACGCGGGGCGGATCAGGCCCGCGGGCTGGAGGTTCCCCTCCCCTGCTGTAGAAGAACCAACACTGGATCCCAGGGACAGGATGCAGAGTTTAAAGGTCATTTGTCACTTGTGTATGATTAATATACAAAATGTTGTACAGGTGGGCTCCCTTATCCAAGGATTCACTATCCACAGTTTCAGTTATTCATGGATTGTGGGGACTCCCCAGGCTTTTACTTTTCCCCCAGTAAGCTTCATTTCTTCCTTAAACAAACAGGAGAAGCAGCCTCTGACTGCTTATTTCAAGCAAGTAGAACGAGACTAAGTCCTAGAGAGGCTCTGCAAGGTTAACAGAAACCTTGCAGATCCTCTCTAGGTCTTAGTCTCGTTCTACTTACCTGCAATAGAGGCTGCTTCTCTGTTTGTTTTAAGGAAGAAACAAAGCTTACTGAAAGAAAAATAAGAGCTGGGGGGGCATGCCTGCCCACAGGGGAGGTAGGATGGGGGCCCCTCAGGAAACCATGGAGGGGGTGTTCGCTCCTATCCACAGTTCAAGTATCCACTGAGGGGCCTGGAACATATCCCCAGCGGATATGGGGGGAGTACTGTACTGCCAGGTCTGGCTATAAACACAAACCAGGCAGCCAGGAACATAAGCACCTTAAACAAACAGTGCTTGTTTAATACACACAATGCTATGTATGTCTACTCAAAAGTAAGTTCCACTGAGTTCAATGGGAATAACTCTCAGGTAAGTGTATATAGGCTTGCAGCCTCAAAGAAGTTCAAAGGACACCAATCAATCCTCCAGTTTTTTAGAGCACACAAGAAATCAAAGTGAGAGAGGGGAGGCAGTGAAAAGTTTAGTGAGCCCAGAGAAATGAATCATGGGCATTGAGGGTTCTCCCCCCCCCCAATGCTCAACGGTTAACTCTGTGGTCCTTCCTGGAGTCGCAGATTTTCTTCTTCTGACTACATTAGAGCTGTAGAAGGACTAGCCTTATATTTGACACCATCTTGATGCACAGGAAAACTGAGAAGCACTGTACTTTTTATAAAATCAAAACCATGGTTCAGTGCTGTCTGGAAGATTTGTGTGTATATAAGAGTTGTTGGGATCTGTAACATGTTGTTGTGTGAGCATAACCAGGTAGCTAGTATCTCATGAAAGCACAAAACAGAAATAAGTCAGTAATTCTAAGCTTCTGGAAGCAGTGAATTTGTTAGTTTGGTGTGGGGAAGGGGAGAAGGCCTCAAGGGAATCATCGTTGGTTTCTCTGAGGAGGATAATTTACTTCCCAGAGGTAGGTACCTGGTAATATTCACAGCCTGACAAAGGCTTGAATTCCATGCCAGCAGCAAACCTCCAAAACGAGTCCACCTCTGCTGGCAAGACCTAAGCAGCTGTAATGTGAGCAGGGATCTGTCTGTGAGTCATACAGAAAGAATAGAGGATCCAAGAATATTGTTCTGTAAACAAAGGCAGGGATCCGCTGAAGTCATCGTTCTTTGGCAAATGAAAGGAAATACACAATTGAGAATCAAAAGGTGAGTCAAAGAAGAAATATGTCCAAAAACACAAGGCTTGCTAAGACTATTTTTTCCCCAAAGCTCAGACATGTGAGAGATCCAGAGCAACCACACCGACTGCCTGTGGAGTCTCTGCCAAGCAGCCAGATGCTGCTGTTTTAAAAATATCTTCCACAGCTGAGTATCTGTATGATCTGACTGCCATCAAAATGAGGAACAAGAATTGGAGTATGGAACAGCAGAGAGATTATTACTGCTTTTTATTTTAAGTTCAAAGAGTTCCTTGGTGCACAGGGTGGGGATGACACATGGCAGATTCACATGGCCATCTGGGCATGTGGTGGCCACTTGACATGGTCGCATGGATACGCACTGAGGAAGCTGGCTTTTATTATGCCACCACTAAGCTACGTCTAGGGTCTTTTACAATGGCACATGATAAGATGCATCACAGGTAGGGATTGAATGCACAAAACTGTTTCAAGTGGATTCATAGCAGCCCACCCAATGGTTTAAGAACTCACACAACCTTGAGAAAACTGAAATAGGCTGAGTTTAGAGAGGCAGAAGAGTAGTTAGGGGATTGCTTCGGGAAGCACTTGCACCCTGATTTTTCATTGCAAGAATACATTTTTGGGTGCCAGTACTGAACAAGTCTCAATCCAAGTTTTCACAGAACTGGCCAGTGAATGGCTGAAGGGCTTGATGCATGACTTTGATGTGCTTTTGAAGTTCAGATGTGTAATGTCCAACATTATTATTTACAGAGGGTCATTTATGTGCCATATATTAAATGGCAAAAAGCCTAAATGGTATTTGGGGATTTCTATACCGCTTTTCCCAAGGTAAACAAAACCTGGTATTCAAGATGGTTTAAGAACTTGAAGAAGCTTTCACATGCACTCTGCATCACACAGAGCTCAGGAGAAGGGCCACAGTCACTCAGTGGTAAAGCACATCTTTTGCATGCATCAATCCCTGGTATCTCAAGGCTAGGAAAGACCCTTGTCACTGCAGGCAAAATTGAGCTAGATAGACCAAGCACATAACTCAGTATAAAGCAGCATCATATGTTTAGCTATGCAAAGCCCCTTGAAGCCAATAAAAGCCTTCTGTATTCTTCAGGCCAGAAAATATTGCCTACTGAAATAATTAAGTTTGTGTTAGTTACATGCCTATGGGTGCCATCATAGATAGATGGTTAACTATGAAGAAAAGGCAGGTTTGTCTGGCTAATGAAGGTGCAATCCTATGAATATGTTTTCAGTAGAGCTTATTCCCAGATAAATGTGCATAGTATGCATACAATTGCAGTTTTTAAAACTATGGGTTGTATCTTGAAACATTACAGAGCACATGATCAGAAGTTTCTTCCTTAAGTGGAAGAAGCACTGTGGTCTCACAAGTACCCTGTCCATTCATGGAAGAACCCCCTTGTATGAGGGCACTGCTCCTTGTGCTTGAGAAAAAAAAAACTTCTGATGATGGAAGTTGTGCTCTGTAATATCTCAGGATACAATCCTCTGGGTACCACAGTGGCTGTTCCTTGAGGAATGAGCCTTTTGAAATAAGGGTCGGACACGACTTAACGACTGAACAACAACAAAAATTATTGCCATCTACTGCGAGGTGATGTTTTGGCTGAAGGGATGAACCACTTTATATGTTTTTAAGTCAGATTCTTCAGGAAAGAGGCAGGATACAAACCCTTTAAAATAAATAAATGAAAATAAGGCTGCAATCTTATACACACTCTGGGAGTAGGCTGACTGAACACAATGAGTAGACATACATAGGATTGTGATGTAAAAATGAAAAATGAGACATGTGACATTGCCATTTTGAGAAGCCTGGATGACAGGTTTTGGCAACAGTTCCATCGCTATCTCCCTTCCTCGCCTGATCTTATCTGCTGTCATTTCAGCTCTTTATAGCAGCTGTATAGCAGCTCTTTATAGCTGTAAAAACTCCTAGAAGAATTTTGCCTATTGTCTTCTTTAAAAGTTGGATAGAGTCCTTATTTAAACTTTGTGGATTTCTGTCACCAACATAGATTAAGAAAAATCTAACATTTACAAAATGACACGGGTATGATTCAATTTCTAGTGAATATTACATTACAGATAGCTCATTTTGCCAGCTCCAAGACTGAGATTGCCAGAATTTTATACATGAACTTAAATTTGTAAACAACTTTTCAGTCACTCTCACCAGTACATGCAGGGACTGTAGTGTAGGAGATATAAATATTTTAAAGCAAGAGCAGGCTCAAGAAGGTTAGCTTTCATGCCATCTAATTTGGCAGGCAATAGATACACTTACCACAAATCTTTTATTTTGTGTAACTTAATAAAACTTAATAGGAAACCTATCACAGCATTGCAATTTTTGATGCAGTGAAACAAATCAAAGTAAGCGTTATTATTTAAAACAAAAATCAGCATTCATATCAACTAGCATTGCCATTTCACATATCGGAGAGCATGAAGACGGATGGATTAAACATATTTTAGCCACGAAGCTTCCTGGGTGACCCTGGGTCAGTCACTATCTCTCAGCCCCACCTACCTCACAGGGTTGTTGTGAGGACAAAAAGGAGGGGAGGAAATATGTACACCAATCTGAGCTCCTTGGAGGAAGGGCGGTATAAAAATGTGAAAAATAAAAATATTTTTCCCCCTTTATTTCTTTACTGTAATGCTTTCCTACTTACGGTACCTATATACAGAATAAGGGTTGTGCTATTCAGAGGGTACCTTGCAACAATGGAATCATACGTTTGCAAGGTGGTTCCGCCTTCCACCAATTTTCATCTGCTGTTGCAACCTGCAACTCCAAACCTACACTGCTCTAGAGGGTCTCCCAACCCTCAAGAATGGATTTGGGGGGCATGGGGGGAATGCCCCAGTTCATAAGCAGTATTCTGCTCACATCTTTGGATACAACCCATTAGATTTATATTCAAATAATCATAGATGATTTTGAAAACTTCCCCAATGTTGACCAAGAACTGGGTTAAACATTAAATATCAAGTCCAAAATCCTTAGGCCTTGGACTGGTTCTTCCTCTGGTCTGCTCCAGTCTTTACCTCCCACCAGTGGGAGGGCTGAACTGCAACCCAAGGGAGGATGATCTGGACCCAGAATGCACTCCCTCTTTCCTGCCAACACTCCAGGCTCAGTCACAAAAGGGACACCCCCCAACTTGCACTACCACTGAAAAACAGTTTTTTCCCTGATTCTGTGACTTAAAAATACCTAAAAATCTTACACGTTTTGCTAAAAAGGAGTTCCGAGTGAAATTTGCATTTTGATTTTGAACCCATTTACTTGGATGCAAGTTCTATGGCTCTCAATGACACTTAGGAAGATTTTGCACAGTAATGTACCTCACCTATGAACTACTCAGCTCTCAGACTTTATTCATACAATCATGTGGCTACCAAATGCTTTCTCATGGTGGAGGAGTGGACATGCACCCTTAACCACTCACCTCAGGTAACGGGTGACATGAAGGATTCATGTGTTTGGCCTGATTTGCACAATTCCCCTCGCTCTGACCCATGTCTCCTACAAATCAGCCAGTTGCATGTGTGGCTACACACACAAGGCTCTTCTCTCATATATTACTTCTACCACAGGAAGGAAATCTGAATGAATCATAATCATCCAACCATTACATTACGCATGTAATTGGCCTCTGCGTGCTTGGTTTTTGTTTCTTAAATAGCAGTTGTGTAGGGGGTGGTCAGGAATTCCCTCCCCTGCCATGGTTGCTCCCTGCCCCTGGGATCTGGGTTGGGACCATGGCAGGAGCAAAGAATTAAACCCTCTCATGCTACATTTCCAATCCTGACCACACTCCTGCAAGGGCTATTTAAGAACTGAAACCTAGCATGAAGGACCAATGACACTGTAACATGACTATAACTGTAACATGTAGCTTGGCCTTCTGCCTGCCCTTTGGAGCCGAGCCTTTGCAAAGCCACAGAGAGAGAAGTGAAAGACGTCCTTCCCTGCCCCCCTCTCTGCTAGCCAATCAGAATCATGTATTTTCATATTTCCCTATGCGTCCCGCCCCAGTGCACTGAACTTGCCTGGTGATTGAGCGAAATTCAATATTTTCATCTCCTCTCACCTGGCACCGCAGCTCTCGGTGTTGCCATGCGAAGGAGAGTGCAGGACACACTGCACGCTTTGCGCCGTGTGTGGTGTGTCACAGTCTTAAGTCATCAGGTGTATATATAGCACAACTTCTTAAAAATACAATGCCCCAAAATGCAATATGTATGGTTCACGTCAAATGCAGATGCCACATATGTGTATTATTTCCCATTTTAACCTGTATGAGCAATGACAAAATACTGTAATATACATATACACAGTTCATATTTGATTTTAGATTTTGTACATGGCATATGTTTAGGATAGCAGTTTTTTTTATTTATATGTTTAAATTAACTTAGGGCCAAATCCTACCCAACTTTCCAGCGCCGATTTAGCCATACCAATAGGGCATACGCTGCATCCTGAAGTGGTGGGGGCAGTCATGGGAGCCTCCTCAAGGTAAGGGGATGTTTGTTTCCTTAACTTAGGGCTGCATTGCGGTTGTATCGGCTTTGGAAAGTTGGATAGGATTGGGCCCTTAATTTCATAACTTAGCTGATAGACTCATAGCATAGCTATCCTATGCATGTCTACTCAGAAGTTACTCCCATTGAGTTGAATGGGACATAGTCCCAGGTAAGCGAGTATAGGATTGTAGCTCTAGAGTACTTAAAAATACATGTTGTAATTATATAGCAAAGCAAGCATTAAATATATAGAGATCAATACCAGGGATGCCCCAACTGTATCTGCCACCTGATGCTGCTGCTGCTGCCACCCTCCAAAAACCCAGAAAGGAAAGCAGCCATGTACCTCACTCCTTTCTTCGTGATAAAAGGTAAAGGTGACCCCTGACAATTAAGTCCAGTCGTGTCCGACTCTAGGGTGTGGTGCTCATCCCCAGTTAAAAGCGGAAGAGCCAGCATTGTCCGAAGACGCCTCCGTCGTCATGTGGCCAGCATGACTCTCCTTGCCGCAGCGCGTAGCATGCGGCTGGAACACGGAGCTGTTTACCTTCCCGCAAGCGGTACCTATTTATCTACTTGCATTAAAATGCTTTGGAACTGCTAGGTTGGCAGGAGCTGGCCAAGCAACAAGAGCTCACCCCGTTGCGGATTCGAACTGCCGACCTTTCGATCGACAGGTCATGGTTCAGCGGTTTAACCCACTACGCCACCCGCTGGCCTTTCAACAAAACAGGAAGTGTGGGTCTTGTTGGAAACTTCCAGAATGTCAGGGACATTGCGTTTTATTTAAAGGAACCACAAGGAAGGAGCAAAGGAAGTGACTGCTTCCCTGCCCTCGCTCCTTCCTTGCATGGTCCCTTTAATCTTAAGGGGACTGCATGGAAGGGGGAAAGTGAGGGGATCTGGAAATGGATCAATGTGGCACTTCATCCATGTTGGGCTGGAGGGAGGCAGTGGCAGACTTGGTATGAAGGGCACCCTGAATGTGCTGCTCCCCTCACCTGCCGCTCAACACGAGCTGCATTGATCATGACATGGATGGGCTGGCTTTGTCTAATACTAATAATAATGAACATGCGGAACATGCTTAGGCTCAGGCTTGGGTGGATTCTCATGGAAAAGAAACTCCACCGAGAGTTTGGCTCCTCTGACAATAGCTCCCCATGAGCCTTTCCTACCCATATGTGATGCACAGAGGACCCTATCAAAGGGTTGCACTTGCTAGATTAGAGACTAGTCTAATGGGTCACAGGGGAGCAGAGAGCCTCTAAAGCAGGCAGATTGCAAGCCGTGTTGTGTTAACAGATTAAAAACCTACACGGGATGCAGATGTAGTTACTCCATGCAGATGGATCCTAAAATGCAGGATGCTGATTGTATTAGATCTTTAGAATAGATCATGTAGATTTGCACAGCTCTGCTGAAGTCAGTGAAGTCCATTGTCATCTACTGACTTCACTGGGCCAGTTTGGACGATATTTATTTTTTATTTTTTATTTAATGGATTTCTACCCCGCCTTTCTCCCACCCAATAAGGGCAATCAAGGCGGCTTACAGTTAAGAACATGTTAAAATACATAATACACAATAAAAAATAATTAAAAACAAGTAATTAAAACAATTAAAACAGACAACCCCAGTGGGTCACCTATAATTACATTTGTTAAAAGCCATTTGTTAAAAAGCCAGCCCACCATGTCAGTCATCAAATGCCAACCTAAATAAAAACGTCTTGAGGCCCCGCTGAAAGGTCTCTAAGGAGGGAGCCGTTCTTAATTCCAGGGGGAGGGAATTCCCTAATTGGGGCGCCACTGCCGAAAAGGCCCTATTCCGCACCGCCATCCCCCTCACTTCCGTCAATGGCGGCACGGTTAACAGGGCTCCCCCTGATGACGTCAGAGTACGGGTCGGATTATAAGGAAGGAGGCGGTCCCTCAAATACCCTGGACCCGAGCCGTTAAGGGCTTTAAAAGTCAAAACTAACACTTTGAATTGTGCCCGGAAACGAACCGGATATCTTCCCTACTATCTTCCCATATATCTTCCCTACTAACTTGAGACACACATCATGATGCTCAAGTCCTGCTCCTCTCCTGCCTTCTGAGGCACTTTTTAAATTGTGTGGGGTGTGGTTCATTTGAATCACCTCTCCATGCCCACAAGAGATTCTGGCCTAAAATCTCAAAGTGAAGCCAAAAGATAATAATAACAGCAGGAGAGACTTGCCCTCATTCTGACTTATGAAAATACTATGATAAAAACCCTCCAAATTTTTTTCTAAATGCAGAGTAGGGCAGAGAAGATGAAAAAGATAGAGAATATGGGCCAGGATCCAAAGAGCAACTCAGGCTCACAAGAAGAAGCCTGCAGCAACCTAGTGGATTTAAAAAAAAAAACTTTTTTCTTTAAACTTTTTTCTTTGACTGCCAGGCCAGATCACAAACTCCTTTTGCAATTCCCCTCAGTTTCAAAAGCAGTTTGCCATGAGGCATGAGGGGGAGGGTACTCTTTGAGGGGAACCCCTCCCCCCCAAGTCTAAACGCCCCCTGGTCTTATTATGGAACTAGTTTCACAGTTGTTTGGATCCTGGCCACAGACTGCATCAAATCAATGCAGTTTTGAATGGTCACAGATGACCTTCACAATATGGACTTTGCAATTTGGGGGGAATTAAAAGAAACCAATGACGGCTTTTAAATGAGCGTTTGGATAAAGCTTGTAAAAATCTAATCATTGCAAATCCACTTCTTATGTGGACTATTCCATTATGAACACTACAGCTTTAAAGCAGGCATGTCTCAATTTCTTCCCTTATCTCAGAGAGCTGATCCTTTCATTTATTTTCCTCTACCTACAGAAGCTCCATAGCTCACTATTTTGTTTCATTATTAATTGGGGGGAGCTTGCCCTTTTTATAATAATACTAATACAGTAATAAAAACTGAGATGTCCTGCAAAAATGTCTCTTGCATTTGATTTGGGAGTCATAGAGTTAATAGGCTGGGGAAGGAAAAATACCCACTTGCCTGAAGCCTGTCACCTTTTCTTGGCAATTACACTGCTAATGGCTGGGTCCCAAGGAAAGTGGCAAAGAATATCTCTTCTCACGTTCCCAACTCACAGTGCATTCCCAAATACCAGATGGTGTTTTTGGAATCCATTTCACTATGTTTGATATGACAATGCTTCTGTATAACGATAAATTATATATAACAATTTCAAATAGCCGGTATCGGAACAAGTGGAGAAATGGAATAACAGGGACAAATGCAAAAAGAAAGAAACCAAAGACTCGGGGTTTTCACCTCCTCTATTGTTTCTCCAGGATTTTACAGTAATTTGTTAACAACAAAAAAGATGAAATAGAAGCACTACTTCATTGGGGTTTTTTTTACAATAAATTGCCATTGTTTATTGGTGTCTAAAATTTGGTATATTTCAAGAATCTTGCCAGCTACACAAGGGGGGCTGTGAAGGGAAAGAAATGAGTCTATTTTGAGATTGTAGTACATAAAAAACCACCAGTACAAATAGTCCAAAATATTTTTTTTATTAAAAAATGGCCATTTTTATATTTTTCATGATTTATTTTTTCTTTAAAATCTTAGGAAGGTGAAGTAGTTGATGGAAACTGGATTCAACAAAGGCTATGCCAATTTATGATAGATATGATCTATTGGTCTTAACTGAGTTATTTCCAAATTATGGCTGATGAAGATCTGTCCCAACAATTGCAATATAGCCATGAAAATTGACACCATCTCATTGGTACATAACATTTGATTTATAAAATCAGTAACTGTCACTTACAATGGCCAACAGCTATATAGTAAGTCAATATCATTTCTACTGCTCAAAAGTCACAATCCATTCAAAACACTGAGAATCTTGAGCAACTTGTTTGAAAACAAATGAATTACTGCCTTTGGAAAAAAAATTACCGGTAATGCTTCTTCAATTACACTCTAACTTCAAAGAGAATTATTAGGCAATATATGCTGATATCTATAGAAAGCAGTTGAAACTCTACTACCGAAGGGTGTTCTAGCCAAGATATTTCTTTCATTTGGCATAATAATTCACAACAGTTCTGAAGAAATAAGAGGAGGAAAGAAAACATACTGCAGTCAGGATGATTGTTGCCTTTTCTCTCTTAAAATCAAGTTAGGTGATTTTAAGAGAGACAGATTTTCTAAATGTTTAGCTTGTATAGGAACTATACTACCTGTTTTGCCTGCTTTTTTTAAATAAAGGATAGTCATTCTGATCTCCTCCACATACACTTTGCATCACAAGACTTACAATTATTTTACTACGCAAACTGCGGTGTGAACTTTTTTGGTTGAAAAGTGGCATACAAATATTCTTATAATAATTGAAGTAGTCTCTTGTTTTCAGAGCGCCAGAGTGTGGCTGGTAAAACCGTATGGATGCAAACTCAGAAATTTGCCAGTTTCAGTTTCCTTTTCTATTTGTTGCTACCAGTCACTAGTGCAGATAATCTGAAAAGAAAGGGTTTCATTCATTTACACTTGGGCATACTTGAGTGATGCAACGTTCTCACTCTCATTTTATATAGAACAGCAAAGTAAAGATTTGCCCACTGATTCCCCATTAATGACCTCAGTTTCACACACAGCAAAGATGATCATAACTCCCGGAATAGATCACGCAGATTCAGTAACTGCTACATAATTAACAATCACTCACAGTCATACAATTTAAGAGTCTTTTTAATGGGTATAGATGGTAGAATGTATAGCCCATCTTTCTTTGTCATCCTGTAAAAGGGGCCCCATGTGAAGCTGCTGGTTGCTGAGTGATGCTTTGTAGTCTGTACCAGATAGTTGCACAGTACCAGCTGCATTGGCAGGTAGCCGAAGTGCAAGGAGATAGCTGCCAAACTATGCTATACAAAAGAAACAGTGCCAGAGAGAAAAAGGACCTTTGCATACAATGACCTTTGACCCTTCTGCCAGCATGGATCCCATATTCATCACTTCCAGACAATTGCATCTTTCATTCGGCCACAAACTATGATCAGAAAGGGACCATTTGTGATAGCAATTGTTAGTTTACCGTTCCCAGCAACTGGATTATTTAGCCTTTTGTTTTGGTGGTGGCAATATTTCTATTGATTCCCTATTTACAGGTTGCAAATTTAGCAAAATAATAATATTAATATTCCTGAAGACACGTAGCACAGACAAGGAAGAGAAAAATAAAAATAATGCTTTTATAACATGATCCAATATTATTAGGTCATTTCATGTGAATTGTTAATGGCAGAAAAGGAAAAAAACTATCATCAAGAAATAAATCAATTTTAAGTGGGAACTATCAGAACCTTCTTGCATTATGCAGGCTTTAATAGGAAAACATTTGTTTTAATAGCTGATGTCATGTACACAGCTTTCTACTGCAGCTTTAATTCTTTATTCATTAATTTTGGGCATGAATAATTTTACTTACATGTACTAGTAAAGCAGCACTATTAATCCAAGATGGAACAGATTAATTTTACAGAGGGATTGTTCTTGGGAAAACACTATTTTGGGTATGTGCACATGTGCAAATGTGGTAATAATACCCAAGAAATGCAAAGCAGAAGAAATGATCCAAATATTGATCTAAAAGCACTTTGGAATGTTTTTTTCTGGTTTACTAATGTGCAGTGCAATCCTATGCATATTTACTCAGAAGTAAATACTACAGAGTTCAATGGGATTGACTCCCAAGTAAGCGTGCAGAGCATTGCCACTCACTTGCAGTCCCAACTCTAGGTCCAGGGAACATACTCATGAGTAGCACTGAAAAAGGATTTGTCTATGAAATTTAGTTACCAAACAAAGAATTTTTAAAAGATGTGTTCCTTCTTACTGGTGCTAAATAAAAATAATCAGAAATTGAAAACATATCTGACATCCAGTTTTCAATATAAAGAAAAATGTGTGTGCATGGATGTGGAAAGAACATCTGAAGAAAAACTGGGATTTATTTCTCATTGGAAGAGGAGAGGTGTCTTAACATTTCTACAGATGTTTCTTTGGAAATCCTGCCCCTGTTGCTGCCTCTCCCCCCCCCCCCCATTTGGATGTCCATTTGATCTTTTCCCTCTTATCATAAAGAATGTTCCTTTGAGGGGTGGAAAAAGCCTTTTACCTGAAGGCGAGCTTCTTTGCAACTGCACCTGACTTCTGGCTTGTATGTGAAGCTGTCTGTTCTTTATTTTCACTCTGTATGAAGCTAATGGAATTTGCAGTTGATTAGCCTCAGCTCTACAATAATGATTCAGCCTGGGATTGCAGCTGGCAATGCCATGGCTACTTGTACTTCTTAACTGAGTAAGACAGCGACAAGTACGATAGCGCAAAGGTAAAGGATCTAAAATGGATGGATCTAAAATGTCAAAAATGCATGAGAGTTAACAACATAAAAACTGGAGAATGAAGACAAATTAGGGCAGGGGTTCTCAACCAGTGGTACTAGTACCAACAGTGGTACTACAGCTGACTGCTGGTGGTACTCAGACTGCCAGACCACCGGAACCCCGCTCTGACACGGCAATTTTGGCAGTGTGCTTTCACTCCCGAGAGGCTCCTGCCTTTGGCCGAGCCTCTTGGGAACACTGAGAAGGGCCCTCCCACCCGCCCAGAGCCTCCTACCTGTGTTTTATGGCCTCCAAAAACCTGGTAGTAACTTCTGGTGGTACGCAACAGGAGAGTGGCACCGGAGGTGGTACTCGGCCGGGAAGGGGTTGAAAACTCTTAGAGGAAATACAGTAGTTTCATGAAATGTTGATATTAAAATAGAGTTGTTTGGCAAGGGCATTTTAAATTCTACCGTTTACTCCTTAATACATTCTTCATATTTCTGAATATAGCAGACTGACAGTTAGAAACAGGTATTGCAATACAGAGTATATATAATGCATTAAGCAAACTAAGTATGAAGAACCTCGACTCTAGCCCACATTCCAGGGAGTTGCACATGTGCACAGAAAACGTGATGAATACAACAGAAAATGTGAACATCCTCTCAGAAAAAAGTAAAAACCATTTTAATATAAAGTATACAAACATTAATACACATAAGTAAAGAATGAAGACAGGAAGCTGTAACGTTTGTAGAACATTTGGGGTGTGTGTGGGGAGTTGGAACTCCCCTCTGTTTGTTCAGTTCAAATCTACCCTTTTCTTTACTGGGTGAATTCTAGGGAGGGTTTTTTTTGCAGCTTTTCAGAGTGCTTGGTTTTGAATGGGGAACTGCCAGCTCTGGCTAGTTCCTGTGACATCACAAACATGTGTCCTGCCCACTCCCTGGATAATTTTTTCAACAAGCGTGTCTTGGTTTTCGTGCGCTTTTCATCTTCTTCAAGAGCGAGTCTGCTATGAAACTCAGCAACATCCCAGCAGCTCGCTGAAACTCTCACTTGAGGAGGTCCACAGGGGTGGACGAAACGTAGTAACATTGCCTGTTTTGAAGGATTCATGTTTTGAAGGATTCATGTTTTTAACTGCGGGTTTTAAACTGTTTGCACTGTTTTACTATTGGTTTTAAACCATTCTTTTACGTGATATTTTTAACTCAGCGATTTTATACATGGCTTTTAAACCTGTAAATTTGGAATCTATGAAGATTATAGGCCTTGAATGTTTTCGATCATTACTTTTTCAACAGTTTTACAAATGCTTGCATTTTTTTTAATAACACGAAGTGCATGATGAACATACACACGCCATAACCTGCCGAAAAGGAATGGCATGCCATAACCTAATGTAAAGGGACTGCTGTTCGGCTCATTGTATGTGAACAACTCAAGTTGCAAAGTCAGGCTGAAGATCTTCCACCACAGCTGAAGAACCAGCCATAATCACTGTTCAACCTTTTTGCCATACCATCAAACAGTTAAATTTCTCTCACTGTCCGTTACTATTTCCTCTGCTCATCAGCTTTTGCTCAATCTTTATCTCATACCCATATGCTGTATTTTTCTGATAGCTTTAGGATGGGTAATAAAAGGCTAGTGAGTGATGAATCTACAGGTGGCTATTTTGCATTAAGGTCAGAGCACAAGTTGTGAGGGTGGGTATTTTTTCATAGTTCCGTCCGAAGATGAGATAGCACATGTACCCCAGTCTTTTGGGAGCTAGTTCTAGAAGTTCAGCTATGGAGATTCAATTCAGGCACATCCATCCCCTACGTCTGCCCCCTGATTAAGCACAATAATGAAGTGAAGTGGAAATAGCGGCAAGTTGCACGGATCACAAAAGCCACATTACCATCTTCACTGGCCTCCAGTTGTTTCCGGGCTCAGTTTAAAGGGCTGGTGCTGACCTTGAAAGCTCTAAGTGAGCTAAGCCTGAGGTTCCTGCATTCACTTGTGAAATGTTTTGGCTCTCACAAGAGAAAAGCAGTATGGAAGCCTTTAAAAAGAAACAATAAACAAATCAATTTGAAGGGCTGCATCCTCCAGGATGTGGTTCTTGATCACTCAGAGCATCACTGGAGACTCTGCTCCATGTCCCCTCACTTTCTAATGTGGGGCAGGTGGGCTCATGACCCCTATGCTTCAGCAAAGCAAATGCTTTTCTACTGAGCTATGGTCCCAACCCCTGGATCAATTTAGACTCTGGGGGTGCAATCCTGACGATTGTGATGGTGACTGAATGAATGTTCTGTCGCCGGGAGACGTCGCGAACGTGCCATAAAGCACATTTGTGATGACTTGGGAGCAAGGGAAGCTGGCCTCCCTTGCTCTGTCGCTGGAGCACCTGTGCGGCTGCCGGATGAGGTAAGTCGGGATCCGGCAGGCGTGGGGGCATTTTGGCGGACGAGGGAGGGAGGCCATTGGCCTAGCCTTACCAGGAGGGCGAGGGAGGAGGGCATTGGCCTAGCCATATCCCCGTCCCCGCCAGGCCGGCCACGTTGTTACACTGCCTCCTCTACTTCCAAGGAGGCTGATCCAAGGAGGCTGATCGGGCTGGCCTGGATTTACACGCGGGGAAGGGGACGAGCATCCCCTTCCCTGAGTAGACCTCCAGTCCGGCGCGTGCCAGGCAGCCTGTGCACAAAATCCAGCGGGCGCCCCTGGGCCGCCGGCCGGATCCTTATGGTGGATTGCGCTGCCCGTACAATTCAGAAAGGGCCACCATGCCCTTTAACTTGGCTCTGCTTCCTGAAGCTTACCTATACCGTATTGGCTTTTTCTACTACTACTACTGCAGAATTTAGTGCCATATGCAGGACCAGAAAATGCAGTTAGCTCAATAGCAGTGGAGTTCAATGTTGATAGATCCCTACAGAAGCACCTGGAGGAGCTGGCAGTTGTCTTTGTTCCTTAATCTCACAGCCTCTGGACTCAAATGGCAAATGTCTAGGCTGAAATGCCCAAAAGCTGGCCAGATATTATGGAAATAGAACTGTAATAAGCATTTGCAAGAGCTATAGAGCGTTTAAAGCAAGGGTGTGAAACATAAGGCCTGTGGACCAGATATGGCCCACGGAAGCTCTTTATTTGGCCCCCATGATAATTAGGCTCTCCTAGCACAACCATCAGCTGCTGAGCTTCATGCATAGGCAGAAGCAGTACTGCTGAAATGGCAGCGCTGAGAGAGCTCTGGGAGAGCACTGTGGAAAGGGCAGCCCACGTGATAATTGGGCTCCCCTATCTTGAAAATATGATCAAGATTTGCATATTTTCTCTTCTATCATTTGCAGCTAGTGAGTTCCTAAGTGAGAACAAAGTGCTTATTTCTGGTCATCACCTGCTTAATGACATCAGTTCCTCAGCAGGCACCATGACCCTCAGTAGGCACCATGAATGCTATTTGACCCGCTGCTTGAAACAAATTTGACACCCAAGGTTTAAAGTTTGTCACATACATTTTGTTTGTTTGTCACATACATAAAGTTTGTGACATCAGTTCCTCAGCAGGCACCATGACCCTCAGCAGGCACCATGAATGCTATTTGACCCGCTGCTTGAAACAAATTTGACACCCAAGGTTTAAAGTTTGTCACATACATTTAACTTCTTGAAATCCTTAGAAGAACCCTGTAAAGTTTCAGGTTTGTTTGTTTTTTACTTTCATATTGTAGGTAGGAGATTGAGACTAGTAAATCCATGGCCGATGGCGTGGGTGGAGGCGGATGGCATGGCTGGCAACTCTAGCGGCCTCCCTGCCGCCTCAAACCACAGCAGGCTGGGCGGCATTGGCTCCGCAGCGGGCCTGGAGGAAGTTTTTGCCGCAGCCTCCTGGACTGGAGGCCGCGGCTCCTCGCTGACCACGACTGGCAGGTGGGGTCGCCGCCAATCCCCAGAGTCGGCAGCAGTGTCCAGTAAATTGGGGCCCCGACTCTGAGCATATAGCAGCTACGGGGATGGGGTGGTGGAGAACCTGAATTGAGACTGTGGAGGGAACAGAGGGTTAAACTCCATTTACTATGCTGTGGTTCTGCTCTGCGCAGTAATGATCCAGCTGCTTTTGACTGAATTAAAAAAAAGCATGCTAGCTCCAATCACGTGCTTAAAGCAATCTCTGCCTTGCCCCCGAACTACCAAACTACACCAGCTCTCAGTTTAGACCCAGTTGTTCCAATCCAGAAACTCTTTCTAGGTGCAACAGATCTGACGTAAACCCAGAATGTCCACTCCATAAGGGTTTTACCTATTCATTCCACGGGGGAAATTACCTCTGTGAATAAGAAAACCTTCTTGAATGGGACCTCTGTGCATGTTTCAAAAAGTGCACATGGAGTTCTGGATTGGGCTGTTGTCTTTGTGACCTACTTGCTGTTGCAGAAATCATCATTTAGTAGTACAGTACTTCTCACCAGTTATCCTACAATACTAATGGTCTGCATGATATGCATCAGCTGTCAGCATCTACCCGTAATAACTGATGCTGCTCACCTACACTGTGTAGCATCTTTGAAAGCCTACAGCTGTTCCACTTATTTATTTTTATTTATTTTCTGTATTTATATACCGCCTTTCTCATCATCAGATTTCTCATCAGATTTATTCAAGGCGGTTTACATAGGCAGGCTATCTTTAGACCTGATAAGGGTCTTTACAATATTGTTCTATTCCTATATAGAACCTTCCATGCTCGAGATGTTTTCCCTTCCGAGTGCAGCCCTCTTTCTGGCTTGTGCTTTGCACTTCCAAGCTTCACGGTTCACCGCAGTTCACCTCGAATGGTTCTCTTAGATCAGGGGTGCACAACATACGGCCCGCGGGCCGCATGCGGCCCCCCTGACGATTTCCCGTGGAAATTGGGGATTCCCCAATTTCTTCGCGGGCCACGGGAAATTCTCCCGGATGCTCCGAGGCCGGCACGGGAGCCGGCCTCGGAGCGTCCGACCCCGTCGGCGCTCCAGGGCCTTCTAAAAGAAGGCCCATACGAGCGCGTTAATATGGGTATTTTTTTATTTTCGCGCATGTGCAGAGACCATTTTGAGGGCCTCTTGCCCTCAAAATGGTCTGCACATGCGCTAAAATAAAAAATACCCGTATTAACGCGCTCGCATGGGCCTTCTTTCAGAAGGCCCTGGAGCGCCGACGGGGTCAGATGCTCCGAGGCCGGCCTCGGAGCGTCCGAAGGCCCCCCCTGCCACGCTCCAGCGAGCGCGTTAATACAGGTATTTTTTATTTTCGCGCATGTGCGAAAATAAAAAAATAGTCGTATTAATGCGCTCGCCTGGAAGCGCCGACAGGGTTGCAACCCCAGCAACCCCGACGCCTCTGACGGGCACAACCAGGCAAGCCCGTTCTCCCTCTCCCCCCCACCTTTCTCTCCCCTCTCTCCGCCCAGTCAGCAGCAAACATGCGGAGCAAACAACGAAAACATTCTCCGTTGCGGAGAAGCACTGAAGTGGAGGGGAGCGCGGAGCCCGTGGCTGCCTATGTCCAGCCGGGCCTGTGAGTCGCTTTGCTTCTGAGGGCGGCTTCTTGCTCTCTCCTCTCTCCCTGCCCCGATTGTCTCCTCTCCTTTCCTCCCCTCCTTTTCGCACACAGAGGAACAGCAACTCACATACGCCGTGCTGTGCGCGTTGCCGCTCAGCAGTCCCACCACCAGAGCATTTTGCACGGGGAAAATGGTTTTGCACGGGAGCCTGCCGCATTTTGCACGGGGAAAATGGTTCCTTGCAAGTGTTGTGTTGCGTGAGTGAGGATGGGGAGGGCAGCATTCTGAGCGGGCAGAACCGCAGCGTGAGCATCCCTCTCTCCTTCCCTTCCCCCACCCCGTGGTGTGTGTGTGAGAAAGGAGGGTACCTTTTCTTTTCCCCTCAGCAGGAGGAGGTTTGCTGGCTGCTGTACTCGTTTTTCATGCAGGCAATTCCCCTCTCTTCCCCTCCCCCTCAGCTCCATTTCATCCAGGGGCCTTTTTATTGGTTATCGTGAAAGTGACGACTGAGAAAGGGATGTGTGTGTGTGTGCATGTGCGTTGAATGACAACAACAGGGATACTGCATAGCGTTTTGCTTCCAGCGGGTTATTTTTATTTATTTTATAAATAAATATTTTTATTTTATAAATTTATTTTATTTATTGTATAAATCATAGGACACGCCCCCTGTGATGTCACTTCCTGAGGAAGTGACATCATGTTCCTGGACACGCCCCCGTGCGGCCCCCGAGAAGTTTGGCCTATTCATTTTGGCCCCCGCCTACTTCCAAGTTGTGCACCCCTGTCTTAGATGTTCTCTCTCTAGCTGACTCCTCCGCATTCCACCCTCTCACGATGCCTTCTCAGTGTCTTTGCGAGGTTCGTCAGCTGCTTCCGTCTCCCATCCAAGCGGGAACCGAGGTCGACCCTGCTTAGCTTCTTCAGGCAGGGCACCAGCTCAAACCTCCAGGCCACACCTCCTGCTCTTACACCTTATGTGCTCTAAATACTTTTGCGTTGCAATTGTGTTGTTGTTTTTACAATGAAAGATAAAAAGAAAACCTTTTGCAAAATACATCATAGGAAAATACAAGAATGCACAGTCATATTTTCTATGAGTGGGTTAAAGCTACAGTACAGTTGAATGGTACTGCTGAATAACCCAAGTGAAGCCTATCAGAGCAATAAGAGACATTTTCCAGGCCAGATTTGCTAGTCATTCTGCTTATCTTGCATTTGGCTCACTTCCATGAGTCATTTGCTGCTTTTGACCTACAGGTAGAGTTGTTTGTTTTTGTTGAATACGAGAGGATGATAGCCTCACTGAACACAATGGGCTTACTTCTGAGTAAAATAAATGACACCTACTGGTAATATGGTGCACCTATTCTCTGCTTGTGGCACTTGTTGGTCAGGTTTACAGGGTGTTTGTGGATAGTACAGCTTTTGGCAGGCAGGCAGAGCTAATGGCATTTTGGCCCTTTCCGACTTTGATTATGTTAGGTCAAGAACTTTCAGTTCTCTCTAATAAGCACATGAAGGGCAAATACAAAGTTCTAAGAAGTTAGATGGTTTTCTGGCTTTCTAGTCCCACCTCTCCCTGTGTAAATCAGTTCATGTCTCTGGAAGTCAACAGAATTGGCTCCAGAGCTACACACCAATGACTTGAAAAAGGATTTGGTCCTGAGTCTCACAGATTTTGCTTTCCCCATGGCAGGGAATAGAGTGTTGAGTTTGAATATGGAAGATAAAATCAGCCATGAAGCTCCTTCTGGAACTCTGGGCAAGACATCAGTCTAAGCTACCTTGTGAAGTTACACGTAAAAATACTAGTATCACAACTTGCACATCAAGAAGTACAACAAAGGCAATAAATATTAAGTAACTGTACTGAATTTGTTGTCTGCTCCTTCAAACATAAATTGTTCATATGTCATCTTTTCCCTCACCACCTGGGTTCATTATGTGATTCCACCATTCCTCCCATATCAGACTGTCAGTACTGTCAGTCAAAGGCTAGGTTGAAATAAGAAAATAAGAAAAGCCCTGCTGGATCAGGACAAATGCCCATCTAGTCCAGCATTCTGTTTGCCATAGTGATCCACCAGCTGCCTCTGGGAAGCCCACAAAGAGGAGAGAAGGCATATTTTTCTCCCACCATTGCTCCTCTGCAACTGGTATTCAGACCATCTTGATAGGAACCATTGATAGATCTGTCCTCCATGAATTTGTCTAATTCCCTTTGAAAGTCATTCAAAGTAGAGGCCATCACCACACCTTGTGGCACAGACTAACCACCAATCAGTTGCATTGGACATCTCCTGATTCTAGGATTGTGAGGTAGAAAACCTTCTATTCACTTTCTCCAACACATACATAATTATAGAAGTCTCACAGCCCAATCCTATTTGGCTGTTATGCGGCCGGAACATGCATTCCAGTGGTGTAATATGCTTTCCAGCTGTCGCAAATGCGACACTTGGCTACCACTGCAAGCAACTGGGTCTGGGCAGTGACGAACCGGAGATGCCCACTGCCTGAAGTAAGGCTGCACAGGGGGAGGGAGGGGTGGAACAGAGCGGGGGCAGAACAGGGAGGAGACAGCTGTGGGGAGGACGGATCACACCCGGGAAGGGGGCAGGTTCAGTGGCAAATTCTGACCCCTAGAGCCATAACTATGGTGGAGCCTGAGGGGCAGCCGCCCCGGGTGCTCCGCCAAGAGGGGCGCAAGAGGGACTCCACCCCTCAGGCTCCACCATGGCTGCTCCTCCTTGGAGTGGAGAGGGAGGGCTGCTGCGGCTGCCGCCCGCCTCCTTGCAACCTCCTCCTCAGGGCGCACACAGAGGAGGAGATAGCGAGGAGGAGGGCAGCCACGGCTGCTCATCCCCGAGAGGATGATCCCCGAGGGTGCCCATGTGGACTTGCACCAGCAATATTACTGACACAGGTGTGAGTAAACCCAGCAGCCAGGAACAGGCTTACCCCAAGGCAAGGAAACAAATACTCCCTTACCATTGCCGCAAATGTTCCCATTGTCATGCAGGGAGTTGGGTAGCATTGGGCTGTCAAAAATGTATCTCCCCTTGTCTTTTTTTCAAGTTAAAAAGCCACAAACATAGTATCATTTCCTCATAAGGAAGGCACTCCAGTCCTGTGATCACTTTGGTTGCCCTCTTTTGCACATTTTCCAGCTTTACAATATCCTTCATGAGATGTGGTGACCAGTACTGCACACAGTATTCGAAATGCAATTGCACCATTGACTTGTACAGTATAGTGGCAATAAAATGTTAGCAGACTTCTCTCTCTTTCCTAATGACCCCAGCATGGAATTTGCCTCTTTACCAGTGCTGCACACTGAGTCAATGTTTTCATTGAGCTATCCACTATGACCCCAAGGTCTCTTTCCTAGTTTGTCACGAACAGCTCAGACTCCATTAGTGTATATGCAAATTTGGGATTACTACTTTTTTTTGCCCCAGTTTGCATCAATTTATACTTATTTACATTGAACTGCATTTGCCATGTGATTGCCCATTCATCCAGTTTGTAGAGGTCACTCTGGGGGCTTAACAATCTGGTTTTTTACTTCCCTAAATAGTTTGGTATCATATGCAAACTTGGCCACCTTGCTGTATACCACTAATTCCAGATTATTTATGAACATGTACAAGCACCAGTCCCAAGACAGATCCTTTGGGGACTCCACTTCTTACTTCCCTCCACTGGAAATTGCCCATTTATTCCTATTCTCTGTTTCCTGTTCTTCAGCCAGCTGGATTGCCATTTGATTGCCCGACTGCAGTAGGTTCTTGAAGCCACAATGCAATTTGGCTCTAAGAGTTGAAATGTCAATTTGCCACCATCCCAAGAAAATAGCACCTCAAAACACTGTTCTCCAAAATAGCTGGCTAATTACATTTCAAAAAAGCAACTGCTCTGTCTTAGCTCACCTCCTCTGAGATCTTGTCAGAGTAGCTGAACAGTGATAAAAACTGGCTGTCACAAGATACTGTGTCTATGGCAACAGGAAACAATGCTGTCGTGCATCTAGTATGGCTTTCCATAGACCCATAGGTAGAAAGTCTTATATGTGGAAAAACATTTATACATCTTCTTTTGAAAGTTCTACAATACTTCAAAACCCAACAGACTTTACTACTATTGTCCAACTCTAATAATGGATCTTCCATAGTGGTATTTGTTCTGCAATGTTGCATTTTGCTCGTAACTGCTATTGGGTCCTATTTTGTAGAATTCCAGTTGCTTTTTGAAATCAATCTGTGCGCTTAAGTATGGTCTGTGTTCCTTTGAAAACAAGCATGTGTTCCTTTTAATACAACAGGGTTGCAATTTGTTGGTAGTAAAAGTCTACTCTACAGAGCATGTGGTGTCTGTATTATACCACTCTGCAACATGTCTGTAGCTGGATGATAGTTAAGTTTATATTCAGCAGTCCTCTGGAAAATCTATGTTTACATGTAGCAAATGGTTTGAATTCAACCCCATTAGTTAATATATCTGTTTTATCTCTTCCAGAGATGCATAGATTACCCCATAATCATGTCTCTGCAATCTGGTATATGGGAAATAGTTTAGAGCTTTGATTATAGTGGCTATAAATTCAAAGCTCTTTGGGACAGTCACCATTATTTACAATATGTTAACACTACTAGACCCTCTGCCTGGTTGGCCCTTAAGCATAGTCTTAACAGGGATATTTAATCATTAATAATAAACACTTTTCACTAGTGATTGACTCCCTTTCTTTGACGCATATACTCAAGAGAAATAAAACACCACTGGCACCTCCAGGAGTTTTATACTACGACATGCAAACACATGAATACAATCTTCTTCAAAATAGCTTATTATCACTACAAATTATGTCAGAGCCTTTTAAAAGAGCTTTCCCCTTCTGTTTCCACCTGCTCTGCCCTACATTGCCAGAAACATTCATGATAAGGTTCCCTATACATTAAATGTACATTTTTGCTAGCAACGTATGGTTTCATCTGCCCTGTTGGGCAATGGGAGACGTATGCATGCATAGGGCTCTGAATCACAGACAATGTGATTGATCAAGGTGTAAGGTGCACATGGATCCTTCAGCCACAAGTTGTCAGCCTGCTTTCAAGACAGATTGTTCCATTCAATCTTTACTTGAACAGTGGCAAATACCATTGGCTACAAAAGAAACACACAAGAACACAAGAATTAATTCCTTTTTATTTGCTTTGAGCTGCCAGAAGCCCAAGGAGACTTTGGGTGTCAGTAAGGATCCTGATCAACTTGTTTTAGCCAGTAATTGACGGTATGATAATACCCGTTGATGACTGCTGTAAATAAGTGCTATTAGGAGAATCTTCCATAGTTTGTAATGTCAATTTATGGCTATTTAATAAATATACTAATGGTGGCCAGTAGAATATAGACAGCTTTGCATCACTGTTGTTTACGGGCAGCCCAATCCCGTGTAGGATATGACGGCCAGCCTAAAGGGCTGGCCATCGTATCCTATCAAGTTCCTGGGCTGCCCACCAATAAACTCTCTTAATCTTAAACTCTCAAGTTCCTAGGCTGCCCACCAATAAACTCTCTTAATGTAATTTGTTATTTTCATGTTATTTTCAGTGTGTGTTGGTGTATGGGAGGGGATTAAGTGGGGAGAGAGGGCCAACTTGAACTACAAGATAAAATCTTGCCAGAACATATTCAAATTTACGCAGCGGTGTTGCTAGACCGGCTGCTGCCTGGGGTAGGGCTGGGATGACGTCATGATGCCTTGAGCCGCACCCCACACCCCAAGGTACGTCATCCTTGCCTCTGGAATGGCTCCATTTGTTACTAAACAGAAGTGAGGGTGGGAGGGCCTAGCTCACGCATCGCAGCCTCGCCAAGCACCCCCTCGCCAGTGGAGACGGCGGAAAACAGCCACCCCCTGCCCCCACCAGCTACACTACTAACTTTACCTTTGCAATCATGAAGGTTAGATGCTTACTTCTTTTTTAATGTTAAAGTCGAGGTACTCAGGATTGTATTTGGAACCACATGGGGCCCACGGCCTTCAGGATGCCTGTCCCTATATTGTAGCAACTTAGGAGCGGCAACCGCTTTCTATTCAGAGGCAGAAGAAGATCTTGATGTAGGCCCAAACTTTAACCAAGAAATGTTCTTTAACTTTCAATTAATTTTCTCAGTAGGTCAACTGAGATTGTAGAAGAACTGAACTTCCACTCCTGCCTGCCAAACTATCTTGTATCACTAGTCTAGTGGTTTCTTGATTCATAGTGTAATCCAGTGTACAAATGTGTCGGGGGAGCGCGTGCTTCCCTGGCGCAGGGTGTCATAAACTTGCCGTAAAGCACGTTTACGATACCTGGTGAGTAAGGACCACCAGCGCAGCGGCCGGCAGCCCTTACCCGGGCTCCTGCGTGGCCCTGCGCCCACCCAAGCAGGTAAGTCCTACACCGGCCGGGGCAGGGCGGATTGGGTGGTGAGGGAGGGCAGCCATAGGCCGCATCAGACCTGGAGAGGGTGGGGATATTGGCGGCAAGATACGCCAATATCCAAAGCCCTCTCCAGACGCAGCACAGCCTTACACAGCCAGCGCAAGTGTACATTTGAGGAGGCCTATTGGGCCTCCTGCCACTTACACCCAGGGAAGGGGACAATCATCCCCTTCCCTCGAGGTGCTCCAGGGATGCCCCGGGGCAGTTCGGAACCTGCATAGGATACGGCGGCCGGCCCTTTAGGCCACCCACCATATCTTATACAGGATTGGGCTACCAGTAAGGTACACTGGAAATCTTCCTATTCCTCCACCAGCATATTGCACACTGAAAATAATTTTGAACATTTCCAAGGGGGAAATATTTGAATAAAAGTTAATGCGATGCATTATTCTCTTACCAATAATGTGATTTCCCTTAGAAAGTATTGTATTTTCTGATGCTGGGTTCATTGTCTATTGTTTACATGTTCATATTTCATATCTCACACACACACACACACACACACACACACACACACACACACAGAGCGAGAGAGAGAGAGAGAGAGAGAGAGAGAGAGAGAGAGAGAGAGAGAGAGAGAGAGAGAGAGAAAGCTGATGAGAACTGTCTCATGTTAATTATTCAAACATCCTTTCCCAAGATCTTGGAAACAACCAATCGTGGCTTAGAGTTATCAACTGCCTGATTTCCAGATTTTCTAAAGAAAGAAAAATTAAGCAGAACAGGGAAAATAACATTGTAACTGTTGTTGAGTTTATAATCCAGTGTAAGTTACTGAGTGCTGATAAGTAAAGGAAGTTCAACCAGACAGTTTAATCCTCCAATTTCCTGTCTTCTAATCAGCCACTGGCTCTTTGGGCTTTAAATTAGAAACATTCCTGACAATATTCAGGGCAGGTGAAGGAAGAGAATAGAAATGAAATGAGGAGAGACCATATCTCTGAAAAATAACTGGATGGCTAGGATGATGAAAGAAGGAGACATTTAGTGGGACAAGAAGTACAGTACATACTGCTTGCAAGTTACCAGATACAATATGCATAAGGAATGGATTGCTTATCAGCTGAAAAAGAGCAATATATCTAAAACAGAATTCAGAACTGGCTTTCAAAGATGCTGTACTGTATCCGAAGTACAGAGACCAATATTGGCCAAGTTTGGGTAATAAGAAGTCTTAGCGTAATATTATTTTGTTTGTTTGTATTTTATTATTTCTCTAATGTCAGACCAAGGGATTAATTCATGAAAAATCTCATTTTCTGCAGAAAGATAAAATGAGGGTATTCATATATAACTTGCTCACATTTCAGACAGCTGGGACCAAATAAGTACATCAAACAAAAAATTATTATATTTAGTGTAACCTTTTCAGAACAGATCATGGAATAAAAGCGGTTATAAAAACATACTATTTTTTTATTTCTCCTTTTTGCTAATACTTTGTTTTGATGATGTATTCATTCTTAAACTAAGCGCTATCAATTTTCACATTTGTTGTACATTTAGGTGCATCAGAGATGGCCTGAACAATTTTAATCACTTCCATTGACAACCAAGAACACACATGCCGCAAAAATGCCCATCCGGGATTATGTGGGGGATGAACCGAAGATGCTTAAACATTATATATGAGCCTAAAAACTGCATCCAAGATTTCAAAAACTAGCAGTTATAGGAGAGGGATATACTGAAATATGGATATACAGCACAATGATGGGGTGTTAGTGAACATTTACATTAGTGCCGTTCATTTGATAACTTTGATCCCTGAATTACTGTTGAGTCCTAATAATTTAACAGTGCAATCCTATGCATGTTTACTCAGAAGTCTCGCTATGTTCAGTGAGGCTTTTCCCCTTGTAACTGTGTTAAGGATTGCAGCCTTAGATACAGAAAGTACCTTGTATGATTACATTAAAATGGTATACCTGTTACAAAGTTTGAAACTTTGAAGGATTGATTTAACTCACAATTGTGAGAATGCAAATTCCTACAAGTGCTACTTTCATATATTAACGAAAACACATAGTCATCATCCTGACACTCTGAAGAGGATGAATTAGTTTTTATTTTAAAGAAATATTTCATCTGGGTCTGATCTGAACCATAACCATGTATGACGGAGAATGGCTCCATCCACTTCTCTTCTGCAACTCCATATTTACGTCAATCTGGCCTCTGAATTTGGCTCAGCATCCAAAGTCAGAAGGCCACTGTATCCAACTCTGTACCTACTTTATCACTTGTACCATTATAATAATCCTATAGGAAATACTAAGCGTGAACAAATGGTAACACCAATAAACTAGAAGCAAACATTGCAGAACTGCAACAGAATTGCAACAGCTAGCAGAATTGGCACATGCATTATTAACTTTACATATGCAACCATACAGAACGTTTTAATACTTATTTCAATCTTCTCAATCCCTTTTGGATAGTACAATTTTTCTCTAAAAAGGAAACATCTCTGTTATGGTTTCCAACTTCACAGTTTGTTCACCTTAGAGGGACAAACTCATTTCATGTAGGTTTGCTGTATGTCAGAACATTTTAAGCCAAAGATGTCACACGAGTGTTAGGCTAAATTAATATCTGTTTCAAGAATGGCATGATTAAAGCATGAGGGAGAGAGGGTTAGATTTCAAAAGATTTCTTGCAAGCCATTACAACAAATGTAATTATTGCTAAAATGTACACATGTCCTGAACCTTGCTTACAGTCCTATGAAGTGTCTGACTGATCCTGAACATATTACCTGCTAGTAAGACCCACTATTCAATCAAAATTGACCTACATTTGTATTCTGCTTAGATCTTAAAGTTATTTACTCCAGTGAATAAGACACCAAATTTACAAATTGCCCCATTACATTTATTCGGGAACATAAATGTATCAACATGGAAATCATGTCATAAGTCTATATTATATTTCTTTTTAAACACACACACACACACACACACACACACACACACACACACACACACACACACACACACACACACACCAGTGTAACCCCAAGGTTTTAAAAAAACCCTGTTCATTTTTACTAGACATCCAGCCAAGCAACTAACTACAGACATACTGTTGACTGGAGTGAACTCATGGCGGGGGGAGGGGAGACAGTCCGAGCCTAAGAGATTACTGTGCCCACTCTTTCATATAGCCATTTCTTTCATTATAATAGGTCTTTTCATCAAAATGACACAGAACCTTTAAATTTGGACAGCATATTCCCATACAGTAGAGACGGCAGCCACTTCAAATCCGATTCTGAACCTGCTCCCCAAAATAAAACAAACTCACTCGGTTGACACACATAAATTGTTTACGACTCATTAAAAAGCAAAATTGCATATCACGGTGTTGGCAGCTGAGTCCATGAGGGTGGAAAAGAGGGCATTCACTCATCTCTTTGTATGCTGGCAGTACCAAACTGAAGTTTACCAGTAGGCAGTAGCCGAGATTTTTTTGTGCAGCCAGACGATGCATGAGGTAACTTTCAAAGCTTCCTTTTTGTCTTTGTACGTTAAAATGCATTGTGTAGCTGAGTTTGATTAAAAGAACTTAACAGATGTGATGAGGTTTGGGGGTAAAATATGCTTTGTATTACAGAGTGTGCATCCAAACTGCTTATTTTTGTATCAATAATTGAATCCTTGTCTGAAAATGAACATGTCTATTGTACAAAACCTTGCATGGTTCATTTCAGTGATTTTTTTTAAAGTATCTTTCTTTCAGTGCATTAACTTTTAGTGGGGTGATTTTTGAGTCTGTACTTTTAGAAAATAAGTTTTGTGGAGTTTTGGAAGAACTTTCTGTAAGGTTTCATCTAAACAACAGCCTGTGTGGTTATGGAAGCTTGTTTATTTTCTTGTCAAGTTCATTGCTAAATGTTTGCAGCATTTTTTTTACATATTATATTCAGAGCAGTAAGACATCTGCAAAGTAACTGAGAATTTTTTGAAAAATGTAACAACTTGATATACTTTTTAAAAGGAAGACTATGTTTCAAGACTACTGGGAAATTATAAACAGTGCCTCACTTCATCATAGGAACAAGACAATAAAAAGAGGAGTACTATAAGGGCATACAAGGGGTTTAAAATCACAGTGTAGTATTAAACATATGTATTGAAGAAGTGCAGTTTAGGGTTTTTCCTTACAAACAGCTGAAAAATCAATAGTCACATTTCAGTCTTTAACAAGCTAATCAGTCAAATGAATAGTCAGTTTCAGAGCATCCAAGAATATCCCTTCTGCATTCTCCGCTGGCAGAAAATCTAATTGGAAAATCAGTAGTATGAATAAAGCGGTTAGACTTCCTCTATCCTAATTAACCAAAATCGGCATGGAACATTTAGCTGGCAACCACCACTCAAACCTTTTTTAATGAATAAAAGTTCAAACAAAACTAACAGCTCAAACACCTTTTGATGCAAGCAACGAATACCGACAAGCTGCAGAATGCAAGCCTTCCATATTTCACTTTTTCGTGTCTTCCATCCAAGTCCACAGACGTCTTAAACTTCTCCGAATGACACCAAAATTGATCTGGGAGATGTTTCCTGGCAAGTGTGTGTATAAGCCTCTCGGCTCCCACTTACTTGTTTCAGCATATCATACAAAACAATGGCATGATCAGTTTCATTGTAATTCCACTCACCCGTCTTTTTTTAAAAAAAAAAACACAACAACAACAAAACAACCCCCTGATAGCTATGTGAACTCAATGAAGGTTCACGGTCCAGTTAGGGGCAGATAATACAAGCATTGTCCTGGCAGCAAAAATTTCTGTCATTGAACAAAAAAATCACGCTTTGCCACAAGAATAATAATTACAGAAAACTAAAAAAAAAAAAGCAGCCCTGCTAACAAATTAATCCCTAACGGACAGCACGCTAACGAGGGCAGTAATGATTTGAGGGCTCTCTTCAACACAACGGGGCTTGCATCTTCTGCCACAATGGGCTATTATGCATCCTCCTAACTCACTGTACCTCTGATAGATTCAAGATGTCAAAGGTTGTCTGGCCCGAGTGACCATGACATGCGAGTTAACTCATTCCGAGGGGTGGCAGTCCAAACTTTATTAAAACTTTTAATTGAGCCCAAAAGACATTTGAGCGGGATCCATAACACCCGGCTCTAGATCATAACAGGACAGGAATCTATTCTAACAGAAACAAATGAAAGAAAAAGAAAAAGTTAGACCAGATTCTCTGATGAGACACACAAATGTCACACAGTTGCCACAAAAATTCCATCAGAGAGTTTCACTAAAACTGGTCTGTTCTGAAAGGTCTTGGACTTCCTTTTCCTGTTGCTTGTTAATATTGCCTAGGAAATATTATATATCAACACCTTTAATATTTTTCTACTCATGCAGCGACATGTCCACAGAGAGACATAAAACAACAATATGAAATGCCATAGCACAACAAAATAAAACAGACAAAGGATCCAAAGAAGTCAAGAAAAAGTTATTCCTTGAAAAGAAAGCTTTTCAAACTACTTATCCACATATTGTACTTTTATAAAGAGAACTGGAAGGTGGAAAAAAAGCTGCCACTGAACTAACTGTAGGGCACATGAACTGTCTCTTGTTACAGAGGAAAAACACACAAGTGGGACAAGTGGAAGGCTGCTCCAGTGAAGAGTGTGAAAAAAAATTCAAATGTTAATTTGATAAATGTGAGGTCTGGGACATTTTGTCAAAGAGGGAGGGAAAGTAGAAAAAGGAAGGGAAAAAAAAAGCAGCCGTGCTGCCAACTCACCATCCACCAAGTTCTGGCCGAGATGTCATAGCAGAGCTGCCATTTGATGGATCCGTCGGAGGTTTTCCCTGCCATTATGCTGTCAGCAAGCTTCATCTGATGCTAACTCACGGGAGATAAGACACCTAATTGAGAAAACATTTGCACTGGCATGTTGGGCAACATGTAGCCCGGTCCATACCATATGGAATCATGGGTAAAAAAAAATCTCCTTGACAGTGAACCAATCTCTCACAGACCCAGTGGCAAGGTGAAGTGGGGATGAAAAGTCATCTGCTCCTAGCACTGTCTTCTCCTCTCTCTCGCTTTCCCTCTCCCTCTTTTTTTTTTTTAAAACCAAGAACCCACCACTTAACATCAAAGAGAGGCGGATAAAATTAGGGCTTCATCACTCAGATGATGTTGGTCTGCAAGATTTTTCCCCTTTCCTTTTTTTCTCTCCCCCCACCCCATTCTCAGCTTTAAAAAAATGAATAGAGACTTAGTAGGACAAAGGCAGGTAGTGGACTGCAGAGGGAGATCGCCACAGGCTATTAGCCTAAAAATTCTGCTTGACAGATGGAACTGCTTAGAGACTATCATGCAATGTTTGGGGTTTTTTTTTTTCAAAAAGAATTTCCAGTCTGATTCAGTATCTGTTTATCACAGCTACTTTTCCCATGAACGTGACCAAGAAAAAAAAACACTGGAATGAAGGTTTTAATTTTTTTTAAAAATTATATATGCACAACTTCGTACATAATTATTTTAGGAAATAAAAGCAAAATATGGGACTAAGTAGCACAGGGTTTTGTTTTTCCTTAGTAGTTTAAAGAGTTTTCTCTCTCCTAAAACTGCAAATGCTCTGTCATTGTTAAAATAAAATGTAAGATTTGACCATCCTGCTAATATTTTAAATTTTTGATAGCAGTGCATACAATGTAAAGGAATATATTTGCTTAAAAAATGGTATATTTTACCAATATATATATATCACACTGAAGTGACATTCCATTCTCCCAAATTTACAGTGCACTAAACTTTGGAGGGATGTCCCCAGTGATGCCCAAATAAAGGAGATTACATCCTGCGTTTTACATTATCATTTCACCATGTTAGTGTGTGTGTATTTGCAGCACTTTGTGTGTGTGTATTTGTGTGTGTGAGATTTTGTGTGTGTGAGCATTTGCAGCACTTCCTATTTACATACACAAAAAGGCAAAAAAAAAAAAGGATTCTGAAATGTTAGGTGCCATGTGACACCTTCTCAGGCATGGCTGGAAAGTGAAATTAAGTCCATCATATACTGTAATTTGCTTCCTCTTATCTTTTTTGATGGGTGGCAGCCCAATGCTGTACATCTTCACTTGGAAGAAAGTCCCATTAAGTTCAATGGAATTGTATATAGAATAAACGGAAACAAACTAATAAGTTAGCCTGGAATTGCAGCTGAATGACATTGTCATGAGATTAACATGTTTACGCTAACATTTTAGTTATACTCTTGTGCAATAGGTAAGGAGATGTAGGATGTAAAGCCCATTATTTAATGCCAGGATTTTCTTCAGTGATATGCCTGAACAAGAAGAGTGGGTCTTCCAATGAGTAAGATTATTGTATCAGGATTTCATTCAAACATTTAATTTTTCTGGCAAATTGGAAGTCATCTTTTAGAAATTTTAAATAAATACCACCGGGCTGAGATTTAGAAGTGGAATAAATGTCTTTTGTCTTGTAATAAGAGTTTCACATTTTAGTTTCCTGAAAATGCACTTCTTCCCAAAGACACAACTTACGCAGCAGTCATTCATGATGGTTCACAATGCATTTTGACTCAGCTCTGACAATACTGATTGTCTAGTTTCTAAAAACTCAAAAGATGACTGGAAAAAGGCAGAGACATGAAAATTTGAAGGCTGAGCCTCAGAAGCAAACATGACTCTTTTTTTTGTTGTTGATGCCATTCTTATAATAAAAGAATGAAATTGAGCATGCACATGTGTATGTATTCACTTCTAATGGGCTTTTGGTTCTATGCACTCACATGTATACAGTCGGACCTTTTTATCCACGGTTTTTTTTTATCCACAGATGGCAAAACTGTGGAAGAGGGAGTCCAACTGCACTACATTACCTCTTTTTTCAGCGTTGTCGGGGGTCTGCCAGCCACTTCCGGCCTCCTGCGCGTGTCCAAACCGCTGAAAAATGCAGCCGGGAGTCTCTGGCGCCATTTACAGGTTGCTTCCAGTAGTGGCTTTTGTGTTTTTTTTCCAGTCAGTTTAAACAAACTCAGAAGGAGGGAAATGGCAATGATGCTGGAGAAAGGTAATGTGGCACTGCTCCCAGACTCCCCCCCCCCCCCCGGATTTCATATAACACTGATTTTCCTATCCACTGTGGTTCCAGGAACAGAAACCCAGCGGATAAAAAGGTCCGACTATATGTCTGTGTATATCAACACATGCACGCACATGCAGGGGAACCTATTATACAACCACCATACCCACAGTACAGGTGTTCTAGCACACTCATAATACTTTGGAGATTTGTATCAATTCTGTTTACTAACTCTGGCTAGCGTTGGATGTGTAATAGTTGCATTCAGAATCTAGGAAGACAGTGTACATTGTCAGCAGCTGACCTTGTGACGGATGACCAAAATCACAATGTGTTCATTTCAACTTCGTTAAAGGTACCTGTTCTTAAAGACAACCATACAAAATATAAAGAAAGATGATAAAACAACAATCGGCATCTGAACCAACATTGGATCAAATTTCATCCATCCCTGCTTCCCTGTCTTTCACAGGAAACAACCAGCCAGAGCTTGTGATTATTAATTGAGTTGGGTTGAACCTACACATTGCTTTCTGTCTTTTATCAAAAAATGTAGGTGAATAAATTATCAAACCTGCCCCCCTGCACAATGTATATACATTGTGAATATATATGATTGATAGCTTCTTTAGGTCCTTTTCGTCTTCTATTTCGTTTATGGCTCATAGGTTTCCCGGATGCAATACTAGTAGTATCAGACCTGACTTTATATTGGCCATTCAAAACATCAACACCCATAGTGATGACTATGGAAGAATATAGATTTCAGCTTCCCAGTGGAAGGAGCATGAAATCATTTTATTCTGGACAGTACAGTAGTCTGATGCAAAGAAAGAATAAATGCTGTTAAATAACTGTGTTTTCGATCCAGAACAATTAGGGTGCAGTTAACTTTACCATTTTTCTTTATGATGTGGGAGGCAGCGAGTCTTTTCTTGTTGAGCGACTACTCCTTTTCTAAGTGAGCTGTTACTAATAGCCTTGAAAGAAGATTAAATGCAACATGTTAAATATTACAATTATTGTGGAAAACAAAATTATTTAGTGAACATAATGGGGAGCAAATCAAGCATTTAACATGATCCAGGAAATGCTACTCTAAACAATTGCATTTGTTTTATGCAATTTTTTCCCCTTTGATTGCTGACAGATGCCGTTTTGGAAACAAACATCTAAACAGTTTTCCTTCAATCACAGAAAGGAAAAAAGGAAATAATAAACCCCACACACTTGAAAATGACTACATGTTTTGAATTTAACTCTTGTCAATCACAGTTTTGCAAAACATGACATGTGAATGGCATCAATGCAAAATAATATCATTAGAAACTTAATAAACCACAAAATACATTTTCTCTTTAACCCCCATTTCCTTTCTTTCCTTCCTTTTTAGGTAGCAGAAAAATATTCCAGAGTTGAGGCTCTACAAGCCATGGCCAGCTATCTCAAAACCATGTGCTTCTTTGTTAGTCAAAGCAATCCAGCGCAAGCCCACAGCCACCCACTGGATCCTGAGCCCCAGTGGCCGTTCTGCCGCCGGGTCGGAGGTCTACTCAGGAAAGGGGTAGAGGTCTACTCGTCGGAGGTCAGGCTGGATTTCTACTCAGGGAAGGGGACATTCGTCCCCTTCCCCAGGTGTAAATCCAGGCTGACCTGATCGGCCTCCATGGATTTCCGCAAGCTAAATAGCTGGCGAAAGTAGAGGAGGCCGTGTAACAGCCTAGCTGGCCTGGTGGGGACGGGGATATGACCAAGGCCATCCCCGCCCTCTCCCAGGCCGGCTAGGCCAAAGGCCCTCCTCCCTCGCCTGTCGAACCCCCCCCTGCGCCTGTGCCTGCTGGATCCCGACTCACCTCGTCTGGTGGATGCACTGGTGCTCCGGCGATGGAGCAAGGGAGGCCAGTCTCTGCGCCAGCCTCCCTTGCTCCAGAGTAGTTGCAAACGTGCTTTCTGGCATATTTGCGACTGCTGCCGGCAATGGATCACTCATTCCGTCGCTGGCACGATCGTCAGGATTGATCCCAGTGAGTGGTACCTGCCTCAGTGTACTGTGTATTCAGTATTCTTTGGTCCCCTTTTGTCTTTCAGATTAATGAGGGTTTATAAGTGTATGTTGCTAGTTGTATCATGTATGTTTATTTTGCTAGATAAAAATTAATATGCATTTGCCAGAGAGAGATGGACTACTACAAATGTGGACAACTTCCTATAGTGTACAAAATGTTTTTGCTAGCAGCATGGCCAGTATAGGAGCAGTGAAGAGAATTACAGCCCAATCCTGTGTAACTATTGCACTGGTGTACGTGTACTTATGCCAGTGTAACTTGCCGTACGCCAACGGACACCAGCGTAACCCCCTTTGGATGCTGCGCACGCGCAGTTCAGACACAGGATGGACTCCAGCGCAACTCCGCCAGCACAGGGGGCATTCCGGGGGTGTCCAAACACCCCCGGAATACCCCCTGCGCCGTCAGAGTTGCAGCGCCGTCTGTCCCACATCCGAACTGCGCATGCATGACGTCTGAGGGGGGTTACGCCGGTGTCTGTTCTGTGTTCGTTGGCATACAGCAAGTTACACTGGTATAAGTGCACTTACACCGGTGGATCTACTGTTACACCGGTGCAATAGTTACACAGGATCGGGTTGTTCGTGTGTTATTTGCTTTACTGAGCTTTAATTGAAAGTCTGAAAGTGATCATCTGCAAAGTACATTAAACCCTCTAAGATTATCAAATCGACTTTTTACATTTACCTTTCACTGAAGCGCCCTTGCCTTGCCTCCTTTCTTTTTGAGCTAGACCTATCTCGCGGGGTCAACTTGTAAGCCTAATGCCAGAGTGTGGCCCTTATGTGCCTTAGATAAAACTTAAGTACACTACTGTGGTGAAACAAGCATGTTGTTGTAACAGTAGGAAATTAAAATACCCCACACCCTTATTTGAATTGTGGAATATACTGTATATTGGAAAATTGCCCTACCATTGAGTTCTAGTGTTCATTTGCATAAAAATGACAGCATCACACCATCTAGAGTAAAATCAAATGCAAGCAGCCCACTGGCAGGAGATACTGTATATATTTACAAGGGATAGTCCCTATATTCTGGATCTGTTTCTGATAAATTAATGTCCCTATTTCTGCCTTTTTTGAATGCCCTGTTAAAGAGCCCAATTCTTTCCCTATGGTCTCTAGAAATTAAATCTTAGTGGGAAGCTGATGCATCCTCTCTAAAGTCAATATATGCACCTGAACAGTAAAGCAGCATGCAGAAATATTGGCCAAGATCCAAAGAGCTTTTAGACTTTCTTTCTTTCAACAGCAGGCTCCTGTGTCATATTATAAATGGTTTTTTGAACAACAGAGAGTTGCTGTTCAAAAAAATTCAAGTCCAAAGCCCCATTGGGCACGTGGAAGTAGTTGTGGAATTCATTGGATCCCAGCCATTGACTTCATCTACTCTGAGGAGGCCAAAGCGAGTCCAAGTTTTATGTAAGATCACCTGGTCTACACATGCAGCAAAATGAGGTGGCAGACCCAAGGTAATCTATAGCCCCGAGATAAGGGAACAAACATTGCCTTACCTTGAGGAGGCCTCCGTGACTGCCCCCCACCGCGGGATGCAACGTACGCCTCAGCATTAGCATAGCTGCATCAGCACTGGAAAGTTGGATAGGATTGGGTCCTTAAAGCAGTCATTAGATCTGGAGCAAGTTCTTGATTTAGGACTTCTATAGTAGTTAAAACTGAATTACTTGTCTTCGCATTTCATTTTTATATTATTATTTTATTTATTTATTTAAAAAAAATTATACCTCGCCTTTTCCTATGCCGAAGGCAAATGCCGGGCTCCATATTGTATTAAACAGCAAAACAGAAATTAAAATACATAATTTAAAATAATACGTAAAATAAGTTTAAACAATACATAACCGTACATAAACAAATTTTAAAACAATAAAATCCACGGGGGGGGGGGAGGTGTAGTGGAAGAAGATCCAGAAGACTGGCAGGAGCCAAGTGTGGTGTCAGCAGTGGACCCTTGTTGACAGATCCAGGCAGCAAGGAGTTAACAGATGAAGACTTGGACTTTTGACAGGACTTTGACAGGCCTGGGCAGCAAAGGGTCAACACCCAGGACTGCGGGGTGGGGGGTGGGGTGTGTGGAAGCACACCTGAAAGCAATTGGGCGTGGCCCACAGGTGTTGCGAATAATTAGGGCTTTAGGACTTTGGATTGCAGCCCCCAGCTGTGATCCGTGATGGACTAATGAGGGCTTTGCGTATAAAAGCAGCAGCAGTAGGAGCAGGAAGAAGCCTCGCCAGCTTGCCACGGGAATATGCTGCTAGATTTCTGAGCGACGATGGGATGCTGCTGCCTAGGACCAGGAGGAGGACTGCACGTTGGACTTCTGGAAGGACGATGCCCAGCTGGAGGACGCTGAGCTGACGGAGAAAGGAAGAGACCAGCTTGTTGCCTGCCTGGATGCCAGTGGAAAGAGCCCGGGTTTGAGAGTGACTTGGTGGGAAAAGGAAGACAGCAGGGGCTGTCTCTTTCTGTGGACTGAGTCACAAAGGGATTGCTTGGATTTTTGGGAGATAGACTGTTTCTGTTAAGCAGAAGGGTTTCTGCTGTGGGATAATTTATGGTGTTAGGGAGATAAGGGTTGCTGTGAAGCAATAAATTTTGGTTAATTGTCCAGAGGAGTTCAGCTTCCGTTTTTACACACAGCTTTGTGGCTATTTGAGAGGGAAGAGGTGTTTTTCAGTCGAAGCGGGCATTTAAAAGGGAACAAACTTGCTCCTAGAAGGAGAAGTTGGGCTGAATCATTTGGGGTCCCCAGAGTGGGGTGCTTCCCAAAGCAAGACAGGAGGCGACAGTATGGAGCAGAGAAGCAGCATGGTAGAACATCTTGAGACACAGGAGGCAGACCACAACCTATCACCCAAATGCTAGACAAAACAAAAATGTTTTGAGCCCTCGCCGAAAAGTCATGAGGGAGGGGGTGGTTCTCAGATCCCCTGGCAGGGAGTTCCATAGTTGTGGTGCCATAACAGAGAAGGCTCGCCCACTTGTTGCAACTCCCCTAACTTGCGATAGGGGTGGCACTTGCAGGAGAGCCCCCTCAGATGACCTAAGAGAGCAGGCCGGAATGTATGGGAGAAGGCGGTCCCTCAGATATCCTGGACCCGAACTGTGAAGGGCTTTAAAGGTTATTACCAGCACCTTGAATTGGGTCCGGAAACGAATGGGCAGCCAGTGCAGCCGCTGAAGCAGCTGGTGATATTATATCACCAACTGTTTTTCTATTGTATTTTTCACAACTCAGAATCCAATATATCTTCTATTTTTAATCTATAGTGTTTATTCAGGTGGATATGTATATATTACACACCTTAAGGTACACCCCTTTCCTATTATCACTAGGTTAGACAATAACATTCAATGCCATACATTGTACACATTCTCTACTACAGCACAAACTTAAGCATGTTTACTCAGAAGTAAGCATCACTGAGTTTCTTGGGCCTTACTCCCAAATAAAATTTGGTAAGAGCAATTTGGTAAAAGTAAGATAATATTATGCATGGGATAGAGAGAGTGGATAGAGAGAAGTTCTTTTCCCTCTCGAACAACACCAGAACTAGGGGACATCCACTAAAATTGAGCGGTGGGAGAATTAGAACAGGCAAAAGAAAATATTTATTTACCCAGCAGGTAATTAATCTGTGGAACTCCTTGCCACAGGATGTGGTGATAGCACCTGGCCTGGATGCCTTTAAAAGGAGATTGGACAGATTTATGGAGGAAACGTCCATCACAGGTTACAAGCCATGATGGGTATATGCAACCTCCTGGTTTTAGCAGAGGCTATCTCTTAATGCCAGATGCAAGGGAGTGGTGACAGGATACAGGTATCTTGTTGTCTCCTGTGCTCCCTGAGGCATCTGGTGGGGCCACTGTGAGATACAGGAAGTTGGACTAGATGGGTCTTCGGCCTGATCCAGCACGGCTACTCTTATAATAAGTGTGCATTGGATTGCAGCCCTAGAAGTGGTGGTAGTGATTTCCACATACTGGGAAATAGGGTAAATTTTCTCTCAAGATTTAACCTTATTATTGAAAGCAGCTTAAAGCCAGTAGCGACTGACTACCAGCTTTATTTAATTAATTTGCAATTATCCTCTGCATTTCACAATGAAATAAATAAAATAGATCCGTGACTGCTCTGAACCTGAACTTTCATCAGAGCCAGATTGCAGTTCTTTGGATGGTAGTAGAGCAATAAGAGATAACAGAAAGTATAAACAAGATGATTCCACAGCAGCCATTTAGTCTAGAATGGAAATGATGAATTGTTAATTCTGTTTTTGCTGAAACACCAGTCACTGTTGCTGCCAGCCTGTTGCATTTTAGTGTTTTCTGTATTGTCCTCCTATCTTTAATCAGACCTGATTTGTGGCATTCTTTTTAAGTGAACATGCAATTGTAGCATCTCCCTGTCCAGTGTGGGCTTTCCAGGGCTAATGTTCCTTTAATTTTCTTGTCCATTAAAGAGTGGATCCTGCAGCTTGGCTTCTGTGATTTTAAGGAGCTGCATCCTGTTCACTCATGTCACCAGCACTCCTGAATTAGCTTTTAATTAGTCAGTTCCCATTCAGGAGTGTGTGCTTGAATTGGTGGCTCCCTCTTTGCAGCTAGGACAGTGCATTCTTTTTTGTTTTTTGTATGAACACAATTTAAAAATTGCACTTATAAAAAGAAAAGAACAAAATTGCTCTGGCTGCAGACAGTAAGCCAGTAATTAAAGCACCTCATCCTTGCAGGGAAACAGAAACTGACTAGTTGAGGGCCAATTCTGGAACACTGCCTGCACAAGTGAACAAGAAGCTACTACTGTAATTTCAGTGGCAGGAGCAGAGAAGCAGAAGCTGCTTTAAAAGAAAGGAGGAGACTATTTAAAGGGCCAGCTGAAAGGAAAATGGGACCTTTACTAGATGGGACTTACTTCCTAGTACATGTACAGTAGGATCTTGCCTATAATATTGCATTACAATAAGTGCCACATGGAATTGTTTTGATTCTGCTTTCAGATAATTGCACAGAAATAATGTCTCAGAAGCACTAAATCCACTGTGCTGTGGATACAACCAGGGTGGGGAAGAATTTGTTCTATTTCAGAAGATTTCTTTTCTATCAGAAGCGGTATTATGCAATATTGGATTTTAATATTATGATCCCAACCTATATTTGCAAACCTAGCAGCAAAATGATATATCCGTGATGAACTACTATTACAACTAGAAAAGGACATGCCACTTTAAGAACGGTTTTCTTTCATGTCAGGGAGGCTATGTTTGCACCACCTCTTTTGAATGGGTCAATTGAACATTGGCTATACCTAAGCAGGTTCAGTCTCTCATTTGATTATCAGGTTGCCATTGAGACAGGAAGGCAGAATGGCAACAGCAGGAAGTACTTGCACCATTCCATTTGGTATGAGCACCTCACAACTCCTCCTGTCAAAACAAAGTAGCAGAATGAACTGCAGAGAAGTCCTCTACGCTTTCCATCCAGCTCAGGAATTGTTGCATAGTTATGTGACAAGTCTCCTTAGATTCTGCGCATTTGAGTGCATGCCCTGTACTTTAGATTGGGCCAATGCTAGATCACCAAATGCCATCCAATCCAGCAGTGCAGTTATTTCCACCACCGCCCTCCTCAGATTTGAGATGGAAGAGGGGAATGGAAAGAAAGAGGAAGTGTGCAGGAGAGAAGACTCACCAGTCTCCTGTCCTCCGTGCTTCCTATTCCACTCTATTGTCCTCATCCTTTTCATATCCAAGGAGTAAGAGGCGGCACAGTGGGGGCTGGCAGCTGAATGGTGGTGCCTCCTGTCAATCTGCCACCTGTCAGTCTGCCACCTCTGTCAGCTTCATGGCCAGGCCTGCCTGACTTTGGATGAATTCAAACATGCACATACATTACTTGATAAGTATTATTAATATTATGTATTGAATTTATATCCTGGTTCTTCCCATATGGGGGGGACCCAAAGTGGCTTACAATAAAAATATAAAATACATATAAATCATAAAACAGTAAATATAATGAAACTCTAAACAACAATACAATCTAAAACATCTAAAAAAGCTAAAAAGACAAATCAAGGTACTAAAATAGCAATAAAAGCTCTTATAAAAATGGGCTGGACCACTAAAATAGGCTGGGTGGTAACTCAGAGGGCTTGTTTAAAAAGAAATGTCTTTAGGCCCCGTCGGAAGGCCTCTAAGGAGGGAGCAATTCATAAGTTTAAAGGGAGGGAGTTCCATAGGTTCGGTGCCACTGCTGAGAAGCCCCTATTTCATGCCGTCACCCCTCTCACCTTTGAAGGTGATGGCACATTTAGAAGGGCCTTCTCCGATGACCTGAGGGGGCAGGCAGGATAGTACGGAAGTAGGCGGTCTCTCAAATAGCCTGGCCCCGAGCTGTATAGGGCCTTAAAGGTCAAAACCAGCACCTTGAATATTGGGCCCAGAAACGAACTGGCAGCCAGTGCAGCCACCGGAATAGCAGCTCAACTGAGTCAAACCGTTTGCTTCTGGTGATCATTCCATGATGACTCATCCATACATCCATGTATGAATGGGTTGCCACAGAGATATCATCACAGAAAGAAAGAATCCATATGGCAATCGTTGGGCTGACCAATAGAATTAGGGCAATCCCTAAGTGCTGACCAGAAATTGTGATGCAAAACCAGCAATGACATGTACTTGTTTTTAAAATTTTGTGCTTATCAGTGCTTGGTGGTCCATCCTAATTCTGTCTCCCCATTCCCAGAATGCAGCACCACACATTTCAAAAAGATTCAGGAGATTTTATGTACTAGGAAAGAACATAAGAAAAGCCCTGCTGGATCAGGTCACAGTGGCCCACCAGCTCTGGCTAACCCACAAGCAGGAGAAGAAGGCTGACCTCTCCCCATGCTCCCCTGCAACTAGGTACAGTACAGTATATTGCTGTTCAACGTGGGAGGTAATGCATAGCCATCATGACTAGTGGCCACTAACAGACCTGTCCACCATGATTTTGCCCAACTTCCTTTTAAAGGCATCCATGCCAATGGCCATCGCCACATCTTGCGGCAATGAATCCCACAAATTCTATAAACCAGGTAAAGAAGTTGAAAATCTCAAACAGGAGTTACTGCTGGAGAAGCAACTGGCAAACTGCAGTGTGAATTAAGAATTGTTGCAGACCACTGTTGCAATTCCAAGTTCTTATTTCTTCTACCACTTTGCTCTATAGTGAATCAAATCAAAAATGGAGTTGTAAAAAACAACAAACCAATCCAATCTGGTATCTGCTGATGTCCAATCAGCAATCGGCCAGAATCATGATTACAATTTTGTCCTTGTCTCACCAGCAGAATTTAGTAGCTGGATGTGCATGACTGTGCTACGTGGCAGGGACAGACCTAACAACAAGTAAGCTGCAAATGGTGCTCTTTTAACAACTGTGGATATAGTGCATGACCTCTGCTGTGATTTTTTAAAGGCTTCTATAGATTGTGTGTGGAGCAGGAGCTCTTATGACCCCATTTTAATTGTTCATTCAAAAAAACAACAACCATACAGTACAATGGACAAAGATGGAGAAGCTCTATACAATCAGTAAAAACAAGACCTGGAGCTGACTGTGGCTCAGATCATGAGCTTCTTATTGCAAAATTCAGGCTTAAATTGAAGAATGTAGGGAACACCACTAGACCAGTCAGATATGACCTAAACCATATCCCTTATGAGTATACAGTGGAGGTGAAGAATAGGTTTAGGGCACTAGACCTGGTAGACAGAGTGCCTGAAGAACTATGGACGGAAGTTCGTAACATTGTACAGGAGGCAGCAACGAAAACCATCCCAAAGAAAAAGAAATGCAAGAAAGCAAAGTGGCTGTCAGATGAGGCTTTACAAATAGCTGTGGAAAGAAGGAATGCGAAAAGCAAAGGTGAAAGGGAAAGATATAAACAACTGAATGCAGATTTCCAGAGAATAGCAAGGAGAGATAAGAAGGCCTTCTTAAATGAACAATGCAAGGAAATCGAGGAAAACAACAGAATGGGGAGGACTAGAGATCTCTTCAAGAAAATTGGAGATATCAAGGGAACATTTTGTGCAAAGATGGGCATGATAAAGGATAAAAAAGGCAGAGACCTGACAGAAGCAGAAGAGATTAAGAAGAGATGGCAAGAATACACAGAAGAACTATACAAGAAAGAGCTTAATGTTCCTGATGACCACGCTGGTGTGGTCACTGACCCAGAGCCAGACATCCTAGAGAGCGAAGTCAAGTGGGCCTTAGATAGCATTACTAACAACAAAGCTAGTGGAGATGATAATATCCCAGCTGAGCTACTTAAAATCCTAAATGATGATGCTGTGAAAGTGCTGCACTCAATATGCCAACAAATTTGGAAAACTCAGCAGTGGCCAAAGGATTGGAAAAGGTCAGTTTACGTTCCAATTCCAAAGAAGGGCAGTGCCAAAGAGTGTTCAAACTATCGCACAATTGCACTCATTTCACATGCTAGCAAGGTTATGCTCAAAATTCTACAAGCTAGGCTTCAGCAGTACGTGGACCGAGAACTACCGGATGTACAAGCTGGGTTTCGAAGAGGCAGAGGAACTAGAGATCAAATTGCCAACATGCGCTGGATCATGGAGAAAGCACGAGAGTTCCAAAAAAACACCTACTTCTGCTTCATTGACTACGCAAAAGCCTTTGATTGTGTGGATCACAACAAGCTGTGGCAAGTTCTTAAAGAGATGGGGATACCAGACCACCTTACCTGTCTCCTGAGAAACCTGTATGCGGGTCAAGAAGCAACAGTTCGAACCGGCCATGGAACAACTGATTGGTTCAAAATTGGGAAGGGAGTACGGCAAGGCTGTATATTGTCACCCTGCCTATTTAACTTATATGCAGAGTACATTATGAGAAATGCAGGGCTGAATGAATCGCAAGCTGGAATCAAGATTGCCGGGAGAAACATCAACAACCTCAGATATGCAGACGATACCACTCTAATGGCAGAAAGTGAAGAAGAACTAAAGAGCCTCTTGATGAGAGTGAAAGAGGAGAGTGCAAAAGTTGGCTTGAAACTCAACATTAATAAAACTAAGATCATGGCATCTGGTCCCATCAATTCCTGGCAAATAGAAGGGGCAGAAATGGAAGCAGTAACAGATTTTACTTTTTTGGGTTCCAAGATCACTGCAGACGGAGACAGCAGCCATGAAATTAAAAGACGCTTACTCCTTGGAAGGAAAGCTATGGCAAATTTAGATAGCATAATAAAAAGCAGAGATATCACCATACCAACAAAAGTTCGTATAGTCAGGGCGATGGTGTTCCCAGTAGCAATGTATGGTTGCGAGAGCTGGACCATAAGGAAGGCTGAGCGCCGAAGAATAGATGCTTTTGAACTGTGGTGCTGGAGAAGACTCCTGAGAGTCCCTTGGACTGCTAGGAGATCAAATCAGTCAATCCTAAATGAAATCAACCCTGACTGTTCCCTGGAAGGACAGGTACTAAGGCTGAAACTCAAATATTTTGGCCACCTAATGCGAAGAGAGGACTCTCTGGAGAAGACTCTGATGCTGGGAAAGACTGAAGGCAAAAGGAGAAGGGGAAGGCCAAGGATGAGATGGTTAGACAGCATCACCGATGCAACGAACATGAAAATGAGCGAACTCAGGAAGATAGTGGAGGATAGGAAGGCCTGGCGGGATATGGTTCATGGGATCACGAAGGGTCGGACACGACTTAACGACTGAACAACAACAACAACAACAATACAGTACAATGTTTCCCTGCAAGGATGAGATCACTCCAGCCTCTCTGTAGCAAATCAAGAATGACAATGTGCATTTAGATCATTTTCATACAGTACGGTGCTTTTCGATCAGTACTTCTCAGTAGGGCAGGTGATACTTGGCCCACTACCACAATGGTCACATGACACTGCTCCACCTGGTCCAACCTCTCTGGAAGTGGAGATGGCCAGGTTAACAGCGCCACCAGTGTGCAAGATGTAGCTCTGCAAGTGCCTAGTCCATCAGAAGAGGCACTGTCAGCCAAGGAGAATGCAGAGCAAATCCCCAAATGGGGGGCAAGACATCCATACTTTTATACAAGTGCTGTCTCAGGTGGCAGTGGTGGTACTTGCAAAAAAAAAAAGGACAAAAAGCCCTGCTCTAGTACAATGAACAAACGTATTAATAAGCATATTAATACAGCTTACAGTATAAAGTAATACAGTATAGACAGCTAATACAGTATAAAGTAATGAAGAATATTAACAAGCATACAACAAACCCATGACAGCTACACACAATAATTAAACCAGAAAGTCCTGCCTGATTGAAGGGGGTTTAAAGCCTGCTGCTGCTGTGCTGAATGTCTTCAGGTTGGGAGATTTAGCCTGCTGCCCTTTGTTGGGAACTCCACGACTGAAAAGGCCCTCATTGATCTCATCTCACAGGTGGATGGAACCTGGAGCACGCAACAGGTGGTGCCTCTTTCCATCCAGCACTTCCCTCCCCAACTACCATCCCTGGTAGGAGCACATGCCATGCTGTGTTGAACATACAGAGCTACCTTTTACAGGGTCAGGTCATGGGCCACCCTTAGGGGGATTGAGGGAGGGCCTTTCCCAGCCTTACCAGAGGATGCTAGAACTGAGCCCGGGCCATTCTGCAGGCAAAGCGGGTGATCTACAGCCCCCTCTCCCTTTCGTGTTGTTTCTGCCATTATGTTTCCTGCTTGCGCCTAAAATGTATGACTCTGGGGAACAGTACGGCGCGTGCACTGTGCACACACCCCTCTGTAACTTTCCAGGGGCTGAAAACATCGTTCCTGATGTGCACAAGTGCTGCAAGAAATGTATGGCGTAAGGAGGGGGCAAGTTTAGGGTGTTCCCCCACCCCAGCCTCTCAGGATCACATCTTGTGTTGTGACTTTTCGAATCACAGAGGAGAAAGAAACCACGCTCCTCTGTAAATCTACTTGCATAAGCTGTGATTTCCAGGGTTTAGCTGGCTGCAGGAAAGCCTGCGCTGGCTCTTTGGAAGCAAACGCTCTGTGTTTTCCCCTCCCTGAAAGCCCTTGTCTGCTGCGACCCTCTGTGTCTCCAAGCCGGGCTCCCATTCGACGTAAACTCTGCAATCCTAGCGAGGGGAGGGCCCTTTGTTATCCTACCTCTTGTAACTCTCTCTGGCACGGAACACAGGACTCGGAGCTTCCACCTAACATGCAAAGTACCCCAAGTCTCCATGAGGAAACACCGCTGAGTATAGAGGGCCGCAATAATAAACATGTGGGGAATGGGCTCTTCCGTGAAGGACTGTCCAAGGGGGGAGAGTTGGATGCAGACTGGAAGGAGCCAAGGGAGAGGAAAGGGAACGAAAGTTTTGTTAATTTATGGCGTTGCGTATTATCATATAGGAGTATCACCGGTGTGTGTGTGTGGGGTGTGTGTGTGGGTTTTTTTTACTGGCCCTGCTGCTCCTCCGCCTTTAGGAGCAGCCTGGCACACCGCAATTGGTCAAGTAAGCCTCTCAACATTATTTGCATACATGGCAGGAAAAACTGGAGCTGCTGGATTTCAGGTGTCAGGCTGCTGTTCAAGTAACACCAGAAGCGGGGTTAGTGAAATGTTGGGCGCCGTATCCACAAGCCAGCAGAGCAGAGATCCTGCGCCTTTCACAGCCGCGCAACAAGCGAAGCTCTTCTTCTCATCCAAATGAAATGGTGGGGAAAGCTGCACCTGCTGGCCTGTGCTTCCCACGTGTGGCTTAGCCTGAAAAAAGTACAGTAACGGGGGGGGGGGGGAGAGAAACCAAACCTAAATAATACCCTACCCAATATGCTTCAGCAACCATCCTGTTGCAGACTTATCATAGAACAGAGGCTGTGTAGCCTTTTAAAAAAACATACACAAGCTAGCTAAAGGGGCTGAAAAAATATATCTGGGGCTAAAATAAAAGAAATAAATCATCATAAAGTGAGCTACTATGAAGAGTAAGAAATTGGTTTTACAGCACAATCTTACTATGCATGTCTACTCTCAGAAGTAAGTCCCATTGTGTAGGTAGGGCTTACTTCCAGAAAAGTGTGCATAGGATTGCAGCCTTAGTTGGGAAATAGCTGTTTGTCAGCCTGGTACTAATCCCCTCCCTAAGATCTTCCTGAAAGCCTAGTGTCTCTTTACTGGTTCCTTTAGCAGAAATCCAACATGTATGTATACATAAAACAGATGCAGCTTTTCCTGATATAGTCACCAAGTTATAGGAAGCATTTCAGCTGCTTAATTTCTGAGTGTCAAGTTGCATGTCAGGTGCAGGTATGGCTCCAGTAAAAGATGATCCATGAAACAATAGAGCTTCCCTCTGAGTAGACTTACATAGGAATCTATTGTTGGGCAACTCAGAGTGTGTGGTAGCCAGATCAAACCCCTAAAGCAGGGGGTGGCCAACCTTCCACCATTATGGCCTCTGTGTTCTTAAGAGTTGTGTAGAAGACAGAATCTTGGCAGCTGTAAGTGCTGATGGTGCTGCTAACGCAGCTGCACCTGCTGAAATGCCCTCACCTAGACAACCATTAAAGCTCCAGCCAGAGCATTCATGTTGAAAGGTTGGCTAACCCTGCCCTAAAGAAAGCATTGATATAAATGATATTTTATATTGAGATATAATTAAGTGATTTAATTATTTTATATATTCTGACTTGAAATATACTCTTTAGAACAGCCCAGGGCAGACCAGCTGATAGGATGGAATGAGGCAAGCATCTCAGATCAATTGGCAGGAGGCGGTGAATTGGTGTGTGTTACTTCTGGGGATGGGAAGGCAGGGGGTGTGATGTGTGTATGCAGCAGGGTACCAAAGGCGTCGCTCCGGTAGGGGCGGGGCCGTACGTTTCGCTCGTCCTAGTCCCGTTTACCGAACAAGCAGGAGGCGGCCCCGCCCCCTCACTGTCGGAGCCATTCCTCTGCGGAGAAAGCAGCAGGCAGGGTCTCTTGCCTGCTGCTTTCTCCGCAGGGGAATGGATCCGACAGTGAGGGGGTGGGGCCGCCTCCTGCTCACTCATTAAACAGGACTACAACGAGCGAAACATACGGCCCCGCCCCTACCGGAGCGACACCTCTGCAGGGTACCACTGAGGGACCAAGGCACTGTGCAAGGAGGGGGGCAGCAACTTGCCCTGTCACTCCCAAATGTGGGGTGGGACGGGACTTGGGCCTGCCCTGGATTTGCCACCTGTTTCTGGACAGAGATCCTGTTGTCCCTTAAAAAATTCCTGACATACAGAAATTCAACATGCATTAATGGGGAACCTTTACCTGTTGTATTTCTTCCTGTAGTCTAGCTATAGTAGAAAGCCAACAGGTCTGTTAGGGGCCCATCTGCTGCCTGCTTTATGTAGTCTGTTACTACTTTTAAAACTACTCTGATTAAAGCACATGTTTCATCCATGCAATTCTATGCGGATAGAAATTTTACACATTAACTCAGTGTACTTATAGAGGCTGTATGTCCTTGTAACTGGTCATAATTGAATTATCCTGGAAAAACCCAAACATTGTAGCCACTGGGGGGAAAAAGTGCAAGAAGCAGGAATGTGGAAAAGGCAAGTATGTATTTACAAAGTGAATCAAAGTTGTATAAAATGTAACCAAGACATCCTGCAGTGCAGATGTATCCTTAGGGCGTGTGCACATGGGATTGCTGTCAGTGCATCTTGTCCCTACAACACACCCTGCCAGAGCATTTGCTAATCCCTGGGCAGATTCTTACTGCACAAACAGCAGACTGGAGGCATCTCAGAGTTGGTGTGGAGAGCACAGACTACAGAGGAATATTTCACAAAATCCCACACAGTACAGTCGTGTCATTCACTGGGATCTTCACAGTGCTTGTCCCCAGAGGGTCCCCGAGAAGCGGCAGAAATCTTTGCTGGAGCAGGGTCTTATGGGAATAGACGTTGGCTTAATTTATACATTAGCAGAATGCTTTGGCTACCTCCCAGTGACTGGATTCCATGCCACTCCAGTAACATCAGAAGGCCATAATCACGAGGAGTGGATGGGTCACATGGCTACCATTTACACCAGTGATTTCTTCACTCCCACGTCCATGGCAGTGATGGTGGTACCACCTGATCCTGTCAGCCTTATGTGATTCCATCCTGTAGACATGACTAAAGTGGTATGGGATCTAGCCACAGGGAAGCAGCAGTAACTACAGCACTCTGATAATGTATGAACTGGGCCTGGGATCAGGAATCCTCATCAGCCAGGGCTTGATTCCAGAAAGCCTAGCCAAGCTGAGGCAGTGCGCCAGTAGGAGCCAGCAAACTCATGGTCTGCAAGCCAGGCTAGGAGAGGCACAGGAACTTGACCTTAGTGAATAAGATACAAAAAATCTCACTTGTAGTAGCGACAATAAACAGTCCTACTACCGTAATTTTACAAAACTGCTGGCACTTATCACTGGCTGTTCAGTTTTTCCTTCTGAAGTGAAATATCGTAGATGTTGACACTGGCAGCGTAGGATGGGCCAACTTTAGAAATGAACATGTCAGGGGGCATCTCCTTAAACATAGCATCTCCTTTTCCTGACCACACTCTTTTTCTCACAACTTCAGGGGGGCATTTGAAAGGATTCCCTTTTGCCACGGCTGCTTTCACCAATCCCTTCCCCATCGACAAGACTCTTCACCAGCGTCTTCCTAACTTGTACGAGAGAGAGAGGCGCTTAAGAAAACTAAAAGGTTAATATATTCTAACTAGATGTTGGGTATAGAATGTCAGATCTGTCAAACCGCATTACAGTGTGCTGCTCAGTGGAAAAGATTTGATTTCTTTTGCCACTGTCCTACTATGTTCAAGTCACACAGTGCCAGCAGCAACCAGCCAGCGACCGTGGGCTGGCACTGAGTGGACTCGAGTGGGAAGCCAGCCGCAAGGACCATCTGTTTCCGATTTCTAGCAGAGCCAAGAAGTGCAGTGAAGTGCATTCCATTCAGGGAGCCAGCCAGCGCTATGCTCAAGTTATTAGGGTTACAAGTGAAATTATCTTTTCCAAACAGCAGGGGAGCCATAATCCTTATGGAAAGAGACTTAAAAGATTCAAATCTCTTTTGTTAAAGTTGCAGGGAGAGGCAGCTTGCTTTGCGCATTTAATTACAATCTTCATGGAGTTTATAATGTAAAATATATGTTTTATTAAGCATGATAACCTCTGAGGCAAGGAAGGTAGTTCTCTCTTCACCTGACTCAGTTGAATAAACAAATCAAATCACTTTTGGATTGCATCTAATAAAAATTTTAAAAGGGAAAAAAAGATGAACAGATGACAGAGCTTCTGTGCATTACATGGCTTAAAAAGCATTACAGAATTTGTAGGTATATCTTAAAATGAATGAATGTTAATTACATGCTATTTATTTATGGGTTGTATTTCCAGCCTCTGAGTAACTGGATTTTTAAGGGCATACAGAATAGGTATCTGCTTGAAACATCTCTTATTTTATGTACCCAGTCTCCTGATATGTGCTTGGCAAACTCAATATACAGTGTAGATGAAAAGAACAAAATGTTAAAAGAAAAAGAAATAGCACACTTAATCTAACAAGCTTATTTTCAAATGTAGAAACATATATCCTTTGACACCATTCCATTCCTGTGACTTTATTTCCAGTGTACCATGTGATTAATGATGTGGTAATTGTTATTGTGTTAGATAAACACTGACAAAGTTGTGGAACAGTTGCTCTCTTTACTATTATTGGACCGCAGTTTTGGCAAACTGGCAATCACAGAAATAGCCTTGTATCATGGGTCGGCCAATTAGAAACCACCTTATTCACAAGACTACAGTACTTTTCTTTAATTTCCTGTACATATCAGCAAAATTGTTTTCTGATTGGCTGAAACGCTAATGGCTAGATTAATGTGCACACTTTGTTATTGTGGCTGAGAACTCCTTAGTATCAGGTACCTGCAACAGTGCAATCTTACAATAATAATGTTATGTAGGTGATATTTGCACCTACGTAATGCAGCAGTGATGTACGCAGCAGTGGTACATGCAGTGTCACAAGCAAATGTTTTCTAATTAACTAACATTATGAAAATGGTTAGGACAAACATTCAGCAACAGGCAAGCAGCTTTCTATAGAGGTAATGCATTTTAGGTATATGTTATAGAAATGGGGGCTAAGCCTGAGCACAATCCTGCATAAAGATCCGCGGGCAGCCCATAGGACCACCCGCAGGATCCTATGCTCTTCCTGGGCCACTCCAGCGTGGCCTGGGGTCTACACGAGGGAAGGGGACATTTGCCAGCTGACATCCCCACCCCCTCCCGGGCTGGCTTGGCCAACCACTGCCCTCTCTTGCCACCTGGCCCACCCTTTCACCCGCCAGCGGATGCCTTACCGTCCTTCGGTGGCTGCAGGGTTGCAAACACTGCAGAGTAAGGGTATCCGGCCTGCCCGCCGGTGGCCCTTACTCCCTGGGTGCCAAAAACGTGCTTTACGGCGTGTTTACGGCACCCTCTGTCTACGGAGTGTGTGCTCCACAGGCGGAAAGATACGCAAGATTGCACCGTGAGTCACAGAAATTATTCTGTTTTTAAATGATTGTTGGTCTAATAACTCTTTGAGTCTCCAGAGTTGCTGTCCTTTGATGCCAGGACTCCACATTATAATCAGTGAATGCATCTTACCATATGACCCAATGCTTCAAAGTGGCAATTACCATCAGGAGAATTCCCTGACATGGGAACAATGGAAAATAGGCATAACTGTTATGCATTCTGATCATATGGCCTTTTTGGCCCTGTCAAGATCGCAGGTGCTATGCACTACCACAAGCTAAGCGGCATCTACTCAGCAAGACAATGATCTCAAGATGGAAGAGCTAACGTCCAGATCTTGTGTTCCTCAGGCATGTCCAAGACACGGTCTGGAGGAGAACAGCCTGCAGGAGACTCTGAGGAAGAGTAGGCAACTTTCAGTTCTTAGGGAGTCAAGTCATGGTCCCACAGGCAGGATGCTAAACCTGATGATTCCCTCCCATGGTGATTATAGTTTGCAGGATCCATCCCTTTTGTGGTTCTTTCAGCCTTGAATCTGTATTCCAATGGCTAGGTCCAGGAGTTGGCAGACACACGTTCAAATCCTGCTATTGATAACTGTTGCTACTCTCACTTGTTAACTCAAAACCAAGTCTTGGGGCCAAACTAGATGTGACTTTAAACATGTCCTTTGGCCCTGTGTGGGCTTTCGTTTTGGAGGGGGTAGCAGTTGTTGGGCAACCCAACTGGGCCTATGGTGGGCACAAAGAGTTAAATGCTCCATGCCGTAATCTTGATCTGGATAGAGTCTCTCTGCAGCTGCTATTCACCAAAAAACGTACAAACGCAGGGCCAAATGATTGCTGGCATCTACAACTTCCTATTCTCTGGAACAAGGAGACTTCCAGTCCAAGCCTAGGCCTGTCTACTCAGAAGTAAGTCCCATTATATTCAATGTGGCTTACTCCCAGGAAAGTGTATAGGATTGCAGCCTTCCTTCAGAGCCAAAAAGTCCTTGCTCCAGAGGAAGACTTCTTATTCTGGAGGACAAGAAACTGTGGATGTCACTAGATGTGTTGAAAGTCAAGTCTAATTTTGTTTTCAGTTGACATGTTCCAACTAAAGGCGTTCACATTTATTGGCACTGATTAAACAACAGTTTTGCCTAGACTGAATGTCCATTCTGTGACAGTATAATTCAGGGATGGCCAACTTTTCAACATGAATGCTCCTGGGCCTTTAATGGTTGTCTAGGTGAGGGCATTTCAGCAGGTGCAGCTGCTTTAGCAGCACCATCAGCACTTGCAGCTGCCAAGATTCTTTCTTCTACACAACTCTTAAGAACGCAGAGGCCCTCATGGTGGAAGTGCTACTCCCACTTGTTAACTCAAAACCAAGTCTCAAAACAGGCCAGCGGGTGGCGCAGCGGGTTAAACCGCTGAACCATAAGCTGTCGATCGAAAGGTCGGCAGTTCGATTCCCGCGACGGGGTGAGCGCTCGTTGCTTGGCCAGCTCCTGCCAACCTAGCAGTTCCAAAGCATGTCAATGCGAGTAGTTAAATAGGTACCGCTTGTGGGAAGGTAAACAGTGCTCCATGTTCCAGCTGCATGCTACACGCTGCGGCAAGGAGAGTCATGCCAGCCACATGACCATGGAGGCGTCTTCGGACAACGCTGGCTCTTCGGCTTTGAAATGGAGATGAGCACCACACCCTAGAGTCGGACACGACTGGACTTAATTGTCAGGGGATACCTTTACCTTTAAGTCTCAAAACTCCTGGTATAATTATATGATAGACCTGCTAAATTCCTCAGTTGTTTGGGGTAACCATCTTTTAAACAAAAATTGATGGACTATTAAAGCCTAAAGTAATCTTCATTTTTAGTTGAGACTTCTTGTAATCTATTAAGTAAGTTTGGGCACAATCCTATCCTACGCTCCGCTCAGCAATCCAGCTATGCTGGTGCTGGCAATGCTGGATCCTGAGTGGAGCGGGTGGTGTTGGAGATCTCCTTGGGGTAAGGGAATTTTTGTTCCCTTACCCAGGGTAGAGCCCCAGTCCCTGCAATGGGTCTCCTCAGATTTGCTCCTGTCATTTTGGTGGCGGAAGTCAAGGAGGCCCATGTAGGGCAAAACGGGTTTGGGAGGGGGGACAGGATATGGCTTGTGCCGCTGTTGCTGATTCTTCCCCCTCCCGGGCCCAATCCACCCCCTCCCCGTTACACCCCATGCACCGAGCTCCTTACCTTTTAGGCCGCATCATCTGGATCCGGCCTGCATAGGCTGGTGTGGGCCTCTCCACTGGCCAAGGCCCAGCGCCTGCAACAGTCCTGGGCCAGAGTATTCTAGCTGCCAGATAGGATTGGGTTCTGAATCAGGACTTCCATGGATTGACTCTTGCCTCTACCATGAACTCACTAGGTGGCCTTAGATTTGCCTCAGCTGTGCAGCTGCAACATGGGAATATTACCTTACAGGTTTGTTCTGGAGATTACATCAAGATCATATATGTGATGCTATATGTGCACAAAAACAGTGCTATACAAATGCTAAGTACTGTATTACCATTAGTGAAAAGCTTCAACAATTGTACCAAGGACTGGGTTGCTCTCAAAAGACTAAAACGGAAGTGAACTTACTGGCCTATATAAAATCAACCTACACTTGACCTATAACTAGTTATGACGTATGCATTAGTTGTGCAAACACTCCTTTCCTTATGACAGGTATGTACAGTATTATAAGTTGTATTCACTTAGAAGACATTTTTAGCAGCTGACTGCATACAAAGGTCAAGGGAGTTAAGGAGGGTACATGGTCAACTTCATCTCTGCATTTTTTATTTTTTATTTTGCCTGCTGAGCTCTCCATTTCTTCTCTGCAGTTATTCCCTAGTTAGTACTTATATAGCAAAGATTCAGCATTGTGTTTGGAACAGCTAGGTTTCTCTCTCCCCCCCCCCCGTCAGTTTTGATAGGACTAACTTCAAGAAAAGCTGGCAGAACAAGGTTTGAATTACACAAGCCGGTGCCAGTTGGACCCTTCTATTACCTGAGGGATCGGCCATGTCAGAAAGAGCAAATGGCATTTGCATTGCCACTCACCCTTTGGGTGGCTGCCTACAATGAGAGCATTCTTAATCTGCCCCCAAGTTCCCCAGGACCTCTGCCAGCAAGAACTGCTAGGCTTGCGAGCTCCCCACTCATTGTAACCATTGCTCCCATGATCCCATCTCCCCCAGTGCTGACCCCTCGTTCCCTTGGCCTGCTATTTTATAGGTTCCCTCTAGTGAGGAAAGCAAAGGCAATAGCCTGGTTTGCACTCAGCTGCTCAGTGGTCTTTTTTTACAGGCTCTGGTGATCCCTGGAGAGAATCTAAGGCCTACCCTTTTATCTCTCCGGACAGACCGAACATGTAAAGTGAACTGGCCTCTGTGGCTGGGATTAGATGTTCTCTGTGCTGAAAATGGTCCTGAAATGATTCCCGACGGGCTTTGATGGCTGTATTGCAGGAATGGCTGGAATGTATATATCTAGGTTACAGGCAGACTGCTTTGATGTCACAAGAGAAAATGTAAGCTGAGGAGCAGCAGTTGAAAATGTTTCTTGAACAAAATATATTTCTGTGTTATTTTACATGACACTGAAGATACTTTTTTTCCCCCAACACCCACCCTTGTTTTAAATCTGGGCAGATAAATTAGAACCTAAGGTTTCTAATTAACAAGGTTAATTAGAAGAAATATTTGATCTTGATATATGTCGCAGTTTACCTCAAAATGAATGGTACATACAGAGTTCGTTCTCAGTATTAAGTCTCCAGATGTACAAACAGAACAATTAAGAATCTGCTGTGAGTCCCAGGCATTTTAAGGGATGAAGGCGAGGGACCTAACAAAAAGGTTCACATAAAGGTGAACGTATCTCCCCCAAATCAGAATATGTCCATGTCTTTGTGAAATGGACTGCCTCCCACTCACATCCTTGTTTCTGATGCAAATTCAACCCAGTAAATAATTTTAAAACTTCAATGGCCAGTCTTTATACTGGAAAGAGCTCAGTTGCCCAGCCTAATTATACAGTTTTACCTTGAATTCTGTTACACCTGACAAACAAACCTGTGAGCCCAATCCTATCCTTTACACCCTCTTCCGATGCAGTGGCACCAAAATTTATTTATTTATTTATTTATTTATTTATTTATTTATTTATTTATTTATTTATTTTTAAAAATTATACCCCGCCTTTTCCTATGCTGAGGCAAAAGCCCAAGGCGGCTTACAACAGTTAAAATACATAATTTAAAAACAATACATAAAATAATTTAAAAAACAATAAAATCCACTGGGGGTAACAATGTGGAGCAGAAAAACAGCAAGGCAGACCATACTGAGGCACTGGAGGCAGACAACCACCCATCACCCAAACACAAGATGAAACAGAAATGTTTTGAGCCCCCGCCGAAAAGTCATGAGGGAGGGGGTTGTTCTCAAATCCCCTGGCAAGGAGTTCCACAACTGTGGCGCCACAGCAGAGAAGGCTTGCCCACAAGCTGCCATTTCCCTAACTTGAGACAGGGGTGGCACTCGCAGGAGAGCCCCCTCAGATGACCTAAGAGAGCGGGCTGGAATGTATGGGAGAAGGCGGTCCCTCAGATATCCTGGACCCAAACCGTGAAGTGCTTTAAAGGTCATTACCAGCACCTTGAATTGGGCTCGGAAACGAATGGGCAGCCAGTGCAGCCACTGAAACAGCGGTTCAACAGAGTCAAATCATCTAGCTCCAGCAACCACCCAGGCCGCATTCTGCATTAATTGCAGCTTCCGAACCGTCTTCAAGGGCAACCCCATGTTGAGCGCGTTACAGTAATCCAGTCTTGAAGTCACTAAGGCGTGGATCACCATGGTCAGGTCCGATCGACTCAAGTACGGCCGCAGCTGGCGCACCACCCGAAACTGGGCAAACACACCCCTGGGAATTGCTGCATGGGAGTTGCTGCATCCTGTACGGGGGGGGGGGGGTAGGACTGGGAGGCTTTGGCACGGAAAGGGGATGTTTTATCCCCTTATCCCTGCATAAGCCTCATGGCCCGCAATGGGTCTCCTTGGATCTATGCTAGCAATTTTGCTAGCACAAGTCTGAGGAGAGAAAAGGGGTGGGGAGGCTGCAGGGACAGGGGATAGGATCCTTCTGTAAAGAATCTTCTCCCTCCCATGGCCTCCCCACCCCCGTTATGCCCCCTCCCTGCCCAGTTTCACCCTCTCCCTGCCCCTGTTCCGCCCTTCCCTGTCTTCCCGTCGGCTTACCTTTCCTGGCACATGTCTGGATGTCCTCCAGCGCAGCTGTGAAGGTGGAGGCCTTCCCTCCGGCGTCCCAGCGCGCTGATCAGTGCACTGTCAGGGAGGCTTTTGCAGCTGGTGCTGACTGCTTCACGGCAGTCAGCACCAGCGTGGGAGGCACCGCCATTGGGCAGCGCGCTTAGGATTGGGCTGTGTGTATATTAGTATGAGGAAACCGGCCCTTTGGCCTCAGCCAGAGGAATGGGGGTTATTCTCACTATATTCCTTCTTCTCCAGGGTCCTGCTCTTGGCTGTCACTGGGCCTGTTTGAATGACATGCTTATTGCCTGTCTGGCCCCATGCGATAAAGGATGTGCACTTCTCCTTCTGTGAGAGTTCAGGGCACTTGAATTAATGGGGGAGTGGTTCACCTGAAACCGAGCCTCTAATGCTGATGAAAGATTGAAAAAAATGTCTTCTCCATCAATATGGAAAGTGCCCAAACTCTCCCAGAAAGGAGGGGAGGGACTGGGACATGTGAGCATGCATGTCCTTTATGGTGTGAGGGCAGTCGGAAAGTAAGGGGCGGGGGCAGCATGGCTTTAGTGGTGATCGCAGGGATCGCTGCAGCCGCAAAAAAGTTTTAAAATTCAATTTTTGGACTTACTGGGGGTCCTGAAGCCCTCTGGAGGGTTTGGGGAGACCTGCGCTACCCTCTACAGCCTCCCCCTCAGAGCTTCAGATTGCTGCGGAGCAGCAATTTATGGAAGTGGTCATAAATCATCGCAGATTTACCACCGTCGCGGGGTGGTGGTGCGGAGGGGAAGTGCAGGCCTTCCAAAACTCTCTGGAGGACTCCAGAACCCCCAGTAAGTCCCAAAATTGAATTTTAAAACTTTTTGTGGCGGTGATCCCCAGGATCACTGCTGCCATTGGCCCCACCCCCGCAAGCACTCAAAGTTCTCCTCGCGTTGCAGGGAGAACTTTGAGAAATGCTGGTCTAGCACCATTTTGAAAGAGTCCCTTCCAGCCTGCTGTTTTGTGTGTGTGTGTGTGTGTGTGTGTGTGTGTGTGTGTGTGTGTGTGTGTGTGTGTTTTAATTGTTAGTCTTGTAATGGAATACACAGGAGGATTTCATGGCTGGTAACTAGAATTACATTTCTAGTCATTCTTGAATGATGTCCAGTGAATATATTTGTTGGCCTTGTTGATGACACTCAGCTGCATATGTGAACCTTTTCCTTTGAAAAGTATCATATCCATGTTTGATATAGAAAAGTTAGTATCATAGCCAGGTCAGGTGATATGAAGTTTTTTTTTCTAGGGTGATTACAAACATGGGTGATAAACATGCATTCATGAACGTTCCCTAATTTAGAATACTGTATTGTCAGAGATAAGGGTTTAAGTGTGGGCTACAGAAAAATACAGACCTAGACCCACACTTTTATTTTAATGAACCTTGACAAAAAATAATTCTGACAAGTACCGGTAAATGACGTAGTGAAGTCAGCAGTGGTGAAGTGGTCCGAGAAATGGTTGGCCACAATGACATCATTTGACTTGCACATGGTCACATGGTTGTTGGCTTCCCCACATCAAATCTATCCATTCTTAATCTTAGATTTATTTTTCACCCACTGAAGTTATTTTTCTGTTGTGAATTTACATAGCAACAGTCTCCTGTTACTCTGTTCTTTGTATTTTTTAAATATTAGATTGAAAGCTTCACCCTTGTCTGAAAACTTCTTACCCTCTCCTTCTTTAGGGGTTACAATGACTCCGCTATTCCCTCGTGCTCTGCACATTTAAACAAAAAACACTACCAGAAAAACGTGACCAGGAAGTTGGGCATTTTGGAAGAAAGGTTTAATCTCAACTGTGATCAGGGGAGCCCACCAGCATCATTTTCACTGCAGCACAAAGTCCCTATTCTTGATGACTTGACCGAAGGAAGCAAAAACAGGGTGATTCCTAGCAAAGCACATCTGTGGGGCTGCATTTCACAGGAAACAACCCAGCTCCTCTACAGATATGTTTCACTGAAGAACAAAGAATTATTTTGTTTGGGGCCTCAGGAATGATGCCGTGAACCTGGATTCAGCTTTTTTTAAAAAAAAAGTTCCTGAAAGCAAGGCTCAGAAAACTAAAATGACTTTTTCCTCCTCCACCACCTTAGGCTAAGCACTTTTCAAATTTAGCATCCCCTTCCCACATGAAGAAAGATTTTAAAATGCACGAATCTTTTCTTTTCTCTTTGTGTGAAAGGGTGTTGTCAGCTACACAATCACCACATTGGGATAAAAAGAAAATCAACAATAATACCAACATCATTTCAAGAAAATGTATCGAAATGTTCCTTGAATAACAAAATATTCATGGCTAAAAACAAGACAAGAGGCACAATGGACTGTTACAGATTTTGTTGTTCTTTTCCCTGCTCTAAAGACTTCCGGGGGGGGGGGAAACTTCATGATGACAACCCAGTGAGGCAGGTTAGAATGAGATATAGCAACTGGTCTAAGATCACCAAGTGAGCTTCATAGCTGAATGGGGATTTGAACTTAGGTCTCCCCAGGCTAGTCTAGTCCAACACTCTAACCACGACACCACATAAATTTTAAGTCACAGCTATATAACCTAACCTCTCAGCTATCACCATCCACTATAACAAACTTTCTGAGAGGTCAACATTTAGCAGTAGTTAATGAGGTGTGCTTCTGTATGACACAGGTAGCATTTTCTCAGTAGTCAGATGTAGCCAGGAGGCAGAAATATGATCATATTAAAAAAGGAAACAGAAGGGCAAAGATTACCTCCATCTCTTCTCTATGTGTGGAGTGTTTTTTGTTTCTTTTTTTGCTTGTACAGCATCTTATGATTGGTACTGAAAACACACTGTCAGATACTTCTTTATAGTTTCATTTTCCTTTCTCATCCCCATTATTTGCAATGCCCTTGCCCTCTAGAGCCTGCAAAATAAAAATAAAAAAACCACCTTTCTCGATCAATGTTGTATTTTGTTCTTTAGCAGGGAAGTAAGCATAACTGTACTTTCACAAATGGCATCTATCAGCCTTCCAAGTTTGTTTCAAACAGTGGTTAGAAGTTGCCCTAAACCGTAGTAGGAGAAATGAGGGAATCAGAAATTAATACAGCTCTTCTGCAGTGCACACTTAACGTAACACATACATGCATCTATCTCATTCTCTTTCATTGCATGCTCAAGACTGTGCAACTCGATTGTTGCTGGAGGCATCAGCTATTTCCCTACATCTTTAGCACATTCCCTCCTAGCTGCATACACATCTTCCAGCTTCAAAGAGCCAGATTTACTGATTTGGAGTCCAACCTTGAAGGCTTGACTCATTTGTGGAGAGCCATTTCACACATCACATGGTGCCTGGAGAAAAAACGTTGACTGTGGAATGCCTGTCTTTGCCAGCAGATATGTCAGAGGTTGTGTGTGTGTGTGCGTGTGTGTGTGTGTGTGTGTGTGTGTGTGTGTGTGTGTGTTGTTTGTTGTTTGTTGTTTCTCAAACACATTTATTGGAAAGCTGTTCTATGTATTTTTTGCAAAGCTTAGTTTCTCCCTTCTTCATATAATTCTGTTGTTTGGGAATTTTATGTGACCTGTTTCTGGTCTGGCTGCTACTGCCCTTTCAACCAGCTCTATTTATTGTGCAAGCTTTGCCTCTCCATGGACAGGGGTTATCTAGTCTTTCCAAACGTTCAGGTGTGACTACTGTAATATGCTTCTGTGTGGGACTGTATTGAAGACAAATTGGAGACTTTAGCTAGTGCAAAATGCTGCTGTACATATCCTAATATATGTGGGGGAAACATATGTTATGTGGCCAATATTATATTGAATGCTCTCTCTCTCTCTCTCTCTCTCTCTCTCTCTCTCTCTCTCTCTCTCTGTGTGTGTGTGTGTGTGTGTGTGTGTGTGTGTGTGTGTGTGTCTGGACATTGCTTCCACTGGAGAGTTGCCTGGCCACAATCATATACACAAGGCTACAATCCTATGCACATTTACCTGAGATGGGAGCACGTTCAATTGAAATAAATGGAACTTACGTCTGAGTAGACATGCATAGGTTTGTGCTGTAACACTGCAATCCTATGCCTGATACTCCAAGTACATCCCATTGGCTTGGATCCAAAAGCCAACTTGGGTGTGCCCAAGGGTTTGAAATGCCCAGTGGCATCTTCCTTTTGAGTACTGGATTGGTATGGAGATCTGCCACTCAAAAGGTAGAAGTCAAATATGCCACTGAGCATGTCAAAGCCCTTGGGCACACAGAAGCAGGCCTTTGGATCCAAGCCATTGAATTCAATGAAGCTGACTGACTCCCAAGTAAGTGTGCATAGAATTCTAGACTAAAACTTAGTTATTCGGGACTTTTAATATTGGTTGATGGGTTTTTGGACTTCATTTTATTATTTTTTATGATGCCTTTTTGGACTTTTTTTTAGTTTAATGATTTTGAATCTATTTACAGTACTATGATTATTTTGTATTATTTGTGTTCACTCTTTCATTAAGATCCTTTAGGTTCTGTTTTTAGCAGCAGAGATGTGGTATAGAACTGCTAAATAGTGAAAAAATAATGTACAATATTTATGTATTTATTGTGGTTGCTATTTGGATTAGAAATCTTATTGCTACTTTATAATGCAGTTAATAGTACTCTTCCTAATTTTTTTTTTAATTTAAAAGAATGAGCCATGCACATTTTGAGTTGCGTCATTTGTTTCATGTAGCAATCAGAGTTTGGAAAGCAAAGTGAAAGTCTGCTTGTGGTGTCAGAAATTACAAACCACAATGAGTGGATGTGGTTAACCTGACATAACCAATGTTGAGCACACAGGGAAACCGTGTTTACACTGGCTTAGGAATGGAGTGCTGGAAATTGTGGTAGTCGCTGCTGGAAGAGAAGAAATAGGTACTTGAATGAGATCACAGGAGGGACTGAAGTGGTAACTAAGGGTATAAGTGCATAGTAGGTTAAGTTGTCCATATTAACCTACAAGTTAAAGTATGATGTGACCAGCTGCATAACCTTATTTCATGTTTTCCCCCACTTTTTTTTTATACTGCCCTTCCTCCAAGGAGCTCAGGTTGGTGTACATGGTTCCTCCCCTCCTTTTGTCCTCACAACAACCCTGTGAAATATATTAGGCTGAGAGATAGTGACAGTGGCATTGCTGGGGAGGGGCTGGGGGCGGGCAATTTTGCATGTGGCTTGTGTCAATCGCAGCTGTCTAGGAGTGATTTCCATGATGTGGGTATAGTGTTCCTAGGGATGTGGTAGGCATGGGAGGCGAGGTTTCCTACTCTGCCAGTAATGCACATCATGACCCTGCTTTCCAGTCAATACACAGAAGACACTTGTAGTTCCAAACATATCTCTTTATTAACCACCAGTTTGAGGGCACACTAAATCCTTGAACTGCAACATACATGAGAGAGAGACTGCACCCATATAAACCTCAAGGGGGGAAAAGGAAACTGAACTCTACCAAACTTACTTGAAGTAATCTATGTGGTGAATGCCCTCTTTCCACCCTCCCCCACTATTATTTGCCTATTTCCCCTTAATTTTGGACACTTCTAATCCCCACTGAAGTTTCTATGCTGGCTCAGCAGCCTAAAAGCTGCTGGGACACGTTCCTACAGCAGTCTTTGAAACACCATTCCCAGAGAGCCATCCTGCTGGATATGTATTGGCTTCTTCTCTAGCTAGCTATTAGCTAGCAATAATAGGAATCATATTTCTAGCTAAATGCGTTTAGGGGGTTGATATTGTTCTATGTCCTCTTTTCAAACCAAGCAAGCCTGCTCCTTCAGGGGTTTTGTGAGAGGTTGGAGCTGTGTATGCTTTGCTCTTGTGTAGTTCCCTGGCTCCCTCGACTGGGCATTACCAGTTATTGCATCCAATTTGTTTGAGCCATTTTTGTGTCTGTCCAGCCAAGTGCAGGTAATTTGCATCAGCCTGCTTGTTGTACTTTCTACCCCTATTTCCCATTTTATTTCATTCTTTTGGGGGTTAATAAAATGGTTATATTTTGACTTTGTCTACCTAATCTACATTCACAGGTAAGGTAGTGTGTTGTTACATCTGTTTACTCACAGGCGCTATTGCAATTTGATTTTAAATATGAATCTCAGGGGTTCTGTACTGTCTTGGGAGGGTGGTTTGTTCCAGATGCCTGGTCTCCCTAGTTTGCGGTGGCGGCAGCAGATGGATCTACCACATTGTCCCCAATGTAGCTGCTGACCCAGCTCAAAGGGAAAGCAGAGAGTCGGAAGGAATGTGTGATTGCCAGCCCAAGGTGCTATTCCCTGTGATTGGTTTGGAGTCCACAGCTTCATTTCCTGACAATCTGTCTGTCTATATGTACACATACAAAAAAGACACATGAATACATCACATTGGGGCTGCAAAATGTGCTGCCATAACCATGAAAAATGCCATGTCACATATTATGTTCTCCATGTGAATGCATTATGGATTGAACAGTTTGGGAGAACCACTTACATTACCTATTTTTAGCTTGTTTATTTATTTATGTATTTAAATTTCTATATTTATATACCGCCTTTCTTATCCTCAAATTGCTCTTCAGATATTATTCAAGGCGGTTTACATAGGCAGGCTTATCTAGATCCAATAAGGATCTTTACAGTATTGTTCTGTATAGAACCCTACAATTCCAGCTGGTTTCCTCCACGGTGTAGTCATCTTAAGTAGCTGCTGAACGCAAGCCTTAAGTTCTCCGCAGGAAACCACAGATCACGCTGAACAGGGAAACCTTTTCAGTTGTAATAGCTCTGTCACTGATAGTCTCAGCATTACAGTCCATTCTCTCACCACAGCATGCAACAGTGACTCCTCTCTATCACCGAGGGTCATGACAGCTTATCAGTAACTTCCTGGTCTCCCTTCCAGCATGAAAACGGGCTGTTCCTGCTTAGCTTCTGGTAGTCTTCAGGCAGTTCAACCTCGGGATTATGGCATAATCCTTATGCATGTCTACTCAGAAGTAAGACCCACTGTGTTCAACGGGACATACTTTCAGGAACAAGTGCATAGGATTGCAGCTGTATTGTATAGACAATCTTATTCTCACCACTTAAGAACCAAAATGAAATTTGCTGGTCTCAAGCTGCCTTGAAAACTCAGTTTAGCTAATCCTCACAAGACATGAGAGTCCCTGGAATGATTCTGTGATGCCTGAAAGCATCAGTGCAGCAACAGACATGGAGCATTTCTTGGTCAGCCTACTGAATAGCTCCCATTGCTAGGCTTACCAGATCTCCAACCAGGACAGAGTGCTAGACCTTTAGGAGAAGGAATGTAGGCAGGTGTAGCTTGTTAAACCCTTAGAGCACAATCCTAGGCATGTCTACTCAGAAGCAAGCCCCACTGAACACAATGGGGCTTGCTTCTGAGTAGACATGCCTAGGATTGTGCTCTACAGGTTTAACAAGCCACATCTGCCCACATTCCTTCTCCTAAAGGTCTACCACTCTGCCCTGGTTGGAGATCTGGTAAGCCTACCCATTGCCTAATAAGCAGCTAATCTACGGGCCTAATCCTATCCAATTTTCCAACACTGATGCAGCTGTGCTGACAGGGCACGTGCTACATCCTGCGGTGGGGGGGGCAGTCACGGAGGTCTCCTCAAGGTAAGAGAACATTTGTTCGCTTATCTCGGTGCTGTATTACGGCTGCATCAGTGCTTGAAAGTTGGTTAGAATTGGGCCCTTAGTTTATCAACGTAAATCAATCCTTGCAGAATTACACAATCTGACCACAATGTACTTGATATTAGGAATATCCTTGTTAATCTGGGCTTCAGTAGATAATGCTGAGATCAAAGATCGCACACAAAGCAAACTCTGGGTTAATCTGGAGGTAAAGAATGAACTGCTGTCTAATAATAAACCACCATGCTTTTTTGGTAATACAGGTTGAGTATCCCTTATCCAGACTGCTTGGGATGGGAAGTTGTCTGGATTTCGAATTTGCCTGGATTTCATAATATCTGCATAAACATAATGGGCATGGGACCCAAGTCTAAACACGAAATTCATTTATGTCTCATATACACCTTATACCAGCATTTCTCAAAGTTGTCCCCGTGAGGTGGGGAGAACTCTGAGTGTTTATGGGGGACAGCAGCGGCGGTGATCCCAGGGATCGCCGCCGCCGAAAATGTGCCCCAAAATGCCATTTCTGAACTTACCGGGGCTTGGGAGGACTTTGGGGAGGCCTACGTGACCCTCTGCAGGCCTCCTCGATCTTCAGATCGCTGAAAATTTTTGGGCGCTTCTGCTTTTTGCGAAAACCGGTCTCGCAGGCCTCCCCAAGTCCTTCCACGCCCCAGTAAGTTAAAAAATGGTGGTTTGGGGCACGTTGGGTTTGTGCCCCAAATGGTGGTTTGGGGCTGCCGCCATGCTGTCCTTTCCCCTTAAGGGGGCAGGGGACAGCTTTTGGTTCTAATGGTGGGTTGCGACCCACAGTTTGAGAACCACTGCCTTAAACACATAGCTTGAAAGTCATTCTATACAATATTTTTAAATAACTTTGTGTCTCAGCATGCCTTGCACTATGCCAGTCAGGTGCTGGAAAAAGTTTTCTTTTTAAGTCATAGCCCCCAAAATGTCTGGATTTCAGAGTAGTCTGGATTCCGAATAAGGGGTAATCAACCTATAGTAAGCATTTGGGTCAACAGCACTGTTCCCTCTAAGCTGCATGGCCGTGCAGCTAGAATCTGAGCCCCACGCAGCTTTCTTCACAGTGCTCCGGTGCTGCCCCTGCACAGCAAAAGTAGGGCTCCATGAAGTCCCCCCCTTTTTTGGCAGCGAAAAAGCCAGTTTTGTTCTTGCAGCTTTCCCAGCTTCAAAGCGCGTGAACCCCTCTGTCTGTCTGTCTGTTACACTCACATCTTTTTCTTTTTCAGTATTTACTACCTGGTTATTATTTTCATGATGCTCATCAACCATCTGACAATTTTCAATCAGGACTCAAATCTAGAATTCCACCATTCTCTTTCCAACCAATAGGTGGCAATCGGACAGTAAAACATATTGACAGAATTTTGCCATTTTGAGGTGATGCTCTGGTGTTATAAGGATGGAATCTAATCCCTTAAAAAGACAGATGGTTTCAAACATTGGTGTTTAAAGGTAGTTAATGTTGGCCTTGTTACCAGAGGTGCCCACTCAGAGCAAAAGTCACTCTCCAGTCTCTTGAATCCACTGATAGTGTGTGGTGCACAATCTCTAGTGACTGTTTTATCCTCTCCATCCTTGAAATAAGGCAGCTTGCTAAAAGCGGGGAAAGGAAACACAGGGGGGGTTCAAGGAAACTCATACTTGGGATCCAAATTGCTGCATTTTTTCTGCTCCCCTGTACTCAGGAGCAACCCAAGAGGAAATGTCACTGCTGCAATTATGCACCTGGCTGTCTCTCTAAACACTCCTGTGCCTGCACCCCAACACCGCTCTTGCTGCTGCCACTGCCTCCCCCACCCCAGTTGGCTGTTTAGGAAATTTAGGAAACTTGGCAATGGCGAGGTTTGAGCCAGGGTGTGGCTGGAAGGGGAGGGGTCAGAACTTGCAGTGACTGTCTGGAAAACTTTAAAAGCCCATTAAGTATTTTCGTAGGTTGTCGCGACGTGACCAGATAGTCGAATTAAAAATTAGCATAGTGCCAGGAAAACTCTGTCGTATTAAAAATAATTTATTTCAATAAATAAATTTCACAGATATTAGAACAAATTTTGACGTTTCGCACACGTACACTCGTGGCATCTTCAGAAATCCCCCATAACCCACATGAGACGACTTAAAAGACCATGAAAATCAAAGCCCAGATGTAAAAAGCCCAGTTTAGAGGCTTATGATGAGAAGAAGAGAAGGCATGCAGAGCAAGGTGGGATAAAACATGGTGGAGTGCAGCAATTTGGAGCCCCTCCCACCCTTACCTTGAGCTCAGACAGCACCTTCCTCCTCTGCACCATCCTGTTTGGAGGAAGGAGGTGATATTGGAGCTCATGGTAAAGGGTAGGGTAGGGTGGGGCTGGTCTCTGGACAGCTGCACTCCGCCAGAAGGCAGCTGGGTTTATTTCTTCCTCCCACAGTGCTAGAGGAAGAGGTGGTTCCCTCCTCCCCTCCCTGCTCACTCTCAGCAAGCGGGAAGAAGATTGAACTGCTGACTGAAGGCGTTTGGTGGGCATGGGGCCAGAAGGGGGTGCTGTGGTGCAGAACTTCCCTCGTCGGTTGGTCTCTCTCCCCCAATTCACAACTTGAAACAGCCACTTCAATTGGCTCATTGGTAGACCAGCCCTGCTTCTACTTCCCATGGCTTTTATAATGGCCTAAATAAGAGAAATAGGCTCTGCTGGCATATTTAAATGCAGGCATACTTTAGGAGGCCCAAGTAGCACCTGGGTTTTCATCAGTTGTATATTTTTTGTAGGCACCTTCTTTTTGCACTGGGTAGGAACATTGCATTTCACAAATAGTAACCTAAATGTCCAAGTTTGCCCCAACTTGGCTTGAGGTGCTCTGGATGAGACACCCTGAGGCAAGAGAGGCCATTTCCAGAATACGGGCTGGTGAAAGTTGCTGCAGGATCCAGCCTGCTGCAAACAAATTATGGCAGGGCCCCTCTATCAACCCAACAATGATGAAGTCTGATCCACAATGCAGCTCAGGAAGGGAAGGGGCCAGAATTTGCAATGATGGTCTAGAAGGATTTAAAAGCCCAGTTTAGAGGTCTGTGATAGATATGCCCGGTGACAAGGAAAAGGAAAAATGAAGGAAGAAGAGAGAGAAGATTTATGCCTCTCCAATTTCTACAGAAAAGAGATTGTCACTAGGCCTAAAACTTTATGGCTTGCTCTTCTAAATGAAGAATGCTAGATCCAAGCTCAGGTAAGGGATTTACATCCTGAGATAACCAATGATAGGCCCCTTTGTAGTGAGTTTGAACTTCCCATTTTTTTCTTCCCGTTTCAGTGAATGCCATAATGAATCAGTAATGTTTGTATGAACGCTGTTCTAGCCTTGACGGAACCATGTTTTAAAACAAACTCTTTTCTTTGAAATTGCTACCAATGGATTTGTCCTGGGATCCTGTCGAATGGAATTTGGCCCCATAAATCTTTCCGTTTCTTAGGTGTTAATTAATCTTTCTCTACGAAGTGCCTCATTAATTTCACATGGCCAGAAATAGAACTGCAAAACTCTAGCAGCCTTGCACATGTTTCTTTCCCTTTTAGGCTGGCGACTATATGTTTATCTTCTGCTTCACTATACTGTGCCTTTAAATTGTTGGCACCGACTTCTATAGCGTTGGCAGCTGGAGTCAGTTTTCTTCAATAACGTTAACAAAGGGAGCAAGGAAGAAGGAGTTGGCTGAATATAAATAAGCATCTGTATGAACAACATTGTACTGACTTCATGGAGCAGCGCTGACAATTCATTTGTTATTCGCACCCAGGCTGATTCTGCTTCAGAAGCATTCCACGGTGCCGTGTAATCACCAACCCTTTGCAAAAAACCTGTTCTATTAGGTCTATTGAGCTCCAGCATACAGGAGCAAAAAACTAATCACAAGACCCAAACAAGATTGTCAAGGTGTTCTTGGCTGGAGCACAATCGAATCTGTGCTGCAACAGCGCAAACAGTTTTGCTGCCATTGCGAAGATTGTGTCAGCATTTCTGCTGTGAGCTCTTATTTCCAGCATAATGGATTAACTTGGTGATAGAAATTCACTTGTGGCTGAAACTTGGCAATTGGGCTTCACTAAAAATGCTAGTTAGCTTGCAGTACATAAAATCCCCACAAAAAGTCTTTTGCATCCCATGGCTGCAATTTTTCAAAGCGTTATGCAAATTCTTTCTTTGTCTTTCATGAGCAGAACTTCTCACAAAATCATGTCCAATCATCTGTATACGTCTTGGGGGGTTCAGGGCCAATTCTACACAGAGACTTCTTTGAACCCAAAAGGGGAGATGCTGCAAGAACCAGACCTCTTGGAATAATGAAATGGGGTAATGGGAGAACACTCCCTCTGTAAATTAGCCAGTGTTGAGAAGAGGCCACAATTTCCATAACGCAGAATGCCAAAATGTGGGAGAACTGCATGCTGCAATACACCCCAATTGTGTAAGGAAAAAAAAGACACAAATGGGGTAAGATGAGCAAATGATAGTCAACATTAAACAGCAGCAGCAGAAGCATTGAGGGTTTTTCTACCACTTTCTACTGCTTTCAAACACATTTTTTAATGCGAGCCAGCTTTGTGGGAAGACTGAAGTCTTGGTCAAGCCATAAATGCCATCCAAGTCTCAAAGATTATGTAAAAAGCCATGGCTCTTCATTCTGGACCCAAAAAGCAAACTGTCAAAGAGTCAGTGGTTGCCATCTGTATGCTCCAAGAGGTACTTTTAGTGACTACCCTATACACAGTAGTTTTTGAATTAGCAGCCACAATAAATATCATGAAACCAAATTAAGAATTGATTGAAAATGCTATTTTCATTTTTCAGGTTGAACCAAAAAAGTGATTCTAGAAGACTGATACAAACGTGTTGAGACGTATTCCTAACATTATTCTTTAAAGTTCTTCTTTGCAGATTTTTTTTTAAAGCTTCACTGTTTAGAAACAATGTAATTAAAAGTAAAACTAAATTGGTAGGTTGCTCAGTGTCTTTCTAATGAGCAAAGCTAATAAGAATAGTCTCATTGTTTGGAACTAAGTGAAACACAGTTAGTGGGGCATTTCCTGGCTAAGCAACCTGTAAGATTCCCTCTTGTATTTGAAAACTGTTTTATAGAGTCTGTTCCCAGAGTAGGATAACAGTGTTGCTTTGATGTGGTTAAGTAATTTTCCACAATCGCATAACAGATTATACTTAGCCGATAATGGCCAAGATTATTGGAAGTGTTCAATGGTCTTAATTCTTCTCTAAGATTAGTGGAGTAGAAGGTGCACAATATCTTTCAGGATCAGTCGCCAAGGATGGAAACCCACACTTGTTCTACAAACATTTGATGTTCTTGCTAAACTGACAGAAGGTCTTTTCACAGACAGCTCATATACAGTATGTTTAACTGAATTCAGGTCTAAGTCATCATAACACATTAAAAACCTTGTGGTCCTTCATGGCTTTAGAGACTGCTTCGTTTCACCCTCACTTTGGAAGGGTGATGGATGCTGCTGATGGAGTGTCTGAGCCGACGGAGCTTCATGAAGGAATGCGGAGGAGTGTAGACTGGGGAGGTTTCCGCTGGCAATAAATGGATAACCGCTTGTTAAACCATCTGAGGCTTGATATGCTGTTACCTGTGGAAGCTTGGAAGACAAGAGCTGTGCAGTCAGAACGATAACTGCACTATGAAGGGAAACATCTTGAGAAATGGAGGGTTCTATGAGTGTCATAGAATAACATTGTAAAAACCCCAATTTGAAAAAAAATGGGGGTTATGGTTGACTTGCCTATGTAAACCGCCTTGAGTCTACGAGAAAGGTGGTATATAAATACTGTAATAAACAAACAAACAATCCTCTTGACATCTCACACAACCCAGGTTAATAACAGTCTTTTCTCAGATAAATTTCAGATACATTTTTAGTAACTAAAGTTAAAGAATAGGTCGTGTCACAGTGATAGTCCATTCTGTCTTCCAGGTGGAACACCTGTGATGGAAACAGAAATCTTGGAACTCTAATTTATGCATATAAACCAGATCCGAGTGTAAAGAAAGGGTTAAATACATCAGATAGACAACACTGGAGAATCCAGAGTTGGAGATCACTGCCAACTATGAGAAGTGGATTTAAGTGGATGAAGCCTACATTTAACATTGGTTACAAACATTGGGCAAATGTCCCGCCCCCTTCCAGTCCACCAAGGTTGCAAAGAATGTTAGGAACATATCAAAGCTAGATTAGAAAGAAAGGTTCTCTAAGGCTGCAATCCTATAGACACTTACCTGGAAGTAGATCCCATTGAACTCAATGGGGCTTACTGCTGAGTAGACACATGCATAAGATTGGGCTGTTAAACTGACAACTCATTCATGGGAACCAGAGTGTCGCCACATCTACACAATGAAAGGGACCATCTCTCTAAGTCATTCTTCTAATTAAACAGTTTTTGGGAGGAGAAAACTAAATAGGAAGTCAACATTTTACTTTTATATAATTTTTCTAGAGAAATGTCTGAGCAATTAGCACTCTGAACTTAAGGATAAAATGACTTTGACAAAGTTAGTCCTGCAGGCTACTGAGTGACATGTGCGGTATTGGAGATTTTCATTGTATGCCTGGAACTGACAGTGATTCAATATAGGAGGATGTATACTTTCAGATTGGCATGTGTGATTATCTTCACTTTGTTGGCACTGCAATAGGCTGTCTTTTAACCTAATTAAAAGCGCTGTCCACACTCAGATGAAGTCCCCACCATTTTGAATATCAAGTTGGAATCAAGATTGTAGTGACAGGTGAACCAAACAAATGCTACCTGCTTTGTAAATATTGATGGCCTTAACACATTTCTGCCCTTTACAGGGGAGGGGCTGTATCTCAGTGGCAGGGCCACATGCTGTGTAAGCAGAAGTTTCCAGGTTCAATCCATAACATCTCCAGGTAGGGCTGGAAATGATCCTTCTCTGTAAACCTGGACAGTCACTGTGAATCACTGTAAACATTGCTGAGCTAGAAAGACTAGTGGTCTGACTCAGGTTAAGTCGCTTTATACGTAGAATTCTTCCAAATATATTTTTGCTTGCTAAAATCCAAGTTTCCTTTTAAAAAAAAATCTGGCAGCAGTCAGTACAGCAAAAGAAAAAAAATTGACATCCACGCTAAGGCATGATATGTGTGAATTGAATTCTAGAATTGAAATGGATTCTGGTGTCTCAGCTCATGGTGAACTTCAAAGCAGATTCTTCTAGTCTACTAACTGTAAAAATACTGGGCTGCTTCAGATTATACTGTGCTTTAGTGCCCAAAGTGGCCCCAAAGTGGCCTCATGTGATTAGCGACATGTGTGTCATGCATGTGTCACAACACATTCATGACTTGGCCCCTCCCCCTCAGTACTGTTTTAGTGTTTCAGTTCATGCCTTTGCATATGCTGCTTAAGCAGTAAACTTGAAAGGGAGGGGATAAGGCAGGACATGCGCACATATTGCTAACCTCATGGGACAAATCTGAATGCTGAAGCAGTCCACTATTGGTGCCAAACTAGAGGTTACACACAAAACAAAGCATGTTTTACAACCCAGTCCTATTCTCCCCCCCCCACTGGTGCAGCCGTGCCAAAAAGGCATGCACTGTATCCAGCGGGGGGGGGGGGAGATCGGTAGGCTTCGGAAGGGAAAGGGAATTTAAATCCCCTTTGTAAGCCTCCCGCTCCACAATGGGTCTCCTCAGAGCTGCACCAATGATTTTGTAAGTCCAAAGAGAGAAAGTGGACAGGGAGGCTGCTGCCAGAGGGGACAGGATTCGGCACACACCATTACTGCCAGATCCACCCTCTCCTGCAGCCTCCCAGCCCCATTCCTCCCCCTCTTTGCCCAGTTTTGCCCCCTCCTTGCCCCCGTTTTGCTCTCTTGCCTCTCCTGCTGCCTTACCTGGCCAGCGATCCAGCATAGTGAGCAGGAAGTTTCTAGCCTTCCCGCTGGCACTCCAGCAACACGCTACTCTGCACGCTCCAAGCATGCTTTGCAGCAGTCAGTACTGGGTGAACGTGCAAAAGAGAGGGGAGCATTTTTATGCTCCAAATCTCATTCTCATCTGCCTCTTTTATCTTGGCAGGCAGGCCTCTTTGGAACAAGATGGGGGGGGCAGGCGAGTGGCTTTGGGGGTGATTTGGATTGGAGGGCCAGCTGTTAAGAAAGGGTTAAACACATGCATGCACACACGTACATGCACATACTTTCACTTCTTGAAGTAATCCCTTCTTGAAGCGTTTCCATTAACAAAGTGACTCAGAGTTTAAAAAATACATGTTTGGGTGTATTTGTATTTCCCTATCTTGTGGAATCACAATTGAAACAAATTTGAGGAACCTCTTCTAATTCTGAGCTCTCAAATTCAGCTTTTGATTGAGTTGTACCTGCATCCTTTGATTTAAATGGGACAGACTTCCAAGTAAGAGTAAGTATGCCTAGGAGTGTAGCCTTACTTTACTTTACTTACAACCATTTCTACAATTCTTATTAAAGCCTAGAAAAAAAAATGCAATCAATTGAATCAAACCTTCTAGTGTTTAAGGCTGCAATTTCAAAGCACACTTACTTGTTGGAAGTCAATTCCATTGAAATCCATGGGGGTAAATGATTTCAGGATAATAGCGCAAGTTTCACTATTGTCTCGAGTTGGACCATAAGGAAGGCTGAGCATCGAAGAATAGATGCTTTCGAACTGTGGTGCTGGAGAAGACTCCTGAGAGTCCCTTGGACTGCTAGGAGATCAAATCAGTCAATCCTAAATGAAATCAACCCTGACTGTTCCCTGGAAGGAAAGGTACTGAGGCTGAAGCTCAAATATTTTGGCCACCTAATGCGAAGAGAGGAGTCTCTGGAGAAGACTCTGATGCTGGGAAAGATTGAAGGCAAAAGGAGAAGGGGAAGGCAAAGGATGAGATGGTTAGACAGCATCACCGATGCAACGAACATGAAAATGAGCGAACTCAGGAAGATAGTGGAGGACAGGAAGGCCTGGCGGGATATGGTTCATGGGATCACGAAGGGTCGGACACGACTTAACGACTCAACAACAACAACAACAACGATTTAAACTAATTAAAGATATGTCATCATCACATAACTTTATGTGAGATGTATTGTTTTCCTCTTCATGCATTTCTCACTGTCTTGATTGTCCTAAAGCTTAAGGCTGACCAGATGAAAACAATTCTCAGGGGGACTCGGAAGTAGAGCCATGGAAGTAACTGAACCTGATGGCTTGCTAAGATGCTCTCAGATTCTCTCTCTAGCCTCATGTCTTTAGTCTACTCATCAAAGCCTGCTGGCACACAGATGTGCCCTTCATGACTGATAGCCAGTCTAGATGTGTGATGATAGAGAACTGTGAATGAATCCATGTCACTTAAAAGTATATAAGAACAGCAGTTGTAGGGAGCTCTGACCTGGGCTGGGCCCACAGCATGGGGAGGAGGGGGAACCCTTCCCCTATACAGTTTTTCCCAGTGAAAATCACCCTCTCCAAAGCTGCTATTTGCCTTGATTGAAAAAAAAATGTATACACAATACCGTAGGGTTTTTTTTGGGAGGGGGGGAAATCAGGAAAATGGCACAGGGAAAGGGGCCCTTTCTTTGATATGAGTCACATAAAAGTCATAAATGAGGTTGGAACAGGGTGACCAGGCGTCCTACTTTTCCCGGACACGTCCTCCTTTTTTAAGGTGTGGTCCTGAGGTTGAACTGCTTGAAGACTGCCGGAAGCTAAGCAGGAACAGCCCATTTTCGTGCTGGAAGGGAGACCAGAATGTCAATGATAAGCTGTCATGACACTCGGTGGTGGAGAGGAGTCGCTGTTGCGGTGAGATAACAGACTGGAATGCTGAGAATGTCAGTGACAGAGCAACGACAACTGGAAAAATGTTTCCCTGTTCAGCATGATCTGTGGCGTCCTGCGGAGAGCTCGAGGCTTGTGTTCAGCAGCTAGTGAAAATGACTACCTCATGGAGGAAACCAGCTGGAATTGTAGGGTTCTATACAGAACAATATTGTAAAGATCCTTATTGGATCTAGATAAGCCTGCCTATGTAAACCACCTTGAATAACATCTGAAGAGCAATCTGAGGATAAGAAAGGCGGTATATAAATATAGAAATAAAATAATCTCATATCTGGGTGTCCAGGAAAAGAACTGAAACATCCTCCAAACAGCCTCTGCAGGCAGGCCTCCTGTTGCCTGGCAACCCTGCTAGCATGCGCAAGCCCCGACAGTGAGTCACATGACACTGCTGGGAGTGGGAGGGAAGAAGCTGGCATTCCTTAACACATGCTACTGTGGAGCCTGCTCCTCAATTGCAAAGAACTCATTAAAGTCCTTAAAATATCAAGCTCCTGAATCTGAGGAAGAAGGCAGCTCAGTCTGGAGGAATTAGATTAAAGGAGAGTCAGCCAACCAACACAAGTCCGGAGGCTTGTGTGGAGCGCCCAGCAGAGAGCCCATATCTTTAAAAACAAGTAAATCTTTACTTCTTGCATTCATTTACTGTCAATATTAATTACTTTTACTGGGTCACTAATTTTACTAATTTTATTGGGTCCTGTGCTGTCCTGAAAAATCTAAGAGGGAAGTGAATTTCAACAGGCAGCCCACTCTGTGCATGTCTACTCAGAAGTAAGTCCCATTACAGTCAATGAGCTTACTCCCATGTAAGTGTGGATAGGATTGCAGCCTTAAATACCTTTTAAAAACTTAAAATTTTTAACTTAAAAATACATATAAATTAAAGAAATAACTGCATTTTGAAGAACGTGATGGATCCAGTGATATGAACAACTTCTTAAAAACTGGCTAAGTTTCTGGCTCTTTTGCTGAAAGATCTAAAATGGGAAGTGAATTGCAGGCAGCCCACTCTATGCATGTCTACTCAGAAGTAAGTCCCAGTATAGTCAATAATAACACATAAGTGTGGATAGGATTGCAGCTTTAAATACCTCTTTAAATGACTTTAAAAATACATATAAATTAAAGAAATAGCTTTTCTTTGATGGAGAAGAACATGATAGATCCAGTGATATGAACAACTTGTTAGAAACTCGCTAATATTCTGATACATCTAAAAGTACTGACTCTTTTGCTGAAAGATGTAACAGGAAATGAAATTAATTTAAATAAATAGCTTGCAATTGCTGTGTAACGAAATATGTGAACTGATGCCATTGAAAAAGGCACTACGTTTGTGGTGATGACGTGAACTTGTTAAAGCCTAGCTTGTTAAAAACTAGTTTTTTTTAATTAAACACATGAAGTGTGTGTGTGTGTGTGTGTGTGTGTGTGTGTGTGTGTGTGTGTGTGTGTGTGTGTGTGTGTAGCTTTGATTTTCTAATGTCCTACATTTTTCTTGAATGTCCTACATTTTTGGGTGCCTTGTCCTCCTTTGCGGTTATGACATCTGGTCACCCTGGGTTGGAAGAACCCACATAAGAAGAGCCCTGCTGGATCAGGCCAAAGGCCCCATCTAATCCAGCTTCATGTATCTCACAGTGGATCACCAGATGCCTCTGGGAGCACTGAAGACTGCAAGATACCTGTATCCTGTTGCCACTCCCTTGCATTTGGCATTCAGAGAGAGAGAGAGAGAGAGAGAGAGAGAGAGAGAGAGAGAGAGAGAGAGAGAGAGAGAGAGAGGCTACCCCTAAACCTGGAGGTTGCATACAGTCATCATGATGGTGGCTATTTTTAAACGTTTGAAAATATTGCAGACGCACTTCCACATTTCCATCATCCAGTCTAGTTTGGTCTTGGCTTGACAGATACACATGCACTCATGTACACACACACTCTTACAGCACACTCCTACCCAGCTCCTCCACCGGTGCAACCAGCGGAGGAGGGCTGAACGGGAGTCTTTGATGGGGAAAGAAGATTTAAATCTCCTTTGAATCCCCCTTTAGAGGGGATTTGGACCCCCTTTCCTTTCTCACTATACTCCTGGCTACACTGGTGGAGGAGCAGGATAGGATTGTGCTGTTAGCTGGACGTATGGGGCTTTTGTTATCTGTGGGGGCCAAACATTTCTGCCATGTTTGGGCTTAGTACATCTGGCAGTTCTAGGGTCTGGGAGTAAAATAAAACCTCCTTTTTCAAAATACTGCACAATTTACGGCAATGTTGACTACACCAGTAAGCAGGCAAGCAGACCAGGGACCGCTTTCATTCATTTTCCTGAATGAAAAACAGCATGAGACAGATTTTTGTATGGCCAGCATAGGGCTCTGTCTTGCTTTGGGAAGCACCCCACTCTGGGGACCCCAAATGATTCAACCCAACTTCTCCTTCTAGGAGCAAGTTTGTTCCCTTTTAAATGCCGGCTTCGACTGAAAAACACCTCTTCCCTCTCAAATAGCCACAAAGCTGTGTGTAAAAACGAAAGCTGAACTCCTCTGGACAATTAACCAAAATTTATTGCTTCACAGCAACCCTTATCTCCCTAACACCATAAATTATCCCACAGCAGAAACCCTTCTGCTAAACTGAAACAGTCTATCTCCCAAAAATCCAAGCAATCCCTTTGTGACTCAGTCCACAGAAAGAGACAGCCCCTGCTGTCTTCCTTCTTCCAACAAGTCACTCTCAAACCCGGGCTCTTTCAGCTGGCGTCCGGTCCAGGCAGGCAGCAGGCTGGCTTCTTCCTTTCCCTGTCGGCTCAGCGTCCTCCAGCTGGCCGTCGTCCTTCCAGAAGTCCAACGTGCAGTCCTCCTCCTGGTCCTAGGCAGCAGCGTCCCGTCGTCGCTCGGAAATCGGGCAGCGTATCCCCGTGGCAAGCTAGCAAGGCTTCTTCCTGCTCCTACTGCTGCTGCTTTTATACTCAAAGCCCTCATTAGTCCATCACGGATCACAGCTGGGGGCTGCAATCCAAAGTCCTAAAGCCCTAATTATTCGCAACACCTGGGGGGCACACCCTGCGTGGGCGGTAGGTGTGCCTCCACCCACGCGGTCCTGGGTGTTGACCCCTTGCTGCCCAGGCCTGTCAAAGTCCTGTCAAAAGTCCAAGTCTTCATCTGTTAACTCCTTGCTGCCTGGATCTGTCAACAAGGGTCCACTGCTGACACCACACTTGGCTCCTGCCAGTCTTCTGGATCCTTCCACTACAGGCTCCCATTCTGACTTGACTCAGAAGTTGCAGCCACATGCAAAACAATGCCTGTAATTCCTCCCTTTCTCTCCATGGCCGCTGTAAAAGATGGTATGTTTGGTGAATTCACATCAAATAAAAGTCAATGCTATAATCCACCTAGCCCTCTTTTTTCAATCTGCACTGATTTCTGTAACTGATGTTGCTAACCATACACTAGTTTGCCATGCATTGCCATCTTCTGATGCTGCCTGACTACCCTTGTCCTTCTGCAAATGTTCTCACTCTTGTTCATATTTCTGCAACCATCCAAAGCTCACACCAGTTGGGAGAGAACACAGATGCACTCTGTTCCCTGAAGGACATGACAGGAAAGACTGACAGACAGAATGATGCGTGCTTGGTCAATGATTCACAGAAAGCCTCCTACCTTACAGGACCGGAGATGATGTGCTTCTCTTTATGCTCTTGCACTGTCCTTTGGGGAGCAAAGTTAAAACTCTTGGCCGCCACTACTCTAACATGTGTCATACAGCATATGGTCTCTTGTCCGATTTCAGTGCCAGCACACTGAATCGCAGCCAGTGTAAATGAAACAATGCATCAGCCAGACCATTAACCTTTGCTCGAACATACTCAGCTCTGAAGTGGATATTATTTATCAAGCAGTGTGCAGGGAAGCATCCTTAGCAGGCCTGATTAATCCATCCAATAGCACTGCACTCAATAGTTGAGCAATGCCATACATGACAACACTCAAAGGTTTGCAACTGGCGAAGCTGGCCAATACCTGTCTGCTTGAAATCTTTATTTATTTAAAGTTCATGCAATTGTAATAGCAATTCTAGACTCACTGTGCTAAATTGCAGTCCAAGTAATGGGTGGGGGGGGGGAGCCAATATTTTTAAAAAGCCAAATATACCCACATAGAGATCAAAGAATCAAAACCATTATTGTTTGTCTCCAACAATTACTAGCGTATTGTGGAGAAGGGTCATAAATGATTAACAATCCATGCCTCAAAGTGCTCCATGGGCACCATCTAAGTGCAACAAATTAGCGAAATTTGTCAGATTAAAACAACAACAGTACAACCTGTTTACAGTGCCCTTGTGTAAGCTGCAGCAAAGCACATCCCTGGGCAGTGTTCCCATGCAATGGCTGTAACATGTCGTAGTTTCCCATGTGGATTCTAGTGGCTACTGGCACTGGCTGGGAGACTTTACATGCGCCACAGAGGATCCACATATTTATTTTATTTATTTGTCACATTTTTATACCTTCCTCCAAGGAGCTCAGGGTGGTGTACATGGTTCCTTCCCTCCTTTTGTCCTCACAACAACCCTGTGAAGTAGATGAGGCTGAGAGACAGTGACTGGCCCAAGGTCACCCAGGAAGCTTTGTGGCTGGGTGGGGATACGAACCTGGATTTTTCAGGTCCAACACTCAAACCACTACACCAAAAGGAGGTAAAATTATCTCCTTTGCCTCCCACAGGAAAAAACTTGACACTCTGCGAGGACATGTTAAAAAACAAACTGCAGACTTGAATTCGTCAGTTGGCCATCTCACCTTCTTCTGACATGTATACCCAATTACAAAAGGTTAAAGTCGAGCTAGAGGAGCTATTATCAGAGAAAGTCAAATGAGCTTTGTTTTACCTATGCTGGAAATATTGAGTGAGTGGAGAGAGACCTGGCAAGATCCTTTCTCATCGTTTAAAGCACCAAGGGATGAAAACACCAAAAGTGCAACAGATTTCTACCTCTGTGTTGCGCTTTCACATGGTGGGGCATGCTTATGGGCATCATGTTTCTTCCTGCAAAAATGGTGTAATGTTACCATGTTACTTTGTGGAGCACAGCTGATGGTATTCCCATGACAGAATCTGTTCAGAGCAGAGAGATAATGGCATCAAAAGTGGCAGAGCAGGTAGAGGAAGAGGAAGATTGCCTGCGCTGGGTTGGCAAGAATCCTGGGTTGCCAATTCTGACAGAAGCTACTCCTGGAGATTTGTTTTCCAACATTATATAATGTTGGATATGCCTGAAGGTCCTATTAACATCTTCAGAATTTCTTTATGTGGTCAACTTGGAGATTGATGCTGGTTCCTGGAGACTCCAGGCTAGAGGTGTTCGTTTTTGTAGATAACCGAATAAAAACACAAAACGCCAGAATATGGCAAGTGAATAAAAACACAAAACACCATAATACAGGATTTTCCAAAGCACCGAAGACTGCAGTGTAATGCTATTAAACCTGATATTGATGCTTAAGAATTCGCACCTGTGAATAAAAACACAAAACACCACATTTTGCATTTTAATTCAACAAATTTTCAAAACACACACACCATTTTCAAACACCTCTACTCCGGGCCAATCCTGGAGGACTGGCAACCCTCTACCCAGGGTGATGTCAGGGACCAGCCAAGTTGGGCACTGACTAAGGATCCCTTCCAGTCAAAAAATCCACCTAGCCGGGTTGACCCTCGAGCCTTCAGTACCGGTTGCAGTGGTAGCATCCAATGTGCTGTCAAAGAATGGATGGAGACCATGGGAGACCTCACCCAGTGCCCCCCCAAAGCACCAGTGTCCCACTAAGGGTTCTGCTCTTCAGCAGTCACAATGCCGCCTCTGGACATTCAGCCAAACTTCCAGATTGCTTGGCTAGGAGGGGTGCAACCAGGCTGCTGCGCACCTTAGAGAGAACACTGGCCGGCACTATCTACACCCTGTACCTTTTAAGGGCGTTTCTCTTATTTTTAGCAGGGGAAGAGAGGAATTCATCTCCTTTCAAAACCAAACTGACTTCATTTGTATTAACCCCTATAATAAAACACTGAACGTTTGTCCATAAGTATCTATCAACGCTAAGCCCAGAACTGAAAGACAGAATTTTCATGGATGAATTGTACTAAAAAGAAACTGAAATTATGTAAATAGCATTTACAATGACATATAACTGCTGGATCAAAAAAATCAGCAGTAATAATTGCTGAAACGTCTTTGAAGGAATTCCATTGCCAGTGACAACAGCATCGCAGAGCTCCAGAGCTGGCGCCCTGTGTTCCCATATGCTGCGATTCTTGCTACACCAGTCCATAGCGATAATGGAGGCCACTGTGTCCACCAGAGGGAACAGCACGAGATTCTGATTTGTAAATATCACTGGATAACTCTGGAGTACTCTCATTTCCGGCTTTGCCTCAAGCATTATTTGAAGGGCTAATTCAGTTTCATTTCTCTCTGTTTTCAGCTATTTAACATAATTAATTTGATTAGCCCCGTGAAAAGAAGGCTTCTTTTTTCGCTGCAGCAATTCTATTTTCTTTTACCATTAATTCATCATGTTAAAAGGTATGCTGGTACTCTGGGAATGTCACTAGTACCTAGTCATTATTTTTCTTTTGAGGTGTTGTTACAATTTGAATGCCTGGTCAAAAATATAGACTTCAATTATGTTGTTTGTGCACCTTCTGAATGGAATGACACCTCCTACCATTTTCTGTATCCTTCAGTATATACGTTTAAGTGAATTTCAGAAACCCCATCCATGGCAATGTAGATGTATATCTGTCTACTGGGGATTACTTCATGCATCTGATGAAGAGGACTGTAGTCCACACAAACACACAAAAAGCTTAAATAAATGGATTACGGCCCAATTCTATTAGGACCTTATGCAGCCATAACAAGTGTTTCGGTGGTGTCAGACCCTTTATGGCTGTCGCAAAATGCAATACACCATCCAGCGTGGCCTGGATACTGCCACAAGAGGTGAGGACACCCACCAACGCCATTAAATCAGTGCAGGGGGTGAAAGGGAGGTGGAGGGCGGAGTGGTGCGGGGAGGAATAGGGGTGGGGAGGAGGGTGGATCGAGGCCAGAAACAGGGCGGTATCAGCAGCAGTGGTTCCGCCAGTAGCCGCCAGTAGCCTATCCCGGGTCCCCGCAGACTTGCACCAGCAACATCGCTGACACAGGTCCAAGTAGACCCAGTCCAGTGGGCCAGCATGGGCTTACCCCAGGGCAGGAGAAAAAATGTTCCCTTACCTGGAGCAGGCCTCCAGGGCCCAAAACTCCCCTGCAGGATACAGCACGTTTCGCTAGCATGACTACATCGCTGCATGGGGAGTTGCGTAGGATTGGGCTGCCTGTCTTTCAGGTGACACATGACTCTAGGTTTTGCTGCTACACTAACATGGGAAGTCCTTCGGTGTTGCTGCTTTCCTTCCAGTTATTAATCTTGAAAATTCTGACATTTACCAGAAAATTGTAGCTTTCTTCACATTTCTTTGGATAAAGACCAAATTTGTTCCTGCTTTACCAAGTTCTTAAATGTCCACAACAAGCTTAGTGCCACCATTATTAATTAATTTATGGCAGTCACTGGCCACCTGCTTCAGTGACCTTAAAAGGGGATTAGACAAAGTTATGGAGGACAGTCTCAATGGTGGCTATATGGAACTTTCATGTCCAGAGGCACTATACCACTGAATACTACTACTCAGGGTGGGAGTCAACAGCAGGTAAGGCCTATTGCTGTCATGCTTTGTTTGTGGGCTTCCCAAAGGCCTGTGGGAAACAAAATGTCAAAAGGACTTGATGGAACTCTGGTCTGATGCCCCAGGACTCTTGTTATATTTTTTATGTTCTTAATGTCTAGCTTATTTCTCCTCAGGGGTGGCCAGGAATAATCACACTCACTGAAGGGTCCACCCAACCAAACTCTGAAGCTCCTGGAGCATCTGCATCTGCTACTCACTGCCTCCCAGTAAACTTCTCCAATGAGCTCTGACATACTGGGTAATGGCGGGCAGTGGGAGATATGGATTCACCTCTCAGCAGAGGCACTATTTTCATTTTCAGCTGGTCACCATCGGGGGGGCAGTTTGTGCACATGGGGTGTGCACATCATTGGGAGCTCAGCTCACCACAGGCTTTGCTTCAAGGTCCCGGAACCTGGTACCAACTATAGCCCTGTACAGATCTGACTTACCCATATGGTTGGGGAGAGTCTGCCAGCAAGCCCTGTCCCATGCCACCATATGTCTGAAGCACACACCCCTTCCCTGAACAGCAGCAGCAAATACTGAACATAGTGTGAAATTCTCTTGAGGCTTTGGTAAGGTTTCCCATTGGCACTTTCTCAACCACATTTGATCTACATGCAAGTTAGGTCTGTACAGGGCTCCTGTTTCTGAGAATTCTTAAGACTTTTCAAGAACTTTTTGTAGATTGTCACGATGTGACCAGATTATCGAATTAAAAATTCGCATGTTGCCGGGAAACTCCGTCATATTCAAAAACAATTTATTTCAATAAATAAACGTAATAGATGTTAAAACATATCTTGATGTTTCGCACACGTACACTCGTGGCATCATCAGAAATCCTTCAAGAACCTTTTCAAGAACCTTCAACATGTTTCAGTTTCAGTTACGGAAATGTGTCCGTATTTCTGTCATCTACTAAATGTTAGCATTGACATAGTGGAGCAGTGCCTGCATTAAACGCTTCAAAGAAACATTGTCTTTGCATTTGGAGCTCATGTACTGGTCTGGATCTGCAAATATTTGGTCATAAAGAGGATAGTGTTAAATGCTGGGCTAATAACATAAATGTTTATTACCCATTGGGTTAATGAAGCACTCAGTGGGGACCATTTAAACAAGAACTAATTCCTTTAAGCTTACATGTAACCAGTGATAATTGTGCAAGGCCCACGGGTTTCCTGGAAATGTGTTAAAAGTGCTTTATGTGATATAATATCTAATGCAGCACAACACAGAAAAAGGCAAGGTGTTCATGGGATACGTACTATTTGTTATCTGACATAAGCACTTAGTACTGGCATCTGTTTACAAATCACCACATTCTGCAGGAGGCATCCATTACAATGTCTGTGCAGATGAATACTGCTAGAATTAATGCAAATAAGGTTATAATATATTTGTGCATAATGCAAATATAGGATACATACGGTAACCAAACATTTTCCCCATGTAATTTTTTTTTTTTACATGAATGATGACATGTTCTCACAGTTCCTACTAACATGCAACCCAGTGGCATAGCTAGGTCTTTTGGTGCTCAGGGCGGTGACTCGTAATGTTACCCACCCAGCATCAGAAGACCCAGAGCTAATTGATGGTGGCCTGATGACGTCACTGCCAATTACTTCCGGCTTGCACGCTGCTCGGAGGAGCCGATCTCCCCCCCTTTCTTCGCTGAGAAAAACCAAAAGGTGGGAAAGGGGTCGGCTGCTCTGAGCGGCATGCAACTCCAGCGGCGCCGAGGAGGTGGCAAAAAGGTAGGTTCCCCCCAGTCCCCCCCATTGCTCCTCAGCTCCAGCCACCCCCTCTACTTTCTTTTAGTGAACAGCAGATCGGCGCTATATAGTAAAATGCTAATCTAGCACGGAACAGCTGATGGATGCTGGGGATTTAAACCCCAGGTTAGCGCTTTGATGTTGTATCAAAGGCTGTTCGTATAAACCAGGTCATTCAAGGTTTATACAAGGTTTCAAAGTTTCCCGCCACAGCAGCCTTTTTGTCACCCTCCCACTGGGCGGCCTGCCACCCTGTGGCGGTCTGCCCTCCACCCCTAACTATGCCACTGATGAAACCGTGACAGATTAAGCCCCAATCGTATTCCCCACCAGTTTACTTGATGCCAATGGAGTGTACTCTGCATCCTATGATGGGGGGGGGGGAGGGTCAACCAAACAGCCAGGGAAGGTAAGTAAAAATAAGTAAAAATATTTTTTTACTTTACCTACTACTGGTAGGCCATCTGGCCAACAATGGGTCTCGTTGGACCTACGTCAGCTATTTAGCTGGCATAATCTTAGGAGCCTCAGGGGGCAGGTCCAAGCCAGGAAAGAGGGATTGGATACTGGCGTACATGGCTGCTGCCGTGAACCACCCATCATGCCCTGTCCCACCCCGATCCTCCATCAAACTATCCATGACCCGCCCCTGCCGCCACTTTACCTGCTCTGCTGCAGGTAAAGGCCATTAGGTGGCCATTAGCGCTGATGCGGGACCTCTGGCTATTTGCACTGGTGGTCCTGCAGTGCACAACAGTGGCATGCCTTTTGTGACACTGCACCAGCACTTATGGCAGAGGATTGAGAGAACTGCTGCCGCAAGTACCCAATATGATTGGGCTTCCCAAGACTTACCGGTAACTGAAACTTGATGTAGTATAGTGATTAATAGACTGAGCTGTGAATCAGAACTTTCCCAGTTTGAACCTTCCTCTACAACAATTCTCACTAGGTGTCCTTAGACATTCTATTCCTCCCCAGCAGCAATATGCTATACAAAAATTAAGTACTATTGTTTACCTTTCTTTTTATCTTTTGACAATGTTTAAGAATGCGGTCTGATAGCCTTGGAAAAATGTCAAATTTCTTTTCTCATGTTATTAATTTTTCACATTTTAAAATAATTACCATATCTAATTACCTGACAAATTGCCAAATTGAAGTGTTCAGCAGACAGTATGTCGCATCCTGGAATAGCACTTCTGCTGTTGGGCACTCCCTCTGTGAATGAAGGGAATGTTCCATTTGCACAATGGGGCCAATCTCAAGAACACGGTGCAGTTGGCATTTTGCCCTACCTCCTCCTCATGACGCAGGGAAGCAGAGGCAAACAGTCACTTCAGGCAGCAGATTGGTGGTGGTGGTGGGGTACTTCTGTCTGCTCGCTTACCTCCCCAGCTCCTCTTCCTAGATTGGAAAAGAGGGGGCAGTGCAGAAGTGTGGAGGATAGGAGAGAGATGAGCTCGAGTGCTTGAGGAGCAGAGGCTTGCACATGACCAGGTACAGTTGTTGGCATGCTGCCTCGGATGTCAGGACGCCTTGGATGTCACTTCCGGGACGCAGCAATCTCCTGTGCCCCAGGTGACACGGGAGCTTGTTACGCCCCTGAGTTCTATTATGTTCAATAGAGCTTACTCCCTAGTACGTTTCCTTACGATTGTGGCCTAGGAAACAAATCATGACTTCCTCAGTTCAAGTCTAACCTCTGCCATGAACTCATTAGCAGAAGCGTAGCTGGACTCATGCCAGTGGGGCAGTGGGTAAGGCAACACATCATCACAGCCAAATGGATCAGTGCCATTCTGGTGGGAGGGTGGGAGGGGCAATGATGCATTGCCCCGTCCACCACCCTATTGGTGCCAGTCCAGCTATCCTACTGCTCATTAGGTGATCTTAGTGGCAACATTAAAAAAACACACCATAAAGCACTTGGCATACTCTGAAACACTATATACACACTAAATATTCTTACAGGTGGGCCCCCATATCCACTGATTCGCTATCCACGGTTTCAGTTATCCACGGATCGTGGGGACCCCCCAGGCTTTTACTTTTTTCCCAGTAAGCTTTGTTTCTTCCTTAAAGAAACGGGAGAAGTAGCCTCTGGCTGCTTATTACAGGCAAGTAGAACGAGACTAAGTACTAGAGAGGCTCTGCAAGGTTAACAGAAACCTTGCAGAGCCTCTCTAGGACTTAGTCTTGTTCTACTTGCCTGCAATGGAGGCTGCTTCTCTGTTTGTTTTAAGGAAGAAACAAAGCTTGCTGAAAGAAAAATAAGAGCTGGGGGGGGGCAAGCATGCCTGCCTGCAGGGGAGGCAGGGTGGGGGGGGCCCTCAGGAAACCATGGAGGGGGTGTTTGCTCTTATCCACGGTTTCAAGTATCCACGGAGGGGCCTGGAACATATCCCCAGCGGATATGGGGGCCCACCTGTATTAGTCTATGAAAACTGGCATGACCTTGAATGTGTGGTCATCTCTTCCTTTAGTTTAATGCAAATTCTTCATGCTAAGTCTCATAGATTTTGAATATTCTACATATTGAGATGTTTAAAGAATGCACATAATGCACTTAATGCTTTTCACATTTTGTTTTTCTCATGCTGTCTATCTCAGATTTGTGTTAACTGAGATTTGACTTTAAGGCGGATAAGCAAACGCTTACTTGTTTATTACTTATTTAGGTACATTTGCGCTGCTTGAAGACACAGTTCTTCCCTACTCATTGAAGAGATTCATTGTCCCTGGTTGCTGGGATTATGATACAGACCCTGACCATAAATCCTGTAGGAATTTTGAGGTGGCCAAGTTCTCTCTTCAGATCCTGTTAGGACATGCCTAAAGGAAGGGTAAAATCTTGAGTTGATATCTGGCAACCCAGGCACAAGTTTTATAGGTTGCCATTTAGTTTTTGTACTTGCAAAATCTGCTATACAAGACAATGTCAATGCCACAAAAACATTGTTTCATGTACATCTTTGGATTTTGTTGTCCATTGCTGATACAATACTTTATCACATTATGGAGAACAGCGCTTCCACAAGTGGAAGATGCCTTCCATGTGCAGAATGGCACTTTTGGATTGAATCCATAATATATGAAATAACCTTAAAATGTCCAAGAATAAATACAACAAATACATCCATTGTGGGTTGGTGGAAGAAATATACCATACTTAAATGCACACATTTCTAGCAACCTTTGGATTCCTGACGCAGTTTGTTTTCTATAGTCACAGTGCCAAATGTTGTCAATTGTGGTTTCTGATTTAAATATTCAACAAACATGTATAACACTGAGAAATACATTCAGAGATGTATACATTTTATTTCTTGAAGGTTGAGATTTGAAAGAACAGCCTGTTTTGGCTGGTGTAAACACATTTTTGAACACACTTCCGCTTTCTATTCCATTTAAACGTTCATTCCTCTGGGAATAGGCATCACTATCAGAACTTGGGGGCCTCCTAGCATTTTACCAATATCACATCTCAAATGGCATATTTGTATAATATGTGCAAGGATTCCAGACCTTCTATGGGAATTATCATAAGATGGGTGACTCTAAAATCTATCAGTTTTGCTGAATGAATGCCATACTTCTTTAAGAGCAAGAAGTTGTCCTCAGGAATACCAATATGGCAGTGGCAAGTTGGAGCTTTTAAGCATGACTGTTTCATGAGATGCCCAACAGGACAGGGACAACTCAATTTATATCTGTACATTTTTAACGTAACTTAAGTTTCAATTTGGAGAGCCCACGTGCAATCACGCTTGTTTATCTTACACTTCCTTTTCCTCACTTTGTACTTCTTAACTTAATATTTATAGAAATAAATATTTCTATAGTATTGATATATGAAGAAATCTGGCAGTGCAATCCAAACATCCCTACTCAGATACAATTCCCTATATCGCTCCAAATATGCCACCAGCAGCAGTTCAGCCTGTCGGGCTACCTGCTCTCTGCCATGCTATCAGTGTTGAGGGCTTGCAGGCTAGCTGGTTCTATGTTGAAGAGGCTCCCCTGGTGGATGCTAGGTATAGGAGCTGTTGTCATCACGGCATGGATATGAAAGATAGGCACCATGTCCTTTGGGTCCCGGAAAATCTGGTAAGCCTACCCATGGGCTCATCCACACCTGGACAATATCCTATGGGCCTTTAGTACTGAAAACCCATCTCTTGGAAGTCTGGTTTCAAAGTGGCCTTTCAAAGCACCTCACACTGATCCTAAATCAGTAAGTGAAATTAAGCCCAACCCCCTTGACTAAGGGGCCCACAGAAAATCCTACCCCCAAAGTGTCCTTGTGAAAAAGAGAGGATTTTCCTATTAGAGGAACTCAGAAATTACACATCAGAGGAAGACACTGTCCATTATTAATCCAATTCAGTTGTGAGTATGTTGTTTTCTACAAATTTAAGATTTAGGGACTATTCTGCAAAATTGCTCAGTCAGAGTAGTGGTAAGAAGTATTTTGCCTTTTATTTCTTTGATAAATTACTGTACCTCTTTTGTTGCTGCCCTTTTCTCTCTAGGTTTTGCTTGTAAATCTCTACTTTTTTGGTATCCAGTCCTCTCCAGAATAGTAACACTACTTACATAGTCTATACATTTTGCAAGACAAAAAGTTACAGACATGGCAGTGGCAAGACTGGATATTTTTCATTTACCATCCTAAAGAATCATCTATGTGAGCACAATTTGACATACTTGAAACTGTATAGTAAGCAGTTTTAATAGGAGTACGATCAACTGGCAGTATAATAGAATAGCTTGCAACATCTGCCTCACACCGAATACTTTTGTAGTTGCACTGACAAAAGCAATTACTATACCATTACAGTTACACAGATCTATAGAATGGTGGAGGGGCCTCTCCACTATTCCATAATTGAATATTATATTTTATCCATAGTTGCATTCCATAAGTGTAAGCAAAATTAAACCATTACAGCAGGGAATTAGATAACTTGCCATGGGGGATCCATTTCTGTGACCTATGGTAAATGCCAGTCCTCAGTCAAAGATCTTAAATAGGAGATAAAGTTATATGAGTAGAGATGGTCCATTCTTACCAACCCTAATCTACTGACATATCAGTAACCCCATTTCTGTCCCTTCCTTTCTCCAATGAGTTCAATACATGATATATAAGGTGCTGGAAGTCTTAGACCAAAGACTCTAGCAGCAGGGCTCAGGCAGCTTGCTTCCTGGACCACTAAGGCAGTTTCCAGGAGGAGGGAGTTCTTGGTCTGATCTCTGCTGTACTGCAGTGCCACCACCCATATAATGGCCAAGGACGGTACTGCTGCTCTTTAGCCCAAATGACCCAAGGAACCAATAGGTTTTGGCCTACTGTACAAAGCAGGGCCTCTGAGAGGAATTTTATCAGGGGGTACAAAGTTTATTTTGGCCCCTTCTCAAAGGGGGAGGGGGCAAAATGGGGTGGGAAGCAGCAATAGCCGGAAAAGTCTTCAGAGCCCGGGTGTACCAGGCTTCCCGATGCAGTGCCCAGGTCTATCTGCACAGTAGACCTGGCTCGGCCACCGTCTTTCACTCTCCATGAGGCCAGCTGAGATCCCAGGAAATTTCTGCCCCCCTCCTTTGGCTCCTGGGCCCCCTTTTTGACCCTGAGCCCAGGTACAATTTACCTCCTTTACCCCCCTCTCATGAGCCCTGGTCCAAAGTACGGTACAGTACAAAATCAAAGTACGGTACAGTACAAAATCAAAGTACGGTACAGTACAAAACTTCAGGCTTCATTCCTCATTATGACCAGCTTGTCCCACCACATACAGTAGCAATGCAGAAGGGCCTCACCTGCTTGACTTGATGTCCTGCTGCCCTTGACCATATATCCTGCACCTGGTCACTTTGATCATCATCTATTTGATCCAAACCCTGATCCCAGCCTGTCTCAACAATGTCATCCACCATTGGTCCTTTTGATCCTCACCAAACTACACCAGAATTGAATCTGTAGCTGCAACTCATCTCAGAGCTTGGTTGAGGCCTGACATTTGGATGCAATGAGCTGAGCACATATGAGTGGGGTTACCTCATTTTACCCTCACAGCAATGCATTGAGGTTCATTTTAAGCTAAGAGAATGACTGGCCCAAGATCACTTTGTGAACTTTTCTGCTGAGTGGGGATTTGACAGTTGACGACCTCCCTAGCCAAAGTTCCAAAAACTAACCACTATACCATATAGGCTCTCTTAAAAATAGCATTCCAATGTATGACTTTGGATACTGGGTACAAGTACAAGAGGCAGAGTTTTTAATCCCAAAACGCATCCTTATTTTTAAACCAGAAGTTCCTCAAATGGTACAACATAGCTCATGTTTACATATCTTTAAACTGAGATTATGCTCCACATTTTTCATCTGCAGTTTCATGCATTAATTGATAAATCATGCTTATTCATTACTTAATAATTGTCCTAATGCAGGGGTTGACAAACTATGGTCTGCAGACCAAATACGGCCCACCACCCAAAATCATCCACCCCGCAATTGCAACCTAATCCAGCTAAATTGCCATTGATCAATTACCCCCTCAGAAGCCCCTAAACTCAGAGGCCTGGTGCTCCAACTGCTCTCTGCAGCAAAATAGAGATTACTAAATCAAACCGGAAGCCAAAGGCATATTTCTCTAGAGTCTAGATCTTCTCTTTCTCTATGGTCATGGAAGAAAAAGAAGGAAAGGGATGTGATGTGCTTGCATGCTTTGCAGCTTCTTGAGTGGTTGGCAGCAGTGGCCATTTTGTGGATCTTTGGATTCCCCCCCTGGCCTGGCCCCTATGCGGAAGAAGGTTGCTGACCTCTGTCCTAATGAGATACATGGTTGGCAGGGGTTATGAAAAAAATCTGTGTCTTTTTGGTTGGCACAGTCAAAACTGGGTGCAAGATCTCAGGAAAAATGGGAGTTGTGCAAACATAAATTTTCCTTGTCCTTTTCCAAACTCTGATGTGGAATCAGTATTTCAATTGCAACACAATCTACAAAAAGTCTTAGCATCTGGTTTCTTCACAGAGTGGTTTCACAAAGCAAATCTGCTTCTTAACAATTTTTTAAAATTGTTGATTGAAATAAGCAAAGCATCCTCAACAAAAATGCCAGCACAGAGAATATGACGTTGAATTCACAAGGAAAGGCAAGAAATAGCTTTGTTGCCTTAAGGCGAATTTGAGACTGACAGTAGCCAAATGAACAGCATGTTCAAATAACGGCATTTAAATATAATTGCAGATTCCGTTAATCTGTGTCAGGATTGCATCATTTTATGATGTTCAAAGCGGCTTCTTTTATTATTCTTTTGAGGTATACGAATTTAGTGAGGTCGCCTGTAGAAGTTCAATTCCAGGTCTTAATATCTACTCTAATTCTACATGTCAATTATGTTACAGCCAAAAGTTCAAATAAAGGTCTAGGGATCTAGAGGACGTACCTATCTATATTAAAGCGATTCTACTGTAAATACGCAGATTGGTCAGGAGACGGTTGATGATTTTTGGTGAGCCTGCTGTTCTTAGAGAAGACCCTTGTGTATCATGATTTCGACGTGCAATTGACTTTAGTGTGGAAAAGGAATTGCAGTCTTCAGAAAAAAAAAATCAAAATCACTTTTGGTGGGGACTGTATTCATTTGATGTCTCCAGTGCTTATACATATGCATTTCTTTAACAATAGCCCACTGTCTCCAGCAATCAACTTAATTTAAAAAATCTGATATATGGATCCTCAGTGTTAATCCAATACTCACCAGACATCCTTGCATCTGACGCTCCGCTGATGCTGACTGCCATAAAGCAATCAGTGCCAGTTGCAAAAGGTGCTCCAACAGCGCACTACTTAGTATGCTGCTGCCAGCGCAGGTGGGAAGGCTTGCACCTTCCTGCCCGCTCCAGAGCTTCTCCTGCCTTTTGCTGACAAAGGTAAGTCAGCAGGAGAAGCGGGAGGGGTGGTGGGAGGGTAGAATAGGGGTGGGGAAAGGGCAAAATGGGCCAAGGAGAGTGCGGTGACATGGGCCGGGCGATAGGCAGATCAGGTCCAGGAGAGGGACGGGATCAGCAGCACTGGCCTTATCTTGCGGTCTGGGTCCACATGGGCTTGAATCAGCTATTTAGCTGTCACAGGTCCGAATAGACCCGTCTGCACCATGGCTTACCCCCGGCCAGAGGAGGCCTCCAGGACTGCCCCCCCATAGGATGCAATGGTTGCCATTTTAGTGCCACTGCATCGATGGGGGGGGGGGGTTGAACAGATAGGATTGGGCTGTGAATCTTAACAAAATCAAGAACACGTTTACCCCGTTTGTTTCAAATGAATCAATCAAGGACTAGCATCAGCGTAAAGCCCATTTGGGTACTGGCTTGAAGGCCCCTGAGGGCCCATGCAGCCAAACACAGGTAGCTTGCAGACAGTGGTGGTGCAAATTGCTCAGCTGAACAACTCGTGCCACTGTTGTTTCATCCTGTCCTCCCCATTACTGGGGATTACTGGGTTTCCTTAAAGGCCCCTACAATGACACCCTCCAGGGTGACATGGAGGCCCAGCACAAAGCTTTGCCTGAGAGCCCCCCCCCCAGCCTTGCCACAGACACTGAATCCATCTCAGACATTATCTCCCCACTGCATACATACACTATTAAACAAACATCTTCCAGCTTTGCCTTCTTGTACGTTCCATAGCCACTTCAGGACTTCTATTAATTTCTATCTAGCTATGAACCTAATCATCTCAATACAACAATATCACATTATTAGAAGATACAGCAGAGGTTACTGTAGCAGTGCAATACATCTTAGAGCTATTTCCTCCCCCCCCCCTTCCCAAACTTTACCAGACAATGTCTGGTTTAATTTATGTTTATGGCTGGTTCCTTAGCTTCTGGCAAGGCAAGTATTTAAAAAATGAACATATGTTGTATAAAACGACAATGCATTTAAATTAGGTAAGAGTTACTTAGTTTTGACATGTGTTGCCAGCATAACCCTGTTTTTGCAGAATATTGCAATTTTCTTAGATCTGAGATATTTTATCTTAACAATAATGTTATCAACAATTATTTAGAAGTTATATATTCATGAAAAAACAGAGTCCACCCACAAATAATAATAATAATAATAATAATAATAATAATAATAATAATAATAATAATAATAATAATAATAATAATACTTATATACCACTTTTCAACCAGAGAAGTCCACAAAGTGGTTATATAATAAAATAAATTAATCAATGGTTGTATATGAATTCAATCTCACATTCTCCTATTGTATGCACAACTAGTAGAGGTTTAGGCACATTATGAACAATGACTAATATTCACTATTATTATTAACATCTACATCTAGGTTCTTGTACAAAAAGTAATAAGATGAAACATTTCCTGGACGCTTACAATCTGAAAGAATTGTAGGGAAAGGAAGAAAAGAACCCAAGAAGAAAAGGAGGGGACTGAAGGAGATGCATAAGCAAATGATTACTCCAATACTACTTGAACAGATAATGTGGGGTCTGGTAGCAACTGGGCAGCTCAATCCTATCCAGCTCAGTCCAATCCCCTGCAAGCCCACAGCTTGCAGCACCACTGACAAAGCACGCAGTGCATGCTATAGTGGGGAGTGACCAGATGGCCCGGGAGAGGTAAGTACAAATCAAATCATTTTTACTTACTTACCTCCCCATAAGCCACCTGGTTGTCAATGGAATCTATGCCAGCAATTTAGCTGGTGTAAGTTACTTCCTTTGGTGGGGTGACCGGGAGCTACTGGCAGGCATGCAGAGCCTCCGGCCATTTGCTCCAGCAGCTCCAAAGCATGCAATGGCTGCAAAGCTTTCACACCGCAAGAACGGGGATTATGGCAGCAGATCGCAAGATCCACTGTTGTAGTACCTCAATAGGATTGGATTGCTAATTATTGATACCTGGATAGGGTAAATAACCTGGATAGGTAAACAACCTATCCTGAGCCAGCCCAGAGCATGCAGCAGCACTGGTGCAGCCTCAGCTGCATGCCATGGGTCAGCTGTGGACCAGGCAGCTACGCAGAGGTAAGTACTTGTCCCCAATGGGCCTACTGCACCAGCTCCTCGACTGGCATAAATCTGAGTGCGTTCAAGGGGGCATGTCAAGATCGGGCTGGGACATAGGATATCAACACCACTGCTGTCACTGATATCTGTCCCCAGCCTAGCCCTCGACATGCCTCTGGCTGATCCTGATCCCTGACCCAATCCTCCCCCGGATTGTCCCAGAATGGCCCTCTGCTGACCTAGATGCTCTGGCGGGGGCTTGGGGAGTCATTGGCATACACCTGGGACTGCTAGCCAATTGCACTGGCAGCCCTGGTCCATGTGCCATTACAGTGGCTACTGCGCCAGTGGCCTGGGCCTTGCACTGATGGAGTGCAGGTTCCGTCAGCACAAGTCCTGGATAGAATTGGACTGTAAGTGGATATGTGGATGGGTAAGCAGAGAGAAACTGTGATTCTAGACTAGAGTTTGATGATCTGTTTAGATGCTGACAAAATATTTCAGCATTTGATGCTTTTGCTCTCACTAAATAGACTCATCACTTTGTTGGACTTAATTTCTAAAAAGAGAGATACCAGGTCTCAATCATGCCTGGACATTGAAATACATCCAAGCAAACTGTACGTTTAAAAAAAATGTTTGGGATCATACAATTTCACAGTTTCTAAGAAAACTTGGGCTATTTATTCAGTGCTATTCTTATGGAGCTATAATTATTGAGGAGCAAAGCTTGATTCCATTATTTTACATTTAACTGCATCCACTTAAGTATAACGTTATAAAATACATGACATTTCCTACACAAGGGATAAACATCTAGAAGCTTGTCGTGTGAAGAATGTGCATCTGCTTGCCTTGAGTGTACATTTTGGGACTCTGCAGTTGCAATTGAAAGAGTGACAACAAATTCAGAGCTATATGAAAGAACAGGAATACGTCCTGGAGTTCAGGCAGATGGACAGACCCAAGCGGAGCAGCGTATGGAAGTATGAAAATGCACCCAAGCAGCACGTTAGTCAAGAACAATCACATTCAAATTTGTATTGTTGAAACATCCACTGTGGTAAAACCTTATGGCTTTGAGATTTTCATGGATGAGTCAGAGGGCAGATGAGAGCCAGAGAGTAGAGCATAAATCACAGATGCAGCACGAGAAAAGCCAAGCGGCTCCAAATGACGGTTTCACTTGCAATACTGACTGAGGGAGTGATTGTGACATTAGCCAATATTCCCAAATCACGATGAGAGCCATGAACAGCACCAATATGGATCACAGGGCATTTAATTACTTGTCATGGAAAGACATTGAATACTGATGGCATTAAAAATCTCTTGTGATGGATTCAAACTGTGGTTGGAGACACAGAACCCAAAAGAAAGTAGTAGCCATGTGAGTGAGGAGAGAAGGAGAAAGCAAAAGCTTGTCGTCTTTGTGGCAGTAGAACAATCTGTACACCAGCAGTCAATCCCAGTTTACAGTATCCTAGGATTTTGGGAAATCCTGAGTTTGCTGACAGATGGGCAATACAATACACACAAAACCTTTCTTGAAGCTTACAACTCATTTGCAAAATGCTCTGTGGCTGGAAACAGGCCACAACTAGTTGACAGATTGTACCAGAAGTCTTGGCCCACACCCAGCTACAAGTATTTATGACAAAGTCTCATTGAAACCAATGGAACAAGTTGGTCATGGTTTAGGTCCCACTGCTTTCAATAGGTCATGCTTACAACTCAGTTTAGCCGGATCTAATCTGGAGCCCTCTGCTCTAGTGAAACATTGTATGGATTCTGAGGATTCTCATGTATTCATCTTTTTTGTAATAAGAGGGTTATTAGGATGAGAGAGATCAGACTGACTCACTGGTGTTGCTCGAGGTGGGGCGGAAAGCTAAGTTCTGCAGCTTTCCACCCCACCGTTACTCTCCTGCACGAGGCACCCCGCCCCCTCGTCGTAGGAGCCTGTCAGCGGAGAGAAAGCAACGCGCAGGGACTCTCCTGCGCATTGCTTTCTCTCCGCTGACGGGCTCCTATGTATGTATGTATGTATGTATGTATGTATGTATGTATGTATGTATGTATGTATGTATGACAACATGTATTCCCTCTTTTCTCCAAAATAGGCTCTCCAGAGGCTTATAATAAGGTTAATAAAATCACATAAAATACTCCAAAAATCAATAAAATACTCAAATATTCAATTATGTCAATTAATTGAAACCAAGCAAGACACTAGTTAATAGCACCTCAAAATCAAGAGAGAAAAAAGCGGCTTTACACAAACGCTTGGTAAAACAAATCAGCCAAAGGGCTACTAAAGGCTGGTCTTCATGAAAAATGTTCAGAAAATACTTGTGGTGCCAACTACAGAGAATTTATCACCTTGTGGAACAGATGAGACTCATGAAGCGAGGCTTGTCTATGTGATCTTAACAAGGGCAGTGGCTATTATGGAAGCAGAACTCCTTAAGGTACACTGGAGGCAAGCACATTTGGTAGAGGTCAAGCACAAAGCTATTCTGCCATATCTATTTGGCCATAATGCCATGTGCTTCACACAATGTTTGACCACCATCAGTAATGAATCTCTGGCCTTTACATAGCCTTTTGTGACCCTTACCACTCAAGCAGCTATGCTATTCTGAAACGTCTGCACTGTGAACTTCATTACTCATTAAACAGCTCAAAAGCATCAACTCGACGCATCCCCATTCAGATAAGGATAGGGACCATAATTCCAACTGTACCTCTCTTTTCAAAACCATCTCCACACTAGACTTCTACTGAGAGACACCCCTTTTCTCAGATTCATTATGCAGGACTGCAGAGAAACGAGTGATCCCCACTTAATTTTTTCCTCTTTCAGCTTAATTTAAGAAAACAATTTATAAACGGCAATTCTGCAGAAAATTTGGTGACTTAAATGCCTGCAAAATATTCTGTGTAGCTGAGGTATTCTTGGCTTACAGGAAAGGTTGTTAATAGCTGTACTCAGCACTGAATCACCCCCAGGGAAATACTATACTAAGCTCTCTCAAAATGCTCCACTTGCATTGCATAGTGTCTGGATACGCTAGGTGAAATTTCTTCTTGTGATGTTCCATAACCGCCCATAGTCATATGGCTCATAAAATAACTTTAACCTAGGAATGTTCTCACAATGACACGTCTTCTCAGTCAGTACAAGATATACTGGAAAGATATGTTGATACCTTTTGGGATCAGCTATTCATTCATAAGGGTTTTCATTCATTTCATTTCATTCATAAGACATTCGTAAGGGTTTAGTCCATGCAGAATATTAGCCTTGTACTATACTGATTGCTGATTCAAGCATTTCAGAGTGGACAGGACAGGTATTATTTAAAATGGCAATGCATGATGAATTATTATGTACCTATTAGTAATCACTTAAAACATTGTTTTTAGGAAGTTAGGTAATCTCACCTGGACACTCAGGAATACTGGTAATATCCCTTGATAAAATAGGGTCACTCAATTTTCATTCTACCTGGAGATTAGTAATTCTTGCACCTGGATTTGTGAAAGAAAATGAAACAACTAATATGAATAAATACTGTGCTTTATTAATTCAGAAGGGTATATTTTTAGCATACTTCTAACTATTTTATTGAAATAGAAAAAACCTAAGCTCTGCTGTTGCAGTTAAGCCATCCTTCATCATGAGAATCTGCTGTATTACTGGTTACAGACGTTCCTGGTTGCCTTTGAAACCTGGCTGGAACCAATGACCAGGCAATAAATCAAAAGCAGATAGTCCCTATTAATATCTGGAGGCTACCCCATGTAATTCCAAGCAGTGTGCTATAATTAAAGAAAAGAGTAGTCTAAATTCAAATGCGTACACACTACCTATTGACGTAATATATCCATAGTATTTTATGACCTATTCGATTATCAGGAGGCATCTCTAATCTGTTTGTAAGGATATAAATCTGGAAGGTCAGCTACAAGTTGCACCATTAAGATTTATGCCTTTATTACTATTAATGATAAATATTCCTGCAATATTTGCAAGCTTGGACGCTTGCCTTGCCTTGTTGCATTTTTTTCTTTCTATTTTCAGATAGTTTCTTGAGTTTTCCCCATGGGCATGTAAATCCACTATGCAGTGAAAACCTGCAGCATGTTCACTCATAAGGAAGTTAGAATCATAGAGTTGGAAGGGGTCATCAAGGCAATCTAGTCCACCCCGCTTGAAGCAGGAAACGTTGAGTTTCCTGGGATTTACTCTCACCTGACAAACTAATATGATCCCTGGGTTCTGACTAATAGGTGGGGAGAGGTTTGCTACTAAATGCTGCTGCTGCACTTGCAGAACAGAGTCCACTCTTACTCAACAAGTATGAGCTGATCCCCCATACAGAGGATGCAGGGTAAGCATACACTTACAGTATGAGACAGTTTTTGGTTTGACTATGAACCCTCAAATACAGGTAACCGAGTAACATCAAAGTACAGCAAAGGAGAAAGTAGCGGCAGCTGCACAAGTTAACTGACAGCGCGTGGATGCGGTGAATGACTGCTTCCGCTTTTGATCAGCGATTTCCCGCGCTAAGGCTGGTTTAAACTGAGAACGGGCAAACTCCAAACAATTCCATCTTATTCATCAGGATTTTTCCGTGAACAAGTTCCGGGTGTACGGAACGAAACGTTGGGATACTGCAGAGCTTGGACTTAAACAGTTTCTGTCCGTTGGTTGCTGCCTGGATAAGGAGACCTGCGAACGGAGTGCAAGAGATTTTTAATTTCAAGTAAATATTTTATACATGGCGTCTATACCCGTAACTGTAAAACACTGTATGTTGGACATAATAGAACCAATGGAGCACCATAGACCAGTGGCCAAAGATGCTGAACAGGAACCTCCCACAACAATCTTCTGGAATCTATTCTCCAGGAAGGATCAAAGTCACTGCAAAACAGTGGCCCCAAGACCCATCCCAGCAAGGTGATCGAGAAGGATACATTGGATGATGGTATTGAAAACTTCTGAGAGATCCAGCAGAACCAATAGAGACACACTCCCCCATCTAGTTCCTGGTGTAGATCACCACTAGGGCACTGATTCCCAAACTTACTTGGCTCATGACACCCCCACAGCCTTCTCAGCTCTCCTGGGTGCCACTATCTTGGATCACGCAAATTAGCACTGCTATGTTTGTTTCCACGATAGAGTTGAAAGATGGAAAGATTGTCAAGGTGATAAATATAATTGATTAACAGTGCAATCCTGTGCAATTCCAATGCTCCGCTGGCGTTAGGTGTTGAATTAGCTGGCGCTAGGTGTCGAATTCGCAAACATTTGCAGAGTAAGTGGTGCCAGCACCAAGGTTGGCGGCGCCACTCACTCCACTGCCAGAGGAAGGCCGCGCTGCTGGACGCAGGTAAGACCTGCGCCGGGAGGGCAGGCTAGTGGGGGAGGGGGTGGCTGGGCCCAGAAGAGGGGTGGTGATATTGGCAGTGCACTCTGCTGATATCCAAAGCCCCTTCCCGGGTCAGGGTGGCCTTACATGGCCTCCCTGGATTTGCGCCAGCCATTTTGTCGACGCACATTCACGGAGGGCCACTGCGGCTGACACTGGGGGAAAGGGACATCTCTTTCCCCTGAGGTGTGCCTCAGCTCTGCTGGTGTGGCCCTGATCCCGCGCAAAATCCGGCGCAGTACACATTGCGTGCTGCAGCAGATGTTATGTAGGACTGGGCTGTTATTGGTATTATATGAATATTCATGTATTGCATAGCATCCTTGTGGATTTAGTGCAAAATGTGGAGGTTTGTGTTATATTGTAAGGCAATATTTTTCCGATTAAACGTAATTTGAATTTTTTATTAACCTTAATTTGAATTAAGCTATTAAGCTTAATTTTAATTATCATGAAATGTTTGTGTCATGTTTGGGTCCTTTTGGGGAGAAAGGCGGGATAAAAATACTGTAAATAAATAAAACAAATGTGTTCTTTAAGGACTTTTTCACATGGATTAAGGCATCCATTCTATCTTCTTTATACTTTTTAAGTTTCTTTTTGATTTCTGTCCTACCTGCTTCTTTTTTCTTAAAAACAAAAAGACCAGACCAATATCCTGACATCTGTGCACTGTTGTAGCACTCATCCTACATAAAATAATCCCAACACCTGTTCCTTTGTCAGTTTCTACAAAGCTATCTGACTAATAACATGATGGGCCGATGGTAAAATCATCTCTTTTGCTATTTGAACATTTTTGATTGAGTAGGATGCACTGTGGGACATGTTGTAGCTTTTTGTGACAGAATGAATTGAGGAAAAAAATGGATAGAAAAAGAACAAAAACGTGTGTTATGTGCCAGAAACACAACTCAAGCAGGAGCAAAAAATAAATTCTATGTTTGCAGGATGCTATTAGACTAGATTTAGCAGTTGTATTTCATCACAAATTCACACTTTAAAAAACAATTTATATTTACCTGGCTGTAATGAATGTGTCCAGGAGATACCTCCTTTCATTTTTGTTATCTTCATTTTTTTTTCCTGAGAGATTAATCATCTGTTGTAGGAACAGGTACAACAGGTGTGGTCCTGAGGTTGAACTGCCTGAAGATTGCCGGAAGCTAAGCAGGAACAGTCAGTTTTCGTGCTGGAAGGGAGACCAGAATGTCAATGATAAGCTGTCATGACCCTCGGTGGTGGAGAGGAGTTGCTGTTGCATGGTGCGGTGAGAGAACAGACTGGAATGCTGAGAATGTCAGTGACAGAGCAACGACAACTGGAAAAATGTTTCCCTCAGGGGCGTCGCTGGAGCGTGGCGGGGGGGCGGGGCGCCCCCGGGTGACGCGCGACACGGGGTGACGCGCGCACCCCGCGCGCGCCACCTCCGTGACGCGCGACACCCTTCGGACTCTCCGAGGCCAGCAGCCAGCCTCGGAGCGTCTGACCCCGTCGGCGCTCCAGGGCCTTCTGAAAGAGGCCCTCAAAACGGGTCTGCGCATGTGCAAAAATCCGGGAAATACCCGGATGGACGCGCTGCCTGGGCCTTCTTTCAGAAGGCCCTGGAGCGCCGACGGGGTCAGACGCTCCGAGGCCGGCTCCCGGCCGGCCTCGGAGCGTCCGGAGGGCGACGCGGGGGGGGAGCCGGGTCCCCCCCCGCGCCGATATCGTAGCGTCACTAGGGTGACGCGCGCCCCCTGCCCCAGGGTGACGTGCATCCTAGTGACGCTACTGGTTTCCCTGTTCAGCATGATCTGTGGCGTCCTGCAGAGAGCTCGAGGCTTGTGTTCAGCAGCTAATGAAGATGACAACCTCATGGAGGAAACCAACTAGAATTGTAGGGTTCTATACAGAACAATATTGTAAAGATCCTTATCGGATCTAGATAAGCCTGCCTATGTAAACCGCCTTGAATAACATCTGAAGAGCAATCTGAGGATAAGAAAGGCAGTACAGTATATAAATACAGAAATTAAAAAAAAAATCCTCGGTTAGGAATATTACTGTATATTGTATGACTTGTTAAACCTTAGAACTGAGTTTTTGAGGACATGCCTTTTGCACTTGCAGGCAATGATGTCCCATGGAGCTGGGTGGGAACAATGGTGAACCATTAGACAATGAACCATTAGAGAATGGTGAACCTCCAGTCAGGGCCATTCAGAGGAATATTATCAGGGGGTACAAAGTTTCTTTTGGGCCCCTTCCCTACATATGAATTTGGCTCCTGGGCCCCCTTTTTGACCCATTTTTCACCCTGGGCCCAGGTACAAATTATCCCCTTAACCCCCCTCTCAGAGGCCCTGCCTCCAGTTGAACAACATCAGCAATGACAAAACTAAAACCTGGAAGGAGAACTAGGCCATTTATCTTCATGTATCTTCATCTTTCCTTGAAGATAGGAGATTGCACAGTTTGTGACCTTCAAGCTGAACTCACCTAACCAGCATTATTTTGTGACCCACCAAGTGCTTGACAACAATGCCCCTGTTTTTGCAGTCACAGACAAGTAGCAAAACCAGGACGTTTACTGAGGCACTGATAGGACTTCATTCATGTCTGCTGAGCTGCATTTGACTTGATGTTGTGCAAGTTTCCCTATAGCTTCTCTGCCCTCACAGTCTAACCTCCTTTCCTCCCACATAGTTTCCATGGTAATGTAGGCAGCATATACAGAAGAAAGAGGGAAAGTCATAGAGAAAAGAACAGATAATTATGTTCCAACTGTACAATAACCTAGGGAGCTATCATTCTTCTTCCTTAGACCTGACTCTTCCCGCTCATGGCCCAAATTTAGTGGTGGACGTCAGGACAATCCAAGAGCTCTTGGAACCTGAGGTGGTGTGCAAAATGCTACCACTTTTCCTTTGCACAGTACTTTGCCACATGATTGCCACTCCGTTGTCCAATGGTAGGTCAGCTGTGTCAGACACTCTTGCCCAATACTCCACACTTCCTCTTCTGCTCCATTCCCCTCCCCCGTTTTGACACCAGAGAGGAGAACGAAGAGTGGTGAAGGCAGACACCTCCTGCTAATTTGCCACCTGAGACAACTGCCTCAGTCTTGCCTAGAAATGTGAATGGGCCATGTAGGACATAGAATAAGCTAATGGGCCATGGGGCGGGGGGGGGCGGGTTGAACCATGTTTGTGGGGGATGTGTTTCAGCATAACACCATTTCAGGCATGACTAGATGTTGTAAGCTCTCACAGGATGGAATTCAATTTAATGGAATTCAATGGAATTCAATCTGGAAGAAAGGTGTTTGTTTTAGCTGCATGCTGAGATTAAAGATCTTTAATAGAGAAAGGGAACATGGTAAGAACTGGAGAATGAACTCTGGGCAGGTTCTCTCTGCACATACACATTTCAATGCTTTTTGTTTTACAGTGGCAGCATTTGGAGGCATTGGCTGCCAGTGCTCATAGGTGTCCTGGTGGCATCTGTATTCTTCATGTAAACAACATAAAATGTGATCCATATGGGAATTCTCAAATCTAAGCTGTGTCGAGTTTCATAATCTCCATGGCTAAAATTTGTAATCTGTCACAGCACAAAAAGGATGTTACTTTTGAAAAAGAAGATGTCAGGAGAATAAATACACAACATGGCCACTTTTAATTCCTAAACCAGCACAAAATGTAGGTATATTCAAGACTTTGTAGTAAATAATTTTGTCTATGGAGCTTTCACATATTAAAAGATGCCAGGTTATATAATGGTGCATTGTTTCCTCACCATAGGCTATTGTTGTTCAGCTGTACAGTTGAATCAAGGTCAAAATGAATTTGTGTAGAAGAAGAATGGCTTGAAAGACCTAGTCATTTCCATTACCAAAAATTGAAGCTTGGTCCAAACCCAAGAACTTAGTTTGTCTTGAAGCCATATGTACTTGATACTCTTTTGAAAAGAACAACCAAATTTGTGGAACATAGTACAGTTGGCCCTTTCTATTCACAGGGGTTCCGTTCCCAAAAACCCCACGGTTGTGAAAATCCACGGATGCTCAAGTCCGCGGCTGGTTGTGATTGTGGTAGGGGCGGGGGGCTGCACCACAGTACCTTATTTAACAGCTATGTGGACCCACCACCTGCTTCTTGCCTCTCACACTGTTTTCTAAGCTTGTAAAATGCCTATAAAAAGAAAAAAAAAGTGACCGGAAGCGACTTCCAGTTTCGTGCGCAACCGGAAGTCATTTCTGATCACATTTTTTTCTTTTTATAGGCATTTTACAAGCTTAGAAAGCAGCACGAGACACAAGGGCCCGCACGGCTGTTAAATAAGGTACTTTGGTCCAACAATGTTTCAAGTATACGGGTTTAGACGCCATGCGGTTAAAAGCTTGTATTTTAAATATATCCACCACCGTAAGCGGGTTTCCTTGTAGGCAGCCGCTTGCGGAACAAAAACACAATTAAAATCCAAGTTACTGTCCCAACGTTCCGTTCCGTTCTCGGAACATCTTCCTGGGGAAGGAATCCAAAAGATTCAGGTGGTCTTGTCCTCAGTTGACCCCTTGTTCCATATATCCTAGAAAGCGCGGGAAAAACAAAAGCGGAAGCGGCTAGTCCGGTAGCGCGTCAGCTGTCAATCGCTGTTCGTTGCTCACAGCTGAATATGGAGTCTGATCTGCCTACTCACAGGCAATCTGTTGTTATTTCTCCTTTCTTCTGAGGAGTACCACTCGCAGCCACATCAGTACTTACACTTATTTCCTCCTTTCCAAACGCTTTCATGCATGATCTTATTTCCGTATGTTGTTTTCCATGAATAATTGGCCACCAAATTCGGTTTGAAAATGTCAGGTCTTGCTGGCGATTCATCAGCTGCCCTACAGCTGTTTTGCTTATCTCAAGGGCTTCTAGATGTCTCAAGATCTTAAAGTTGTCTTCTTTTTGCAGACATCTAGTCCTGTCAAACCGGATCGAGTGTCCTTCCTTTAGCGCGTGTTCAGCAATCGCAGATCGTTCCGGGTGATTAAGTCTGACCGATCTTTTATGTTCAGACACCCTCGTTTTTATAGATCTGGATGACATGCCAATATAATATTTATTACATTCGCACGGGATGCTGTACACGCCTGCATTTGAGAGCGCTGGTCGCTTATCTTTTGGGTTGCCAATAATCTTTCTAGGATATATGGAACAAGGGGTCAACTGAGGACAAGACCACCTGAATCTTTTGGATTCCTTCCCCAGGAAGATGTTCCGAGAACGGAACGAAACGTTGGGACAGTAACTTGGATTTTAATTGTGTTTTTGTTCCGCAAGCGGCTGCCTACAAGGAAACCCGCTTACGGTGGTGGATATATTTAAAATACAAACTTTTAACCGCATGGCGTCTAAACCCGTATACTTGAAACATTGTTGGATTATGGCGGGCCATGAAAGCTACAGAACGAAAGGTACTTTGGCACCACCCCCAGTGGGATCCCTCAAATCCGCGGATGGTTAATCTGCAGATAAGGAGGGCCCACTGTATTGAGAATTTCTAATTGGTATCATTTTTCCCCTTCAAATTATGACATGCATATACACCCATGGCCTGTTCTGAAGTGTTCTTTTCAGGTGCATCTTCAGTTTGCTTTTTGTCCCCCCAAAACCACAAAACACATAAGGAATAAGGGAGATTGCTTCCAGTGGTAACCCCACCAGCATTTCTGGTGTCCCCTCAATTTTGATGGAGTGGGAACTGGGATTGAGAAGGCAACATGGCACATGCTTTCCTCATAGAAAGGAAAGTAGAAAACACCAGTTGCCCACATAGTGACTCATCATCCATCAGTATCTACCAATAGGTAGATAGCGTATAAGTATTTACATCATAAGAACTGAGACAGTGACTCACAAGCTCCTTATAACCAAGAATATTTCAGAAGGCACAGGCCCCCACTTTTAATATATTGTTTATCTTTGAAAGAACCCCAAAGTTGCAAGATAGTCTTCCTTGTGTATTGCAATATAATGAAAGCTGGTAGAAAGAAAAAAAAGCATTTGTTGGAAGATAAACACTATTACTGTATTTAGATTCTCCAATTATGATGATAGGTAAAAAAAATGAGAGCATAATTTCCTATTATGGAATTTATACCCCGCTTTTCTCCCAACAAGGGCAATCAAGGTGGTTTGTAAATCACAAATCACTATTACTAAGTAGTGTTCAAGTTGCTTTTATGCAAAACAGTGACTATTCAAGTAGGTTAATGTTTCCCAACCTCTTCGGTGCTGCTTACCACTTCTGGGGCTGCTGTCGCACCACGTACCACCGGAAGTACGGTAAGTGGCGATGACTCAATCACCACTTACTTCTGGGTTTTTGGTCAAGACGGAGCCCTGAAAATGATGGCCGAAACACCAGAAAATGATGATAAGGGGGTCAGGGTGGGTGGGAGGGCAATTCCCAGTGTGGGAGGCTCTGCCAGACGCCCGGGGCTGGTTACCGTCATTGGTGTGGCTGCAATGACGCCTGCCATCTTGCCGCCCGAGTGCCAAGGTACCACCAAATGGCGGTCCACGTACACACCACAGGTTGAGAACCTCTGAAGTAGGTCACTACTAAGAGCATCAAAACTTTTAATACCATAGGGTTTTTTATCAGCTTATGACCCATGCAAAGGTACAGAACGTTTGCAACTTGATTGTACATGCAGTGAACAGTTCAACCCTATGCATGCTTACATGGGAGTAGGTCCCATTGAACCCATTAGGTCTTCCTTCTGAGTATATCTGCATTGGATTGCAGAGTCATTTTTGAACAATAATAGTGTTGGCATTAACCTGTGTCTGCCTCTTTATAGGATGCTTCATCCGGATTAGTGGCACAGAAAAATTAAATGCTGGGTACTATGGAGGCGTAGCCTAGAAGTGATGGAATGTGTGCGTCTATGATGTGCCTCAGGCCTGTGCCTCAGTGCCTGTGAGGTTGACTGAGAGGTGTATACTGCATCAAATTGAAAATCCAGTGAATAATGTCAATACAATGAGAATGTAGTACCACTTCTGAAATAAAATGCTTTTCATATGCTGCTTGGGACTAAGCTGAAAGTAACACAGGTTGTCTTGAAATTGGATAAGCCGCTACAAAGTATCATCAGATTCTTAATGCAAAGTTTTACAGCAAAGCCTTCTAATTACTGAAAGACACTCTAGGGCTCAGATAATCAAATAATTTACACCTAGATGCTCTGACAGCACTCGGCCTTTGGCCTTGTGCCTAACACCACAATAAAGCGTAAATCATTACAGAGTGATTCACACACTGTCATGTCTTATTGCTTAATTAATTTGTCTGAAATCACTTTCTCTAAGAAGTCAAGGCAAATGGGATGTGTTGTGTGCATGTTTTTTTAAACAAAAGGATCAACACATAGCCCCCACACTGTCATGGTAAATAAAATTATCTTATTTCAGTACTTCATTATTCATTTTAGAACTAACAAATTAGTTTCCCTTCTTCAGAGCTATACAAATATACAAGCATCATCATACACTGCCATGTTTTACACATTTTGAAGTTGTTAAGGTGTCTGCATAGAAAAATCTTGTATATCAAATAAAATCATACTGGTTAACTTGAGCATTTTGGCTATTTGTAACAGTGCTTCTAAAAGCACTGACTGTGATCTTTCTTAGACTTGCAGTTTGATCCTGTCCTGCACTGGCGTCGACGGGGGGAAGCAGGGGGGGCGGGCTGCCGGGGGGCATCGCGCGTACAGGGGTGACGCGCGATCCCCCCCCTTACAGTTTTCTGTTGGAGGTGGGCCCGCCTGCCCTCCCCTGTGTCCGTTTGGTTCCAAAATGAGCCGAAAACGGAGCGGGGAGGGCGCTCTGCTCCTGCGTGTGACGTCACGCGCGGGGGCGGAGCCTCCCCCTTAAGGGCGACGCGCGCCCCCGCTCTGGGGTGATGCGCGTCGTCGCGACGCGACTGCTGTCCTGGATCCTGTCGCGATCAAAAGCAAAGCCTGGTTACTTTAATGGGACTGAACCTAAGTGAGCATAGGAATGCAGCCTTAAGGTCTTCCAGCCACTCACCCCTTTCACAAGCCATGATATACTCATGCTCCTCACCCCACAACTGTCCATATGCTTCTTGCAGCTTCCATTGTCCACAATACTTTATCATGAGATTGGCTAAAGATAATTTGGGGACCATTTGGTAGCGCTGGAATAAGTGCTGTGGAATAAGTGCCTCTAATATGGATTTCTAGATTGTCTGCTTTCAAACAGTACCATCTTTTCCAGGTAGGATTACCAACCCTCCAGGATTGGCCTGGATTTTCCAGGAATCAGAATCAATCAATCCTGAAGATTTTTACAGGACCACCTGAAATTGCCAACCTTATATAACATTATATAATGTGTGTGTGTGTGTGGGGGGGATCTCCACGAACTGCTTTCAGTCATTAGTTGGCAACCCTATTTCCAGGATGGCATTTAGACAAAACACTCTAAAGTGATGCCATTTTATAAACACCCCCCCCCATTCTGCTACAACATTAAGGGTGGGTAGGAGGAAACGTATGTGATGCGTGTATGTGGGAAGTTGAGAGCACCTTAACTTTTCACTTCAGATGGAAAACGTTAAAGGCCAGAACCCATTGTGCTACGTCCCAACACAGCACATGCATCCTCCCCAGGTGTGGCATAAGGGGCTGGTCTGTATCCATCAGTGGGCCTACTTAGCCATGGTGCCGGGGTAGATGGCGCCAGGTGCACAGCATGGAGTGCGGCACCCCCAGAAGTAAGTTGGCAGTGACACGTGATGTCATCGCGTCGCCAATTGCTTCCAGAGCGCTGCTATTTGAGGCCAAACTGGAGCCCAGAACAACAAACATTCCCTTACCTTGAGGAGGCCTCTGTGACTGCCCCCCCTAAGCCATCACAAACATGTCATAAATCATGTTTGCAATGACTCGGGAGTATGGGCCACTGGCGTGGAGGCCACTCCACTGCCCTCCGGACTCTGCGCCTGCCGACAATGGTAAGTCCTGCACCGATCGGTGCAGGGGTGGGGGGATGGCAGGTAGGGGCAGCCAGGGGGTGGCCATTGGCCGGTCTGGGCTAGGAGGGGGCAAGGATATTGGCAGCATGCTCCACCAATATCCTCTGCCCATTCCTTACACGGTCCTTACACGGCCTCATGGATATACATCACCTGCATAGCTGGCATACATCTGAGGATGCCCATAGGGCCCCGGCTGGCTTACACCACAGAAGGGGACGAATGTCCCCTTCTGTGACGAATGTCCCCTTCTGTGACGAATGTCCCCTTCTCCCGAGGTGCTCCCGGTCCCAGGCTGCCCGGGGCTACCCGGGAATGGCACAGGATACAGCGGCCGGCCTTTTAGGAAGGATGTGTATCTTTAGGCAGGATTGCGCTGTATGTGCATGTTTGTGTGTGTATTTTGATGAGAAAGTGGTGCAAAATAAGGAGCATTTAACCCTTGTTTCCCATGCAGATGTCCCTAAGGTGGATTAAGGTGGATGCAGATGTCCCTAAGGAGGAAGACAGAAAGAAGCCCACTCCCACCTGCTAGCAAGCCTCCTTCCGCTCCCAAGCATTGGCCAGCATTTTTTTTTTTGGGGGGGGGGGAAATTGGGAGAGGACTTGATTCTTACTTATTAGGAGTGCCTGAAACCAGTTCTGTGAAAATGCAGTCATTCCTCCAGTTGGAGCACCTCTAGTGATTATATAGACAAACTTGTTTATAGGATTTTTAAAAATGCACACGCATTTCACGCAAGTTGGCTGTTAGAATAACAAGCTGATGTCATACAGAACAGCAAATACTCATCAGATGTGAACATCTCTCAGTGATTATCTCCCTGAGATGAATTTAAACTAAAGATCGAGAACTGGGAGGCTTTTAATCTCACAACCAGCCTTTCAACTATCCAGGCCCCTTAATATTTTTATTAATAACATTATTAATGCAAACAGTTTGAGGGCTAATTAAAAAAATGACAGCAACGTGCTTTAAAGCTTCTGAAACTTCTCGTTTCTTCCTATTATTTGTTTACAATTATATAGGTCAGAGGTACAGAGCTAATATTTAAAAATAAACACCTGCAAAATGTAGATGTCTGCCTTCTTTTCCCCTTAATTTCACATCAGCTAAAAATTGGACATCTGGTAACAGTAACCCAGAACATGGTAGTTGAGAGTTTGATTATTTTTATAAACCAATAATTCATTTCCTTAGAGAGTTTCCAAAGTACAACAATTTTATAGAAAACTGGTTTCTTTTTAATAGAGAAAAGCAGAGGTTTATTTTTTACTCTTGCAGTTGTACTGTATTTGTTTTAAAACTGTTTTAATTCACATATTTTAGTAAAGGGCCCAATCCTTCCCTTACCTTACGCCATTGGTCCTGGAGCTCTGCTGGCACTGATTACTGTAAAGCTGTCACCGCCAGTCACAAAAGGTGCTCCGAAAGCATGCTACTTAGCGCGATGTCGGGAGCACCGGCAGGAAGGCCTGCACCTTCCTTCCCACTCCAGTGCTTCTCCCACCAATTGCCGATGAAGGTAAGTCAGCAGGAGAGGCGGGAGAGGTTGGGGGAGGGCGGAACGGGGCGGGGAAGAAATGGGGGGGAGGGCAGCAACAGGGTAGGGGTGGGTGGATAGGGCCCGGGAGGGGGTGGGGTCGACGGTGCCGGCAGCCACCAATATCCTATCCCCATTCCTGGACCGGATCCTGCAACACAGGTTCACACGAACCTAAGTCAGCTATTTAGCTGTTGTAGGTTCGAGCAGACCTGTCTGCGCCATGGAGACTTACCTCTGGGTAAGGGAACAAATGTTGCCTTATCTAGAGGAGGCCTCCTGGACTGCCCCCCCCCCACCGTAGGATGAAGAGCTGGCCATTTTGGTGTTGCTGCATCAATGGGGGGGGGGATGGATAGGATTGGGCTGAGAGACTTATTTTTCTTTATCTGAGTTAATACCCCTTGATTCTAACATGCTCTTTCCGGATAAGACCACTCTGGGTAGATTCTCCTGTCAAATATAGTATCATCACTTTTGTCTGGAGTTAGCTCAGCAACAGCTGAAGTTGGCTCATCTTCATCAATGCCTTAGGGCAGAGGTTCCCTAACTCCTGGGAAGGCCCTACACTGCTCTAAGTGGCAGCGGGGCCTTCCCAGGGATCGCGACGGCGCGTCCGGGATCACGCCGCCACCGCCACCGCCGCGGATGATAAGGTCCGATTTACCTGCATTGGTGGGCAGTAGGTGTCCGGCGGGGTGTGTGGGGAGCCTGCGGACCCCTCCGCAGGCCTCCCCAAGCAGTGCTCCAACGCGATCGCAACTCACTTCCAGTTTTACGCGAAACCGGAAGTGGGTTGTGATCACGTCGGAGTGCTGCTCCGATGCTTGGGGAGGCATGCGGAGGGGTCCGTAGGCTTCCCACACACCCCGCCGGACACCCACTGCCCACCAATGCAGGTAAATCGGACCTTATCGTCCGCGGCAGTGGCGGTGGCGCGATTCCAGACGCGCCGTCGTCGTCACCGCGGGTTGCCACGCCCCTTAAGGGTGTAGCAACCCTTTCTTCCCGGCTGGGGCGTCACGACGCCCTAGTTTGGGTAGCACTGCCTTAGGGCTTAGGGCCCAATCCTAACTGGGCTTTGTGATGTCGTAAAGGCATGTGTATAATAGTGTATATGCCTTTATGATGTCACAAACAGCGTGATGCCATTATGGGTAAAGGTAAAGGTATCCCCTGACAATTAAGTCCAGTCGTGTCCGACTCTAGGGTGTGGTGCTCATCTCCATTTCAAAGCCGAAGAGCCAGCGTTGTCCGAAGACGCCTCCGTGGTCATGTGGCCGGCATGACTCTCCTTGCCACAGCGCGTAGCATGCAGCTGGAACACGGAGCGCTGTTTACCTTCCCGCAAGCGGTACCTATTTATCTACTCGCATTGACATGCTTTGGAACTGCTAGGTTGGCAGGAGCTGGCCAAGCAACGAGCGCTCACCCCGTCATGGAAATTGAACTGCCGACCTTTCAATCGACAGCTTATGGTTCAGCGGTTTAACCCGCTGCGCCACCCGCTGGCCAATGCCATTTTGGGTACACCACTGCAAATGGTGGCGGTGGCCCTGGCACACATTCGCAGAGGGTGACCTGCGCTGAGGCAGGTAAACTATTATGGGAGGCAGGTGATGGGAGGAACGGGGGGGGGGGAGGAACGGGAGAGAGCCTGGTCAGGAAGGGGGGTGAGTGGGAGGTGGAACAGGGGATGGAGGTGGTGGATCCTGGACGTACTGGTGTGCGCTGGGATCCTATCCCTGTTCCTTCCCCTGTTCTCTCTCCCTTACTCTCCTTGGTTCTGTGCTAGCCATTTTGCTGGTGTAGATCAAAGGAAACCCACTGGGGCAGTGGAGGCAGGGGGGTAACAAGGGTGTGGGGCCTGAGGTGCAGCTGCCCCAGGTGCAATGCCAGGGGGTGCGCAACCCTCAGGCCCCACCACATAATGGCTGCCCTCCCGTTTGGCTCGGAACGCTTTGAGCCAAATGCGATGGCAGCCATTTGCCTGCTGGCTTCTCGCGTCACCCCTTCTCACTATTGGGATGCAGGCAATCAGCAGCCGTCATGTGAGGGTTACCGATAGCTCAGAACCTGGAAGTGAGTCACATGACATCACTTCCAGGATGCAGCAAGCTCCTGTGCCCCGGGTGACACAGGAGCTTGTTACGCCCCTGAGTAAGGAAACAAAAGTTCCCTTACCACAAGGATACTCTGCGGGAGGGGGGGGAGCCTTTGGGACTGCCCACTGCAGGATGCAGAGCACACTCTGTTGGTGCAGCTGCCTGGGTGGAGGGGATTTAGTTAGGATTGACTTCTTTGTTACAGCCGTGTACCCTACCATTTCTGCACAAACACTACAGAAGTGACCATTTCAAACTCACTGATGCTCTGATGTAAAGAATCAGAAGAGTGGGTTGTGTTTTTAAAATGAAACCTGACGTTCTCAGACTTCTGCTAAACTGTGATATTAATTTAGTAGCTTCCACATTGTCTCCAGGATTCTTTTCCTTTTGTACCCGTTAAGTGCTGCTTCTTAAGCCATGCATGCAATGTCCGCTTGAAATTACTATTACTACTACATTGTCCTTCCCTCCTACACATTTCCAGGGTAGAAAATGTAACAAGTGAATCAGAGGGACAGACAGTCATTAAGGGACCAAAAGGACAGGGAACAGTAATGCCAGTGATTGTGGTGGGTGGATAAAATGTTTCTGCAACTGAGAAACTTAATGCTGACTGCAACAGATGCATGGTCAAAGATGGGTCAGAACAGGACATGCAAAGAAGGTCAAATCTCTGAAGGAATGGGCTAAGTGCTTTGGATGTACAGATTAAAAAAATATTCAGCAAACTGTTGTGACTTTTTATCTGTAGTCTTGATGCTCTTACACACACACACACACACACACACACACACACACACACACACACACACACACGCACGCACAGAGGGGTCCACCGCTATCCACGGATAAGTGAATCGCGGATAGCGGGGGACCCCTGTGTGTGTGTGTGTGTGTGTGTGTGTGTGTGTGTGTGTATAAGAGCATCAAGACTACAAATAAAAAGTCACAACAGTTTGCTGCATATTCATTCCATATACTGTATACTCCATATATATATGGAGTGCATTATTCAGTAAAAATTTCTGCCATCCTGCATCCATCTAGTAACCATATTTACCTCCCTTTTATCTGTGCTTAACTATCTTTATTCATCATACCTTAATAGTTCATTTAATATTACAAGAATAGAGTGTAGGGCAAACAAGCCTCTGCAGAAACCAGTTTATATTCTCTAGTGCCATAAACTGTCGAGGGCAAGGGTGTTCAGCTCATGATATGCACATTATATCCTGCAATAACTGTCACTGTGTTTATGGTTCAGTTGTCACAAAAAACAAGAAAAGGAAAAAAAAGAAAGGATTCCACGGTGAGTTTGTCCAATGCCGTAAGAACCAGGCAGGAAGGAAAACGCCAATCATCCTAAATCAGCAATATAGTGGTGCTTATACAAATCTTCTTTTTCTCCACATAATGCTTGATTTGATTTTTGTCCTGCATTTCTTGTCAGCTGCTGTCAAGCACACACACCACTCATCTTTTCTTTTGGGTGCCTCACCATATGGGTGCAGGGCTGGGTGCAGTGAGCCCTAGGGTGCCTTTAGCCAGTTCACTTGAAATGTAGAGTCTGTCCCATCCTATCACCCAGCAGCAATAGAACATTTGTTCCCTGAAGGCCCGGCACAGTGCCAGCAGCAGGTGCTAGCCTGTCCTTTGGGAGGCAGGCAGCAGGCACAGGCATTGATGTGTGCCTGCGACAAGATGTTGCGAATCTGCTCTGGTAGCGACAGTGACAGCATCTGGGGCAGTGCTGCGAGTCACCATTCTGTAACCATTAAAAACCAGTTGCCGTCTCCCTTTCCAAAGAAGAAATTAAAATCACACTCCAAATTGTGCTATTTCAAAGCGGGGAGGGGAGAAGGAACACACAAGCAAAAGAAAAGGGGCTTTACACTGAAACGAGACACGCAAACAAAAGAAAACCCTTGGACCATATGCTAGCGGAGACGGAAAGGCTGTTTGTAGCCCCAGTGCAGTTGTTGCTGGAAATCACAGGGAATCTTTGGGGCTGTGTGCGAAGGCAGAGCATTACGCATTTCTTCCACAGAAAAGGCAGTGCATGAAAAGAATTAAAACAAGAAGAGAATACAGACCTTGGCCGCCATCCTAGACAGCCAAAGGATAGGCAGGAAGAAGTGCACAAATAGCCTGAGGCGTTTTGGAAGTTAAACTTTTTTTCGCAAGAGCCAATTACCTGGCAGATCAGACAAGCCAGTTATAAACAGAAAAGCAGCTTGCCCATTCTGCTGAGTGATCGGCTGCAGTGAAAACTTTTAACACCCCTCTGGCCGCGTGAGCACTTCTCCCCTGTCTGCACATATAACTGTCTGGGATCACAGACCTTGGCAACTGTGCACAGCATTCAAAGTGGATTTAGATACATAATTCTCTGTTCACACAACCAACAGCCATTCATTCAAATGTATCCCTCTTTTATCGGAGGAGCTCCAAATACAGCAAATTTGACATCAGAAAACAAAAGTAAGAATGAAAGTGACATGGGAGAGACTGTGAGGAGGCCTTCAGAGCATTACATGATGACACAAGCAGATGACATCATTGGCCTGCATAGTGCCCTGTAGGCCTCTGCGTGTATTGTGTGCTATCAATCTATCTGCTTTAGCATCCAGCACAGTTCTGAACTCTTGAGTAGACATTAAGGCTGCAATCCTAGCCACACTTTCTTGGGAGTAAGGACCATTGAACAAAATGAGACTTACTTGAGAAGACGTGCATAGGCTTGTGCTGTAAGTATCATTTGGGACATATCTCTCTCTCTCTCTCTCTCTCTCTGGGTACGGTGGTTTAGTGGTTTTGAAATATAGACTCAGCCTGGAAAGAAATTAGATTGTACATTTTCAATCTAGTAGTACATAGAACCTGGCTCTCTCTTTTCATAACTTTATATTTCTTTATTGGAATTTCCTAAGTTTTGCTGAACGTTTCTTGAAATTTGTGTAACCTGATCCCACCAGAAAAACCAGAAGATTTGTAATCCAGTGAACATGGTCTCTCCTCAAACCCCTTCATGGAGAACAAGTCTACCTATGGCTACAAGTAATGGCTACATGCTGCTTCCCATTTCAGGGACTGTAATATGCACCTGAATACCAGCAGTGTGAGAGACCTATTTGCCCAGATGTCCCACTTCTGGGCTTCCCAGAAGCATCTGGTTAGCCACTGAGGGAAACAGGATGCTGGACTTGATGGATGTTTGGTTTGATCCAGGAGGGTCCTCCTTACTAGGTTCTTAAACCTACCTTTGTCTTAGAAAGCATACTGTAGTAAGCAAGCTACCCCTCCCCAAATATTTTTATTTCATTCCCCACTTCCCCCCGAACCCCCACCTTTTTATCCCATCAAAATCCATCCAAGATTCGCGAAGATACAGTCATTTTTGAACCCCTAGAGAAGCGGCAGCAGCAAAAGTTCACTCTGTACCTATTTAATCCTCATAACCTTCTCTCTCTTTGGAAGTTTCTAAAAAGTGGTATTCCTTTAATTCAAAGCAGTGCATTATCCTGTAGAAAATACTGTTTTCCTGAATTCCCTTCATGGTTAGGGCACCGGATCCTTATCAGGGATCAACGGGGTGTCCCTGGGGAGGGGTCCCTCCACAGAGGGGCCCCATCCTGATGCTTTGGGAGAAGTGCCACTGCTCCTTGAGAAGCCATCTTTTCCACCTTCTTTGGGCTTCTTCTCAAGACAAAATCCACCATTTGCAACCCCAGCACTGTTGTCCTCTTTCCACTATCATGTTAATGACTTTCCTCATACTAATTCCTTAAGCTCATGTTTGTCTCTCTGTGTATGCTCTATGCCATCATCTCTTTACCTGATGGACTTAGTCGGAAACCTGTCTAACTCAATACATTCTAACTCAGTTATTTGCTAATCTCCTATTGTAAAACCTGAGGTCAGGGGGACAACCTGAGGGACTGGCGCCCTAGCCTATTTACCTACAAACGTTAATCCTTTTGGTCAATCAGCTATACAAAGACCCCATTCTTGGACACTTGAAATCATTTACTCCTCAGGGATGGGGACCTAATCCCTTCACTCAAAGCACCCCACACCCCCAGTTTCCACCCATTGGCTAGCACCCATGCTTCCCATTGGTTCCGGTTTACACAAAGCATCACACTTGTCATTGGTTTATTTGATAAAGTTTTCCTTTTATTGGATACATTTTTACACTCGCTGTTGGGGTTCTCATTGGTGCAAAGTTTCAATTCCAACTTCTTATTGGCCATATCAACGTGCACTTTTTGGATCCCTCTCCCCATTGGTTCTCCTTTGTTATGTAAACTGCAACACCCTGTATTCCATGTTTTCCTGTAATAATGAACAATATAAAAACTGTCTGTAGTAATTTGAATGTTACACTTTTGCCCTGCAATGGTGTCCTGGGTTACCCAGTAAAGGCCTTTTCTTAAACCCAACGTTGGTCTCCTTGGAGCTCATTTTTTGCGCGCATCTGCCACTAATGCAGATATCTCTCTCTCTGCTTCTATTCTAATTTTCTTTTTGGGTACCCTCTCCACCCTTGGAGTCCTGTGTCCGCTCACCGAACCATCGAATCCGAACCATGTATGCACCCCGGGGGGTGCTTACAACAATACCACTTAGCTTTCAACAACAGCAGGCCAGACATGTAACCCCATCTTTTAAAAAAAAAATGCTTTGAAGATTTCCATGTGATTGAAATGTTTGCTTCCGGTATTTTGATCATTTGGCAGTTATATAAATGGTATTTCCTTGCTTGCTATAGGAGCCATCACAGGTGCCAGGACTTTGGACTCTGACTGCCTGAGATGGATACAAACTCCAAGAGAAATAGCCATTAAGCCACACATGCAGGTCACTGAATTTCTACCCACAAACACATGCACGTTCATGTGTGCTTGCATTCATGCTGAGAAAATTGCATAGCATCATTGCCATTGCAACAGCTCCTTTTTATTTATTCCTTTATTTAAGATGTGAGATTTATAACATTTAAGATTTATTTCAGTGAGTTCTGTACCACCTTTCTATGCACAGAATACATAAAATGGCATACAACAGCTTATTGAAACCGGTAGCGTAGCTGGTGTTTTTCCAAGGGGGCGTGGGCGGGACAATGCGTCTTCACCCTGCCCCCTGCCCCTGGAATGAATCGGAACATTTTGGCTCCGGTCCCACTCAATTCCGGTGGCGGGGTGGGGCAAAGATGCGTCATCCCGCCCACGGCCCCCTTGGAAAAATGCCAGCTACACTACTGATTGAAGCAACTGCAGGCACAGTAATCATAGCAATTATAAGTAAAAGTATAGCTGTGTACTTCCAGTTCACACACTACATTGCTCACATGTGAATCCAAGAATGTTTGGTACATGCAGTGAACTGTAGAACACCTCTGTGTGGATGAACCAGCCCATTGCCCTTGAACTGGGACCATATTTATTTATTTATTTATTTATAGAATTTATACCCCGCCTTTCTCCCACAAGGGCAACCAAGGCAGCTTACAATAAAAACATTAAAATACATATATACATTTAAAAGCAAGAATTAAAACAATTAAAACAAACAGCCCCAGTGGGTCATCCACATTTACATTTGTTAAAAGCCATAGAGTACATGTTGGGCCATTTCCCTTTTAAAAATCCAGCTTAAAAAATGGCAAATACTTAGAGGGGATAAACAGACAAAGGGCTGTGTGATTTACTAGTTACTTTAACAAACCACTAGAGTGCCTTTTAATGTACCAGCTCTAAGACTGCCCTTTAAAAACAATCTCTGTTGTAAATCTTGAGGCTCTAGAATGGCATGAGAAAAAGAATTAAACAAAAATAGTATTCAAAACACAGGTGGTGTTTCTATAAGGATCCTTGTGAAAACATCCATGCTTAACTAGAAAGTCATTGCCTTGCATGCTACAGAGTGTGTCGATTTTCATACATTTGGGTGATGTGAACCAAGTTTTAGAGTATCACGAAAGACCAGTCATTATTTAATATCATGTATGCTTAAGTGAACTTCTTACATATGTTAAATAGTGGTCACTGTTTACATGGGAAACTGTTGCCTGTTTTGATAGCAGTTATAATACTGTACTGAGATAGCATTCTGAGGTAATCTTTTGGACTATTCTCAGTACTAATTAGGGATGTGGATCAAGACTCTGACTCCAAGTCTCAAGTCAAGTCCCAAGTCTTTGCCCCGAGTTGTTGGTCACGAGTTGCTAGTCCCTATCTATTTAATGGGGAAAACGGGTAGGTGCCGTGCTGGTGTGTGTGTGTGTGGGGGGGGGGGGGATGGCACTGGCAGGGATGTAAAAATCCCCCCTGATGTTCCCCTCCCTTTGTACTGCTTGAATCCAAAAAGCGCTGAGAACTGAAGACGTTTTGCCTTCTCTATCACCCCCTCCACTCCCACCCACCAGATGCCTTCTCCTTGGTTTACGGCAGCCGATATGGTAATATATAGGGACTTAAAATTCAACTCGCCGTAAAAGGCTCCAAGTCTCAAGTCGAGTCTTTCAAGTCTTTTATGATTGCCGAGTCAAGTCCGAGTCAAGTCATTGATGCAACTTGAGTCCGAGTCAATAGACTCGAGTCTACATCACTGGTACTAAAGTATACCAGTGGATGGTCCACGTGGCTGACGAAAATAGACCACCAAATATTTATGTATATAATAAGAGAGTGTCCCTTTCAGTGAGTTAAATGATTTCAAGGGCTTGTTGAACCAGGATCCCCATGAACTGAGGTTAGGCCCAGAAACTTTCATGGAATGTGTGCATCCAGGCCTTGGAGCCTTGCTTCAGTGCTGGCACCAGGTTGCTTGGGGCCGGGGCAAAATCCTACACTAGACCCCCATAGTACCTCATGAGTCCATCAGGAGGCACATCAGGGCAACAGAGAGGGGGCATGGCACTGCCAATCAGCTGAGTGGCAGCTCACAGGGCCCTGCCAATCAGCTGGTTGGCAGGGCAGCAGCTGCCCACTCCCTGCCCTGCAGCGAACAGCCAGACAAGTAACAGTTGGCTACTGGAGGGTGGGGCTGGGCCAGGCCCATTAAAGGGTTCACCCAGAGACAGGAAGGGGCAGAGAGAAGGAGGTGGGCAAACAAAGACAAAGCGAGTCAGCGCAGGAGAAGCTGGGGGGAGGAGGTGAGATGATTAGGAGAATGCAGTGGGGAGGAGTCAACAGAGCCCCAAGGGAGGGGGTTAACAGCTAAGAGCAGTAAGAAGAACCAGGGAGGAGGCAATAGGCAAGGTGAGAGGAGGGACAAGGCCCTCTGAAAGAAGTCAGGCCTTGCTGGGAGGTGTCATAAGTGCCTGGTTTGGGGACGCACTGCAAGGACATCCACAATCCTGTTCGGCCCATCTCCACCCAGAGGAAGGGCCAAAGGTGTCTTTTGAGGTGCCCCCAGTCCATCCCCAGTAGGGGCTGGGTAGAGATTATAGCACAGTATGTAGCCTCGGGCATGGAATATCTTCGGAGACCCCACCCCAGGCGACATTCCTGAAGGAGAGCGTCCACATAAGGCACTTGGTGGCCCAAGCCCGGGGAAAGGGCTGCAGCAGAAAGGGTGATGTTAACCTGGAGAGGAGGGCCAACCACTCCACTTTTCAGTTATTTTGCCATTGAATTAAATGGACTGTAGTGCACAGCATGTCAGGCCTGGTATATCAGTAGGCTTCACCAGTCCCCTGGAGGTGGAGCTTCCCCTGTGGGAGGAGGAGATGACGCATCCCACCCACTGTGGTGCACTACCAGTACTGAAGGTTCTGAGGGTGGCCTCACTGAAATAACATTTCCTTTACTTGGCTGACCCCTAATGCCACCTCTGCCTTGCTTACATAAATCTACCCAGAGGATAGGGTATATTTCCTTGGGTGAGGAACACCTGATACACTGATCACTTGATGGAGTAAGAAACTGTAATATTATTATTCTTTAGTGGGCAATGGGAATCCAAATGCATTAATACTGATGAAACAGGTTCTGGAGCTGAGCCCTGAGAGGTTGTAAATTATTCCAGAGACAGGTAAAGTCAGTGAAAGATCCAAAGTAGTTTGGATTGCCCAACAGTGACCCCTTCTGGTGAAAGGAAGTTGCCTTGACTAGATGCCAAGACCAATGGACTGTGTTTATTTTGCTGCTGTGTGGAAAATTGCAGAGGTTTGATTTTTGGCAGTGAGAATTGAAAGACTACGGGGGGGGGGGGGAGAAATCAAAAGAAGGAAAAGAGATGAAAATATGTAAATAAATAACAGAAGCTACTATTCATTTATTGCCTGTGTTTTAAAAAAAGGAAAGGTCTTCCTCCCCCTTTTAAAATAACTAAACTCTTTAAAGTCAACAAAAAAAGTTAAGTTTTCCAAAAGGCACCTATACAACTAATGAGCTAAATTTACTTATGGCTTGGCAATGATTTTAACAAGCTGGGGTGGAAAAACATCTTCACACTGCTTTTAAGTAGGTAAATGTAAAATAGCTGTCTTCCCTAGAGTGACCTCCATGTTGTTTCAAGAGTGGCCAAAAGCCCCAATCAGATACAATGTCATCTGTATGCCCTGAGAAAGGAAAGGGGAATGATTTGTCATCAAACTTTAATATGTGATGATTTTGTTGGCAATCTGGAAACTGTTTAAAATGTTTTGTAAAATATTGCTAAAAGGAGGGATATTTGGAAACTGGTCTCCTAAGGAATGGTGATAATATAACTAAGTAATCCAGTATTATTTAATGACATGTTGGTGAGGCCCTGTGCAGGTCATACAGTATAGGTGATATTTTTTGCTACTGGCAAAAAATGTGTGTGTGTGTGTGTGTGTGTGTGTGTGTGTGTGTAATACCCCGTTTCCCCTTAAATAAGATCTTCCCCAAAAGTAAGACCTACTGTCATTTTTGCATGATTTTTGCTGGCACTCATCAATATACGTCCTCCCCGAAAGTAAGACCTAGCTAGGATCATCAGCCAGACGGACGTGACCCCCCGGCACTTACTTTGACCGATTAAAGCTTCATTCTTTCCCGAGGGGGCAAGGCCCTTCAAGGCCTGGAAGGCCTGCACTTGAGTCCTCCACCATAGAGACGACGTGCTAGAGAGGCCAGCAAGGCGGCTGCAACCTTGCAGAATCTCTGTAGCACGTCGTCTCCATGGTGGAGGACTCAAGTGCAGGCCTTGTAGAGCCTTGCACCCTCGGGAAAGAATGAAGCTTTAATCGGTCAAAGTAAGTGCCGGGGGGGGGGGGGGGAATCGCGCCACAGGTTGGGAAAATAAGACCTCCCTGAAAATAAGACCTATCTCTCTCTGGAAATAAATAAACCTCACCACGTGGTCTTCCCCCACTCAGACCTTAGGAGAGCTCAGCAACATGCCCCCTGAGGCAGCTTGATAGCTGCCTCTCCTGCTGCTCTAAAGAGCCAGTCCCTGTGCGCAGGATTCCTTCCTTTTTTCATAGCTTTTTTTAAACACAACTGAGGCAATTCTGCCTGCTGCCTCTCCAGAGCTTGATAATTCAGGCACCCTGCTTTTTTTTTTTTCATTGGATGCAGCTGTCCTGCCTGTTTTTCATTGGAAGGCAGCTATGATGGCAGCCTAACTAAGGCAGCTCTTGTGTGTGTGTGTGTGTGTGTGTGTGTGTGTGTGTGTGTGTGTGTGTGTGTGTGCGTGCGCGCGCGCGCCTGCGTACACGTTCATTCTTCCAACTTGGAGAAAAAAAAGGCGACCGATCTGAAATTGCTTCACGACCCCCCCCCCCCGCTTGCTCGGCCACCTTTTTTTCCTCCAAACTGGAAGAATGAACGGTGAAGAGACTTATGGGATTGTAGACTTTGTAAGGGCTACTTCAATGGAAGTCGTCCTCACAAAACATCAACTCCCACAAGCCCCTTCACTCTTCTATCCTGTTTGGTTTGGAGAGAGAAAAAATCCCCCGCACAGCTGTTTAAACTTGCTTAAACAAACCTTGAGTTTAAACCTCGTCCTGCAGAGCTCGGTCGCCACTGGTGAAGAGCTCCTTTGGCTGTCTGAAGGAATGCTGAAATGGCAGCGGTAGCCTCGTCCTGCCTGGAAAAAAGATTGGCAAAAGAAAGCACGAGGCTGCTGGTGCCACTGCCAGGCAAGCGCTCCTTCAAGGCTCTCAGAGCCCATCTAGCAGTTCATCTCGCTCTGCGTTTGTTGAACACAGAACGTTTGTTGAACGCTCTGCGTTTGTTGAAAGAAGACAAACTTCACGAAAAGCAAGAGTAGGGGGGTGTCGCTTGGGGGGGCGGGGGCCATCAGCTATCTGCAGATAAGTGAATCCGCAGATAGTGGGTCAACGAATAAGGGCCCCCCCCGTAGCAGAAAGTGATGTTATGTTTTATTCCATTTTTTTCAATTTTTATCAATTGTACCCACTTTAAAAGTGTACTAGGTAGGTGGTATAGGTTGTACAGTGTCAGCAGATGAAGGATGATGCAAAATTACATGGTTTTATTTTATTTTTTCACCATTTTTTTAGCAGAAAGCGGTGTTATGTGTTTTTATTTAATCATCACTGTTTTATCCTGCCCCTAGCAATATGGTAAATACATATCATTTATACCAACTTAAAAGTCATGACAACTGTACACTGACAATATAAGTTGAACCATTGTGGCTTTATGTGCATCGCTCCCTTTTAACTTCATTTTCCTTTTCTTCTACAAATGCCAAGACAAGAACTATGTGTTGAAGAAAGGTTAAAGTTGTTTTTCTCAAGTTGTCTTCTAATGTCTTCGCACTAAGCTACAGGAACACTGATTTATCCAAGGGGTGTCAGCATGCCAGTTTCTCACATACAGGGTCCACTTGTTCAACACCTCCGGGTCAGTGAGACTTTATTCAAGAGCAGGGGCTTTCACCTGAGAAAAGTCACGTTCTGCTTACTGCAGAACCACTAAATGAACCACTTCAGCACAGGGGTGGCTGTCACTATTCCTGAACAATGTCTCCTGGGTGTTAAGCAACGAATTATATCTCTAGGACAGGAGCTAGTGGCCATTCTCATGTCAATCATTTTCCTCAGGCAATGTGTATGGGGTTAGGTACATTATAGCTCTGTCAGAATGTGACTGAACAGTAATCAACAAACAGTGTAGAAATTTCATGGCGAGGGAGGAAGGTCTGTGAGACAATGATGCCGTGTTGAAATCAACCTTCCCTTTTTCATCACAACCAGAAGTCTATGATCTTATGCTGTATTGGTGTTTTCACAAGTTTGAATTGTTCCAGCACCCATCCTTATGGCATTGTGCTTGACAACCAAAAAGGAAGCAATTAGACATTATCTGTTAGTGTATGCAGATTGCATTCATAAATTAACAGCCCAGTCCTATCACTGCCATACTGGGGGGGGGGGGGGTGTTTGACCAGAAGGCCAACAAGAGGTAACTACAAAACTTTACTTACTTTTTCCTTACCGCTCAGTAGTCCTTCTGACCACCTATGGGTCTTCTTGTGAATCCAAGAAGAGGAAGGGATGGGTCAGGTTGGAAAATGGGGGATAGAATCTGCTGTGTGTTTTTGCCACTGAGATCCACCCTCTCTAGCCTGATCCTCCCCTGCCCTACCCACCCTGAGCCTCCCCTAAACCACCCACAAATCTCCCCCTCCACCCAATGGCGTCTTCACCCCTCTGGACGCTTGCGGCTAGGGGGGCGGGGGCTGGCCGAGCGCCCCCCGGTCATCACGTGACGTACAGACGCTGCGCTCAGGACTCGAAAGCTGGAGCGCCGCCCGCCCGGTATGCCTGTGGGTGGGCGCCGCGCTCCAGCTTTGAGTCCGAGGAGCAAGAGAGCGTCTCGTCGTCTAGGCAACGTGCACAGCGCGCGCCCGCAGCCACAGGGTCTGGGCGCGCGCTGCGCACGTTGCCTAGACAACGAGGATGCTGTCGGACTCGAAAGCTGGAGCGCTGCCCGCCCGCTATGGCTGCGGGCGCCGCGTTCCAGCTTCGAGCCCGAGGTGAGCGACCCCCGGAAACTCGGCGCCTGGGGCCCTGGTCACCAGGGCCCCCTACGTTAGTACGCTTCTGCCTCCACCACCTTACCTGGGCTGGTGGAGCATCCGGGCAAGCCTGCCTGACACATGTGCAGCGCTACTGACCATTTCTACCAGTGGCTCTGTTGCGTGCAACAGCAGTGCAGCTTTCGTCCCACTACCACAAGGCCTATGGCAGAGCGCTGTAAGATATACTGCCATAGGCCCTTGATAGGATTGGGCCATAAATTAGATTAGAATCTAGACCAGGGGTGGCCAACCTTTCAATATGAATGCTCCTGGCACTTTAATGATGTATAGGTGAGGGCATTTCAGTAGGTGCTTTAGCAGCACCATCAGCAATTGCAGCTGCCAAGATTCTGTCTTCGAGACAACTCTTAAGAGAACGCAGAGGCCCTAATGGTGGAAGTTTGGCCACTCCTGATCTAGACCAAGTTACAGCTCATCATAGGGAAGGAAGCAAGAAAGTCCAACTATGAAGGCATGGGTGGCAGATAGAAGTGTTGGGAGTTCACTGGATATTTGAGGTTAGAAAAGATGTATCCTAGTCTTAGATTTTTGGTGACTGTGTGTTTGACTAGGACAGAGCTATCAAGATACTCAGTAGAGGATAATTTTCAAAGTGGTGCAAGGTAGAATAAAGCTCTAGTAGCTTCTGACAGACAGGAAGACGCTATGAAACAGATAGAGAACATAAAGCTGTATGTGCTGTCAATTGTCTTTCAACATGTAGATATTGAAAGGCAACTGACAGCCTTTACAGTTGTAGCTCAGTGCTTGTGGCAGGTTGCTGGTGGCTCTGGGACAAAGTCCTGCACTGGAAGCCCCCATGGTGCCCCACCCATCCCCTGATAGATCATTTGGTAGTGCCATCAGTACAGAGGGTTCAGCCCACCTGCTGGACCCTCTGATGAGTCTGGGTCCTCTGTCCTCAGCCAGAGGCCAGCTTGGTGAATTCTTGATGATCTACCCCTATCTACTGTACCCCTATAATCTCAGTTGTTGCCCTTTGCTTGCCCTCCATTCAATAGTATCTGACTCCTCTTCCAACTCTTCTTGTCCCACCAATAGCATTTCAGTAGAATAGAAGGAAATATTCTAATTTACTTACAATAACTCTTCTATTAACAATTCTTAGAATATTAATATTCTCATGACTTTAGGATAGAGGGAAATCTTCATCACTTTAAACATTGTTGTATTGTCCTCTTATCAGTCTAATCTAGACAATCACCCCACCCCAATCAGGTGCATCTCTGTCAGCAACTCAAGAACCCTTTCTTCACCTCCACCAGGTTTTACCTTCTCCTTCATATCTTCAACACAGTTCAACACAGCAGAACTTTAAAGATTTGTACCAGTTAATTAGTCAGCAAATTGAACGACAGCAGTGGTTCCCAAACTGGGAGGCATGGCTCCCAGGGGAGCCATGGAAACCAGACAGGGGAGCTGCGGAGTGCCATGGAATCCTCTCGGAAATAGTGCAATGCCAATTGGCAGGCATCAACATAATGTCATGGGGAGCCGTCGCCAATGGTCGCGGGAGCCGCAGGATGAAAAAGTTTGGGAAACACTGAGGTAAAACCTGGTGGAGGTGAAGAAAGGGTTCTTGAGTTGCTGACAGAGATGCACCTGATTGGGGTGGGGTGATTGTCTAGATTAGACTGATAAGAGGACAATACAACAATGTTTAAAGTGATGAAGATTTCCAGTGATGCTGATGAAAGAGAAACACAATGACCACAACCATTTTCCTTAAGTTAATAAATGTGTGTGTTTTAATTGATTCTGTAGTGGTGACTTCAGTATAAAGGGAATTTGTGTTGTTGTTTTTTTAAGTTAATAACCTCTTTACTTAATGTCACATGATAAAAACTTACTGCAGTTGTTCAACATTTCACAATTAGGATTGGTATTTTCCTCCACTTTTAAGACTTCACATCACCACATTCTACAGGACTAATTTATTGAAAGGGCATTCCATGCTTACATGTACAAATTTACTTTACTGAGAGATTTCCCTGCATTAATTGTTATTGAATAAGGACATGATTGTACCCATAAATCATTTTTAAAAGGACAAAGTCAGGCTAAAGTAAATGGGTATGTCATTTGCTTGTGATAAAGTACTGAACAAAAAGATGCATACATCTACCGTAAAGAGTTTACTCTGTATGTTGATGAGTAGCTCAAAGTTAGATCCAACAATTGATGGCCCAATCCTATCCAGGGCTGGCCCAGAGCATGCAGCGCCACCAATGGAACACGTGCGGCATTCTAATGGCTTGTCGAGGACCAGGCAGTTTGGGCCAGGTAAGTAAAGAAAACTTTTATGTATCTCTCTATAGGCTGCCTGGTCCCCAATGGGTCTCCTCAGACCTACTCCAGCTCCTTTGCTGGCGTAAATGTGAAGAGCCTCTGGGGGCAGGTCTGGGCCAGAAAGGGGAGAGAAGATCTGGCATGGATCCACCCCCCCTTCCCACCCCTGGCCTGGCCTGGCCTGGCCTGATCCCCACTCAGATATGCCCTGATCCACCCCTGCTGCCATCTTAGCAGTGGCAGTGGAAGTTCTGCAGGCCTCTGTCACCCGTGCGTGGCCTCCTGGCTTTTGCGCTAACGGTAGCTTTGAGGCCTGGCATGCTACTGGCCCATGGGAAACTATGGTGGATCATGAGATCCACCATTATATCCTGCAAATAGGATTGGGTCATTACTAGAGTTTATGCTCAATTAAGTATACGATGCGATCTTTTCATTATACCTTTAGAGCACTGCAAAAGCAGGGGGCATATTTCCAGATAACCATTCTTCTTCACCTTATTGGAGTTTTTTCCTGTTGGGTTTATTTATTTGTTGCACTTATATCCTGCCGTCTGTTACCAGGCATGTTCTGAGACGTGCATAATAACATGCACACATGGGGGAGCCAAACACATGTGCAGGAATTTCTACAATTGACTTGTGGCATGCCTCAATGGTTTGGCATTCAGGAAGGATGAGACAAAGATATCAGTGCAAAACAATCAGTTTATGGGGGTAACAAATGTACAATAAGAAGTAGAGGGAATCAAGAATAAAATGCAGTTGCTAATCCAGTTATGAGGTAGACTGGTGAGTGAAAGGGGACATCTAAAAGGAGGAGAGAAGTGTGAATGAAAGATGGAGGAAAGGGAAGGGGAGAAGAAAAGTAAGTGAATGAAGGGAGGGCTTCTAGGGCAGTAAGGGAGGTTACCCAGAGGCCTAGAGGTCAGGAAAACCTGTTGTATGGCACCTGTATGGTACCAGGTGAAAGAAGGGGAGGGAGAGAAGACTTGGGTAGGAGGGAGAAAGAGACTTGAAGGAACAAGAGTGTTCCAGCTATGGTGTGGGGACTGCAACTGAGGATGGAATACACTGAAGCTTGGATCATTTGCTGCAGGCAAGGTGTTTGCCCCTAGATCATGGGCCACGAAAGCACTTTACTCACCTGCAACAGAAGAACAAGTGTTTGCCACCATATGATTACTCAATGCACCAAATTTGGTGCAACCAGTGCACCAAATCTTCAAAGACAATTGAGTGGAAGCAGTGATTGTTCTTTGAAGTTCCTGCTGAATTGGTTAAGGGGAACCATCTGTTAAGAGGGCTAGTCTCTGGATCTCGTTCTTAACTGGGTCTCTGCCTTAATTGGTGCAAAGATAGACCTGAAGAAAGAGTTTGTACACACATTTGCAGAAAAAGGAGAGGGGGAAAGAAACGCTAACAGCCCAATCCTACCGAACTCCCACTGTGCCAATGCAGCAGCGCCAACAGGGCACGTGCTACATCCTGCAGTGGAGTTTCAGGGCCCTGGAGATCTCCGATTAAGGGAAAGTTTGTTCCCTTGCCCGGGGGTAAGCCTCTGCTGCCTGATTGGGTCTACTCAGATCTGCGCCAACTACTTTGCTGGTGCAAGTCCAAGTGGACCTAGGAAGGTGGATCAAGGCCGGGAAGGGGGATAGGATATCGGTGATGCCACTGCTACCGATACTACCCCCTTCCTGGTCTTGATCCACCCCCTCCCTGCCCCGTCTCCTCCCCATTCCACCTTCTTCCCTCCCTGTTCTGCCAACCTGCTGTTCTGCTGTTGGTCCCCCTGTGCTGCCACCATTTGCAGCAGCACTCAATTTGACTGTACTGTACATAGGAACACAGAGAGAACAACAGCAGGGCCAATGTCCAAGGTTACTGATCCACTTCTGCTGGGATGGTTTCACTGAAGCTAGGCTGGTGTGGAAATCACAAGGCTAGATAACTGAAAAGCTGCAAGTTCTTGTTTAAAGAAAACCGTTTCAAGGAAGCAACAGAACGATAGAGGGTTCAATTGGCGATCCTAGGTGCCTGGTGGTACAGCGATTCCTGGGTTGCAGAAAGGAATAGGGAAGCTTGACACAGCATCAGTGTATACTTTTTAGACACGCAACATAGGTGGATGGGAGCAGAAGAAGAACCACACTTTGGGGGTTTGGCCATACCTTCTAGGACATTTTGCCATAGCCTAATGTAACGTCTATTGTGAGTTGAGCTTATCCATTTGTTTGGAGATAGTTGTTAATAAGTTTTCAGCCACCCATCCCCAGTGGAGTCAACTATGTCTTATTGTGTCTGAGCTTGCATGACTGGGTGCTCTTTGATCACTCAGGAGACCTATGTTTCTATTAGCAAATGTGACTTTAAAAAAAAAAAAACAATGGAGCTACTGCACAATCTCTTAGGCGTGAATCAACCATGCCAGAGCTATCCCATTACTTTTTGTGGAGGCATGGATGGAGAACATTGTCAGTATTGCCTCTCTAGTGACTTCCTGCCAATATGGTTTGTCCGGCCTATCTAGGAATGGACTACCTCACTTAACCCTTCCCTTTCTACAGTAAATGGTATTACTGTTCCAACTTTTTTTTTCTTGTCTTCTAAAGAACAGTTGCCAGGGCAATCGGGATCAAAGTGGGGGGCATGACATGGGAGTATTTAACCATTTCTACCCTTGTCATGGTTCTAATAAAAGTTGTCTTCCCTACATTTGGGACTAGGAAAAGAGAGAGAGTGCCCATTAAGCAGAATGTGTGGAAGGAGAATTTCTTTTCCACTTGCAGACTGAAGTGAAACACAACAATTGAAAACTAGTAAAACATCAAAGTCTGGAAGAATCCAAGACATCTGTACCCAAATAAACGATGAAAATTACACATGACCCTGAAAATCAAGTATGAAGAAGTCAGTAACTGAATACAAGCGGTATGATAATAATTATCTTAACTTCGTCATTTTGTTGTCGGTGTGACAAATTATAATTGATCTATGGTTAAAAATGTGCACCCAGATTTGGCCAAAATGGCAATTATATTTACTAATTCTCTTTTTTGTCACATCTGTTATTACTTCATGTTATCAATAATTAACATTAATTTTAAAATTATTATTTTGTTAAAATCTGGTAAAATCAGTTATGGCTCTTATTTGTTTCCTATGTGGACTCTGGGTTTAGTACTACATGTATATTTTTTCGCTGTTTTCATGATAGAATTGGCTGACCTTAATTCATTAGCAATATTGGGGGTAAGTTCTTTCTGCAAATATTTTGCCCCTTTTCCCTTTTGCTATTTGCACACAATTACTTACTGTAATTCATTAAGAAAAAATAAATGCAAGGGTGTGTAATTAAGTAGAAAAATACACTATTGATCTTGTTTTCCATTATTCCATTATGTTATCACAGGTGAAAAATGCCCCTTTGATGCAATTGTTATGTTTAAAACTACATAGACACACACAATCCATTTATATGTCTTACTTATCATTGCCTAATGAAGTATAGGAATACAAAATGAGACGAGAGCTACATTGGCCATTAATAGAAATATCTGCCATATGATTCCAAATGCCTCTAGGCTAATTATTACAGTTGAAAAAATTGCTCATTTGCTGGGGAGAAAGTTCTTTTACAGGATAAATAATGGTGAGCTTCTCAAACTTGTATATAGTTTATATATATGTATAGGCTTGCCATCTGTCCCGGAACGCCTGGGACCGTCCCGGGTTCTGGGCTCTGGTCTCAGATCGGTCCCGGGCTTTCTGGGCCCAGTGGAAGCCTCTGCTGCCGCCGATTTTAAAGTGACAAAACTTACCTTTTTTCCGGGCACCGCCATCTTGGATCTCATGAAATCTCGCAGGATCCAAGATGGCTGCACCCAAATCTCATGAGGGCATGAGGCAGTATAGTACTGTGTCAAGATGCTATATTGAGGAGGACAGGGGCAGTTGCTCTCCCCGACTACATGTAAAAAGAACCACCAGTTGAAAGGTACCTCTTGGCCAAATTAGCAGACACCCCCCTCCCCCCCATCACTATGAACAAATAATATTCTTTGTTCTTTCTTTGCTCTTTGTCATACTTTATTCAGGTCAGCCTGATCTAGGATTTGATGCTGGAGGAAGGCTCTGACCTGGCATGAATTATGGAGGCCTGACCGGAGCTTGGGAGTTCTCCTGGATTCACCACTGCTCCTGGATTGCCAGGTGGCAGCAGTTGGCAGGGGAGCCTTTGCCCATGTTTTGCTGATGCACCAGCTGCAGCTGTACCAGTGTCGTTCGGACGTGACCACAGTGGTCCATGCCTTGTCACATCAAAACTTGATTGCTGCAACACACTCTATGTGAGGCTTCCCATGAAGACTGTCTGGAAATTGTAACTAGTGCAGAATCCAGCATCCCGGGTGATCATGTGGGCTTGATGATTTGACTCCATTGGACTACTGCTGTAGTGGCTACGCTGGCTGCCAGTTTGTTCTGGGCACAATTTAAGGTACTGATTTTGATGTTTAAATCCCTTTACAACTTGGGACCAGGGTTTCTGAGGGACCTTTTCCTTCTATATATACCGGTTTGTCCTCTGAGATCATCTGAGGGAGCCCTCCTATGTGTCCCACACTTGACTGGGTGCCAACAAGAGAGAGGGCCTTCTATGTGGCAGCACCACAGTTATGAAACCCCCTCCTGTTTGAATTGAGATCTGGGGGTTTTCTGGCAGTGTTTAAACATATTTTTGTATATATATTTTTTGTTATGGTGTGTGTGTGTGTGATATTTTTATTATTGTATTTTATCATGGTTGCATTATGTACTATAAGCCACCTTGGGCACCCCAGGGTAGGGGGAAATGCAGGGTGAAAATGGTCAATTAATTATGTTCAACTTGTAAACAGAATACATTGGATATGCCTTTAATGCAGGATTGCTTTTGTCTTTGCCTTTAAAGTTGCTGCAACTTTTTTCGTAGTCACTATACATTTGACACATGATAAATATTCAAATTTTAATTTGCCCAAACAGTAGTTTCGAGTATAAATTAAACAACCTTCAGTTCAACAGCTGGCATTCTCTTCATGCCAAATACAGGATTGTAACAGATTCTTCTTTTTTGTGTGCTTTATTTAGAGCGGTTCGTTTACAGCCTGCAAGCTGCACATGTCTCCATTCCATAGGCACTTTGCGCAATGACTGCGCTCTGGTTAGAACAATATTAGCTTTGCTACTTCCTCGCTTTTAGGCTGATCCACACAACCATGATTTCACATGGTAATATCAATCAGCATCAGCAATGTTAGGTGAATGGTCCACATTCAGGAAATGTGCTCTAGAAATTGCCATTAACAATGATTTTTTTCTTAAATATGGGGTTTTCAGTCAAGGGGAAGAAAAGGAAAATGCCCCTAAGAGGACAATGGGAGCTAAGAGGTCTGAGTTGCCCTCATGCTCTATCCCAACAGATGGGAAGGGGTAAGTTGCATCAACCCACTTGCTTACACCACGGTTCCTTCCCAGGAGATGGGAGAAAGAAGCCTGGGACCCTCTTCCAATCTCCTCTGAAGGGGGCTCTCTTGTCACTTCTGCTATATGCCTACTGCTTCTTCCTTCAGTGCCTGACTGGGCTGAATCTGCACTTGTCTTTCCCCTGCACTGCTCTGCTCTGCTCCTCGTTCACTCTACTCCTTTTCTAGAGCCTATTCAAAGTTACTTAACCACAGGAAAATAAACAAACAGAAAACCCCACTTAGTCTTATTTATTTCTTTAGGAGCTAGGCAGATGACCCAAAAACCAAAAATCTGGATTCACACATGGCACATGCAGGACCCAAGTCCACTGGTAGCACTTCTCCTTTCATGCATGTTCACCACAGACACTTCATATGCAAGGCGCTTAAATGACAGCCTTTGACTGTCTTCCTTCCCTCTGTATTATTCTGTTCATTCATTTGCTTGATGGTGATTTCTTCTACGGTCCTCTCTCTTAATTATTTGTGTATGTATAAAAATATCCTTCCCTCTGGCAACCATATAAGGTTTTCTCTCTTTTATGTGTACATTTGGCTTGCAAATAAGCCACTCAAAACCTGGGAGGAGGACAAGGCAGAAATGCCATTGTAGATTTCTAGAGGGTACTAGAGATAAAAATTCATACAGAATGTGCTCATGTTTCCTAAAGAGCAACTTTACTCACAGTAGCTAAACAGTCCAAACACAAAATAATGAAAGAATGAAGTCTGATCTACCACAAGTTGTGGGGTTGGTTTAGACTTGGAGGTGCTATTGCGGAGTGATTTGCATTTGGTGGATATTTTCAAGGACATCTGATCTCCTAGTACAAACAGTAACCGCTCTAAATAATGCTGACCTATTACTTTGCCAACAGGAGACTGAGAAGGAATTGGTTTCAACCCTGAAAAGTGTATGAAAGGAGGCAACATGCCATGGGCACACTAAGTTGCCATACCCACATTTGAACCTCACAGGTGTGTTTTCCACTTTCGAACCCTGCAATCATAGGCTTGAGATAGAAGCTGAGGTGCACTGAAAAACTGTTCCAAATTGGTCCCATTTGGAACCTTTATATGAGTTACAGTATGAATGAGAAAAGTTCTTGTATGAACCAAATGGGCATACTGTATGTGTATGTTTTATTTATTTATTTATTTTTCACATTTTTATACCACCCTTCCTCCAAGGAGCTCAGAGTGGTGTACATATTTCCTCCCCTCCTTTTTGTCCTCCCAACAACCCTGTGAGGTAGGTGGGGCTGAGAGATAGTGACTGGCCCAAGGTCACCCAGGAAGCTTCGTGGCTGAGCGGGGATTTGAACCTGGATCTTCCAGGTCTAAGTCCGACTCCCAAACCACTACACCTGGTTAAATGTTAAATTCAGTTCATTTAGTAACTCACGGGCAGCCCAATCTTAACTAAATTCCACTGTGCCGATGCAGCGGCTCCAGCACAGGCTACTATGCTGTATTCCACTGGGGAATTTAGCAGGTGGGGAGGTCTCCTTGGGGTAAGGGGACATTTGTCCCCTTGCCCCAGGGGAAGCCCCAGCCACCACTATGTGTCAACTTGGACCTGCGCCAGCTATATCACTGGTGCAAGTCCGAGTTGATCCGTGTTGGCAGATCAGGCCCGGGAAGGGAGATAGGATACAGCATGCACCAGCACGCCATCCCGGGCCCAATCTGCTGAACCCCGCCCCTGTCGCCGCCCTCCCACTGCTCTGTTCCACCCCCTTCCCACCCTCCCCATGCCCTCCCCACTCCCCTGAGCTGGACATACCTGCTCCATCGGGCACTGCTCCAGCCACTGGCGCACGCAGGAAGGCTCTGACTTTCCCACCAGTGCAGCAGGCCTCTACAGTGTTGCAAAGCGCTTTCTGGCACTTTTGTGACAGGTCGTGCTGATGGAGTGCATGCTCCTCCAGCATAACCCATAGATAGGATTTTGCCATCAGTTTTGTAATGGATGGGCTTAACTAGTTGTGCATCAAAGTGAAGAGATTTTAAAAATCTTTTTGTAATCTTTTAAAGTTGAAAAGATGTGGCAGAGCTATACAAGCCTAGGGGGTTACCTAGGGCAACACACATTTTTCTTCCTCATTAGGTCTTGTACATTACCTCATTCCCTCAGTAACAGTCTGCCCATGCGCAAACGAATGTTATAAATAACGTTCGTGCAGTGGGCCTTCCTCAGAAGGCCCCGGGAAGCAGGCCGGGGAAGACGTCCCCGAGCCGGCTCTCCCGATTGAGGGGGCGCTCGGCCTGGCGAGGCGGGCGGGAGGCCCCCAGGCGACGTGCGCGCGCGCGCAGAGAAGGCGACGCGCGCGTGTACGCGCATCACCTTTCTGCACGGCGTGTGCGCGCGTCACCTGGGGCCCCCCGCACGCCCCACCACGCCACAGCGACGCCTCTGCTTATGATATAACAAACTTATGGACAAACCCCTCCCCACAGGACCACCAAAGACATCACGAAAGGCTTAGCAGTTCTGGATTGATGAGTCTCAATATTTATCTCATCTGGCAGTATCTATCTGACACTATATCTCTTGAACAAGGCAGCACTTTGTTTTCTGTCTTGGTTTCTGTACCAAGAAACAGCAGTATACAGTTATCTTTATGTAGCGTGTGTATGAAAGTGAGTCCTATTGGACTCAGAGGGACTTACTTCTGAGTCAACATGCTGAGGACTGCGCTGAGAGTAAGATTGGCGGAGCAAGATCAAATTTACCAAAGACAGACACGAATCTGCAAGGGGGAATTTACAGACTGTCAGTGGCATACTATGAAGCAGAGAGCAGATGCATACAGAACACTATTGTCCTGATGTAATGGTCCCTTGCATGCGTGGGAACTGTGGGGCACCCATGGATTTCCCCAATGGACAAGCGCTTCCATATTCACACCAATGGAGGGAGCAGATCTGTGTGTGCTCATCTCTTTGCGCACATCAAGATGCCTCTGCCACTAAAATGAATGGGGAACCCTGCTCATCCTGTGAGAGGGGTGTGCCAGTGGAGCTCTGGAAGTGGGTCTTGAGAGTCACAAATCCTGGATTCATTTGTACTATTCCCGGATTTGGTTATACTATTTTTCCCCCTTTCATCATTCCTAATCCTACTTTGATTTCAGACCCAGCCGTGAACTGCACATTACCACATGCAATTGCGTTGCTTTCCACAAAGCAGCCTCAATCACAGTTGAGTCTTTTTAAAAAGCTGCTTCAGTTCTGCAATACAAACATGGACTAATAACAGTCATTGGGAAATTGGTGGAAACAGAAATAGGAGGGATGTTTTCCTTATTTCGCTTGGTGTTGTCCCATTTCCTTTCCTCAGAAAGCATACAGTCCCGATTAATGAAAAATTTTCTGGCTCCCTTTCAGTGTCTGGCTTCAGAACATTTGCTATTTGATATCTGAGATATGTACAACATGTTCACAGTGAATTCTCCAACTGAAAACAGCAGAGTTCAAACCAAGTCAATTAATTCACAGAGTGAATGGATTCAAGCCCAGAATCTCATGCCTTGTGGAGGCCTCTTTGATGCTCCTGCCAAAAGATATCTGTTTATAAATGCAGTAAATGTAACTATTTGATACTTATAGCTTTTACAGTCTTATGTGATTCCCCCACCCCCTTGTTATGGCTGATCTCCAATAATTGAGTTACATTTTGCAGACATTTCAAGCATTTTTCTCTCCTCTGTAGTCTGCTCCCTCTGTCCCTCCCTCCCTCTCTCTTTGGCACTATAATTCAGCCAGTACCTTCAATGGTTTCACATTTCCTCCCTCTGCCCCCGCCCCCGTTGCCTTGGATATTCTGCTGAAGTCAGGCATAATAAAGCCGTATCCAATATCCACACTACCAGCCAAGCTCCTTCTCGAACCTGTTTTTGTTGCTTTGGAATCTGAGAGAGCCTGCCTTATCTGGGAAAGCAGAACCATTCAGGCACATGACCTTGATGAAAACTACCACAGTAAATGCTCCAAAACACCCATAAACTATTTAATTTACATAGTACACATTTATTCAATTTATAGTCTGCAGAAGAGCTGCCACTGAAATTCAGCCACCTCTTGGGTAAGGCAAATCAGATGCTCCAAACCAGAAATTCATTCTTAAGCATTGTAGAGCTAGCTGCTCTGAATCTGGGGAGGGAACCTATTGTCCTTCTTGAGTGTGCTAAAGGCAAAACAAAGGAAGGAAAGCAGGTGCCCCTCTTTCTGCTCTGGCCGGGGCAGGAGACCAAAGCAAATGGGCAGTACAGATTATGCTGTGGTATGCTGGAGTCTCAAAGAAGACGGAAAAGATAGAAAGTAGAAGATAGTTGATTGTCTTGAAAAATCAGGGTGCTTAACCCTTTTCTCTCTAATCTCTTTCCACCTCACCCTCCACGAACTGCTTTTCCCATGGAATGCCATGAGATCCCCATATCTTTCTTGTGTCTTTCCCACCATGGCTGAAAAGTAGCTGGGGGGGGGGCAATTTTGAGCTAAACAATTACTGGAGGGGAATAGGTGAAGCAGCCTTTCCCTGGCCATCCTTCTTCTGCTCAAATGTGTCAGGGCACAGCCTGCTTTGTGTAAATAAAATAAAATAATAAAATTGGAGGACAGAATTCCATTTCATATGTGGTTTGAGCCTAAGTTCAGATGCTTCAAATTCTGAGACTGGGCAGTGGGCACTGAGAATTGGGTTTCTCTGAAGTTTCACAATAAGATCTGCCGAAACTGTTCCTCAGAGTACATCATTATCTTCAATAACTTTCGGAAGTTCAAAATCTGAGCACCTGAAACTGAAAACTGAAGGTTGGAATCCCCCTTCAATATCCAAATAGCAATTTGGGGTTTGGTATCCAAATATTTAGATCCTTTCTTCCAGAGTAATATTTTGCTTTTGGGCACAAACCCCATTATTTGGTCACAAGTCATGCAGCAGATGCTCTGCTGGCAATTGCTTTATTTTGACAATCAGGGCAAAAATATTTCTTTTGCCCATATGACCCTTTAAATTTTGACTCCAGTGTCATTGCTGCTGGTTGGTTTTTAACATTGTATAGTATTTGATATTTTGGGTTTGATATTTATTTTGTATTTTATAGTTTTATGTATTGTGTATTTATTTACTTATTGTAGTTATTGTAAGCTGCTTTGGGTGCCCTTTGCGAGAAAAGCAGGATACAAATTAAATGAATGGTTATCAAATTTGAAATTGTGAGAATGTTTAAAATTTGGCTCCAGATATAAACTAGCTCTTTTACATCAAGGTGGTTTTGCCACAGGTCAAGATTTGGCTGTAGGTAGCATTTTCCTTGAAGTCACCAACTGATATATGGGGCCCTTCCTAAATCTGGACCCATCACAAGAAAAGGTTCTATGAGATCACATTGGGCTTTCTTGTAGAACAACTTGTAGAACAACAAACTCTCTCTCTCTCTCTCTCTCTCTCTCTCTCTCTCTCTCTCTCTCTCTCTCTCTCTCTCTCTCTCTCTGAACATCTCTTCACCCCAGAGTGAACTCAGACATTTTCTATATTCTTCAGAGCGAACCCCAGATATTCTCTTCTATATGGTGTAGAAGAGAACCATATGTTGACACCATTCACTGGTGGTGAAAGTTAACCAAGGCTGCAAACCTAAACACACTGACTAGGGAATAAGGCCCACTGAACAAAATGGGACTTACTTCTGAGGAATCGTGTAGAATTGTGCTGCAAATAATCCAATTTCATCTGTTCTTGACTCATCTAGAGCAGAGATATGTGCAGAATCAGCACAGGGTGACTATGTGGGCTCTGAGAGCCCACAGTTTTGGATGCATGTTATCTCCCCCCCCCTTCAAATGGCCCACAAAAATGTATATTCACTCATAGCTGTGATGTAACCTGACATGCATCTGTCCAGGAAAGATTCCTCTTTCATGTTTGCCTCTAGCTCAGGGCAGGGAATCCTTCTAGGGCGCAGTTTTGAACGAATCCCTCACAACAACAAACTAAGAATCCGTATTGTTTTAATTATAACAGAAATTTTAAAATAGATGTTTTAAAAACCCAGTTGGAGAATGTGTTATTTGGATAAAGAGCAAAATGAGTCCAAGTCAGACGGTCCACGTTCCAGGCCACTTGACAGAAAATGTTTGCTGGCAGGCTGCCACTCACGTGCATTTGGCCACATGACTAAGTCCATTGAGCTCTTCAGAGTGATTGCATGCCTGAGTGAAGTGCCACTAGGAAGACAACTGCAACACATTCTGCTTACTATGTAAAGATCCTTCAAAAGCACCACAGATATATTTCAAGGATACGTTTGACAGAATTCTCAATACTGTATGCAAAAACCTGTCGTCTCTTAGGCAGGAGGTCTAAGAAATCATGCTGAAACTAACAAAATAGGAGTCTCCGATGCAAAATTAGTCAGCTTGCACCGAGTCAGGAGTCTGAAAGTTCATCTAAAATAGAAGTATTAAGCTTCCTTGGTTATAGAGGAAAACCTGAAAAATATGGGTAAGTTTTATCCATGTATTTTTCGAATGAAGTGAAGAATGCCTTTCAGTGCTACTTGCTGATGCCATTGCTGCAGAATAGAGACAGCGAGCCATTTTCAAATGGAATGGAAAATTTAATCAATGTAGGTTTTTCTGACTTGCCATAAAATAAAAATAAAAATAGCCACTCACTCTGACTTTCTTGATTTGCAAATGTGGTAATGATTTACCTCCAAATGGACTCTGCAACACATGATCATAATTTCACAGAAGAATTTGACTTGGCAAGATTTAGACCAGGGTGTCAAGCATAAGACCTGTGGACCGGATACGGCCTGTGGAAGCTCTTTATCTGACCTGCATGATAATTTAGCTCTCCCAGAGCTGCAAAGTAATGCCTTGGCAGAAGTGGCATTGCTGAAAGGATGGCGCTGGAAGAGCCCCATAGGGGCCACCTTTTCAGCAGCACTGCTTCTGCTGAGGTGTCACTGCTGAAAGGTGGCCTGCATGATAATTGGACTGTCTCAGTGCTGCCCTTTCAACTGCACTGCTTTTGCTGAGGCACTGGGAGGGAGAGATGGAAGGAGGCCTCAGAAGGCAAGGGACAGTGTGAGGGAAGGGATAAGAAAAGGAGAAGGGAGATGCTGCTAAGGTGCTGGGAGAGCCCAATTTTCATGCAGACACCCTTTCAGCAGCACTGCTTTTCCCAAGGCATCACTTTGGACAGCACCTGCAAAGTGACACCTTGGCAAAAGTGGCACTGCTGAAAGGGAAGCCTATGTGATAATTGAGCTCTCCTATATCTTGAAAATATTATCAAGATTAGCATATTTTCTCTTCTGTCATTTGCAGCTGAGTTCCTAGGTGAGGAAAAAAAAAGTCCTAAAAAAGCACCACCTGCTTAATGACATCAGTTCCTGCTTAATGATGTCACTTGTGGCCCTCAGCAGGCACCATGAAGGCATTTTGGCCCACTGTATGAAATGAGTTTGACACCCCTGATTTAGACATATAAAAATCAGTGGACATCATGGTTGATATCTAGTGACCAGCAGCAACTGAGTGCCCAGTGCCCAATACAATTCCAAGTTTCTCCTGTAGCTCATAGTCTCTGTTCCAAGAATCCAGTTACTCTGTCCTAGTGTCCTCAAACTGTCCATGAATTGCAAACTATAGATTTGTAACATCCAATAGGTTGAGAGGAAACCTGCCCACATCCACACAAATCACAAAAACATGTAATGCAACGTTTGGGTCATATGATATACAAACATACAACCTTCAAGAATTGAAAAATGTTCCCTAATAGTCATTTGAGGATAGTGGATGCATAATGTTCTCAATTGTTTAACTATGGTTAAGCAGTTGGGAGCAGGTCACATGATCACACTGTTCTCCCTCTCACTCCTCCATTCTGGACTATTCAGACTGGGTGTGTGTTGCTTTCAGACTGGTTATCCATAGTTAGACCTCATGAGGTGGACGTGGGATGGAATCTGCACTCTAGAAGAGAATGGTAGAGGGAGGGAGCATCCCCCTAATGGCCTAACAAGGATTAAGCAATCAGGAACATTGCATCTACACCAACCTTTGGTCACCATCATTCTTACACTACCTATTGAAACTGAAGGTTAATAGACAGAATGCAATTCAAACAATGCCATTGATTATTCTATATCACAGTAGCTATGGCAGTCCCAGGAACTGACTACCAAGTTAAAGGTTTTGCTTTGAGGAAATAAAAGCTTAATTTCATTATCATAAGGATGATTGTATGCAGCTTTGAACTGCACGGCTTCCTGTTTATCTTACTCATGGCCTTGATCTAAGCTACATTTGCTATTTAGATATAATTACTTATTTTTTATTTTTATTTTTTTCACAGTTAAGTGGAGCATTTTAGCACAGCTGAATTGCTGCGAGCCTTGGTGGAACAAATCTATTAGTGGTATGGCTTGAAACAATACACAAAAGAGCCCTGTGTGTGGTCTGCTCGACATGCTTTTCACTTCCTTATGTTAAACAATAAATCTCTGAGTCAGCTAGAACTTGGGAGCCGAGCATCCAAGGAGAGCTGCATTTTATCTTTTATTCAATGGCAGGAGCATAGCTGTAGGAGGTATTCAAATCACACTTTTATTTAAACAAACACAGCTGGATCACATCCTCTTAATATAGCAATTCTCTAATGAAAAATAACAACATAGCAGTTATCTCTTTTCTTTTGTGCAGCTCTCAATTTGCTAAAATTAGGTAGGCTTCAATCCCGGATATAAATTGGCACGTTTTCATGACCAGAGCTCATAGCAACTAACTGCAAAATTATAATGGGAATGCAATTATAGCGAGGCATGTGAAATACACATCCTTTTGCTGCTGTACACTATGCAAGGTTATGCAATTACGTTGTAATAACAACCATTTTCTAGAAGACGTCTTTGTCAGACAGCTCATTTCATTTATTTAATGTTGAGCTCTCCAGTTATATGCTACATTGGTTTAGCATTAACAATGAGTATGAAGTAATCCATTGCTAGAAAGCTGGAGTTCCCCAGTTAAAACAATCCAATATACTACATTTGCAGAAATCCTGGCTGCTTCGTCGTACCCCTACTGAATCTAGAGGCTGGCCCTCATTTCAATACATGCACGAACCATTTGTTTCTTCTTTGAAGTAGCATTTCTGCAAAGCAATTTGAAATTAATTGCAGATGACAGTATCTATGTATCTTTATGAAGTTGGTGAGGTGTGGTCAGTGAACTCATTCAGTGTATCAACTCCCTGAAAGTCTTACATTCCCTGGACTAAGCTTCAGTGATGTAGACTGAGTCTATTGACTCAGACTCGAGTTGGATGTTCCCTAATAGTCATTTGACTTTACTCGGACTTGACTTGGCGATTGTAAAAGACTTGAAAGACTCGACTCGAGACTTGGAGCCTTTTACGACAAGTCCAATTTTATTCAGGTTTAAACCAATTTTCCCCATTATAGATAGGGACTTGCAACTCGCAACCAAAGCCTCATGACTTGGGGGCAAAGACTTGGGACTTGACTGGAGACTTGGACCCAGAGATTTGGAATTTGACTCGAAACTTGGAGTCAGAGACATGATCCACATCCCTGCTAAGCTTACACTCTCACTCCACCCAACACAACTGCAATGCCACAGTAGATCAGTCAGCATGGTTGACACTTTTTGCAGAAACCAAAGACTGATGATGCCATTGGGTTCTTCCACTTCTCTATAGCATGTATAATACGATGCAAATATGTATGCATGAAATATTTTTAAAAAAATAAAAAAATAAAAAATGAAATGGGGATGAGCACCACACCCTAGAGTCGGACACGACTGGACTTAATTGTCAGGGGTCACCTTTACCTTTTTTATAGGCATAGGAGAGCCTGTCAGACTTCTGGTCTGGTGTTAGTGAATTTAAGAGTGTGCCTGCACTTTTAGAGAAAGGTCGCAGTTAATTAGGAATAGTGAAGCTATGTCATTGGGCATATATAGGAGAGGGTAGAGAGTCCTGATAGATTACAACCTTTGGCTTTGAAGGAAATTCACGCAAAGGGACTCCCTGACCCCGCCTCCCCACATCGACCTCCTACATACTTCCAAAAACCTCTGTAGAGCAGCCCTCTGGGAGTTGATCAGGAGGAGGGAATCCACCCAAATCAGACTGGGATGGAGCACAAGAGCTACAGAGTAGGGGGGGAATTGCTGGAAATTAGGTGGGGGCACCTTCCATGAGGAGAGCTCTGCTCACCCAATTTTCATCCCCACCCAATTTTCAGCAATTCCTACTTATTCCTGCAGCCCTTGTTCCCCATCCTGCTTCCTTCCAGAGGACACCCAACCGTCAGGAAAGCCTTTGGTGGGGTGCACGAGACTGGTTGGAGAAGACTGGGAAGTCCTCTTGAACTCATACAAATCCATTTAGAACCCCATGCTTCTAGCCCACATGCACTTAAAGGCATTTTGAGAAACAAAAAGAATCAAGTTATAGGAGATATTCGAGTCCTAGTTTATATATCTAGCATCTATGTTCATCTCCCCTAAATGCCACATGCAGGTCTCACAATATTGTCATTCACAGTAGTAATGACAGTCAAACTCATAACAATACGGAAAATGAAAATTTGTTTGATCACTTTAGTGTCCTGTAGAAGAGATGTTCATGTAAGTGTGGAATTTGGACAACAGCAGTTGGGGATTATAAACTTACAAAACCTTGTGCTATATCGTTGAGTAGAGCCAGCCTCAGCCCTCTACCCTCCGTAAGGTGCCCCCGCCACACCCCATGTAGGGCTGCTACCTTTTCTGCACATCAGCCATGTTGGTTTACATATGGCAGTTAAGTTTACCCTATGTGTGTATTGTGCTATAAAGGAACATGGTGCCCAGAACTAGGACACTGATGGCCACTGGCAGATACTGAAGGGCATTTTGGCAATGATAACAAGAATAGAAAAAGCTGGTTAGAAAGGACTGACAGATCCAATGTGTCCCACATGCCAACTATTAAAGAATAGGGATGTAAAGGATGGCACCATACACTTGATATTTGGCAAGAAAGGCAACTCTTCCAGCAACTGTCCACCCACAACAGAAGGCGCAAAAACAAATAAAGTAACCTTGGCATTGACCTTGAGGAATGAAGCCCAGTCAAAATAATTTCCTGACCATGACAAGTAATATGTCTGGGCAGAGTGACAATGTGTAGATTTTGTCTATTGATGTGTATCTTCTCTGGAGACAACACTCATGTCTGCCAGTATAGCCCGTTGGTAAGATCAGCGTCTTGCTTTATCACAATTCTCTCCAATGGCACACAAACAAAGGAGACATTTTTTCTGCTCAGGATAGGCACCCAATGTTCATCATATTTAAACCACTCCAAAATCTTTTATCTTAATTATTTCATGATTTATTATTTATATCATTCATGTAGCATTTTATTTGCTTTACAAATTTCCCTACATTCACAATAATACTGGGATGGAGGTTACGATGAATTCCTATTTTACAGATGCAGCAGTAGCGACTAGCCCAAGGCTGCACAATGAGTTCACTGCCGAGGTGTATCTTGAATCCAGACCTCCCACCCCCAGATCCAACTTTTAGCAACAAAACCACACTGCCCTTGATAAACTTTTTTTTAAAGAAAGAAAACCTTAACCCACAACATGTAATTTCGATCTTGCAAACAATATATATATGTCAGCAGTGGCTCAAACCGGGACATTTGCAAGGGGAAACAGAGAAAAATTGCAGATTTTTTTTAAAAAAATCCTGTTAAATTCATTAAATAACTTTGTAATAATCTACAAGAATTGACCCATAACACAATGTTGCAGTATGCATAGCTTCCTGTAAGTCCCACTGAACTCAACAGTGACTTCCTTCAGAGTATGCATGTCCTGGATTTCAGTATTAGGTTGAAGGATTTGGACTGCAGTATCCAGTATTGAACAGGTAGCCTTATTTTTCTCTCATTATTTTGCTCTGTATTATCTGTTTATCTTTAGTCTCTCCCTCTTTCGTTCTTTCACATGATTGAGCCATGAACTGCAGCCTCAAATGTTGCTGTACGAAGTTGAAAATGAAAAAAAAAAGTCCTTTCCTGCAAACTGCACTGCAAGTCATAGCAATGTCTTCCTAGGAATCCAGAATCTTTCTCTTTAATCCATAGCTACCCTGGATTCAAAGCATTTGGGGGTATTTTTTTTCTGGTTCCCTTTGATTGTTTATATAAAAAATGTTTTGTACCTCTGCAGTTCAGGAAGCTTTGATTTCCACAGAATAGGGAAATACTCTAAATGTGGATTTATTCTTTCCAAGAAATATTCCATATTCTTTGTGGGTGTCTCCATTTTGGTTGCATTACTATCCAAGCAGAGGTGGAACTTTAAATACATACAGAGATAAGATTATTAATATAAAGATAACTAGAGTTATGATTCTGTACTGAGGCCATTGGCAGGTACCTTGTGGGGACGTCACCAGGCTAGACACTATACATGAGGGTAACCCTTTCAGGTAGGCAAATAAAGTACCCTTAACACACCTACATTGCTCAGTGGTTCCCAAACTTGCACTTTTCACAGTGTCCCTAGGCCAATTGTAATTTTTTTCATGGTGCCCCTCACTGTGTTTCCCTTTAAATATCCTGCAGCGCCTTTAAACTATCACATGACGCCACTGCACCCCTTTGAGTTTGCTGCAGCACCCTGGGATGCTGTGGCGCACAGTTTGGGAACCGCGGGATTCAGAGATGGACCTAAAATAAACACTGATGGAGTTTTTAAGGAAACTACAAGGTATCATTGCATGGTATACGAAAGATTTTAAAAATCAAATAGGCATTATAATGTATTGTAGAGGCAATGAGACTTCTTGTAAAGAATTCCCAGCCTCTGACCAAGATAATTATTGAAATATTTGTCTGTCTAGGGTCTGTATTTATGTGAAGGAGGCCAAACACCAGTGAAACGTGGGCTTCCTGAACTCACTGGCAGGCCAGTGTTGTCTTGGCTGATCTGCTTTCCAATGTCAGACAAAGAGGAAAAGCAATTGGCATCACTTCTGCTGCAGTAAATACTCAGTGGAGCTTTGCCTGTAGATTTAGGTCATGCTTGACCAACTTCAAAACCGCTGGAAGAATTTTTGATGTTGTTTTGCTGTGTGAATCTGAGAAGTTTGATGTAGGGAAAAACAGTGCAGTGTACACCATGTTTTTGGTGTTAATTTACCTTACTGCTTGGGTGTAGAACTGGATCCAGTACTCCAGAATTGTACTGTATATAGCTCTGGTTTTTGAAATGCTACAAGAATTAAAAACAACAGCAACAACAACAACAAACCCTCACTATATTTACAGGAGGAAAAAGAATGTCACAGCAAGTTATAGCACTCTATTTCCTTAACATGGTTAATCCCTGGTACAAGGATTGGAAAGCATTTGTCTTAACCTTGCCTAGTCTCTATTGAGTCGGGCAGAATTGGCTCTATGTCCCTCTCTTTACATGGAACTTTTTTCTCCCCTTACATGGTACTTTTTTCTTCAGTAACATGGGTAAGATTACATGAATGGACTTTCCACCCTGATTTGGCATTTTGAACCAGTGAATGCTTCAACAATTGTCTCAGTCAGTCACAACGTGAGATTTCCTGAAAATGGGTAGACCATGGATATATGAAGAGTAAAAATGTGAAGCATTCATAGGACAAATTCAACACCCCAGTTTCTACTAAAATTATGTTTATATTCTCTCTCTCTCTCTCTCTCTCTCTCTCTCTCTCTCTCTCACACACACACACACACACACACGCACACTGTATACTGTACACAATTGCATATCTTTTTCAGGCTGTATAAAACTAGTACCAAATAGTAAGGAGTAGACAGAAATGGATATGAGTGTGCTTTCTCAGACTTGACTGACGCTGATTGGGTCTGTTTTGACTAACTGATTGTTATGACTGTGATCTTCATTGTGCTTCATTTTCAAGCTATACTTTGAAGAATACGATTTGGGCATCAGCCTAGGCACCATCCTAGATCTGCTTCACTCATGTATTCCCCTTCTGCTTCAGTGCTACATGCAGTATCGCAGGTCTTTGAATACTGCCAATCTAACATTTTGCTGTAATTGAATAATATTTGCAATTTTGATAAACACTCAACTCATTCTGGTTTTGATATGCTTTCAAAATTAATAGCCAATTCAGTTTGGGACATGATAAATGCCTGTGTCAAAGTCTAATCACATCTAGGGTTTGTTCCAACAGATTCCAGAGGGGAAAAAAAAACATTTTCACAGTCTATGCATTTTTAAAACTCAGAATAAAAAGTATTGGCCAACTTCCAGTCTCTAGAATGATATTCATTTAATGAATATTTTATTAAGCATCAGTTCTGTTGGTTCTCCTGTTATTCTATAGTTTATTCAGTTCTTCATCATAAAAATTGAGATGTTGGCCCAAATTCAAGTAAAGTTAGCTGTGCTTAAACCCCATTGAAATAAATGAGAGTTAAGTGTGTGACTTACTTTAGCTGGATTGGGGTTATTATACTTTTGAATAATTAGCTTGCTTCATCCATTTCCATTAGATGTCATTTGTCTTTACACACATATTCTTGATTCGAGAACCTTTATAAGACTGTGGAGCTGGACAGCGAAGTTTATCCAGGGAACAGAAAGTGTTATATTTTACAGAGTGCTTTTACCTGACATTGCACAAGTGTTAATGAGATCTTTTAACTCCTCTTTCAGAATTTTTTTTTTCATCAGGTCTAATAACTTGAATCACAGCATAGTTCCATGGGCTAATGCATGTCTTTTAATATTTTTCTTGCCAGCTGGCTAGATGTCTTGCTGACTAACTAAAATCCTATCACTCACTCCTTCATTATAAAAATAAACCCACCATCCTAGCCATGAAAAACTGTCAGTGCATCATAAAAGTATTATGCCCACCAGGTATGTGCGAACTCTGGATTTAGAGAAACTTTGAACATTTCATGTCTCCAAAACATATAAATGGAAAATAACAAAAGCTTAAACCTCACCATTGAAATCAAGCCTAAACTGGAAAGTCTTACAAAATTCTCAAATTCTGAAATTATACTGAAGTTTAGATTAATGAGTCTTCAAAGGAAACATTTTCCATAGCTATGGACAAACCTCCACAAATGACAGTGTGCCCTTGTTTTATGGACTTGGTATTTGGTATACGTTCACGAGGGTGCTCTCAATCAGGTCTAGAGATTTTGTGATGAAATCCAAGGGAACAATCACTGTGTAATTCTATGTGCACTTACCTGGGATTAAGCTCTATTGAACACAGTGAGACTTAACTTCTTAGTAAATATGCACAGGATTGCACTGTCAGTCTTATGTATGCAAGAAGAAAGCTGTTTAGGCTTTGAAAGAACACTTTTGAGTTGCATCCAGAAAGACCCTGCAGCACTGGTGTAATGCACTCCTGACAAACCACTCCAGATGCTCTCCAGATGTGCTTATTGATCTAGAGACAGCCTTTTACAGAATACCAAAGGACTTTGGGTTGATAGAATACCTCCCTTAGCACATATCATCCCCACATTCTCCCCTGTGGTACTTTCAACGGGTGGCACGTATGGCAAGTTGGCGAGCAGTTTATTCACACTCCACTGTGTTAAACACACATAAACCATCTATTATGTGATGCCTAGCTTAGCAATTTTTGTATTCATGTAGATTTGTAGTTGGTCATGCATGTAACCCTGTGGAAGGTCAACCACGCTCAACTCTAAAACTATACAGAAATCACCAGTATAAGTACAGGTTGCAGATGGGGCTTCTGAGCCCGCTACTAGTACCAACTGGTTAGCTTGATAATGTTAACTTTTATGTATTTTATCTGTAGACAAGAATCAAATTCTACTGTTTATTTTGTCATTGGCACCACTGAAGAAAAAACCCAATCTAAAATAATTAGAATATAATTTTGTTTTCTTTTAAAGAACCAGGTACAAGTATACTACTCCATTCTTCACCACCCTAACCCTATATTTTAGTCACTACTGACAGGTAGAGGGCAAATTTGCATAATGAATTGTTTAAATATTCAGTTTTATCAGGGCTTCAAGGCACTATTTGTCCTTAGACTCTTCAATAGCTAGTGACCCTATTGAAATCAACATCATTTGTCAACTCAAATTAGGCTTGTTGGTAATTCCAGACAGTGATGTTCATCTTTTTGATGCTTTCAAACAACTCTTTGGTAAATTCCCGTGACATAATGCTACTTAAATATGCTAAATGAGTCACTCTTTCAATGCTGCAATTGTCAGAAAAATATGAAACTTTGCTCTAAGGTAAATATTGTTGGGTCACTTGAAATATATGCAAATTTGACATTTCTTAACTGATTAGCATATCTTCACATCAAAGATTTCTACATATCACATCAGATATTTTTGATTCAGGAGAGTTAAGGTCAGTGGCACTTGGCATACTCTTTGCTTTCCATCAGGCAAGATATGAAATGAAAGGCATTTTGAAGGAAACGTTGGGAAAGAAACTGCTCTGCTTAAGAAAATAACATTTCCTTGCAAGGAACTGGATATTTGTGAGAGGGGGAGGATCAAATGTGACTTATTATGACACTGGAACATAAACTGGGAAAAGAAACATAACCCATTATCTGTTTAGCTTAGCAACCCTGAAAGTGTTCACACATACCCAAAAGGTGAAAATATTAGATTTCAGGTGAACAGTTCCAAGCAGGGCAATCTTACGAGAGGGCAAACAGCACTGTAACATGGGCCTTAGCCTGTGCATTGTCAGCAGCAAGGTCTATTAATCATGACATGGCACAATGACAGCCCCAAGTTAGCCTTGCAGAGAAGGCACCAATCGATGCACTATGATGGCCATGACACTATGATTACATCACCTGTCCTGTCCACATTTCCTTCCTTGCGCACTCAACATACAAAGAGGCTGCCAAGGAGAGCCTGAAGCCCCTCTTTGGGCCAGTCATGGCTCAGTGGTAAGGAGAGCCATCTGCAGCCACCAGCTCCAGGGCTCCCCGCAAACAAGGATTCAAATACTCTATTGGTTCAAATACAGGGGGCAGAGCAGCAGCCTGCAAATAACATCCCATTTCAGAAACAAAAAACCTGGGACACACAGGGAAGAAAGGACTAACAATCCAATCATTCACACAGCCAACTCCATAGTCAAGCGGTAAGGAGGCATAGTATACAGCTCCCCTAGGAGAAGGATTTTAGTCCCACTACAAAATGAGCCATGATTGTTTGGCCAGCAGTGTCAACAGGTGTAGTGAGATGTGTTCACCAAAAAAGGTAACTCTGTTTCCCATTGTCTTCACTGGTATATGGTGGTACTTCAATTGCATTGAGAGAGTTGTGGTCAACAAAGACTCACTTTTGCACAGTAGTAACTTACCCTGTGTAGGAAGGCATTGCTGCTCCCACTTTTTGAGAGTTGGTTTAGGTGAGGAAGGTTGTTTAGTCACTGCATAAAAGGTAAAGGTATCCCCTGACAATTAAGTCCAGTCGTGTCCGACTCTAGGGTGTGGTGCTCATCTCCATTTCAAAGCCGAAGAGCCAGCGTTGTCCGAAGACGCCTCCGTGGTCATGTGGCCGGCATGACTCTCCTTACCGCAGCGCGTAGCATGCGGCTGGAACACGGAGCGCTGTTTACCTTCCTGCAAGCGGTACCTATTTATCTATTCGCATTAACATGCTTTGGAACTGCTAGGTTGGCAGGAGCTGGCCAAGCAACGAGAGCTCACCCCGTCGCGGATTCGAACTGCCGACCTTTCGATCGACAGCTCATGGTTCAGCGGTTTAACCCGCTGCGCCACCCGCTGGCCCTGCATAGTCACTGCATAGTTTGCCCTTATTGTTGCACAGGGGAGGAACTTAATGGCCATGGGTGTTGTGCTGATGCTTTGCATACCCCTCTTTGTGAGTGTGGTAGGTAAAAAAAGATGGAAGAGATTCAGGAATCATGGACTGAAGTATGGCCTCCCACTCCTAGGTGAGCCTCCTTCCCTTACCAGAGGCGTCATTACGGTGGGGGCAGTTGGGGCGGTGGGCCCCAAATGGCAGATCGCGGGGGCGCACCTTCCACCGGATCTGTTGGCCCCCCCCTGCTGCTGGCTCCTCAATGACATCACACCATCCAAGGGCGGGGCGTGTGGCGTCCGTGGGGGGGGGTGTTGCGGCAGCGGCCCCTTCCCATGGGTGTGTGTGTGTGTAGGGCCGCTTCTGTCCCTTACTTCCCTGAGTGGGATGCTTTGTCATTGCAGACCTAATTGCAGCAGTGGAGTTGAGCATCAACATTACTGTTTGTGTCTGTCCCTGCAAGAATTCTGGAAAGAAAGGTTAGGCTGCAATCCACACTTACATGGGAATAAGTCCCACCAAACTCAACAAGACTTACTTCTGAGGAGACATGCATAGGATTGTGCTGTTACTAATCTTTCCCCAATTTCTTCTTTATACTTTCTGGTTGTTGGATTGTTGTTTTTGTGCAAAGCAGAAGCGTCGCTCCGGTAGGGGCGGGGCTGTAAGTATCGCTGCGGTTACAGTCGCTTTACCGAGCGAGGAGGAGGCAGCCCCGCCCCCTCACTGTCCGAGCCATTCGCCTACGGAGAAAGCAGCAGGCAAGAGACCCTGCCTGCTGCTTTCTCCGTAGGCGAATGGCTCGGACAGTGAGGGGGCGGGGCTGCCTCCTCCTCGCTCGGTAAAGCGACTGTAACCGCAGCGATACTTACAGCCCCGCCCCTACCGGAGCGACGCCTCTGGTGCAAAGTGCTCCTTTTGCTACGCGCTCCATCACCAGAATCCTCTGGTGTGTGCTCACAGTTCTAAAGATATGGAAAAAGCATAATGTGACTTTATACCAGGGGTCGGGGTGGCCAACCTTCCACCATTAGGGCCTCTGTGTTCTTAAGAGTTGTGTAGAAGACAGAATCTCAGCAGCTGCAATTGCTGATGGTGCTGCTAAAGAAGCTGCACCTGTTGAAATGCCCTCACCTAGACAACCATTAAAGGTTCAGGAACATTCAGGTTGAAAGGTTGACCACCCCTGCTCTATACAATGTGTCTTCTTGGTATATGATGTCTGTATTCACTAGCTGGATTTTATATACACCTGGTGCACCATTTTGTGTCACGATTAACTTTTGAGTCAGAATCCAGTTCTCCGTTGTGGCTGGTGGGGAGAGGGCGGGGAAGGGGTGTAATGGGGTGGGGGATGGGCAGCGACGGGTGTGGGTGGGTTGGGCCCAGGAGGGGGGAGGGATTGGCAGTGCTGGTGCGTGTCAATCCCCCCTCCAGGCCCAGATGTGCCGAAATGGGGCAACGCAGACTTGCACCAGCTATATAGCTTGTGCAGGTCCAAGTTGCCCCATTGCAGCTGCTGGGGCTTATCCTGGGACAAGGGAAAAAATGTCCCTTTACCCAGCCGAGACCTCCAGCAGCTGAAATGCCTCCACATCACTGCACAGGAATTTGCGCTGAATTGGGGTGCCCAATAGGACAGAACAAAATATAGCACTAGAAACAGATACAACATTGGAGTTTTGTACAGAAGACCTTTTGTATTATGCATGCCCCCCCCCCCCCGATCCTGCTAATCTTTCTACTGTTATAATGCTATCGATCTACTATTTGGATCTATGGTGATAAACACATGGATCAGTACAGCATGGTTTGTAGTTATAAGGCGTGCTGCATCAGCTTGTTTGTCACTGGAAAAAAAAACTCATATGGAAGCAATCTCAGACCAATCTACCTTATAAAATTATTGTACGCTTAAACAACTGAGTTCAGAGTTGTAAAGCAGTTTAAACACTGAAAGTGTTATTACAATAATTATATATTGATAAGCATGGTGAGATCTCGTTGCTTGGCCAGCTCCTGCCAACCTAGCAGTTCCAAAGCATGTTAATGTGAGTAGATAAATAGGTACCGCTTGTGGGAAGGTAAACAGCGCTCTGTGTTCCAGTTGCATGTCCACAGTACGCACTGTGGCAAGGAGAGTCATGCCGGCCACATGACCACGGAGGCGTCTTCGGACAACGCTGGCTCTTCGGCTTTGAAATGGGGATGAGCACCACACCCTAGAGTCGGACATGACTGGACTTAATTGTCAGGGGTCACCTTTACTTTTACCTAAGCATGGATCAATGCTCTTTGGATAGGATTTATGACATGTACTGTGTTGCCCTCAGCAAGCTATGCAACTGCATAATTATATGGAGTGGTCCCCTAGACCTGGTTACATCTAGCTGAGTCTGCTGGTGCAGTGTTTACTAAGAATCAAATTATTTTATGCATCACAAATCAACACAGAGAGTCCTACACTGGGTCAGTTCCGTGATGTGGTTAGTGCTGTAGCTATTAAGGCTACAAATAACTGATCACAACTGTATCTTATAGATAAAAGGGGACATGTCATGTGTGAGCAATGGTTTAGGCTTGTTCCGGATCATGCCTTTATATGTTCTCATCTGTTCAGAAGATTTTTCAGTAATTTCTTCCTAGAATATTCTGAATAATAAAGGCATAGGTAGGGCAATGACTAGGCTTGCCAGATCGTCACCCGGGACGGAGCGATCGCCCCTTAACTAACTAACTAACGCTAGCGTTACCGGCCCCGCCCGCGCCCCTCCCCCTTAAGGGGCGATCGCTCCGTCCCGGGTGACGATCTGGCAAGCCTAGCAATGACTCTAAAGTGTAAAAGAGGCAAATAATCAATTACTTTGACAATCATCTAATTGCTTGAATCACAGATACATGTGGACAAAACCAATGGCACCAAACCTACTGAAGCTTCCTTTCAGAAGGGATTTTCCAGTCAGGATGGAACTGAAAACTTTAATCACAGATTCACTTATTCATCAGGTAATATACTGGTTGCGCTTATTAATGTTTATAAATACTAATTTGATCACAGTGAAATAACAGTCATTCTGGCCTTTTTATTTTGAAAATAGGAAAAAAAACCTGCAACATGCTCCAAATGCCAACAACACTTTTTTAAAGAGAAAAACATACATTTTTATAAATTATTGGAGCAGAAAGAGTGTCAGACACCACTAACATATGTTTATTTTCCCTCTTGTAACTGAAATGCAGGCAAACATTTTTCTATGTGCTTTGCTCCCTCTTCCCCCAATCTACATTTTGTGTAGATATATTTACTCACACTCTCTGACCTCACATACTAAGTTCTGGGGTGGACTGAATGGTTGACTTACTAGACCCCAGAAAATTAAGAACAAGAATGCTGATAGATCCATTTTTACTGTAGGGCAAACAGAACCACTACAATAAATTAACTGTTGAAGTTTGACAATAAATCAATAACCACTTTTATCTTCTAAGTAAAAGATATTTTATTTTGCCTTCCCTGTCTTCAGACTCGGGGCATTGTGTAAAATAAGGATACCAAACACGCATTCTTAAGGCAAGATTTCCAAATGACATCGGTGCAAGATTCACATTTGCAAGCTGCCCATGCGTTTCCCATATTGGCAATGAGTTTGACAAATGAAAAAAGTCACTAATATTTTGACACCTTCACTGCCCGAGCATGATACCAGCTGGCTGTGAATTTGGGTGTTCATTGTTCTGCTGTATTTTAAAGACTGGTCTACAGCCAATGTACTGGACCAGCTCCATTCATTCATTTTCAAGAGTGAGGCTTTAGCAAACTGCAACAGCCTTAAAAAAAAAAAAAAACAGATTTGGAAACTATTTCAAATTTAACAGTATCATACCGATTACTGGAAGTCAAGTGTGCGTTCAGACTCAAAGCCAGTTCCTCCAAAATGAAATATTATTGTTCCATCCTATATATTACTACCTTGAGGACTTATGAACACAGAGTTATTTTTGGGTGTTTTTTTTTTTTTTTTGCTTTGAAACAGTATGTTCAATAAACACAAGGAATAAATAGTTCTTTATGTTTAGTTGCATGTCATGTGAAATCAGTCTCCATTTTAGGTTCTTTTTATTCTAAAAATGAGGTTGGGGAGGGATATGCAAGTAAACTAAACATATATTCCCCATGTGGCTTCAAGAAAATAACTGTAAATTTAAATGGAAGAGTTGAATTACCATCAATCCATATTGCCGTTCGCAGTTGGAACAAATTCAGTTCCAAAACTGCTGTTCTGCTTACCATGTGCTGGAAAAAAAACAGTGGAAACTCCTCACTGGAAGAACATTTTTTTTGGAATCTCTTTCCAAAAATTAAATGAAAATTATGCTTACCTAGCAAACTCTTCCTTATTGTGCCTGCAAAGAGTTTTATATAATATTTTTCCAAAGTCAATAACCATATTTAAACCCTCTGGCTTGTAAACTCGCTGATTAAAAAACAGATTGCCAGCAGTCATCTGCTATTGTCTGGCTTCTTAAATTTTGTTTCTGGTTTAATTTACTTGATTGTTCCATACACTATTCATGAGTTCTATAATATTCCAAACTTTAATTTCAACAGATTAATTCTTGCTAATTATTCAACATATGAACCTGCACACGAGAATTCGACTGTATGTACCATCCTGAGGCACAGGCTGCAATGTCGAATCGTTTTCTGATTTCAAGTGGAAAACAAACTAATTATGTGGAAATATGATAATATATTGTGCTGCAGGGACCAGCCCTTTGTCTGTTTAGAAATGTTTGCTTATGATCGGCTCCCTGTGTTATTTCTTCCAGGAGAAGATGCCCTTTCTTAATGCATAAACATTATTGACTGGTCCATGATTCTTTACTTCATGTAAAGTTGATTTACATAATTTTATATTACTTCCATCTGATGGAAGCAAACAAGACATCTAAGAAAGCTAATAGTTGAGTTAGCCCCAAGCAATGAAATACAGAGATAAGAATAAAGCCAGTCCTCTACCATATCCAGTGTATTTCTCTTCCTCCTACTTTATGCATCTTCCTTTTATGTCAATTTGCTAAGTCGCAAATTCAAGCACCTCATCACAAGGCTCTATACATCAACTATCAAAAATGAATTGAGTCTCATTTGTCACACAATGATAGCAATCACTCTACTAAAATAAAATGCTGAGTTGGAGTTAACAGGACCAGGCATGTCATTGTCAATTAGAGTAGCAAACTGATGTTAATGGAACCTTCCAGAGGTTTATACCCTCTGAATAGCTGGTACATTGCGAGTACATACTTAGGAGTTGCAAATCATGGATATATAATTAACTGATTTTGGAAAGGCACTTAAGAGAGAAAAACAATGCTATATTTGAATTCAGAAAGACATCAGAAAACAGGGTTCAAGTATCACAATTATCCCTGTGCTACAGATCTATCCCTGTGTGCTGTGTGGAAGTGCTGAACCGTCTCAAAATCAGGAGAGTATACAGCTTCTTCACTAATACAGTTTCTCTTTTAAAAGAGTACAAAAACATTCCCTTTAAAATAATTAAGTACTACTTTTAAAAGAGGATAAGTAGCTGCTGTCCTGTCCTGCTCCCCAGTGCCCCCCAGTGGTAACACAGGGGACACTGGGAGCAAGCCCTATTGCATGGGCACACCCTCTTCCCCCTCCCCATGGGTAGGCTTACGATATTTTGGGGAACCCAATCCGGGACACCTCCCCCCATTTTTCCCCACCAATATTATTTTGAATGTTTTTATTTTGAATTATTTTTTTCTAGATCTCTTTTTTTTTTGCGGGCACAGAGCACCTGCTCGCTGCCTGTTACGGCGCCCGGAAATTTAAAATTGTTTATTTATTTCCCGCGTTTCTCAGCCATTTTTACTTACCTTTTGCTGCTGCTTTTGCTGCTGCATCCTGGCCAGCCAGCTGCATCAGGCCAGCCTGGACTCGCTTGCAGGTCGACTCCCCCCGCCACTGCATCTTCTTCGGCCTCTGTGTGCCTGCACCGCATCTTCCTCTTCTTCCGAGCCTGCCTGCGCAGTCACTTGGTTCTAGGCTGGAAATCGGGCGATTCAAAATCCTCCGGCCGTGCAGGTGCACAGTGCGACTGGAGGCTTCTGAGTCGCCTGATTCTCGGCCAAGAACCGAGCGACTGCGCAGGCAGGCTCGGAAGAAGAGGAAGACTTTATTTATTTATTTATTTATTTATTTACAATATTTCTATCCCGCCTTTCTCCCTGAAGGGACCCAAGATGTGGCGCAGGCACACAGAGGCCGAAGAAGAAGACGCAGTGGCCATTTTTTTAAATAACTGGACTGGGGACGTCTGGTAAGCCTACCTATGGGTCAATCAAGCTTTTTTCCAGGGCCCCCTGCATTAGCAAGTCACATCAGTTGCAAGCAGCAGATAAGTGGCAACACCATTTTTATTCTAGTTGGCTTTCTGTTCAGGGTGCTCTGCTGTAGTTTTGGTAGCTCTCTGTTTATTTTTCTGTTTTCTCATGTTTATTGATTTTATCATTTTAGTGTGATTGCCCTGTGGTTTTAAAATGCTGTGAGCCACACCTGATGGTCTTGCTTGAGAGATGTAAAGTGGAATGCAAGTATTTGACTGACTGACTGACTGACTAAATAAATAAAAGAATCCAGAACCCAGAGCATTTGGAATTTTGCAACTATACTGAGTCTTCTTGAAATACAGCTCTAAAAGAATACAGCTCTAAAAACGTGTGTGTAGAGTTACAATGGGTTTCTTTTCACTTTCTGCAGGGCTGGCCTACCCATGAATGAAGCAGCAGCTTTGAAATGTGTGCTGCAAGATCTGGTGAATTAGTGGGGTTGCCCCACATCCTGTGCTTGCCTGGTGCCTTCCCCAGTCTGCCGCTCACCTAGTGCTTCACCCTGTACTCTAGCCCTCTTACAGTGAATGAGAAGAGGATAAGAGCAGCAGTGACCCACCTGTTTCTCCTGCACCATTGCCATGAACATGCAATCGCGAGAGCACAGCTTGGGAAAAGCAGAGGGTTGCTGTACCTGTGATCCTGCTCCAATTGCTCCCCTTCCAGGAGAGAAATCAGAGGAGATTCATTCTGCTGCAGTGCACCACCACCTCCTGGCTTGCCTGGCTATTTCTTCAAGAGGCTGGGTGAACATGCTGGAAACAGATGAGGATTTTCCCATCCATTCCCAGTATTTTCTGCTCAGCCTGCTTTGAAGAAGCTATTTGGTGGGTGAGAAGGAAGACATGTCGACAGGTGTAGACGTAGGGGTGTTGGGGCACAGGTCCACAAGGTTGTTTAATAATAAAATAATAATACCAGTATTTATATACTGCCTTTCTCTGGTCATCGGATTTCTCCTCTGACTTTAATTCAAGGTGGTTTTACATAGACAGACTATCTAAACCGAAGTCGTTTTTACATATTACAAACGTTCTAATCTTACACAGAACGCTCATTCCAGGTGGTTTCCTTCACGGTCTGGCCTCTCTCTGGCATTCACCTCCCACGCATCGACTTGACAGCAACACTGCCTCCCACTCAGTGTGCCAGTTGCAGAATTCTCTCTCCCACCGAGGCTTCTGCAGCTTGTCAATGGTGTGTCGACAGCTCTCGAACTGCCATCCTCAGATCTTCAGGCATATGAGGTGGCCGCTCTACCAACTGAGCCAGACCCCCTGCCTACAGAGGGGACAGAAAATTTGGCTGCTGCTTTAAGTGCCATCTCAGCTTGGGCTGGGCCTGCTCCTTCAAGAGATATGAAGTTTCTGTGTTTTAATGTCCATGTATATTTACATGGTAGATATGCAGGGTAGATTTTTAAAAATACTGCCACTGTTCAGAAGTGTTCATAAGTAACGCCATTACAGCAAGGCTCTCTACAGTATTTAAATAATTGAGGTTTAAATATCACTTGAACTCAAGAAACTGTGTTTTTTTCTTTGCTGCACCAATGGTTAGCATGTTTAGAAATGCACTAAAAATACACAGCGAAGAAATCATGTTTGCGGTCCCAGGACACTCAAATGATTCTGATATGGCCTAAAGCCATAGCGTTCACTGCATGCTGAGATGTCTGTTGATCCTAATCCACATGTTGCTGAGTTATACTCAGGACCTGAATAAGCAATGCTCACGAAAAACGTGGGACTTACAGGAAGTGGTGTTGGGAAGTGGGTGCGATACTTTCCAGTCATGTTCACAATTGTCGGTTACGGAGCTGCTTAAATAATTGGTGTTACTGAACGCTATTTAACACTACTAATTGAGAATGTTGCAAAACAGCTGCAGACCTTTCCTGCATCACTTCAGTGAAAGAAAGTAAGAGTATTATATCTTAAGATGTTGCGTCCACTGCAGGCATTTCAGGCATCACAGTGTCTTATGGATGGAACATGCTATAAAAATGTAAATGAAATTTTTACTGAGGAAGAGTTCTTACTGCTTGGATTACATACTACCTTCCCATTGGTGGCAAAGTCAGTTATGGATTTTGTCTCAGTGTGCTAGTGCCAGATTGCAGGAGGCCTTGGGGCCAGGTTCTGCACTGCACCTCTTATGGCACATTGGATCTCTGTGCACTACAAGCAGTCTATTGGCACCAAGTGCTGTAGATTAGTGATAGAACACATACTTTGCATGGAGAAAGTCCCAAGTTCAATCCTCAGCATCATCAGGTAGGGGAGAGATAACATTCTGTCTGTAATCTTGGACAACTGCTATCAATCAGTATAGGCAGGCATATAGGCATCAGTATAGGCATTGACTTAGGTGGACCAATGGTATGACTCAGTACAATGCAACTTCCTATGTTCTTCTGATGGGCAATAGATGACTGCAGCGGCGGAACATCGGTGGAGCGCGTGGAGCAGGAGCTCCAGGCGCTCGGGCGGGAGGGCGCGAACGGAGGAAGTGACGAAGCGCTGGATCGGCCCTCCCTCCCTCCCTGGAGCCTGTTAGGCTCCAAAATGCGCGGTAAACGGGCGGGGGAGTGCGTCGACGTCACACGAGGGTGCAGGCCCCGCCCCTGCGCCGGGTGCGCACCCGTCATCTCTGGATGACTGCTCCTCCTGCACTCCCCACCAGCCAATGGGAGCACCGCCTACAGGCTCTGCAATGGATGCAGGGACTTTTATGAGATGCTTCCATTTGTAGATGGGGCTATTTGGTGCAGCAACAGCAGGAGTTCTTTGGCTAATTCGTGTCACCAGTACTAGGGATTTAGGGCCTCTGCCTGGCTGGGTGGACCCTCTGATGGGTGTGGGCCCTCAGCCGGTGTCTGACCTAACAGACCTCTGATGTTGTCCCTGGGTTTGCTTGACACTTTGGTTTTGATCTTAAATAAGGATCTCTAGCTATTCCTGTCAATTGCTTTTCCCATATACTGTAGTTTTTTCTTCTTTTTCAACTTATAGGAACGTAGCGTTGGATTTTAACAGAATGGGCATTTAAACTGTCCCTGGTGCCTTGGATTAGCTTGTCTTCTCCAGAGCTTCCTCACACTCATTAATCTGTACAACTTTCAGGTTGGAGTGGTCTTCCTAAACACTTCCTAAACACTTGCTCAACTCCTGCACTACTATTTCTATTCCGCCATAATGGGACACACATATAAATATAACAAACAGAAACAATACTGAGCGAAAACGTTCATGGCACGATACAATCTTGCAAGACAGGGGATTTATGGGTATAAAAGCCATGTAAAAATAGTATATAGCCAGTAAAATGCAATTAAAAGCAGGTTGAAACACAGATACCCTTGGGTTCGAAAACAAATGTGAAAATTAGGACACCGGGATAATTTCTTGAAATCACAAGGCTAATAACAAATGCTCCGGAACCCCAAAGATCTGAGCCCCCCTCGTCAACCCTGGTGTGTATAATGTACCCTGCTCATGTGGCAGATGTTATATTGGTGTCACCAAGCGCTCGATCAAGACCAGAATTGCTGAGCATGAGAGAGAGGTCCGGCTCCAACATCCAGACCAATCTTCTCTTGCAGAACACGCTATGTCAACTGGCCACAAAATCTTGTTTGAGAACACCAAATGTATAAATAATGATTCCAACAATAGAACACGTCTGAACTTGGAAGCGGTTGAAATAAGTAAAAGAAGATCTCAAAAATTAATTAATAGGCAGCAAGATTTAATATTTGTGGATAAGATATGGTTTCCGAACAAAGATTCGGCTGAAGGCACTTTAAGAAAATCATTACGGACGTCTGCCTCCAGAGGTGACTCGCAGTCATTGCAACAGATGACCTAAATACTTGCCCCACAGTTCCGGCGCTAATTGTTTCCTGCGGTTTCGCGCGCTTTTTGTATTTTTAAACAGTTGTGTTCTTAGTTGTAGTTTGATGTCATCCACACAGCCCTGCTGGTCTGTACCTAGAAAATGTCCTGAGGACAGGACGAAACGTCGGTGTTTGTTATTAGCCTTGTGATTTCAAGAAATTATCTCGGTGTTCTAATTTTTACATTTCTTTTGGAACCTGAGGGTATCTGTGTTTCAACCTGCTTTTAATTGCATTTTACTGGCTATATACTATTTTTACATAGCTTTCATACCCATAAATCCCCTGTCTTGCAAGAAACAATACTGTTTCTGCAGACTACAAGGAGTCATTTAGTACCAGAAACTGTCCTTGGTATCCTTGTGCAAACCACTTCACTTCTACCCCAGTGCCTCCAGCTGCCTCTCATTTTGATGCTGTTGAGTATGTAACCCACTAACAGTGCAATCCTATGCATGTCTACTCAGAAACAAGTCCTATTGAGTTCAATGGGATTTACTCCCAGGGAGGTGTATATATGCTTATTGGTTTAGACTGAAAGCCCTATGCTCACTTACCGGTGAGTAAGACTCTTTGAATACAATGCAACTTACTCCCAAGTAAACATGAACAAGATTGGTCTCCACAGCAGTTTGAGTATTTACCGTAATCCTAGTAATCTTCAGGAAGAGTAAAGAGCAGGTTCAGGTCTGATTGACAGCAGACGCCCAACCTGTGATTGAGAATAAAAATAAAGTTAACTAGGCTGAACTTTCCTTGAGTTTCAACTCAGGATTAAAAACAGAGTTAAACTTGATCCAAGCACTTCTTTATTGCAACAGTCAAACAGAAATGAAAGCATTATATTTTCCCAGGACTATATATTTCCCCATTTCTGACTGAACAGCATCATTTGTAGATGGTCTACATGCTAGTTGTCTCCAGTAGCGTAGCTAAGGGAGGGGTGGCGGTGCGGTAAATGCTGCAAGGTGGCCCCTCTCACTTGCCATTGGAGCTATTTTCTGGGCAGCAAAGGCAACACGCAGGTGCTCACCAAACCAAACGGTTTGTGTGTTTCTCCTGTGTATTGTCCCTTCGCTGCCCAGAATGCCACCTTGCAGCTCTATGCCACCTCCCCCACTAAGCTACTGGCTGTCTCAAAGGCTATAGGCTGCAAGACAGCAATGCTCCTTCTTTCCCAGGCAGTTGGCTTCTGCAGTTTCCAAATGGGTTGAGCACCAGCACCCAGCTTTTAAGCACCAGCAGAAAGCACAGGCCTTTATCATCTGCACAGGATAGTCTGTTGTTAACGTATGCTGGAAAGTTTGAAGCATGTTCCAAACACATTATCTGTTTTTGCATAAATCCAGTGATCCCAGGTGGGGCCAGTAAATCACCTTCCCTCTAAAAGTCTTCTCAAGTGTCCTGAATCTGTGCCATGGCCAGTAGGAGGAAGACTTGGAATATCACCCTGTGACTTTTAGCATTAGACCCGCCAGTTTGGACTACCAAGATAAACACACACATATGCCACAAATACAAATACTGCCCTCTATAGGGAGACCACTACTTAGTCCCTATTGCTAACCAGGCTTCTTGAAGTGAGGAAGTTTCGCAATGCCTGCCACTTCAGCCTTGTATAACTAAGCCTTACGGAATTCAGTAGAAGTGGGTAAAACAACCAGAAGAGAGATTCCAAGTTGGAAAGCATCCTGAAGAGCTAATTATGGGGAGAACGATAAGTACTATCCAGGGGTCCATGATTATTGCTTTCCCAAGACATAGCAATGGCCTGGTGAGGTTATACAATGACCAGGCCAAGTCTTTTCTCACTCGTGAAGCCCAGTGAAACACTTGCCAAATGCCAGAATGTGACCCAGGCAGTTTAGAGCCCTACTATTTTTCACACCGTCTGAACTAGAAACTACTTTCAGGGTTTGTGTCTAGTGACATCTAGTGAATCTGTTATCTCCAATGCATTTTTAACAAACCCCTTTAGTAGGGTCAGACACAATGAAGCACACTCTGTGATGGGGTTTGGAGAAAAGAAAGCAAAGCACAGATACATCATCCACATGCTGAAGGAATCTGAAATGAAAATACATTAAAAATTTAACAAGCTGAGGAAAACGTTCTTGCTCTTGTGGCAGGGAGAGGGATGGAAAAATATTATTTTAATATGCACAAAAGCAGCACAATGGCACATCAGCAAAGCGAGCGACAATCTTGGCTTGGAACCATATTTAGTTGTTGTTTTTTAACCTCCCACTGAACAAATATCCTCCTGGGTAAAAGTAGGCCAAGGAAGCCAAAGGTACACTCAGTGGATAGGTTCAAAGAGTCAGCAGGCATGTGGAGTGCCGGCATGCAGCTGCTTTTTATGGCCCAGGTTTACACTGAAAGATTCAAAAACAATAAGCGAAAGACCACGGACATTTATGGAAAGTGTTCTTCTGATATGAAACCTTTTCTCGACTCTTTCCACAAATGACACAGCCAAGTGTTCATGGCAAACTTTTCTTCTCTGGAAGCAGCAAAAGGCACTCTCAGCGATGGCATGATATCACAAAGTAAGATGAAGTAGGGTGCTGCAATTTCTGAGGTCCCATTCAGGGATGGCAGATGTTATGCCTTTCAGTATTTGCAAAATATTTCAAGTTTTAAAAATGAAAAAGTAAACAAAATGCTAACAGTGCAGACCCATACAATGGCAGCATAAGAAGTTGGGGACAAGTGAATGCCTCTTCCAAGATGGTGGTTATGAGGATGTTGTCGACTTGGAACTGGAATGTACCAGCCTCTCCTCTTTCTGTTCCTTGGATTGGAAAAGAATTCTCTAGCCCAGTGTTTCCCAAATGTTTTTGACTTGCGGCTCCCTTGACCATTGGCAACCATTGGCCGTGGCTCCCTATTACATTATGTTGATGCCTGCCAATTGGCATTGAACTGTTTTCCAAGAGGATTCCATGGCACTCTGCAGCTCCCCTGGTTGGTTTCTGCGACTCCCCTGGGAGCCATGCCTCCCATTTTCTGAACCACTGCTCTAGCCTATCATTCTTCTCTCCTCCACACTTCCTTTTCTGCTCTGTCCTCTCTTCCTTTTTCAAGCAAGAGAGTGGGTGGAGGAGGGGGAGGTGAGTGGGTTGACATAGGTGGGGGTCCCCCACCGATCTGCTGCCTGAGATGACCACCTCATTCAGCCTCAGAGATGGGCCAGCGTTGGCCCTTGAAATTTATTACAAGCTGGCAGATCCCTTCTGTTCCTTCAAGGCTTATATTACCTGCAACTGGGAGGGTTGGAGGCTATTCTTCAGACTTTCATGAGACCATAAAGTCTAACTTAAAGTTCCCAGCATAAAGATCCCTGGGAATTATAGTTTGCCTGGACTATGTTTTTTGTCTAAAGGGTCACTTGAGTCAAGGATTTGATGAAAGAATGTTAATATCTCTTGTGGCCCAATCCTATGAGCTATGGGCACCGGGTGTTGCAAATGTGCCGTAAGGCACGATTCGACACCCAGAGAGGAGGCAGGACGGCCGGAGCAGCAGTGTGGGGGCTGGGGGAGGGCAGGGAGGGGGTGTAATGGGATGGAGGGAGGGGAGGGCAAAGGTGGGGGGATCGGGCCTGGGAGGGGGTGTGTGTGTGTGTGTGTGTGTGTGTGTGTGTGTGTGTGTGTGTGTGTGTGTGAGAGAGAGAGAGAGAGAGAGAGAGAGAGAGAGAGAGAGAGAGAGAGAGAACACACGGGAGTTCTAAATTTGTTCATAATTGCTAGCCCTGCCACCATAAGCCCACAAAAACCATGTCTTATGGAGTCCTCAAACTCTCTTTGCTACAACACTGGTTAATGCTGCATCTTTCCTTTTCCTCCTCATCCTCTCCTATTGAGGGCTGATGTGGCTGCAGTAACGGGGAAAGAAGGAGCATAATTGTGGTCTCTTTCTCCTTTCCTTTCCTTTCCTTTCCTTTCCTTCCCCCTCCCTCTCCCTCTCCCTCTCTTTTCCCTCTTTCTGCCCCTCCTTCCCACTCCCCAGTGCCTGCACCTTGGGAAATTTACAGCCCAGTCCAGCCCAAGGCCTCTGCGGCACAATTCAGGCACAACTGCAGCCCAAGCGCTTTAGGCCCGAGTTGTGCCTGAATTGTGCTGGAGAGGCCGAATTTGTGCTGCAATTGTGACTGAATTGGGTTCCGGCACAATTCAGGCACAACTGCACAATTCAGGCACAATTGCGGCCTAAAAGTGGGCGTGATGGGGGCGGTTACGAATTTTGGTCCGGTTCCAGATGCTGGAGAGCCCCCGACACGCCCCCTCAAGCCCAACTCTGGCACAAAATTTGGGTCAACAAAAAGGGTGGACCCAAATGTGAGGAGACCCATAGGAGCCATTTTACCTTACCCACACCAGCCCTCTCCTGAAAAGTACTAACACCCTGGGCCCGAGTTGTGCCTGAGTTAGGACGGAACAGTTGTGGCCTAACTCTGGACACGGACCCAAATAGTTACCCTATCAGCACCCAGCCCCACCCAGCCTCTTTCCCACAAAAGCCCAGCCCCAGCCCTCCACTCACTCACTCTCTCTCTCTCTCTCTCTGAGCACGTGGCGTGGGGTTCTGTCCCCCAGCAGCCACAAAGTGGGACTTTGAAAACTTTTCTAACACCCCACTTCTCTCGTCTCTTCTCCTCTATGCCCCCTCTAGGGCAGAGAGGGCTGTTCTGCCTGTGGCCAAACTGTTTACTGCTGTGCCTGGGCAGCTGTCTCCATGCAAGTGTTTGCTAACCGATGTCTTTCTCCCAGCCCCTCTCTCCCCCCCCCCCACAGGCAACAACAGCAGCAGGTAAGTGCAGGTAAGAGCAGGGTTCGTGCTGACATGTGGTCTGACTACTGCCTCTTTGCATAGAGAAATATAGGTAGGATACATGCCTCTATACCAATGTCTTGTCTCATAGCTGCCTGCATAGCCTGCCATGATATGCCTCTTTACCAATGTCTTGTCTCATAGCTGCCTGTATTAATGTGAGCACACAATGCCATGAGTGTGGAACTGTAACCCATATGTAGACACCAGCTGTTCCCCCCCCTCTTTTCTCCACAGGGTCTACTGCCAGGTCAGTATTGCTAGGATTGCCATGGTTGTGACCCCCAAGTTGTGTTGTTGTCTCTCTCTTTGACCCCTTTTCCTTACAGGATCATGCTCACCTTACACCCAGGGAAGGAGCGCAGACCATGCTATGTGTCACACACCACTCAGCTGTGTTTGATTTCTCTCCCTGCAGGCCTTTGCAACCGGCACACTGGCATTCCTTCAATGGCGATTGCTACCACACACCAGCTGCCATGGAACACCCCCGTGATTTATGTCTCCCCAGGAATGTCCACCACCACCTACCTTCTGGGGAGCACCCCTGGACCCGCAGTCTGGTTGCCCCATGGTCGTCTGCCTCGATGCTGCCAGAGGTCTGGGAGCCTGCCCTGCAACCCTGCTCAGCTGCTGCTGCTGCTCCACCTCCCTGGCTGCCTACTTGCTGTCCCTCCCCTTTCTATGGAGCAGGCTGTGGTTCCACAGGGGAAGAGCCTGCGTCTCCAAGTCCATGGGGCACGCCTGCTGCTGCTACGTTCTGAGTGGCTGCTGTGCCTACCCCTGGCAGCCTCGCCTGGCCATCTCTGCCACTGTTCCAGAACAATAAAGATGCCCCTTGGGCAAAGGCCCCTTGAACAACATGACCCCAATGTTACACAAGCACTGCCCCACACACAGAGAGACAGCGCCCAGCACACAAGGCCCTGCATGAATCCCAGCCAGGGCCTGCCACAGCCAGCCCAGGGAGAACACAGCAGGGGGGCTGCCAGACCCTCAGGGCTCAGACGGGAGGGGGGAGTTGGGGGGCCTCTCAGGCAGGCAACCACTGACAGGCGACATGGCGCACGTCCGTGAAGAGCCCTTTCAGCAACCGGGGCTCTCACCCACCCTCGGTCCGCCCGTCAACGGTGTCCGTGTCCGCCCGTCAACGGCGTCCGTTTCCACCCTCAGTCCGCCCGTCAACGGCGTCCGTTTCCACCCGTCAACGGCGTCCGTTTCCGCCCTCGGTCCGTCTGCATGAGAGGCGCCCGTTCCTGCATTGCTTCCATCTGCGAAGTGACCCCTGTGTCCCTATTGGTCTCTGCAGACCCCTCTCCCTGTATCCCTCTCCCACCAGCCTTGTTGTCTGTCTGTTTCTGACCCACCCGTGTCCCTCCCCAGCACCCCCTGTCCGCCTGCCTGTGTGCCTGCCTCCCCTCCCAATCCCTGATGATGGACGCTGGCACCCCCCACCCTGCCAGAGCGCCTGCTGCGAGGCGCCGACATTGCCCCATCTGGGGGTGTGATGAGCTGCGTGAGCCCTTCCCGCTCGCAGCAGACAAGCCCAAGGCATCTCTCGGTCTTGGCCGGGGCACGGAGCAGAAGGCATGCTGGGATGCCTTCCTTGTGGGCATAGCCACGGCCCTGGTGGTCCAGGGTTTCAGGCAACGCACGGGCATGTCACGGCGGAGGCGGTTCCAGACCTCATGAGACCCCCCTTGTGCGTGCCGTTCCCACCCCCTCCTTCCCTTCTCTCCCCCGCTCACCCCCCCATGACTCCCACGTGCAGCCTCACCGTGGCTTGGGGGTGGCATCGCCTTCTGCAGGTAGGAGGGCAGTGGCACTCCCCCCTGCGGCAGGTGGCTAATGCCCAGGGTGCCCTGGGGCAGCTGGCACTGGCACAACCTCAGCCCTTCAGCTGCCTGTCGCACGCCCAGTGCCTGCAGGCCCACCTGTGGCTGCCCATCTGCTGTGAACGCTGCAGCAGCTGTAGTAGGTGCACACAGACGAGCTCAGGAGGGGGCTCTTCCCTTCCACAAGAGGGACAGCTCCCCACAGGGGCCTGCCTGCCTCTGCGGTCAGTTTTGCCTCGATCCTGGCCCACTGCTCTTGCCTCCTGCCTAAGTCAGGCACAGTTGCAGCCTAACTCGGTCCTGTTTTGGGCCACAATTGTGCCACTATTGGGCCTCAATTGTGCCTGAGTTGGGCTGGACTGAGCCCTTAGTTTTTCTAAGATACTGGTCAGCTAGCAGTTCCCCTCCTTTAGGGCATCATATACATCAGAGAATTTAAAAAAACAACAAAAAACACTACCCTCTCTCCAGTTATCCAGCGTGCTATCCCACTCCCATATTTGCTCGAGATTCACCAGCCACACTAAGAACGCCTACTGTGGTACTCTCCATAAAAAGCAGTTGGTGATAGAATTAGTGCTGCACTAAGCAACCCTGGATTTTCAAATACTTGAGTACCAAAGTGCAAAAGGGCTCATGCGGAAGCCCCCATATTCTCATACATATATGAGGGTTCTTGCGCATCTTTTTTCAACACTGATTCTTCTCCTTGCTTTCTTCCTCCCCAGTTCTCTTTTTGCCTGAAAGTTCTCTAGTCCCAAGAGCCAGTGTATTGAAACCCGGGACAAATTTCTAAATACAAGCATGGGAATAAACTGCTATCTATTAGGACACCACAAAACATATATTTGTTTGCCTTTTTAGAGACAAAAAGCATTTAATCAAAGGAATTAACATCATACCTCCGATTTAAGATCTGTCGGTATTTTCTTGCTTTTCTTTGCAATTCCCAACTCTCATCCTCCTTATAATCTCTATAGGGATTTCTAGAAATCTCATCATCACAGTCTCTTAGCTCCTTATAGAACTGAGAATGGGTTCAGCCAGCTGACATTCTTAATATGGCTTTCCCGGTTAACACCTGTTATGCAATCAAGTGATGTGTAACTCTAATAGAGAAAGTTGCAAGTGGATATAAATATGAAATACATATTCAGGTCTGGGATGAAAACTCTCTCTCTCTCTCTCTCTCTCTCTCTCTCTCTCTCTCTCTCTCTCTCTCTCTCTCTCTCTCTCTCTCTCTAAAACCCCCCCACTCAGGATCATTTTCCTAATGGAAGGTACATAAGGATGAGAATCCCCAGTCCATCAAAGACATCTATTTGCATGGGGTTTTATGCACCTGTTCTCTAGGCAATAACAAATGCTTACCACAGTGGTAGCTGCATCACACGGTACATATGCTGCTCCTGACACACATAACACCTCTTTAAGGAAACACATGGCCCCATATGTCCTGGGAAGTTGTTTGCATTCTGCAATACTGCAAGGGGAAATATGTTTCATGATAAATGTTTTTCTACTTTTCGTATGTGAGAAGAAGTGGGGCTAGCTATCTTTACTGTCAGTACTGCAATAGGTGATTCTTTTTCAGTATATATAGGCACCTTTGTGGGGGGGATGGGAAGAGAGTGTGGGAGGGTAAAATGGGCCTGTTATATGAAAACAATAAACCCAAGATCAAAGAGTCAGAAGCAGATTCAAACATCCACAAACGCTGCAGTTAGGAGTGGGGGAAACAGAAGCCGGGCTTTTAACTGACAGTAATTTTGCTTGAGTCTAAATTTCTCACATTATTTTGATTTCCGTTGACCCCAGTTGTTAAAAAACAAAATCATGGTGCTTGAATAGTTGAGCCTAAAAATACTCAGTTGTTCACAAATATTTTTGGCAGAGTCTCCTTGTGTCAGTGATTTTTTTGGCACTACTTGTGGAATTGTTTGCTTACGAATTTAGATTGCTCCCAGTGATATCACCACATTGCTCCGTCTGATTGGCTATATAGTACTTATTATTACTATTTAAAATATTTATCTCAAACCTTTCCCCTCCTCATCGAGAGGAGCTCAAGATGGCTTACAATATTTTTTCTATGTATTTATTAGTAGTCTTGTCCCCAACAGGCTCACAATCTTAAAGGAAAAAAATAAAACAAAACCCAGTGTGGGGGGATTAAAAGAGCACATTAAGTAAAAAAAAATGAAATTAAAAAATAATTCTTCTCTGCCACCTCAGAAGGTATTGCTGTGGCCACTTGAGAGAAGAGAGGCACAGCACTTATTCCAACAACATAGTTGGGACTGAGAGGGAGTGGCTTGCATAAGGCCAACTACTGAATTAATGGAAGGGGAGAGATTTGAACTGGGGAAGTCCTGATTTACAGCTGAGTCTCTAGCCTGGAGCATACACCAGATCATGTAACACTGTGATGTCATCTTGGTCAGACTGTGATTCCTGGTTGGGTGGGATCACCCAAATCCTTAATCTAAGGAGGAAAAAGAAGAAGCTGCTCAGGAAAAAAAAAAACAGCTGGTACTGTCAGAGGAAACATCAATGACAACCAGAATTTAAAGACTACCAAATTGCTAGCTTCTATAGGAAAACCTAATGCAATGTTTCCAATGCTCTTAATTTCAGTTTTATTTTTTTAGCACAAGAGAAAAATGCTTCAAACCAGACTTTAATGGAAAATCCTCAGTTTTACTAAAGAACCCACAGTAAAGCTTCCTTAATTTCTTCAAGCTTTTTTTTAAATTTTCATTTTATAAAAAGAAAACAACAAAGTAACAAGAAAAAGATACATGTGCTTAGATATATGTATGTAAATATTTTGAATAGAATGTACAATTTGGTAATTAACAGGTGAAAAAAGAACCCATAGGTAAAATTAATGTGTTTTAAGGAAAAAGAAACCTAACACCCATGCACGTGATTTTTTAAAAAGGATACTGAAACAATTAAAACAATAATTTATACATACTTCCCACAGTGACATATACATCAAACACATGCTTCAAGAAATGGCTTCCAAATATTCTCAAAAATATTAATCTCTTCAAGCTTAAAATACATCAAGATTGGGAGTATTTCCCAGTAAATCTTGATATGTACCAATTGGGGTCCCCCCCCTTCTTTTGCCATTGTGCAGAATGTATTTGTGTTACCCTCTCATATTGTCTATGAACTTTATTTTTGGACACTTAGGGCCCAATCCTATCCAACTTTCCAGCACCAATGCAGCCGCAATGCAGCCCCAAGGTAAGGGAACAAACAATCTCTTACCTTGAGGAGCCCTACATGTCTGCCCCTGCCCACCGCAGGATGCAGCACATGCCCTGTCGGCTTGGCTGCAACAGTGCTGGGAAGTTGGATAGGATTAGGCCCTTAGATTATTTTCTTTGCCTAGAGAGAATAAACAAAAAGTTATTCATTTTCATTAGGCGTTTTTCATGCTTCAAACTATTCTGATACAGATTCTCCTTATCCTACCACCCGAATATTATATTATCGTGTGTTGAAAAGACCTAGCCCTAGGGAACCATTTATTTTTTTAAAAAACTCTGAGAAAAACACAGTTCCCACATCTTATTTCAAGTTGTGATTCATGAGCAGACATCTTTTAGTTTAACTGCACACTTGACATAATTGTATTATTCATTAAGGGTCCATGAATAGAGTCCTTTATGTCTTATTTTATTGTCAGCAGGACAAATATTTTATTACATAATAGGCTAGTGTTTCTTGGGTGCTATTTAATTTCCTTTGAAAACTGGGTGAAGTTTTCAATGCCTTCAACTACAAAAGGGAAAAGAATGGGGGGAGAAAAAGTCTTCCTCCAGGTGCCCTTTAAAATAGTATTTATTGTTTCCACATCATGTCTATGCTACTGAAGGTAAACTGAAGTCACATATTAATTTCCTCTATGAACTCTATAAACGGAACTAATGGTAAATTACTTAGTTGTCACTTTGAACAGAGAATTTTATGAGTGGGAGAATAGCATAATTTAAAAAGAAAAGAAAAAACCCTCCAAGGTTATTCCCTAAGGAAGAACAGCTCCCCAACTTTGCCAAGCTAGCACACATTGTTCCATCAGCTGGAAGCCAAATTTGTTTGATTTATGCTTTTTACAAAAGCAAATGAAACAATATGGTAAACGCTTACAGAGACCTGGCACCGGGCGCAGGTAATCATTTGTCCAGCAACATATGATCAGGTCATTGAACTATTTTGTTTTTTAAAAAATTAAAGGATTAAAAAGGAGGATGAATTCAGTTTTGCTATCAGATGCTACAAGTCCTTTCCAAGAAATGCTGTTTCATTGCTGCAGGGAACTCAGTTTTGTTAAGACCACAGCCAAGTCAGATTTCTGAAAATTGTTTTTATAATGTTTACTCCGTGAGATCATTGTTTTTTTTTTGTTTTGTTTTTAGGTTCTGATGAAATTCAGGTGCAAAGACTATGTGCAGTGGTAACATTTTCCAACCATTTCCTCTCTCAGCAGATTCAGCAGCAATAGCAAACTCAGCCAGCCTATAATTGCAAAAAGAAAAAAAGAAGCTGCAAAAAAAAAAATCTTCCTATGCCATGTAATTTTTTTTCCTTGTTAATAATTAAATAAATAAACAAACAATAAATAAATCTGGTCCTACTTTATTTTCAAAGCCCAGTTTCAACCACCACGCAAGCATCATCTGGGTCCTAAGTGAAGCAGCAGACTTGCAGAACGATTGTCAATGTATTTGCCAGTGTCAGTTCACAGACCAGATGGTAAAAATGCCTGGTTTTAATAGGGCTAGGAGGAGGTTCTCTTGTGCTTAAAAGAAAGGAGGCAGCACCCTCTAGCACTGAGACTTGGCTATCACCCTGGTGACAGCAACTGTCAAGCACAAAGCCGGAGCAGCAAAAGCCTTTCCTAAGGATTGCTTAGACCCACTTTCCCCAACATTGAATAAGAAAGATATTCCTGGTTCTTAATTCAATCACACATCCCAACTGGCAATCTTACATATCAAAATAGGAATCCAGGGAAGCTGCTCAAGTATGCCGATCAACAGAAGCTAATTAGCATTTAGTCACAGCCATCCTTAACTGATTGGCAGAACAGCTGTGGGGACCAAACAAAACATGCTGAGTTGCATATTTGTAAGGCCACCTGCCACTTGGCAGAAGCCAAAATAGGGTAAACTACCATTTCATAATAACTGCGCGACCTTAGTTTTGAAGCAATTCTGAACAGATGAATTTGGCTAAGTGTATAATTAGTACTTGTTTCACCTGACACACAGTTCAACAATAGACTATACTGCCATACCTGTTAGTTTGACATGCTGATGTCTTAATTGAGATTGACAGCTTGCTAACGTGGCATTTTTGTCTCAGTACCAGCAGAATCCATCCCTTCTGAAATAAAACAATGCACTTTAAAACTGTGCATATGTAGCATAAGCATTTGAGATCCAGCAAGTATACATTAATGGTTTATTTGTGATGCACAGGGAAAAAACTGTTCTCGGGGGGGGGGGGAAACTTTGCAGGGGATATCATGGTTGATTGGACAGCAATCCCCCAAAATTAAAAATGTCAAGAGGCACAACTGAAAATAAACAACATCAGCATTGCGGGGGGGGGGGGGGAAGAGTTGGAAGAAATTGTTAGCAAGATTACCACCACCATATTGGAATCTGTAGTGATATGATGGCAGAGTAAGAACTTAGAAGCCAGAGTACAAGGAAGACAAGCAATGTTTGGACTCTAACAGCCCAATTCTGCCTAGCAGGACGTGGCGGCGCACATAAGGTGCCCGTCGCATCCTATCCAGGATTGGGCCTGCCCTGGTGCACCAGTGGCCAACTCGGGGTAAAGGGCTGTCCCACCCCAATGGGATTACTTGGATGTGTGCCACCTATTCTGCTGGTGTAAGTCTGAGAACCCTGTGTAACAGTGGCCAGGCCTGGGAAGAGGGATAGGATATGATGGAGGAGGCCGCCGCCGATCCCTCCCCCTTCCAGGACCAAGCCAACCAATCCCACCCCCCAGAATGTCCCGTTCCGCCCTCCCACTGCACCTCCGCCGCCCGGCAGGGATTCACCTCTTTGCTGCTGCGGTGCTCCATCCTGAAGGGCCAGAGGAGCGGCACAAGCAACACCCTAGACCAGTGAAGCGGTCTTCTCTCCGGGCACCCTTCACTCCGGACAACACCCTAGACCAGTGAAGCGGTCACTCTGCTGGACAGAATTGCGCTGTAAATCTCTAATCCCAGAACCTGGTTCATCCATGTGCACAAAAAACATAGGTTTATAAGAGCTAAGGAAAAGGTACAATAATGCCTGAATAATGCCCTAAGCTTCAGACCACAAGTGTTCATTCCACACAAGTGTTCATTCCACCTTTATTTTGGGACAATTCACTAGATCTACTTGCTGACTGTGACTAGATTAAAACCAACAAAATGGGCTTAGGTACTAAATGCCCAAGCCACTAAAAATAATGCTAATGTGCCATAGTTAGGGGTGGGATTTTTATTGATAACAGCATAAAAACACAAAACACCGCTTTCTACTAAAAAAAAAATCTATGAATATATAAAATAAAACCATGTAATTTTGAGTTATTCTTCATCTACTGATACTGTACAACCTATACCACCTACCTAGTATACTTTTAAGGTGGTTAAAAATGGAATAAAAACACATAACACTGCTTTCTGCTATTTCATTTTGGTTAAAAACCAAAATCTGCGAAAAAATAAAACCATAAAAACCAACCCCTAGCCATTTTAACACTGAGCCAAAAGTTCTCAGCTGAGAATCTTTCAGCTCAAAATCTGGTGGTTTTGTGACAGTGCCCAAAATGACCATATCATTTTGGCAACCGTGAATGAGGCAGCAAAGATTGTGGAGCTATTTCAGCTCAGTTGGAGGCCCAAATTCATGTGACTTAGGTCACCTGTGAACAGAATCTCCCACTTTTTAAAATTTGAAATCAGCTGTGTGTGTGGTGTGAGGGGGGGAAGCAGCTGATTTGGATGGGACCATGACCTTGTAAGGAAGGGTTTTAATCTTTTCTTTACACACCATGTTCCTAATTTATATCTGCCCCAAAGCTGCTTTTTAAAAAAACAAACAAAAGAAAACCACCGATAGCCTTGATCCCAATCTGAATCAGGCTTCTGGCAGCTTTTATTTATTTTATTTTTTAAAAAAATAGAAAAACAACACCTGTGGGAAATTTTGTACAATGATTGCCTGTATCTGGTCTAGTTTGGCCCTAACACTGCTACAGCATAACTGTGAGGTATTAAAAAAAACCCAAATCCTCTAAAAAAACACCACATTTCACAATTCAATCTTGAATGTGTTCAAGAGCAGACTTTTAAACCTTTTCTGTTCCCCTCAAATTTATTTTCTGCTCCTTCCTGAAATCTGAAATGGTGTCCTGACCCAAGGACCGGGCTTTGGTAGATACGTTGTTTTCAGTTTGATATTTATCTATTTGCTTTAAAAATTGAATCCTGCCTTGCTTGCATTCTTGTGATAAAGTATGTGCAACTGAAATTGTAATTCATTCACAAGAACTTTGCTCAGGAGTAAAATATTCAGGACATTAGCTTAAATGACCTTTTTGAGGTATTCTGGTCTTAACTTCACACTAGTGCATAAAGAGCAGGCACCACTTCTCTGAGGGGCCTGAGGCAAAGCCTTACACTGGACTCCCCATGGTGCAATGGGTCCTTCTGTCCCATCCCAGCTTACTGAGCCTCCCACAAGCCCAATTACAGAAATGGGGGAGGTGAATCTTTAGCGGCAGCTGTTCCTCTCTTCAGCCAGGGCCTGACTCTTGATATCACCCCTTAGTGCACTAACCAAAAGAGTTCACATAAGTAGTGAATTTTCTGTTAGTGGCACGAATGTATCTCTTGTCTAATGCTATTACACTTCATATATGAAGTCTATTGTGAGTAGCTTCATTATTATGATTCAGTCTAGGCTTACCAGATTTCCCCATTTGTAAACCTGCCTTCCCCAAATAAATAAATAAATAAATAAATAAATAGTTTAAGTTTTTTAGGGTGTGAAATGCCCTTTTGCCGCGTGAAGCACTGTTGAAATTTTATTTATTTATAGTTATAAAATTAATTAATTGATTAAATTCACTTAGCATTCTGCCGCCGTGATTGCCCATTGTTGCTGCCGTGCCACCGCCATTGCCCGTCTCCGTCGTTGCCCATCCAGCTGCCGTTTGCCCGTTGCCACATTCGCCCGTTGCTGCTGCTGCGTCGTCGTCCGCTCGGCCGGCCCGCTCGACCCGCTCGCCAGCTCGGCCTGCTCGCTGGTCCATTGCTGCTGCTCTGTTGCTGTTGGCTCGGCCGGCCGGCAGGCTCGACCCGGACCGGCCCGCTTGCTGGCTCAGCCGGCTCCCTCAGCCTGGCAGCTCGGCCGGCTCCCTCAGCCCACCCACCACCGCCATTTTTAAAATATAGACACTTACCCAGGCGCCAGCATTGGGTCGTGAAATCTCGCGAGATCCAAGATGTCAGCACCCAAATCTCGTGAGGGCATGATGCAAATTCCAGGATTTTTGGCTCAAAACTTGCTATCGTCTTATCAGTGAGATCATCTTATATGTGAGTATATACGGTAAGTAGAATTTTATTTAACCACATAACGATCTTGTTTTTCCAGTGTGTAAAATTAAAGGACTAATCTCTGGAATGCTCTTAATGAATGTAACTCAGTTATTATTAGCAGCAGTAAACAAGAATCTATTTACTCATAACGTAGTCCAATACATTAACCAGGAACACATTACCAATAGACAGTTTAAACAATGGAGGAGGAAAAGAAAATTCTAACCTCTCCAGGACCATTGGGAGCCTGCTGGCAGTTGAACAGACATTTGGAGATGGAAAGACATAGATCAACCTTTCTGAATACAGGCCTGATAACTCTTTTTCCAGCATGCACTGAAGCACTGCTGCCCAAAGACTAACGAGTTCCAGATTTGTTTATCTTTGGTGGCTCAGGCAGATTCACAAGCCCCCTGACCCACTTTGTAGAGATCATGTGATGTTGTTGTGAAGGAACACAGGCAGGAATGTATCTCTTAAAAACTGATGAATAACTAGATGAACGTATTTTAGAAAGTGAGTAACTAGAGGCCTGCAACCCATGTTTTGACTGGTAAATTCCAATGCATTCACACAATGCTTCCCACCCACCCACCTACCCCAACTATCTCATAAATAGGCTGTGGGAGACTTTCTCTTTCACTCTTGTGTCTTCTCTGCCCCTTCCATGAATGCACTGGGTATTTGCCCATGTCATTGTCTACGTCACTTTCTGTTCATTCCATGTATCACATGTTGGCTCTCTCTCTCTCCCTCCCCCCCATCACCACCCATCTCATTCCCACCTTCCTTCTTTCTCATCAGCCCCATTTATCTTTCCTGGGAAGCTGATGCCCCACAAAAGCAGTGGTGCCCCATTCCAGTCCACCATCCCTAGTTTCACCTAGAAAGTATCTTCCATATGTCCCATTCTGCCCTTCAAGCAGTGACTAAACCTATACAGGTTGATTACCCCTTATCCAGACGTCCAAAATCCAGACTTTTCCGAAATCCAGACATTTTGGGGGCTGTGACTAAAAAAAAAAAAAACTTTTTCCAGCACCTGACTAGTATAACACAAGGCATGCTGGGGCACAAAAATAGTGTATAAAATTACCTTCAGGCTATGTGTATATACTGTATAAGGTGCCCTGTATATGAGACATAAATGAATTTCGTGTTTAGCCTTGAACACGAGTCTAAACACGAGTGGGGTCCCATTCCCAAGCTATCTCATTATATTTATGTAAATATTCTGAAATCCAGACAAATCCAAAATCCAGACAACTTCCCGTCCCAAGCAGTCTGGATAATAAGGGATACTCAACCTGTACTTCGCAAGAAGACCATCCCTCAGTAAGATTATACTTCTCATGGCAGAGGGGCAATCAGGAAGAAATAGAAAGGAAATGCGTCTCATGCAACTGAGCTACAATTAGAGATGGAGACTGCTTGGAAACAAACACTCTTTTTGAGAGTTCTAAATTTGTTTGTAATTGCCGGGACACACTGAGACTCGTCTCCCCTCCCCTTTGCGTCCAAATCCCCCTTACCTGGTAGGCGCAGCAAGTGGGCAGCTAATCTCTTGCACCCCATCTTTCTTTTTTTCTTTCCCACCTTCTACGGTGCTACCAGATGTTCCAGTGTTGGCAGAGCATTGGAAACGAAGAAAATAGGTCTTTTCCCCTCTTTGCAGTATAAAATAGCACTTTTGACCCGCAGCCGTTTTATATTCATCTTCCAAAATACCTGTGTACATTATCGAAAATGTCCTACTTCCTACACCATGCATTCAGCTTTACTTCCTACACCATGCATTCTAACCTCCTCTGAATCATCTAAAATTTGTTGGTAATGAGGAAAAAAACTGATGTCTGGACCCACCCACCACAGGTGGAGACTGTAGTCTCACCGGCACTTCTGCCATCACTAAGAGTGTGGAAAAGGGCGTCGGGGATCACAATGGCAATTGGCATGGAAGGTGAGGTGATGCCAGCAATGTCAACAACATGGGCAGCCCAATCCTGTCTAAGATGCGGCGGCCGGCCTAAAGGGCTGGCCGCTGCATCCTAGTCAGGATGTGGGCCCCACCGGCGTGGCCGAGGCTCACCTCGGGTGAAGGGGATGTTCGTATAAGAGCTCTAGCAAGAGAACACAGCTCACATATAAAAATGAACAGCATAGGGCTTTATCACTCTGCTCCCATACAAGAACCATGAGTCTAGAAATGTAGAAGTAGGAACACTTGGTATTGGCCAAGTTTGGTACAAGGACACTCAGCACAAAGGGATCTCTTCACATACCAACGCACGCACACATGCAGGCACTCACACATGTGCACATCAAGAAGAAACCTCGGTTTCATTGCTCATTGCCTTTTTCCTGCTTCTCCTGTGATTTTGGCACTTTTGTGATCTCTGCTTTCATATTCTTCCATCCTGGGTGAGCATTGGAATGTTCCTGTCATCCACAGGAGTAGGACCTGACACAGCATCAGCCATTTATCCCATCACAGAATCAATTGGCCAGTAGAATTTCCTTCTCTGCCATGTCGATCCTCCTACTATTTTTTTTTTCAGATGTGTTTTTTAAGCTGCTTAACTTTGGTTACACCTTTTTCATATTCCTGGCCCACACAATCCCATCAACACTTTCACATACCAGTCAAACACTCTAATAATAGTGTGAAATTCACTGGAAGGAGATTTTTTTTAAAAACAACCCAAAACAAAACACCTCCCCCCACAACTGCTACTACTCAGAGCAATTTCATTCCCGAAAACAATTCCCAGTGTTTCCTTTAACACCCCTCAATGCATCCTATGCATTTGAATGTCGTTCCTTTGCTAGTGGAGATTGATGACTTATATTCAGCATTGCCCCAGTTCTACTACTATGTGCCTTTCCCTTATTGCTTCAACAAAGCCCCCTTTATAAAAGTTAATCGCTTTCTGTATAAGCAATTCCATACTAGTTTATATTCTGTTGTTAAATGGGGAATGATTCTCTGAAAGTTGGTATCCATTGCACCAGCAGGTGTTAAGACAGAGGAGCAGGAAACAAAAGCATTTACTGCATGAAAAAGCCTAATAATAGACAATTTATTCACCTGGCTCAGGCTGCATTTGCATTTGAGATGAGCTCATTGTTATTTGGCAATCAGCTTATTATGGATCCCTGAGGAAGTACATGGAAAAATCCAAGTTGTGGCAATAAGGTTTTGCTGATATTAGAGTTACATTATATGGGACAGAAGTGAAAAGCTTCATTCTGGATTAAATATTTGGTTCCCTAGTAAAACTTTCATTGGTTTTGAAAGAGGCTTTGGGATTCACCCATTGCCTTTTTAAAGGAGAAATATCCTAGGGCTGAAGTTAGGGGAATAATCAGTGAAGAGAGAATCATACCATCATATCTTGCAAAAATGTGTTTGAAGTACATCTGAGATCACTTTACAATCTGGGAACTTATTCAGTGCAGTTTTGCACTCTGCAACATAATATGAGTTGGTTAAGGATCTGGTGATAGCCTGGCCAACTCTTGATAAAAAAGCAAAAGAAATCAATGCATTCTAAGTGAAATCATTAATCATGGTGCCTCACACTCTTTGACACATGGAAACTACAAGAGCACTGCAGTTATCGCATTTATTCAGTTTAGTTTTAGGATTATTATCCAGTCTTTTCTTCCAAAAGGAAACTCAGAGTACCCAGCAAAATCAAATACAGTAAACATGTGCAGTCAGATCAGATAAGAACCACTCAGAGTAGCAGGGAACCTGCATTATAAAGCCATACATCCTAAAACAGCAATAAATTCAAGCTAAAACAAAATGGTTTTTGCTTGACTTCTTTGAGAACATTGGATTGGATCTTGGCAGGTCTTCCTAGGAAAGAATTCTGGAGTCTATTCCCCACTAAACCTTAATAGGCGAGAGGGCTCAAATGGGAAAAGGCAGCCTCCATCAGGTATGTATGCTGGACTCATACCTTGTGGGGCAGGAAACCAGCATAGCCAGCAAAACACAGGATTGACATGCTTTGCTAGATTTCTGGTTTGCTCTATCTCCTCCTGACCTGCCACATGTAATATGTATTGCAAGAGGGGCAGCACAATCCTGTGTAAGGATCCGCCCGCCCAAGGCCGCCATTCTGCCGCCAGGCCAGAGGTCTACTCAGGGAAGAGGATGCTCGTCCCCTTCCCCGTGTGTAAATCTAGGCCACCCCAATCGACCTCCTCGGATTTCCAGCAGCTAAATAGCTGGCGGAATTAGAGGAGGCCGTGCAACGGCCTAGCCAGCTCGGTGGGGATGGAGGTATGGCCGAGGCCATCCCCTGCCCCCTCCTGGGCCGGCTAGGCCAATGGCCCCCCTCCCTCGCCTGCCGAACCGCCCCGGCGCCTGCCGGATCCCGACTCACCTTGTCCGATGGACGCATGGGCGCTCCGGCGACGGAGCAAGGGAGGCTGGCCTCTGCGCCGGCCTCCCTTGCTCCTGAGTCATCGCGAACGTGCTTTACGGTGATGGAACGCTCGTTCTGTCACTGGACAGTTTTCCAGGATTGCGCTGTCAATCTCTGACTACCTAAGCATGGGTGATAGTTTCCAGAACCTTGTTTTCTAGGAAAAAGCAAAACCAGCATGACAAATGTAATTGAATCAATAAAATGTGCTCCATCCCGCCGCCACCACTGCATCCCAAGCAATGCCATATCATGAATATTGTGTTTTTGATGTTTTAGGAAGAGTGCTATCCTACCCATCACTGGTAAGCTGAAGCTCACCTCTACTGAACTACATGGAGAATCACCACAATCATCTCTGAATTTCATTTGTTTATTCATCCCCATATATTCCACGGTAGCTTCCAAGCGCTTAGGTAGGACATGTTCTCTTGCTCCTGGATCCAATGTAAATTAAAAATAGAGCTGGGTATCATTGGCCCATTGATGCTAATCCGCAAATCTTTGGACAGTCTCTTTTAGTGGTGTCATGTTAATATTAAACTGTACTGGTGACAGGGTGGATTCTGGTGGATCCTTTTGATATCTCTGTCTGAAACATTGGCAGCTTCCATCCCAAAAGTTGGCTTAAAGCTGGTCTGAAATGGATTAATACATGACTGGCATGTATGATATTACAAGCACAGAAGGGAAATCAATTCCAAAATGGTACTGGTCAATGTTTACCAGGTTCCTACATTAGAGCCGCCTTGGGCATTTGCCTCGGCATGGGATAAGGCGGGATATAAATTTTTTAAATAAAATAAATACATTAGTTCACATTTTAGGTGTGACTTTGCCCGTGCGTTTTACTATGAAGTTGTTTCAATCCTCCAAAGTGGTTCAGAGGTTTACAATGTACATTTAAGGGGTGAAAGAAAGGATAGGCAAAAATGGAACAAAAGAAACTATTGGAAAACAGCATGCACTGATAAATGTCGCAATTTTGACTTCTCCCCATATTTCACTTTAGGAAGTGAGAGAGCAAATGGGAAGTGGTAGAAATAAAGTTTCTAGGATTCATTGTGACATTTCTTGAACAGTTTCCACTTCTGAATTGTTGGGAAAATGTGTATTATAATTCTGTCTTGAGGTAAATCATTCTTGAAACAAATAATTTGCAAGTGGATAAGCCAAAATTTATTGTCCATGGCTCTCATTCTGCTATGCTATACACATGAATAAGTGCCTTTATACACCACTGAAATAAACAGTTCTGCCTGCATCATTGTAGCACTGAATCCAATTAATTATTTGAGTATTGTATGCTGGCTTTCTAGTCCTCGATTTGTTATTTCTTACATGGGCTACTTAGAATTCAGAGCTAAAAACTAGCTTGTGATATTAGTCTAGTACAGTGGTTCCCAAATGTTTTAGCACTGGGACCCACTTTTCAAAATGACACCCTATTAGGACCCACCTAGCTTTACGAGACTTTTAAAAAAGGTGATCTAGAAAGAAACAATATTTTATTTATTTACTTACAAGTAATAATTTATTTGCAAAAAACTCAATCCATTTCTTGTAATGAGGCAGCCCAAATGAATAGCCTCAAGGCTTCAGGGGTTTATGTGACCCAGCCTTCACCTGCTTCCACTACCCATCATTGACTTGGGGAAAAAAACCACCATAAAAAGAGGCTCAAACATTTATCTCCCTATATTTACACAAGCTTGCAAACTGCAAGAGCTCAGCTGTTTGCAGGGCAGTTAGCAGCTATCTGATTTTTGAATAGCCTCAGGTCTTGAGGCAATTAGGTACCTGATCTTTCCATCATCCATGTTTTCATTGGAGGCCCACCAGAAACTGGGTCGCGACCCATAGTTTGTCGGTCCCATCAAGTGGGTCCCATCAAACCCACAGTTTGAGAAATGCTGGTCTAGTAGATCAGACAGCCAACCTTCCCTTCATATCCCAGTTTCACATACCGTATTGGTCTGAGTATAAGACTCACTTTTTTCTCCTAATTTAAGTTTTTAAACTAGGGGCGCGTCTTATAATCAGGCTGTTGCAATTTGGGTTTGCACCCGCCCCTCCCCCAGGCTCAGCAGAGAAAGAGCAGCAAAATACTCACTGCTGCTGCTCAGCTGTGCAGTGAGGGTCTTTGAATGGCATGGGACATTGCTGGAAGAAGCAGCGAGGCTAAGAGGAGATTTTGGAGCATGTGTTTGTTTTTAGTGGAGATAATGGCAGAGATACAGTGGGCTCCTTCTCTACCCTGCAGGGCTTATGGTATGTCCTTTTTCTTTGTTAAAACAAGAGCACACATACCTCTCCCCTTTCCAGGCTGTAATCAGTTGTTAATTTTCGTTCTCTGGTCTGCTGGGTTTTGTATCCTTTTGTAAAGCAAGATCACATACACTTTCATCCCCCCTCCCCAGGCAATTAATGGTTTAGGCTGCAATCCTGTGCACACTTTCCTGAGAGTAAGCTCCATTGAGAACAGTGGGACATGCTTCTGAGTAGACATGCACATGATTGCACTGTTTGTTAAATCACTGGTATAAATTTAATGCCAGTGATTTAATTAATTTTTTTTAATAGCACAAAACTTTAAGGGTGCGTCTTATAATCAGGTGTGTCTTATACTCGGGACAATACGGTAATTTTATTGCAGAAACATAATGCGATTGTGATAAATCAAGAACTTTGGAAATGCTAATGATAACACATGATGCCTGAATGCTTGACTATGCTCTTCTTTGTTTATAATGGGCAAAAGAAGCTGATCGGTTGTAGCTATCGATAAATGCACTTATCGCTTCCTCCTTTCCAAGGAGGTCGGAGCAGAAGAAGCCAGTTTGCAATGCCAGCATCCTTTCTTAAAGAAACTTTTGCAAGAACGTATTTTCCACCATATTTTTATCCTTCAATTCATTAAGGATCAGCTTCCAAACAATACATACTAAGCCCTTTGGGTTCTTACCGTTGAAACCTGATATTGGAATTCTCACAATCCCTTATGCTTATAGCCTTTCTTGCCATGTACGGAAATGCATTCCCATTAATCAAAAGAAAAGCTGAGTAAAGTGCTACAAGCGGTAGTCTTATTCAAGCAAATTAAAAGGCAGAATCATTATTAAATGGCAGTTCTGCTAAACATCTTCTGATGGAAGGAGAAATGGGACGCAGTATACAGCACTGGGTGACTGTGCCAAAAATGTGACACCGAGCGACACAATAAATGAATGCATAAATAGTTATTGTTCAGAAGGGGTAGTCATAAATCACCAAGCGAGCCACAGGACGTTTCTTTTTTTCTTTTTTGGTCAGGCTTGAAATGTGATCAACCTTCAGCAATAATATTAGTAAGAGCAGTCTTCCCCTTCGAGTTGCATTAAAAATGAGGCAGAAATGAAGACCATGCCATTTTTTTCCAGGGTGATGTGGTATGCAAAACCTGAACCTCAGCAGCAACATTAGACCAGATAGCAGAATCCTGCAGATGGAAGAGTAGTTTTGAGGAGAACAAGCAGGCATTTTGTTGTTCTAAGAGGTTATTAATCATGAAACATTTAAGAATCTGTGAGATGGCATGTCACTGCCTTGGAATCAGCTAAGTGCTGTAATAAATAGGTGTGAACAGAATCAGTTGCTTCATAAAACTCTTGTAGAAACCTGTTATATACGGTACATTCCCCCCCCCCCCCCCGGTTCACTCAAATGGACCAGGTATTTAGTTATCATGGGCCTATCGTCCTCAAAGAATTACAGCGCAATCCTATCCAACTTACACCACCGGTGTAACCAGTGGGGGAGGGCAGGGCAGGAGGCTTTGGAGGGGAGATTTAAATCCCCTTTGAATCCCCTTTCCGTTCTGGGGCCTCCTATTCTCATTGCACCGCTGGTTACACCAGTGGTATAAGTTGGATAGGATTGTGCTGTTAGTCTCACATCAGTTCCACGGCATGAGCAGTGATTCTGCCTCTTTTTCTTGAAGTCACCTATGTGCTTACTTTTACTGGGAAGACTCTTCATGCACAGATGCCCTGCAAGCGGTGTTTGGCATTGGAAGCTTGGCAAGTTCAGCCACAAATCCAGTTAAGTCCTCACAAATGCAGGACTTTTTAAGCCAGATCCTAAACAGAGTTGTTATTCTGAAGGTTTGTTTAGGGCGGCAGCCAGACTTCAAACTGCCTGAAGTCACTTCACCCCAGTACACTTCGACTTTTATCAGATTGAGGATCGGGCAGTTATAAGGGACACCACTTTTTTTTTAAAAAAAAAATCCTCCTTTTAAAAAACTGGGTGAGTGTGACATCACTTCTGGGGGTGCCATGAGGATGAGGGCCCCAGGTACCACGGTGGCTAGGCATGCCACTGGGGCCAGATTCAATCTATGCAGCTTCCTTATTCTCCTACCCCTTTTGTCTCTAAAACACCTATTGCCACCATCCACATTATTATTGCATGTGTTCTTTTCTTTCTCTCCTTTCTACTGGTACTACACCAACTTCTGGACAAAAATCTTCAAAAATATGTTTTGCAACAGAACAAAGTACATGCAAGTTTGACACCTTTATTCCAGTCACAGAAGTGCTAAATGTGAGTTAACTTTGTATAACATTCTGGTGATAATGCCCAATGTATCCTAATGCCCAATAGTTTTTTTTTTACTTGAATCAAGGTTATCAACCCTATAGTATAGCATCGACTCTTCCTCATCACATTTGTTTGGTTATCCAGTGTGATGAAATGGCTTATTGTGTTGGGCTTGACCTAGGAAGACCTGGGTGCAAATCTCCACTCAAATGACCTTGGCCCAGTCATTATCTTGTAGCCTAACCTACTTGATGGGGCCACTGTGTGATACAGGAAGCTGGACTAGATGGGCCTTTGGCCTGATCCAGCAGGGCTCTTCTTATGTTCTTATGGCTTGTTCTGAGAATAACATTAGATAATCTCATGTATACTTTACTAAGCTCCTCAGTAGAGGAGAGGGAGATTGCTCAGCAAATACAGCATTATACACACCCAAAACACCCAGTCCCACAATTAATAAATATTTTCTTCGTAACGGTATTTACTGTATTGAAATTATGACACCACTTAGGAGCTTTTGAAAAAAAAAGTGGCTTATACATTTTAAACATATATACAAATAAAAAAATAAAAGATGATATTGTGCTGTTCCCAAAGAATCAATGGCTGAGTGTTCTGTTCAGTTTGGTTTACTTTAGTCTGACTTCTGAATTCTTCTTAATTAAGAGGATTCACACCAATTATTTTGGCAGCTGCTCCTTGCCCAGAAATCTGACTCTTTCCTTTGTATAGCTCTTTCAGAGAGAGGCTGTTTTTAATCCTTCAGACATGGATCCACTCCACTGCATCAACAGATGAGAGCGGTGAATCAGCTTTCATAAGAATGCCATTGCCTTGGAGCTCAAGGAAGCAAAGGTGACCGTCTTTGTTGGAGGGCAACGATAGGAAACCACCTGAAAAAATAATGGCACTGTGCTTTTTGTTCTCAGAGATATTTTCAGGAAACACCACTTTCTTCAACATAGTATGTATTTTTCTCTACAGTGCATATTTCTGCCTTTAAGTGTACAACATATCGTGCAATCCTATTCATGCCTACTCAGCAGGAAGTTTCAATTAATTTAATGGGACTTACTCCCAAGTAAGTGTGTCTGGGAATGCAGCCTCAGTTATTCTGACCTTCCATTTAATTTAAAATATCGGTATAACAATGTTGAAAGGGGAAAAACAGTGTGTGAGGAGCCTATGGATCGTGTACACAATGCAGCCAAAGTTAAGCACTTATACCCCATTGATTTCAACAGGGAAACTTAAGTACAAGCTTAACTTTGGCTTGGAAGAGCTTCAATTGGCTTAGCCCTTTATTATCACAACTTACAAGTGTTGATTTTTTTCAGAGGTGGCCACTCTGCTAAGAATGAGGTATGATTAACAGGTGTTGAACTGCTTTGATTGCTGACCTCTATGATTTCAATTCTATGCATGCTTACTTGGAGTAATTTCCACTCAACTCAATAGGACTCAATAAGCACACATTTGCCAAATAGGTGCAATTCAGTCTTCTTTATAGAATTGATTCAGGTGGTACTTGCCCATGGGGGGGGGGGAGTGTTATCCATGGTTGGAAAGCAAGTGTGCTGTGAGTATGCACATTCCAGCACACTGGGGAGCAGCTAATTGCATGGTGTGTGTGTGCACACGGATCAGTGTCTAAACCACCCATTCACACATGACTTAGTATTTAAATTGCACATGCTGGGGCAGTTCAGACTTAACTCCCCCACTCAGATTAGTCAACTGCTCCTTGATGTGCTGAGAGGGTAATTTTACGGTAATTGTGTGGAGAGTCGTAAGGAGAGGTGGCTACTTGTACAAGTATCACTTGAACCAGCCCTTTGACGCTCTTCATATAACAAGGGTGAGTGATTGGGGAGGGGGAAAGGGATCACGACAGCAGACCCTGATCTGCGCCTGTTCTACATACTTTGTGAACAGACCTATGCACACAGAAACTGTACTTGCGACTGAGAAGTGGAAGATCCCTGATTGAGAGCAGACACCTTAAATGTGTAGGGTCTGTTCACACAGCATGCACATCACACGTAGGCTGGAAGTGGCGTCTGCTGCCACAATTCTGTTGTTGCTCACTCTAGATATGTTGTGTGAAAATTACTAGCATGATCCGTCAAACTAAGAGAACTGCTTTAAAATATGGGAATGTTGTAAGGCTGCTTCCTGGTGAGGGCTTTTCTTTTCCAATGCCCCAATCCTATCCCCCACCATCCTGCACATGCTGGGGGGCGGGGCAGAGGGGACCAGACTGCCCAGGAAAGGTAAGTAAGCATTTTTCCTTACCTCTCTGGGCTGCCTGGTCGTCAATGGGTCTCCTTGGACCCATGCCAGCTATTTTGTTGGCATGTCTGAGGAGAGGCAGGGGCCGTGTTGGGCTGAGAAAACAGAGATATGATCTATCATGACTACTGCTGTCGAGATCCACCCCCTCCCACCCTAAAAAAGCACCCTGCCCTCCCCACTGCCCCCCACCGCCACCTTACCTGCTAGGTCATGGCATCCAGGAGCCACTGGAGTGTGCGCAGGGCCTCTGGCTGTTTGCATTGGCGGTCCTGCAGCACTCAACGGCAATGCACCTTTTATGACACCGTTAGAGGACGCAGCAGCAGTGGATCGTGAGATCCATCACTATAAGCCCTTGATAAGATTGGGCTGCCCAATATGCACACCTAATTCAACCAATAATGAATAGGAAAGACAGGTCTTAGGGTCTATCTTATACATACTGCCTGTCGTCTTTGTGCCTCTTCCGTTGGCACTGACTGCCATAAAGCCGTCAGTGCCTGTTGTAAAAGGCGCTCCAGCAGCATGCTACGCAGCGTGCTGCCAGCGGCCCTGGTGGATCCCCAGCTGCCGACCGGATTAGGTAAGATGGTGGGGGAGGTGGGAGGGCAGAATATGGCGGGGAGGACAAAACGAGGTGACGACATGGGCGGGGGAGGGCGGAACAAGGCAGTTATGGGGGCAGAAGATGGGCGGATTGGGCCCAGGAGGGGGCTTGGTTTGGCAGCAGCGCAGCAGCCAAATCCTACTCCCCTTCCAGAACCCAATCCCAAGGCGCGAGTCCACGTGGACCTGCGGCAGCTTTTAGCCAGTGCAGGTCCGAGTAGACCCTCCTTGTGCCACAGAGGCTTTGTTGTTGTTCAGTCGTTAAGTCGTGTCCGACCCTTCGTGATCCCATGAACCATATCCCGCCAGGCCTTCCTGTCCTCCACTATCTTCCTGAGTTCGCTCATTTTCATGTTCGTTGTATCGGTGATGCTGTCTAACCATCTCATCCTTTGCCTTCCCCTTCTCCTTTTGCCTTCAATTTTTCCCAGCATCAGAGTCTTCTCCAGAGAGTCCTCTCTTCACATTAGGTGGCCAAAATATTTGAGCTTCAGCCTTAGTATCTGTCCTTCCAGGGAACAGTCAGGGTTGATTTCATTTAGGATTGACTGATTTGATCTCCTAGCAGTCCAGGGGACTCTCAGGAGTCTTCTCCAGCACTACAGTTCAAAAGCATCTATTCTTCGGCGCTCAGCCTTCCTTATGGTCCAACTCTCGCAACCATACATTGCTACTGGGAACACCATCGCCCTGACTATGCGAACTTTTGTTGGCATGGTGATATCTCTGCTTTTTATTATGCTGTCTAAGTTTGCCATAGCTTTCCTTCCAAGGAGTAAGCATCTTTTAATTTCATGGCTGCTGTCTCCATCTGCAGTGATCTTGGAGCCCAGAAAAGTAAAATCTGTTACTGCTTCCATTTCTGCCCCTTCTATTTGCCAGGAATTGATGGGCCCAGATGCCATGATCTTAGTTTTATTAATGTTGAGTTTCAAGCCAACTTTTGCACTCTCCTCTTTCACCCTCATCAAGAGGCTCTTTAGTTCTTCTTCACTTTCTGCCATTAGGGTGGTATCGTCTGCATATCTGAGGTTGTTGATATTTTTCCCGGCAATCTTGATTCCGGCTTGCGATTCATTCAGCCCTGCATTTCTCATAATGTACTCTGCATATAAGTTAAATAGGCAGGGTGACAATATACAGCCTTGCCGTACTCCCTTCCCAATTTTGAACCAGTCGGTTGTTCCATGGCCGGTCCGAACTGTTGCTTCTTGACCCGCATACAGGTTTCTCAGGAGACAGGTAAGGTGGTCTGGTACCCCCATCTCTTTAAGAATTTGCCACAGTTTGTTGTGATCCACACAATCAAAGGCTTTTGCGTAGTCAATGAAGCAGAAGTAGGTGGTTTTTTTGGAACTCTCGGGCTTTCTCCATGATCTAGCGCATGTTGGCAATTTGATCTCTAGTTCCTCTGCCTCTTCGAAACCCAGCTTGTACGTCCGGTAGTTCTCGGTCCACGTACTGCTGAAGCCTAGCTTGTAGGATTTTGAGCATAACCTTGCTAGCATGTGAAATGAGTGCAATTGTGCGATAGTTTGAACACTCTTTGGCACTCTTTGGCAACGTAAACTGACCTTTTCCAATTCTTTGGCCACTGCTGAGTTTTCCAAATTTGTTGGCATATTGAGTGCAGCACTTTAACAGCATCATCATTTAGGATTTTAAGTAGCTCAGCTGGGATATTATCATCTCCACTAGCTTTGTTGTTAGTGATGCTACCTAAGGCCCACTTGACTTCACTCTCTAGGATGTCCGGCTCTGGGTCAGTGACCACACCAGCGTGGTCATCAGGAACATTAAGATCTTTCTTGTATAGTTCTTCTGTGTATTCTTGCCATCTCTTCTTAATCTCTTCTGCTTCTGTTAGGTCTCTGCCTTTTTTGTCCTTTATTATGCCCATCTTTGCACAAAACGTTCCCTTGATATCTCCAATTTTCTTGAAGAGATCTTTAGTCCTCCCCATTCTGTTGTTTTCCTCGATTTCCTTGCATTGTTCATTTAAGAAGGCCTTCTTATCTCTCCTTGCTATTCTCTGGAAATCTGCATTCAGTTGTTTATATCTTTCCCTTTCACCTTTGCTTTTTGCATTCCTTCTTTCCACAGCTATTTGTAAAGCCTCATCTGACAGCCACTTTGCTTTCTTGCATTTCTTTTTCTTTGGGATGGTTTTAGTTGCTGCCTCCTGTACAATGTTACGAACTTCCGTCCATAGTTCTTCAGGCACTCTGTCTACCAGGTCTAATGCCCTAAATCTATTCTTCACCTCCACTGTATACTCATAAGGGATATGGTTTAGGTCATATCTGACTGGTCTAGTGGTGTTCCCTACATTCTTCAGTTTAAGCCTGAATTTTGCAATAAGAAGCTCATGATCTGAGCCACAGTCAGCTCCAGGTCTTATTTTTACTGACTGTATAGAGCTTCTCCATCTTTGGCTGCAAAGCACATAATCTATCTGTTTTCGGTATTGACCATCTGGTGATGTCCATGTGTAGAGTCGCCTCTTGTGTTGTTGGAAAAGAGTGTTTGCTATGACCAGCGTGTTCTCTTGACAGAACTCCGTTAGCCTTTGCCCTACTTCATTTTGCGCTCCAAGGCCAAACTTGCCTGTTGTTCCGTTTATTTCTTGATTTCCTACTTTAGCATTCCAGTCTCCTATGATGTAAAGGACATCTTTTTTGGGTGCTAGTTCTAGAAGGTGTTGTAGGTCTTCATAGAACCGGTCAACTTCATCTTCTTCGGCATCAGTGGTTGGGGCATACACTTGGATTACTGTAATGTTGAATGGTTTGCCTTGGATTCGAACTGAAATCATTCTGTCGTTTTTGAGGTTGCACCCCAGTACTGCCTTTCCCAATCTTTTATGGACTATGAGGGCTACTCCATTTCTTCTAAGGGATTCATGCCCACAGTAGTAGATATGACGGTCACCTGACTTAAATTCGCCCATGCCCGTCCATTTTAGTTCGCTGATTCCCAAGATGTCAATGTTCAATCTTATCATCTCATTTTTCACCACATCCAGCTTGCCTTGATTCATAGACTTCACATTCCATGTTCCTAAGCAGTATTGCTCCTTGCAGCATTGGATTTTCCTTTCAACCTCAGACACATCCACAGTTGGACGTCCTATTGGCTTTGGCCCAACCGCTTCATTCTTTCTGGGTCTACTTGGAATAGTCCTCTGCTCTTCCTCAGTAGCATATTGGACACCTTCCGACCTGAGGGGCTCATCTTCCGGCATATCTTTTAGCCTTTTGGTACTGTTCATGGGATTTTCTTGGCAAGGTTACTGGAGTGGGTTGCCATTTCCTTCTCCAGTGGATCACTTTTAGTCAGAACTCTCTGCTACAACCTGTCCGTCTTGGGTGTCCCTGCACGGCATAGCTCATGGCTTCATTGAGTTACACAAGCCCCTTCGCCACGACAAGGCAATGATCCATGAAGGAGCCACAGAGGCTTACCTCTGGGCAATTATCTTACCTAGAGGAGACCTCTGCAACTGCTCCCCCACCTTGGGATGCAGCGATCGCCATTTTGATGCTGCTGCATTGGTGGGGGGTGGGAGAATAGGATTGGGCTGTTAATGTGTCTTCTGGATGGTGTAGGATAGATAGAGATCAACCAGGCCTTTGTGGAAACGGCATTCCACGAGGTTGGCATCACCACCATGTAGGCCCTGCTGCTAGAGAATGCCCACCATGCCATGAAGTGAAGGGCACCTGGAGCAGGGCCTAACATGGTGATGAGAGCGTATGAGGAGCCACATTTGGGAGAAGCCAGTTCTTATGGTATCCAGGTTCCAAACCATTTAAGTCATAAATAGCACCCTGAATTGAGTTCAGAAACAAATTAGTTGCCAATCAATTCATGAAGACTTGGGCTGATGTGATCCCACCAATCAAGCTAACAACCTGGCTGATACAGTTTGCACTTGTTGAAGTTTCTGGATTCTTTCCATGATGACCCTCATGTAGAGTACATTATAACAGCTCAACTGGAAGGTGACCAGAGTGTTGATAAGTGCAGCTAAGTCAGACCTTTCCAGGAAAGGCTATAGCTAGGGAATTAGGCAGCTTGTTAGTTGATAAAAGGTGCTGCTCATCAAGGCGCTAGCTAGCTAGTCTATATGCCAGACTAGGGCCGCCCGCCGGATCCTGTGCACGGGCTGCCCAGCGCGCGCTGGGCTGGAGGTCTACTCAGGGAAGGGGCCGCTCGTCCCCTTCCCCGGGTGTAAATCCAGGCCAGCCTGATCGGCCTCCTCGGATTTCCGCCAGCTAAATAGCTGGCAGAAGTAGAGGAGGCTGTGTAATGACGTGGCCGGCCCGGCAGGGACAGGGATATGGCAGACGCCATCCCCCGCCCCCTCCCGGGCCCGCTAGGCCAATGGCCCCCCTCCCTCCTGGGCCGGACTGCCCATGTGGCCGGCGGCGGAGCTCTTAACTTCTGCTGCCGGCCGCATGGAAATCCGGCACCAGAGTGAGGGAAGCCAGCCTTGCGCCTCCCTTACTCCCGAGTTGTCGCAAACGTGCTTTACAGCACGTTCATGACATCTTCCAGTAACGGAACCCTCATTCCATTGCCCATCGGAGTTTCCAGGATTGCGCCCTACATCTTGTAGAATCAAGTATCAAGATTCACTACATCTTGATTCACTACAAGAATCACTACATCTTGTAGAATCAAGAAAGTGGTTTTATTTTCCTGCTTTGAGGAAAATAATTGAAAGCTATGCTATAAAACAACAAAAAGCATGTAAAGTATTTTGTTAAAAGCTTGAGTGTTACTTGCTACTTCAGTTATTTAGGTGGTTCAGCTTGAGACTAGATGGCTATCTATCTGTGATCCAGCTGGTTCCCTTCCTCATCCCCTATGCTTGTTTCCTCGGGCAACGTTAATTCTTTATCTGTCATGGGAATTGTCTGTGGTAGGGGGAGTGTCAGCATTACTGAAGTTTTTTATTATGAGTCATGACATGCTGACACTCCAGTTCAGCACACAACATTCAGAGAAGTGTATAAATTAGCTGTCTAACTGGTGCTTCTAGAGAGTAGCTTCCGGTATACTCTTTAAAGACTGTTCACTTCATTAATCTAACTCATGCCACAAGAATATTGTTATGAGTAGGACATTAATGTATACTGTACTTATGTATATTGTGTATTTTATTTAGAACTGATCCTATGGTACATAAGCACCCCTTCCCATGAAGCTACAGCTTCTCTGTAGTTTGGAGGTGATCCTCTTTAGGACTGTATGGTAAGAGACTTTCACTTTGTTCCCAAGGCTGTCTCCTCTGTATCCCTTGGCACACCCAAAGTCCAGATAGGGAGATGAGCAAAATGTGCATAGTATACATGGCGGAGAAGCTGGCTTTGGGCATAACCCGAGAGAACATTCACATATAAATTTGGAAGGGCACTGGATGTATATAAGTATACAACTAACAACAGTAGCCCATACAAAGAAAATTTAGCCCATACAAAGACAATTTAGACCACAATGGTACCCTTCTTGCCATTTATATAAAAGACTGAGGTCACTGCTGGAATTGTGTGGCTGGTTTCCGAAAGACAGCGTAGTGATCTTTTGCATGAAGAAAGTTTAAGATTCAATCCCTATCATCGAAGAATAGGGCACAGAAAGACTCCTGTCTGAAACCATGGAGACCTGCTATATATAAAATTTTATCCCACTTGTCTCTAAAGATTCAAGGTGGCTAACAATGTAGAATTAAAAAATACAGTTAAAAATGACAAAAGACAGTAGTATACACCATCAAAATAATATTACATCTAACTAAGGGAGAGAGAAAAACACAGCAAGCATAAATAATTGAAGAAACCCTGCTGAAACAGATGTGCTTTCAGCCGCTCTTGAAAGATCAAGAGAGAGCAGAGAAAATCCCCCGTGGGAGGGAATTCCACAGGAAGGGGGGAGGCAGGATAGAGAAAGCTCTCATGCACAACCCAAAGATAGTGGGGGACACACACACACACACACACACACACACACACACACACACACACACACACACACGGGAATGCCTTCCCAGAGAAGCAGGAGGTATACCTGCAGGAGGTATAGTAGATTCAGAAGGCAGTCTTTCAGGTACCTAGATCTCAAGCTGTTGAAAGCTTTAAAGGTCATAACCAGCATCTTCAATTGCACCAGGAAACAAACTGGCAAATGAATGCAATGGAACCATGAAGGCATTACATGATCATCATATTAATATGATGTTAATACTGTTAATACTTTCATGGCTGCATAGGTACGAGCTGAAGTTTCTGAAGGGTCTTCATATAAAGCCTACTGTTGTAATCCAAATGAGAGGTGACTATGGCATGGACAACCAAAGCCAGGACTGTCCGCAGTACTAATCTAGATGGACCAATACCTGATTCAACAGAAGGCAGTTTCATACATCTATTATATGCACTCTTGTCATTTTCTTTGATACTGATTGCACTTGCAGTTGAGTGCTGAACTAATGGCTCAATCCTATTGATGGGCTCCACTGCTGGAACTAGTGTCAGATGGCGGAATGCGCTTTCTGGCTATCGTAAAAGGCGATCTGGAAGTGCGCGTAGCCACACGCTTCCAGGCAACTGCCAGAGAGGCTGCGAAGGCCTAGTGCGCAACATTGGAAGCAGGAGTGATCGCGGACAATGGTGGGTTGGCAGTGGGGGTGGAACAGGGAGGGTGGAATGGGGCAAGGATGGGAGGCATGTCAGAAGGTGGGAGGTGGGTGGCACCTGGTGCAGGTGACTTGCACCAGATGCTATTCCCTTTCTCGCCTCCCAACACCCCCCCCCCCCCGTTTCACTCCTTGAACTTGAGCCAGCTAAGAGCTGGTGCAGGTCCGACGAGACCCATTGACAATTGAGAGGCTTACACAGGGAGGTAAGGGAAAATATTTTCCCTTGCCACTCCCAAACCTCCCGATTCTCCCCCCCCCCCCGCATGCAGCATAGCCCGTTTTGGCTCGGGAGCATGCTATGGCAGGGGAGAGTATAGGATTGGGCTGTCAGACTACAATCCTATACACATTTTCCTTGGAGTATGTTCCATTGAATTTAATGTGGTTTTCTTCTGAGTATGCATGCATAGGATTGCACTGTAAGACTGTGAGAAGTTGCTAAGCATGGACATATGCTTTGTAGGTTAGGAGATGGGAATATTTTCACAGAGCGTTCCAGGGAGTGCTCCGGATCAGGCCAGCACTGGCGGGGCTGGAGGTCGCCTCGGGGGAAAGGGATGTTCATTCCTTTCCCCCGGGGAGAGCCCCAGCAGCCCCTATGGGCCTCCTCGGATATGTGCCGGCAAAATGGCAATTAATAATAAACAATTTCAGTAAGTTCATGCTCTGCTACAAAACAGTTTGTTTTCATGTTGTCTTTGTTTTCTTGATGGATCGATGCCTATTAAATCCTCAAAATATTCTGACATTTTTTGAAATTCTAGAACTTAGAGTAATCCTCATAAGCATATTTACTCAGAATAAGTCTAACTGAATTTAATGAGACATCTTCATCATTAATAAGTATGTTTAAGACTGCAGACTGAACTTGGCTTCTTTTGTGAAGTGGTCACCTAAATTCTTATTTGTCACTATTATTCCTTAATTATCATGGAACCTCTAATCCAGGCCACAAATTCCTCACTGCCCATACTCTTTCCTTCCTTTCTTTTCTTTTTTTTTTTAAACTTCAGAATGCGTATCTAATAGCAACCAATGACTTTTCCTATTTTCTCACTTGGAATCTGTTTTGGGAGCTTGGAATTGCTATCTCACTTGAATCAGTAACATCTGTGAGTACAGGCCAGCTTGAGTGCGAATGGTTAGACAGATTTCCTGCATTCTAAGGCTCTTTTTCCTCTGAGGAGATTGCTCTGGGACAATTACATTTAATGCCTCTTATTTCTTTTCCCTTTCTATGGGTAGCTTGGCTTCAAGGATTTTAAAGTGACTTTAAGGAACATTACCACCATTTTTGAAAAGGTCCACTTTCAAACACATGAAAAGAAAAGTTTGAGGGGATTCCTAAAGCTGTATTGCAGCTTGCAGGTATGGCTTTGATTTTCCTTTCTTGGCAGGCTTTTGCAATTTTCCATCCCCTTCTGGAAAAAAGAAAACCATTATTGAATGCCTAAAGAACAGGCCTTTTGAAACTTTTACAGTAGACAAGGACAGACAGCAATGGTGCTGCAAGCTCACTCTCTGAATGAATAGCCATATTTACTTCTTCAAATGACTTTGTTAAATTTTAACCCTCTATTAGAAAATCATGTTCCTGAAGTACAAATAGTGTGTATTTTTAATCTATGTGCTAGATGTGGTGTTTACAAACTGTAGATGGAAGACAGAAGTATTGTTTAGTGAAATTCAGAATTCATTGCACTCACCTTTCTTTCTCTCTGTCTGTCTGTCTCTCTCTCTTCCTGTTATAAGTACATCCTATACTGTTTTTTTTTTTTTGTTCCCTCTTGTTTCTCTTCACCACATAATTGTGCCTGGACAAATTTTAAAGAAGGACATGCTTTTGCCATTGAAACTGCAGCTTTTATAGCTTGTCATGGCAAGTGATCTTGTTGCTGGTTCAGCAGACAACAAAAGTGTCGCCCTCCCAATTTATATGGCTGTTGATAAATTATTCATGCAACTCACTGGGAATCTGGATTTTCATGTGAATTAGAGTAGTATTTTTTAGACTCCTACCATTTAAACCGACATTTCTTACACACCTGCATGCTTCAGGCAATCAGGTGTTTAAAATCATCACAGATGGGCTGTTTTGCCCAGCCCCCCTTCTGCCTCTGGTGGGTTGCTTATCAAAGGAGTCCTGTGGATATTTTGTCTTTTTATCCATACGTGCATGTGAATTTTTCTCCCCCTCAAGCTAATTAGCATGAGGGGAAAGGGGAATCTAACGGGATTCCATTAATTAGCATTGGGGATCCCATAACTTGGCTTATTAATTTTAAACTTAAAAGATGCAGGTGCATTTTCATCCTCGCTTTATAAGGGTGTGAAGCGTAAGAATCTTTCCTTTATCTTTTCCTGCAATTGAGAGGAATGGTGCTTTTCATGATATTTGTCAGCAAGTTGTCTAGTCAAAGAAACTGCTGCTGAAACTGAGAACTGTGTACAATGAAAGGGCTGATTATGTTCCTACTACCATGTTTGCCTGGGGGTGGGTGGGGGGTTAAGCCATGTACCTAGTAAGAGAGGAAAGGTTCCTCAAACTATGAACATCTCATAGTTCAGAAGGGAATGGATATTTTGTACTGGAAAGGGTTTTTTTTTTTTGTATTTGTGAAAGGAAAGGAACTGGATGAAAAACTTTTGGAGGGTGCAAAGTAAGCATCCAAGAGGACAGCCAGGGTGATCACTGATGATAAGGTGAAATAACATATGATGAGAATGGTGAAATTGTTTTACTATCTACTGTTGCATCAATTATGCATGTAATATCTTTAGGAAATCTTAGAGACATGTGATGCTAACAGCCACATCCTGTGTAAGGACTGCCCGCCGGATCCTTGCACAGACTTTGGGTGTCTGGACCACCATGCGGCAGACCAGAGGTCTACTTGAGGAAGAGGATGTTCGTCTCCTTCCCCGGGTGTAAACTGGGATCAGCCCTGTTGGCCTCCTCGGATTTCCGCCAGCTAAATACCAGTAGCTGGCGGAATCCGTAGGAGGAGGCCGTGTAATGGGATATGGCTGACACCATCCCCGCCCCCTCCCGGGCTGGCTCGCCCAATGGCCCACCTCCCTTGCTGATCAGACTGCCCATGTGGCCTCCAGCGGGAGCCTTACCTCGGTCCACCAACACATCCTCAGTCCAGCGACGGAGTGAGGGAGGCCGGCCTTACCCTAAAGTAGGCGCAAACGTGCCTTACAGCACGATTGCAACAGCTTCTGGCACCGGAGCGCTCGCTCCAGCGCTGGAAGTTTAGGGTGGATTTCACCCTAAATATACCATTTTTTGCTTCCTTTCTAAAAAAATAATATAGGCATGGGGGGTGTATGGGGCTTTAGTGCATGGAGTGCTGAACCATTTTTTCCCCTGCACTGTGGTTCCAATGAAAATTGCACCCCCAGAGTTCCTGTTAGCCTCTAGGGAAATGTCAATTGGCACAATATTATCTTCTTTGCTGGGGCTAAAAGTAGCTCGAGGGAAGAAGCCGTGACACATACCGGTAATTGGGGCCATGGTGCAGAGGAAAGGATTAAAAACCTGTTGTTTGTGCAGCATTGTTTTAATTTTAAGTAAAATATAAGCTCAGTTGACATATTTAGTACAGCATCACATGTAGTTTGGCCCTCAGTGTATATAATAAAATAAGGATTACCGGAGCCAGTTTCCTTGAAAAAGGATAGGCACATGAATTTCACTTCCTCTCTTTGTGCTGTTTCTGAAACATGCGAGCAGGAAGCATGTGTGTACAGAGGTGCGTTTACGGTCCCTGCAGGAGAGACACATCCGCTTTCATTTTGAATGTTACAGAAGTTCAAACACGGAAGTGTGGCTCATGCTTCCAGTTTTAGATCTTAAAAGAATGTGTGAAAGAAAGCACCTTTTACAACCCAATCCTACGCAGGTTCATAGCGAAGCCCTACGTCGCTTCCTTCAAAGTAAGTGTTGCGCATAGGAAGTGTTGCGCAAAGTAAGTGTTGCGCATACAGTAGCTTCCTTCAAAGTAAGTGTTGCGCATAGGATTTCAGCCTAAATACTGTACATAAAACAAATTAATCCTAGCCAGTGCCCGTCTGAACCAGGTACACATTTGTAGCACAAGTCCTCTTGCCTGTTCAGAAAAACCTGAGGATTGATTGTGTCCTTTAGCTTCTTCTGTTCCTTTTGTTAAGCTCATTACGTTTCTGGCTGCCTGGTTGTAATTTATAGCAGGACATGGCAGGGTGGCATGGACGTACATTAATTGTACGCTAGTGACAAATGCCCTTCTGGCACTATTCCCTGTCCCTGGGATCTGGTGTCAGCTTCTGTGCACTCTGCACTGGAGACCAGAGGCCTAACTCATTTACTGACATGTGTTTTGCAGCCTATAAATCCTGTCAGCCGCACCAGCTCATGCCTTGAGAACTCTCAGTTTTTCCAATTACTGTACTATGTACGTTGTGCTCCTTATCTTTCTCTCTTGCTGCCAGTCAGCTACCACATCATATTGCTTCTTCCTGTCTGTGCATAGGAAATGCCTGCAGGAACTAAGGAACTCTGGGACCTGTAGTTTCAGAGCCAGAAGTGTGCCAGCAGTGCTTTGTTCTTCAGGAACTACAAGTCAAAAAGTTCCTTTTATACGGTAAGTCTTTGTACCCTCTTTCTCTCATTCAAGAGAAGGGCACATCTCTTGTTCTGAACATCTCCTCTTCCTCCTAAGCCTACACCATTTAAAAATGAAGAACATTCAAATAACATAACCATTCAGCCTGTGGCCCAGGTATTTCTAAATAACATATATGAACTATTGCAAAACTCTGCTGCTATTTGCCTCACTCACTGGCTCTTGAAACAGGCTTGTTAGTAAACTGTTCAAAAGTTTCCTTTTTAATTTTAAATGTAGGAATGATTAATAGTTGGTTTAATCTTGCAGTGGATATTTAATAAGAAGGTAATAATAATGATTTTACGGATTGTAAAGGGGAGGGTATGATTTGCATACAGCAGATTCCAGACATAGTGCCCGTTTTATTTCTTGAACAGCCCAATCCTCACGTATGGATCCGCCGGGCAGCCCAGGGCCACCTGCCGGATCCTGAGAATCCTGAGCTCCGCCTCAGGCAGGCTCCCCACTGCGGAAAGTCTACTCGGGGAAGGGAACACTCGTCCCCTTCCCCGGGTGTAGCTGCGGCTGGGGCTGATCGGCCTCCTCGGAATTCCCCCAGCTATTTTGCTGGCGGAAGTTGGAGGAGGCCTTGTAACGCCTCAGCTGATCAGCGGGGGACAGGATTCGGCCGAGGCCAGTTCTCTCCCCGATCGGCTGGGCCTATCTCCCCTCCCCCGCTGTTTACCGCCAAACCGCCCCCCCGGCCGCTGTATCCTGACCTGGGTCAGGCGGCGGTCCGGCGAGTTCTCCGGCGGCGGAGCAGGGGAGGCCGGCCTTGCGCCGGTCTTCCCTGCTCTTGAGTCATCGCGAAGGCACTTTCGCGACGGGTTAGGGCGGCAGAACACGCGTTCCGCCGCCCTAATTTACATGAGGATTGCGCAGTTAGTTTTTGCTGTATGTGAAATAAATTAACAAATTAAGTTCAACTTATTGTGTAACCCTAACAGATCATAAAGTACAGGAGACAAAAGAAACAGCTTCCCCTCTTAAAATAGCTTACATTGTTGTAACGTGTTAATTGGTTCTTGGAGTGGGAGAATCTGCAAATTAATTTAAACTATAAAGTAGTTACAGGTTAGTAAGCCCCATTGCTATTAAATCTGGTGAAATGGTAACAACCTGTCTGCATATATTTATTGTGACAGTAAAATAGATGTTGGAGAAAAAAAAAACTCTTATGCTATCTCGTAAATGATGAAAGCAGGCAGTAAATATTTATTTATTTATTTTTATTTTAGGAATTTGTAGCCCGCCTTTCTCCCGAGGGCACTACATTACATCAATAATTACAAATAATTACATCAATGTGTCATATGGTTTATTTATGATATTTGGGTAAGAGGCTTGATGAACACACTATAGTAAAAGAACCTGTTCTCAAACCTTACAGCCAAATCCTATCCTCCCCCCGCATAGGGTGTTCAGCATGGGCTGCACGGCCCATGCTAAATCCTACCCGGGGAAGGCCCTGGCTGGAGGTCTACTTGAGGTAAGTGGGCATTTGCCCGCTTACCCTGGGTAAACCCCCAGCTGCTGCAATAGGGCTATTTGGCACCCCGCAGCCAGCAAGGAGGAGGGTAGTCAGAGGACTTAGAGACAGAAATGGCAATTTGAAAGAGTGAGTGTGGTAAAAGGGAACATTGTTATACGTGCCCCATTTTCTTGAGCGGTGAGAAGTTCCAGAAGCATTAAGCCGGAGCTACACTGCACGCGTCTCATTCTGTATGCATCTGGTGTCCTGCCCCCAGGTTCAAACAACGGGCTCTGAGGGGCTGAACGAAACACAAACGCGGGCAAAGTCGAGCTTTAGAGCCCAGACGCATACAGAGCGAGACGCGTGCGGTGTAGCTCCGCCATTACTACTTGGGTTTTGGCTTCCTTTGGATGAGAGATCACTGGAGGCTTGTGGTGGTTTTGTAATATTTTATTTGTTTCTATATGTGCAAGTAGAGCGTCGGAATGAAGGTAAGCAGCACGTACACTCCTACCAGGCAGCAGATCTGCGATCTAGATCTCCAGAGCAGAGTTGCTTGCACCACAAGGTGCCTTCAGCCAACTCTCAGTGCTCCTTCTCTGCTTGCCTGTCCCCCATAGCTGTTGCTTTCTTCCCACCTTATATCGGTCCCTCCCCTTAGTTTATGGGAAAGGGCTAACTGCTTCTCTAAGACTAGAAGCCTTTCCACATTTTAGAGAAATCTTTGTACCCAGCGACCACCCATAAACAAACCAACAAACAAAAAACCCCATCTACTGACCACTGAGGAACATCAATATTCTTTAGGCGAATCTTGGACCCTGATCCGGCATAGCATTAAGGCAAAACCCACAGTGAGATGAATTGGGCATAATTCACACTAGTTTCTCCCTCACACACTTTATTTACTATGCCGATTAAAATATCTCAAAATTATTTCAAAGATATGATAAGCTACTGTTTTGTGTTTGTATTTTTCCCTGTTCATGTAAAGTAACTCGAATTTCTTTGAATTAACAGGGAAGCATTTTCGATCGGTTGAATATTTTGCAGCAAGCAAGAAGCATGTGCCTGTTGCTATGCCAGTTGTCAGCAACATGTGTGAATCTCTCAGTTGTAACCTCTTAGGCAATGGGCTGTCATAGACGAAAGTATTACCCATAAGTAACATTATTTGAAGACAAAATTTGAGTCGAATATTACTCAAATAATAGTGAAACTGGGAGTTCCATCTCTTGAGCAAAAAGACTCTTCATAGCACTTGTTTTAATAATTTAAAGCAAGTAGTGAAACCAAGAAGATGGAATCTGTTAATGGTTTGCTAGTATTGTCTGTTATTTTCCTGGGGAACCTTGGACCTCTAATAGTAGCCAAGCTTGTCCTGGTGAATAAAGGTATCAGCGTTGAAAGAGGACGAGTTGCATATGTGACTGAAAATGAGCTACAGTTCAAGACTTCTAAAGAGAGAGACTCTTGCAAGGTAGAGGTGGTTTTAAATGAGCCAGTGACACAAAGAGTTGGAAAACTTACACCTCAGGTAAGTGCTGTTAGACCCATTTATGATGCCCACGCATGTATATATAAATAAAATATAAATTAATTTAAATGACTGTCATAGTAGCCCTGACAGCTCCTTCGGAGAGAGTTCTGCAGTCACCCAGTTCCTCCTGTCGTCTCCCTTCACTCATTCCTTGGAAGCATAACTTCCAGCCAGCTTGTGTCATCATCCGTATCTCCCTTTATAAATATACAGTCAATTCTCTTTATATGCGAATTCACTATCTGCAAATTCACTTATCAGCGGGGGCCAGAATTGCCACCTATCTCTCCGTATCTGCGGTCTGTTCTCATCTGCGATCTCATTGGGGCCATTGTTCTGAGAACGCAGAACACCCAATGTGACGGGTGTGTACTTAGCTTTTTTCGCGGGTCTCCATGTTGCTCTAGGGTAGGAGGAAATTTCCTTGCCTTGCCACATTTACTGTAAAAGGTTCTCTCTCTCTCTCTCTGTGTGTGTGTGTGTGTGTGTGTGTGTGTGTGTGTGTTCTTTTGAGTGTCATTTGCAACACAATGAGAACTGTTTGTGCTCTCTGTAGGCTTCCAGGATACTGTACAATACCTTTTATATTTGCATATTGTTGTTAGGGAAGAATAATAATTAATTTGCTAGAGTTAGGAATTGTTCCATAACAAAGAGCCAATGTGGTATACTGGATGCTGCCTCCGCATCACCCAGCTCACAGACCTCAAGGTGAGATTCAGGTTCACATATAGTATATGGCGAAGAGGTTCCACTGGAACCTAACCACATTTTTCCCATAGGCTCAGTGATTCAGTATCCGCTAATTCGGTATCCACTAGGTTTTCCAGGAACCTAACCCTAGCAGATAAGGAGAACTGACTGTATCTGATTTCCATCTTGCAAGAGGATGTCGAGAAACACTCAGACAGTTGGTCGTTACTGTGGTATTGGCATTGGTTGTCATATGCCAATTGAATCCCAGCCAATGCACTGGCAATATTTCATCTCCCTACCTCCTTGTCCTGGCTTCAAGGTTCATGGGTGCTTGTGCCATTCTGGGTTGCCTGGTGGGATCAGCTTGGTTCGGACATATGAGATTTGCCTTATATTGAAACCATCTAGCTCAGTATTGTCTGCACAGACTGGAAGTGTTTCTCCAGCGAGTTGGGCAGGGTCTTTCCCAGCCCTACCTGGAGATGCCAGGGATTGAACCTGTGATTACCTGCAATTAAAGCATGTGCTGGTATGGTGATGGATTAGGCATAAGGCAAGGGCCCATTTGGCTAGGCTGACCCCTACACCTTCAGTACCAGTGGTAGTACCCAATGCACAATCAGCTGTGGGTAGGTGGTGTCCCAAGCAATTTGACACCAGCACTTTCATCTGCTTTACCACTGTGCCATGGCCCCTCCCCATTCAGATCTTTGGGTCTCATCTGATTGTGCCTTTGTCAGTGATGTAGACTGGAGTCTATTGACTCAGACTTGAGTCGGAGATTGTAAAAGACTCGAAAGACTTGACTCGAGACTTGGAGCCTTTTACAACAAGTCCAATTTTATTCAGGTTTAAACCCGTTTTCCTCATTAAATAGATAGGGACTCGCAACCAAAGACTCGGGACTTGGGGACAAAGACTTGGGACTTGACTTGAGACTTGGACCCAAAGACTTGAGACTTGACTCAAGACTTGAGCCACATCTCTGGTCTTTGTCCTGTGTTTATTGCATTTACCTCCTATAAACTATAGACATCACATTGCTGAGCAAATTGTGAAATCCAAAAATATTGACATGAAAGAGTAGTTTAAATACATCTTATCCAGTATTTGCTTCTGCTTTTCTTACCAGGTATTTGATTGCCATTTTTTACCCAACGAAGTGATATACACTCATAATGGCTGCTTGCTGCTGAAAGAAGACAGTGTGATGTTGAGAGTATATAGGTGTGTCCTCAGTTTTTGCTGGTGTTTAAGTACAATTATAAATAAATAAATCCTGTTTAAGAACAAATGTGTTTGGTGATGTTCAAGGCTTTGAAATAAGGAGTCATATTGTCCTGATATTAGTATCTTTTTGCCCTGCAAGGGAAAGGTAACTGGGACAGTTTTTAGCAGAACAACAGCACAGTGGGAAAGGGTTAAGGATGCCTCCCCTCTGCCAGTTTTCCGCTTTAGATTGCAGGCTTTGTGGCTGTATTTTGTCAAACAAAAGAAAACTGCACACAGCTGAGCAACACAGGTATGGTTTGGCCCTGAGTAGTAGCTTTTCCTGGTTAATTTTGTAAGTTGTCTCACACTTCAGAGAAACTGTGTCCATCCACTAATATCCTCCAAAAGGAACCTGCATTGAGGTTTGTAATACACAAAGTTAATTTGGTTTATTTAAATTCAGTTGATTGAAGTAGCTGATTCGCAACTGTAACTGAAATAATATTCAAGTTTTGTAATTTCAACATAATTCACCAAATGACTTTCTTTCTGAAAATAGAAGAGCATATATTTTTGTGTGCATGATAATAAAAAGGCAAACTGCAATCAAGGCTGATTCCTAGAATCAAACAGCCTTTAAGCATTTGTGTGTAACATATTGGAATAGTTTTTTTCTAAAGGGTGCAGTAGGGTAGGGGTTCTCAATGGGTGGTATGCGTACCACCAGTAGTACTTTGGGGTACCTCTGGTGGTTCTCGGACCGGTGAGACTCCTTGAACCCCTGCGAAAATTTGTCGCTTTTGTCTCAGTGTTTTCACTCTTGAGAGGCTCCTGCCTTTGGCTGAGCCTCTTAGGAGTTCAGAAAACAGCCCACCCACTCACCTGGAGCCTCTTACCAGCTTCCGGTGGCCTCCTGCACGGCCTCCTGTGTACTTCGCCGAAAGCCAGGCCGAAAACCCAGAAATAAGCGGCGATGGCATCATCGCCGCTTACTTCCGGTAGTACTTGGTGTGGTGGCAGCCATGTAGGTGGTACGCTATGCCGAGTACGTTGAGAACCACTGCAGTAGGGGATTTATTGTGATTGCGGATTTCTCTAAATTTTCACGTAGGAGTTGCCATTGCTCATGGAAAATATTTTTTTCTTATTATACCTAATGCACAATAACCTGTTATTTCAGGTTTACAGAACTAGAGACCATTGTGGAGATGCTTGTTCTTCATATACAGATAAGAAGCCCAACATCGAGTCTTGTTCAGTTTGGCCAAATCTCTCTAGAGGTTCCAGATTTCTTTGGGATTTCCCAGCCAATTGACAAAAACGTTTTGACTTTCAAGTACAATGGACTTGGTAAAGCCTGCACAGTAAGGATCATGACAGCTGAATTACAGTTTCCTGCGGTTGGCCAACTCGTTATTGGGGACCCTAAAAAACAAAAAAGTGAAGATTTTCCAGACTATCCAGTTCATACTACATTGAAGAAAGGTGACTTTTTTCCCCTTGTGTATATTGTGGGAGTTCCTCTTTCCATACTGTTTATGGTAGATTTCCTATTATCTTTGAACCCTGAAAACTCCAAATTACCCAAGTGCACTTTTCTAGACAGAACTGTAGTTCATAACTTTCGGGGGGGGGGGGGGCGGCAGCGGCAGCGCAGAGGATAGTATACATTGTGAATGTGTCAACATGTTTCTAGAGTTCACCACTTCTGTAAAATCTTTGAATAAGGATTCAGCACATCAGGACACTGACAAAACGAAACAAAAGTCAGCGCAGTGATTTCATGTGCACTTCATGGCACTTTCATATGTCAGAATTGTCAGGTGAATTGGCCATGAATCTCTGGAATGGGGACTGGTGTCTACAGCATGTACTACGTAATCATTGCCTCAAACATCGCATTAATTACCCGCTCATCCAAAGTCTTGTTTGTTTACAAATATAAACTCATGTAATGTTTGTTAAAAGGAAGTAGATTTTTTAGAACTTAAGTTCATGTTTATATTTGTTTTCATTTCAGTTGGGCAGTCCAAACCACCTTGTACCACCAATACTGCATGCCACTCAGGGTTAAAAGAAATGCACCTCCTAAAGATGAGCTGTGAAGACTTTCTGGAGATGGGACTTCGGTACCAGCACCTCAACCCCCCATCTCCTGATATGGATTATATCTCAATTCAAGTAGAAATCAGAGACAAAAAGAGCAGATTTCAGTTACAGGTGAGAACAAAGGTGCGCATTTTATGATGAATCGTGTTTTCCACACAATTTTCTCCCCCCCCCCGCACAAAATTAGCCTGCTCTCTTGTTTGTTGCACTGAGCACGAATCACATTCAATTGTTGATTGTCTGGAAAAGGCACTGGTGTCGCAGGTTGGCCAGAATGGATACTAGCCAAGGCCCACACCCAATACAGGGCCCAGCTGGTCAGGCTGATGCCTGAATCTTCCATCTGTGTGGTATCACCCACTACCATCGGGTAGCACCCGATACACGCTTGGAAGGCACTATCTGGAGTCCGGTGCAGGGCTTTGTTCCAGGACCCACAGCACCCTGGCACTAGTACTGAGCAAAATCGTTGCTTTATGAGTAGATAATGCAGTAAAATAGTGGCAAGACCTTCACCATGTTGCTAGGGAACTGAGTGTTTTTGGTGCCAAGGCTAGTTTGGATGTTTTGTGACTGGATACTAAAAATCATTTATATTGGTGAAATGTTCCTCAAGTGTCCAACTATTGGCCCAGAAGTAGTACTGGAAAAGCATGTGAATAGGGTTAGAAAGGTGCTGCTATCTGACCAGACCAATTATGCTTTTCAAATTTGCAAATCAAATGGGAGTTGACGGCTTCTTTTATCTTTAAGCATGCTGAGATCTCTAACCACCATCAAACAATTTGTTTGTCTTTTCAGATAATGTTGTCCTTTGATCTGTGGTATCTTAATTGATCTGTATATGAGATTTGAAAACCTAGCCTATCTGATCAATCACAGAGAGAGATGAAATTACTGTTACTATTTGATTATATTTATTCCTAGAATAAATGCAGACTAATAATTAAAAACAAACTGTGACCTTCATATGAATTGTTCTTGGGGATAGTGCATACTCCCAGCTGTCCCAGTCTGATCATCCTAAAAGTGCTTGGGGTTGCTGCTTGGCTTTCAGCTGGTAAGCGCTCAAGCGGAGGCACAGTTTGTGTGAACCAGCACTTCTAAGTAAGGATTGCCCTGTGGATGCTGTGATATGGGTAATGGTAGGCACGTCTACCTCCCTGCTTTTTATTTATTTATTTTTGAGCCAACACTATTGCATAAATCGCAATGTTTTCATGGATTATTCCCATGTAGAAAAGCCAGTTCATGCAAACAGCACCACTGTGTCTGTTCCCCCTGGCTGCAAGCCCAGCAGTGGCCTTGCACAGTCTCCAAGAAAATTGAAGACGGGAGGGTGGCTGTTGGGTGTATTGATCCTCTGCCAATCAAATTCTGCTCTCATCTCTGCTATGTAAGGGAGTAGATAACACAAGAGCCACAAAAGCCAGCTTCTAAAGATTGACTGTAGAATCCTGAATATTAGTTGTCTTCAAAACCCCAAGTTGTGTGGCTTATCTGTTCAGCTGTGATGCCTGCCTGATTTGGCGGTGATCATCTTACAGTGTGTGTCTGCTTAATATAAGTGACTGGTATGGTTGATTATTATTGATTTGACATAAGGGCTGGATTACTGTAAATTCTTCTCTACCATATGATAAACCAACAGGTGCTGAGATGGGGGGGGGGAGAGAATAAGCACTTGTTTCAAATGTTGTAGAATAGACACTATTGGTTATATCCTCCAACTCTGAGTTCCAGGCTTTTAAATTTGATTCTTAGTTCTGACCGAAATAGCTAATAGACAAATCAATGATTCTCTTTTGGTAATACCACCCAGATACGTCACAGACAGGACCTTGAACTGCTCTTAAGAAATGTGTATTTTCCACCTGTGATTTTGAAGAGATGATTTGGTTTTACTTGTTTGTAGGCAGAAAATGTATGGATTCCCGTGAAGATAAAGGGGGCCATTCCAAACAGACAACCTCAAGCTGCATTCATGTCCATGTTCATCTTGGAGATAGATGAATTTATTCTCACTCCTCTTACGACAGTGACTTTGGATGCTGAAGATGGGGAAACCCCAAAGGAGAGATTGGTATTCAACATTACTAAACCTCCTCCTCAGGGATATGTTACCCACCTGGAAGACCACTCAAAGGCCATCACATCATTCACTTGGCAGGATTTGTATGATACAAAAGTTGCCTTCCAGCCACCTAATATTTCTCATTCTGACAGACAGAACTATGAGGTGAGAGATGGGATGTACTTTCTTTTCCTAGCGTATGCCTGCAGCTCAACAGTCACCAAAGTGCTGCATTAATTTTGTTTTCCTAGGTTGAGTTTCAAGCAATTGATAGCCTCTTCATGAACAGTTCTCCGATCATGGTCCATTTTTCAATACGAAGCGCAGAAACAAATGCTCCTAGAGTTGCATGGAACATGGGTAAGGGGAATTCCTTTTAACATTGCATTCACACATGATGGTTCAGAGTGTATTCTTCTTCACTGTGAGAATCTGTGATCATGTCGACACAGGTAGTATGATGTGATAGATTTTACTTTTAAGAGAAAAGCATTCTGCTGCTTTAATGGGGAAATGAAGACATTTATTTTCTTTATAAAAGGTCTACTTTTTTATTTATAGTAAAAGGCATATTAGAATTCTTTCTCTCCATCACCATGTTTCTTTAACCATACTACTATATACTGTGCCAAATGATTTTTCTGAGTGCTTCAGACATTTGTCCCATTAACCCAATTGGTTCTGACCCAAACTCCACTCTTATGAGTTACTTTTGTTCCCTTTAAGAATTCCCTCAAATTTCCCTTATCAGTGCTGATTCAGCTAATTAGCACTCCCTTCTCAAATAGTTATAACACTGTGTGCAAAAAAGGCTACTTTACTCCGGATGGTTAACAAACATTATTACTTTACAAGCAACCCTTATCACCATAAATCTACCTAAGCAGAAACCCTTCTGCAACACACAGTTCTTCACGAAAGAAATAAGATCCCCTCCTGCTATCTTCTCCTTCCCAAAAAATCCCCCCTCAAACCAGTCATTTCAGCAAGTGTTCTTGGGCAGCAAGCTGGCTTCCTTCTCCGGCAACACAGCGTCCTCTAGCAGTCCAGCGTACTCCTTCCAGTCATGCAGTCCTTCTCCAGTCCAGCAGCACCTCCAACCAGCACCATTCCTTCGTCCCCCAGCGAGGCGGTGAGCCTCTTCATGCTGTACTGGTGCCCTTTTCAGCCCCAATTAACTCTTTGATTGCATCTGTGTGGGTGGGCAGTCACTGCCCTCATTATTGCCCACAGCTGGGAAAGTCTTAATTAGTGCTAATTGAGTGCAGCTGCGAGCCACACCCACTGCACTCAAAGTCCCAGCTTCTTCCTAATTATCAGCAACACCTGTGGGGCCACGCCCAATTGATTGCAGGTGTGCCTCCACCCATGCAGTCCTGGGTGTTAACCCCTTACTGCCCAATCCTGTCAAAGTCCAAGTCTTCAACAGTTAACTCCTCGCTGCCTGGATCTGTCAACAAGGGTTCACTGCTGACACCACACTCGACTCCTGCAAAGTCTTCTGGATTTTCATCTACTACAACATCTTCTTGACTGCCTAGAGAAATAAAGTTGTTCTGCAATTGCATTAAATCTTCCCACACCTGATGTGGTGGTTTACATTTTGGTACAAGGCAGGAGACCAAAAAATGGATAATGTCATGAAGATTTAATTGCTACATAAACTCACCATGAACCACATGACTCAATTGTGTTTAAAATACCTGTTGTAGGACTTTACTTATTGGAAGGACAGTCTCGTCCAATTACCTGGGAAACTCTTCAGATTGTAGACAATGATAACCTTGATGCTGTTCAGCTGCTTGTGGTGGAAGGCTTGAATCATGGTTGGCTCACAGTCCGAGGTTTGTTGCTTTATATAGTCTAAATTATGACCTTGTGTCTGATAAACATGTACAGAATTTCAAATTAAGGGCCCAACCCTATACAGTACTTACCGTACGTCATTCCTGGAGCTCTGCTGGCGCTGACTGCCATAAAGCAGTTGGCGCCAGTTGTAAAAGGCACTCTGACATTGCGCTGCTGGGAGTGCTGACGGGAAGGCCTGTGCCTCTCCGCCCCTATTATTGTTGACTCTCATGGCAGAGTGTGTACTAGGACAAACTGGACCTAGGGACAGGCAGGTACAACCTTGCTGCTCATTATGTTCAGTAAATGCCTGTTAAGAAGAGTTTGTGTGTTTCTTGGGTCTTACGTAGGGCACAAAGGCTTCAAGTTTGGTGTTAAGGACCTCAGAGATGGAGTTGTCTGTTACCATCATGATGACAGTGATACAACCAAGGATGACATAGTCTTCAGAATCTTTGATGGAAGGCACAATGCTAGACATAAATTTCCTATCAACATTCTTCCGAAAGATGACAGCCCACCTTTCCTCGTGAACAATCTTGTCTTTGAGCTGGAAGAAGGGGAGACAGTTCTCATTGAAAACCATATGCTTATGGCGGCTGATTTTGACTCGAGTGATGATTATATTCTCTACAAAATATCCAAGATGCCCAGTGCTGGAGAACTTATCAAACAACTCTTCCATGGTGGATCAGGTAGAGCTCTGGTGGCTGTTGAAACAAAGATGTAACTGGCATTGCTAGACAACAACAACAACAACAAACTAGTAACATCTTGGGCTAGACTGGCAGCCCATTTCCTTGAAATTAGTATTTCATCTTGCAAAGTAGAAACAGTAATATCAATGCAATATTTCTAGGGTGGGATTAAAAGGTAAGAGATGGAGGAGCCCTAGCTCAATAGCAGAGCATGTGACTTGCATGCAGAAGACCTAGTCTCTAGTTAAAGGATCTCAGATGGCAGAGCTATTGCCTCAGACCTGGGAGAGCCACTACCAGTCAGACTAGACATATGGGTTGGATGGAGCAATGGTTTGATTTGGTTGGGGTAAGGTAAAGATATCCCCTGACAATTAAGTCCAGTCGTGTCCGACTCTAGGGTGTGGTGCTCATCCCCATTTCAAAGCCGAAGAGCCAGCGTTGTCCGAAGACGCCTCCGTGGTCATGTGGCCGGCATGACTCTCCTTGCCGCAGCGCGTAGCATGCAGCTGGAACACGGAGCGCTGTTTACCTTCCCGCAAGTGGTACCTATTTATCTACTTGCATTGACATGCTTTGGAACTGCTAGGTTGGCAGGAGCTGGCCAAGCAACGAGCGCTCACCCCGTCGTTGGAATCGAACTGCCGACCTTTCGATCGACAGCTTATGGTTCAGTGGTTTAACCCGCTGCACCACCCGCTTCATTTGAATATGCTGGAGGGAAAAGCAAAGCAAAGGTTTCTTGACACTGTGTTTGTGCTCTGTTGCCTCCCAAGGAATCCCTGTGTTCAGCTTCTTCCAACGAGATCTCTTCCATGGTCTCATTTACTACCGCCATTTTGGAGGAGAAATTTTCCAAGACTCATTTCAGTTTACCTTAGCTGACAGTCAGGAGCCACCTAACGTTTCAGATCCTCAGGTAAAGTTTTTTATTTTATTTTAACCAACTTGCAGAGGAAGAGAACCCCAGAGGAAACAGCACTGGCCCCACATCTAGGGTGTGTGGGACTCAGTTCCAATAGTTAGAGTTGGGTATCCTCTCACTGCAGGAAAAAGGACTCCAAGCTGAAAATGTTTATGAAATTGGACTCTTTACATCCATAACAGAGAATGGATTAAACATGTGGCATTTCTACCACCCAGTCATGAGGCTCTGATCCTGCAGCTCCTCCCTCCTGGGGTCTCTGTTCTACCCATATACCACCTGTGTGGCGCAGCAGTCTGCCTGGTATTTCCAAGCTGACATATCTTGACACCATCGAAGCTGCAGGTTTAAACCAAGGTGAAGTCTGCTCCTTGTAGGACTGTGTGAGTTGATGACTTGGACTTTCCATCCCCCAGGACAATATCTTCACATATTTCCCTTGCATTATTTGCTTCCCATGTAAAGAAGAGAATTTCTATGGGAAATGTCTAAATTCAAAGTCATTATAATTTACACCTTTTTCTCTCTCTCTTATATTACTAATTGCAGTAGCCCCATAGGCTTCTTGAATTATTAATCAAAACAATTCATAATTGGAACGGCAGATTCCACAGTGGAACGGTGGTTCTCTTCATTTTGGCAAGGCTGCAGAAGTATGACTCCTTAAAAGTGCCTGATATTCTTTTTGACACGTATGATTTGTATTGTGCTTGACAGTTCATACATGCTTAGCTTCTAGTAGCAAATCTGTATTCTCAGGTAATGAGTGATCTGGTTTGGGGCATATGTTTTGAGATTTTGCAGTTCTCTTTACAGATTGTGATGATTCACGTTAAGCCAGTGAAAGACCATTTACCAGAGGAAGTCCCTGGGACCACGAGGCACCTTGTTGTCAAAGAAACAGAGATTGCACATATCACAAAGGACCACCTCCATTTCACAGACACTGAATCGCCAGACAACCAGCTTATGTATACCATCATAAAACCTTGCTTCTCCCCCACTTCTCCTGGGTATGTAGTCTTTGTAAACCGATTAAAAAAAAAAACTCCTGAAGGGTAAACATAAAAACGGGGCTTTGCTGGGCAAAACTATTCTTTTTTTCCAGTATACCTGTCGCAGAGACGTGCGCTGAGGGGAAGCAGGGGAGGCAGAACTGCCCATCATAGTCCACAGAAAATAACTGCAGCCTCCCCCATGATTGCGCACACGCGCCACCCACTTTCTGAGTCAGTGGCAGTCCCTCTGAGTGACAGCCCCCCCAGTGTTATGTATCTGTTTTTATGCAATACATTAACATGTCTGCTGTTGTTGGGGAGGGAAAAAGTGTTGCATCACTTTCCCCCTCCTGTTCTATAGGCTTTATGATGCAGGAAAACTAATTTATATGGATGGCTTGAACAGTTATGTGAAAAACTCTACTGTTCCTGTATTGTCATCTTTCACACAGGTAAGCATTGATAATAATTGCTTCTTTAAATTTGTTTACAGGCTTCTCAGAATTCAGTGGCTTTGGGTCCTTGTTTTTCAGCACGTCTGATCCTTGTCCTCCAGTCCAAGCAGGCACGGCATGCAGATCAGTCTACACTGGCCTGTGTTGCTGCTTTCTTCAGGGCAGTCTCTTGTTCTTCTACAGTGCCAACATCTTTGATACACATCACATGTATTGTGCCTGTATCCTGCCTTGCACTCCTAAGATAACCTTCTCCTGTTATGCTCATTCCATATCTAAAATCTGCCACGATATAGATCACAGTGACTCTGCTCCTTTCTGCTAGACAGTGACCAAATTACTTCGGGGGGGGGGGGAGGCAATTAAAGGAGGACATGATTGAGACTTATAAAATTATGCATGATGTGGAGAGTGAGAAGTTTTTCTTCCTCTCACACAATACTAGAATCATTCAATGAAACTTGACTGGTGGGAGATTTGGGATGGACCTGCTAGGAAATCAAATCAGTCAATCCTAAATGAAATCAACCCTGACTGTTCCCTGGAAGGACAGGTACTGAGGCTGAAGCTCAAATATTTTGGCCACCTAATGCGAAGAGAGGACTCTCTGGAGAAAACTCTGATGCTGGGAAAGATTGAAGGCAAAAGGAGAAAGGGAAGGCAAAGGATGAGATGGTTAGACAGCATCACCGATGCAACGAACATGAAAATGAGCGAACTTAGGAAGATAGTGGAGGACAGGAAGGCCTGGCGGGATATGGTTCATGGGATCACGAAGGGTCGGACACGACTGAACAACAACAACAAAATCCTTCACGCAGTGCATACTTAGTCTGTGGAATTTATTATGGCAAGATGTGATGACTTTAAAGGGGATTGAACAAATTAACAGAGGACAGGTCTTATGGCTACTAGTCATGATGGCTATGCACTACCTCTAGGGTCAGTGACAGCATGTCTGAAAATAATTTGCAAATGAACAATGGCAGAAGAGAAGCCCACATCTTTGCTTGTGGGCTTCCCAGAAGCAGCTGGTGGGGCACTGTGGGGAAACAGGGTGCTGGGCTAGATGGACCTTTTGGACTGATCCAGCAGGGTTTTTTTCTTGCGTTCTAATGAACAGTTATCTACTTAGCTTATATCACTAACCATAACCATGGTTTGAGCTATGGGGAAGATTAAAGAAGCTTGACAAGCAGACAGCAGGCAAAAACAGGTAAAAATACTCGCCTTGTAGTGGTACTCTGTGACTAGAGCAAATACAGTACCAACTTGGCATGCCCCCTTCTATGAGGAATAACTAATGTTACCCCAGACTACCTCTTTTTAGTCTGTTTTGGTTGCCTTCTCTCAGATTACACAGTGAGGGGTAATATATAATTAATTTGATGGCTGCAATAGCTGTTCATCTTGTGTTGTCCTCTTAGTGCACAAATAAGAGAATTAAATTTATGGGACTCATGCAATGTAATTACTTTCATTTCCTCCTGCCAGCATGCAGTAACACACATGAAAGTGGCATACATGCCCCCGTTGATGGAGATGGGCCCTGACCCATTGTTTATACAGTTTGAATTCTCTGTCAGTGACCAGCAGGGAGGAATGATGACTGGTCTTCTCTTTAACGTCACAGTGATACCTGTGGATGATGAAGCACCTGAGGTATTTATCAAGGATCCTAATTAACTGCTAGCTTGTGATGTTGTTCTCTTAATGAATTTAAGTTGTAGAGTATTAGAGTTAGCAGCAATGTTGGATGAGTGAAACCTTAAGATAATAATGCTTCCAATGACATGCATGTGTTATGCAAATAAAGCATATTTACAAATATGTTATTATTTCCATAACTTATTCTGCAAGGAGCTGGACAGCCAGGAGTAGAAAAGAACTTAGGAAAAAGAGCTGAAATTTCTGAGCCATTACAAGCTGAGCCCAGTCCTTTTCCTCTGAATTTCATCTTGGCTCATAATTGCCCATCAGCTCTCTTATCTGCCAATTTCCTTCTTTTTCCTCCCGCTTTCTTGTACTGGGTTATTCAAAAAGGATGGTGCAAAAGTAAAGCTGATTTATTCTTAAATGAACTGACATACTGCAACTGTCATGACATGAAAGACAGAAAAACTGTCCAAGTTTCATATGCACATTACGAATGTTTGATGCGGGCACTTGCATAGCTACAATGGGGCGGAGGGTGGGAAACAGCCGCAGTCTCCTCGCAAGGAAACCACAGCTGTCACCTGGGGCATTCCCCACCCCCACCCCATTGTAGCTATCTACAGACAAAAACCAGAAGTGGTCATAATCGCTGTTCCGTGGCGATCTAAAGCTCAGGGAGGCCCGCAGAGGGGAGCACAGGCCACCCCTAACCCTCCAGAGGGCTCCAGGACCTCCGGTAAGTGAAGCAAGCATCTTTTTTACCCACTGGCGGTGATCCCTGGAATTGCCACCGCCGCCACCCCACCCCCCGCAAAGACTCAAAGTGAGGCGGGGAGAACTTTGAGAACCACTGACCTAGGTAGATCGGAATCTTGAGATAGGAAGAAATATGCAGGTCCTTTTTAGAATGAAGTTGTTAACAATTTGCATTTCAGATATTCATGGTGGTAGATCTGTCAAAAGACTACACATTAAACTACCTTTTGGAACATGTGGTTTCTCCTGTCAGAAACAAAATGGGCCAAGGATAGAATTGCATCAGATGTCCACGTGTAAATTGTTAAAAGGGCCATCTCTTGCTCCCTGTTCAATGTGTGTTCTATCCTATTTTCATGCCATGGCCAACCCGCTCCCCAAAACTGATAGTAGCCACTACATTTTATTTATGCTCTCTGCTTGCAGATGTTTCATTTGGAAATATACAAGCAGAGCAAGAGGAAAAGTTCATTGGGTTATTTGTTGTTGTTTTTTCTTCAGGCAGCTGTGGCGAGTGGAAAGATTTATACTGTTAAATTATTGATGCTACTCCCCAAATAATAGTTAGGAGTTTGTTCAAGTAGAAAATGGTGTCTTCAGTTCTCCTCCTTTTTTTGTGATGAAATGTTCTTTTACTTTGGGGCTACTCTATGAACGGATTCTCTCAAAGTCATATTTCTAACTGTGTCCTTCTAGGCTTCAGTCATGAAAAATTGCTCATTATAGTAGGTAAGCTTATTTCCTGAAATCCATAAGCTTTTAGACTTCAAAAACCACCACACAGGAAGAAAGTATTTCATATCAAGTAGAAAAGCTTCTTTGCTGGAGTATTAGGGCAAGACTTAGAGCAGCTTAAGTTTTGACTTCAAGAATATCTGGACAAAAGTATCTAGCTTTTGTTTGTTGTATTTTTTTCATAATTCATAGGAGTTGAAATCTCTCCTCCTTGTAAAGGGGAAGGCACCTTTCAACATAATCTTCCTTGTACCATGGTGGGTAGCCTCTGGTTTTCTTTTGCCTTCTTGCTGCCCCGGTACCTGTTAGGAGGCGATAATATAAGGATAGTAAGATGCCAAATGCTGTGGGAGAAATAAAAGCAGATTAAGAAAATGTTCTTTCCTTTTTGTATCAGAGGCCAGGACGTTGTACAAATACAACCAACTCTATGCTTTACGTTATCAATATAAGAAATTGCTCTATGAAAACTACATTTTGTGAGCAGCATGCTGAAAACAAGTACATTTTGAATGGTTTCTTCTTCTACCTGCTGTTTGATTAATGACTCAAGGTCCGACAAATTATGGTTCACTTGCTAGTGCTAAATGCCTTCCCAAAATGATTGCCCTCCTGAGTGGGCTAGCATCCTTTTTAGCTTGGGTTTTCCATCTAAAGGCAGAAGATAATGGTTGTGCTTGCCAGCTGGCTTTTGGCAAATGCAGTAAAGATCCAAGACATGGATTCATTGCCCTGTTGGATCCAGCTTACACAAACGATAAACCTGAAAGCCTTTTTGAGTAATACTTGCAACTATAACTTGCTTGTTCCTTTCTGACTTATTACAAACCTGACAGATAGGTTTATGGCAAGGACTGAATTAATGATAACTATGCAATCGCATAAGAGCAGATGGCCCGCCACATAGCAGTCTTGTGGTGGCTCCATTTGCATTTTTTCCAGAAAATGTTTACATTTGACATTTTTAATTCTTAACATTTGGGGAAGGGCCATCGCTCAGTGATAGAGCGAATACAGAATGTTCCAGGGTCAGGATGTCTAGGTATATGCTTGGTAAGGATCTCTGCCCAAGACCTTGGAAGCAACTGCCAACTGGGATAGACAGTACTGGGCTAGATGGACCAGTGGTTTCAGTGAACATCTGAATAAGCATGTTTGTACTGCACGGAGCTTCTTGCCTTCACTGTTGTATACATAGATTGTTAGATACTGCATTCAGTGTATATTGACATGCTGTTTCATATCATGCTTCAGTGCATTTTGTGAGCTTGTGACTGTTTTAGATTTTCACCAATCATCTAAAAACAGAGGAAGGTGCCAGTTCGTTGATCACTGGAGAGCATCTAATGATAACAGACTTGGACACTAAGAGCAGTGATATACGAATTCAGTTGAAGAAATCGCCTTCCCATGGACACATTGAGTTACATGGTCTCGTTATGCTGGAGGGGGAGAAATTTACCCTAGGAGATTTACACTCTCACAGTGTTAGGTAATTAATAGTTTGCAAGGACCATCTTTTGCCCCAATTATGGGATGCACGGTTAAGAATATAGGGTTTTGTAATATAGGGCAAAAAAGGGAGGCCTGCAGAGGGTCACGCAGGCCTCCCCGAAGCTCCCCCAAGCCCTGGTAAGTGCAGCGGGGGGCGATTTTGGGCAATTTGGAAGTGGTGGTGATCCCCCGGATCGAGTTTGAGAACCACTGTAATATGTTATATCCAACTCGGGCAAACTATGGTTAATGTAAATCCTAGATTGCTCACAAACCAGGATTGCAAATACTGTATTAAGGGAGGACCTGGGTGCTCAGGGAAAAGGGAGAAATACATGGGTATAAGACTTGTTCATGTAGTGCCAAACCATGCTTTATTGTTATGCCTGAATCTTCTCAATGTCTCTTAGCCTAGCTTATGGCTGCTCTGGGCAAGAATAGAAATCAATGGAGTTCTTGGTTGTAATCCAGAGAGAACCTTATGGCATGTGCTTGGGCTTGTCTGTACTCTGGGGCATCCCACTTTCATTTTCTTTGTTAGCAGCACCTTCAGCTACATTTGAACCACTGTTTGAATTTTCATTCTGAGTTGTAGCAACATCTTCTCAGATGGCTTCCAAGAGGGAGAGGGTATTACATTGATAGTACTTCTCATATGTGGAAGTTTGGGTCACATTCATTTCCTTTGACCACATTTTACTTTGTGCATCCCTAAATTCTTTTGATGCACATGCTGAACTTCATGGATTTGTAGAGTGAATTTCATGAATGTCATTTAAAACCCAATTATCTAGACAAGTGTTTTAATGTCCTCCTTTCAGGGAACCCCTTCCATATCAACTGGCCTGTAGTGGAATTCCTTTGAGAATCCCTGTGCACTGAGCCAGGTTTAAGAGCATGTTCTAAATATGTAGTCGGTTCATGAGCCTGTTGGGTCTTATTATCGTGCCCCAATGAAATTGCCTTACAGCAGACAACACTCTCGTGCAGCTGCAAATTTCCTGATCTTCACATTGAGGAACCCCAACGACTGACTTTGTCTTATTGAGCATATTCAGTCTTCTCTGTTGTCATCCTTTCCTGTTTTCTGAATTAATTTGTATGCCCCCTGTATTGATGCATGTCATAGTAGGCCAACAGCTGTTGCTTATCTCTGACTCCTATCCAACAACAACAAAAAAATTGTTGTCATTGCCATATCAGCAGCTGATGTAACTCATTTAGTGTCATTGAATCCCACTAGAACTGAGCAGATTCTCTCAAGTGGAGATGTGGCCAAGATCCAAATGTGTTAAGGCTATGAGCTGTAAATATGGAAGTTGATAGCCCTTGTTCTTGCCCAGCTTGCTTGTTCCAAAGTATAATGAATGAATGCCCAACTTCTCTATAATTATGTTTCAAAAGGTATCAGCATGACAGTTCTGAAACCCTTGAAGACAGAGTCATATTTTCTGCAACAGATGGATTTAACACCGCAGATGGAACGCTAACAGTACAGGTAACAACAAACTCAGCAACGTACTTTACCAAAGTATAATTGGAAGGTATTAATCGTACACTAGTTTCTTCAGCTTCACTAAGCAGATTTTTTTAATTAACCTTCTCCTTAGATTCCCACAGAGATCTCTATTAAGATTGGGTCTGACACTTGGATGAAGTATTTTGGAGATAATTCTAGGTTAATAAGGAAGGGGCAGCCTAGATGTGATGGCAGTAGATCTGTGTAGTAAAATCAAGTCTGCTGCCAAATACACACAGTGGGCTTTTCTTTTGTTCTTACGAAGATAGGGTAAGGGGGAAATTGAAGGTGCAGTGAGGGCAAGAGGGATTGTTGTTCCGGAAGGAAGCCAGTAGGGGTGCAAAATAGGAAGTAAATTCCATCAGGAGAAAAACAGCTGGGGTTAAACAGTTTTGGGTGAAAAGGGCTGGTGGGGACAGGGTTCAGCTCGTTCAGTGCTTTGCATAGATCTGGCAAATCTGAGTTAGGTCTGTTGCTGTCCTCTCTAAACAGGTAAAGGTGATCCCTGACAATTAAGTCCAACCTCTAGTTTGTGCCTAAAGTGCTCTTTCTGTAAAACGTTTTTGCATGTGCTGCATTTTACCCAGTGTGAATGCATTTCCTGAAATCAATATGCACACTTGCACAAACAAGTACAAACTAGATAGGGAAACTACCAGGGATGGCATGAGCTGTGCTGTGTTCCACGATCTGGAGCTGATGTTTGCAGATGGCAGGAAGGTAGACCAATTGGCCGCTAATACGCAATCTGGAGGCACCGAGGGGTAATCTAGAGGCCACCCTTAGGGATGACTTGCCCAAAGTAAGGTAGTGCTGCAGATGTGGGACCTTTATAACACGCAGTGGCACAAGACTGGCTCTCGGGCATCAACTGCCCCTAGGGCTAGGAGGTTTCTTCATTTTCTTCCTGTGCTACGTTGCTTGTCAGAGGGAGTAGGCAATCTGTGTCTGAACTGCAGGGATTCTAGTTTGAGTCCCGTGGTGTGTGATGGCATGGTGTGATACCCAGGTTGTGATGGCATTCTGGGCTTTTCTTTTGCAACACTGTATTTTCTCCCATATCCTAAAGTACTGAAGTTGGAGCATAAGATACTTCTGTACAGGTGTTTCAGGGGGTCAGGTGATCACTAGGAGCCAGTCAGATCCTAGATCGTGGACCTCTGGCATGTGTTGCTTTTGCTGCAGTGCTTAATTCCCTTTGGAATGGATATATTATTCCCCCATATACTTTGAAAGAGTGAGTTGCATTGCTATTTCTTTTGCTAAATGGCCAAAGAATGCCAAAATAATATACAAGGTTTTTTTTGTATATTCTTTCAAGGGGGGGGGGGGTTTGAAACTTTTTCTCCCTGAAAATGTTACTGAGTGGGAAAATTCAGTACAGGTCTAATAGATGACTCTGTGCTGCAGACAGGAGTGGAAGATCACATGAGCTAGTGCTTAGGTTAGTCAGAGCCAATATTCTGGTCAAGTTTTCAATGCTAGGGAATGATATCCACAATCTAGCTGGGAGGGACCAAAAAAGTTAAATGCTTGACTTGTTTCCATGCTGCCACTGTGAGACCTGCGACCACCTGAGACTTGGCTGCTCAAAACAAAATACTGATGTTGAGCCAGAAACATCTGCAGTGGGTTTTGTGGGCCAATTTTCCAACATTCAGAATCTGTGTGTACAATGACAGGAAAAGTTAGACAAGTTACAGTTTTGTAATCCAGAAATACAAAATGTATGGGTCTATTGCCTTATTTGAAGGCATTGGTTCAAGGCATGTGGAATCAATTACTTCTCTTCAAGCCGTGAATTCTCATTTGCATTCATTCAAGGTCATACCAGTTAATGATGAGCCACCAGAGCTTCAGCCTGGATTAAAATCAAGTCTGGAGTGTCAGGAAGGAGGGCGAGTCATCATAACTGCTGAATATCTCTATGCAACGGATGCTGACAGTGATGACTCCAGACTCACTTACTTGATTGCCAGGGTTCCGACGCATGGAATGATCCAAAAGGATGGCCTTGCGGTGGATAGGTTTTCTCAGCATGATGTTGTTCAAGGATCCATCTCCTACGTACATACTGGTAACTAGCAACTTTGCTCGCTACTAATGGTTTCTTCCAAGTTTCAGTGCATGTTACTAAGCATATCTGCAGATGTTATTCAGTAAGTTCCCTTTGTGGGTTATTCATTGCTGGAAGTTTTATTACTATTACTGAGTGGTTTTCCACATTCTGTGGTCTTGCATGCTTAATAGCAAAAGTTCATTTCTCATGAGAATTTGATGTACTTTACTATAAAACTCAGTTACTTCCTTGACTCTTCAGCCTCCATTCATCTTCCCTCTTCTGTTTACGATGCTCTTTGTCCAAATTAGGTATTGCTGTATGTTTGTTTGACCTTTCCTTATACCAACAAGTGTCTAAATATGAGAATAGGTAAAGATGAAGCAATTTGCACCCATGGAGCAATTGCTCCACAGTCATTTACCCAGTCATAACATGCCATTGGGAAAATTTCCTCTTTCCATGGAACAGCTTGCTGGGAGCCTTATGTTGCTGCTTTAACTGTCGTGTAGCACAAGTAGAAATTTTGCCATTACAGCTAAAGGACATCTGGTCCCTGATAAATGAGGTAGAGATTTTGATCTTATCTGAATAAAACACCTACCTATTCACTTAGTACATACCAGTGCCAACAATATGCTAGTGCTAGAGAGCCTACCTGACTCTCTGAGCAGGTTTCTTTCTATTGTCCCAGGAGAGTGGAAACTGCTGCACAAAAAAGTGCGCGTAATTTTTGGGAACCACAACCCTACCTCCATCCCTATGCTATCCTATCCAGGAGGGGAAGCTTTCTTTCTCTTTAACCTTCTTCTAGGTGAGCCAGAGACCTTTCTTCCTAGAGTGTAAGACATGAAGGTCTGTGGTGCTCCAATAAAAACACCACTCCTTTCTGTGGCATGAATTGCAGAAGTCTGCAGCTGCAATGCCTGCAGTTCAAACATTTGTGATCCAATCTCGAGTTTTGGTGGAAGAAAGGGATTTCATTCCACTCTCTCAGAACCCTTACAGGGTAGAACTGAGTAGTTCCATCCAACCCTAGAGAGCCATTCCGATGGTTTTATTTGAAACCCATGTTTAAAATAATGGGCCAACCTAAGAGGATCTATGCTCCACCCATTTTTAATACAGCATTGCATATGTAATCTTTTGTCAAATCAACGTCTCAGACCATGATGGTATGCTCCTCTTATGTTTGCTGGCCTTTTATTCCAGCATTGAAGGCTCATTGTCAGGGTGATGAGTGTGCTTAAGTCTGAATTTTTTTTGAGCATTTTTTTCCTAGTGACTCCAAGACGTTATGGATATTTTATAGATGAAAATCAGTTAGTCAGCATCTTTAGCTACTGAGAAATCTTTTATTAAAATATTGTGCGTCCAATTTATCCACAGCTAGGCATTTTAGATCTCATTAATTTCAGGTTCGAGAATTAAGTACACCTTTAAATCTCTTCCACTGAAATCAGGGGAACATAAGAGTCTTAAAAATGGGTTGGATTCCACATTGTGTCTGTCAGCACTCTGGCAAGCAAGGCCATCATTTCATAGGTAAAGGTAAAGGTGACCCCTGACAATTAAGTCCAGTCGTGTCCGACTCTAGGGTGTGGTGCTCATCCCCATTTCAAAGCCGAAGAGCCAACGTTGTCCGAAGACGCCTCCGTGGTCATGTGGCCGGCATGACTCTCCTTGCCGCAGCGCGTAGCATGCAGCTGGAACACGGAGCACTGTTTACCTTCCCGCAAGCGGTACCTATTTATCTACTCACATTAACATGCTTTGGAATACTGACCTGCTATTTTTATTCTGTAAGTACAGTTTACATTATAAACTTTTCAAGGTACTAGTGAAATGCTAACTCGCATGGAGTTGTGCATGGGAATGTGGCCATAAAGATTAGTTGGGATAAGATTAGTTGGGATTGAGTGGACAAGCAAATGCCAACTCAACTTCCCTTCCCAGTTATATTTGCCCCACCTTTCTTAGCCCCTGCTTCCTTCTGCCTCCTGTCAGTTGCCTGGAATCTTTACCTCCCCTTCTTTCCATCAGTCCAATATTCACAAATGTGCATGGATTAGAAACATCAGTAGGGTTAGCCCAAGGGTTAGATCTCCCAGTGCTTGAGATGGCTTGCTAAATACCATAGCCCTCCTTAACCAACGATGCATTGGCCTTCACCAGTTCTCCTCCTCCTCCCACTCCCTGGATTCAAAAAGTGGGGAACAGAATGAAAGAGGAAGTATGGAAGAGAAGATAGTGGGCTGTAGCCCACCACTGTCCTCTCTTCTGCATGTTTTTTGTTTTCTTGCTTCATTCCTTTTTTTGAATCCAGGAGTCAGCAGGAGGCATGGTAAAGGCCATGGGCACTTCCCCCAATTCACAGCCTCCTGGACTGAGTAGCCTGAGCATGGACTGCAGGATGGGTGAATCCATGCATCATGAATGGAGTTGTTTTGCTTCCCCCCCCCCAACTTGGATACTGCATCTTTGCTTCCCCGAGTCTTGCAGTGTCAGTCAGTTCAGTTTCCAGGTTGTAAGAGTTGAGCCAACCACCTCTGCTGCTGTTCAGACAGATTTCAAGTTTTTGCAGATTACTTTTCACCCCGGCAGTCTGCTGAATCACAGAGCTTCCATTAGTTAACCTCTTTCAGATTTCATGCCACCTGCTTCTGTGTATCCTGTCCCTCTCCCCGTCCAATCTCATGGTCATAGCCACAAGGACAAGAACACTGCTGCTGTGTGCTTCTTCCTGACTGTCTTTTCAGCCTAGGAACTTGAAGCATTGCCAACTTTACACAGATATTCAGGCTTCTCTTTCTGGTGAATTCTTTTTTTTTCTTTTCCCCCAAGCTGTTGTTAAATAATGGCAAATAATGTGTGTCTCTATTCTGAGAGCCGTAACTACAGATAAAATGCTGGAGATGAATACAGGGGTCCTTGGTGTGATCTTAATGTTTTTTGAAAATTCTTTTCTGTGAAATCCTTAGTGCTAGCAACCTTTTTTGTAGTTGCTCTTTGTATTCTTTAAAAGACTTGGGTCCCATCCCCAAGATGTCTCATTATATTCATGCAAATATTCCAAAATCCAGACAAATCTGAAATCCAGACAATTTTTCGTTCCAAGCAGTTCTGATAAGGGATACTCAACTTGTAGTACATTTAGACCCCTGAATTTTGCATGTGTGCATGTTTTTCTAGGAGGTGAAATAGGACACAAGTACATAATGGACACTGTAACTCTCATCATCTCAGACGGAGAGGCTGGGATAGTGGGCCCCTGTTGCACTGATAAAAATCTTCCACCACCTGTGCCATTTCATCACAATCTACCGGTGTATGATCTGAACATCACAGTGCTGCCCGTTAACAACTGGAGACCAACCATTCAAACTGGTATGTGTTTGCTCAACTCTTACGACTGTTCAACATATTAAAGTTAGAAAACTTATCCTTCTATGAGTCTATGATTCAATCACATTGTGTTGTGTAATCTAGAACTGTTAAAATAAGTGCTGAGCTGTGTGGTTTGGCAGGGTGTAGATTACAATCGAAGTGTCTTCTAAGCACAGGTAAATAAATAGAACAAAAATAGTAATCATTTTCCGTGGATGCTAGCAAGGGACACTGGGGTCAAACAAGGGTTATTCTTAAGGTCTTCAACTTGATGTTTCCTAATTTCAGTTGTAAAAAAAAACTTGAACAAAAACAGTAGGTATTGTTTGCAACTACACCAATGGGCTGCCCTTTAGGCCTATAAGATTTTTTTTTTTATTATATAAAATCAACATATCTGTTTATCAGTAAAATGAATGCATCATCAATGGAGCATTTAAGCATAAATAGACATTAACTCCAAAGGCAGAGCAGTGTAGTAGACCAAAAAAAAAAAAATTAGGAAATTTAAATCATGTAGCATTCAAACATAAAAGAAAAGAAGGTATTTCTAAATCTGTGGCTGAAAAGCAAACTTTCTTTGTCCCAAGATGGTATAAACGGCTCACAGCCCAATCCTATGGATTCGTGGCACGGGCAGAACTAGTGTTCCACCAGCACTATCTGCCTTATGGCAGTCATGAGAGTGTTTGCGGCAGTAGATAGACTTGCACGCTGCCGGATCGCTGGTGGAAAGCCTGGAGCTTTCCCAGGTGTGCCGAGGCAGCGGAGACAAACCACCGAGAAACATAAGGTGGTGGGGATGGCGGAACAGGGTAGGGGGAGGTAGAATGGGGGCAGACAGAATAAGGCATCAATGGGGAATGGGAGGGCAGGACGGCATTGGGGACAGGGGAAGGGCAGATTGAGTCTCCAAAGGGGATGGTTCAGTGTCAGCAGTGGCCACCAAATCCTAAACCTCTTCCCAGGTCGGATCCACCGTCCCACATGGAAATTGCTGGCTCAGGCCTGAGTAGACTCCACCCACACCATGGAGGCTTACCCCCGGGTTCCCTTACCCCCCCCAAATGCAGTAGTAGCCTTTTGACACCGCTACATTGGCGGGGGAGGGGTGGGAATGGATAGGATTGGCCTCTCCGGCATATACATAGTTTATACTTTATTTACATAGTTTCTCGAAGCTATTTTCAGGCTACCTCATAGGGTCCAAATTGATGTTGGCCACATGGTTGCGAGATGACCAGGAACAATTCCAGCCAGATCATGTGTGCTTCACACTAGCATGTAACTTAAGATCAGTATAGCACTGATTCTTCTGTTTAGACTGGTGTAGAAATCTTATACTTTGAAGCATAATGCAGCATAACCAATCTCTATCCGTTTCCAACAGGAAATGTTTGGCATTTGATTAGACTCTGGAAATTCAAGTACAAAGTGCTGGAATTGGCATTTATCTGCTGGAATCTGTTTTGGGCTACCGAAACAACATGGCACTGTCATTTCACTATTTTAACTGTCTGTTTCAAAACATCAGAAATCTAATCGCAAAACTGACTTCATAAATTTTGAGAGAGAGATATTTTGGTTTGTGCACAAAATAGCATTGTTTTGCTGTGCCTTCACTTGTTGCTTGACATCTTGGATTATTTAACTCAGAGCATTTGAAATCAGGCAACATCTAATCCAATTCATCCTGTTTGGTCGGGGGTAGCATGAACAGTTAAAAACTACTTCATTTAATTTAAGCGTTTTGGATTGCATTTCAGTATTGCTAGATGTCTACAATACTGAAGTTCCTTGGGAGTGGCATTAGCCCAAGGTCTGATGTTCAAACAGGAAGCAAACAGTATAGAGCCTGTGGCTCTTGGGGGAGGGGAAGTGCAAATTCTGCGATGATTGTGGTGAACCTTGAATTATGGTGATTCCACTAATTCTTTCCAGGAAAACTACCTGAGTTTTGGAGACCAAATTTGGTATTTAAATGTACAAAATATGTCTATTGTTGAACTGTTGTATTTCTGTCAGCCTATCTCGATTAAAATACCGTATTGGTCTGAGTATAAGACTCACTTTTTTCTCCTAATTTAAGTTTTTAAACTAGGGGTGCGTCTTATAATCAGGCTGTTGCAATAATGCCAGTGATTTAATTAAAATTTTTTAATAGCACCAAACTTTAGGGGTGCGTCTTATAATCAGGTGCGTCTTATACTCGAGACAATACGGTATATGGTAGCTATGTCTTTGAATTTTCTTTCTGAGCTTCACACTGGCAATACAACTGAGACTAGAAGTTCCATAGCTCTGATAGGAGAAGAGAACGTGGAAAAATTCAACTGGTGCAGAAGAGTGAGCAAGGTCACTGGTGATACAGCTCCGTTCCATCTGTGCCAATGTGCTCTTAGCAGTAGGAATTCAGCAACTTGATATTTTGTAGCTTCATTTGTTGTTGCTGTCCAATTTTGTAGTTCCATATTTTTAGCTTATGCCTTTAAAAAAGCCGGTTATTTATTTGCACTTAGTAATGGAAAAACGCTCTTTTTTCTTTAGTTTTCTTTAGTGGGCACTTTTAATAGAGAAATTAAATTTAATTCTCCCTGTCACTGTAAGACCTTTGCTGTCATATTTGTCTACAGAGAGAAAAGATATTGTTACCTGTATAGGAAGAGAAGTTACTAGTGCCTGACATATCTCAAAATCAATAGAAGCCACGCCTGCTGTAGCAATCGCATTCAAACAATTTAGGTCCCTCTTTGACAACATTCATCTTTCATGAATATTCATCATAAAATGTCCTATATGGAGGAGACCTAAATTCAGATACTGGCCTCAGAATGTATGTATCAATGCTAACTTGGAACAGTACTTTATAGCTGTACACATGCTTTAGGCACTGCGAGAGGAAAGACAGTGCTTAACTTTTGCCACTCTCTCTAAATGAGTAGAGATATGCACCAACCCAATTGAGCTGAGTAAGTCATCCTGAGTTGAAACAAAGTGTCACTAGTGCTTATCTCAGCAGCTGCTGTCTAGATCAATATCCGATTCTGTTGAGCTGGTAAACATGTGAGGGCCTGATGACTTCGTCTCTTCTTAGTTACAAACTATCTAAGTAAATTGAGAATAGTATGGATAATGTACTGTCTTTTCTCAAGGAGAGGTGTTTGTAGTAGAAGAGGGGTCTTCAGCACGTATCAGTTTGCAATATCTGGATGCTTCAGATGAAGACTCAAAGCCAGAGGAGCTAACATTCCTGTTGGAGACAAGCCCTCAGTATGGTTACCTGGAGAACATCCTTCCCACACCTGGATATGAGAAAAGCAATGCTGGACTTAATATAAGTGAGTTGTAGATTTTGTTGCTCTGCTTTAAATATTTTAAAGTGCAGGCCAAGGGGAGGGGAGTGTGTATCATGTATTCTGATATAGTAGGAAGGAGAAATTAATTAGTACCTGAGCTTCTATTTGGATGTAGGTGTGTTGCCAAAAGATCGCACTATGTTTTTGAGGGGGAGAGTGTAGAGCAGGGTTTCTCAACCGGTGGTACTCTGACTGCTGGTGGTACTCGGACCGCTGGAACCCTGCTCTGACGCGGTGCTTTCGGCCCCACATTTTCACCGAGCCTTCTGGGAACGCTGAGAAGGGCCCACCTACCCAGAGCCTCCTACCTGCATTTTCTGGCCTCTGAAAACCCAGAAGTAACTGGCGATGATGTCATTAACAGTCACTTCCGGTGGTATGCAGCAGGAGAGTGGCGCCGGAGGTGGTACTTGGCCGGGAAGAGGTTGAGAACCCCTGGTGTAGAGGAATGTTCAGGAGTAGTTTGATATACCCAAGCTAACTAGCTTGCTTTGAAATAATTTCTAGAATTGCAATCTCCTTTCTTTGCATGCTTTTTAAAATATACACATAGAATTGTCCATCATAACAAAATAAAAGGGAAAATCCCCCGTGTACTATAAGATCCCTGAGAAATCTTAAACAAGTGTTTAAAGAAACACACACACACTTCTGCCACAATAGATTTGTATTCTATTCTCCTCCATCAACATGTGTCAACCCACTAAACTGGGGAAACACACAGTTTCCTGTGCTATGTTGACTGGGACAAACAAGAAGTAGATCCATGCTTAGCTTATTTGACCAACCCCCCCTCCCCCATACTAGTAGGCAAATTTGCAATGCGATCCTATGCATGTTTACTCAGAAGTAAGTTCTATTAAATTTGGTGTGACTTACTCTTAAGTAAGTGAACATAGGATTGTAGCCTTAGTGAATTGGGAAAGCGCTTAACTCTTCTCTAGAAGGTCTTCCTTAGAGTTTTGGATGCCCTTTATTTTCTTTTAGTTCACAATGATTGTACTGTACGCTGTAGGCTTCCATATGAACCTACTGGTTCACTCAGGGCATACTTGCCTCCGGGATGCGCCTCCTCACAGGCGTCACTACGCCCCCGTGAGGTTGGGGCGGCACCCCCAACGCCCCCAATAAAACTGTCAAATTTTAGGTTTTGGTTTCGTTTTTCCTTTTTTCACGTGTTTTTTACTGTTTTTACGGGGTTTTTTTAGTGGTAACGGGGCGTGTGTGTGTGTGTGTGTGTGTGTGTGTGTGTGTGCTTTCCCCCACTTAGCTTGCATATAGGAAGCTTCCAGCGACGTTCTTCAGAATTTCTTCTGCCTGCGCCGGCACGAACTCCATAAAGCTCCCAGCAGCGCTTTCCACAGCTCGCGCAGGCGCAGAACATCGATTGGAAACTTTGTCGTTCTGCGCATGCGCGAACTGTGGAAAACTTGCGCAGGCGCAGAACGACGAAGTTTCTAGTCGATGTTCTGCGCCTGCGCGAGCTGTGGAAAGCGCTGCTGGGCGCTTTACGGAGTTCGTGCCTGGCGCAGGCAGAAGAAGTTCTGAAGAACGTCGCTGGAAGCTTCCTATATTCAAGCTAAGTGGGGGAAAAGCACACACACACACACACACACACACACACACACACACACACACACACATGCCCCGTTACCACTTAAAAACCCCGGAAAACAGTAAAAAAAACGAAAAAGGAAAAAAGAAACTGAAACCTAGGGAGACCCACCCCACCCCTGGGGCCCTGCACCCGGGGGACCCCCGCCCCACATCAGCCGACGCCTCTGCGCCTCCTCCATGTTGCTTGTCTTGGTGTTGGGCCCTCCCACCCGCCCTGGAGCTTGAACGGCTCCAAAATAGTAGTAAAATGGCGGGGGGAGTAATTGGAGCTGCACCGGGCGCGCTCGTGCAGCTGACGTCACGCCTGGGTCACGTGGGGGCGCGGTGTCAGCGCCCCCCCCCCAGAATCGCCACTGGCATAGGATCTGTCTGCTTATGAAAAACTGGCTCCCATATGACTGGAACTATATCTAAAGGGGCCTCGAACAACCTCTGTTCCTGGCTCTTGTCGGTCTGCTGCATGGTCTTTCCTTGGTAATTTGTCCTCTTCCTTTGGGGCATGTGCTGCTTAATTAGTCAGATAAACACTGGTCTTCCAGGTGTTCATACACTGGAATTGTCAATTGTAATTGTGCTGGAATTCCATCACAGTTTCCTGCCATAGGCTATATCTATTGCACACATAGCACAAATCATATTGGGAGCCAGAAAGATATGCTTTTTTATAACTATTTCACACACTGCATATTTTCAGTGTACACACACAATAATTTACATGTGCATCTTAACATGTGTAGTATGAATGGTAGAAACATGTATTGTCCAATATACTTGCCAAAGAGCCAAGACTGACCCCTTTGAGCAGTGAATGTCTCAAATGGCAGAATGAATTTAATTCTCTTCTTTTAACACTACAACTCTCTCCAAAAGGTTTATTCACTTTTCAGAGTCTCCAGTCTGGTTATATTAACTACGTCCAGTCCAAGCATAAGGGTTCAGAACCCCTCTCTGATCTCTTCATGATATCAGTTAGCGATGGCTTTCACAAGTCTATGGCAATACCTTTCTACATCGTCATTGTTCCAGTTAATGATGAAATCCCAGTGCTATTACTTAAGAATATAACGGTAAGAGAAGCTTTTCCATTGAAATTCCTTGCTGCCTGTAGAGTATCTGACACATGATGAGAGTCAGGAATCTAGTGAACAAAGCTGAATAGCATAATAACATGGTGAACCATTAGAGACAGCAAGTTCTTAGCTGTATCAGCTATATCCACTGGCATCGCTAGGGGGGTTCAGGCCACACCGGGTGACACACATTGATGGGGTGACAAAGCCCCCCCCCCGCGCCTCCCAGGCCACTCCCAAGAAGCTTCCTGTTCTCACAAGAATGCAAAGCTTTGCTTTGCCAGCCTTTGGCCACACACCCCATGTTTTAAATGCCTAGCAACTGGCGCTGCTTGAATGCCGCATCAGGCTGCTCACCGCAAACGCGGCATTCAAAGCGGTGCTGGCTGCGAGGCGTGAAAGTCCTAGCAATGGGGCTCACAAGCCTGCAGATGACGGTAGCCTGCAGGCTTATGAAGCCCCATTGCTAGGGCTTTTGGCGCTGCTAGCCTCGTTGCTAGGGCTTTCCCTCCTTGCTGCCAGTGCTGCTTTGAATGCTGCCTTCACTGCGAGTAACTTCGTGTGGCTTTCAAAGTGGCGCCTCTCCGGGTTGGGACAACCCGGAAGTAATTGGCGGTGACGTCATCACATCACCGCCAATTACTTCTACATCTGTGCACTGGGTGTGTGTGTGTGTGTGTGTGTGTGTGTGTGTGTGTGTGTGTGTGTGACACACTGAAGAGTCCGCACTGCATGACGCACAGGTAAGTGCCGCCAGTGGGTATATCATCACTGTGCAGATGTACGCTGCCATCTATTTTAAATATGCTATTAAGCTATGTGAATGGATATAGAAGATCAATATTCAAATGAAAGACAACATGTGTCTTTTAGTACTAGAAGTTTTGTCAAGATAATGTTTACTATTAACCATTCTAAACAGTACAGTACTTTTAATTACAAAGTTCTTTACATTTTGTCCTTGGGGCCAAATCAGACGAGAAGCAAAAGAGTTGTGATCAGAACTTCTCCCATTTTTTTAGGATTAAAATCAGTCAGGGGTGGGCAAGTCAGAGCGGGTGTGCCAATTCTTTAATCTTAATTGCTCCCAAAGTCATGATATGCCCTGCAAGACCAGGACCCATTGACAAGAGTAAGATGTATCCCTTTTCTCCTCATTTCGGAATCTAGTACAGATAGATGTGCATTTTAGTCACTACAGGAACAGAAAGATGTGCGGCACAAACGAGTAGGAAATGGGAAGGAAGTATAAATTTAATTATCAACAAGAAATTAGAATGGGAATATGAGTCGAAGAATGAAAATGACAACAAAATAATTGAAACAAAACAAGTTTATTTTGGATGGGGCAGTTGTAGATGTGGCTTCATAATCCTCTGTCTGTCTCTCTCTAGTAAGCACAGAGGCTGCTATACGCTCCATATTCAAATGGGGGGGGGGGGGAGAGGCAGATTGCTGGCTTTCATGGTACAAATAAAAGCCCTGTAAATCTGGACCTCCATATGTGGTTCTCAGCTGGTATCAGTCCCTGAATGAAAAACATGTGAACAGAGAAATTAAGACTGCACACATGGTGGCTGAACTTGAAAGCAGAGAAATTGCACCTGAGAATATTCTGCTTTGGAGGATCATGGAATGCACTGAAGATGAATAAAAGCTCAAGCCCTCCTTAATGTGGTATATTGTTAGTGTGTTTCAAAGAGAAAAGTATAATGAATTACAGTGCTGGAGGTGACAGATAGTGCTTGCATCGTTTAATGAAACACTGAACCATATCTGGGGTTCAGGCTGAATGTTAACAGTCCTCAAGACATTCGTATTGGAGGTATGGACATAAAATATCTGTACTGCCCATTTTTTTGAGATTTGACCTGGATTCAAAGCCAGCTCATGGCACAATCCTAAGCTTCCCTTAGGTCGCTGTGCTGGCACAGGGTGTTGCAAACATGGTGTAAAGCAGCAGTTCTCAAACTGGTGGGTTGCGACCCACCAGGAGAACTGCTCTTTCTTGTTGGCCCCTTAAGGGGTGGGGACAGTGGCGGCAGCGATCCTGGGAATTGTGCCACCACAGGGGGGGGGAGTGTTCTTCCTTAATTCATTGGGGGTATTGACTGCCTCCGGAGGTTGCGGGGAGTCCTGAGGATCCCACTGCTGGCCTCCCTGCACTGTAGATCGCCATGCATATTTGTGGCACCCAGAGAGTAGGTCGCACATGATGGGGTCTGAATCTAGGATGATGCACACCAGAGCAAATCCTACCCCCTTTCCTGGACCTTTTACACTTACACGGGCCTCCTGGACTTGCAGTACACCAGCAAACAAGCTGGCACGGATCCAATGAGGCCCGTTGAGGAGGCTGGGGCTTTACCCAGGGTAAGGGGACAAATGTACCCTTACCTCAAGGAGACCTCTCTGGCCCCTCCCCTTCCAGCACTGGATGCGGCGTGTACCATGCGGCCCTACTGCACTGGCACTGGATAGGATTGTGCTGCCCGTTGTAGACTGAAAAAGGCATCCTGCTATCCTTGTTACTTCTCCTTTGTAAACCTGGAAAAAAACATAGGCCGTCTTCTAGAGTTTTGTATGTTATAATGGTGAATGTGGGCAGTTATTTCATATTATGAAATGTTCACCAGTGCCAGACATATTAATACTGTTATATAATACAGGTATATACATACTGTTAATAATAATAAAAATATTAACCTGAACTTCTCACAATCATCAGTTCAACTGTGTTCACTTTCAAAATGACTGGCCAGCTTACACATGCAACTAGTTTCAGCAGAAACGTCAAAGGTTCTTGCAGCAGAGGCTGTGCATGTTGATTTCTAGGATTGCAGTCCCAAAGAGAATAAGGCCAATGTTATAATGTCAGTTAAATTTTTTGTAGAAGTCTTCATTGTCTTTGGCTAGATTTCAAAAAGAGAATCTATATCCAAATTGTAACAGAATGCTGGGATTTTGTTTCAACTGGATAGAGTATGCAGAAGGTTATAGGTTGGGCAGAAATAATCCTATTTTCAAATCATCTGTCAAAATTAAATACTCAAGACGAACCTGCAACAAAATGTTGTGTATCCCTAGTTCTAATGCTCAGGTAACTCAAGCAGGCCAGTTCTCTCTCCTTGCTCCTTCTACCCCCATGTTCTGCAGTTCGTTTTTCCTCAATAAGCCCTGGAGACCACTGAGCGTGCTCAGTCCACATCAGGCTGTGAGTTTTTCCTTTTTAAAATTTAAAAATGTGTCTAATTCCGCATATCTAGGCAGTCCCCTGAGTTTGTAGAATGTGTTTGTCTGCGGGTGGCCCCATTTCATGGGGATGGCAATTCCCTAAGCTTGCTGTTCTTATACAGTCTAGAACAGAGCTTCTCAAACTGTGGGTCATGACCCAGTTGGTGGGTCGCGGCCTGATGCCTGGTGGGTCGTCAGTTCAGCCCACCTTTGCCTCCATTCGGCTCTAAATTGGAGCCAAATGGAAGCAACCAGAAGCCACTTCCAGGTCCAACTCACCTTGTCCTGCCACTCCCATGTCACGCTGGACCTCTGGTGGGCCTCCGCAGGCCTCGAGAGACCTCCAGAAAATCAGAGAGTTCACGAGAGTCACGGTTCACGGTTGCTTCAGAAAGCCTTCTGAGGCCTGTGGAGCCCCACAGGAGGCCCACCGCCAGGGAACAAGGTGGGTCATGACGCTCTCTGCAGGGGGACAGGTGGGTTGTGGTTGTGAGGTTAAGAATCATTGGTATAGAGTGATTTTATGAGTGGCTCACACAATGTTTCCCCCCGCCCCCCACAACCAAGGATTTTGAAAAATTCTTGCAATTATGAAACCATGATTTTTTTTTCCATGCAAGGTACACCATCCTCATGCTGGCATTTTTAAATATTGCAGTCCATGCTTTAACCCAATATACCTGGTAATTAATTGCATCAGAAAGAGATGTGAAACAACTCCTAAATTAAAACTAATTTCTGAATAAGCACATTTAAATTCTCATAAGCCTGTACAGGTTAAAAAATACATTTCTAATACAGCCATTCATTCTAAACCCAGTCAAACTGGTTTGGGATCATTAGTACATGTGCCTCTTCTCAATTAGAGTTGTAAAAAAAAAAAAAATCCTACTTTCTAATGGAATCGAACCAAGATACCAGATGAGCCATGTAACTAGGTATCTGAATTGTTTAGACACATTGATTTACTTCTTCATGACATGAAAGTAAACAAGCTACAAATAGAGAAAAGAGACAGCTCCACTCTCTGTATTATATGTTAGCTAAAATGCAAAAAAATTGTGGTGGGACATATGCAGTATGGCTTCTTTTTAAATAAATACGTGTGCATATGTTGGGGAGCATGCAAGGTAGTGCTTTGCCAGCAGTTTTCTTATTTATCCTACAACTCTCTTGATGAAAACAGAACTGATGTAAACTAAATGGGGTCCTCCTGTGGAACCCTCCAATTGCAGAGCAAAAAAGAAATAGAACTGAAATGAATTGGGGAAGCAGGAAGAAAATCTTGACAAATTTTCCTAACTTGAATTTACGTGCAATTTTTAAAGAGCTATTACCATTCCCAATTCTGCATGCTACTTAGATGCAGGCTGTTTAGGGGGCGGGGGGGGGGCGGGAATAGTGTACCAATGTCCTGTAGCCAAGCGTAATACTATTACATTAAAATTAATCAAATACCTTAATATTAAATTCCAAAAAGTGAAAGTTCAAAAGCAAATGTGAAGCAAAACTTCAAGCATAGACATTTAATTTAAATTTCAAACACAAAAGTAAATTTGTAAACCTTTTGAATGGAATTCAGATTTTGAAATTCCATTTCAAAAGTTATGTGATACTTATCAGCTCAGATCTAAAACAAATCCACACTTGTCATACCTTTACTTATAACCTAAAGTCTCCTGAAATTTCAGTGAATTTCTCCAACCTAACTGTTTTAATAGGTTTGGATGTAAGCACTTCTTCTTGTGATCTTCCTTTTTACCTCTTCCCTGCATGCATACTGTTCGCCGAAAATTAACTCTATAGAAGACATGAGGAATTGTTGAGGTACTATAAGCCTTAAAAATATGTGTCCTAGATATATGAATGTCTACCACCTGCCTCTGCCAGTTTTGAGGCACATTGGCTATAGTCTCTGCTGTTGATGCAATGGCTAAAAGACTGAGGGCCCAATCCTATCCAACTTACACCACCAGTGCAACCAGCAGTGCAGCGAGAACGGGAGGCCCCAGAACGGAAAGGGGATTCAAATCCCCTCCAAAAGAGGATTCAAAGGGGATTTGAATCCCCTTTCAGTTCTGGGGCCTCCCGTTCTCACTGCACCGCTGGTTACACCGGAAATGTAAGTTGGATAGGATTGTGCTGTGAGGGAGGTGCTTTGTGTAGTACCTCAAAAAGAGGAATGCTGGACTTTGTGAAAAGCTTAGAAAGTAAGGGAAGACTGGTGAGTGTTTGCTGCTGGCTGCTGGACAGTGTAGGTAAGTTCTGTAGAGAATTGGGAGAAGGGATAATTGGGCAGCTGATGAACCTTCCAAATATGCAAAGTGGAAAACAAAGATCCTTGCAGTTTCCCAAATATTTATAGTCTCTCTCTCTCCTCTCTCTCTCTCTCTCTCTCTCTCTCTCTCTCTCTCTCTCTCTCTCTCTGTTGTCTTAATGTTAGAATTCTCGCTGCCAGTTCTGAAACACATGTTTCCCTCTAGGTAAGAGAAGGTGATATTAGGGCAATGGGCCCCAACACCATTAATGTTGAGGATTTTGATGTCCCACAAGATGTCCTGAAGTTCTCCATTGTAACTCCACCTCATCATGGAATGATACTAAAAGGAATCTATGGCAGAGATATTGGACAGTACAAGCAGCTAAGTTCAACCGTACTTCATCAAGACTTAGAAATTCACAGTTTTTCCCTGGAAGGACTTAAACAAGGTTGGAGTACCATGTTGTTGTTTGTCTTTAGTAAAATATGAAATGAACTTTCATAGTCATAACTGTATTTTGTTTATACATGTTGTATAATCAATAGGTCCCAAGTGGTGCAATGCCCCCTTTGATGGTCTGCCCACAGAGACAAATTACAGCTACATGCGGGGATCCTGCCAGTGAAAGCTAGATCACCCTGGTTGAAGTAGTGGCAAGGCTGGGTGTTGGTTTGGACAATACACTCCCCACCAAACCAGTCTCATGCAATTAAGGAAACTGGCCCAGGCGTGAGGAAAAGTGCTAGGGCACGCATACTATATGAATATCAGTCCTTAATTGCTCTCCCCAGCAACAAAAGTATAATCTAAACTGGCCCAATGTCTAATGGTGCAATCCTGTGTAAAGATGCGTGACCAGCCTAAAGGGCCGGCTGCTGCTGCGTCCTAAGCCCATTCCGGGATGCCCCAGCGCTGCTAGAGTGCACCTCAGGAGAAGGGGTTTTCCCAGTGTTTTACTTTTACAATAGTAGTGAACGGCAACAGTCTTCCACCTGTATGCAACCAAGTAAAGAGATGCACTTGGTGACAACATTGGAATGTGCGCAAATGTGACAGTCTGTGTGTCTTAGGTGGGAGACAAGTTTTGGCTTTGACAACTGTCTTGGCAATTGGAGCCCATTTATAGAATGTCCTATAGAATTCAGTAGGAACCACTGATAACTGAGACCTCCCTGCCTACCCCCCATTCCTTATACCTACTTTCAGGGGCCACCCTGCTGATTTGCCACCAAAAACAACACCTGATCTCCAGCTCCCCCCCCCTCTACTGTCTCCTGTCAATGTACAGGGGAACATGTGCATGCCAGAATTTCCTCTGCACACTAGTGCCTTCCCATAGTAGTGTGTGTGAATGTGCCATCATGCACGCCATCATTGTCCACCACTACCTTCTCTACCACTTCATGTAAAATGGCCAAGCCCAGAGGATCCTGGGGTTAGGAGTGGAAAGTCTCCAGGCATCCTCCCCACCTGCCATTTTACAAGAAGAGGTGGAGGAGGTGGTGGTGAATGAGCAGAAGAAGGAGGATGACTTTGACAAAGTTATGCTGGTTGGTGTGGGGGGTGCTGGCGTGCTTAGGGATGGTGGGTAGGCACAGGTTGCTGGGACCCCCCCCCCCCAGGTTGCTCCCTTCCTCGAACTCCCACAAAGTGGCCATTTCTGTTGGCATCATGGCTGGACCACCCCTGCCTGCATTCATTATGTTATATATAATATAACATGGAGTGGTACACCAAAGCCGTCACTGGAGCACCTCACTGGCCCAGCAGCTTCATTCCTTCATTCTGGTTGTCCCAGATGTACCGTGTTTTCCCGAAAATAAGACAGTGTCTTATATTAATTTTGGCTCCAAAAATGCAGTAGGTCTTATTTTCAGGGAGGTCTTATTTTCACAACCTGTGGCGTGACCCTCCTGGCCTGCAAGGAGGCTGCAACCTTGCAGAGTCTCTCTAGCATGTCGTCTCCATGGTGGAGGACTCAAGTGCAGGCCTTCCAGACCTTTTAGAGCCTTGCACTATCGGGAAAGAATGAAGCTTTAATTGGTCAAAGTGCCGGGGGGGGGGGTTTGCGTCCATCTGGCTGATGATCCTAACTAGGTCTTACTTTTGGGGAGGACTTATATTGATGAGTGCCAGCAAAAATCATGCAAACATGACGGTAGGTCTTACTTTCGAGGGAGGTCTTATTTTAGGGGAAACAGGGTATGTAGTTCATTGACAACTAATTCCCAAACCATGTGGACAAAGAAGCTGCCTGAGCCACATTCTCATCCCAGTTTTGAATCTTTCAAACAGAATGGTGTCATCATCTTTGCTGCATGTGGTCGGGAAAAAGCTGTCTTAATTTTCTTTGCATGTTATAACTCCAGACTGTCTCTGAAATGAAAATAATTTTTAAAACTCCCTCTTGATCTTGTAATATACCAATGACGTGCTGCTTGGTATAATCCATGCTGAATGTCCAGGGAGGAGATAAAACATTTATTTGTCAGGATGAGCAAAAAACCTTGAGCTGGCCCTGCTCTGAAAGTTTACGATGTCAATGTAAAATATGAAGACTTGGATGAATCGGAGTAGTGAGCAAGGCCATGCATCCTAAGATATTTGTCGGCCTGAGTAAGACTTCGAAGTATTTGAGGGGAAGGAAACCAAGTCATTATTTTTGAATGTTTTACAATTTCCAATTATCAGCTTGCTTCTGCACAAAACTAGATTTATGTTGTATGAGCTGCGGATGTCCTCTACTGGAAACCATAGTTCATTGCAGCAAATTGCGCTCAAGAACGATGGAATATTTATTGATCTCTTTCTCTGTGCAAAAATGTTTTTTAAAAGAACCAGAGAGAGTTATCCTTCCTGTAGCTAGCATTACAATGACACAGACTTTCCCTTTGCAAGGCTTATACAAGACATTGAACCTTAACTTTTTTTCTTACCAATCTTGTGTTCTTCTCTTTGCTTATTTTAATTCTGCAAAAAAAGTTTGTATGTATTTCACACAGACCGTTTTCAACACAGCTGCTTGTCCTTCAGTGGTTAGATGAATAGCCCCTTCCCAAAAGCCGAATAGAAAAGCATGTGTAAGCAAGTGTAGCTTAATCCAGTAACGGAGCAGCCAAAGGTGCCTCTGCTGCCAACACAACTGTCCATAGAGTCTGCTAGGGACCAGAAGTCTCTTTTCCGTCTTGGCATCTGTGCCCTGTGTTTGCCAAGTAGAACAAAGCCTCAGTATGGAGTGGATGAACAGAGCAGAGTTAGAGGCTGTTTGGCACTCCAGCAAACCCAGAAATGATTCTGATTTTAAGATGATATCTGTGTAAAGTCTAGAACAGGGGTTCCCAACCCCTTCCCGGCATGCCACTCTTCTTGAGTATGACCGGACGTGACTGACATCATCACCAGTTACTTCCGGGTTTTTAGAGGCCAGAAAACGCAGGGAGGAGGCTCTGGGCAGGTGGGAGGGCCCTTCTCAGCATTCCTGAGAGGCACGGCCAAAGGCAGGAGCTTCTTGGGAGCAAAAGCGCGCCACCAAAAGCTCTGCATCGGAGTGGGGTTCCAATGGTTGAGCGGTCTGAGTACCACCAGCAGTCGGCTGAAGTACCACAGGTTGGGAACCCTTGGTCTAGAACAATCCATTAAGTCAGTGGTTCTCAAAGTTCTCCCTGTGAGGCGGGGAGAACTTTGAGTGTGTGCGGGGACGTAGCCAGCGGTGACGGTGATCCGGGGGATCGCCACCGCCGCTGCCGTCAAAGTGCCCGAAACGCCGCCCCCCCGCACTTATCGGGGCTTGGGGGAGCTTCGGGGAGGCCTGCGCGACCCTCTGCAGGCCTCCCTGATCTTCGGATCGCCGTTTTGCAGCGATCTTCGGGCACTTCCGGTTTTCCCCCGGATTGCCGTCGCAGCCGCCATGCTGTCTCCGCCCCTTAAGGGGGCAGAGGACAGTTAAAGTTCTCAATGGTGGGTCATGACCCACAGTTTGAGAACCAGTGCATTAAGTATTCGCGACTGAAATAAATATTAGGCTTTTTATACCACATTCTCTGCTACATACTGTAGGTGGCACCTCAAGTGTTGTAGTAACAGGATAAGGATGATTTAAAACACATTTAAATGCATCCAACTGCATTATCGCAGTAAAAATAATTAAAAAACAGATGTCCATTTTTACGGGTTGTGGTGTGGGCGGGCGGGTCCTTCTGCATGCGCCGCAACCCGGAGGGAAAGGCTACTCGCCAGTTGGCAGGGCTGTAGCCTTTTTGTCCAGGTTGCGTTGCGGATGGGCAGGTCCTCCCGCTTGCACCGCAACCTGGAGGGAAAGGGTACGCGGGGGGTATGCAGGGGGGGTTCGCAGGCCTCCGAAGGTCCGGGGGTATGCAGGGCAGTCGGAGGCCCACGTAGGGGGTACGTGGGCCTCTGAAGATTAGGAACCCCTATCCTAAGACATTGGGGGAAAGAAAATCCAGGTCCGGTTGTCTCCAGCTTCAAGAGTTAAATAACTAACAGCCCAATTCTATTCTTCCCCCCACACACACATGCAGCAGTGCCAAAATGACTAATGCTGCATCCTGCGTGGGGGGGGGGCTGTTGCAGAGCTCTTTTCTGTGTACGGGAACAATTGTTCTCTTACCTGGGGGTAAGCCTCCACCGCATGAGGGGGTTGTCTACCAAACCCACCCCCTTCCCAGACCTGATCCACCTATGCCCCGTCCTGTCACCACCTTGTTCTGCGCTCCCCCTCCCTTGCTACCTTACCTCAATTGGCGGCTTTTCCAGAGCATGCGGGATGGCTCCGACCTTCCTGCTGGTGCTCCAGCAGTGTGCAAATTTGCATGCTTTACAGCAGTCAGTGCTGGCAGAATGTGTGTTCTGCTGCCACCTTGCTCGAGTAGGATTGAGCCGTCAATGTGCTTCCAGCAGGAACTCATTCCAAAGCACAGGCACCACCTGAAATAAGGTATGACTCCGCACCCTCAGAGTTCTCACTTATATGAAAGTTATAACAAGGATAAGCACCTGTCCTCCACATCTGAGGATGGAGGGAGAGATATATTCAAAGTTTACAGGCCCCAACATTTCAAAGTAATCACCAATCACTTTCCATTGGCCCGGAGGTGTGCAGGCAGGCAGAGCAACTTGGTCCGTATAGGTGCAATATGTACTCGCAATATGTTACCTGCAGCCCATACTTGTAGCATTCTGCAGTAGCTGCAACTTCTGTAATGTTTTCAAAGGTCGACCCACGTACAGCATGTTGCAGTGATGCATGAGGTTACAAGGATGTGGATGGTCGAGGTTTGTTCTCTGGTTGGAGAGATGGAAATGCAACTGATTCACGTGCTAAAGCTGATGTAGGCAAAGGCAGGGAAGACTTTCATCCAGGGATCCAGTGGCAGGGTGGGCCCTAGAACACTCCTTGTACTTTAACCAGCTATGCACTTTATCCTTTAGGAGAAGGGATCTAAAAGGTCATCAAGTCCAACCCCCTGCCAATGCAGGCTGTACTCGCCCAGATCTTTTTCACACATATTACTGTTCAGGCAAATATTCCTAGTCTTGTATATGTGCATCTGGTTTTTCCTACCCAAATGCAGAACCTTATATTTATCCCTGTTGTTGAGGTTCATTTTGTTTGCATTTGCCCAGTTTTCCATCCTCTGAAGATTATCTTGGATCCTCTAGCATATTAGCTACATTGGGTGCCATCCCCAAATTGGATGAGCATCCCCTCTACTCCCTCATCCAAGTCATTTACAGTATAGAGGTAATGGACAACACTGGACCCAAGACAGAGCCCTGCACCTCTCTTGTCACTTCCCTCCAGATCAATGAGGACACTCACACTCACACTCACACTCACACTCACACTCACACACACCACTTGATAAAAATTAAAGGAGAGATGGGTGTCAGTAGAATATTAATGACAGTGTATTCTAATCCGGTGAATGATTCATTTCACTAATTGTACCAGGGACAAACTGGAATCATGTGATACCCCAAAGGACAAAGCCCAAGGTCTACAGTAGCAGTTCCCAAGAGCTACCTTGGCACAGACTCATAAGTTAGATTTGGAACTTCAGTATACTGTATATTATATCTCACTCCCATCTTCTTGGATAGTCCAGAAGGATTTAATGGTCAATTGTATCAAAAGCAACTGAACGGTCCAAAAGAATGAGCTGAACGTACTCCTTCTCTACATCTATCTCTAGATGTAGATTGTGAAGCAGGGCAACCAAACTGGTCTCCATCAAAAATCCTGTCCTGAATTCTAACTGGTACGGTCCCAAAAATCCATCTCGGCAAAGAATTCCTGAAATTGTTCCACACAACGTATTGATCACCTTATATAAAAAAAAAGTTGCAAAATTTGACAATCTTATATATGCCTGGTTGAAGCCCAACCAACACCCAATGTTGTGCCCAAATTGTTTGCCCCCTTTTTTGGTATGCAGCCCTCCCCGTCACTACCTCTTCCATCTCCTTCTGTACCTGCTGCTTCTTCAAAATGAACTGAACAGGAGGAGCCAGGAGGAGAAGAGGAGGCCCACTGCTCCCAGGATCCTTTCACCTAGTGGCATTAGCAGGTAGAGGTAGCAGACGTGATGGGTGTGTGTGGCCTCTGCCACGATCCTAACACCACCAGCCTTATGTGATTTTCAGCAGCAGTGCTGGAGGAAGTAGGCATGCAGAATTGCACTGGTCTAATAAGTCAGACCAATGATGTCAGCTGAGAATGTCCAAGTATAAAGCCTGTTAGCATACTTGGACCTCCAAGAATACCCATATCTGTTTTCCTGCATGAATATCCTGAGGCATCTGGTGGGGCCACTGTGTGATACAGGAAGCTGGACTAGATGGGCTTTTGGCCTGATCCAGCAGGGCTCTTCTTATGTTCTTATGTTCTTAATATCAAAGGCTCAACCCCTCTTAAAAGCTGCTGTAGTAGATGCATAGGTGAGCTATACTGAGTTCTGTTTTAAATTATTTCCAATATTTAGCCCATCCATTAAGAATATTTATATACTGCATTTCAGCAAAAAAGACATTCTCAGAGTCATTTGCATATTTTAAAAAATTGGTTCCCTGGTGCAAACAGTCTTACGATCTAAAAACCATTGTTGTTGTTCAGTCGTTAAGTTGTGTCCGACCCTTCGTGATCCCATGAACCATATCCCGCCAGGCCTTCCTGTCTTCCACTATCTTCCTGAGTTCGCTCATTTTCATGTTTGTTGCATCGGTGATGCTGTCTAACCATCTCATCCTTTGCCATAGACACCAGCAATAGGCACTAGGAGAAATACTCTGTTGGGATGAATAGGGACAGTTGCTTCCCTCTGCCAAATATAAGAGAACCCCCACTTTAAAAAAAAGTGCCTGTTTGTCCAGGTAGCAGGTGTCATGTTTCATGCATAATAAAATTATATGGAGAGATTCAAGATCCCAAAGGCAAAGAAGTTGTAAGAGGGAACAGGAAGCTTTAGGGCAGTAAGTCACTGCAGCTTGCTGAGAGCAAATGTATAATGGCTTAGTTGGAACATAAAGATCTTTCCTGCAACCTAATGTCTGTAAGAGCTTTATGCTAATCATGAAACAATCCATTCTACCTCACTAGGTTTCTGTGAGAGATCATCGTCATTTCCGTTATACAGATAGGGAAATGTTTGAGCTGGTATGGTACATTAGAAAGACGATATGATTTTACATTCCTGTCTAGCTGTGGAAGTAAAATTGTTGTCATAATTGTAGGTGCTTTGAGAAGCGCTATTCATTTGGTTGATGCGCCATCGCCATTGCAGACAAGATGCATTTGGTTGATTTTCCTATGTCAATAGCATATTCTTTGTGCAGGAAGTGACGTGAACACATCAAACGGAAGTCTCAGGGTGCCTGGCAGTTGCTGCGTACCACTTTGGATCCAACCTAAGCATTTGTGAATAGGATTATGGTCTTGTGGAGAGTGCCGCCACCTCCAATGGATTTCCTCACAAATTTGATGCCAAGTTTATTCTCAAAAAAGAATATGGTTAAAAAAAATTGAAATCCATCCAAAAGAAACTTCTCTTGATTGACCCAGTAGAAAAAATTCAAATAGAGCATGTGACTACTATTTGTTTTCATGGTAAAATTCAAATACTGATACTGAGTTCCAGTATCAGTTTCAAGGGGATTGGGCAGATACATATTAGCATATGGAAATCTAGCCTCACTCTCTCTGTGATGATGAGACAGGTCACTTTGGAAATCGTGATCTAAACAAATACAGAATTTTAATATCATGAACATATGATTTAGCTGTATCCATTGCACTCTTGTGACTGTTCCTCCCCCACAGAAGTCTAATTAGGCTTGTTACATTAAGGGTCTCTTTAACGTGTAGGAAACAGAGACATAGGTAAAATTTCAAAACCTGATTTATTGAGGAAAGGTTTATTTTGCAAACTAGAGAGGAATAAAATACTGTAATGTCAGAGGTATCTATGAAATACAATACCTGTCTCATAAAAAGCTAGGGGTTTTATAAGCCTTTAACTTTGTTAAAGGTATGCTGGAATTTAATTTCTGTTTTTCAAGCTTCATTCATGCTAGCTGGCAGATTTCCTGCTAGCATAAGAGTTTGCAAGCACTGTGGAGGATAGGGACCTTGGGTGTAAAATGTAAATGAGAAATACTTTTACGAAGAAACTTG